>OZ017738.1:158622314-160119814 GCA_963969285.1 Odontomyia ornata | reverse complement strand
GCTGAAAAATCCGGGTGAAAGTCGGAATTTTTTTAGTTTTAACGGTAAAAGTCATTTACCAATGCTTGAATTTTTTATCCTTTAAATGGGACCTAACTGGAAGAAAGACGTATCGTTTGCCAAAAACAGGACTCTTCTATCTACCTCCGTTTCAAAGTTATGCGTGAACATACAAAAAAAAATATACGCGATGAATTGATAACCTTCTTTCTTTTGGAAGTCGGTTAAAAAAGGCATAACAATTTACAAGATTGTACTCAAATATGGAAAAACGTCTTGTTAAATATTCCTCGGCGCTATCTTTTAAGCATTAATTCCTGCAATAAAGATAACCCAAGTAATACAATCCACTAATCAGTCAGTTACTCCAAATTCGAGTTAAATGAGTTCGTTCCACTTTATGAATAACCCATCAATGTGGTCAAAAAACATAAAGTGCCAAAATCCACTACTGGTTGTTCGTAAATGTAAAACAATGCAATTAAGATCGGGTCACAACATTCCAAAAAGTGTTGAGACATTTTTAATTTCAACACCGTACATTCCCCTGGATGAACTATCGAACTCTTCCTTTGGTAAACAGTTTATATTTAAATTAATTAATTAGAATTATTCAAAGAAACAAAGCTACAAGCTATTTTGAACTCCCCGGTCACTGCACCGCACGCCACATTGTGTCTCGTGCGACTCCATAAAAAAATAAACATTCCCAGTAAACACACCCCCAAATAAACATTCAGTCTTAGTTAAATATAATTAATCTTACCACTAATTCTCTAATGACTTGCAAGCATGCTGACACACATATTTGAGACAATGTTTACGTTTGGAATCATATCATGGTATCATGCGAGACAAAATTTGTACGAGTATTAAGCTTATTGTACCAAATGTGCATAGAAGATAAAATTAATGCAAGCCTTATCTGAGCGGATTGTGGATGGGATTCGCCCTTTAGGGTGGAAACATTTAATGGAGTTAATTCTCTTAGTTACGAGTATACCATTGTGATTTGTGGCTTCAAAGAGCTAATCTTAAGTTGAAATGGATTAAAATGAATTTTTTTTGAGCTTCAGAGAAACTTTATGTTTGGCTCATTTTTACAATATTAACTTTCTGTTCAACAGTATAGAATGTATCCAATCGTAAATAAATGGAAGGGAAATAAGTGTAAAGATAATTCAGAATATAACTTATAAACATAATAAACTTTGTTTAGGGCATGCAGGTGTCCTAAGTGAAAGAACTACATTGTACTTTCACCCGAGCATTTCGGCTATCAATTTAATAGCACATTGAGCTCGATGGACACTGGCTGATTCCAGCATATGGCTGGTACCATTAAAAAACTTCGCAGTTTCGTACGAGGTGACCGGTACTCATCAGGAGCTGCCACACCATAAACCATAACTATCTTGCAATTTTTGCCTAGGTCAACCAAGCAATCTCGATGCACTTGATTGATATCTATTAATTCAACAGTATCGGGGGCTCAGCAACTAACAGCCTAGGCCAATGATTCTCAAATTTTTTTGACGACGGAACCCTTTCAGGAAACGAAATATTTGATGGACTCCTAAAATACTCAAAAGCTGATTGATGTATGTATTTTCTTTATTAATACAAATAATATTCTTAGTCCGCGCAGTGTAGTAGTTAGAGTGCTCACTGCGTAAACCGAAGGTCTCAGGTTCAAATTCAGTTGATCACAACGAGATTTGTTTCGAGTAATTCTTCGGACGGACTGTAAGCTTGTTGAGTTTCATACGCGCTGATTTAAAATCAGCACGCATCGCAGCTGGATGGACATACGCATACGGCCAAAGCGTGGTACTGACCATATCACCTTTTCGAGTGCCGAAACTTACGATCAAGATAATTAGATATTCTACTTCTAAGCGAAGGCCCGAATGGGGCTATAGTGGTAAAGCAAAAAAAATATTACTTAACATTAACATATCTGAGGGATGTACAAAATTGTTTTTTTTTCTTTTCATTGCTTGTTTGATGTTGTAGTAATCGAGCAGTCACACAAGCAAACTGCTCGAAAACCTTCCTAACCCTTATCCGAAATTTTAATTGCAGATTTAGAAAAAAAGATTTCGTTACTTCCATTCATAGTTGTAATTTATTAAATATTTTTTTCTTATTATTATTATTAAATGTAATTTTATATCAATTTTACTTTATATTAAATTTAAACGTTTTCCTTTAATTATATTCTTCATGATATTTAACTTTTATTTTTATTTAAAATCTTTTTCATTTTTCTTTACTTCTGTAAATTTTTGAAAAATTTTAAATCTGCAAATTAAAATGTCGGACATGGGAACACTGATTTAGTGCATCCCAACTGTATATTGCATTACCGAATGCAATCAAACTCGGTGAACAAGGTGAGAATCTCGCAAATTAAATCAAATACGAGAGGAACGATCCTCATAACTGATAGACAAAAGGCATATGGTAGTGGTGCATGTGGTGATATATTAAATTCGACGATTCGAATTAAACTTGATTGTGTGCATGGTAATCGAATTTATGGAGTTGACGGGAGATCGTGAAGAACCACAGATAAACTGGTGAATTTTTGTTCGATAATACTCTTTTGTGATTCGATAAGTTTTGTCGCCATTTTGGTTCGGTGCCGTGTGAAGTTATGAACATTGCGTCTTAGTTAATACTTGTTAGGAAGTTTTGAGGTTCCATAAAGGCAACTGCGGTACAGTGAATCGTACGGTTTCAAGACACAGAAACAACAAACGTTTCTCGACCGCCTTCTAAACGATTGTGTGTAAAGGTTTACTGTCGTGCCGTCAGTATTTATTGGAATTGTTGAATTTGTTCTGTGGAACACGGGCAGTGAATTAACAAAACAAATCGAAGTTAATTTTATTAGCATGGCGGATTAAGCTGGTAAAATATTGTTGAGAAACAACGCGACCAAGCACGTAATTCAAGTTAAAGAGTTAAAACCTGGTGTTTCAACGGTTCAGTACTTGGTTGACAACTTGGTTTAGGTCATTTATGTTCAGTGTGATTAGTCAGTAACTGCAGAGTAAAGCGATAAACCAGTTATTGATGGCGCGCTTAGTGTCTTGATTATTTTTTCTGAGAAGTTCTTGAACGATAAAAGCTTACGCATTTAAGAATTTAGTGCCCGAATAAAGTGATCTAATCCGCATATTGGGCAATCTTGAATGCAGTGTGTTATAGGGAGTACAGTGTAGGTCAAAAATGTTGCCCGGGTTTTCGTGTTTGAGAATGAGGTATGAAATCGCGACAAATTGATGCGGCATTCTATGAATCTTGATGCATGCGTCGTTGACGAGAAAAAGAAAATACGAACTTAACTCGCTGAGTCAACGAAAAGCGTGCCAGCGCGTTCTTATCGGCTCCAAAGTTAAAAAAAGTATGTACATAAACTGCTTAAATAGACATTCCTATTCGTTTTACCCTAGAGTGCGGAGCACTAAGTTGATATGAATGCAAATAATTTATCTTAATTTGAAAGAAGTCGATTAGAATTTTAAATTAACAACTAGTGCAAGCAGCATACAAACAAAGTCTTCTGAGGAAAATCAAATTTAAAGTACAAAGAGGACATTGAAATACGGTTGGCATTTCAAGAACGGTAAATAATCCAAATTATATCTTTTCCGAAGACTGGAACTTATTTAAATTCTTAAATGGGTATTAGTGCATTTGTCACTTTTCGCGTAGAAGCATATAGAAGTGTTACTTTTTCAATTTAATAAACGGAGTGCTTGAGAATTTATCTAAAGATAAACAGCGAGTAAAAAAATGACAAAGTACCATCGATTCGGGTCGTCTTGAAGAGCACGCGTTGGTAGTATACGCGTGTGCGTATGATTTAGGTGTCGTGTAAGAATATTTTATTTATACGTTAAATGACTTTAATGATAAAGATTCTTTATGTTGGCACACTCGTAAAACTTATGCCGCAAATGTGACATTGCACCGATATAAAATCGGCGGAAGTAATATATGATCGACAATCCTTTTGACGCTTAAGTGGAAATCACGTGAAACCGTTTAGCGACGCTGATTATGTTTGCAGCACATGCTTATAGTAAACTATGTTTTCCCTTGAATCAACCTCCACTAAGTAGCGTTGCAACTCCGCAGCTCCCAACTGAGTGGCTTGACAGGCCTACTCAGTACACCAACTCCATGTGAACACAAATTCAAAAAGAAATTGCTGCATCATTTACGTACTTGTCCCTGGGAGCTTATTTCTCGCCTGATACCGTTAACCGTCCAGGTTTTGCGGAAACCTTCTTCAAGGCTGCCAGTGAAGAGCGTGCGCATGCTCGACCTTCAATTGAATATCTGTCGATGCGCGGTCAACTAACTGATTGGGTTACAAATTTAATCACGGTGCCCACAGTTAAAAAGCATGAACGGAAGGATGGTATCTAAGCACTCAAGTCACTAAGAGTATCCGTGATGTTATAGGCAAATATGAAAGTGCAAAAGTTAACGACTATCATCTCGTGGACTATTTAATTCTTAAAGAAAAAAAAGGTAGAAAGAAGGAGGAAATTTTATTTTTCTCGATATTTGTATTGTTTTACTTTTATAGATTTTAGTTGTCTTCATAATAATAAAAGTTTTATTTGAATTAGTGAAAGGAATACGTGCAAACTGTTCAATTCCTTATAGTTCAAAACCAATGATTATTTAATCATTAGAGATATCTTCTTCAAAACACATTGAGTTTTGCTTTAGGTGATAATCTGTTACACTTTATATTTTAATCAAGAAAAACTTTTTTCTTATCGTACATATTCGCGATTATATTTCACATTCAACAAGTGACTTTTTTTTTTGTATTTTTTAAAAAAAGGAAGTGGACAAAGAAAAACACGCAATTATGTATTATTGTTTAGCTTCGGTTTCTAAAGAAATAATAATGGATTGTTAAAACGTAAAACCCGGTCTTTTCCTTTTGTTCAACCGGACCGAGTATAGGACCCGCATCGATGGAGGGCCCTCCGCTAAAATGGGTTAGCCATCGGGCGCGCTTTTTTCTTTCTTTTGTTAACAGGGGCTCTTGCCGGGTTAGGTGGCCCTCCGCACACGTGCCTATTTATGGCACATAATACTATGACATAAATTTTCCAAGTTTATATTTTTCATTTAAAGGAACAATTCATTCAAATTAAGCTTGTGTGAGTTTTTCACTTAAATGAAAAATATGGCCACGTTTACGTTTGGGTCTTGATCCGGTTGGGAGGGTGCGAGGGGCACTGCTACCATCTGGGTGCCCCACTCTTATTTGTGGGCCATAAGTATCGTCGGTAACGACGAAATCTCCGCAAGTCCGTCTGTTTTCTCCAGGCCCAGTTTGCCTTCTGAATCAGTAATATTCTTTGACCCTTAGTAGGTTATCTCCTTCTCGACTTCGCTGATATTTTTTTGACCCTAGAAATTCGTGGACGCGAAATTTTTTTGTAATGGGTCCTTGTGCTGGGGAAAAGAACCCGCCCCACGACACCGCAACGCGTCCCCAGAAAAGGCCAATCTCGGCAGATCTCAACATCCTCTTTCGCCGAGGCAGCAGACCATCACTGCAGTCCTTCACGGACAATTTAACTGCCCATATCACTACACCCTCCCTTAAGAACCTTAGAAAGAAATACTGTTGTGACACACAGACGGACGAACGAACAGACTGACAGTCGCAATTTCAAAAGCATATTTTTTAATAGTACAAAATCATAAAAGTGAAATATCAACAAATCTCAGCGATCCTAGCAATGCAAAAAGTTTATTCAAGACAAAATGGCAAATATATCATCAGATTTGAGATATTAGCCTAAGGTGTCCAACAAAGATGGAAAATATACCACTTTAATCTAGTTTTTGCTTTGATTTCACAATCCATGCTCTTGTCCTTACTATTTAAAAAGTTAATTTATTTGTGAAAAAAAGTATTTTATCAAGACATCCGAATGATCACTGTTTCGACTTTCCCGAAAAGATTAGCAATTTTGCCTTTTAAAATTCATCAGGAAAATTGCTGTAGAATGAAGAGGCAGGTTAGAATTACTTTTACTTTTAAAATTGAACAAATTACCTTGTACACACCGCCCAACTAAATGACGGGTTGACATAGTCCACATATTAATGGAATCACTTGAGAAATTTTAACGTCAGTAAATACCGCAGATAACTCCGCCGTAAACCGTCCCAAGCCCGTTTGAGGAAGTAGGAGGGATCTTCTTTTTCCCCAACCCATAGCATCCATGATTCGTCATCCCAAACCCCCCAATTAAATGGTAGTAAATGCTCTCCGGGTCGCACATTGGGTTTACTGGTTCCCCAATAATGACATTTAAAGCCGAGAAATGCTAATAACTATAAATACATCTACAGCTCTGCTACTAAATCCTACTTACACCCGATTTGTGGGGACGTAAGAGGGTGAAGGCGAATCTTCTGCGCCTGATAACGGAATCGAAATAATAACCATGCCGAGAGAATGGAGGTTGGGCGACGGGCTAACTCCCCGTCCCTGGAAAATCTTAAAATGTTTCGAAACCTGCAGATGGGCCTCGGAATGGATTGGATTCACGGCAACGACCACGCGAATTAAAAAAGGACTATGGCATTGGATTCTGGAATGTCAGATCACACAATTACCCTGGCGCTGTTAAGGGCCTTTTACAACAGGCCAGTCAATATCAATTAAAAATACTGGTAATCCAGGAAACGAACTGGACTGGAAACGACATTCAAGACATGAAATCGCACACAATATTCAAAAGTGGGAATCCTTCTGGAAAACGAGATTTCGGAGTAGCCTTCATTGTAGATAGGGAGTTCAAATCGCACCTTATTGATTTTAAGGCACTCATTGAACGGTTGTGTGAGATCCGTATAAAAGCGAAATTCTTCAAAATCTGGCTGATAAATGTTCACGCCTCGACTGAAGAAAAAGACGAAGAAACGAAGGAAACGTTCTACAATCACCTGGAAAGACTAGACGACTCATTGCCTACAAACGACACAAAAATAATTCTGGATGAGTTCAACGCTAAGGGTGGCAATGAGATATCTCATCGGGGAACGAGGATATAGCCTCCACGATGAAATAAATGACAACAGCTGATTGACTTTGCATGCAGTAGACATCTAGTCATACGTTCGACTTGCTTTCCACATCGACGCATTCATAAAATTACCTGGCTAACACACAAAATCAGATCGATCATGTTCTGATCCAGCAACGTTGGGCCTCGAGCATACTTGACGGCCGCACACACCGAGGAGCCAATTGTAACTCAGATCATTACTTGATCAAATTAACCTATCGATGTCGTATGTCAAATGCATATCCAGTGAAGACCAGCCCGCTACAAAAATTTGACATCGAATGGCTCTGGATGGAAGTGAAAGCGGCTATTAAGACCGTGGCAGAACAGACGATCGGACATCAACCCCGGCGCAAGGGAAATGATTGGTTCGATGATGAGTGCCTGAAAGCGTTCGACAAAAAGAATCAGACGTACAAAGAATATGTTCGTAGGAAAACTAGGACGAAGAGAAAAAAACTATGAAAATCTCAGCTGTGTCGTGATGACATCGGCAATATCATCGCTGATGAAACCAAGTTTAAGGAAACATGGGCATCATATTTTAAGAACCTCCTTAATCCTCCACACAGCTCCAGAACATCGGAGCCTATAGATGTTTGCGGAGAGCTTCCATTGGCCTCACCAACCCTGGATGAAGTATGTTCCATAATCAAAGCCCAAAAGAATAATAAAGTGCCGGGCATCGATGAGATTCTAGTGGAGCTCATCAAATATGGTGGCAGCAATGTTCATAAAGCTATTCACAAAGTCATCAAGCACATTTGGCAACAAGAACATATGCCGAACGAGTGGAGTCAATCAATTATATTCCCTATCCACAAAAAAGTGATAAGCTACAGTGCGAAAATTATAAAGGCATATCACTACTTTCAAAGATCTTAGAAAATAAAATCGGATCATACGCCAACAGTATTATTAGGAAGTATCAAGGTGTCAAGTCAAGCAGTCAAGCAGGTACTTGAAAAACGCTGGGAGTTCAACATAGACGTACACCAAATTTTCGTTGACTGTAAGTAAGCATGCAACAGTATTGATCGTAACGTACTGTACCAAATAATGCTTTGCTTTGGCATCCTCGCTAAATTAATCCGTCTTACCAAAATGACAATGACGTCGACAACCTCCCAAGTCCGCATCAATAACTAACTCACCGATGCCTTTGACAAAAATATCGGACTAAAGCAGGGTGATGGGCTGGCCCATTGCAATTCAATTTGGCTCTGCAGTACGTCATAAGGAAGCTACCTGTCGATACGGGAGGTACATTACTATTCAAGTCGAGCCAAGTAGTAGCCTATGCGTATGACATCAACATATTGTCAAGGTCATTAATAACTTCCAAAGAACTTTTCCTAAAACTCGACAGCGAAGCAAAAGTAGTAGGGCTACAAATCAATGAAAATAAAACAAAGCTCATGACGTAGTCGAGGAAAAGTATCTGAAATACACAAAATATCACACTTGGCGAATACAGTATCGAAAACGTGAGCGAATTTGTGTATTTGGGCGCTAAAATAACGAAAACGGGTAATGAAAGAGACGAAATACGCCGAAGAATACAGTTAAATAATATATTATATATTTTATTCAGTTTTGACGATCTTGAAAACCAGCTGCATACACCGTAAAACAAAGCTCCAAATATACAGATCTGTGGTAAGACCTGTGTTATGCTATCGGTGTGAGACATGGACCCCAAGGATCCGCAAATATATTGAACGCCTCTGAGCGACGGGTCCTGAGGCGAACAACCGGAGCGAAGCTAGACGGGGACACATGGCGAATTCGATACAACCATGAGCTGTATGAAATTTGTGACAAACCGGAAGTCTCAACGACTGTAAGACTACGGAAGCTGCAATCGGCTGGCCACATGAATCGTATGGACGAACAACGGATACCCAAAAAGGTATTCGTTGGGTAAACTGAAGGCCGGAGACCAGTGGGGAACCCGAGGAAATGCTGATCTGACTCGATCGACGAAGACAATTCATCGCTGCTCGGATTTCGAAATTGGAAGACACGGTCAATAGACCGAGACAGTTGAAGGCGTTTGTTGCAAGAAGCGCTACGAAGAAGAAAAAGAATAACTAATTTCGATCAATGCAATTGACTGGCTTTAATATTTTAATCAAAAATACTGAAGCATAAAATTGCTTATTGCATTGATCCCTTAACTTTTTCACAAATTTAAGTGTTTGTGCCAAGCTCTACTTATGATGATTTGATTTTTTTAAGAAATATTTTATGTTTGTTTTAGCACCACATCCTGTTTTATGCCTTCCGCTTACAGATGGTTAGAGTATCTCATTATCTTGATCCTATGCATCGGCACTAGAAAATATGATATGGCCAGTACCACGCTTTGACTTTAAACCAGTAAGTGAACTGAGTTATATAGCCTACTCGAAGAATCACTCGAAACAAATTTTGTAACCAACGGGTTTGAACCAGGGACCTTTGGCTTACGGGTCAGCACTCTAACCACTACACCATGCGGATTACCAAACGTGTATTACGTATAAATTAGCAATTTAAATTTGATAATTGTACCAAGTGTTTAAAAGAAAAACATGTTTTCATGGTTTATCCTATTATTGGCATCTAAAATTTTGTAAACCAAGCGAATATTTTATTTAACTCCTGTAAAACTCACTATCAAGCATTGCAATGAACCTCCTTGATATCCTATCAACACCCAAAAATGATAAAATGGGAAAATTTTTCAAACCATATGTTTTAATTATAACAAACCATTTATTATTGCTCAAATAATTTTAATTATATCACACTCTACTAAAGCATTCATTTAATTGCACTATCAGATAATTCAAACCGTATGATTCCAGGAAACTATATCGAACTAAAATCTCAACAAAATAGAACAATTCCCGTGAAAAATTTATTTGCTTCAACTTGTCTGCTCTTTGTACCTCATCAATATTAATTTCCTTCAAATAGGACCGCCTAGTTTTCAAAACAAAACTCTTATTGAATTACACACATTGTCCGCTAGAAATAATGCCTCAAGATATATTATATAGAAAGTGTGCATATACATTTATTTTCATTTTTAGGGGTGTGTTTGCAAAATGAGGTACACATACCTTGATTCATTCCCCTTTCAGCTTATCCAAAATCAAAAACAAAATGTACTCAAACATCCAATTTGGAAATTGTCGGAACCCTAACGCTCTCCCGCCCAAAATTTTCTTTTCCACATTCAACCTTGTTCTATTACACATGTGTTTTCACTTATGTACATCAAACAAATTTACAGATATCAGCAGAAAATTATCTTATCGTATTGTGTTGGAATTCAATTATCTCTGTTGGGAATATTTGATCCGCCGTGATAAACAAAACGCCTTTCTTGTATATTCAACCCAAAAGATAATTTGAAGTTCTGCTATTTATACACAAGCCTTCCCAGTTTACAAATACAATTATTGCAATGTGAGAACTCGTTTATTTTTATTTTTGCTAGTTTTGCAAAAATTAATTTAATCTAGAATTGAAATTCTTCATGTTAGCAATTTCATGGATAAATTTTATTCTATTTAATTATCAAACCTACTTCCACCATTAGAAATATATTAAGCATGGTTTTATTAAAATCCAATAGCATACTAACCTATAACACCTGAAAATAAGAAAGCCAAGCATATAACGGCTCTGTGCATATTTCTCGCATTCATTATAAAACTATCGATGTTGGAAATTCTTAAGAATTCGATTCACAGCCAAATTCAATCTTCAAAAAAATTAATCATCTACCAAAAATGTATCTTGCACGCGAATATCTTTCGCCACCACCGTATTCACACTCACTATGTACTGTTACGATGTTTTATGCTTCCAATAAGCGTGCAGAATGGCGCCAAAAATCTTGCAATCTGTTCTTATTTGAATGTTCCTTTTGTCATTTGCCGCTTGCACGAAACGAATCCAGCGAACAAACAGTTGGACGTCGACCACGCAGATTCCCTTACATTCGATGATTCATCTCTCATATAATTTTAATCCGGATGATGAGAAATCGGGAAGTATGTACAAGCAACGTATGAACTATGAAGATGATGCAGTAACAACAGAATTCACTTGTAATCAGAAATTCCTTGGGGGTCGGTGAACAGTGCCTACGAGTGTTTCAGCGACAAAACAACGTTTGTGAAGGAAGTCTATTGATAGGATCGGGATGAGTGAGCTGTGCCAATGTTTTGTGGTGTTTCAGCGATAAAAAGACGATAATGGCTTGTTGCTTTGCGTTTTCGCTAGATAACGAGCTCAAGGCAACAATAATCATACACCCAAAGAATGTGCTGATAAGAACCGTAAAAATCACTTAAATACAACACCACCAAATTATCAGCACAGCTGGCGTAAAGAGAGCAGAAATAAATAAAACGGTGTCGCGACACACTCCTCAATGACGCGATTATTAAATTGAAGCCAACTATTCGGCGAAAGATGCACGGCGGATTCGCGGTCGCGCCTCTAGGTCATAAATTAGATTTTATTCTAGGCGCGCGCACTAGACGGACGTTTCGTTACTTAGATACTTAATGCAAACACTTGACTAGCTACACTCGCGTAGAGCCAGAGATGGGACACTCATCAATTATTCGCTACGCGTCGCCAGGCGGATGGCCTCTCGATTTTTAACCCACTCGTACGTGTAATGAAATTTATTGATTGAACTGAATATTAAATCACAATCATTCACACTACCGGTAGATTCGCTTTCGTATTAAAAGTTTCGTCCTTATAACGACAGTGCAGTGAACAAGTGCTTTCTGTTCAAATACTCGACAAGAACTGACGGTGGCCTACTACAAGTTTTCCATCTGTAGTCTTGCCCGGCAGCCTGCAGCCACTTACATATCCCATACATCATTCCACACTTGCCGAACTGTTTGCCATGACCATGCTTTCTAGTTTTTGTATTGTGTCTTGAGACTTTTCTGCCGAGCTGTGCAAATCGCATCTTTGTAACGGAGATGGTGAAAGAAACGGCCAAAGAAGATACTCGTGCATTTGGTACAATGGCTCTTCGTGTTAGTCCCTCAGAAATGGATCAATGACAAGAAGTTTGTCTCGCCAAGCTATAGAAGAGAGCCCATTCCTTTTTCTCAAATTCCCATGATTAATTATGTTAATTCATTTTAAGTTCTGCTAATCATTAAAAAATTACTATAACACTAATTAGGTTAGGATTATTTTACGATTGAATGCAAACAGGAGATTATATTATGAAACCATTTTTTTCTGGCTGCGAATTATTGTGTTGTTCGATAATCCATGTCGTTTTCTTCTCATAGATGACGTGAACTGCATTGCGCGGCTTATACTCGTATTATTATATACTATGTTAAAGATCAGACTTTAGACTATCTTCAGTCAACAACTAAGCGTCATTAGTAAAGAACAAGTTGGTTAAAAATAAATTTGAACATGGACAATCAAAGCGATCATTATCGACATATTTTTAGGGTTTTGTACTAATATGCAAAATCCTATTGCAATCACGACCTGTGTCCGTCTGTCCTATAGAAGCTACGAGTACAGTCATGAAACTTTGTGGAAAGATCAGAAGTGGCGACTTCTTGAAAGTTCAAGGGTGAACATTTTTTTCAAAGGGTTTTAAGGGGTCTCCCCCTATTGCATTCAAAAAAAATTCAACATTGGTAGTCGAGTAGGATATCATTGGAAAGTTCTCAATGAGATCTTTTCAAAACAAGTCTTAAAATTGCCTTATCGGTACCGTAGAGGGGATCGAATGGTATTTAACGAAGTTATTGTAGTAATCGAGCAGTCACACAAGCAAACTGATCAAAAACCTTCTATTGATCTGTAGTGAAAAGTAGGTACATAAAGTGTCCGTGTAGGAGATAGGAAGTTTTTCGAGCAGTTTGATTGTGCGACTGCTCGGTTAATACAGGGCAGCTTATTTTCTCGCGATCTCAAGACGACTGGTTAGCGAAAAAGGAGCTGAAGGATCTTTCTGCTAGAGAATCGATTGTCTTGGGAGTCGGAACGCAGAGTGGACGAATGAAGAAAACAATTGACGGACGACAGACTGACATGTATATCTACGTTCGCTATGAGTATGTAAACTTGTGTGTGGTTGAAGCTGAGTACGGACGGACTAAACAGACGTATATATATATATGTTATAACTATCGGCGCAGGTCCTTTGCGTGGTATGCCCCGACTTCTTCCCCGATATGTCGATTAGCAGGTAACGATTGGGTCGCACCACCTTCTGTACGCGGCTTTTCAGGAAACGCCGGTCCAGGTTCGCATTGTAATGACCAGCGGTGTCACACGAAAATCACGCCGAGAAACCTCATCTCCTTCTTTAAAACTGGAAGGTCGTGACCTGAGGTTGTACTGCGACTCATTTGTACGTCCTTTGCCCTTTATCTTCCGTCCGATTTGTTGGCGAAGGTTTCCGAAACACTCGTGGGGCTCCAGCGTAACGACGGTATCTCCCAAACACTTCAATTGCCGTAATAGCTTGTATGATATACCATGGAAAATCATGTGCTGTCCGAATGCAGCAAAGTAAGGTGAGACATCGGTGACGGAATGATAAGATCACTGCAGAGCGCAAGTTATGGCGGACAATCTGTGGTCCCAATCCTTCTGAGTTGGATGAACGTAAGAATGGATCGCGGCTAGCAGTGTGCGATTCAAACGTTCAGATGCGATAGACTGAAGAGAGTATATGGTCGTCAGTTGGTGTTCAACGCCGTACTGTTCGTGTAGACCCTTAAACTGCCGAGATCTGAACTGTACTCCGTTGTCCGAGTACACACTTTCTTGGACCCCGAACACGTGGAATACCCGACTCTCTAAAAATTTCACGATAGATGGGGTCGTGAATTTGCGAATAGGTTCCACCAGTGGGAATTTCGAGAGCTGGTCTAGCACAACGATAGTTCCGATGTGAAGAACGAAGATATGGACCGAGTAGACCTATGTACAGACGTTGGAATACACTCTCTGGGACGTTGAATTGACCCATAGGAGGTCGAAGAGGCTGGTTGGGCGCTTTAGTGCCTTTACAGGTCTCACAGGCGCTCACGTAGTCTTTGACCTGGGATGACATTTTAGGCCAGAAGAAGTAGTTCTTAAGTCGCCGAAGTGTCCGACCGTAACCACAGTGGGCACTTAAAGGATGGTCGTTTGCGCAGAGGATCAGATTATGAGTCATTTCCTCCCGTACCGAGTTTCCACGACTCTTCTTCCTGCCATGGATCACCAGTCGCGTATTCATTTCATCTATAAATGTAGCCGTCTATCACCTGCAAATCAGGCAACTATGTTTGTTGAGTTACGATGGCTTGCCTCAACTCTTTGTAGCTGTCTGATTCGAAATGTGGGCTGTCAAAATCTATCTCAATGGGGTCCTCGTCATTCACTGTCAATTCGGCTCCCTCGGGTGTAAACATTCGCTAGAGAGTATCGGGCGCGATGTTCTGGGTCCCTTTCAGGTGTTTGATGGAAAACTTGAACCCTTGCAGTTTAAGAGCTCATCAGGCAAGGCGTCCATGTAAGTCGGCTTGGTTCATCAACCATTGTAGCGAAGCGTGGTCTGTGATGATTTCAAACTGTTGGCCTTCGATATAGGCTCGGAATCTCTTTACAGCCATCACCGCTGCCAAACATTCCTGCTCGGATACAGTGTAGTTCCTTTGGGCCGAGTTCAGCTTATTGGACATGAAGGCAATGGGAGCTTCTTCTCCCTCTTCGGTCAATTGCCCCAGCACGGCTCCAACTCCATGTTGACTTGCGCCACAATGAATTTAGAAGGGTTTGTGAAAGTCGGGGCGGTGCAAGACTGGAGCTGATGTTAAGGCTTGTTTTAGCTCTTCAAATGCCTTTCGACTGAGCTCGGTCCAAATGAACTTCCCTTTCCGAAGCATGTCGGACAGGGGCGGTGAAACTGTTGCGTAATTCCGAACGAACCTTCGGTACCAACCACACACACCAAGGAAACGTCGTAGCTGCTTAACAGTTTTTGGTAAGGGGAAGTCGTCAATCGCCCGAGTTTTGTCCGGATATGTTTTGATGGTGCCATGTCCGATAACATGTCGTAGGTATCGGACTTCGTTCATGACAAGCTTACTTTTTTGGACTTTGATGGTGAGTCCCGCCTTACTGATGTGCAGGGCTACTTCTTGCAGGAGTAGGAGGTGTTGGTCAAACGTTTCCGTGATGAGTACAAGATCATCCAGGTACACGAACACTTGGTGTTTCAGATGAGGTGGAATTACTTTGTCCTTCAGCCGGGTCATCGTTTGCGGGGCATTACACAGGCCAAAAGGCATTGTGACGAGCTGGTTTAATGGCCGTCCGGGCACTATGAAGGCGGTCTTATCCCTCGACCCCTCATCGAGTGGAATTCGCCAGAATGCATCTTTTAGGTCGAGACTGGTAATGTAGTTTGCTTTCGGCAGTCTCCCCCATATTCCATCGATGAGCGGAAGAGGGTAAGCGTATTTGATGGTCACTGCGTTTACTTTCCGGGCATCTAGACAAAGACGGACTTTACCTGGCTTCACCACCAAGGTTACCGGTGCGGACCAGGCCCTTTGGGACTCCTCTATAAGCCCCAACTCGAGCATCCTGTCCAACTCTGCGTACACTAACTTTTCCATGGCCGGTGAGATGGCATAGTGTCTCTGCTTAATTGGCTTACTATCGCCAACATAGATGACATGTGAGACCAGTGTGGTCCGGCCAAGGCCTTGCGTAGCGTAAGATGGAAAAGCAGCGATGGATGCTTCCAGATGTTGTCGTTGGTTAGGTGTTAATTCATGCCTGTCGGGGACAGAAGCGAGCTCGTTGACATATCTAGTATTTAATGGTGCATTGGTGAGTTCTGAGTCAAAGAAAGGATAATAAAGAATGTAATATCCTTAGTCTGACCTCGGAACGTTACGGGCGTGGCTAATCTACCTTGGATAGAATGCTTGGTGCCATCCGCGGTGCTGATTTCAGAGCGCCAGGGCTTAATCAGGGTAGGATGTTGATGGAGTACCTTTGAGCCAAGGGTCGACGCAAGGCAGCTGATACTTGCACCCGTGTCAATCAGTGCAATCGCGATTTCTCCCAACACTTTGATTGGGACGTAAGGTCTGGTATCATTCTCAGAAACCTCCGAGATGTTCTAAAAGTTTAATGTTTGACGGCAGGTGCACACTCTCTTGCGGAAACCCCGCCAACGATGGATTGACCATTTTGTTTTACGTGGGCGAAAAGTGACTTTTTCGGAAGCAAATATTCGCTCTAGAGCCGTCCGATATTCCTGCAGTTGAACATGGTATGGCTTTAGTACGCGAATTCGGGGCTACCGAGGTTCTTGAGACAGTAACTGCGGTCGCTTCAACACTGTCGCTGGCTTCCGGAAGAGAAGGAACATCCGCAGTCATAGTTGTCACGGCTGGCAGATTATCGTCAATGTTATAGGGGTTGGCAGCTGGCTGGGAACCTACTGTGGGGCTTTGGAGTACCGTTGATGTGGTCGGGTACTCCCTCGTCGGTTTTTTTGAGCGGAACAATCTGGGCAGTCCGGAAAATAGTTGTCCGGCTTAGGCCGGACATTACATTCTTTATTATCCTTAGAAAGGATAATAAAGAATGTAATATCCTTAGTCTGACCTCGGAACGTCACGGGCGTGGCTAATCTACGTTGGATAGAATGCTTGGTGCCATCCGCGGTGCTGATTTCAGAGCGCCAGGGCTTAATCAGGGTAGGATGTTGATGGAGTACCTTTGAGCCAAGGGTCGACGCAAGGCAGCTGATACTTGCACCCGTGTCAATCAGTGCAATCGCGATTTCTCCCAACACTTTGATTGGGACGTAAGGTCTGGTATCATTCTCAGAAACCTCCGAGATGTTCTAAAAGTTTAATGTTTGACGGCAGGTGCACACTCTCTTGCGGAAACCCCGCCAACGATGGATTGACCATTTTGTTTTACGTGGGCGAAAAGTGACTTTTTCGGAAGCAAATATTCGCTCTAGAGCCGTCCGATATTCCTGCAGTTGAACATGGTATGGCTTTAGTACGCGAATTCGGGGCTACCGAGGTTCTTGAGACAGTAACTGCGGTCGCTTCAACACTGTCGCTGGCTTCCGGAAGAGAGGGAACATCCGCAGTCATAGTTGTCACGGCTGGCAGATTATCGTCAATGTTATAGGGGTTGGCAGCTGGCTGGGAACCTACTGTGGGGCTTTGGAGTACCGTTGATGTGGTCGGGTACTCCCTCGTCGGTTTTTTTGAGTGGAACAATCTGGGCAGTCCGGAAAATAGTTGTCCGGCTTAGCGCATCCGTAGCAGAAAACCATACGCTCTGCTCGACATGCAACAAACCGATATCCGGTTTGCTTGCAGTTCCAGCAGGTCGTGAGATTCCCCACCGTGGCTACAGTAAGCTTATCCGATTCCATGTTTTCCTCCAGATCTATGGTGTCGTATTCTGGTGCCACTTCCGCGATTTCACGCCGCGGACCCGACCTCGCTAGCAGGTAGGGCCGTTCCCGGAGGTCTTCCTCGACCCCCTCCAGTCGACTCACGGCCCTCAGCAGCGATTCCATATTCTGCGGGTCTGAGGTTGCGACATGGCGACGAAGTTCCGGCCTTAAGTTGCATTTCAACACCCGCAGCAGTTGAGTGGATGTCATCGGCTCGGACAGCTGGTCGTTCAGCCGAAGGATGTCGGCCCGATATTGATGGAAAGGCTCGTCCGGACGGCATGGAGTTTATCCAGAACCCTCTCGTCTATGTTGACCGTAGGGTACTCCATGCGGAGTACCTCCTTCAGCCGTGACCAGCGTATAAATGGTGGAGTCGAATGTATCCGCCAGTAGGTCTCCAGGGCTGCCCCCCCTAAACAGCATCGGCAAGTACCCTGCCAACGCCGTGTGATCGTCTGCCAACATTTGCTCAATCAGGGACTCCACCCGACCAATGAAAACTTCTAACTTCTGTTAGGCTCCCCGCTAAAATGCAGATTCCAGCCCTGAACGATGCTGGGGCTATGCTTCGGCTTCAACATGTAAGGTTGTTCCGGTGGAGCCACAGGACCTAGAGTCGGTGGTTGAATTTGGCTGAGTCGTGGCGGAAGATTCCAGGAGTCCCAAGGCAGGTATCGAGATGGTGGATCCGAATCATCAGACAGATGGTAGTCTGTTCTCCGAATCTGGGTCGGCCGGTTCATAACTGGTTCCTGAGGTTGTCGTGCCTATTTGAGCCGTTGTAGCGCTGGCTCGGTTTTTTCACTGCGACGAATGAAGAAGTAGATCCGCTCCACTTCAGTGTAACAGTGACCACAGATTTGGTCTGGTGAGTCATCTCCAAAAACGATATTAATCTTTATGTACTCCTTCAGAAACTCGACAAAACCAATTCCCCTTGCTTCGTCGACCAAACACTCGTCCAGTGAGTACATTTCTTCGCCAATTCGTAGGCAGAGTCTACATGCGTTTTGGATGTCCATAATACGAATCTAAAACTGGAATTTAATAAAAGCGAGTAAACTAAACACTAAAATTGAAGGTATACAACTTAAGTATCGACCGGACAAAATTTTCACAAAGTGGCCGAAAGTGGCGAACTATAACAAACCTAAAAAAAAATTAGATAAATAGGTATGAATAAATATAAATATTAAAATTGGTATTAAGTTAATTTTGTATCAAAGAAAGGTGAAGTGAATTTATTTAGAATTTAAAGAAACGATTCGTAATATCAATGACTAACTCAGTCTTTCCATTCCATCGGTTCCTTTCCAGGGCAAGGACACCAATGGTATACTCCTCCTGTTGCATCACAGGGACTACTCTCTTGCGGCACCATAAGGATCAGGATTCGGAAGTGCTCCTTCATCCGCAAGTTTTCACAAGGTACAACTTGTCAGCCCAGGGTGAATTCTGACCCGCAAGCAGCGCGTGTCTTGTCATGGATAGTCACGGACTAGCTAAGCAGCCAATCATATGAAATCACAATCCATGTAATGAGAACCACTTGGGCACCGCTTGGTTTGGGGTGCAGATCAGAATCCGCCGCAAATATGGTGTTGGGATAACAACTTCCGAATACACATAAGGGCTCTAATATCATTTGGCCTTACTAGTCATACAATCGTGATAAACCACCACAGTATAAGCCAAAGCAGGTTCAAAAGATATTGATTTCCAAGGACAACACACGTCCGGAAGTTATTAAGCTGCTGGGGCACGATTTGTGCAATATCCCTCAGTAGTTACCTACTCGCCAATAACCTGGACACCTTGTAGGGTCACCTAGAGACGATGGTCTGTCTCATGCACATGACTGATAATACAGCCGGGCTTTTCGGGCCCCAGGGTTGGGCACCATTTTGTAGTGAAATAGGACACAATAAAATGACCGGGTATAGGACCCGCAACGATGGCAGGCTTTTCGCATAATATGAGCTAGCCATCGGGTGCGCTCCAACGTTTTGTTGTTTCTAGGAGCTCTTGCCGGATAGAGTGGCCTTCCGCTCGCGTGCCCTTTTGTGGTGTAAGATTATGTGATTCGATCACATAATTCTATAACATAAATTGGTCACGTCTACATTTCTCTTTTGATGGGAAAGTTCATGCAAATTATGTTTGTATGAGTTTTCCACTCAAAAGTGAAATATATGGCCACGTCTGCGTTTGGATCTTGATCGGGTGGGAGGGTGCGAGGGGGCACCACCTCCATCTGGATGTCCCACTCTTATTTGTGGGCCGTTAGGATCGTCGTTAATAACGAAGTCTCCGCCAGTCCGTCCGTTTTTGCTCGTCCCAACTTGTTCTCTGAACAAGCAATTTCAACCCTTAGTAGGTTACCTCGGTCTCGACACCAGTCGATCGGCATTCGATCCTTTTAATTGGTGAATGCGAAATTTTTTTTGTAGTGGGTCCTTGTGCTTGGGGGAAAGAACCTGCCCCACGACACCGCACCGCTAGCCTGCCAGCGCATTCACGCGTCCCAAGACAAGGCCAATCTCGGCGGATCTTACTATCCTCTTTCGCCGTGGCAGCAAACCATCGCTGCAGTCCTTTAGGGACGTTTTATTACACCCTATTTCACTACAAATCCCATTCATAGTCATAAATTATAAAATATTTTTTTTTAGGGATTGAGTTGGTCAGTAAATAACAACGCGAATCTCTACTTGACTAACTATACATTTATTCAAGAATAACAATTAAATATTTGGGAGTTGGGAGTTACACGTGTTGCTTGATTGATGGCGTCTGTACGACTGACCACTAAATGCAATACAACTTCAAACAATGAGTGTTTGCGTGAATATAGTGTGGCTGCTTGCATGTGTGTGAGAAATGTTTGTGCGGGTCTTGGAATACTGTAGCTGACCGCTACAATTACTCCTCCCCTTTGAAGAGAAAAGGAAAATGAATTACTTGTTGTCGTTGAATCTCACACATTTTCTGCGTTGTCGTTGGGGTGATGAATCGCTGCTCGATGAGTAGGAAGATGATGGTCGAAAAAACGTCGTGCGTCTGCGTGACGATGTGTCCTGGGGTTCCGATGACGTACTCGAAGCTGGAGCTTTATAGCCAGACGTCGATGGAGTTGGTTCGTTGTGTGGAGGCGGCGGAGTTGCGTTCTATGATTCGTCGTCAGGAAGCATGAAAGCTGGTTTAAGTCTATCAATGCTTACCGGCGTGTCGACGTTGCGAATTTTGACGATGTAGTATCGGTTGGTTCGTCTAACGACTTTCATATGGACCTTCATTTGTTTGCTCAAATGCTAGCCGAGGTGCATCGACTCGGATGAGTACGTGAGAACATATGGGTAGCTCTTTGAAGACAAAGATCGGTTTGTTTCCGTGTCGATACATTGGTTGAGGTCGTAAGTCAATGAAATGTTTACGAAGTCGTTGTACTTAGTCGGCTGGAGGCATGTCGAGTTGTCCTGATGGTGCCAAAAATTCACCAGGGAGTCGCATTTGTTCGCCAAAAACTAAGTCAGCTTGCGTCGCTTGTACGTCTTCTTTCCAAGCAGCCAGTATGCCCATCAAGATGATTGGTAACGTATCAACCCATACGTTGGATGTGTGACATCGAATTGCAGCTTTTAGCTGACGATGAAGACGTTCGACGAGACCATTGGATGCTGGGTGATATGCCGTTGTATGAATGTGCTTGGTGCCAGTAAACGAGCTAATGCGTTGAATAGATCAGCCTCAAATTGCCACCCTTGGTCAGTGGTGATTCTGAGTGGTACTCCGTAGTGAGAGATCCAGCCAGCAAAAAGTGTTCTGGCTATGCAATCTCCGGAGATGTCGGCGAGTGGAAAAGCTTCAGGGAACCGTGTGAATTTGTCTATTATTGTCAGACAGTGTCTCTAGCCTCGTGATGATGTAAATGGTGCGATGATGTCGACATGAATGTGTTCAAATCGGCCAGAGCGGCCTGGAAAGTGCTGTATTGGCGCTGCAATGTGTCGAGTAATTTTGCTACGTTATCATTCGATGCAGGCTTGAGCCCATACTCTGCAGTCTTGTTTGATGCTTGGCCAACCGTATGTCTGTGATACTTTTGACTGTTGCTTTTTGGCCGGGGTGACTTATGCTGAGAAGAGCATCGAAGACACGTTTTCGTCGTTGCGTTGGGATGAATGGACGTGCTGTGTCGATTGATGTATCGCAGTAGACTGGTAGATCGATGTTGGGAACGTTGATCGATCGAAGATGAAGTGAGTGATTGTTGTGTTGAAGATACGTACGAATATCTTCGTCGTTGGCTTGTGCTCGAGCGAGATCGATGATTTTGATTGCTACAGAGATTCTTTTGATTCTCGATAGCACGTCGGCGAGGACATTATCATTGCCAGGGACGTGTTGAATGTTAGTTGTAAATTGGCTGATAAAATCAAGCCAGTGGAATTGCCAAGGCGTTGCTTTATCAGGATTTCGCTTGAAGATGTGGAGGAGTGGTCGATGATCGGTGTAAATTGTGATTTGTCTGCCCTCGAAGATGTGTTTGAAGCGAGAGACGGCCACATAAATTGCGTGAAGTTCACGATCGTAAGTACTGTGTTTACTTAGCGTCAGTGAGAGCTTTTGGCTGAAGAATGCGAGCGGTTGCCACGTGTCGTTGACTCGCTGTTGGACGACGGCTCCGATTGCAAATTCAGAAGCATCAGTGAAGATGGCCCAAGACGCTTCAGTGTTTGGATGAACGAGTATGACGAGTGATCAAGTTGTTTTTTGTAATTTTTGAAGGCAGTTTCACGTTCAGGTATCCAGGGCACTGGACTAGAGCCTTTAACGTCCGATCCCTGGAGACAGTCGTTGAGTGTAGCCTGAAACTTAGCAGTGTTTTTGAAATGTTTACGATAAAAGTTAAACATGCCAAGAAATTTACGTAACTGTGTGATTTTTGATGGCTTGGGAAATTCTGCTATTGCTGCCACTCGCTCTGGAAGCGGTATGATGCCTGCTGAAGATAGTCGGTAGCCGAGGAAATCCACCTCTGGCAGGCCAAAATGACATTTAGCGCTGCTGATGACGATGCCGTGTTTTTCCATGCGAATAATGAGTTGTTGAAGATGTTCATGATGCTCTTTCTCGGTAGCTGAAGCCACGAAAATATCGTCGACGTATCAAAGTACAAAATCAAGTCCTTGCGTGACTTCGCCGTTGGAACGTTGAAAGGTTTGAGATGCATTACGAAGCCCAAACGTCATGAATGGGAATTCGTAGAGACCGAATGGTGTGATTATTGCGGTTTTACAAATATCCTCTGAAGCAACAGGGATTTGGTTGAAGAAACGAACGAGGTCGATTGTCGAGTCTTTGGCAATTTTCAGTTTATCGGGAGCAAGATGACGTGGTCTGCTGGCAATTGGTTGACCTGGCGTTGTTTCGATGCGATGCTCGGTTGAATGTTTAGCTGCTCTGTAGATGCCATTGGGTCGCGTTACGCCTGAGAATTGTTTTATGATCAATGAATAAGGACATTGATTTTGTGTCGATTTAATGGATTATATTGTACGTTGCTGAAGCGAGATACCTTGTCCTGAGTTTTTAAGCCAGTGGCTGAGTCGATGAGTTTGGCGTTTTTAAGGTCGATGAAAAGGCTGTAAAAACTGTAAAAATCAGCGCCAATGATAGGTTTTGACACGTCAGCGATGACGAATCGCCACGAGAGATCTCGACGAAGACCAACGTTGAGTGCGATGTTGATGCAACCGTAAGTGTTAATTTGCGAGCCATTTGCAGCGTATAGTATGTCATCAAGCCTCTCTCTGCAACCCTGGAGCAAACGATGTGGATATACACAGAGGTCTGAGCTAGTGTCCACTAAATATCGGACATTTGTGACTCGATCAGTGACGAAGAGGCGGTTTGACGTGGGTGCAGGATCATTTACCGCCGTTAATTACCCTGATTGTCGTTTCCCTTATATGTTCAGAGTTCTTTGCCCTTCTTCGCGTGATTCTGGAACACTTGGTGGTACCAGCAGTGATTGGGATCAACGTTGGTTCCCGATGGTCTGTCACGCGATGGTGATTGTGATCGATCACGTGACGATGAGCGTGATCTTTGCTGTCTGACGATATTTATGAGCTCGCTCATTTGATATCTTAGCTCGGTGCCTTGTTTTTCATCGACGGTTGTTTGCCAATCGCGGCCAGCTGAAGTTGTGGCGTCACTTCGTGGATGCTGTCGGCAGTTGCTGCTATTACATCGAGAGGATCAGTTTTGTGATGCGCAAGAATCGCTTGTGTTGCTCCAGGTAGACGCGACAGCCAGATTGCGCGAAGAATATTTTCAGGTACGCTGTTGTCGAGTTTGCGAAGATAGCGTAGGAATTTTGACAGTTTCCTGTCGCCTAGCTCTTCTTTCTCGAGCAATTGTTTTAGCTTTGCTTCGCGTGATTGCGGTAAACATTCAATGAGAGTGTCGCAAAGTGTTTGGTATGGATTTGTGACGGGCGGACTGATTGGCTCTACCTCGATAGCAGCACGCGTATCAAGATAGGCAGCAGCATACCTGAATCGTGTTAATTCACTTGTAATGTTGAAAAGCTCGAATTATTTTTAGTGTTGTGTGAACCAAAGCGACGGGTGGTCGAATGAGAAGGTCGGTAGTCTTATCGCTGATTTGTTGCTCACCGCATCGGCCTCGGTAGACGGTGAATCTCTGTTGTCGTTACACATGATGATAGTAATTCAATAGACACAATTCACAGGTACAAAGATGTAATTTTTACCCATACACCAGTGCGGTACAACGTCTATAGGTACCCAACAACGCCTCGGTTGTTTACTGTACGTAAATACACTTTGATCGGATTAAGCCGATTGTCTTATTATTTCAACTGCTAATCGCATATAATTTGCGTTACACTGTTTTATAGATGAAATGAATGCACTTTTGCACTGCTGACGAGTGATTCGCACTGTGTTCAGCGTTGTTACGAGAAGATTATGGAAATTATCCGCGGCGTGGTGTCGGTAGATTTTGCAATAATTTAGCAAAATCGTCGTCGTGATCGTTTTTGACGGGTTCACTAGTCGCAGGGATTGAGTTGGTCAGTAAATGACAACACGAATCCTTACTTACTAACTATACATTTATTCAAGAATAACAATTAAATATTTGGGAGTAGGGAGTTACACGTGTTACTTGATTGATGGCGTGTATACGACTGGCCGCTAAATGCAATACAACTTCAGACAATGAGTGTTTGTGTGAATGTAGTGTGAATGCTTGCATGTGTGTGAGAAATGTTTGTGCGGATCTTGGAATACTGTAGCTGACCGCTACATTTTTATTATTGTTATTAAATATAAATTTTATATCTTTTTTTCTATATTAAATTTAAAGGGTTCCCTTTAATTATATTGTTTATGATATTTAACTGTTATTATTATTTAAAATCTTGTTTAGTTTTCTGTACTTCTGTTAATTTTAAAAAATACAAATCGGCAAATTAAAATTTCGGACATGAGAACACTGATTTAGTGCATCCGTGTATTGCAGTGCCGAATGCAATCTAATTCGGCTGAACGAGCAGTTGGATTCGATGTACAGTTGCGATACAGGGAAATTATGAAAGATTTGGACGGATCGGGGAGTCCGTTTCTAATCGCCAAGCAGCGAGGTCGAAAGAAGAACGCGGATCGCTGCGCATGTTACTCTGTGTATGTCCCTGCTAGGTCCCCCGAAATATGGTAATTAGAGTGAAACACGGCAATAATACATATTAATGCGAAGTAATGCAGTAAATTGTAGTGGAACTGCAAAGTATTGCAAAAAGTGCGATAAACTACGCGGAAATGCGAAATTTGTTGATTGCAAAGAAATGTGTCCGCACATTTAATTCTACTTCTTTAATGAACCCCTGTAGCTCCGCCAGCGCGGTAAAGTGAGTGAAAACGAAAAGTTGCGCGGAGTAACGGTGATGAAAATCGCGTGAAAAGTAAAAGTTTGCGGTCGTTTGTTCTACGATCTGTTCGCCAGCCCGCTTGTGCACGCGTGCTAATCATGAAAACATGTGAAAAGATATGTCTTCAATGACTACAATATCCGCGATTTTGTTACGAGACATGCAATCGATAACTGGAATGAAGGCTTTCACTGGCAATATGCACATTAAAGGATCATGTGAAGGGGTAAATATTAACGCTTAACAAAAATCTAGTTGCCGCGTCGGGAAGAAAGTGGACTAAGAAGAAAGAAATATTGTAGAACGGTCAAACGGGCGCAACAGCAATGAACATAGGAATCTTGTCAGTGGTTATAATTAATAAAATAAACTAGTGAAAGTAAATGCATCGTTATCGAATATTGAACTTGGTGCCACAATTTTTGGGTCACGCGTGGGTATCGTAAATTTCGATGTTAAGGCGGAATAAAAGAATGAAAAATTGATAGCTTTTATAACATATTAGCTGCAATTATTAAGAGATGCTGATTTCGGGAAACAATACTTTTCTCTAGCCCAGACTATTGAGAAATAATTGCTGGAAGTAAAGGATATACCCTTGATGCTTACAAGTAAATGTGAAACATTCTAAAATCCAAGTGTTTTGGTGAAAATTTTAAACTATCATATAAAATTTTCAAATTTACTGTGCAGAAATCCCCAATTCAAATCAGTCCTGCGCCCAACAGGATTTGGTTCGGTTGAAACTCTTCTCACTTTGAGTATATCCGTTATTTTCGTAATCTCTGCTTTATTTTGTAAATCATATGGGGACTTGTATACTCGTACGTTAAAAAAACACGTAAATAAATTGTTAAAATTTTAGTGGACAGGATAAAATTTCGCGTATCCGTTATTCTGACGGCGATATTAGAGTCTCAGGCAAACTCACAGGCCTCAATACCTTCAATAATATTGATTTAATACAGCTGCAAGCCATCTTAACAGGACAATCGGGAATTGCAAAACTGACTGGTGATTTGGCAATTTTTGAAAAACCTCAATAATTTCATCTTTTAAATGGACGAGATTTCAACGATATTCAAATTTCCTATCTTTAATTTTTAACATTTAAGAAATGCTTTGCTTGAATAAACTACATGGCTAAACTCTCTCCTCAGCACTGCCGCATGTCAGCATCCAGTCCATTTCCACACTTTTCGTTCATATTTATTGCAGTTCTATGTGTATATTTAAATCCTTTTTGTTAATCGAGCTTAAAACCTTTGCTTTTCCAAGATCGTGGACTCTGCTACAAAAAAGATACTTGCTGAGGTAAAATCAATCTCAGCTGCTGAATTGAACACGAAGCGAGTGAATGAGATGGTTAACACTCAGTCTTTTGTTGTATCTAGTTTTGACGTTTTGGTGGTGTTAGGTTGAAATGCTGACAGCTATGAAGATTCAATTCTCAGTTTCACCAATATTTTCAGCAGCTCTATTAGTTACAGCCAACTCCGCCGTAGACGGTCCCAAGCCCGTTTGAGAAAGGAGGGAGGAAACCCCTTGTTTCTCCAACCCATTAGCTTCCATGATTCTTCATCCCGAATCCCCCAATAAAATGGTAGTAAATGCTCTCGGGGCCGCACATTGGGTTTACTGGTTCCCCAATAATGACACTAAATGACGAGAAATGCTAATAAATATAAATACATCTACAGCTCTGCTGCTAAATCCTAGTTACACCTCCTTTGTGGGGACGTAAGAGGGTGAAGGCAAATCTTCCGCGCCTGATAACAGAATTGACGTAATAACCATGCCACTGGAATGGAGGTTGGGTGACGGGCTAACTCCCTATCCCTAGAAAACCTTAAAATTCTTCGAAACCTGCAGATGGGCCTCGGAATGGATTAGAATCATGGCAACGACCTCCCAAACGAAAAAAGGACTCTTGCATTGGACTCTGGAATGTCAGATCTCTCAATTACCCTGGCGCTGTTAAGGACCTTTTACAACAAACCAGTCAATGTAAATTAAAAATACAAAACATGAGATCGTACACAATATTCAAAAGTGAGAAGCCTACTGGAAAACGAGAATTCGGAGCGGCCTTCATTGTGGATAGGGTGTCAAATCGTACGTTATTGATTTTAAGTCAGTCAATGAACGGTTGTGTGCGATCCGTATGAAAGCGAAATTCTTCAAAATCTGGCTGATAAACGTTCACGCCCCAACCGAAGAAATAAAGAAAATGTTTTAAAATCCCCTGGAAAGACTAGTTGACTCATTGCCTACAAACGACACAAAAATAATTCTGGGTGATTTCAACGCTAAGATTGGCAATAAGATATCTCATCAGGGAACGACTGGGGGATATAGCCTCCACGATGAAATAAACGACAACAGCCCGCGCCTGATTTACTTTGCATGTAGCAGAAATCTAGCCATACGTTCAACTTGCTTCCCACATCGACGCATTCATAAAATGACCTCGGTATCACCGGATGACAACACATAAAACCAGATCGATCATGTTTTGATCCAACAACGTTGGGCCTCGAGCATACTTTGTTACGATAGGAATTTCTCTAACGATTAGAGAACATTATTGATCCACTGCAAACTAGTTTCCACAGAAAATAGAACAGTGAAAACAATAAACTATGTTCCACAGAAAATAGAACAGTCGAAACAACAAACTAGTTTCCACAGAAAATAGAACAGTTTATACAACAACCTTATTTAGAAACTTTGATCGTAATGATAGCCAAGACAACGGCAACGGCAGTGAGGTACAAATTAATTCTTTTCCACGATTTAGGGAAAGATAAGCAAAAATAACATATATAAACAGCGAAGCAGGCTAGGAAAAAAAGTGACTATCATTAGTTGCTTCGAGTGGTTGGCTTCGCCTACTCATTAATTAGGAAAACCAGTTGGCCTTGCGCCTGGTCCTGTCTAGTTGGCCTTGCGCCTAGACAAATTTCCTTAGAACCTTTCCGTTGGTTGGCTTTGCCTAATAGATTGGTTAAAAACCAGTTGGCCTTGCGCCTGGTTTTGGTCTATTTGGCTAAGTGCCTAGACCCGTCTCTTCATATCTAGGTGCTTTGGTTGGCTATTTGCCTAGAGCCCTAGATGCCGCCAGGACCAAGTTTGGAAGTGGCATTGCAGCAGAACCCCAAGCCGGCCCCAAACTAATCAGCATCGCTGAATACCGGGCCCGTGAGGAGAAGCCGTTCGACACCAAGGTGGTAGAGGCACCTGCGAAGCAAAACGACTCGCCAAGGTCGTAACAACTGAGCGGAGCGCGACAAGTTCCGGTGAATGATCAGTGAACTGCGGCAGGAGTACCGGCATCGCAAGCAAATGCAAATACAGACCGGGAAGGGCAGGGCGGCCCCACCACGACACGCCGGACAGGCGGCCACCCACCAACGAGGAATCGTGCAAAACAAAACGGAACGACAGCAGAAGTCCAATAGTCATTAAGTTAACATGTATAAACTGTAAATAAAGACCAAAAAAACATTTAAATAAAAAAAGTATGATTCCACTAAAAATACCATATCTTTAACTGGAGTGCGATGAAAGAGTCCAAGTAGGGAATTGATAAAGTTAAGTGTGCTGGAACGAAGTAATAAGGCTTAATGGCACAAATAATAGAGCCAGCCCAATAAGAATATAACAACTTGATGTCCGTACATACCGAGGAGCCAATTGTAACTCAGATCATTACCTGATCAAATTAAACTATCGATGTCGTATGTCAAAGGCATATTCAGCGAAGACCAGCCCGCTACAAAAATTGGACACCGAAAGGCTCCAAACGGCGTCGGTGGCTAACAATTTCAGGAGACCCACGGCCCCCATCTTATCAGACACATCGTTCAAGACGAGCAACGAAAGCGGCTATTAGGAGCGTGGCAGAGCAGACCATTGGAAATCAAGCCTGGCGCAAGAAAAATGATTGGTTCGATGATGAGTGCCAGAATGCGTTAGATAAAAAGAATCAGGCATACAAAGAATACGTACGTAGGAGAACCAGGACGAAGAGAGAACACTATGAAAATCTCAGAAGAGTAGCAAATAAGATAATTAGAGTTACAGAAGAAAATACTATGACAACCAATTGAGAAGTGTAGATGTAAGCCTAGCGAGCAACAACACAAGACAAGCATACATAGTAGTGAAAAGCCTGAAACGTGGTTATCAGCCCAAAACCACACTCTGTCGTGATAACATAGGCAATATCATCGCTGATGAAAGCAAGATTAAGGAAATATGGGCATCATATTTCAAGAACCTCCTTAATCCCCCGCACAGCTCCAGAACATCGGAGTCTATAGATGTTTGCGGAGAGCTTCTATTGGCCGCACCAACTCTGGATGAAGTTTGTTCCATCAGCAAAGCCCAAAAGAATAATAAAACGCCGGGCATCGATGAGATTCCAGTGAAGCTCATCAAATATGGTGGCAGCAGTGTTCATAAAGCTATTCACAAAATCATCCAGTACATTTGGCAACAAGAACATATGCCGAAAGAGTGGAGCGAATCAGTTATATTCCCTATCCACAAAATAGGTGACAAGCTACAGTGCGAAAATTATAGAGGCATATCACTATTGTACTTTGTACGGCGTACAAAATATTTTCAAAGATCTTAGAAAATAAAATCAGATCATACGCCAACAGTATTATGGGGGTGTATCAAGGTGGTTTTAGAGCAGGTAGATCGACAATAGACCAATTATTCACAGTCAAGCAGGTACTTGAAAAATGCGGGGGGTTAAACATGGACGTACAAGTCGAGTATGATTAACGTGAGTACCTGCCGTTTAAGGCCTAACCTCACGGTCACCATTAGACTGCGATTGGTTTAAGCGCCAATCATCGCCCCCAAGTTCGGTACCAGTTTACATGGAGGGAACTCTCAACTTTCATACTGGTAGATGTGAGACCCAGCTGTATCTGACGCTATAAGGTCAATGTCAACCACTACCACTACGATACTCCCCGAAGGGCCGCAACCAATCAGTTGACCATCCGATGATAGGGGCTCATCAGCTGCCCGTGGTACCTGAGTATACCTCCAGGGTTGAGGTTCTATACAAGTCGAGCAAAGTAGTACCTTATGCGGACAACATCAACATTTTGTCACGGTCATTAACAACTGCCAAAGAACTTTTCCTGAAAATCGACAGCGAAGCAAAACTAGTAGGGATGCAAATCAATGAAAATAAAACAAAGCTCATGACGCAGTCGAGGAAAAATACCTCAAATGCCCAAAATATCACACTTGGCGAATACAGTATAGAAAATGTGGGCGAATTTGTGTATTTAGGCGCCTAAATAACGAAAACGGTTAATGAAAGAGACGAAATACGCCGAAGAATACAGCTCGCAAATAAAATATTTTATTCACTATTGACGATCTTGAAGACATAGGAAAACAAAGCTCCAAGTATACAAATCTGTGATAAGACCTGTGTTATGCTATGGGTGCGAAACATGGACCCTAACCCAAGCATCCTCAAATATATTGTACGCCTTTGAGCAGCGGGTCCTGAGGTGAATAATCGGAGTGAAGCTATGCGAGGACCAATGGCGAATTCGATACAACCATGAGTTGTATGAAATTTTTGACGAACCGGAGGAAGCGGAAGCTACAATGGGCTGGCCACATGAATCGTAAGGACGAACTACGGATACCCAAAAAGGTATTCGTTGGGAGAACTGAAGGCCGAAGACCAATGGGGAAACCGAGGAAACGCTGGTCTAACTTGGTCGACGAAGACAGTTCGTCGCTGCTCGGACTTCAAAATTGAAGGACGCGGTCAATGGACCGAGATAGTTGGAGGCGCTATTTGCAGGAAGCGAAGGCCCGAGTGGGGCTGTAGTGCTAAGAAGAAGAAGAAGACAAGTTACAGCCACGCTAACTGGAACAAGATAAAACGTTACAATCCACAGAAATTCTGCTAGATTAAGGTCACCACACTATTCACAAACACAAATAAATAAAATCACGTATTTATAATAAGCACATAAAGCACAGATCGTAGCACAAGACAAAATTTAAGTTCGTAAATTCAATTTCAAATTCAAAGGGATGCCGATCAAGGGGGGCAAGAAAGTTTACGAAACAGAAACTCGCGATAGAACTCGTAGTGGAGCTAAAACACGGAACACTATCATGTAGGACGTGAAAACCGTGTTCTGCCTCATCCACTGCCCATTTTGGTCTCACTTTATGTGTCGCTGGCATATTCCATTTGCGACGTCCGCAACGTCTGGCGATCACAAAAAGACTTTCGCCGCAACGGTTGTTCCATCCGCAAGCCTTCTCCTTGCCGGCAATGGATATTTTCCATTAAGAGATAACGCAATTCACTTCATCGAATTTGAATTGTAAATTTAAATATTTTTATTTTTAAATTTACAATTAAAATTGGATGACTGGCAATAGTGTTTTTCTAGCAGTTTGCCTAGGCAACTGCTCAAGCGGGGCTATAGTTACGCTTTTGCCGAGGGCATACCCTTGGACTACCCACTAAACACCTCCCCTGTCAATCTGAGAACCTAGCCTGGAACCGTTTGACACATTACTTCGAGCCAGGTCTCGTTTTGTTACGCCGTGGGGTGCCTTCAAGCTGGGGAGTCCCTTTCCTAGCGGGAGGGGAGAGGGGAAGAGGAAATGCCAGAAGAGCGATCCCCCAGCGCCTCCGGCTGCTGTGAGTCCCTTTTATATTTTAGGACTGCCCGAGCATAATGTGCCACCTGGTTACATTTGTCAACCGATTCGAGCATCACCGCAACTATATTATCCGGGGTAAGCTCTCCCGTCTCCCTGTAGAGTCCCCTTCGCAGCCTGACCCATTTTGTACACGCAAAAAATGTGTGACAGGCATTGTCCTCCTCTCCTGGGCAAAACCGACAATCGGGAGACCGTGACTTAGCGATCTTGTCAGGTAAGACTGAAAACACCCGTGCCCGCTCAAAAGCTGGGTCAGATAGAAGTCAGTCTCACCATGCCTTCGATTCAGCCACGGTCTCACATCCGGGATGAGGCGCGCAGTCCACCTTCCCTTCGTGCAATTCCCCCAAGACTGCTGCCAATCGTTGAGCGAGCGTTGTCTCTCCTCGCGGACAACCATCTCCCTCGCATCCTCGTTTCGGCGCAGGTAAATAGCGCGGCGCTCTCTAGCAAGGAGGGCGACAGGTATCACGCCTGCAATCACTCTCACCGCCGAGTCGGAGACTGTTGGATACGAAGATGCAATTCTCAGTGCTCCTCTTCTCTGTACCTGTGCCAATCGTTTTCGGTATACCTCCTTGCTGAGAGCGTCGCCCCATACCTCTGCTCCGTACAGTAGCACTGAGCCTACAGCACTCATCAAGAGGCGTCTTCTTGATGGGCTGGGTCCCCCTACGTTGGCCATAAGTCGACTCAGGGCCGATATTCCCGAAGCACCCTTCTCAGCTGTTGCCCTGATTTGCTCAGAGAAACTCATCTTCGAGTCGATCAGTAGCCCCAGGTACTTCACCGCTGGCTTCGATTCGATTTGTTTATCTCCAATACTAATCATCCTTACTCTAGGGATTCTCTTTTTTGTCAAGATGACCACTCCGGTTTTCTCCAGTGCTAAACTGAGCCCGCGAGCAGTCATCCAGTCCCTCACTCGGCGCATTAGCATACCTAGCCCAAGTTGCGCTTGTTCAACGGTGCGTCCGGCAACCAGAGCCGCAACATCATCCGCATAGCCGACCAAGCGCGACTCATCTGGCATCTCAAGTCTCAGTAACCCGTCGTAAGACACGTTCCACAGGTCCGGACCAAGGATAGATCCCTGGGCAACACCCGATGTAATTTCCATCCTTCGTTGGCCCTGTGTCGTGTCGTGGAGCAGGCTTCGGTCCTTTAGGTAGTTCCTCAAAAGCCGCATTAGATATTCTGGAACTTGAAAAGAGTTTTCCAGCGTGTCCAGAATATCCACCCATCTAGCGGAGTTGAAGGCATTCCTGACGTCGAGTGTCACCAACAGGACGATCCGTCGCTTGGTGCGACTATATGCCTCTGCCTTTTGGACCGCGTTCACCACCTCTGCAATCGCATCAATGGTAGAACGTCCTGCTCTGAAGCCGTACTGCCGAGGAGATAGGTCCCCAGCAGCACGAATCGCGTCAGTGAGTCTTCCCTTGATGAGTTTCTCTAGCACTTTCCCAGCCGTGTCTAGCATGCATAATGGGCGGTATGCAGACGGCGATTCGGGATTTCCCTTCCCCTTGCTGATCAGCACGAGCCTCGCCACCTTCTATCGTACTGGGGAAACCCCGTCCCGTAGGCAAGCGTTGAATGTGCTGAGCAGCAAGTCAGGACAATGGTGATAGACGAGCCGCAACACCTCACCTGGAACACCATCTGGACCTGGAGCCTTCCTCGCTTTCAAGGAGAGGACTGCCTCCTCCTGTTCCAGCTGTGTGAAGAGTGGGCACTCTACTGCTGTTTCACCATGGACAGCGTCAACACGGACGGGATGGGCGGGGAAGAGTCCCCGCACTATCGCGTCCATCTTTTCCGCGTCATGTATACAAGGCTTCCGTAGGGCACCAAGTTTCCCCATGACCAGCTTGTAGCCAAGGCCCCACGGATCCTTTTTCACATTGTCCACTAGGTCTTGCCAGCAGCGAGCCTTGCTACTGTTGATCAGTTTGCGAAGGCATTTCCTGGCCGACTTATACGCTGCCACCTGGTTGCATGCCTCGTCACGGTTCCGCGCCCGTTGAGCCTCACGCCGAAGCTTGTGACACTCCCTCCGCTTTTCAGCGATTTCAGTAGACCACCAGTACACTGGGGGCTTGCCGTGCCGGGGTCTTTGACGGGGCATAGAAGCGCAGCAAGCAGTCGTGATTATGCTCATAGTAGAGTTCACCACGTCTTGAGCTGCCAGTTCTTCCGTCCCCTCCGGAGCTCCCTGCAGCGGCTCACCCGCTGTGAGAACTTTGACGAACCTCTCGACGTCCATTCTTCCAATGTTCCATCCAGTCGAGAGCAGTTCCCAACTTCAACGTTTAAGGCGCAATTTGATGAATGACTGAAGATGAGTGCCTACAATTAATGCTCATAAGTGATACAAGTCAAGGAGGTGGGAGAGCTCCTAGCAAAAGGGTTTTGTAACCATTCTAGGATTCGAAAAATTGGCCATGAATCGATGATAACAGTACAGGAGACTGGCCCCTGAAAAAAAAAAATTCATCAAACATAGCCGATGTGAGTATGAAATAAAAGTTTTCATGGGAGCTTTTCAAAACAGTTGTTAAACTGTCAGTTTTTACTTCAGTGGGGGCACAGGGGGGAAATACATTAAAAATGTGTTTCCTCCGTCGCGGATGGACATCTGAAATAATTATCAAGGGAGATATTTATGAGTATAATAATACCAAAAAACTTAGAAGTCGAAATTCGTTCAACTTTGTTAATAATAGTTGATCTTCGTATTTCATATTTTCTCCAATAAAATCGTCTTTGAAATGTTTCTTGATTTGATTCGATCTGGTGACTGCATTTTGTAAATTGAATACAAAACCCTTCTGACATGAGCGTAGGTCTGTTTACCCAACTTGTTTAATTTTTTTTTGGATTTTTAAGTATATCTATCTCTGTTTGTGTGTGTAGTCGCCTTTTTGGTCCCATGGTTATCTTTGCAGAGCAGGGAGGCCATGTGAGGGTTGGCACAATCCCTTATGGGGAAAAGCGCTCAGAGTCTAATCAATAGTCTCTAAGCTCGAGACCAATTGCATCAAATCAAAATTAGAGACAATTCACCTTTGTTTTTTCTTAGGTTGCCTGAAGAGCCCAAACATTTTTTTATTATACTTCTGAAAGTCGAATTTATAGCGCCCTCAAAAACATATATGTGTTTCATTTGATACTGAAATTTCCATCAACATGCATTTTCTATTGTCTTATTTTTTCGCTAGATTTACGTCCAAATATTAAGAAGATATTTCTTCTCAATTCACGCATTGTGATTTTCAAGAAATTGATACTTTCGAAATTGTCATGAGTCAAGCTCTAATAATTTTATCATGATGCGCCTGACCTTTACATCGTCACAGTAGTCTTAAGTAACAATGCCGAAATAGAAAATTGTTGTGCTCAAACTAATTTTAACGAATTATCTTGCAATGAAAAGAATAGAAATCAAGAGTATCTCCACTTAAAGCTAATTTATGTTTAATGCATTGAAAACATTTCGCAACAAAGTACCTTAATGGAAACCTCAAAGTTTTAAAATAGAGTGGTTCACACCACAAGATTTTAGTCATACTATCCCATTGTTATAACTTCAGTATCGTTAATTTAGATTGCATTTGCTTTATCTTTGCAGCTATCGGAGATCGTAAATAGTCTTTCGCCACAGGGTCAGCTGCCACTTGGAATGGCATTGCTGAGTCGAAGCACGGGAATTGCGCAAACGCTAGTTCAAAACGGTGCGGCTGACGTGAACGCCTATAATGCAGAGGTAGGTCAAAATCACATGACCATGAACTACACATCATGTAATGAAAATAGTACTTGATTCCATAACATGCAAATGAATTCAAATAAATAATGCCCTATTGTAGTTAAATATTTTAACCTGGATTTAATAATATTTAACTACTCGGTAAAGTATACATAATTTACATTTGCCTCATTTATCATTATAGAATATATGGTCAGCAATATTTCATTCTTATGTGAAAACTATAGCCAACTTTAAATTTTAGGGATGTACGCTACTCATAGATGCCGTTAAACGTGGGGATGGGTTCTCAGCAAAGTTCCTGCTTGAAAAAAATTGCAACGTTAATTTAACCTCAAAGTAAGCCTTTTAAATAATTAATTTATTCATTTATGTTCTTATTTTTTTTTCTCCTCCAGATCAACCAAAGACACAGCTCTACATTTACTGTGCACCTACTCCGAAGATTCCACCGAAGCGGAGACTTACAAGGAAATGCTTACAATTAGCAAACAAATCCTTGAACGAAATGTCGACGTAAACGCTCAAAACGCAGAAGGACTCACCGCTCTACATGTCGCAATTATATCGAAGCATAAAGAAATGATTGATTTACTCTTAGATAGTTCGCAAATAGACTTAAATATTCGGACACGTGCAGAAAAATGTGCCTTACAATTATCTTTGACACCACCGCATACAGACGGACTGCCGTTCGACTTGGCACGAAAATTTCTTGAGAAAGGAGCTCGGCCGAATCAGTTGAATTCGGAGACAAGGAACAATCTGCTACAGACGTTGACTTTAGAGAAGTTAGAAGAAGCTGCAATATTTCTAGCATCTTATGCCGACCTAGATCATGTAAACGCAGAGGGATTTACGGTGCTACATATCGCATCTCAGACCGGACTACCAAAACTTGTACGAACTCTTCTTGAGAAAGGAGCTGCTCCTAATATCAAGTCGAATATTCCCGGTCAGAAAGCTTCAATTCATCTAGCCATTGAAGGAGACCATTCGCAAGTTTTAGAAGAATTTGTTTCTTTCAGAACTAAAGAAACAGACGGTGAAAAGCCAGATTTCAATATTAAAAATGGGAACGGTGACTCCCCACTAAGCTTAGCTTTGTCTTTAAATAAAAACCATCTTGCTTCAATTCTAATCGAAGGCGGGGCGGATGTGAATGCTCGCAATGGCAGTGACATGACTCTATTGCATCAAGCAATTCTGAACCAAGACGAGGAAGGTGCAATATTCCTGTTGGATAAGGGGGCCGATATGAATGCCTTGACCGCTGACCAAGAATCTCCTTTGCAACTGGCTATCCATTGTCGCCTTCCAAAAGTAGTAGATGCCCTTTGCACTCGTGGAGTTCCTTTCAGCGCTCCGGACAACAAGGGTGATCCACCTCTGTGGACGGCTTTAGATTCAGACCAGTGGGATGTAGCATCGGTGCTCGTAAGACATGGTGTTGACACAGACTGCTGGGGCCCAGGTCCTGAGGGGTGCTTACAAACATTACTTCATCGCGCAATCGACGAAAATAAAGAGAACATCGCTATGTTCCTTATTAAGAGTGGATGTGACTTGGATACTCCTCGACAACTTGGACCAAATGGAGAAGGCGCTGAAGAAGCCAAGGAGAAGGCATCACCTCTGCATCTGTGTTGTCAATGGGGTCTCATCAAAACGCTACAAACTCTGATAGATCATGGGGCGAACGTTAATGCCTTGGACTGTGACAACAAGACACCGTTGCACATTGCAATAGAAAACCAACATAGCGAGATAATAGGAATATTACTGTGCCATCCGGGACTAGACTTAGAAATTCGCGACAAGAACGGTAATACTCCTTTTGCTGCGGCCTTGACTGTACAGAACCACAAAGCGGCTACCAACATACTTGAGCGACTACCAACTGCAGCTGAGCAAGTTGATCGAAGAGGAAGAAATTTCTTGCATACCGCTATCATGAAAGACGATCTTGAAAGTGTCTTGTTCCTGCTAGGAATTCGTGTAGATGTCAATTCAATTGTTCGAGACGTAAACCTAACCCCACCGCTGCACCTTGCGGCTGCCTCAACCAACGAAATGATCATTCGAAATCTACTCCTTGCTGGTGCTCGCATCGATGAGAGGGACTCAACTCAAAAGACTGCGTTGCATATTGCAGCCGAACGAGGAAACCTCGTTGCTGTTTCAGCTCTTCTTCAAAATGGTGCTAACTTCAATGCAGTAGACAGTGAAGGAAACAATGCCTTGCATATAGCTGTTCGTGAAGGACATTTAGATATTTGTCGAGAACTTTTGACAAAATCCGAAATAAACGCTGAAGCCGTCAATATTAAAGGACGAAATCCAATGCACGAGCTTTGTCGATTTGGTAGAGATAATTCCGCGGCGGCGATATGCGAACTATTTCTAGAATGCATGCCAAAGTATCCTATAAATGAGCCTGATATGGACAGAAATACTCCTCTTCTCCTGGCGTTTATGCGCGGTCAAGCAGCACTTTGTAAAGTGTTGGTGAAAAATGGTGCTTGTTTAGGGGCGGAGAATAAAGAGGGTGTTACAATATTCAACTTTAAATTAGCTACAGATCAATTACTACATAAATTGTTAGATCAATTGCCGCAGGAGTCGCCTTGGGCCGTTTCAAGCATGTGCCAAGAATGTGGAATGAAATTTTCCATTGCAACGAGGAAACACCATTGGTTAGTATTTTTTGCGTCAATCATTATATTTTAACACCCTTTCATATCTTTAACTCTCGTACTTTATAGTCGTCATTGCGGTAGAATTTTGTGTTCAAAATGCTCCAACAACGATGTACCGATTATTAAATTTGGAATCAATAAACCAGTGCGTGTGTGTTCTGTTTGCTTCGAAGTACTCCAAGTGGGAAGTGGCTGAAATAATTTGAATAAAAATCTTCATACCACAGAAAAAGCGACCTTGAATTTGAATGCTTTATTTTCCTCCAATTTACCGAACAAAATACCAATAACAAACATTGTTAATGCGTTCTCCATAGATTTAGAAAACAAGAATAAGAAACTGTAAAGAACCTACTTACAACATATTGTAATATTTTATTTTTATTGACACATTAGCTTCCCTCCGCGCTCTTTATTCTATATTGAGTAAAATTTAATTGATAACGGTTTTTTGTTTTGCATTTACTATCAAAATTTTGCTAAAATTATGTCATAAATCAAAATAACAAAGAGGTAAAATTAATAAAGTTGTAGAATACAAAATGATACATTGAATATGTTTATAAGACTTAGCCTAAGTTAAATGCATGAAATTGTTAACAAAAATTATGTATAACAATCTTAAGTAATAAAATGTTTAATATTTTATCTACTGAATTAACCTGGTTATTGATGATGTTGAAGTTCTTCATTCGATAATACTTATTCTGATGGTGCCTCTTTAAAACATAAAGTCTCCAGTTATATGCAGCTAATTCTAGTGACCAACTCTATTGGTTTTTTTTAGTTGTATTCATTTATATGCAATAAAAGTTACACCTGCAACAATCTCGCAAGTGGCTGCACTACCCACTAAACACCTCCCCTGTCAACGCGAGAACCCAGCCTGGAACCGTTTGACACATCACTTCGGGCCAGATCTCATTTTGTTACACCGTGAGGCACCCTCAAGCTGGGGTATCCCTCTTCTAGCGGGAGGGCAGAGGAGAAGAGGGATTGCCGAACAAGCGATTCCCCAGCCTCAACGCTGCCGGCTGCTGTGAGTCCCTTTTATCTTTTAAGACTGCCGGAACATAATGTGTTACCTGGTTCCATTTGTCAACCGACTCGATCATCACCGCGACTATACTATCCGGAGTGAGCTCTCCCGTATCCCTGTGGAGATCCCGTAGCAGCCTGTCCCATTTTGTGCACGCAAAAAATATGTGGCAGGCATTGTCTTCCTCTCCTTGGCAAAACCGACAATCGGCGGACCGTGACTTACCAGTCTTGTGCAGGTAAGACTGGAAACACCCATTGTAGTGAATTTAAATGTTTGAAAAGTCCGTAAAGGACTGCAGCGATGTTCTGCTGCCTCGGCAGAAGAAGATGGAGATATCTGCCGAGAAGCCCTCGTCTGGGAACGCGTGAATGCGCTGGCAGGCTAGTATTGCGGTGTCGTGGGTCGGGTTCATTCCCCCAGCACAAGGACCCGCTACAAAAAATTTCGCACTCACGAATTCCTTGTGGTCAAACTAAAACGAGGCGACCGAAGTCGCAAAAAGTGTAGGTAACTACACCGAGAGAAAAAAGGACTTGTTCCTAGAACAAGTGGAACATGTAAAAAGGGGCGGACTTAGGGTAACTTCGTCGTTACCCGACGAAGCTCATGGCCCACAAATGAGAGAAGGGCAACCGGGTGGTGATGGAGCCCCTTCGCACCCACCCAACGGGATTTAAATCCATATTTGTTGTACTGGCCAGGTATTCCTCTTCTGAGTGGAAAACTCATACAACTTGACTTGTATAAACTTTCCCATCAGAAGGGGAGTACCCCGGTGACCAATTTATGCCATAGAATTATGCAATTCGATTGCATAATTCTATGTCATAAAGAAGCACTCTGCTTGGGCTACTCAACCCGCGACGTCACCTGAAACAAAGAAGGATTAGCTATGTACCCGGCGGCTGGCTCATGTTTGGTAGTTATAGCCTGCCACCGTACCGGGTCCTATACCCGGTCAGAATTATAGGAAAGGAAAGACCGAAGCGTATATTTTAATTCGACATTTTCGTTCTTTTTATTCTTCTTTCAAATAAATAATGACGTCCGATCACTAATAAACTGTTAGATTTGAGTACGTTACACATTAATTTGAATTGTAAGTTCAAAGTCTTGCCATTTTTATTATTTTACGGATTTTTAATCTAATTATAATATTTGTGTATAATATAGTCAACAGGATTCTATCAACATACTTTGACTGTTTATCACGTGATGGAGAAAATATTTAAATAATATATTGATATATACGATTTAATTTACACGATCTTCGAATAAAGACGAAAGTAAAAACGAACTTCGTTTAGGTGTCACAGCACCAAATGTACAGCTGAAAATCTTTCAATTTGCAAAATATAATAAGAACATGCAAAAGGGAAATTTTCTTTTTTTTTTGAACAAAAGAAAGGGTACTTACCCCAAACCTCTTCCTACGAGCGCTCGTGTTCGCGGCGGGTAAGGCCTGCAAATTTTGTATTATTATTATTTTGTTTTTTTTATAGTAACACTTCGCGATTTTTCCGGGTCAACAAATCTTCTCCGACACGTTTACGAATGATTACGACAGCAAATTCACGTTTCATATCATAAATCTTGACAGTAATGCGATCTAATTCGGCCTCCCGAATACTACTCATGAGCTATTTGAGAGCTTTAATCAAAATTATAAACAGAAGTCTCATAAATGCTTTTATTGATAATCCTTTAAACATTTGATATTTCATGTGCAATGAGAATGAGTTGTGTTCCCATTAATATTCCATTGAATTGTCAACCACCGATAAGTTGTCCGGCGATTTTGCGTCAGAAATAGAACTTTTCACCCTAAGTTAGATTGTCAATACTCTATTCACTTTATATTGGGACAACGAATTTAGTATGAAGCGTATCGATGTTGAACCTTGTTTTCAAATTTTCCATCATTACAATTTATGAATTATTCCATCCAGGCTGCACCTTGCAGTTGGCTGTAACTAACACGGACACACCAGGTCGACTACAGCAGCTTTCATTTCCTAAAATTTACTTTCTTGGCTTCGTGTATTTTGATGACTTTCGAAGATAAGTCATGTTCCAATTGATTTGGTCTCGGCAACAATAAACTGTTCACCGCATTCGACCTGATCTTGTAAAAACGATTGGGAAATAGAGAAACAGCCGATAATTTTGAAAGCGTATTTGAAATGCCTCTAGAAACCGGAATATCCTAATACGCTAACGGTTCATTTCCACCTGACAAAACCTTTGCCCGGAACTTCTTAAAGCCACGATTTTCGCATTCCGTCCAGCAAAAATCCGAGTTTTGGAGAAACACAATGCAAAACGGTTTTTTTTCTTCGTCGCGAAAACGCACACGACACTTTTCAAGCCCCGGCCTGGAACATCGGGAAAACTTTCTTCGAATCTCTTATCCCCCTTTCGCTCTGATCCCTTTACAGTGCTTAAAAGTGATCAACGGCAAGAATTCAGATGAATCCCTCGACTCTTATCGAGGTGACGAGAACGTAAGCCACGGAGAATTTCAACGATGGCAATATCGCGTGCAAACGAATTAACTTTGTTCATTGGCCGAAGCACTATAATTTGATAATTGAGAAATTTGCACGCATTTTCTCAAACACAAATGTACACCGCAAGATTCGTTTTACAATTTTTCCAACAAAACTTTTCAACAAATGGATTTTGTTGCCAACTATTTGCACGCACTCGCGATCAATTCTCGATCTCAACACCCCGACGTGGTCCCGGTGGCCGTGAATCACAGACTGCCCTTAGCGACCATCTCCCGGCAACAGCCCCAGCAACCCAAACCGTTCTCACTCCCGCCACCGCTATCGCTCGTACTCTCTTTCGGCTTGCTTACTTTTACCACGATAAAATCCAATATTACTATTAACAGCACAACAATCATTCCTCTGCCGATTGCGATTCCAACCACAGCGTGCGAAAAGGAATAGGACTTTAGTCATTCATATTTTAAATAGCCGATTGGAAAACTAAGATGACGACCGACCCGTACTCTCACTCATGGCCAATCCGTCCTAGTATGAATCTTTTCATCAGTCGCCGCTGGCTGTGTTTCAGGTGGGGTGCATACCAGCTGAGTTAATGCTAAGCTTGTAACATTGCACTGCTGTGGTCCAATCGTTACTCGCACGTCTGTTTCATCCGATGCTATATTCAAGTTTTCTCCCTCAATTGTGCTGCGAATATTTTGAAAATATTTGCTAAGATCCCGGACAGATTGTACATTGTCCATGATGAACCCGACTTGCAAGCTCAACTGTGTCTCTCGCGATTTCAGGCTAGCAATCTCGTTACTGCTAGTGAGTATGGAATAGTACCCAATAGTTGTTAAAAGACCAACATTGTTTCCATCATGTATCACTATACCATGCTTACCACGTTTAAGGTTTTCATAAAATGCCGGTTGCTCCATGCTGTTTTTATATTGTAGGGATTGTGTTGGTAGCTATTGCAAATGCTCTACGTTCTATTTGCACCATCAACGAATAGGGTTAACGCCCGAATCGGTCTTGGCTCAGGAGCGGCAGATGTTATGCATGTCAAACGGCTACATTTATGTAACACTCAAAGTCATCTAAGTATGCGCGAATGTTTCAGCCTATATTCAAGTATCTACCTACCAGCGATACTTGAGTGCCACCACAATTTGGATCCATTGTTGGCTGCTGGCCCTCTAATTTAATGTTTTTAAACTGGAATTGCACGCTTGATTCAGTGTAACCTGCATCATTAGCAACCTTTATCGGAGCGGTAAGCTCGTGAATAACTGCTCCGGTCCTGCATTCAATTTTCACCGAAATTTCATAATTTACCAGTTCACAAGGAGCGTTTCCTATGCTTATTCTACCACGCACATCTTCTTCCCGTATACCTAAGTTACTGCCTTCTATTGTTACCAAAGTCCCGCCTTCTATTGGTCCACTCAAGGGTTTGACCATGTGGCGTATTGAACGGAGTTCGCAACCGTACATGCTCGATTACTGCACCATGCCCACTCAAAAGCTGGGTCAGATAGAAGTCAGTCTCACCATGCCTTCGATTGAGCCACGGTCTCACATCCGGGATGAGGCGCGACTTAAGAACTTTAATATACTATGCTCAAAAAAAAAACAAACGATTTATTTCTCAGGTAAAAACTTTATTATTACTTTATCTCACTAATTACAATTCAAGACTGGGCAAGTACATGAGGTGTTTGATTTAATTTAAGGCTTGAAAAGTGCTGACTCTATTGCATGTGCCGGATATGTGAAATATGTTGTCTGAAATGAGGTGAAACGTTATCATTTTCAGGTGTCATATTAAAAGTACAATTCGTGTGAATCTGAGTTTCTTGATGTCGCTGACATTGCTGTTGGAAAGGTTGCGTCTCGGGGATCGTGCAGGTATCGTAACTCCTCCCCCCTTGGAATGGCGATACTAAAGAAACTGAGGTATCGAAGTTGCTTTAGCTGGAGCGAGATGCTGTTTGGTACGTACAATTGCGATGAATATGGGCTAGGATGACCAATACGAGTATTATTTTTGTGGAGTTTAAAATAATTTGTCCATTGTAGGCTATGATGTCCAAAAATTGTATTCCTTTGGTTTCCGGAAAATTGCAGTTCTGGAGGATGCGTAGGTCGGCTTCTCTCGTAGTGAAAGTTACGTTAGTTTTAATCATCAGAAAAACATTTATTTCGTCCCAAAATACAGAATTTATGCTGCTGTACGTTATTTCGAAGATTTCGATCTCGCAGTCCTCGACAGGTAGGCCGCATGTTTACACGTATTTGATCGTGGTTTCTGGGATGTTGATGAATACGATGTAGTTGGGCTCGGGTTGAAATATTTCTGGTGTATCTGGATTGCTTTCGAGCCAGCAAGATGTGGGTTGACCATTTATGACATCTGCGATGCATCTACAATAACTGCAGTTTTTTAGTGGCCTTTGTTTTTGGCAGTAAAATATCCCTTCGATTTTTAGGCATTTTGTGTCAAGTAGTTGAACACATTTTAGGGTGGGAATTGCGTATGGTTTGGTTTGTATTCTGTGGGTCTGGTTGATTGGAAGAGGGATAATATGGAAATGTGAGAAGGTTTCGTTAGTAAGTATGGGTATTTAGATGTTGAAAATAATATTTGAATGATTATAATATGCCTGTAAATTTAGTAGTTCATAGATTTGTTCATCTGATTCGATAGTCACGGATTGATTTTGTAGGGTCTGCGAAATTTTTATTAGTTCGTCGGAGCTCAAAATTTGTTTTGATATTATGCTCAGCCGAGCAAGGATCACTGCTTCCGCAATGTCGGTAAGGTGATTGCTCAGTAGGTCTATGTTGTAATTGATTTGATTAAGATATTGCAGTTGAATTATAGCGTTATGTTCGTTTTTTATATGATTTTGAGAGGTTTCGAAGTGTTTATTAATGACATCTGCTCGGCTATTGATATGGTCTGTGATATTACTAAATCTCTCCATGAAAGCGCTATTTAATCGTGTTTGACCGTTAGTTCGATTTTGAAGACCAGATTGGTTCAACGTTAGTGGTCTGATTTCGTTGTTAATTTGGACTGCATCGTCTGCGTCCATGTTTCCTGTGATTCTTTTAATAATTTTAAGTATCGCTAATGTATCTGGTGCCTGCGTTTCGTTATAGTTTAAAGTGTAGTGTGAATATTGTTCAATGTCTGATGGTATTTGTCCAGTCTTACTATGTGTACTAGGTTTTCGAACGAGCGTATGATTCTTGTTGTCCCTAGTTGTAGAGGTAGAAGGCCCTGGTTGTTGTTGAGGAGCTGTATTTCCTCTTCTGGAATCGCGCTGCTAGCGTTAGTCTGAAATTTACGTTTCCTTTTAATTTTTGCTTTGTGTAGCTTTTGGTTTTTCTGGGTTCTTAGTGTTAGTCTGTTATCTTTTTGAACTTCTTGCTTGCTGAACCTTGGGGTAATTTTATTACGTCTACATTCTTTTCGGAAAATGCCTTCGTTTTCTTGGAAGGTTGGGAGTTGAACGCGATTTGAATTTAGTTTATATACATAGGTTCTTGTTTGCTAAGTTTTCTAAGCGATTTTTAATTTGAGGATAAATTTGAGACCGAAATTCATTCAATTTGTTTAGATATTCGTGTTGGTTATTAAAGTTTGTGGTTTTGTCTAATACATGGGTTCTACCTGTGAATAATTCGAATGGTGTTAGTTTATTGGTAGAGTAAATGGCATTATTGTATGTGATTATTACTTCGTAAGTATATCTTCGTGGTCCAAGTCGAGATTACGTTTTTTCCGTTCCTCTAAGATGATTCGGTATGTCTCTGTCAATGTCGAATGCCATCTCTCAACATAAGCATTGCTGCTTGTTTGTTGGAATGAAGTAAGGTGTAACACAATTCCATATTGAGTGCAAAAGTCCTTGAATATGGTCGATGTCATTTCGGTTCTTTGGTCAGCGGTCAGTTTTTTAGGTATACCATGAATGCTAATAAAAAGTTTAAGTGATCTAACAATGCTTAAACTGTTTTTGGCTGGAAGCGTATATGCAGCTGCGAACTTGGAAAAGATAGGTTTACCTCTGAAGGTGTATATGTCAACGTTTATACTGTCTAGAGGTTTTTCGGGACTTTCGGAAATTTTGTATTGTAGTTTGGGTGGAATTCTGTCGTATTTTTGTGTCTGGCAAGTACCGCAATTGTTAATTATTTTCGTGACTTTTTCCCTGAGGTTAGGGAAGCACCACGTTCGTTTAAGATGACAACCTCGATGGTTGTTGTGTAGGTGGTAGTCATTTATGGTTTTGTCCTGTGCGCCTGAGTCAATAATATCATGAACGAATTCCTTACAGCGAACGATCTTGAAAATTGGGGATCGTGAGAAAAATTTGGAATAAGTGCTTTGAATTGTCTTAAAAATCTCATCGGTGGTAAAAATAGCGTTTACTTTGTTTGGGACTAAGTATTTTTTTTAAAATTCTGTTACGTTGCTTTCAGTGAAATCATACATCCGGATTATTCTCCTTTGCTTATCTTTGAAGGGTATTTGCAGGGATATATGCGGGGCCCTAGTACATTTTTCGAAGATAGTTTGTAGGGAGAACTCTTTCAATGGTCGTTCTGAAATCGGAATGCCGTCATCCAGGTTTTCGTCTGCTGAGTGTACAGTTGATCCCATTTCAGCTTGGATGGACATGTTATCTGCTTGTGAAGATTCTCCAACGTTCACCTCTGCTTTTAGGCTACCGATATTATCTTGAGATTTTATTCTGCTTAATGCATCCGCGTTACTGTTTTGGGTACCCTTTTTATATATAATTGGGATCTTTCAGGCTCATTAGCCATGTTAGAGGCTTATGGTCTGTAACGATCTGGAACTTCCTTCCGAACAGGTATGGTCTGAAGTATTTGACAGCCCACACTATTGCGAGTAGTTCTTTTTCTATAGTTGAGTAGTTAGTTTCGGAATCTGTCAGTGTACGGCAAGCATAAAAGACAGGTCGGTCACCCCCAATTTATCCCTGCGATAATACTGCACCTATTGCGTGGTTAATCGCATCCGTAGTCGGTATAAATGGCTTGTTAAAATCCGGATACTGCAAGACAGGCTCGTTCATTAGCAAGTTTTTGCAGAGCTCGAAAGTTTTAACGTATTGTTCTGTGAGTTTCTGTGAGCTGAATGTTGTTACCCTTTTTCAGGCAGGTTGTAAGTGGTTTAGTTAGTTTTGCAAAATCTTTAATGAACAAACGGCAGTAACCCAATAGACCGAGAAAGCCTTTGAGTTCTTTTTGGTTTTTAAGGATTCCTAATTGCCTGTATCTTATCCGGATTGGGATTAACTCCCTCGGTTGATACTATGTGCCCCAGGAAAGCGATTTTTTTTGGGTAGAAATTCGGATTTGTCCAGTTGTACCTTAAAATTTGCATCACGCAACCTATTTAAGACCTTGCGTAAATTTTCACCATGCTCTTGAAGGGAAGTTGAGAAGACAATAATGTCGACCAAGTAAACGAGACATATTTTCCCTTCCAAATCTTGGAGCACGTTATCCATCACGCGTTGAAAGGTTGATGGAGCATTCTTTAACCCAAAGGGCATACGGATATATTCGTAATGCCCACTCTCAACTGTGAAACCTGTCTTGCTGATATCCCTGGGGTCCATCTCGATCTGATGAAACCCACCCGCAAGTCAATTGTTGAAAAATATAAGCATTTTCCAAGCTTGTCCAATATATCTGATATATTGTGGTGGGATAGTAGTTTGCGGTTGTCAATGACTAGCCGCAACTTTTGTTTGCCGCTTGCGTCCCTTTTCTTCGGAACTATCCATACGTGCGAGCTCAAGGGCGAGCGGCTGGGTCTTATTATGCCTTGCTCGAGCATCTCAGAAATTTGGTTTCTGACTTCCTCTTTATGTATGTAAGGGAACCTGTACGATTTGGTATATCATCCGTGGCTTGGATTCGATGTTTAATCTGATTGGTGAAGCTTAGTTTCTGGCCCTCCCGAAAGAATATATCATTGTAATCGCGGCGGATTTTGTATATGAGTTCCCGTTCCTCTTTATTAAGATGGGATACTCTAATCAGTTCGGTGATATCTTTAGATGAAAGAAGACAATCTATTTCGGGAATGCAATCTATCTTGAAATTACTTACTTCGTTATACTCGTCTCCTAATAGTCTGGTAACTTTCAACGGTTGTCCAGGTATAAAATCTTATCTTCCTTGGAGTAGTTTGTTACTACCAAAGGGCAGTACCAATCTTTGACTTGATAAATCCCCTCTAAAATTACAAGATTAGGTGCCACTTCTGTGTTCTGAATAAAAATATCCCCATGATGAACGTCTACAGGTGATTTCGCGACGAATTTGGAATTTGCAGGTACAGTGTATTTTTTCGGATGTAAGATTTGGTTTGAAACGTAGGGGAATTACGGAGTGATTTGTAATTAGAGTTTTATTCGCTATGTCCACTTTAGCATTTTAGGTAGTAAGGGCATCTAATCCAAGGAGTCCGTCGAAATACTGGTGGAATTTAAAAATCAAGAATCTCATATCACCTATTTGATTGAATTCGCTGGAAAATGGTAGTGCCACGATTTCTTCTAGTTTGTGTTTATTCAAGACGGTTTTAATTATGGTTGGTTTTGTCTTCTGGATATCATCCAAATGAACAAACTCGGGGTTCATGATGACGAGCCTGTATCAATAAGGAACTTAAGAGGACGATTAAAAGGTGAGGATATTTGAATGTAAGGTAAGTTGAATCCGTGAACGTTCACATCTATGTAACCTGTGGATTGGTCGAGGCGGGTAATGTAAAATTTCCATCATCAATTTCCTGATCATAATGTTGATTGTCATTTAGTCCCTAAGTAATGTCCTGTCCGTTGGTGTCGGTAGCTTCGTCATCAGTGAATTCTGACTTTTCGTATGAGTAATTTCTGTCGAGGTCTTGTTGATAGGACTCATTAGGGGCTGGTACAAGTTTTAGGGGCATTGTTTTCTTTACTTGATTGATTTATTTCAGATATGTTAAAAAGCTCCTTGCTGACGAATATTGGAGGTCCTGTAGATCGGAAGAACTAAATGTTTCCTGGGTTGGGTTGAAATACTGGCTGCCTGTTTTGTCCCTGTCTGAGATGTGTGGTTGGCCGGAACTCGGGTCCATTGGTTCGGGTCTTGAAAAATTTGGGGTTTTAAACTGTGGGCCTGGTTGTTGTGTAGGCCCACTGCAAAATTGAATCCTTAGTTGTTGGTTTGGTTGGAAAGGTCGGTTAAAATGGCCTTGGAACGGGGGGTTTCTTTGTTGAAACAAGATGGGCCCTTGGACATTCGGCATTCTTTGTTGATATGGACTACCTGCAGGTTGTTGAAAGTTTGTGCGAAATATTGGGGGAATTTAATTCTCAGGTAAAAACTTTATTATTACTTTATCTCACTAATTACAATTCAAAACTGGGCAAGTACATGAGGTGTTTGATTTAATTTAAGGCTTGAAAAGTGCTGACTCTATTGCATGTGCCGGTTATGTGAAATATGTTAAGTCTGAAATGAGGTCAAACGTTATCATTTTCAGGTGTCATATTAAAAGTATAATCCGTGTGAATTTGAGTTTCTTGATGTCGCTGACATTGCTGTTGGAAGGGTTGCGTACCGGGGATCGTGCAGGTATCGTAATTCGCGCAGTCCACCTTCCCTTCGTGCAATTCACCCAAGACTGCTGCCAATCATTGCGTGAGCGCTGTCGCTCCTCGTGGCCAACCATCTCCCTCGCGTCCTCATTTCGACGCAGGTAAATAGTGTGGCGCTCTCTAGCAAGGAGGGCAACAGGTATCAGTTTAAGCGTTATATATATGTACAACATATTGATCATATTACTGAATTTAACTTATACATGCATCTAATTCTAGATTAAATTTTAATACTCGTATCACTGCATTATTTTACGTGGGTGAATCCTACAGTTCCGTAAAGTGTGTACCAAATAAGTCCCTCGCCCTTTGACCGAAAATGACAGGCCCTATACGACCGTTTTAACGGTCTCCAAACCACAGGAAATGCACTGGACTCAACTTGATCATCCTTCTTACAGCCTAGATCTTTTTTCATTTATTTGGACCGCATAGAAAAGCCCTAGAAGGGCAACAATTTCAAAACGAGAGGCGCATGTAGGAATTCGCATGCGCCTTACGCTCGTGACTCAACAAGTTTCATTCTATAATGCTGTAATGAAAACCTTCTCGCCGAGAGGAAAACACAAATATCTTGAGACATCAGTCTCAAAGGAGCAATGAAAGCGCTGCGATTACAATGGCATATACTTTTCTTTCTTCATCAACAGGAACGTGTTTTAAGTGTGTTCAAACTGTTTTATCTCTTATGATGGATACAGCCAAGTATAAGTAAAGAAAAATATGGCTGATGAAATGTGGCTAGGACGACATATTACAAGAAGACGAAATCAAGGATTGGCTTATAGTTTATAAACAGCTACCAGCGTTGAATAAATTTAAAATTCTTCGCTATATAGGTTTCTCTACCCAGGATCAGCTTGAACTGCATGGTTTCTAATATGCCTCTTCAATAACTGTTCTCCTGTAATCATCAAAGTTAAGACCACAATTGCTGTTTATATGTCACATCAAAAGTGAAATTGGCACCAACGAGAGCACGCTCTATTCGCCGCATAGGATTGTGCAGAGCCGAACCATAAATAGAACTTATGGATCACATGCGTAGAAACACGTATTCCACGGGGCTGACTGATTAGTAGCATTGGATTGCTAATTTGGAGCTCTGTGTCTAAGTGGGAAGCTTTCATTGCAAACCAGGTTGACAACATAAAACAAAAAGGTAATGCGTGGCAATGGCACCATGTATCTATCAAAGACAATCCTATAAGCTTTGCTTCCCATTGTGTTTATCTAAAAGACCTATTAGATTTCACACAATAGTGTAAAGGTTCAATTTAGTTTAGAGCATTAACTTTAAGTTCTGCTATCGCTGACAAAGAAGCCGAGGTCACATTGGTACAATGAGTCTTGACCCACAAGCGGAACCACAGCGACACTTTCATTCTTCTTCGTAGCACTACTGCCTCTCCCGAGCCCCATGTAATGAATTCCTTTTTTCAAAAATCCGTGTAAGACACGGGTGCCGATTGTCTGGCACAAAATACCAGCGAGCTATAAACAAAACCGAGCTTCGCTTAACGACCGCGTACGCGTGCTTGTCGACTAACTATTTGCAGGATCATACGAGGCGGGTTCTTGTCGAGCCACGAAGCTACACTACAAAATATTTATCACGCGTACTCTACTCTACGAGGCGTACGGATCAATTTTTATTCTCTTTAGAAATGTCCTTGTATGTGTCAATTAAGCTACTCTACAGTAATTGAAAATTTTTTGTCTCATTAAAGTCAGCAGACACGGAGGCCTGAGACAAACGCAAATATTCTACAAACAGCAACCGTTATTTTCTCCGAAGCAGTTCGTTGCATAACAAGGGAAACGTCAAACCTAAAGATGTTAAAGTAGCTGAAGTGAACCACTCATCTCTGCCTAAAGGATGGAAACTTGACAAATGTAGTTAATTTTAATCCCGTAAAACAACAAACTAAGCGGTTTCGACGGGGTGACCAGCTTATCTCTTCAGGAGCAGCCAGTCCGGCTGTTCCAATTTTTAAATTTGTACAGCGATAAACTGTCCGTCAACAGAGTCGAACAGCGTTTCCTCAGTTCTTACTGGTGTAGGCCCTTCAGTCCTACCAACGAATACATTTTTGCATACCCGTTGCTTGCTTATACTATTCACGTCACCAGCCCATTGCAGCTTCCGAGGTGGGGATGGTGTTTTTGGTAAAAAACCGGTTCTTCGGTTTTCCGATCTTTGTCATCTTCGCTTTAACCGGGTGGTTTCTTACAGCTAAAACAATCAGTTTTTGTAAGAACCGGTATTTTTCTTACCAAATTATTTTAAGTCAAAAAAAAATTAAATGTATATTTTTATGTCCATTGATTAACTTTAGGTGTAAATGGTTTTTTCGATTTTTACTCACTATATTATTTAAATCAAAATGAACTGAAGGATATTTCATCACCAGAGCAAAACAAATTTATATTTTTGATTGGTTCTTCGCATTAGTTGTTTGCTTCGTTTCAATGCGGAGGACTTCACTCGGGAGTGCAAAGTGAAGCTAGCAACACGATACACAATAAATGCAATCTGATTGGGGACTGAATTGAAGGATCTTTTATCTTTATACTGTAAATAAACGACGTCTTATCAGTAAGCTGTCGGCTTGGATCTCAATATTTTTAACACAAAGATGAAACGTGCTTCAGTTCATTTTGATTTAAATAATTTGTAAGTAAAAATTGAAAAACTATTTATACCTCATGTTATTCAATTGACATAAAAATATGCATTTAATTTTGATTCGAGTTTTTTTATTTAATAAATTTGCTAAGAAAAAAACCGAAAAACCGGTTTTTTTCGCTGTAAAAACCGCCCGGTTAAATCGAAGATTAAAAAACCGGAAAACCGAAGAACCAGTTTTTTACCAAAAACCGCCATCAGTTTTGTCTGGCACAAGTATCAGTGAGCTATGAAGAAAACCAAGCTCATCTGACTGGCTTCGCTTAACGACCGCGTACGCGTGCTTGCCGATTAGATATTTGCGGAATGATATGAGGCGGGTTGTTTTCGCGCCACGAAGCTACACTACAAAATATTAATCATGCGTACTCTATAAGACATACCGATCAATTTTTATTATCCTTAGAAATGTTGTATTATGTTTTAAAAAAGCTACTGTATAGTAATTCAAAACTTTTTTGTCTCGTTAAAGTTAGCGAACACGGAGGCTTGAGACGAACCGTTGCCTTCTTACTCAGGCCCGAAAATGGAAACACTACGTCACGCCGCGGACTAGCCTCTACGAGTAGCCTCATCAGCGCCATTTAGTGCTGTTCACATCAAAGAAACTTTCTAAAGATTTTTGACAGTGCATATGACAGTACGTTTGAAATTTTATCAGTACTATCTCAACGATGTATTTCAGATTTGAGTAATCGAGGCGCAGACGTAGGCGCGCAAATAAATGTATTTCCCTCTCGTTCGTATTATTTCGGATAAGCGTCATCTGAGAAAGCCTACTTCCGGCCTGCTGAGATACTGCTTTCAAGCTTTTTAGACAGCTTGTACTAACCACCGATCCCGCGGAGCGATACACGACAGAGATCTGTCATCAGCTGGATGGCAGATCTCTGCCACTGAGCCGCCATTTGACGTCGGCAGTGTGGTCAGTTGATTAACACCTTTGAGGAACGGAACAAATGGAGAGGCTATGCTCATATAAGCTCCATAGAAAATGATGCGACCACCTTCTGAGCATGATTGTCATTTCATTTCCAATAATTTCTACAATTTCTCCTCTCGAGAGCCAGATTGTCAATTTGACGACTAAACATGGACGCGAAATTTACCTGGCGCGTGAGATACGATTCGGAATTTAGTCGTTTTTTCGGTTCGAGAACTTGTTCGGAGGTACATATTGACTGTAGTGAAAGTAATATTACACCTGGTTTAGGGATAACAACATTTTAAGGAGTGACATTGTAAATCGGAGCGAGGAACTCAATTAAAAGTGTAATGTGCGTTATTGATAGAAAACGATGGGTTATCGATACGACAGTGTTTTCTATCCTAAGTGGCCATAATGCTTTATTTGTATTCAATGCTATTTTCTTGTTCTGTGAAGTGTTATTTGCAATAAAACCATATTTACGAGTGCATAAGCGTTTGTTTACTTTCTTGTGACAACCCATTGGGTTCCCCTTAACTAGCTTTAGAATCACGGTCGCAGGGGTAGGTGAAAAAGACACGTAGTTAGGCAGGCGGTCGCAGGGGTAGTTGCGACAACGTGTACACATGGATGTCCACTCCGGTTTTATCTTGTTCCTCAAAGATTAACACCAAGACCTCTGCCACTGAACCTCCACTCGACGTCGTCAGCGTGATGAGTTGATCAACACCCTTATCTCTGCCACTGAACCGCTACTTGACGTCGGCCGGGTGGTGAGTCGATTAAATCTTTAATCTCCCAATTTTCATGTGTTTTCATGACGCGTATAATTTATTATTAAAGTCACTTGAAACCGCTTAAGTGATTCAGTTTAAGCGTGACGTGAAAATTTGAGCGCAGGGTTGAACTAGTTGTGGCCGTATTAACCTAAGTATAAAAATCAAGTTTCACCACGAGGCTGTACAATAGCACTTGTCACTTAATGCCGCACAAAAAGGTCGCAAAAGCAAGGACCAAAAAGATGGAAGGCGAAAGTGGCGGCAAGACCAAGAAAGGAAGAAAACAAAGTTGTGTCCCGTTCGATTGCCGTTGTGAAATCAACGGAAGGGCTTGTATCGGATGCGCTAGTCAGTTCCATTATACTGGTGTAGTAATCGAGCAGTCACACCAGCAAACTGCTCGAAAACCTTCCTAACATTTATCCGAAATTTTAATTGCAGATTTGGAAAAAATTTCATTACTTCCATTCATAGTTATAAATCATAAAATATTTTTGTTATTATTGTTATTAAATGTAAATTTTATATCATTTTCCTTTATATTAAATTTAAACGTTTTCTTTTAATTATATTCTTCATAATATTTAACTTTTACTTTTATTTAAAATCTTTTTCATTTTTCTTTACTTTTATTAATTTAAAAAAAAATTCAAATCTGCAAATTTAAATTTCGGATATGGGAACACTGATTTAGTGCATCCCATCCTTGTATTGCATTGCCGAATGCAATCGAACTTGGCTGAGCGAGCAGCTGGATTCGATTCACCGTTACGAAACAGGAAAATGAAATGAGATTTGGACGGATCGGGGGAGTCTGTTATTCACCTTCACGGTGGTCACGTCGCGACGCCCAAGAAGAATATCTCTTTGAATAAAACCCGTGGGTGGCCGCAAAGCCGTCGGAATATATGGGGAAAAAGTCTGGTTAACGTCCTGTGTGTGCGTGTGTGTCGTCGCCCTTAAAAAAGCATCAACCCGTAAACCGCCATTGAATATATTTTTGGCATTTGTCATTGGAGAGGTGTGAAATGTTCCCTAAGTTCGTTTACTAGTGAGCGCGTTTTGCATGCATTCTAAGTTATAACTGAATAAACATGCAAACTATTTGTTTGATTAAGTAAATTGTCTGAGCGTGAGCTTGCTGTATAACTATAAATATACATAACGGAATTTTTTACGCTTTTCACTCGACGCCGAGAGACGCATTTAACAGAGTAGATTTATCAGTTACGGGTGACACTTGATTTAACATACGGAGCAGATCTGTTTGAGAAGAGGACGGAACATGTGTGCCAATTTCGTTCCGGTTTAAGTAACAGTGTCTGATTTAGAACACCTTTAAAGTAGCCTGCGGAGACTAATTTTCATGGCCAGAGCTTATCTCACCTTCGGGCAAATAAAGATTCTATTTGAACCCATTATCAACAGGAAGAACTTGCAAGATAACTGAAAATTTGCCAGAATCACGCCATATTTTGGCATATGTCATTGGAGAGGTGTGAAATGTTTCCTACGTTCGTTTACTAGTAGGTGCGTTTTGCATGTATTCTAAGTTATAACTGAATAAACATGCAAATTATTTGTTTGATTAAGTAAATTGTCTAGGGGCGAGCTTCTTCTTCTTCTTAGCACTACAGCCCCTTTCGGGCCTTCGCTTCCTGCAAACAGCGCCTCCAACTGTCTCGATCCGTTGACCGCGTCTTTCAATTCCGAAATCCGAGCAGCGATGAACTGTCTTCGTCGACCGAGTCAGACCAGCGTTTCCTCGGTTTCCCCACTGGCCGCCAGCCTTCAGTTCTCCCAACGAATACCTTCTTGGGTATCCGTTGTTCATCCATACGATTCATGTGTCCAGCCCATAGCAGCTTCCGAAGTCTAACAATCCTTGAGACCTCCGGTTCGTCAAAAATTTCATACAGCTCATGGTTATATCGAATTCGCCATTGGTCCCCGTCTAGCTTCGCGCCGATTATTCGCCTCAGGAGCCTTCTCTCAAAGGCGCGAGCTTACTGGAGCATATGATATGATTCCAGCAACAATATCGTTCTTGAAAGTGATGTAGCATGTCGGACCAGTGTTAATCTAAGCAGTTTGTCTATTTATAAGTTTTCAGTATAACTATAAATAAAAATAACGAATTCATTTTTACTAGCACCACCAACATCGTCAACGAGCGCTCGTGAGGATGCCGGTGAGTACGCGTTTTTAAATTGTATATTTGATTATTTTTTATATTTGATTAAATTATATATTTGATTACTTTTTATATTGGATTAAATGTTATATTTGAATATTTTCTATATTTAATTATTTTATTATTAAAAATTGTATCAAACTAAATTTCCAAAGCAACAATAGTTGTTAAATCATTAAGGTCACCCAATAACTTAGCTGAAAATGTATTGCACACACTTAATGACATTCATGAAATTTTAGTCCATTTGAAAAAAGGGGGTGCAAATACACCACACTTTTCACCGTTAAGTTCTTGTTTATATAAACGTAGTTATTAGGCATCTGATACTGTAGGTAAAGAAAAACAAACTTGGTCTTTTCCTTCGCTGAAACCTGACCGGGTATAGGACCCGCAACGATGGCAGGCTCCTCCACTGAAATGCGCTAGCCATCGGGCGCAGGCTTTCCTTCTTTTGTTTTATACAGGCTCTTGCCGGGTAAAGTGACCTTCCGCTTACGTGCCCTTTTATGGTAGACAGTTATGTGATTCTATCGCATAATGCTATAACATAAATTGGTTACGTTTGTATTCCTCATTTGATGGAAAAAGTCATGCAAATTATGTTTGAATGAGTTTTTCCCTCAAATGGGAAATACATGGCCACGTCTATGTTTAGATCTTGATCCGCTTGGGAGGGTGCGAGGGGGCACCGCTTCCATCTGGATGCCCCACTCTTATTTGCGGACTATAAGTATCGTCGGTAACGACGAAGTCTCCTCAAGTCTGTCCGTTTTGGCAAGGCCCTATTTGTCCTCTGAACCAGCATGTTCATAGTCCTTAGTCGGTTACCTCCTTTCTCGACTCCGGTCGAGAATCAAAGAACCTTTCTAAATTCGTGGATGCGAAATATGTTTTTGTAGTGGGTCTTGTGCTAGGGGGAAAGAACCCGCCCCACGACACCGGAACGCTAGCCTGCTAGGGCATTCACGCGTCCACAGACAAGGCCAATCTCAGCGGATCTCACCATCCTCTTCCACTGAGGCAGCAGAACATCGCTGCTGTCCTCCACGGACATACAATGCCTCTTTTACAACACTGGCCCTAAAATACAACTCCAGTGTCTTTTTGTAGGTATCTGTCATAATTCGAGTAACCTCATGACTCAGCGCCTGGGATTACCCTCTCAGAGGCCACTATTCTTCTTCCTCACGGTCTTCAGGGGGCCGAATTATCCACGACAATCGATCGTAGATACTCTATGTTGGATAGAATTTCATTTGCTACTCGACGAAGTCTTACATACAGTGCCAATCGATGGACCCAGAATTGTTGAGTGAATCTTCGTAAGGCGGAAACCATTGCAACATAACGCAAGTGCTCACACGTGATCCAAAGATATTCAAGTAGTCTGTAGGCATAACGGCAGATTGTTATTTGCCATACATAGTTCGTGCTATGCACTACTTTAAGTTTAAGAAATATTTTATTGTAAGATGAGTTAGACTAAAAGGAACGAAAAATTGCTCGAGCAGAATTTTCACAATAATTAAATAACCCTTAGGTTGAGGATCATAGCAAAACTGACATCAGTTGATAATAAGTAGAAAGTTTATAGGATTTGTTAGGAAGGCAAAACGAAAGAGCTTAATCAATGCCCCTTTACACTGGCCAGAAAGCGGATGCATGACGTCACAATGCGCACCAGGATTTTAGATCTGTAACGCACACTAGTATTTGCCATCATACATTAGCAAATATTTTCGCTTTAAAATAAGTTCTTTTGGTAGAGCGTGAGACTTGAATTTTAGAGGCTTGATAGTAGCTTTATTGTGCGCGCGAGACTCCTATTTGGGGGCCATAAGTATCGTCGGGAACGACCAAGTCCGCTTAAGTCCGTCTGTTTTCTCCAGGCCCAGTTTATTACTGGCTTTAACAATTTCCACCCTTAGTAGGCTACCTCGGCCTCGACACCAGTCGATCCGCATTATACCTTTTTCAATTCGTGAATGCGAAATTTTTTTTTGTAGTGGGTCTTGTACTGGGGAAAAGAACCCGCCCCACGACACCGCAATGCTAGCCTGCCGGCGCATTCACGCATCCTCAGACAAGGCCAATCTCGGCGGATCCCACCATCCTCTTTTGCCGAGACAGCAGACCATCGATGCAGTCCTTTCTTCTTCTTCGTAGCCCTACAGCCCCTTTCGGGCCTTCGCTTAGACTGTTTATTTGACTTAGACTGTTAATTTGTGATCTAAGGGAAATGTAAGCAGGATTTTTTTTTATTTTTGTTGCCATAAATTTCGTATGTGAATGAGGTGAAGAGTTGATTGGGAAATATTGTGCTATTTAGAATTAAAGAATTTTTAAGAAGGAGCGAAAGTATCCTAACATTCACAAACACTACTAGAAAGAAATTGAATAGTCATCAATTTGCTTATTATTTAGTATCTGGTCATCAGAAAAGTTACCTTCCAATGGATCAGAAAGGTAATTATCAAAATTGTGTCCAGTCAATATTTTTGAAAAAACCGGTTGGAGAGTGGCTAGGGGTTATTGGATAATGATTTAAAAGAGGCAAAGATAAAAAGAGAGCATTACGATCAGAAGGAGTTGAAAAAGGGAAGCAATGATGCGTATCATGACTAACGCTCAAAAGAGATGATGAAACAAAAAATTATCTAAAAATGAGTTACCATTAGGAAAAGTGGGGATGCCTGCATTAATAGTAGATTAAGAGGAACTATTACTTGATGTAAGCCAATTATGAATGATTCTACCATTAGAGTTAGTACTACAGTCACCCTAGCTATGAAGCCGTGCATTTAAACCTCCACCCCATAAAAAACCGACAAACCCATCAGAGGTATTCAGCAAGAAGTCCAGATGAGGGATCAAGAGAGAGCCTAAATCAGAGGGAAAATATAAAGAACCTACAAGTAATTTCCTTATGTGAACACCATTTGTCCGCATATATAATGTAGCAATTATATAAGAAAGAGAGGAAATATTGCATGGTATTTGGAAAACCGAATGTTTTAAGTGTGCAAGGAAAGCAGTGTCTCTACCAGCATAATTGCGAAAATATTGTTAAATAATGGCTTATGTCTTTCGTGCAGGCGAGTCCCGTTTAGAAAAAAACAAGATCTGAGAATTAACTGCAAAGCAATTCTTTTATCATGTGATTGAAGAGAATTTATATTTAATGGAATGCTTTTAAAGTTATTGGGTTGTTCGATAATAGATGACGTGATCTGCATATTTCATGTCGTGAACTGCAGTTTTCATTTAGTAGTAATTTTGTGGCTTATATTATTATATACAATTTTAAAGATTCGACTTTAGACTATCTTCAGTCAAAAACTGAGCGTCATCAGTAAATAAAAACTTGAAAATGGACAATTAAGAGAGCATTATTGGCATATTTTATTGTTTTACTTCCTAATGGGCAAAAATGCAGTGCAAGCTTGAAAAAAAATGTGTGAAGTTTAAGGTGAGGACTGCCTTAATGAACGCCAGTATCAGCGTTGGTTTGCTCACTTTCGTTCTGGAAATTTTAATGTGCAAGATGCACCACATACTGGTTGTCCAACCACTACACGTGACGACAAAATAAATGTTGGTGACACTCGACGTCAGGAATGCCTTCAACTCCGCTAGATGGGTGGATATTCTGGACACGCTGGAAAACTCTTTTCAAGTTCCAGAATATCTAATGCAGCTTTTGAGGAACTACCTAAAGGACCGAAGCCTGCTCTACGACACGACACAGGGCCAACGAAGGATGGAAATTACATCGGGTGTTGCCCAGGGATCTATCCTTGGTCCGGACCTGTGGAACGTGTCTTACGACGGGCTACTGATGCTGGAGATGCCAGATGAGTCGCGCTTGGTCGGCTATGCGGAAGATGTTGCGGCTCTGGTCACCGGACGCACCGTTGAACAAGCGCAACATAAGCTAGGTATGCTAATGCTCCGAGTGAGGGACTGGATGACTGCTCGCGGGCTCAGTTTAGCACTGGAGAAAACCGAAGTGGTCATCTTGACAAAAAAGAGAATCCCTAGAGTAAGGATGATCAGTATTGGAGATATACAAATCGAATCGAAGCCAGCGGTGAAGTACCTGGGGCTACTGATCGACTCGAAGATGAGTTTCTCTGAGCAAATCAGGGCAACGGCTGAGAAGGCTGCTTCGGGAATATCGGCCCTGAGTCGACTTATGGCCAACGTAGGGGGACCCAGCCCATCAAGAAGACGCCTCTTGATGAGTGCTGTAGGCTCAGTGCTACTGTACGGAGCAGAGGTATGGGGCGACGCTCTCAGCAAGGAGGTATACCGAAAACGATTGGCACAGATACAGAGAAGAGGAGCATTGAGAATTGCATCTTCGTATCCAACAGTCTCCGACTCGGCGGTGAGAGTGATTGCAGGCGTGATACCTGTCGCCCTCCTTGCTAGAGAGCGCTGCGCTATTTACCTGCGCCGAAACGAGGATGCGAGGGAGATGGTTGTCCGCGAGGAGAGACAACGCTCGCTCAACGATTGGCAGCAGTCTTGGGGGAATTGCACGAAAGGAAGGTGGACTGCGCGCCTCATCCCGGATGTGAGACCGTGGCTAAATCGAAGGCATGGTGAGACTGACTTCTATCTGACCCAGCTTTTGAGCGGGCACGGGTGTTTTCAGTCTTACCTGCACAAGATCGGTAAGTCACGGTCTCCCGATTGTCGGTTTTGCCCAGGAGAGGAGGACAATGCCTGTCGCACATTTTTTGCGTGTACAAAATGGGTCAGGCTGCGAAGGGAACTCTACAGGGAGACGGGAGAGCTCACCCCGGATAATATAGTTGCGGTGATGCTCGAATCGGTTGACAAATGGAACCAGGTGGCACATTATGCTCGGGCAGTCCTAAAATATAAAAGGGACTCACAGCAGCCGGAGGCGCTGGGGCTGGGGGATCGCTCTTCTGGCATTTTCTCTTCCCCTCTCCCCTTCCGCTAGGAAAGGGACTCCCCAGGTTGAAGGCGCCCCACGGCGTAACAAAACGAGACCTGGCCCGAAGTAATGTGTCAAACGGTTCCAGGCTAGGTTCTCAGATTGACCGGGGAGGTGTTTAGTGGGTAGTCCAAGGGTATCCTCCATGGGAGTCCCACACTGCCAGACACGGCGGGCGTAAATGCCTTCACCTCCCTACCACAAAAAAAACGACAAAATAAAGGCATTAATCGAAACTAACCAGCGTATGACATATAAAACTGTATGCCTGGGTTCCTCACGAATTAAAGGAAATTCAGCTCACCAAATGCATTAATATATGCGACTTCTAAAAAGAATCATAACGGGTGATGAATAGTGGATTGCTTACGATAACGTCGTCCGGAAACGATCATGGACCAAGCAAGATGAGCCCTCACAATCGACATCCAAAGCCAATATTCACCAAAAGAAGATTATGTTTTCTGTTTGGTGGGATTACAAGGGTATAGTCTACTTAGAGCTGATTTCAAGAAACCAAACTGTCGTCAACTATCGAAATTGAACGAAGAAATCAAGAAAAACGCCCTGAACTGCTCAATCGCAAAGACGTGATGTTCTATCACGATAGCGCTAGATCCTACACTACTTTGATAACCCGTCAAAAATTAATAGAGCTCAATTGGGAACTGATGCCACATCCACGCTAACATATAGCCCTGACTTAGCATCATCCGACTATCATTTGCTTCGCTCCCTTCAAAACCATTTGAATGGTAAAACTTTCGATTCCGATCAGGCCGTTAAAAATAAGTTGGAGCAATTCCTCGCTTCTAAACGCCAAGACTTCTTCGAAAGTGGAATGAGAGGTCATCCAACAAAATGGTCAATATATCATTGGTTAGTGTTTGTTAATATAAATAAATTTGCTTTGAAAAACATGAGAAAAAACAACGTTAATTATCGAACAACCCAATATTTACTACTCACAATACTAATGAAACAATAAAAAAGTACTTTTGGTTGGTCATCAGGTTATAAGATAGATCTCTGGTTTTGCTATAAGCACAGCCGTAGAGACTACCAAAATGGGAAAGGGATTCTCGATTTAATGTGGCTGGACAATTTTCCTGAATATTGTTATCCATATTGCCAGACGAAGGGGGTGAGGTTTTGGTAATTGCAGAATAGGACAAACCATTCGAATTTCTGAACAAGGCAGAAAATGGTCAATCGTTTTTCTTAGAAGTAAGAACTCGTTTTATTTGCACGTTTTGCTTTATTCCCTCTGGATAGCCAGAATAATTTTCAGGATGTTTATTGGATGAGCACAGCACGCAAAATATAGAAGGTATAGAAGGATCTCATAAATTTTCATCGATATTTTTCCTTTGACAAATTACATGAATATGTTCCAAACCTCATGCCACACACCTTCAGGTCCGAAACGCTCAAATTGGTAGCACTGGGTCAAATCTCCTCGTATGGATTTCTCTCAATCAATTTTATGATTCAAAATGAATCCTATTTTTAAAATTGACTCATATGCACACCTCTCAATAGATAATTTTTCTTGAATTTTTGAGACCCAATTAAAAAAACACGCTTCGGGATATCTTGTAAGAGATTCAGTACCTTAATAGATTTAGATGGAAGCTAATTATGTAATTTGAACAAACGTCTCAATACTAGTGAAAAATATTAGTAGCCATATATCTGTTGTTTTTTTCGAAGAAATCAAATATAAAGAGATGTTGCCAAATTTTTTGGAAGTAGTGTATATTGATGTCTTACGATTGGGGAATACTGATGAAAGAGCTGAAAGCACTAGCCGAAGGGGAGGTGCGCCATAATAGTGGGAAGTGATGTCAACTACCTTCTTAGCACATACCTCATACGCATTCTATCGGGTTTTTGAAAGTATAAGGAGCAGAGCATAGAAAAGCCAAAAAGGCTTTCGTTAAAATTACCATAACATAATACTAAATGTGATCATATTTTAGTTCTTGTTTTGATTCCGATAATTTTGAAGGTCTAAGATACAAAACCTCTTTACAGCCAGTTAAGTATTAACCTCTCATTCATTCTTGGTAGTTGGTACTGTATTCTTTGTCACATGATTTCACTGAAGTTGCTCTTTAATGTCGGTAAAATATTGCCATAACTATTGGTTGCTTCCGAGTTCAAGCCTCGATGGCGGCATCGAGTTTGAGCTTCTGATGCTACTGTCGGACTATCAGCCAAGCTAGCTGTGATGGGTACTAATTGAAAAATTAGGTAATAATCACATGGTTGAGCGTGATATAGACCATATCACCTTGAATTCCGCTACGGAACAATAAATCTCAATGCTAAGGTTCAGATTTGGACTGTTGCGCGATGGATTATTATTATTATTTTTAGATGCTTCCGGATCGGGCCGTACTCTCCAGCTGAAACCGATAATATATACTCGTACGACTCAAATGTCTCAACACGAATCTGAAATAACTTGTATTCAAAAACCATTAATTTCAACTACATGGAACAATTGTTTGGTTTTTATTTATTCGCATGGATGTTATAATGCACATGTGTTGTGTGTAACATTTACATTTAATTCAAGACACCTCCATCAATATATCTACAGATGTTCATTGGTTTCATTTACTTTACTATAGTAAAGCCATCATTTTGCTTTCATTTCATTTCATAATTAAAAATTAAATTTCAATTTACTTTAGTTTGGGCCACAGTGTCTTGGCAACACAATGATCTAATTCATGTAAATAATCGAATAACTCTTCTGTACAAGTTTCAGTTGTTTTTGAACGGCTATTGACACGATCGTTACATTCTTGATATTTAGCATAGAGATCTTGAATATTTCCATGAGTGTTGCATTTTTCCTGGAATGAAAAAAAAAACCGTAAAAAATAAACATATTTCGAAGAAAAAAGTATAATAACATTTTTATTAGCGTTTTCATATGCCAGAAATATTTTTTTTCGGAAAACATTTTCATTTAACTGTTGTCGTCTAATTTTTTGCTTTACAGACATAATTTCTCTCATCTTATGAAAGAAAATCAAAAACTATTTCTTGATATAATTCTTAAAACTAGTAATTTTGTATTTATCCATTCGAAAATTAATCTGAAGCTACTCGTAAAATAAACAGTGGGGCAACTGGTTTATTTCTCGAAAAGAAAAAAAAATGAAATTTTATGTATATTAAACATAAAGCAAGCCTAAAATGTAATGAAAAGCTTTAGGCGAGGATATCGGCTTAACGCTGCTTCCAGATGAAATTGTCAACATCTTTTGTGTAAACTCCCCAATGATTGGATATTAAATGCTGAGAAATGCCAATAACTGTAAATAGACCTGCAGCTCTGCTACTAAATCCTACTGGGGACGTAAGCGAGTGAAGGCGAGTCTTCCGCGGCTGATAACGGTATCGAAAGTAATAACCATGCCGCCGGAATGGAGGTTTGGAGACGGGTTAACTCCCCGTCCCTGGAAAATCCTACACTGTTTCCAAATGTGCAACAGAGCCTCGGAATGGATTGGATCTACGGCAACGACCTCGCAGCCGAAAAAACGGACTATGGTTTTGGGTTCCTGGAATGTCAAACCACTGAACAATCCTGGCGCTGTTAAGGACCTTTTGCAACAGGCCAGTCAATATAAATTAAATATGCTGGCGATCCAGGAATCGAACTGGACTGGAAGTGGAAAGCCTGTTTCTTCTTCTTTTTTTTCGTAGCGCTACATCCTCTCTTGGGCCTTCGTTTGCTGCAACAAATACCTCCCCCAATTTCGAAATCCGAGCAGCCATGAACTGTCTTCGGTTCTCGTTATTTTGGCGCCTAAATAAACAAATTCGCCAACATTTTCGATATTGCGTGTGATATTTTGTGTATTTGAGGTATTTTTCCTCGACTGCGTCATGAGCTTTGTTTTATTCTCATTGATTTCGAGCCTTACTAGTTTTGCTTCGTTGTCGATTTTCAGGAAAAGTTATTTGGCGGTTGTTAACGATGGTGACAAAATATTGATGGCGCCCTCATAGGCTACCACTTGGCTTGAGGTATAATAACGTACCTCTAGTATCGACACGTAGCTTTCTGAAGACATATGCCAGAGCCAAATTGAAGAGCAATTGGGCCAGCTCATCTCCCACCTTTAGTCAGATATTTGTGTCAAAGGCATCGGTGAGTTGGTTATTGATGCGGACTTCGGAGGTTGTCGATGTCATTGTCATTTTGGTAAGACGGACTAATTTGGCCGGGATTCCAAAACAAAGCATTATTTGGTACAGTACGTTACGATCAATACTGTTGTATGCTTGCTTAAAGTCGACGAACGTCTATGTTGAACTCCCAGCATTTTTCAAGTACCTGCTTGACTGTGAGAAATTGGACTATTATCGATCTGCGTATGATCTGATTTAATTTTCTAAGATCTTTGAAAACATTTTGTACGCCGACAAAGTAGTAATATACCTCTATATTTTTCGCACTGTAGCTTGTCACCTTTTTTGTGGATAGGAAGCCTGCTGGAAAGCGAGAATTCGTAGTGATTTTTATTGTGGATAAAGAGTTCAAATCACAAGTTATTGAGTTTAAGGCAGTTAATGAACAGGTATTGCGATCCGAATAAAAGCGAAATACTTCTTCTTGATAAACGTACACGCCCCGACCTAAGAAACGAAGGAAACGTCCTACAATCACCTGGAAAGCCTAGTTGACTGATACCCTACAAACGACACAAAAATAATTCTGGGTGATTTCAACGCTAAAGATGGCAATGAGTTGTCGCATTGGGGAACGACTTAATGATATAGTCTCCACGACGAAACAAATGACATCGGCCAATGCCTGATTGCCTTTCCATATAGCAGAAATCTAGTCATACGTTCGATTTCCTTCCCACATCGATCCATTCATAAAATGACCTGGGTATCGCGGATGGCAACACACAAAATCAAAACGACGATGTTCTATTCCAACAACGTTGGGCCTGGAACGTACATACCGAGGAGCCAATTGTAACTCAGATCATTACTCAAATTAACCTATCGATGTCGTATGTCAAAGGCGTATTCGGCGAAGAACAGCCCTCTACAGAAATTCCGACATCGAAAGGCTCCAAACGACGTCTGTGGTCAAAAATTTCACGGAGACCCTCGACAACCTGTTGGCACCCATCCTATTAGACACATCGCTGAAAACAAGCAACGAGCTGTGTGGAAGTGAAAGCGGCAATTAAGACCGGGGCAGGACAGACGATCGGACATCAAGCCCAGCGCAAAAGAAATGATTGGTTCGATGATGAGTGTCAGAAGGTGTTAGACAAAAAGAATTAGGCGTACAAAGAATACTTAGGTAGGAAAACCAGGACGAAGGGAGAACATTATGAAAATATCAGAAGAGGAACAAATAAGATAATTAGAATAAGAAAAGAAAATACTATGATGACCAATTCAGAAGTATAGATGAAAGTCTAGCGAGCAACAATACATGACAAGCAAACAAAGTAGTGGAACGCATGAAACGAGGTCCAGAACATTGGAGCCTATACATATACCCGATAATCCCTCAAAAGCCGCATTAGATATTCTGGAACTTGAAAAGGGTTTTCCAGCGTATCCAGAATATCCACCCATCTAGTGGAGTTGAAGGCGTTCCTGACGTCGAGTGTCATCAACAGGACGATCCGTCGCTTTGAGGGACTACCTAAAAGACCGAAGCCTGCTCTACGACACGCCACAGGGCCAACGAAAGACGGCGGTTACATCGGGGGTTGCACAGGAATCTATCCTTGGTTCAGACCTGTGGAACGTGTCTTACGACGGGCTACTGAGGCTGGAGACGCCAGATGAGTCGAACTTGATCGGCTATGCGGATGATGTTGCCGTTTTGGTCGCTGGACGCACCGTTGAACAGGCGCAACTTAGGCTAGGTATGGTAATGCCCCGAGTGAGGGACTGGATGACTGCTCGCAGGCTCAGTTTAGCACTGGAGAAAACCGCAGTGGTCATCTTGACAAAAAAGAGAATCCCTAGAGTAAGAATGATCAGTATTGGAGATATACTAATTGAATTGAACCCAGCGGTGAAGTACCTGGGGGTACTGATCGACTCGAAGATGAGTTTCTCTGAGCAAATCAGGGCAACGGCTGAGAAGGCTGCTTCGGGAGTATCGAGTCTGAGTCGACTTATGGCCAACAGAGGGGGGACCCAGTCCATCAAGAAGACGCGCTCAGTAAGGAGGTTTACCGAAAACGCCTGGCACAGGTACAGAGAAGAGGAGCGCTGAGAATTGAATCTTCGTATGCGACAGTCTCCGATTCGGCGGTGAAAGTAATTGCAGGCGTGATACCTGTCGCCCTCCTTGCTACAGAGCGCCGCTCTATTTATCTGCGCCGAAACGAGGATGCGAAGGAGATGGTTGTCCGCGAAGAGAGACAGTGCTCACTCAACGATTGGCAACAGTCTTGGGTGAATTGCACGAAGGGAAGGTGGACTGCGCGCCTCATCCCGGATGTGAGACCTTGGCTAAATCGAAGGCATGTCGAGACTGATTTCTATCTGACCCAGCTTTTGAGCGGGCATGGGTGTTTTCAGCCTTACATGAACAAGATTGGTAAGTCACGGTCCCCCCGATTGTCGGTATTGCCCAGCAGAGGAAGACAATGCCTGCCACACATTTTTTGCGTGCATAAAATGGGTCAGGCTGCGAAGGGCCCTCTACAGGGAGACGAGAGAGCTCACCTCGGATAATATAGTCGCGGTGATGCTCGAATCGGTTGACAAATTGAACCAGGTGGCACATTATGTTCGGGCAGTCCTAAAAGATAAAAGGGACTCACAACAGCCAGGGGTGTTGGCGCTGGGGGATCGCTTTTCTAGCACTTCCTCTTCCCCTCTCCCCTCCCGCTAGAAGAGGGATCCCCCAGCTTGAAGGCGCCTCAAGGCGTAACAAAACGAGACCTGGCCCGAAATAATGTGTCAAACGGTTCCAGGCTAGGTTCTCAGGTTGACAGGGGAGGTATTTAGTGGGTAGTCCAGTCGCCTTCTTGCGAACATGGGAGTCCCACACTCTGTGCGTAAATGGGCATTCACCTCCCTACCAAAAAATAAATTAAAAACATACCCGGAGAGCTTCCATTGGCTGCACCACCTCTGAATGCAGTTTGTTCCAGCATCAAAGCCCAAAAGAATAATAAAGTGCCAGGCATCGATGAGCTTCCAGTGGAGCTCATTGAATACGGTGGATATCTAAAGCTATCCATAAAGTAATCTCATCAATTTGGCAACAATAACATATGCGGGCCAACTGGCGCCAATCAATTATTTTCCCTATTCACAGAAAAGGTGACAAGCTACAGTGCGAAATCTATAGAGGCATATCACTACTTTGTTCGGCATACAAAATATTTTCAAATATCTTAGAAAATAAAATCGGATCATACGACAACAGTATTATTGGGGAGTATCAAGTGGCTTTAGAATTATTTACAGTCAAGCAGGTACTTGAGAAATGTTGGGAGTTCAACATAGACGTACACCAAATCTTCGCTGACTTCAAGCAAGCATATGACAGTATTCATCGTAACGTATGTACCAAATAATGCTTTGATTTGGCATTCCAGCCAAATTAGTCCGTCTTACCAAAATGACGTCGACAGCCTCCCAGGTCCGCATCAATAACCAACCCACCGAAGCCTTTGACACAAATATCGGACACCAATATTTTGTAACGGTCGTTAGCAGCTGCCAAAGAACTTTTCCTGAAAAGCAAAACTAGAAGGACTACAAATCAATGAGTTGAGGAAAAATGCCTCAAATACACAAAATATCCCACTTGGCGAATACGAAATCGAAAATGTGGGCGAATTTGTGTATTTAGGCGCCAAAATAACGAGGACCAGTAATGAAAGGGACGAAATACAGCTCGCAATTAAAATATTTTATTCAGTTTTGATGATCTTGAGGACCAGCTGTAGACACAGGAAAACAAAGCTCCAAGTATTACAAATCTGTGATAAGACCTGTGTTATGCTATGGGTGTGAAACATGGACCCTAACCCAAGCATCCGCAAATATATAGAACGCCTTTGAGCGACGGGTCTTGAGGCGAATAATCGGAGCGAAGCTAGACCGTGACCAATGGCGAATTCGACAGAACTATGAGCTGTATGAAATTTTTGACGAACCGAAGGTCTCAACGATTATAAGACTGCGGAAGCTGCAATGGGCTGGCCCCATGAATCGTATGGACGAACAACGGATACCCAAAAAGATTTTCGTTGGGAGAACTGAAGGGCGGAGACCAGTGGGGAAACCGAGGAAACGCTGGTCTGACTCGGTCAACGAAGACAGTTCATCGCTGCTCGGATTTCGAAATTGGAGGACGCGGTCAATGGACCGAGACAGTTGGAGGCGCTATTTGCAGGAGCCGAAGGCCCGAGAGGGGCTGTGGTGCTAAGAAGAAGAAGAAGGAGATACGCCAAACTAGAGAAGAGATTCATTATTGAAATTGGAAAGACCGTTTTGAGATTCATTATTTGATTTTAAGACATTTGAATAAAGCAAATTGTTATTAGCTGGAGTGAAAGAGGAACTTGGAATGTTATTTGGTGAAATACTAGACGACACCTTAATTTTACTCTTTCTGGACAGCCAGAATAGTTAGCTGGATCACCGGTTGAGGAGCATAGCACGCAATACACAGGAGGAGTATCAGGGTTATTCAAAGCCTCATCAATGATACCCTTACGCGGGCACACATCACCTATGTGTTCCTTTCCGCAAGCAACACATCTTTTTTAATATCCACAATTTTATATGTGCCCAAAACGTTGACATCTGTAGCATTGTGTCAAATCACCCCTCTTTGGTTTCACCCAAGTTATTCTATGATCCAGTAAAACCGGATTTTTAGAAGCTTCTTTAGATCATCGTCGTTACTTAACTTGAATTTGAATATATTTAACTTTGCATCGTTACCGCGACGAGACCATGCTGTTGATAAATTTGCTATCTCAAAATTATTTAGTTCTGGAACTTGTGACAAGACATCATCTTTTATTTCGGGAAAAGGGAACAAAGCAATCAACCCCTTGAGGATTACTATGGGATTACGTGAAGGCGTAAACGAATGTTCTCCCAGTTTTTTTCCTTCAATTAATTAAGAATGAAGTAAAATGTTTCGATTTCGTCAACAATAATTTTGTGGAACGAGTCCGAAAATGACTAAATCCGGTACCTGCACGTAGGGAATTGTTTAAAAATAAGTTTCACCGTTACAGGCTTAATATTGTTAATAAAAATGGGTGGAAGTCATGAGGATTTGTTAGCGATATCAGGATTATGTGGAATAACGTTACGACTTGCTAAGGGTGATAAGCTATTTTGTATGGAAAAATTATTAGAGGTAAATTTACTATTAAAATCAAATTTATCGTTATTTAATGGTTTATGCTTTTTTTAATGTTCTAATATCCTGTGCAATCCCTTTGTCTAAGTCTTGCTTTGAAGAACTTTCCATTTCTGACATGATGACCTCATTCGGCGAGTTTGTAGGTATACAATGATCTGCAACTGAAATTGTAACTAAGTTCTTATTTGTTGTGATTTCTTTAAGTTCTTCTTCAATGAATTTCTTGAAATATCTATTAATGAGAATCTTGTACTCTCGGATCTTGATTTTGCTGATTCCAGCTTGTGCCGGAATTTTGACAGATCCTAAGTTTTTCACAATGATTTCGAATTCCTATTTGAAAATTTTTGACACGCGGATATTTTCTTACACACAAGAAAAATGAAATGGTTATCCTCGATCGCAATGTTCTCGAATTTCTATTCGAAAATAATAGTTTTCCTGGGATTTCTATTTGAAAATATTTGCCACGTGAATATTTTCTTCCACAAAGGAAAACGAAATCGTTGTCCTCTATCGCAAAGGACAAATTCCTAATCCATGCAATCTTTGCACAAATTTCTCTCTTCGTCCAATCGGGAAATGCTAGATTTCCTTCTTTTTCAATTCTCTAATAAAATATTTTACGTTTAATTTTATTTGACACCACAAACAAAAACACTTCTATTCGTTGTGACTACTTTCACCGAACTCCTCAGCACACTCCCTATCCAACCACCTGAGAGTGCAGCGCGTTTCGCAAGTGATTGTATTGAAAGTTAACCTACAAAAATACTAATTCTTGATTAAAATCAAATTTTTCATTTTTTGCGATTTCAATTGCTACCAACATACGGTTGGCAAACTCCCCGACCGCTAAATAGTAGTTTCAATTAGAAATAATTTGTTTAAAGTAGTGAATAATATTTTAAAAAAATGTGGAAGTCCCTTAGAGTTTTTTCGACACAGGCAGGAAATTTTGTAAAATAATGTTATGATATGATGGAAGGCCCACTGAATAAAAAGACGGGAAGGAAGCTGTGTTAAGAAAAAATATAGACGAAATCGATTCGAAAAGAATCAAGGGGAACATCAAAGGAGACAGCAGAAGTCAGGTTCATAACTTCAACCCAAATGCAAGTTGTGAGTTTAGTGAACCTACGGAAATAAATGAGTCATCTAACAGTATAATTTTAAGCACTCCGAATAAAAATGATAAAACAAAACCAATTGAATCAACACATACCCTGTCCACACTCATGGATGACATAGAAAACTATATGTCCAACACCATGAACAAAACACTGATACCAAAAAACACAATAACCTAGATAATAAAAGACGACATGGCGGCGATATGGGACAGTGATAACCCGAATACAGAACAAACAAAAGCTAAGCAAAGCATTAACAAATATAACAAAAATGATCGCAGAAAAACGTTTTTTGTGCTAATGGACCTGTCCAGTGAAAAAGCAAATGAGAAAGTAAGACTGACACCGATGTCCTTCTACTCCATGAACAAAAACATGTGCATCAAAAATATAAAAGACATTAAGCAGATAGGGTACAACACAATTAAACTAATGTTCAATAGACCTGAGGATACAAACGCTGTGGTAATGAATGACAAAATCAAAAAATTTGGAGTAAGAGCATTCATACCAAACAATTTCATCATGAGACACTGAATACTCAAAGGAGTACATATAAACAGCACAGAAGAAGAAATAGCCAAAAACGGCGTTCCTAGCAACTCTTACGGCATTCAACAGAAAAATATAAAAAAAATGAACGCATACAGGATCAAAAGACAAGATTCAGAAAATAGAGAAAAGCTCATACCAACACAAACCGTTAAAGTATCGTTCTCAGGAGATGAATTACCAGATGAAATCAGATTAGACTACTTGAACATTCCAGTCGAATACTACTATCTTAGACCCAAACAATGCTTCAAGTGTCTGGGGCTAGGGCGCACTCAGTATTTTTGCGAAGAGTTTCAAGGTTAAAACAAAAGATGCCAAAAGTGCGAAGATTAAGAATGTCTAGAAAACGCCATCGACGAAATGTTTTTTATGTGGAGATCTCAATCACAGCGCTATGGATAAAACCTGCCGCAGTTGGATCAACTGCGATATGGAGGCAAAAGTGTGTTCCATTAGAAATGTAACCCTTAAAGAAGCCAAAAATATTCTCCAAAAATATTCTACAAAACAATAACTTATTTGAACTGCTGAAAGACAACGAATCCATGGATTCATATTTTCTCCCTATTATCAAAATCGAAAGTTATGAATAACAGAAACTCAAATAATGCAATAAATAAACTAATGCTTAACAAATCGTACACCAAAACAAAAACAATACATACATGAACAATCAATCAGACACCGAACTTTCCTATGAGTAGTCACCTATTACTACAAACAAACAATACGCTAATGAAAAAAAAAAAAATATTAGCAGAAAATATCTTTAAATCAGCGAATCATGCCACACCCATTGAAAAATTAATAAATCTACTAAATAATAACTGCAAAAACCAATATAATGCAAAAATCATTCAAATTGACTGTCAAAAAATTACACTTAAAGGTTTGAAAGAATATCAAAATATCATATTTCTCCAACACAACATTCAAAGCATTTCGAAAAACAAAGACATTTTAGAATATATAATGATCAAAAACAAACTAGACATTGCCCTTCTACATGAAACACTACTAACGAAAAAATCTCCAAAATTAAGAATTAAAAATCATCAACTTATTAACAAAATAAAATCAGACAAAGAAGGGGGGGCGAGTTTCCATAATAATTAAAAACAGGATAAAATCTAAAGAAATCCCTCTTGACAACGAAGAAATTGAAGCAATAAAGACCACAAACCTAAGACCAAACATTAACATATGCGCTTGCTACTTCCCCCTTGACCTAAACAGCACAACTTTCAAAGAACAAGTCCATCAAATTACTAAAACAATAAACGACAAAAGCCTGTTCATAATTGGAGGAGATTTCAATGCAAGGCATAAAGACTGGGGTGACAAAATCAACAACGCTAAAGGAAAAATTCTAAAATTCATAATAAATAAAAACAAAATAGCAACCCTTAATACAGACACCTTCACTTTTTTCAGAAAAACCATCCAACAAAACACACAAATGTCAACTCCAGACATCGCCCTAACAAACAACATAAGCTACTGGAATCAATAGACAACAAAAAATTATAAGATCGGTAAAAGCGACCACGTCCCCATCGTGCTTCAAGTCGATGATTGGAATAAAAATAAAGGACTAATACGAAACAGAAACAAGATCATTGATCATTCCTAGGCAGGAACTTTAACAACCAAAATCACTTCAATGAATTCTACAATAAATTCCTAAGCAAAGCGAACAAAACAACGTCATTTATTTCGGTCGAATCCTTGCTTAGATGTGATTTCCTGTACATCAGGAAGTTTAAGATCCAAGAGATGTAGTCCTTCTTAATGTTAAAGTTAGACTAATGTTGAAAAGTTCCGGGATATTGACTCTATCGTACGCACTAGCAACATCACAGTTAATGATCATAATGTTTTTTGCTTTATTGCTTTTATCAAGAAGATATATTACAGTGTTGATACATGAATTGGCCGACTTGCCTTTCCTGTAAGCAAAACAAAAGTCACTCAGAAGGTTTTTATGTTCAATGTCACTAGAAATTCTGTTTTTGATTAGGCAGTTTATTATTTTTAGAGGGATGCTTATTAGTAATATTGGTCTGTAGCTTTCTACTTTGTGGAGTGGTTTGTTTTTAAACAAAGCGAACCAAACAATCAATAAAGCCTTTAAAATAAGCTTCCCCTAACACAGTCTTCCCCCCCTCAAAAATGAATTAAACACTTTCAAATTTCTAATAAGACCGGTAATAGGAACTAATCTAACTAACATTATTCACGCTCCCAAATACTTTCTAAACAAGATAGACAGCCTTAAGGCCAAAGCCATAAAACGATGCCTCGAGGTCCCTATAACAGCGCCAAATATACTAGTACTTGCCCTAGCCACAGAATTACCAGCCAGACTAAGAGCTGAACAACTTCTTGCCAAAGAAATTGGAAAAAACTTATACCGCAAAAACTTCAGAGAAATGAATCATGGAAAAGCACGAAAACTCCAATTGTCCCACAATATACAGAAAAGATGCCAACTTCTACAACAACACCTGTTTTGGATTTGCTCTACAAATCCGCACAACATAAAATTCCAATTTGACAATTTCATGAACAATATCCCAACAATTTCAAAACAATAAATTATGAAAACTTCAGCAACTCGATTGAAGCAGTCTTACAGAACCTTACTACAAATAAAACAAACATATTCTTTACGAACGCGGCTAAAAACAAATTGGGTACTGGTAAAGCCATACACTGCTACAACTTCAAAAATACAATAAAATACTGCATAAACACAGACTCCACGATTTCAATGCCGAATTAAAAGCTATATATGAATTACGTGGAACCATTTTCGCGTAATAAACGTAATCACAAAATAATCACAGAAAAAATCAGAAAACCCCTTCGTACCAAATCATCTTTTGCATCATGAATCATATTTTAATTCCGTAAACAATTTTCTATCGCATGAACTCATATTAGCATCATCATATTTTCATTCAAATTCCTGTAAACTGATTTTCTTCTAAACTCACTGGAATGTGATACGTGTTTTGTCTGGCGCGCACCCATCTATGAATTTATCTTTTGCGCGTTAGACAAAAGATTCCCACAGCGAGCGCGACGTGATCTATGTGTCTATAAGACATATGAATTATGTTGCGGTTGCAAATTTGTGGGAATCGCATTCAGGTGAGTTTAGCAATTTGAATATGTGAAGTAAACAATGGTAAATTAGATATAAGAAAACTTTTATGTGAAATAGAGTCAGTCAAGTTTGACCATCAAAGGAGACGATTCCAGCGTGGTTGTTTCAGTATAAGTTGTTTTTATTCATTGCTAGCAGCGAGTTAGCCGATGCAATCATCAGTTGAATTCGATTGCGATTTTAGCGTAATTGTAGCAGTATAAGGACTGAGGCAACAAAACTTCGGCGTAAGGCCAAATTTTCTCTTTTTAATAATTCAGCGCGGCGTTGTCTCAGTACAAAACTGAGACAACAGAACTTTGGCATAGGGCCAAAGTGAGCTACAAGCAGCCGAGGCAAAGTAGCCACGACTCAAAACATTGGTGACCCCGACGTGATACACACCACAAAACCGCAGGAATGAACAGTTTAGCTGAGTAGCAGAGGCTTCTAGCAGCGGATATTGACGCGATCATTGCAAGCTATGAAAAGGGATCCTACGAGTTGTAAATAAAGGCTGAGTACTACGAAGAGCGACTCCGACGTCTTGATTCCAAATGGGACGCATTCGAGGAAGTGGATGCAAAGATGCACCCGTTGAAAGATGTGTCGCCGACCCATGACCACTTTTTAAGTTGTTTGCACGAGACAACCGAAACCAACTACCAGAATTTTCAAGCATATTTTAAGGAGAAAAAGCTGGCATTGAGGCATGCAGAACAGAACGTTGGAAATCAAGCAGAGGTTACCGGCAAAGGCAGCAAGGATGATTCGAGTACGTCAATAATCGAAACATCATCTGAGGTCATCAAACAAGTGCGACGGTATAACGTCTTGGCAGATTCATTGCGATGATTGCTTCTCGACCTGGCGAAGCTAAAGGTCAATCCCGGCAATTTTATAAATTGAAAATTGCCTCAATCAATCGTTACTGGTCACAATTGGAGGAGTATCAACAAAGGATGTACGAGATTGGTACAGAGCCTGAAATATATGGATTTGAGCCAGACCAACACGACACCCTGGAAGAATTGTCTCGAGATTGGCTTATACGATTAGAAGGTGAGCTTGACGCAATAAATGGGACACCTGCCCAGCCAACATCCCCCGCGACAGCACCTAGTTTGAAATTGCAAAAAACCAACCTACTTAAGTTTGACGGCGACTATCTCCAATGGTGGCAATTTTACAATCTGTTTTGTGAAATGATTTATAATCAACCATTATCCAGATGTAAAAAAATGTGATAATAAAGGCCAATCTCACCGGGGAAGCGACAAAACATAGAAAATTTTGGGCTTTCTGAAGACGACTACGAGTCTGGATGGAAGACTCTGAACGAACGATATGAAAATCGACGCTTATTGGTTACAGCTGGCTCAACAATCCATCACAGGTGATAGACCCTCGGCAGCAGCAGTGAGATCCTTGTACAATACAACGGTCGAATGCAGAAGAGGTCTGGAGAACATCAATGTGACTACACAAAACTGAGCTCGATACAGCTACATATAAATGAGTTGCATATTTTGAATAATAATGTTTCTGAAAAATTATTAGAGAAGAAAAATGTTAGAAGAAGGTGGTTTCGACGTGTGCACTAATTCTCCTCAGGCCATCACTCTTAGATACACACCGGTGATGGCGACCACCATGCTCAGAGGTGAGGGAGTTAATTTTTAATTTTCCTACTTATGCAAACTCAATATGTTTTTGTATCTGCAAGTTATATTCAAGGTAAATTTCTCTTGTAAGTACTTGTATTAGCTAAACTTTTTAATTGGATCATTTCACCCTTTTCACATCAACTTAATGTAAATCTATACGACAAATTTGCTCTACATTTGAAGCTTATCTAACGTCGCGCGGATATCGATCACTCTTTCGGATGGCTCCGATAGCTTTTTAAATTACTACTGAAAAGGTTGAAATGATCCAATTAAAAAGTTTAGCTAATACAAGTACTTACAAGAGAAATTTACCTTGAATATAACTTGCTGATACAAAAACATATTGAGTTTGCATAAGTAGGAAAATTAAAAATTAACTCCCTCACCTCTGAGCATGGTGGTCGCCATCACCGGTGTGTATCTAAGAGTGATGGCCTGAGGAGAATTAGTGCACACGTCGAAACCACCTTCTTCTAACATTTTTCTTCTCTAATAATTTTTCAGAAAAATTATTATTCAAAATATGCAACTCATTTATACGAGTATGTAGCTGCAAACAATTCCATAAAAAGTAATTTAAAAAGCTATCGGAGCCATCCGAAAGAGTGATCGATATCCGCGCGACGTTAGATAAGCTTCAAATGTAGAGCAAATTTGTCGTATAGATTTACATTAAGTTGATGTGAAAAGGGTGAAATGATCCAATTAAAAAGTTTAGCTAATTTGCAACATGTTTATACGATTTACAATTGAAAAAGCAAATGAGAAAAATATTTCTGAAATATTGTGGAATTTTAGGCATGTCAGATTAAGTAATAATATAAATTGCTAAACCTTAACAACGACTTTCCTTTCCAGTGGTTCCTTCTTTCAGCGGGAAGTAGAGTGCATGGTAAGTATGCCGTCGCGAGGGTAGGGTTTGAGAAAATCCGCTGAGGTCGGTTTCGCGTCGAGCGCGGTACGCGATACCTTAGTTGATTTTGGTTTTGTGTAGTTTTTTTTCGGATTTACGTTAACGTAGTATATTTTTCGGTACCGCGTCGGTAAAATTCGGGAACGCGAAATAGAAATTAGATTTGTTTGATACTTTAACTGGAAGAATGAAGAAATACGGAGTAACGTAAAGTAGGTTTCTTCTCCGTATGATTGTGTTTTTGACGCGTTTGAAACGGGCGTTTAATGGTGGCTGAAAAATTGTAAATGAGCGTAATCCATTTGGAGACCCGCGACCGAAATCTTCTCCGATCTAGCTGGCCGACAAGCAGCCACCGCGAAAATGGATTACGGTGCACGGATTGGTTGACCGGTTGGTACCATTCGTTGGCATTACTCAGACTTAACGTCTAGAACCGATGAGAGGTCGGTTCCTCGTTCGGACTTAGACTTAAAATCATTACACAACGCAAGCGACAGTCATTAAAGGAGTCTTAGCATTTTTGGAAATACGTTTCCAAGCATTAGAGGCACTTGGCAATCAACCAAAGAACCGTGAAGAACCCCGTAAGAAAAACTTGAAATCAACTAGTGCGGCCGTAACAATGTCATCATGTCTGGAATGCAATCAATCTCATCCAGTCTACTATTGCCCCAGACTTTCTACTACTCACTTTGTAAGGTGCAGTGCAACCATGGGAACAAATCATTTCCCACAAAACTAATTGCATATGAAAGATTTGTTCTCGTAACAATTATACTCATCTCTAGATTGTTTTCATAATAAACACAAACAGTTGTTTGTATCTGAAAGCAAACAACTGACGATTGATCAAAGCACTTTCCCATGGAAATAGTCTATAAGTACTATTGTAAGTACAATTAAGTTCGCTTTTTTAATCAGTAACATTCATAGCGAAAGGTCTCTAATAAATTAGTTCTGTTACAAGTTGCTTTGTTTTCATTTTGGTGGTTGGTTCCGTTGGTCGTGTTATACGACGGGAAGTGTAGTGACTAATAAGTTAAATTAGTTTTGTTGGTGCGCACATTCCGCACGTACATACAGGATAAATTTCTGTGTGGTGACAAATAAATTGGAGCATCTTGTTGGCGCGTATATTCCGCACGCACATACAAGATAAATTTCTGTGTAGTGACAAATAAATTAAAACATTCTGTTGGTGTGTATATTCCACACGCACATAACAACTTCTCCAAAGAGGTTGAAAATTATTTAAGGCAAAGGATTGTGTGTCAACTGCCTTCGAGAGGGACATAAATCGGTGAACTGTACATCATGAAGATGTAAGGAGTGTTCCAAGAAACACAATAACTTGCTGCACCTAGAAACAACCTCCATCCCAAAACAATCAAGGGCATCGCCAGAAGACTCAAAGACAATCACCAAACAAGATGGCTCGGCACTCTCCTTGACCACGCTTAGTAATCAAGGAAAAATGAGTCCTTTTGAGCACTGCCGTTGTGAAGCTGAGTGGTAGCAATGGAAAAACAATGAAACGCCGCGCACTACTGGATCCGGGTTCCCAAATTAGCCTAATTACTAATCGAATTGTAAAGAAGCTAGATCTGGCACCATGTCACTACTCGACCCTTATTGAAAAGGTTGGCGGATCAGCGGAAAGGGCACAAAAAAGGGTGAACGTTGTACCGCAGTCAAGGTTGAACGGATATACCACGCGTTTAGAAGCATACATAATGGAGAAGATAATATCTCTTCAACCATCTATAAAATTGAACATATCTCAATGGCCCATACCGAGGAACCAGAAGCTTGCTGATCCAAATTTCCATAATACAGAACGCGTCGATCGTTTGTTAAGTGCCGAACATTTCTACGACATTTTATCAATCGGTCAAAAAAAAACTAGGCAACAAACTGCCAGTTCTGCAAAATACACTTCTTGGCTGGATAGTGGCCGGCAAAGTTGGCACAGACTAATCTTCTTCTGCCCCGTGTGGAGTCCTTGCAGAAGATCAACGGTTAAACAACTTAATCGAAACGTTTTGGAAGCTGGACGAAGTGGTGGAGAACAAACCACTGTTACTTCTGCTGAGAAATCATGTGAAACATGTTTTTGCCAGACGACACAAAGAACCCGTGAAGGCCGATTTCTGGTGAGACTTCCTTTCAATGATGACCCTGAACATTTAGGCGAATCAAGGGATATCGCCACTTGCAGATTCTTTAGTATGGAACGAAGGCTTTAACGGGATCCGGAGCTGAAACGTCAGTACGAGGAGTTTATGAACGAATACATCAACCTTGGATATATGCAGGAGGCAGCGCCTGAGTCGTGTGAACGTCCACTTTATTACGTGCCTCATCATTATGTCCGCAAAGCCGATAGTAGCACTACTAAACACAGAGTAGTATACGATGTTTCCTGCAAAATATCTACAAATGTCTCGTTGAACGACGTACTGCACACTGGGCCAACTGTTCAAGACTAGTTATTTTCAATTTTGCTTCGTATCCGACTACATCGTGATGTTTTCACAGCCGATATTGAACAGATGTATCGGCAGGTTCTGCTGCATCCTGAGGACCGTAAATACCAACTGCTGATCTGGAGGAATGATTCAAATCAACCACTACAGTATTATCAGTTGAACACCGTAACATATGGAACGACATGTGCTCCATATTTGGCAACCAAATACCTCCAACTTCAGGCACAGGATGAATTAATCAAACTCCTATTATGTGCCGAGATGAAGCTCCGCAAATGGTGTGCCAGCCACCCTCGCCTGTTACACAACATCGCACCTGACGATTAAGGAGTGCAACTGGACTTTGACGGTCACACTGAGGATTGCATCAAATCCCTCGGCCTAACATGGCTCCCTAAGGTGGACGATATTCAAACAAGGATTAACCTCGATCCTCTGACATTGCCAGAATGTTCGATCCACTGGGCATCATGGGACCTATCATCATCACGGCCAAATTGTTTCTACAAGACAAATGGCGATTGGAGCTGGACTGGGATGCAGCCTTACCAGAACAGATGTTCAACAGATGGTACAACTTTAGTTGAGTTTACTAGCGTTGCAGAAGGCACAATTCCCTAGACATGATTTTGTAAAGAAACTCCCCAAGCGAACGCAGTTACACATATTCTGTGAAGCCTCAGAAAGAGCGTATGGAGCAGCAGTCTACACTCGAGCTGCCTTAACAGATTGTAGAATTATTGTACGCCTTTTATGCGCCAAATCTCGAGTAGCACCTATCCAGAACGTAACCATTCCTCGCTTGGAATCACTGATACCCAACACGGAAAATTCAACCCATTATTGCTGTCGCAGAAGCAATTGAGCGTAGCGATATCTAACATCAAAGAGCATCTACCTGATACGCTGCGTTTCCCAGCAGCTAAAAACTTCTTAAAGATTGTTCAGGGTAGCATCAATTAGCGCCAGACTAATCGAAGACTTCGTTATATTTGAATTCAAGATACCACTCGTCAACACAATTACCTTCGACCTCTTTAGACTTCATCCCATACCTATAGCGAGACATAACCGACTAATAGCGATAATTCCTGGCGCTCGATATTTGGTTATCAGTCAACACCGTGATTCGTATTACCTACTCACAGAAGAATACATAACATGCAACCAGATGAAACCCCCCACTGTACCACAAGGAAGCAAACATCAGCACTTGTGAAGTCATGCTCTTGAAGGATATTCCATCCCCAGTCGAATGCAGCATAACCGAACTCGAAAATTCAGCCTTGTGGCGCCAAATCCTCTTTTCGAATGAGTGGATTTATGCATTGACCAATCATACAGTGGTTCATGTTGTCTACGGTGGTAAACCCTCAACTCTTACTTTAGAGGGTTCCGGTATTATCAAAATGGACTCAGACTGTACACTCAAATCAGATACGGTCACCATTCAGGGTCATTAAATGTATACAAATGAACTGAGTGCTTCTTATACAAGAGTTCATTCACCCACCATGAACAGCAAAACAGCCAATAATTCACTCAACAAATCTTCGTAAGACTACCAAGACTATGCCTCAGAACTAGAACAGCTAAAGCGACAATTAGATACTCAAAAATCTATCGATTTTAATGAACTGGACAGTCATGATATTCATCAATACACGATTGGATATCTCAGCCTCGCTTTAATTATTTCACTGGCAATTTACTTTAATTTCAAATGGCGGAATCGTCAACGCACTCTCGAGAGCAACGGCCTACTCACCGACCAAGATGCCACAGCCTGCCAGTGAGCCAAGCTTAAGGCTGAACGGGCTGTTCAACGCGGGGAGGATACACGAAATCATCTTTCTCATCATAAATCATATTTTAATTGCGTAAACAATTTTCTATCGCTTGAACTCATATTAGCATCATCATATTTTCATTTAAATCCCTGTAAACTGATTTTCTTCTAAGCTCACTGGAATGTGCACGTAACATGATACGTGTTTTGTCTGGCGCCCACCCATCTATGAATTTATCTTGTGCGCGTTAGACGAAAGATTCCCACAGCGAGCGCAACGTGATCTATGTATCTATAAGACACATGAATTATGCTGCGCTTGCAAATTTGTAGGAACCGCATTCAGGTGAGTTTAGCAATTTGAATATGTGAAGTAAACAATGGTAGATTAGATATAAGAAAACTTTTATGTGAAATAGAGTCAGTCAAGTTTGACCATCAAAGGAGACAAGTTGGGTTTATTCATTGCTAGTAGCGAGTTAGCCGATACAAGCATCGGTTGAATTCGACTGTGATTTTAGCGTAATTGTCTCAGTATAAGGACTGAGGCAACAAAACTTCGACATAAGGCCAAGTTTTCTCTTTTTAATAATTCAGCGCGGCGTTGTCTCAGTACAAAACTGAGACAACAGAACTTTGGCATAGGGCCAAAGTGAGCTACAAACAGCCGAGGCAAAATAGCCACGACTCAAAACACCCTTAATAACAGACAAAACTCTCTACTACTCTTATACTGGATACCTAAATCAGAAAAATTTCACAGCTTCGAATTGGTTAACAAAGCGGCTAAACTGGCCATAACCGCAGGTTCAGAGGTCTACTCATTTCTAGAATGGGATAACTCTATTAAAAAAAAAATTTTTAGAAAAAAAAGAAAACCGACTTCGGGATGCCCTAAAAAGGATGAAATAAATTTTCTGGAAGCGGTGCCATATCATTTTTTCCCCGATTTTTTTGTGATGGTGCAGATGTTGGAAGTTTTTATGTTGAAATGGGGAAATTCATTTGGCACCGCTTCCATAAAATTTATTTCATCCTTTTTAGGGCATCCCGAAGTCGGTTTTCTTTTTTTTCCAAAATTTTTTTATTTCACCCTTTTTAGTGGCAAATTATTTCATTTCAAACCATTCAAAAATCAGTTTTTTGAGTACATTGTATCATGTTCTCATATATTATAAATTGATAACCTTCTTTCTTTTGGAAGTCGGTTAAAAATATCATTTTTTTACTGCAATGCAAAAACCACTACGGCTAAAATCTGCAGCATTCATAGGAATCGAATTTAACTCTGGTACATTTAATCCATGATCTCATCAACGTCAACCTTGAATTTAATTTCCTAATAATCCAATGTGAATTGTAGCTTTGAGAAATTTTCGAATATTGAACTTTACCTAGCCGCCATTTTTATATTCTGACCTGACCCTGAAGTGCTTTTTTATCGTTCAACTTTTTTCGACCTTTGAGCGGCCGCCATTTCGTTTCAAACTGTTCCACTTTGGATTTTTTATTGTGAGCTTTATCACGCAATTGAAAAAATCTTTGTACTAGTTTTGGTACAAACTGGAGCTATACTTTGGGCAGAACAGAATTATTGCTGAAAATTTGGCGAAAAGCGAAGCAAAGCTGCGACCTCCAAGGCACAAATTTTGTTATATACTATGTAGACTCACACATACAACCAACCACAAACATACACACACATAGCCATATATATATATATATATATATATATATATATATATATATATATATATATATATATTATATATTATATATATATATGTATATATATATATATATATATATATATATATATATATATATATATATATACACACACATATATATACATATTTATACATATATCACTAATCACTAATTTTAGATTTCTGGGCATATGTCGAACTGGAAAGTAACGAGTCAACTCTATAATTTGCAATCACTCAATCCTTATTATTTCTCCGGGGAATTTTATAATCCTACATGTAACGTTTACGTCTAAGGATGTAAGAAGGATCCTATACCAAGCTCATTGGTAAGCAAAGAATGAATGCGGAAGAGAAAAGCATCCTGAAATGTTCCCTTTAACTATTTTATTTTTGAATTGTATTTATGCCACATTTAGAATTAATTTATTGGTTATTTCCGGTAGAAATGATGGACTAAAATGTACCGTTTATGCAGAAAATTAAGGATACTGATCATTTTTATCATCCGTCACCAAAGGACTCGGTATCTCCAACAAATCCTTGAAGAGTGCCAACTAATTCGCACTTTTCGTACGAAATATCACTTAAATTCAATTTCTCGACATCAATGTATCATATTTAACTGTTAATATCTACAGAGCCCTTAGAAGGATTTCAATTCTGTTCCGACACATTTTAGATCAATGTTGTCCTTCATTTGAAACCTCTACAATCAAAATCCTTACATGCGTCGATCAGTTATGCTAAAAATCGGGGTGAAAGTCAGAAGTTTTTTAGTTTTAACGGTAAGAGCCCTTTACCGTTACTTGAATTTCTTATCCTTTAAACGGGACCCAACTGGAAGAAAGACGTATCATTTGCCAAAAACAGGACTCTTCTATCTATCTCCGTTTAAAAGTTGTGCGTGAACATACAAAAAAACAAGTGGAGAAAGCAGGAGAGTGCTCCTACCAGAAGGTCTTTGTAAACATCCTAGGGTTAGAAACAAGTTTTCTAATGGCGTGAATCGATAACTTGAATTATTCATCCAATACTTAGATATGAAATCGTTCAAATTTATACAAAAGATGCACAGTTTCTTTCATAAGCACAGTGCAGCCGCCATTTTAATCTAGGTTAAATGGTTTTTCTGAATGCTCGGCCGATTGAACATGTTCAAGTTAAACACTATTCCTTAAATTTTCATGAAAATTGATAGAAAATAAAAGTGCCCAAGTCAATTTTAAATATATATAGGGTTTTCCAATAAGAGGTGTTATTTTGAATAGATCTTCTGATTTAACACGTTGCGAATTCTTCCTTTGGAGCCACGTGATAGAGAAGGCCTATGCCAATAGCCCAGCGTCAATTCAAGATCTCAAAGATGAAATTCGTGAGGCTATCGAGGACATAGGGCAGCCACTTTGCGATTTGGTTATGGAAAATTTCATGAAGAGGATATGGTCCTGTAAGCGTGTCGTAGTGGTTATTTGCCCAATGTTAGTTATTGCTATTAACGGCATATCTTCTTCTTTATAATGAAGTAAACATCTGTAATGTGACGCCTACGCCCGGGAATCGGAGTGATTCCGATCCCGAACCCTGGCACCCGGCCAGATATGTATGACTTCGAAGTGCAAGCAGACTTCATCTTTCGTGCAGATATCATTGCGCCGAAAATATTTTTCTTCAAATATTTATATTTGTGGAGAAATATTTTCTGTCAATGTGACCCGCTGAAGTAAAACACTGATACATTTCGAAACATATCTAGCTGGCAATGCCTCCCACAGCTGCCATCCAAATGTCAAAGAGGCAGAAGGTTCGCGGTTAACTGTCCGTTGAGTGAATACATAAGCATCACTTTTATACAAGATCGTCGCCCAAAGAAAAAAAAAAACGGTATTTCGTGAATTGACAACGATAATTTCAAGCAACAAAATTTCGACTAAAGTTCAGAATTTAGGCTAGTTGCAAAACGGTAGTACATACAACCTAGTGGTTGGCTAATTTTATTTAGTAGCAAACTGGTGATTCTTTGCGTATAAAGCGCGCGGTGCTTTGCGTTGAGTGAGAAGTCTCGCGAGGGTTAGCGGATTAGCGGTAAGTCCGAAGAAAATTAGCGTGGCGTGGATATACAACGCAATATAAATTTATTTCCAGGAGTGGGTGAATCTTGTTGGAATTTCAAGTCATTTTAATTAGGAATATCGACTTATTCGGCTTTTAATGCTTCTATACAGCTGAACCGAAATCAAACTATAGCAGCTGGGTCGGAGATGTCAGACAAGAAAGGGAGAACAATACTTCGCCCATAGCGAGCGATATTAGAAATTTCAGCGGTGGCGGAAAGAAAAAAGTCAATTCTGATAAGTGGTCACTATTGACCAAAAAAGGAGTGAAGTTAAAGCGATCTCGAGGTATGTAAAGATGTATAAAATTTGAGAATGGCAAGGAGACTATTTTGAAGCACGAAAACGATGTTCTAAAATCAAAGACTGTAAACGGTGTTGCTTAGAAGTTATCCTCGATTAAGAACTAAACCAAGCGCAAAAGAACCTAGCAGTGAAATCGAAAATTGTTAATACAGAAAACTTCAACAAGAATAGCAACAACTTCAATAAACAGACAAAATCACACACATTCAAATGCAAATTGCGACTCAATAGAATGAGTGACGGTTTGAATAGTTATCCATATAACAACTCTTTCAATTTGGTAGACAAATAACGATGCTGACCACGATAAATGTGTACTATAAATAAATATTTTATTTCGCCCATCTCGTTTTCAAATTTCCCTTTGAATCGATGAAAAGAGCGCGAAAAAAGATAAATCGAAAATCGTAACAATTTTATAGTAATTTATAATGAATTTGTCTGGAAAGTTTCAGTTCTATAGTAAAATTTACAAGAACGTATCTGTTCTCGCTTCTCCACCAAAAATTAAAGGAAATCCTTTTATTTGAAAAGACACTTTTCTTTACAACAATGTAACATGAGAATTTTGATAAACGATAAATGAAGACAATTTTTTTTTGGATATTAAAAAAAAAAAAATGAATCATTTGTTACTGAAATACATTTAAAGGGTCCACATAAAAGTATATTAATTTGTCGCAACCGTTAAAAATTTTGTACATCGTTTGGCGTTTGCTATTATTAAAAATGAATTTTGGGAAATTTCAAAATAATTAGATAAAATAAAGATTTGGATCGAATTTCGATTAAAGATTAGAATAATTCTGTGTTGAAGCTTGAAAAATTGTTTGCATTTGTTGATCAATTCACTGCATAGCAGCAAATTTAGAGGGTTTGATTTAAAGCTACGATATCTAACCGTCTCATGCTCATATTGGGAAAGACAAGAAATTTGCAGCGTTATGGTATCCAGCTTTGCAAGAATTCACCCAATTTATCTCTTTGATACATAAAAAAAAAATTTAGAAAAGTAAATACATTATAAAAACATGGAATTGTGCACACCTCAATTTTAATTCTTTTGGAAGTGTGCTATGTCATGCTTTTGTGAAAAAAAAAAACCATTCGAATCATTCAGTGTTCGCACGTTAGTTTCAGTGCGAATTTCTGACAACCGATTGTTGGGTTGTTGAGAGATGATGGGGCACCATTATTAAGTCGTTAGGTTTAGTTAATTAGGTAGTTTTCCACATTTTTTGTTGTTTTGTGACCGCATTAATTACTTTATGTTGTATTATCAGCCAATATAGAATTGGTAATTGTTTCCTTTTTTTTCGATGATTAATTTTTAGTCAGAAATAATATTTGGATAATTAATTTTAATTTTATTTAGTACGTACAATGAATGTTGATGTGAAGAATTATAAATGGCTTATTTGTGTACATTTCGAAACAATGAAATTTTCCGCATCCACTGATTGCATTCAAATAGTCAAAGAAAATACAAAGCTTAAAAAGTAAAACGATTTGTGCCATGCAACTTTCCCATTTTTATACAAATAAAATAAATTTAATTGTAATTATTTAATAGAAAAAAAAAAAAAAAAAAAAAAGAAGAACGCAAAATAAATTTTTTTTTTAAAGTCTCAGAATTAAAGGAACCAAATTGCATACAGGTTGCCTTAATGCCATTAAATGTGCAATAAGATAAAATCAGTCTCTCAGTTTTTTTTTAATTTTAATCCGTAAAATTAATGCATGAACTAATAGAAATTAAAACAACAATAGTGATAAAATACTGTAAATTTATACAACTTGAATTTTTCACAACAAAAAAAAAAACAAATTGAACAACAAAGAAATCAAAAGTCCGAAAACAATATTTTAGTAAATTTTAATATAAAAAGAAAGTCCAAATCAGAGCTTGATGTAAAGCTCACTTATATATATAAATTTAAATTATATACACACAGACCGAAAAGAAAAAGAGACGTCTCTAAATATTGTATTTTAATATAAAATAAAAAAACAAACGAAAGATATGTTATTGAAAGTCATTGTAAAACGAGTAAAGTATGTTTAATTCAACAGAAAATATGAACGAATCAAATTTATAGCATGTATAAATATATATTCTATTGTTACAAAAAAATACCCCATTTATAAAAAGCAAAAAAATCAACAAAAAAAAAATACTTTTGAGCTGAATATGTTCTCTACATTTGTTGCTATGTACATGGGAAAAGATAATTTAAATTAAACATGAAGTATTAAAGAAGCCATAAGCCTTTCCGTTCCGCATGCTCTTTCTTTTGCAACGGAAGTGATGACCGAGGGTAAGTATATCTTGAAGAGGGTTAGGTTTTCATAATCTGCGGATGATTGATTTCTAGTCGGTTACGGTCCGCGGTACAATTGTTTGCGCTCGTTTTTTTATTAGAGTAGGTTATTTTGGACTTGAGGTAGTTTAGCTTATTTTCTGGTACCGCGTCGGTGATTCGGTAACGCGCCTATGGTGATTTTGTAGTGTTTTGATTTGAGATCTGTGGAGAGATCACATCCAGAACTAACGTAACGTAGGTTTCCTGTTCTGGATGAGTAGTTGTTGACGCGTTTGTAAATCGGGCATGTGAATCGGTGGCTGAGTTACGTAACTCGGACTTAGTCTGCTCGCGTAAGACCCGCGACCGAAACTCCTCTCCGAACTAGCTAGCCTACAAGCAGCTACCACGGAGTAGACTAAGTGTGACCGGACTTGTTGACCTGAAGGGTACAATCCGTTTGCATTTCCAAGACTGCACGTCTCGAACCGATGAGAGGTCGGTTCTGATTGCGATCGAACGAGACGGAGTTGGAAACCGTTACACATCCGATCATTTATTTTAAAAAATGGCATTTTTCTGTTGATATCAAAATAACACCTCTTATTGGAAAACCCTATATGAACCATAAACGCGTGTTATCGTTGTTGTAATTCCATATAATTGAAATGGCTATAACTCACTTGATTATGATTCGATCTCAATTAAATTTTGTAAACATATATATCTTATGTTAGTCTATATAACTGCAAAATTTCAAGAAGTTTAAAGGTACCGTTTTGATTTTAAGGGCAAAAATTTAAAATCTACAAATCATACTATTATTAACAAAGTTGAGCGAATTTCGGTTTCTAAGGTATTTGTTGCCCTTGTACTCATATAGGTCCACATTCGTGATAATTTTCAGATTTTTCGGCTGAAAGGTGTCCAATCGCGAGGGGGGGGGGGGGGGACACATTTTGGGTACATTTTGCCTTCCCGTGGACCCCCTAATTCATCAAATGATTTTTTTATTTCAGATTCTAAAAGTTCTAATTAAGACCTTTCATTTGATACCCCACTCGACTACCTTTGATTAAAAAAAATGTTTAAGGGCCGATTCGTTATTAGAGGGGACCCCCCTTAAACATTTTTTAAATTTTTGTCAAGGCCTTAACTTTTGAGAGACAATCACTTCTGACCTTTTCACAAAGTTTGAGCATTCTAGCTTCTATAGTTTCTGAGAAAATAAGCTGTGACGCACGGACAGACGGACAGGCGGACGGACGGACAGACGGACAGACAGGTCGCGAAACTAGTAGGTCTTTGTAAAAAAATTGTTTACAAAGACCTTAAAAAGCAAAAAATAAAAATATATACGCGATGAATTGATAACCTTCTTTTTTTTGGAAGTCGGTTTAAAATCAACGACTCTATAAACACAGAATGGCACGAAGATTATCAAAATAACAGCAAAAATCTAGCATACAGCCCCTGGCTACAAACGAACCTAATACTCAGAACAAAACCATGGCTTCACTATTTCACCCCAAACAGTAATACGAAAAAACAAATTAATAGAACTCTCCTCAACAGAGCCTATAATTACAAGAGATTAAACAAGCGAAAATAGTCCCATCCCAAGGGTGTAAGTGGTGTGATATCACAGGTGATCTTGAACACAGAATCCTAAATAGTAAACACTTTGAAACTCTAAGGAGCAAGTACGAAATCTTTCAAAATAATGATCCCATATCAAAATTTTCTAACAAGAACAATGAGAAAGCACACTCAATTAATAGCCTTTCTTGAAGAAGCAAACATAGAACTGTAAAGCCTTGCGAATAATCCTCTCAATTTCCAGAACTAATGTTTAATGTCCCAATAGAAGCACTCGATCATATAATCTACTAACCATTTCAAACTAATAATAATATATTATAGTAATATCACAAAGCCAATAAGAAAAACTAGAAAAAGCACCATACTACCATAAGTCTCCTTTGGACAAATATCGATGGCTTATGCGCTTGAGCCATAGCCAATACATACCTAATATAGGTTAGGCAGAGGAGAAAAACCCTCAGCACATATTAAATATCTGCGCGAACTGCGAAAGCTGATTTTTATATTAAACTTTTAGTTTTTTATTAAAATGTTATAAGAAGTACTTTAAGATTTACTAACTTATTTGAATTAACTAAAGTATTAAAAAATAAGCTAGTTTGTAATTTGTCGTCTAATAGTCGAATGTATAATAATCACGCAAAACTAATTTTTTAGTTACCTAGGGGTAAAAGTAAATCGTTTTTAAATAGTGAATATTTGCTCAGAATTCAACACATGCTTCTACCCGCAAAGAACCGTCAAATCAACTCAAAATTAATACGAACTAGAGAAAGATTTGGAAATACTTTAAATTTACTCAAAATGTCAGTTATATAAAACCTGAACAGCTGTTAAGGTTCCCTGATAGTAGAACTAAATAAATGCTCTTGGGCCAGGGGATCTAAGGAGGTAACAAAAAACAAAAATCGAGAAATAGGCAGTGCAATGCTTAAAGATATGACGAAATTTTTTCGATGGTCTTTACTCTGCTCTTAATTTGCTAGTTTCAAGTTTTTATGAGCATTCATTTGGCTTAATATATTTAATTTTGGGAATTTCAGTCGTAATATGTCCTTTTACTAAGAGAGATTAGATTTATGAGAAAGTAATTGTTAAATAAAAATTGCTACAACGTCGAAGTAGAAACTATGTATCCTCACACAGGGACACAGTCAGAGGTTAACCTTAAAATGTAGATGTTACAATTTTGTATTGTAACTTATTGATAAAACATGACTTAATAACTTTAGCGATTTTTTTCCTTGTGCTTACCCTTAAGTCGGTTTGAGGATCAACCAACTCTGCTTCTTCATCCTGAGCTTTGACAGTTGGGATCAAGGAAAAGCTTCGGTTCTTGGATGCCATTGTGATTACCTGCAACAAGCAACTATTTAATAACAGGCAAAACCACTAGGATTGAACTGGACTGATCACAATTGGAGAATTGTCAATGAATAATTTACCAAATGGAATCAAAGAAACTCACACCGGACAGAGGTTGTGATATAACAAGTCCACCTATCTGTATCGGGATGAGAACAAGTGAAGTTAGCTTCACTTTCCCTGTCACATTGGCAATTTACAGTGGATTGCACATGATCTTTCTTTTATTACCTCATATTTAATTCGGTTTGGTCGCTTTAATAGTTTGCTATGATTTCAATAGTCAGATCTATCAATTATTCGAACAGTTATTATTTGAAATTTCCAATACACTTCTGAAGATTTTACAATTGAAGTATTCATATATATCAGCTTGTCATATCCAAGTTCTACGCAAATCGCATCTGGCAGTGCCTTACGCCACCCTGTTCCCCTTGCAGTTGAAAAGAAACTCGACAGCTAGCAGCAGAACAGGTCCTCGAAAAAAATGAAATTCCGCCAAAAACTTAATCTAATTCTTATTCACGGAACGTGGGATTTAATGTTTACATCGTATCAATCATGTTATACGGATCCATTCATCGCAGTACCGAAACGTAGTGTCGGAAAAAGGAAATTGCTAATCAGGGGCGAATCTTGCTCAGATAACTTTCACGTCAAAAAATCATAAAAGTACGGAATGAAAGTCGATAGACTCATCTCTGTCGTTTTGCTCGTCATTTGCGGTGGTGCGACAGAGATGGGGTCGAAATGTCACCGTATCGTTAACACATTCGCATTATATGTCACATTGTGCAAATACGTGTGGTAAAAATTCGTCAGGGATTGGAACACATACAAGCCAAACAGCACTGGGTTAATTCGACTTTTGCTGGGTTAAGGAGCGAGCGAATTCTGCTCTTCAATAATTCCAAATTTTCGCGGTTTTAAATCGTTCTGAAGTTTCATTTTGCGCTGAAAGTATAGTTGCAAGTAGCTGCAAGGTATTTGGTGGCCGGGCCGGCTTGGAATCATCCGACGACATGGAAACGTGAAGTTTCCCCTAGGAACACGGCCAAACAACATAGTAGCAAACATAAAGTTTTATATTTGCTCCGAACGGCCAAGTGAGGTAATTTTATGCTAAGTTTGAGAGTTTTTCTGACTTGGGGGGCTGTACTTTAGCGATTTGGGTATTAGTTGGTAAAAAAAAATATTTTTCGTGTTAAACGTCAAATAGTGAAGATAGAGGTTATGTTTTGGGGGATAAGACTTTGTCCACTTGGCCCTAATTACTTGATAACATTCTTAATTTGCAGAATGAATGGTAGCGGAACAGAAACAGGGCGCGGAGGGCTGCCAGCAGGCCAAGCAGCTCACAAAGCGCCCAAGAATTTCAAGTTATTACTCGATCCGTACTTGGTGAAGGGTGCAACCAAGTTGTATCGGTACGATGGAGTAGTTCCTAACGACCCAACATACCCAAATGTAATTCCGAGGGATCCCAGGAATCCTTTGGCGCGGATTCGACAACGAATAGAACCCTACGTTATACCAGTGCCCAGGTAAGCTCAAATATCAAACTTAGAAATTCTCTCTGTGAGCTATTTCATCAACATTCTGCATCGTTAGGTTCAAAATCGACCAGAACTACATCGGTGAGCCGCCTGCTATTGAAATAACTATAACCAACATCAATGATAACATTGACAAGCAGTTTCTGTCGGGGATGATGGAGAAGAATGGATCGTTCGACGAACTTCATATTTACTATCATCCAGTGACGAATAAACACTTGGGATTGGCGCGAGTTGTTTTTGAGAGCATTAAAGCCGCCAGATCTTGCGTGGATAAATATAACCAGAAGTCTGTGATGGGAAAGGTAATTGAATGATTTTAATAAGTTTGTAGGAATCGTATATCAAGCTCAGGGTGTTTTGAACTACTCATCTAAAAAAAACATGACGTGTTGCTAAGAATGCTGTAGGCTCTATGAGGTCTATGGTTGTTAAAACACAGTTATAGTGGACGAAGGATAAATTATTTTTTAAGTGCAAAAAGGTTGCACCAGATTTCGATTATGCAGCTATATTGCTAGTGGCGAGCGGGGTTGTTGACATTGCATTTTGACGTTTGCAGCGAATGACAGATCGCATTGTTGACGTTTGGGCGCTGATGCAGATGTCAGTATATTTTTTTTTTATTATCAACAAAATATCAACGAATTTGTTAATCAGCTGAAGGAATTATTACTGCAAATTATATTTACACCAACGGACAGTGGGATTAGAATTTAAAGAAAACATCCGTAAAAAGCCTTGTGAATAAATTATCCTGTTCGAGCTTAAGCACATTCTTGAATCGTCTTATCCCAACAACATGCATTATCATGAATAGTGTGCCTAAGACTCACTACAATTAGCCCGAAAGTTTATGATTTTGTTATATTTACTCAACTAAAATCACCTGTGTTATTGCGATAGTTCAGATCCAGCCTTGATCTTCAAGTGTGGTCGCTTCCGAAAATAGCGTTTTGCGATCACTGCGATAGGTTTCGGTTTGTACGAATAATCTAATTTCGACAAAGATTACGAGTTTCATTTCACCGATTTCACAAGATTTTCATGCTAATAATTTCTTAGTTTTCTAGATAATGACAGATTTTTTTTAATTGTGAGGTAGATCCGGTCTGAAAAATGGCCTGGGCTAAGATAAGGCACTGGCCAGCAAGTTCGATACGTTGTCCCGACTGCTGCAGGCCTGGTTCACGTACTGAGCCCAAAACACGGGCATACGAAGAACTTGTTAGTGGTAAAAGGTGGGACTCGGATCATGTTAGTATGGTAGTTAGAGGACCTGGCCGGGGAGAACGACTGTGACCTCTTTTAAATGAATTTAAAACAAGGCAATAGACGATGTGATTTTTAGGCAAAAAGCCAGGGCGGAGAACATTCTAAATACCATTAATTCATTGTAAATTGCAAAGCTATGATTTAAATTTATGTGGTAAAAAACTGTGTAAAAGCAAAATGATATAGTGAGGTGAAAGAAACCAACTAATAAGGCCCTTGCATTGAGCAACCCTTTGTTTCTCTACTGATTTGGTGTGACTTGTTTCTGATAGAAGGGTGAAAGGGACTTTCCTGTAATTGTAGAGCATAGACACTGTCAGTTACGAGGAGTTAAAAAAACAAAGCAATCGATATGCATCCATTCCTATCCCAGACGCCCTTAAAATCACATCGCTACATAGACCACTGTGAATTTCTTTGAGGTGTTTTTTCGCCGTTTTTCTTTATACAAACTATTAGAATGAACTCGAGGAAGCTAAATCCGAGGACATGGGTGTTGTAGGATTAGCATCAGTACTTCTATAGTGCTTGCCATCAAGCACGAAGTGATACAGGTGAATATCCTCTTTCATTCTGTGAATTTGGTGCAGTTAAGTGAGTGAAAATGTTTGGTGGAAAAACAAAAAACACGTCCCAAAATGGAGCAGGGTGCGATGAAAAACCTCATCCCCTTCTTTAAAATCGGAGAGTCGAGACCTCAGGTTGTAATGCGTCTCATTTGCACGTCCTGCGGCCTTTATCTTTCGTCCGATTTGTTGGCGGAGGTCTCCTAAACGCAAACACCTCAATTACCGCAGTAGCCTGTATGGTTTGCCATGGCAAATCATGCGCTGTCCGAAGGCGGCAAAGTAAGGCGAGACACCGGTGACGGAATGATAAGACGACCGCAGAGCGAAAGTGATGGCGGACAATCTGCGGTCCCAATCCTTCTGAGTTAGATGTAGATAAGAACGGATCACGGCTAACAGTTTGCGATTCAAACGTTCTCATGCGTTAGATTGAGGAGAGTATATGGGCGTGCGTCGGTTGGTGTTCGACACCGTACTGTTACAGTAGACCCTTAAACTGCCGAGTTCGGAACTACTCCGTTATCCGAGTACACACTTTCTGGTACCCGGAAGACATAGAATACTCGAATCTCCAAATATTTCACGATGGGTGGAGTCGTGAATTTGCGAATAGGTTCCACCAGCGGGAATTTCGAGAGCTCGTCTAACACAACGACAGCTCCGATGTGTCCCATAGTGAATCTATATAGAGAAGTTGGAATACGCGTTCCGGAACGTAGAGTTGACTCATGGGAACTTTAGTTCCTTTACAGTTCTCACAGACGTTTACATAGTCTTTGACCTGGGATGACATTTTAGGCCAAAAGAAGTACTTCTTAAGGCGCCTAAGCGTCTGACCGTAGCCACCGTCATTTCTTCTGTTACCCAGAGTTTCCAGGACTTTTCTCTTGAACACCGTTTGCGTATTCATTACGTCGATAAACATAGCCGTCGATCTCTTTCAAATTAGGCAACTGTGTTTGTTGGGTTGCGATGGCTTGCCGCAATTCGTTGTAGCTGTCTGACTTAAAATACGGGCTGTCTAAGTCTATCTCGATGGGATCATCGTCATTCAGTGTCAATTCTGCTCCCTCGGGTGAAAGCATTCGCTGGAAAGTATCGGGCACGATGTTCTGGGTCCCTTTTCGGTGTTTAATGGAAAACTTGAACCCTTGCAGTTTAAGAGCCCATCGGGCCAGACGATCGTGTAGGTCCGCTTCATCAGCCATTGTAGCGAAGCGATGATTTTCAACTTACTTTTCTGGACATTGATGGTGAGTCCCGCCTTACTGACATGCAGGGCTACTTCTTGCAGCAGTAGAAAATGTTGGTCAAACGTTTCCGTGATTAGTAGAAGAGCATCCACGTACACGAACACTTGATGTTTCAGGTGAGGTGGAATTACTTTGTCCATCAGCTGGGTCATCGTTTGCGGAGCGTTACACAAGTCAAAAGGCATCGTGACGAACTGGTATAGTGGTCGTCCGGGCACTGCGAAAGCGGTCTTATCACTCTACCCTTCATCGAGTGGAATTGGCCAGAATGCATCTTTTAGGTTGAGACTTGTAATGTAGTTTGCTTTCGGCAGTCTTCCCAATATTCCATCGATGAGCGTCTTTAACGGCACTGCATTGACTTTCCGGGCATCTAGGCAAAGACCGACTTTACCTGGCTTCACCACCAACGTTAGCGGTGAGGACCAGGCACTTTGGGACTCCTCTATAACCCCCAACTCTAGCATTCTGTCCAACTCCTGCAAACACTAGCTTTTCCAAGGCCGGTGAGATGGCATAGTGTCTCTGCTTTATTGCCTTACTATCGCCAACATCGATGACATGTGAGACCAGTGTGGTGCAGCCAAGGCCTTGCGTAGCAGATGGAAAATCAGCGATGGATGCTTCCAGACGGCGTTGGTGAGGCGTTAAGTCATGCCTGTTGGGAATAGAAGCGAATTCATGGTCATATCTAGTATTTAAAGGTGAGTCTGTGAATAGGTCTGGGGCCAAACCAAATTGAAGGACGAAATTGACGCCAAGGTACGTACACGTTCTGTGTCATTGATGGGATAATGTAGAAAGTAATATCCTTGGTTTGACATCTGAATGTCACGGGTGTTGTCAACTTACCCTGGATAGGATGTTTGGTGCCATCAGCTGTGCTGATTTCAGAGCGTCAAGGTTTTACTGCCGTAGGGTTTTCATGGTGTACCTTTGAGCTGAGGCTCGAGGCAAGGCAGCCAATACTTGCACCCGTGGCTATCAGTGCAACAGCGATTTCGCACAACACTTTGATAGGTGCGTAATGGAAGCTCCTCCAACGACAAGTTGACCACTTAGTTTTGTGGGGGCAGAGGTGACGTCTTCTGCGGCAAAAATCCTCTCTCGTGCAGCAATATACTCCTGCAACCTAATATGGTATGGCTTCAATACACAGGTCAGGGTCTGCCGGGGTTCTTCAGGCAGTACCTGAGGTGGTCGCTTCAACAATGTCTTTGGAGAGGCCTCCGGAGAAAATGTGTTATCTGCAGTATCGTGGACCAGCAAAGGTATTGTGGTGTTTGTATCTAGTGGGTTTACTGGCGAGTAACTTGTCGTGGTGGAACCATCAGTAGACGGGACGGAGTACCGTTCCGTACCTTGGTCTGTCGTGAGTGCTGCCGGCTGTTGTGAGCACTCGCTAGCAGGTTTTTTGACTTCTTGCAATTGGTACAATCTGGCGCATGTGTATCTGGTTTCCCACAGCGGAGACAAAAGATGTTAGCCTCTGCCTGGCATGCGGTAAAGTGGTGTCCTATCCGCCGGCAGAATATTGCACCGCTTCAAGCTCCTTTGCTGACACGCGAAGCGCATGCACGTTGTGGCGCGGGGCGAACACCAGCTGCTCTCGCAGCTCGGGCCTGATTCCCTCCCAAAAGAGACTGAGGAACTTAAACTCTGGTATGGGGCTCATCAGACGTTCCAACAGGCAACACAGGTCTTCGTAGAAGTCATCTACGGTCTCCTGCGCCTGTTGGTGTCTGTTCCGTATCCGCTGCTTTATCCCCTTCGACTGGTGTGAACTCCCGCAAGGTGGCATGCCTCAAAGTTTCCCAGTCAAAGATAGAAAACGTGTTCACAAACCTCCAGAATCAACGAAAAGCTCTCTCAGTAAATAGCATTTGGGCGCAGCGTGTGACGGCTCTCATATTCCCTCCTAAGTTCAACGAAGCCATATTCTCGACCCTTCTCAGAAAGGCACCGCTGGTCGTAGATTATTCTGGCCCGAAAACACCAACTTCCAGCTAGCCACTATTTGGGCTACTTTAGACGGGGGAAGATCTTCTGGCTGGGTGGATGGTGGAAGACCCCAGGTGTCACCAGGCATGGGTCGAGATAGTGGATCCGGAGGTTGTGGGCAAGACAATTGCTCTAATTGCTGCCTCATTTGCTCCATACTGGTAGCCATTGTCTGCATGGCGTTTAGTAGCTGTGTCATCTTGGTGTGTAGATGGTGATGAGGGTTCAATGTTGGGTCTGAAAAACACTAGTTTAAATTAAAAAGTGGCCGTTAGTGGCGAACTATAACTAAACCTTAAAAAAAAGGTATGATGAATTTATTTTGGAAATTAAAAAAAAAAACGATTAGCAATATCAATAATTAACTTGGTCTTTCCATTTCGTTTTCCCCTTCACAGGCAAGGACACCAATGGTGAGCTCTTCCTTTGCGTTACAGGGACTACTCTCTTGAGGCACCATAAGAATCAGGGTTCAGAAGTACTCTCTCGTTCGCAAGTTTTAACAAGGTACAATTTGTCAGCCCAGGGTTGATTCTGACCCGCAAACAGCGCGTGTCTTATCATGGATAGTAACGGACTAGCTAAGCAGCCAATCACGTGAAGTCAAAATCCATGTAATGGAAGACACTTAGGCACCGCTTGGTTTGGGGTGCAGATTAGAATTCGCCGCGAAAATGATGTTGAGTAACAACTTCCGAATACACGAAAGGACTCTAATATCATTTGGCCTTGCTAGTCATACAATGATGGTAAACCACCAATGTATAAATCAACAGCAGGTCCAAACGATATTGATGTCCAAGCACAACACACGTTCGGAAGTTATTAAGTTGCTGGGGTATTATTAGCGCAATATCCCTTAGGGGTTACCTACTCGCCAAAAATCTGGACACCTTGTAGTGTCAACTAGAGACGTTGGTCTGTCTCGTGCTTACGATTGGTGATACAGCCGGCTTTTCGGGCCCCACATTGGGCGCAATTTTGTAGTGAAATATGTAGATAAAATGTCCGTGAAGGACTGCAGCGATGGTCTGCTGCCTCTGCGGAAGAGGATGGTAAGGTCCGCCGAGATTGGCCTTGTTGGTTTGTCTCCATCATATTTGAACCGCCCTCGTATGAATATCAAACTGTAGTCGAATACTCTAGTTTACTCCGAACCATATCGAATATCTTTGGCAAAACGAGAAAATGTTGAAAAAATCATCAAAGAATTACTAACGAATAATATCATCCGTCCGAGTATTTCTACATATTCATCACCAATCGTGTTGGTGAAGATACAAAAATGAGAAGATCGACTCTGTGCAATTTATTGGGCACTCAATAGCCTTACTACGAAGCCCTATCCGATGCCAAAAGTGGAAGGGCAATTATCGCAGATTTCCGGAAACGACTATTTTAGGACACTTGATCTCATCTCCGGATACTAGCAGATCCCTCTAGAGGAGAAATCGCGGCATACTGCATTTGTTACCTATAACGGTCACTTCGAATACAATATGATGTCCTTTGGGCTCATCAGCACATTCCAAGAAATGGTTCAAAATCATAAAAAAAATGACATGGCGGAAAATAACGTGGTAATCATTGCTAGTTAGAGTATCACTGAGGGAATACAAATTTTAAAGGAATTCCTACAACTTTGAAGAGAAGCTGATATTACACTCCAAACGCCGAAATGTAAATTAATACCGAAGTATTAAAGAAGGAATAAAGCTAGAAATTACGAAAGTTGACGCTATCAGAAACTTCGCACCTCCGACAAACGTCACCGAAGTCATAAGATTCCTTGGACTAACAGGGTTCTTCCAAAAATTTGTGAAATATTTTCCTATTTCGAAACCAATAACTGACTTAAACAAAAGCCGTTTGCATGGCATAAGAGGGCCGATAAGTCTTATTACGAACCAAAGGTTTTGCTTTGTAGTGAGCCGATACGTGCACTGCATGACCCGCGAGCAGAACATGAAGTGCACACTTATGCCAGTTCTCTAGGCTTAGCCGACGTTCTATGACAAGCAACAAATCCTGGGCAATAAAGGCATGTATTTGATTTTAGCAGACACTGCACCGATAGAGAACGAAGGTACAGCAGTCACGAACTGAAGATTCTGGCGGTGGCCGAGACACTAGAACGATTTCTTTTCTACCTATTGGGTAAGCGGTACCGGTTGTTGTTGACAGATTGGGGAGCCATAGCAGTTATGAAACTAGCTCCGCCACCTAATGCTAGAATTTCACGCTGGTGGCTCAAACTACAGGAGTATGATTTCGAGGTTGTGCACCGAGGAGTGAGAATGCAACTTATCGATGCGCTGAATCGACGGACTAACGAGGAACCTTGTAAACCAAGTACCGTAGCAGACAAAATCCTCATCGTAGAAGCTGGTCAAAACGATTGGATAACGGCAAGTCAGACTCTGAAACAAATTATTGAAGTTATCACTGGAATGCAAAAATCCGAACAATCCGCCCAACTTCAACAGGACTACACAGGGACTAAGTTAGTGGTACCAAAATCTATATGTTGTAGGGTTGTTAAAAGTAGCCATTACAGAATCGAGAAAACTCTCAGGACGGCTTCAGGAACACTTTTGGTTTCCTCGTATGCGCCGCTACATAAAATCGTGCTTTCTTGCAGAGAGTGTTGTTATAACAAATCTCCTGCTGGGAAGAGTAAAGGACGTCTAATTTGCGAACATATTCAGGATACTTCATGTCGATCATCTAGGAGCCTTTCCTAGGAGCCGCCGAAGAAATTTTCATATTGTGGGGATATCAGACTCGTTTAGCAAGTATGGCATAGTGCGAGCAGTAAAATTAACCAGCTCCAGACGGGTAGTTGTGATGCTTCGGGAGATTATACCCTACTTAAGCTTACCAGCACGAATAATAACTGATCGCGGGTCCGTGTATAGGTCATGAGTGTTCGATTTGTTGCGAAAAATACGATATTCAACATATTAACTTCGCTGTCCGCACATTGCGAACAAACGGATAAATCGAAAGAATAGATCAATCAAATGGGATGAACTATTGCCATATCTACAGTGGGCTCTCAACTCCCAGAAGAACTCAATAACATGATTCGCTCCATACCAATTTGTGTTCGACTTTCGCTTGCGGAATATCCCTGAAAATCGCCTCATCCAAGCACTATACGATCAACCTGTGACCAAAACCTTACAGACTATCTCCGAGTTTCATACAAGAGGCTGTGAACAATATAATGACTGAAAAAAGGCGATGGGATGACCACTTTGATAAAAAACATGAGCCACATGTATATGTGGAAGATGATCTCTTCGTTATAGAGAACGTCTCTAATGCAACTGGCGAGTCGCGAAAACTGGAACCCAAATATCGAGGCTCATATATCGTCTCTCAGTGGTGTCATTTGAGTCCCGGCTTGGAAGTCTACGATGAAGATGACAATGATAGAGAGGACGAGGAAATCGGGACGATTTCATGTTAGGAGACGCCGAGCTGTCAAGTTCGCACGGTTTCACCTGGAAGTGCCGGCAAGTGAAACAGGAAACAGTGTATAGTCACTGACAGTCGAGTGACAGACGTGTAACGAGGAAGACATCGAATAAATTCCATTCATACAAATAATACGATTTATTTTATTTGGTAATATTCAAGCTAAACAATTGCTCGGTAACATCCACATGTTAGTGCTGGAAAATCGCATCAACATATCCCTGCAGGCGGGAGAGAGTATTGATGACATCATGTGGGAAAAAGTAAGAGATTCGGTAACAGAAGTGCCGAAGAGTTCTTGGGGTATCTACCTAATGGAAGAATGCAAGAAAGAAGTGGTTGAAAACAGGAACCAGGCATATAAGGAATACACCCATCGACTAACTCGGGCCAAAGAAGAGTTCTGTAACACCCTACGATGCCAAACCTAAAAAAGTATGCTGAAGAAAGAAACGACTGTCCGTCAACACCAAGATTCAATAGATAAATGAAAACATTACATGGTCAGATCGGCGTAAGCTTCTATTAAACAACTAAGAGTGGACTTCAGCCTGCAAATAATTCTTTGCAAAAGCGCATAAGGATTAATCATAGGTAAACAAGTCGAAATCAAAAACAGGTGGCTGCAATATTTCTAAAAGCTATTCACAGAATCAGAGGAAAGGATCCCAGTTTCATCACCAACCAGAGACGAGTTACAGGCAGCAGTACTTGACTTCAGAAGTAAAAGGCTCCTGGAATCGATGGAATACCAGCAAAACTGCTCCAGAGGAGGGTAATTTTCTCCACCGACTAATTCGTTGCTTTGTCGCTGCAAGCACCAGAACGTTCAAGCGACCTCTGCAGATTATGAGCGTAACCAGTCATCTCTCACAGATATCAAGCATGTACGGATGGAACACCTCGGTTCGCATGCAGGGCGTGTTTATTCGCCGAATATTTTTTGCGTGTGTTGCATTTGTTTGTCAGAGCAGAAAATTATTCCCCCCTCGCGTTTGGATACCTCTGTTCCGAAAAAAAACTGAGCAAAATAATAATAACCGATATTCACTCAACTTTTTTTATAGTATAATTTGTAAATTTCAAATTTTTGTCAATAAAACTATTAGTATCAATGAAGTTTGCCTTTTTTTTAAACTTTAGCACTACAGCGCCTTTCGGGCCTTTGCTTAGAGATAGTTAAAGTATTTCATTATCTTGCTCGTATGTATTTTTTTTGTGGTAGGGAGGTGAAGGCATTTACGCCCGCCGAGTCTGGCAGTGTGGGACTCCCATGGGGGATACCCTTGGACTACCCACTAAACACCTCCCCTGTCAATCTGAGAACCTAGCCTGGAACCGTTTGACACATTACTTCGGGCTAAGCCTCGTTTCTCTACGCGTTTAGGCGCCACCGGGCTACAGGGATCCCTTTTCCAGCGGAAGGAGGGGAAGGGAGAGGGATTTCTAGAAAAGAGACCCCTCCGCCCTGGACGCCTCCAGGCGCTCATATATTTTCCTTTTTATCTTAAGGACTGCCCGAGCGTAATGTGCCACACAGTTCCATTTGTCAACGGATGTGAGCATCTCTCCAGTGAGTTCATCCGGAGAGAAATCTCCCATTTCTTCAATGAGGTCACGGCGCTGCCTTTCCCACCTCTTGCATACAAAAAATGTGTGGTAGGCATCATCGACCTCTCCAGCACAGAATATGCAGTCAGGAGACCGTGACTTACCAATCTTGTGCAGGTAAGACCGAAAGTATCCATGTCCACTCAGTAGCTGAGTTAGATAGAAGTCAGTCTCACCATGCCTTCGATTGAGCCACGGCCTCAGGTCACCAATAAGGCGTGCGGTCCACCTACCTTTTGTATCGCTCACCCAGGACTGTTGCCAATCAATGAGTGAGCGTTCTCGTTCTTCGTGGGCGACAGCATCTCTGTCGCATTCGTTCCTCCGCAGGTAGATTCTGCGGCGCTCCTTGGCAAGGAGGGCAATGGGTATCACTCCTGCGATGACCAGCACTGCCGACTCCGAGACAGTCCGATATGCAGATGCAATCCGCAGCGCTCCTCGTCGCTGCACCTGTGCCAAGCGCTTTCGATACAGCTCCTTGTTGAGAGCCTCACACCATATTTCCGATCCGTACAACAGCACAGATTGTACTGCACTCATCAGAAGTCTCCTTCTTGATGAGGTGGGACCCCCTATGTTGGCCATTAGTCGGCTGAGAGCCGAAACACTCGCTGCAGCCTTGTCAGCTATTGCCCTGATTTGCTCGGAGAAACGCATCTTCGAGTCGATCAAAATGCCCAGGTACTTCACTGCTAGTTTAGTCTCAACGAGTGCTTCCCCAATGTTGATCATCCTTACTCTAGGGATTCTCTTTTTTGTCAAGATGACTACTTCGGTTTTCTCCAAAGCTAGGCTGAACCCGCGAGTAGTCATCCAGTCCCTCACTCGGCGCATTAGCATACCCAGTCTGAGTTGCGCTTGTTCAACAGTGCGTCCCGCAACTAGCGCCGCGACATCATCTGCATAGCCGATCAAGTGCGACTCATCCGGCAGCTCGATTCTCAGTAGCCCGTCGTACGTGATGTTCCACAGGTCTGGGCCAAGGATGGAGACTTGTGCAACACCCGATGTAACTTCCATCCTCCGCCGACCCTCCTTCGTCTCATAGAGCAGGCTCCGGTCTGTCAGGTAGTTCTTCAAAATCCGCATCAGATATTCTGGAACTTGAAAAGAGTTTTCCAGTGCTTCCAGAATATCCGCCCATCTAGCGGAATTGAAGGCGTTTCTGACGTCAAGCGTCACGAGCAACACAACCCTTTTGTTTGACTGGCAGTGAGCCTCCGCTCTTTGGACCGCGCTCACTACTTCCGCTATCGCGTCAATAGTGGAGCGACCTGCTCTAAAACCATACTGCCGTGGAGATAGGCCCCCGGTAGAACGGACCGCGTCAGCGAGTCTTCCCTTGATGAGTTTCTCGAGCACTTTCCCAGCCGTGTCTAGCATACATAACGGGCGGTATGCAGACGCCAACTCGGAATTTCCCTTCCCCTTGCTGATCACTACGAGCCTCGCCACTTTCCAGCGTTCCGGAAATACACCTTCGTAAAGGCAAGCGCTGAACATACTAAGCAACACGTCAGGACAAAGCTTGTAGACAAGCTGCAAAACCTCAGCAGGAACGCCATCTGGTCCCGGTGCCTTCCTTGCTTTCATGGATAGAATTGCCTGCTCCAGTTCCATCATTGTGAAAGGTGAGCATTCTAATGGTGTTTGTGCATGAGCTGGATCGACACGGACAGGGTGCGTGGGGAATAGTGCCCGTACGATCTCGTCCATCTTCTCTGCTTCATGTAAGCAGGGCTTCCGTTGGGCACCAAGTTTTCGCATGACCAGCTTGTAACCTAGGCCCAACGGATCCCTATTTACATCGTCCACGAGGTCTTGCCAGCATCGGGCCTTGCTCTTGTTAATAAGCCTGCGAAGATATTTCCTGCCGGACCTGTATGCTGCTAGCCTAGTGTCTACCTCCTCCCGTGTTCGCGCCCGCTGGGCCTCTCGCCGAAGTTTGTGACACTCGCTTCTTTGTTCGGCGATCTCGTTTGACCACCAGTATACTGGAGGCTTACCGTGTCGGGGTCTCCGACGGGGCATGGAAGACTCGCAAGCAGTTATGATGGTACTCATAATTGAGTTCACCAAGTCCTTGGCTGTAGGCCCTCCACTCCCTGGCGGAGCTCCCAGCAACGGTGCGCCTACCGTAAGCGCATCAGCGAACCTCTCAACGTCCATCCTCCCAGTCCTCCATCCGAGGATTGAAGTTTGGGCATATGCACGCAGAGTGGCACCGTCGTGAATCTCAACCGCTATATACTGGTGATCACTAGCCGAGTAGTCCTCTAGTACTCGCCAGTTGTGTACTCTAGGTACCAGGGACTCCGAAGCGAGTGTCACATCGGGTATGGTTCCTACGCAACCCCAGCGGCGGAAAGTAGGGGTGTTACCAGTATTTAGGACAAAAAGCGCTGTTCTGGCCGCCATGTCCAAGATTTGCTTTCCCCTTGGGTCGGATTGTGGCATACCCCATTCAATGGCTCTAGCGTTGAAGTCTCCCCCGACCAGCATGTGGCCCTCTGTGTTCGAGACAGCGTCCTCCAGGGCATCGAGTTTGGTTCGAAAAGATGGCATTGCCTCGTTAGGCGTCAGATAAACACTGAAATATGTTATCCCTGAACACCGCACCCACACAAAACCATCCCCGCGTCCATGGCCCTGCACCTGAAGGCGGGCGCTGTCTCGAACCCAGATGGCCGAGGTACTAGATTCGTCAAGGTACCACGCTTGCGAGTCCTTGTTATGATGTTGCTCGCTCACCAACAGCAGGTCAGCTTTCTTATCCCTCGCAAACTGCTCAAGTAGGTCGTATGCTCGTATGTTTTGGCACTCGAGAAAGTGATATGGTCAGTACCACGCTCGTGTGTCCGTCCAACCCAGCTGCGATACGTTCTGATTTTAAACTAGCACATATAGCTAAACGCGCTAATCGAAATATTTCGTCCCCAACTAGATTCGAACCAGGGACCTTCGGCTTACATAGCGAGCACTCTAATCACTACACTACCCGGAACCTTGGTATTAAGATAGTCCTACGCATGTTAAAGTCATTCGAATTTTCATCAATTGTAACAACAACACACGATTTTCAGCCATTTTTTCGGATATTTTCAATATTTTCAGATAAGATGATTAACAAAAATATTTTCAAATGCTATTCAATCAATAATATTATTAATTAAATACTGATTATCTTTTATATTACTTAAAATTCATTAATAAAATATACTATATATTAAATTTTTTTTCATAGGTTTTAAACGTTTTCCTGGATCCGTTTGGTGAAAAGTGTAAACAAACATTTGATATTTTAACCAAAGAAAAGAAATCTACGTCAGCGCACACAACACCAAAAGTTCAAACGCAAACTCAACCACCCGCGGCACATGTACCGGCACATCCTCCAGCTCATTTGCCGGTTGCAGTCGGATCAAGTTATCGTGAAGAAATAATTAAAGCTGACTATCATAAATTAGAATATTCTGTCGATGCGAGCAATGAAGTGTCAGCTTCAACTTCAACAACAACAACAACTAGTTACTACCACGAAAGGGAACGTGATTACGATCGGTATGCATCATCGCACAGTAGAGATCGCTATGAAGATGATCGAGCCCGTGATCGAGATCGGGTCCGTGATAAAGACCATGATCGTTATTACGAAAAGAAAGACAGTCGTCGATGGGAAAAAGAGAAGAAACATCATCATTACCACCACAAAAGCGAACGGGAAAGGGAACGAGTAGGAAGAACTAGGGAGTCGGAAAGTGAGAGGTGGGATAGTCATAGGGATCGTGATAGGAAAGAAAAAGACCGGCATTATGACCGAAAAGATCGTGATAGGGAACGCGAAAGAGACAGGGAAAGGGAAACTGCGAAATTCACTAGAACGTCGTATGGGTCTTCGAAGGATAGGGAGTATTCGGAGCGAGATTATGCAGCAAGGGAATTCGTCGAGCGTGACTACGCGGCAAGAGATTATGCCACACGCGAATGGGATTACGCAAAATATCAAGAAAAGGCGTATAAAAATAATCATGTGTATGCAAGTGCGTATCCTGCCGCAGTCGCTCCAACTTCGAGCATGTATATGATCCCTCACGCAATACCCCCGCCACTCCCACCTGATCATAGTGTTCCTGCCTACAGCTATCATCAACACCCGCCACATCAACCCCTACCAGCACATCAACCACTACCAGCACACTCCGCGTGGCCAACAGCAATGGCGTGGGGAGCTGAAATACCTCCAGTTCCACCGACATCTGCCCCGCCTTTGCCTCCCAGCGCAGCTCCCGAGTCATGGGATGATGTTCAGCACAATTGGGACGAAGTGAAGCCTCCATTACCGAGTAAAGAAACTAGTAAAGCAGCAAATAACAGTTGGGACGACGTTAAGCCCCCACTGCCGAGAAGCAAATCACCAGCTGGAGATACAACTCCCAATTGGGATGATGATATTGACAGTACCAAACTAACAACGACTCCTCAGAAATTTACCGCTACCCCACCTGAGACTGAGCGAAAGGACGAAGGTAATTCGAAACCGGCACCTCCGAAGAATGATGATGAACATTCTAATGTTGACCTTGATACAAGAATAGCAATGATGTTCAAAGAAAAATCCTTTGGCATTGCACCCCCGTTTCTGCAACTCGAAAGCAGCGATTCTGAAAACGAAAGTGGCAATAAGAAAGGGGAAGAGGATGAACATAAGCGGACTATTAATGAAAATATGTCACGAGGTGGGTCGGCGCCTTCTAGTCCATTCACATCGAAAACTAACTCAAAGAATGCAACTGAAGCCGATTCCCATTCAAAGCGGAAGCAAGGAAAAGTTAAAAATAAAGAAAATAAGAATCCTAAAGACGATGGAGCAAGTGATATATCGTCAAGCGAGGATGAAATTCTTCTTTCAAAAGGTTCATACAGTCCTACATTTCCGCAACGAATTTTTAAGAAGGAAGACGAAAAAATGGCACTATCTAGTCTACCGTCGAGTGATATGAAATTGCATGTGGACGAGAGGCAAGTTCCTCTTGGAGCGTTTGCTCCTGGTTCGAAAGATCATTCTATGATGTCTGCTTATATATATCCGCAAGGAACGCAAGCTTATTACTATGGAAGCTATGACCCGTATCAAACATCGCATTATCTTACACATCCCGGATATATGTCTGCTTATCTTCCTGGTTTTCAAAATTTCATGCCACAGCAGGTGGAAGGGAGCCATTATCCCTCACAACATGATCAATACAGTACTCCTTCCAAATCTCGCAATGATTTCGTGTTCGACAGTCTGCTAAAAGGTACAGATCCATATGTGCCGACAATTAAGGAAGTAGTGAAGCGCGTTACCGAGGAATTGAAACAGATACTGAAAAGAGACTTCAACAAAAAAATGATCGAAAACACAGCGTATAAGAAGTTTGAAGCCTGGTGGGACGAACAAGAGCGAAACAAGAACAATAAAGAAAGTCTCTCCAATGATGCGACAACTCAAAATTCAGTGCCCGTTAAAGTAGATAAGGCGCCGGATATCAACCAACTCATAAATAGCAATCGTGATAATTTAGACTTTAGTGGATACTCAGGATTAGGATTGAGAGCTTCTATCCCTAAACTTCCTTCATTCCGAAGAATACGTAAGCAACCAACACCTATTCGACAAGACGAGGAGGACTCTCGAAAGCAACTCAGCGATCAAGAAGATATGGTGCAAGCGTCTGATTCGGAGAAAGAAGAAGAAGAAAATCTTAAAAGTAAAGTTAGCTATAGTCACCCAGTCGAGGCAGAAAATGTTCCGAGGAAGCGGAAGGGCAGCACGTCGAGTTTCTTCACAACGTCAAGCGAGGAGGAAGAGGAGTCCAGTGATTCAGAAATTGCATCTGACACAAGTTCGATTTCTGACGATGAGCTTGAAATCAGGAAGGTTCATCGTAAAGAGGGTCGCGAAAAGAAAATATATTCAGACTCAGATAGTGGCAACGAAGGCGGCCACAACGCCAGCTCGTCAAAGCCGAAAATATATTCCGATTCTGATTCGGATGTAGACAAATCTGGAAAAATGACGGTTAAAAGCAATACTCCCATCGGTTCTCCTGAATTCGATGAAATTAGTAAGGATGGATCATTTAGCCCAATTTCGAAACCACCACCTACGCCTGGCCGCGAGTCGCCATCCACGGCAACTGACGATGCAACAGCACCAACGAAAAAATCGATCTTTGATTATGATAGAATTTACAGCGACTCAGAAGAAGAACGGGAATATCAAGAAAAACGTCGCAGAAATACCGAATACATGGAGCAAATTGAACGTGAATTCCAAGAGGAACAGGCCAGGCAGAAGGAATTAGAAAAAGAAAACAAAACAAAAGATTTAATAAATCTTTCACTGAGAACTGAAGACCTGCTTAGTCCTAGCGTGCCCCTTACACCAGATCTCAGTAAGATTCCTCCTACTCCAGGTGCTACATTGGGATCCACTAGCAGTCCATTCGATTCTGTTACGACAAAAGAAAAGCCGAAGGAGAAACCACCTCGAACTAAAAAACTTACAAAAACAAGAAATACTGAGCCCAAAACAAAGAAAACAACTCCTATCAAAACTCCAGATAAAAATAAAGAAAAGAGTAAAGAAAAGGAGAAGAAGGACATCAATGGCATGTCGAGAACACATCTTGATTTGGACATGCTTGACGATGAAAGGTCTAAAGCTTCTCCTGCGTCATCAGATGGCGGCTCCAGCCAAGCTAGTCAAGTTGCCCTTGAACACTGTTACTCTCTGCCTCCAACTGCTTCGCCCCCTCCCGAGCCATTTGCAGATGGCTTGTTGGCACATATTGCTGAGGCTGATGTTTTGGCACATGATCATGGCTACACGACACCTTCGTTGTCAGTTCCAGAACCGACACTCGAACCAGTTCCTGCTCCTGTGCCAACTTCAAAGCCCGCTCGACCGAAAAAAGAGACCACCAAAGCTAGTAAAAAGAAGGAAGAGGAGAAACCAAAGAAGGCAGAGAAAAAGAAACGCGAACCGTCACCCGCTCTCTCAGAAGACATCAAACGAAAGTTCTCTCCTGTAGAGAAGTTCAGTCCTCGCGATGTTCGGTGTGAGATGATGGTACTTTATGAGTTCCTCACGAAAGGTATTGATGCGGAAGACATTGAATATTTGAAGAGGAGCTACGAGTATCTGCTACAGGATGATGCGAATAGGTATGACAATTTCAAAATTTATTTTGTATTTTTGAGTTAATTTTTAATGTTTACTTACTCCATCAGCTACTGGTTAAACGCTACTCATTGGGTGAATCATTGTCAAACGGATCGTACCTATGTCCCGCCACCGAACAAGAAACGCAAGAAAGAAGAGGATGTGCCCCGCCATTCAACAGGCTCTGCTCGTACCGAAGGATTCTACAAAGTCGATTTGAAAGAGAAGGCCAAGTATAAACACCATCATATAAAGAGCTACGAAACGGAACGATCACGGCAAGATGCTGAGGATCAGAGTATTGCAAAGGCTGTTACTAAAATGCAGGGAATATCACGTGAAGCAAGATCTAATCAACGTCGTCTACTGACTGCTTTCGGTGCAATAGGTGAATCGGAATTATTGAAATTTAATCAATTAAAATTCCGCAAGAAGAACTTGAAATTCGCTAAATCGGCCATTCACGATTGGGGCTTGTTTGCTATGGAACCCATTGCGGCCGATGAAATGGTTATAGAATATGTGGGACAGATGATTCGTCCTGTTGTTGCTGATCTTAGAGAAACCAAATACGAGGCAATAGGCATTGGCAGCTCATATTTATTTAGGATTGATATGGAGAGTATTATAGATGCAACGAAATGTGGAAACTTGGCGAGATTTATTAATCATAGTTGCAATGTAAGTATTCTTTCTTTTTCTTTACGTATCATAAATTTAAAAATAGGATTATGCTATCGGGTATCAAGAATAGTTCAGAGAAATACCCTGCATAGAATGGTAACAACTCTTGTTTTCGAATTTATTTTATCAAGTATCCAGACTGATCTTTTCCGTAAGGAAGAGTCAGAATTTAGGGTATGATTATAGATCTTTAATTATGAGAGGGTGAAAAAATATATCTACATAAGAGGAATCTTTATGATACTTATTGAGTCATTCATAATAAAAATTGGAATAACTGAGCCTGCTGATAGGACTCTTAACAGTCTACAACGAAATGTTCATCTAAATTGTTGATATCAATTGAGAAAACGAAATCGTAGGGATAAATCACGTCTTGACGTTTTCCGATAAGGTTTATTCCATGATCTCAACATATTCCTTTCATAACTGTTAATTTACTCATAAAATATTTGATTTTAATACTTTAAGCGGAAGAAGTCCTCTGAAGTTTTATGAATACGATATTTGTATGCTTATATTTTAAGAGCAAGTGGATGAATCTAAATCAGCAAAATAGAAGTTCTTCTCATAGTGGGTAATATTCCAAAATATATCTGACGCTCCCCTGCTTCCATAGCTTATCTCATAAATTAGAAAAGTATCTTTAATAATAAAAATAACAACTACACAACGTCGATTACTTTAGCATAATGAAGCAAAAAATCGTTATCTCCGTTGATCCTTTAGCCAGTCTATCTTTTGCGTATTCTACCTTCCCGTTCGATTCTCTGTCTTCTCAACCGTTATTAATTTTCCTTGTACAATCATCTTGAAGCATCTTGGTTGCAGTAAAGCATGCAACAGATTGAAGACAACGAGGTGTTGTATCATAATTATGACGATACGCCTTCGTCTGCACATTGAAAACGTAGAAGAGACCAGTCTGAGAAGATGGTCTTTGAAGGGCAGATTGCTAGAGACGCGTCTATTACGTCGAAGATAACAGCTAATTTCTTGGAAGTGGCAGGCATTAGCATGGTAAAATTTTTGAAGGTTATGGCTCGTTACAGGCAGTCAAACCATTGATGATGACGAAGATTCTTCCTTCAACCTTAATGGAAGGGTCAAGCGCTGCGCTAAAATATGGTTTGGTTTTAATTATACGTTTAAAATATAGCGACACAATTTAAAATAATGCGTTTTAGTATGTATTAGTTATTGGTGGATTATGTCTCTGAGGTAGACTTACAGCAGGTTTCATGTCACAATGCCAGATAGGACCGAATGGTCACGTTCTGAATCACTATTTCATGAGGCTGATATGATCTTCTACACAGATGGCTCTAGGGCTAAAGGGGAACTGAAACTGGATGCTACTGAAGTCAAGATATCCAAAAAACGATACCACTGAGAATGCTGACCTTATTGGTTCAGGCAAAAATCTTTACTGTACTGGACGTGATGTCTTGAATCATGGACAATAAATGAAGAGCACTGCTTGTCCTCTCTGGACGGAAAGTAATATTAAAAATTGTTCATCAATGTGTAAACAAATTGAAGTCAGTTCAACGACATTACTTGCTCAAGTATTCCGATTTCGAGGACACAGGGAGTATAAGGGAAATCCGCAGCTCTAGTGGAAGAAGACCCAGAAACGTTGTTCCTTAGCTCTAATAATTCTCACAAGATAAACTGCAGGATGAAGGCTAAGTGGGTGAAATCTTGGCAGCAAATTAATTGCGTGAAGAAAAGAAGCACACCGTCAAACAAGCAGTTAGCGCAGCATTGCGAAATAAAGCAGTGACTTGCAAACTTTTTGAGCATTCGAAATCTAGTTATCAGTTTCATTTATATCTACAATATTATTTTGACCGTATTTGAATTTGCGACCCTGGAAGACGTTTAGAGAAGCTACATTCTAGCTGAGAAGAGTTTCGTCTTTTGTTTGTTAGCTTTGCATTCAGCTGTCACCTGGCTTTCAAATTTGAGAGTGCCTTTTCATCTCACTTCACATGTATTTGACCCGTCTTTTTGTCTTTGAGCCTGGTTATTCCGAATTTTTGGCCTTCTACTCGCTTTTCTGTTTGGGCAACGGTTGCCTATCCTATTTTTAGAATTTTGCACTAACTTACAGAACCCTAATGAAATCACGACTTGTGTGTCCGTCCGTCTATCAGTTTTTCACATTACTTTTTCTCCGAACATATAGCAGCCACAGACACCGAACTTGGCAGGTATATTAGAAGCGAATGCCTCTTGAAAGTTTGGATATAAAAAAAAAATTCAAGACCTCTTAAGGGGGTCTCCCCCTACTGGAAGAGGACCCTTAATTTTATTATCAAATGTACTTATGTGGCATATCAAACGTAATTTCGGTGAGAGGTTTACAGAACAGCTCTTGAACTTGAATTATTTACATCGAGATAAGCATTTGCGGTTGAACTTTTTCCAAAAGTAATGATAACCGCCCAAGATATTTAGAGAACTCAGATGCTTTGCTTGCTTGCCTGTTGAAATGGCAGAACAATCTGCTGGACGATGTTTGTATTATGAATACTCTAATTGGACTATAAAGACCGTTTTTTTTTCCTTTTCTCACGTTCTAATAACCCTAGTTTTTCTGCATTCACGTATTCACATAAATTTGTTTGGCTGACCACTGCACCCAAGAAGCCGGCGACTTCCTGGACTGCGATCGAAATCAAGATATAATGTCGATATCGCAAGATACCGACTTTGATGTGCTATGACTAAATTAAATGGCTTCGATGTATTTTTTGTGTCGCTTGCCGTGTTTGTAGTGAGTTGACTAGCAAGAGATCAACCTCCTTCATCATTTTGAGCACTAAAGTCTGTCGATTATTTGCGTCGAACTTTTTCCTATCTTTGACCGAACAAGCGACTTCAGTCTAGACATAAAAGACTGAATCGCTGCGCTATTATGCAGCTATTGTGTGAAATCGAAATCCTTGGGTGATTACGTTTCTTTGTTTGCGGCGGCGTCAATAAGCATCTTTGTATCTATGCCACTATCTCGAGGCGCAAGTGTTGCCTCTTCTAAGCTTCGTAATAATAGCGTATTTTGAAGGCGTACTGTAGAAAACTGTAATGTTTCATTTCCGATCAGTGAGTCGTTTTAACGAAATTTTTTATAAACAAAAAACGTTCGTTTCGGTGAATCTTCAGAGCTAATAATCGCACAATCAAGTATCATGCTGACCATATCCTATTCAAGAGTACAGTTACAGTTCCGATCATAGGTAACCTATGGCTTTTTATATACAAGCATGTTACAATCACCGGTGGAAGTTGAACTTATCGCGAGACTTTTGCTGCATGTAAAATTGTTTCACAGCAATATTTACAAATTGGACATATAAAAGTCATAATTGTATGTATGATCAACATCTATGCCGCGACACACCAATAGGGCCATGGGTAATCAATCCCCTCCAATCATCATAGCTTCGCAATCTCGTTTGCCAATTTACATCTCTTAGCTAAGATCTGCCCATCATTTCCTCTGTTTCGCTATTTTACTCTGTATCTTAATGGTTGCTGGAGTCGGCAATGGCTTTTCTTTGCTTTCCTGCAAATTTGAATTTACGTTTTTTTTTGTATTTGAAAATAGGTGGATTGTGCTATAACATACATATCATACAACTCGCTATTATTCTACACTTTACATTGTTCACTGGCCAGTAAAAGTAAAATAAAAAAAACTTATTGAGCTATTTTTGATTATGATTGCAACTCGGGATTCTGATTTCTCGGCCTTTCGTTCTTCTCAGGAAATTACAGGGAATCGCGGAAATATGTGTCATTCCTTAGATGGTCCGGCTTTGCTAAATATTTTATATTAGTAATTTTTAAATATTATATCAACCTACTTAGCGAAACATGGAAATTTAAAGAAACATTTCAAAAGAAGTCATTCTATTGAACGTTAATCAACAACGTTAAGAAGAAACTGGTATACTATTTAAAAGAAACACAGATAATTAAGCAATAAAGATTATAAACCGAAAAAAACTAAATTTTGATTAGCGTTCGATTTTTCGAACTAAGAAAAGATCTACTACCAGACTCAATAAAGAGAGTGATAAAATCTACTACCAGACTCAATAAAGAGAGTCGAAAAAAATTGAAAGAGTGTAAAAGTTTTATCGAAAATATAGGATACTTAAAGAGTCCCGAACCAGGTCCTCCTACGAAAGACGACGACCCAAGACACACAGGGCCTTCGTTGTGGTTGGAAGGTGATGGATATTTACACCCTGAGTGGGGGTTCCCAGAGCCTTTTCTATCCTGCAGTCTGGGCGCATGTACTCGTACACCGAGCGGCACCGCCGTGGATCTCAACCGCTATATACTAGTGGTCGCTGGCCGAGTAGTCCTCTAGTACCCGCCAGTTGTGTACTCTTGGCACCAGAGACTTCGAAGCGAATGTCATGTCGGATATGGTTCCCGAACTCCCCAGCGGTTGTAAATAGGGGCGTTCCCGGTGTTTAGGACAACAAGTGCTATTCTGTTTTTCTCTGCCGTCAGATTGAGGCATGCCTCATTGAATGGCTTTAGCATTAAAGTTTCCCCCAACGAGCCCCTGGTCCTCTGTGGTCAAGACAGCATCTTCCAAGGCATTGAGTTTGACCCGGAAAGATGGTATCGGTTCGTTCGGCATTAGAGAAACACTAATAAATGTTGTTCCTGAACACCTCACCTACACAAAACCATCTCCTCGTCCATAGCCCTGCACCTGTTGGTGGGCGCTGCCTCGAACCCAGATAGTGCAGGTACCAGATACGTTAAGGACCAGGCTTGCGAGTTCTTGTCGTGATGTTGCTCACTGAGCAACAGTACTTCGACTTTCAAATCCCTCGCAAACTGCTCAAGCAGATCCTGGTTGTTTGTGCCTCAGTGCAAGTTCACTTGTAGGATTCGGCTCATTCATCGGAATACTGATTTCGCTTTGATTAGGGCCTCTGTAAGCCCGGTATCTCCCTGACCCTAGCACATGATTGAGGTCATCAGGTTCTGGCTTAGCATCCTTGCAGAGAATGCATTGTGCCTCGATCGTGTATTCCTTTCTTTTGTGCCCCGTTTGACCACAATTATAGCACCGAGAGCTTCTGGAGACCAGACGGGTCCCTACAGCCATATGCTGCGTGCCCGTATTCATGGCATCTGAAGCAGCGGATAGGAACTGCTCTTCTCCGTATCCTGCAGATAACCCTACCTATTTACATTTTGCCCTTCGCTAGGATTTGTTCAGCATCTTTATCGGTGAACTCGACAATGGCAATGCGTTGTCTCCTTGTGTTTCCCGTGTCAGTTTTACTTTGAATTCGCATAAACTATTGAATTACTTTTTAATGGTCTCCTCTACCTCAGGTTTGTCCGTGACACGGTCGAGGTCCCTGATTGCAAGGGTTGCCATCGGCACGAGCGAGGCAGTGGTTATTCTGGCTCTAAAACTCTTTTGTACCGCATCACGGAATGCGTGCTTGTTGGTAAGCCCAGTAAGCCCCCGGAACGGGTTGGCCGCACAGCTCTTATGGCAGTCTTGGTGTCATCTGGCTTGACCACTCCTTTTATTTCATGAAGCACATCTGCGTACGATTTGCCTTCAGATGGCTTAATAAGCAGATCCTCTCTCAGGGGTTTGCGCCTTGGTTTGTGTTTTGGTTTCCGTGTTGTACCAGAAGAATCTTTGTTCTTCCCTTCTTCAAAAGGCTTTTCGCCAGATTTTTCAAGGAGAAGCTCTTGGCCGCTTTATTTGTTACCTTATTTAGCACTACCTGAAACTCCAGCCAGGATTAGCAGTTTCGTTTAGCGCCTCGATTTTCCTCCTTTTCTCGCGGTCACCTTCGATTGGGCTGCCTACTATGCTTTTTGTACTACCAGAAGCTGGAGCTACTGGCGCTACACTAGAGGGCTTGGCGTTCTGGTCTTTTTCTACCTTAAGCCACCTCCTCCTGTAGTGCGAGTCGTGATCCATTAGCTCCTTTAGAGTTTTTGACGTTCTTATTGATGTTTTTTGTATGTCACAAACGGCTTTCAATTGTTTGACAACAGCCCCCGCTTTCTGAATAAGCCGCTCCTTTCCGGAGCGGTCAAGGGCCATTGTTTCCTGAACAAGGGCAAAGTACGAATTGGGTGGGTTGTCTGTAGGATACGGCGAAGAGCAACGCCTCTTCAATGTTTCAAATGCCTTGGTTATGGTCACACCACACAAGTATGCAAAGGACCCGATAGGAGTTCCCTATGTTACAAATGCGGTGAAATGGGACATAAAAGAAAAGAGTGTACGAAGGAGGCACACTGTATTCTTTGCAAGGATGCTAATCCAAGACATGATTTTGGACACGTCTTGGGATCAGGAAAATGCCGGGTGTTCCAGGAAGCCCTAGCCAAGGCAAAATCAGAACTCCGATGACCCGCATCCTGCAGCTAAACCTACACCACAGTTCAACCGCCCAAAATCTGCTTGAGCAGTTTGCGAGGGACATGAAAGTCGACTTCGTGCTGCTGAGTGAGCAACACCATAATAAAAGTCCTGCATTATGGTATCCCGATGAAACTGGTACTGCCGCCATCTGGGTTCGGAACAGTGACTTTCAAGCGGAGACTTGTGGACGGGGGGATGGTTTCGTGTGGATTCCGTGCTCAGGGATCACCTTCTTTAGTGTGTACCTAACGCCTAACGAGTCGATATCATCTTTCCAAGCCAAGCTTAATGCTTTGGAGGGCGCTGTCTCGAACGCAGAGGGCAAAATGCTCGTTGTGGGCGGCTTCAACGCTAAAGCAATCGAATGGGGCATGCCTCAGACGGATCCGCGGGGAAAACGAATACTGGAAATGGCGACCAGGACGGCCCTCGTCGTACTAAACTCCGGAAATACGCCGACTTTCCGCCGTATTGGCTGTGAGGGAACCATACCGGACGTGCCATTCGCCTCGGAGTCCTTAGTACGGAGGATACACAACTGGAAAGTATTAGAGGACTATTCAGCCAGTGATCATCAGTGCATTCTGCTTGAGATAAGTGATGCTGTCTCTCGACGTCCGTGCTCTCGGTCTTCTACAACTGGATGGAACATCGGAAGGATGGACGTCGAGAGGTTCGTCAAGGCTCTCACAGCAGGTGAGCCGCTGCAGCGAGCTTCGGAGGGAACGGAAGAACTGGCAGCTCAAGACGTGGTGAACTCTACTATAAGCATCATAACGACTGTTTGCTGCGCTTCTATGCCCCGTCGAAGACCCCGGTACGGCAAGCCCCAAGTATACTGGTGGTCAACCGAAATCGCTGAAAAGCGAAGGGAGTGTCACAAGTTTCGACGTGAGGCTCAACGGGCGCGGAACCGTGACGAGGCATGCAACTGGGTGGCAGCATATAAGTCGGCCAGGAAATGCCTTCGCAAACTGATCAACAGTAGCAAGGCTCACTGCTGGCAAGACCTAGTGGACAATGTGAACAAGGATCCGTGGGGCCTTGGCTACAAGCTGGTCATGGGGAAACTTGGTGCCCTACGGAAGCCTTTTATACATGACGCGGAAAAGATGGAACGATAGTGCGGGGACTCTTCCCCGCCCATCCCGTCCGTGTTGACACTGTCCATGGTGAAACAGCAGTAGAGTGCCCACTCTTCACACAGCTGGAACTGGAGGAGGCAGTCCTCTCATTGAAAGCGAGGAAGGCTCCAGGTCCAGATGGTGTTCCAGTTGAGGTGTTGCGGCTCGTCTATCACCATTGTCCTGGCTTGCTGCTCAGCACATTCAACGCTTGCCTACGGGACGGGGTTTCCCCGGTACGATGGAAGGTGGTGAGGCTCGTGCTGATCAGCAAGGGGAAGGGAAATCCCGAATCGCCGTCTGCATACCGCCCGTTATGCATGCTAGACACGGCTGGGAAAGTGCTAGAGAAACTCATCAAGGGAAGACTCACTGACGCGATTCATGCTGCTGGGGACCTATCTCCTCGGCAGTACGGCTTTAGAGCAGGACGTTCTACCATTGATACGATTGCAGAGGTGGTGAACGCGGTCCAAAAGGCAGAGGCATATAGTCGCACCAATCGACGGATCGTCCTGTCGGTGACACTCGACGTCAGGAATGCCTTCAACTCCGCTAGATGGGCGGATATTCTGGACACGCTGGAAAACTCTTTTCAAGTTCCAGAATATCTAATGCGGCTTTTGAGGAACTACCTAAAGGACCAAAGCCTGCTCTACGACACGACACAGGTCCAACGAAGGGTGGAAATTACATCGGGTGTTGCCCAGGGATCTATCCTTGGTCCGGACCTGTGGAACGTGTCTTAGGACGGGCTACTGAGACTTGAGATGCCAGATGAGTCGCGCTTGGTCGGCTATGCGGATGATGTTGTGGCTCTGGTCGCTGGACGCACCGTTGAACAAGCGCAACTTAGGCTAGGTATGCTAATGGGCCGAGTGAGGGACTGGATGACTGCTCGCGGGCTGAGTTTAGCACTGGAGAAAACTGAAGTGGTCATCTTCACAAAAAAGAGAATCCCCCGAGTAAGGATGATCAGTATTGGAGGCATACAAATCGAATCGAAGCCAGCGGTGAAGTACCTGGGGCTACTGATCGACTCGAAGATGAGTTTCTCTGAGCAAATCAGAGCAACGGCTGAGAAGGCTGCTTCGGGAATATCGGCTCTGAGTCGACTTATGGCCAACGTAGGGGGACCCAGCCCATCAAGAAGACGCCTCTTGATGAGTGCTGTAGGGTCAGTGCTACTGTACGGAGCAGAGGTATGGGGCGACGCTCTCAGCAAGGAGGTATACCGAAAACGTTTGGCACGGGTACAGAGAAGAGGAGCACTGAGAATTGCATCTTCGTATCCAACAGTCTCCGACTCGGTGGTGAGAGTTATTGCAGGCCTGTCGCCCTCCTTGCTAGAGAGCGCCGCGCTATTTACCTGCGCCGAAACGAGGATGCGAGGGAGATAGTTGTCCGCGAGGAGAGACAGCGGTCGCTCAACGATTGGCAGCAGTCTTGGGTGAATTGCACGAAGGGAAGGTGGACTGCGTGCCTCATCCCGGATGTGAGACCGTGGCTAAATCGAAGGCATGGTGAGACTGACTTCTATCTGACCCAGCTTTTGAGCGGGCACGGGTGTTTTCAGTCTTACCTGCACAAAATCGGTAAGTCACGGTCTCCCGATTGTCGGTTTTGCCCAGGAGAGGAGGACAATGCCTGTCACACATTTTTTGCGTGCACAAAATGGGTCAGGCTGCGAAGGGAACTCTACAGGGAGACGGGAGAGCTCACCCCGGATAATATAGTTGCGGTGATCCTCGAATCGGTTGACAAATGGAACCAGGTGGCACATTATGCTCGGGCAGCCCTAAAATATAAAAGGGACTCACAGCAGCCGGGGGCGCTGGGGCTGGGGGATCGCTCTTCTGGCATTTCCTCTTCCCCTCTCCCCTCCCGCTAGGAAAGGGACTCCCCAGCTTGAAGGCGCCCAACGACGTAACAAAAATAGACCTGGCCCGAAGTAATGTGTCAAACGGTTCCAGGCTGGGTTCTCAGGTTGACAGGGGAGGTGTTTAGTGGGTAGTCCAGTCGCGATGGGAGTCCCACACTCTGTGCATAAATAGCATTCACCTCCCTACTACAAAAAAAAAGAAAAAAAAGGGCCATAGTGCTTTCTTGCGTAGCTTCTTGAGAGACGCTCTCATTTTCCGACTCTAGTGCCTCATTCGCTTGGGTGATGGCACGGGTTACGGATCGTTCCAATTTTCCCTCATCTCGCACAGGGTGCTCCGAGGTGCGCATAGTTTTCTTACTGCGCTCAAAGGGTTGTACCATGCACTTCATTCCTCCATTTGTCGCCTGTCCCTGATTTTTTATCCGACGTTCTTGTTGCTAAAGATTACGCAAGGATTTATGGTTCCCTTATCAAAGCCTACGTTATCTTTGGACATTTGCTGCGTCTTAACACACACACAGAGGGTAGTGACTAATGAGATGAGCGAATATATAACAGACATTATCTCGATTGCTAAATGGTTCATAGCTAAATTAACATAAATAGGCAATATTTATGGTGCAAGATCAATTAAAAACACAAAGGATCTGAGGAGTAAGCTCAAAAAACTAGATCAAGAGCTGGATGAAAAGATGAAAAATAGTATCACTTGATGTCAAAGCATTTTTCCCCAGTATACCAATAAATATGACACTGTTTGAATTAGAACAGTGGCTCATTGGAGATGGAAAATCAGTTGAGTGGAAGAGAACAGCTAACCAATACGTAAAATTGGAGCATTATGTTATATAATCGGAAAATTTTTTCACATTTGGAGGCAAGTTTCATAAGACAATGCCAGGCACAGCCATGAGTATCACATTGTCACCAGTATTGGCCGAAATTCATGGCGGCTCTGGAAAACTAATCGAAAAAAGGGAAAAGTGCCTAGAATTTAGAACAGATTATGTGCATGAAGTAATTGAAGCTGGAAAACCCACAGAAATAGAGCATACACCATAAAAATTAAAAAACAGAAAAACAAGTATTTTAAATTGGGAGAATTCCATGCTTAGATCTATAGATAACAAAGGAAATGTGTACGATATCTACGAAAAACCAGCAGCTACAGAAAGAACAATACCCGTAACTTCGCACTGCGCTATATAACCTAAACTGGCTACCTTCCATCACATGATCCATAGACTAAGACAGTACCACTGAATGAAGATAGATATAAATAAGAATTGGAGTATGCTGTAACAACCGAGATGAACGAATGGCGATCGCAGAAATATGGTAAATCAGATTATCACTAAAAAATTGAGGAGATATTCGATAGAATTCCTAACCACATTGATTAGCAGCAGTAATTTATTCGCTAGCCTCCAGAAAAATAAAGCAAATACTAAAACGAATCGACACCGAAATTGTATGAATGACCAAATGATGTAAATCAAAACCATTCTGGCAAAGATCCTAAAGACATGTTGTAAAAGAATCAAACTACAAAATAATATGATCAGATATTGGACAGGCAAAACAACTAGTGGGCCTCAGATTCCCGGAATACATCCTGAAAGCGGAACTGCAATATATCCTAGAAGCGGAATATGCACAAGAAGTAAGCATCGGAGGTGTGGTCAACGATGACAAAACATATAGTAGTGTGTTAAAAGTCATCAGAGAAGTCGGCAAACCCGCAGAAGCTAGGCCTGTAGGAAATTATACATTAGCAAAGAACGTTGACATGGACTTAGGTAATATTCATTCGCTATTGCTTACATAAGTGTTTCGTCGCAGATTTGTATCCTGCACACCTAAATCTGTTAGGCAGAATCCTCAAATGCTATTAATGAAGATTTTTGAAAGAAGTTTTGATATATTCAATTGTTGTAGAATATATCAAAACCAGGGTATATTGCGAAAGGCACTAGGACGACAAGAAAAAACGATGTTGTTTTTCTGTTGACTTATCCAGGAGTGATTTTATTTTCATAGCTTAATCATATTTATACATAATTAAATTGGTCCAAAGTTGTTGAACTTAAAATGCAATGGAAAACATTGTCAGCAAAATTGATTTTAACAGCAATGGAAATAATGTTAGCAAATTGGATTTATTGACTTAATTGTGATGGACTATGCAATTTGAGCTATCATAAACAAAATTGATTTATTTAACTTTTTATCGTGGAATGAGTAATTATAAGCAAAATTAATGTTTATGAATTTTAATGAAATTATTGAAATTCTTACAATGGAACAAGCAATTTTTTAAAAGTAAGCAAGATTAGTTTTTGAACTATTGAAGGTTATAAGCAGCTAATGAAAAGTGTTAATGACGTTGATTTAGATTTACACTTTGTTCAGGAACTGAACATTAAGTAAATATCTTTCCTGGATTTGTATAAGAAAAGTGTAAATGACTTGTGTTTAATGTATTTTGTTTAGGGAATGCTGGTGTCCAAAGTGAAAGAACTGCATTGTTCTTTCACCCGAGCATTTTGGCTATAAACTTAATAGCACGTTGAGCTCGATGGATACCGGCTGATTCAAGGATATGGCTGGTACCATTACAAATTGGCAGTTTCGTCGAGGTGACTAGCACTCATCAGGAGCTGCCACTACCAATCACTTCCGGGCAGCTCGACTGCGTGGGTTTCAGATGTCTGCCAAGCCATATATGCTGCAACATGGCAGTGCTGCAAGTTCTATCGAGCAATAATTTCCACTTACGCCGCGGTGGTGAAGCTAAATATATTTGCTTAAACAAAATACATTTAGCTTCGCCATCGCTGCGTAAGTGGAAAATTGCTCGATAGAGCTTGCAGCACTGCCATGCCGCAGCATATATGGGTTCGCAGATATCTGAAACCCACGCAGTGATCGGTAATGGCGGCTTCTGATGAGTGCTGATCACCTCGAAGAAACTTCAAAAAAAAACCTGTGTTTACTTTTTTAATATTAATTAAATTTTTTAATATCAATAATTTATTATCAAATTTATAAAATACACAACTATGATCAAAGAAGGAAGTTCCTTCCGAAGCACGCTGTTGGGAAAATAATAGATATTATTTCTATCATTAGTTAAGTCTTTGTATTCTTCCACCATATAGTTACCATAAACATTTTTCGACACCATTATAAAAATATACTCAGTGCTTTTTTGCAAGGTCATGTAAAAACATATTTTCAGGATTCACTAAGGCTTTATTTTTATGATCCCTATATTCTGTAGTATGGAATTTACGTGTTGGCCTTGCTCTCTCTGTTCATAAAATTTTTCTGTTTCTCATTGGGGTAGCAACGAGAAAATTACTAGATTCATTTTTTCAACCTAATAAGAGTCTCACAAATAATATAGAACACATTGTGGAACCCAGAAGCTATCATGAGATTCTGCAGTGAAATCGAAAATAATTGAAAAAATTTCAACGGAAAATGTCCCAAATTTAGTGGATCACTTCCATTTAAACCTGTTTGCATTTCTAGATGGGACAGTTTGCTATGCTGTCACTATCTCCATTTACCCTCTAAAGAACAACACCAAGACCCGCAGTCGGAACTTAAAGTTCGGCATTTCTTCGATTAGGTTTGCATTACTGGAAATGATGCGAGGCAACCTAGCTGCAGGAGACTGGATATTCGTTAAAGCTTGCAATTGTTCATTTTCAATAATTTTAACATTATAGATAACACGTTACTTTTGTTGAATGAAAAGGAATCAGAAAACGAATACTAAAGGATGCCCTGTTTTAAATTCATTTATTTCTAACAAAACTTAGTTTCCGTGCCGTTTTCACCTTAGGGTAATATTAAAACAAAAAAAAATTTTATTTCATTTGGTTTGTCCGATATATACAGCTTCACATTCCGGATAAAAACAATATTGAAAAGAAGAAACATCGGTATGGTAGTCCTCGCATGCGAGACTGCATGCGAGGACTCTCCCTCCCGGCGAAAACCCCTACAACCATAGGAACTTTTGGTGCGAGGAGGCACCAACCCTACCCGGATGCCTCACATCTCCTCCTGCACTACAATTTTCCTCCTCAAAGCCGAGGCGCACGACTGATAGCGTGCGTTTGAATAAGAAAGGTAGACAGAAAGGACAATATTCTTTAATTCGGCCCTATGTCTTTTTGCGCGTTTACAGTCACTCCTCAAATTCTTGAATGCGAAATAAATTGTTGTGTGACGTAGCTAGGGGAAAGAACCAACCCATGGACACCGCAGACGCTAGCCTGCCAGCTCATGCACGCGTCCCTAGATCAAGTCGTTTTCAGTGAGCACCAATTCTTGGCTCGTTGAGGCAGCATAAACCGCTGCATTCCTTTAAAGACACATCCATCCAAACAAAATTCACTACATTAAGGAGGTTTTAAAATATGATGCTCATCTTTCTTTAATTCTGTTTATGTCAGCAATGATGTTTCCGATGTCATCGCGACAGAGCGTGGTTTTGAGCTGCTATCCTTGTTTTCGGGTTTTCACTAATTTGTAGGCTTGTCTTGTCTTTTTGATCGCTAGGTTTACGTCGATGTTTCTCAATTGGACGCCATAGTCGGTTCTTTTCTTAATTCTAAATATCTAATTCGCCACTCATGAGATTTTCATAATGTTTTTTCTTCATCCTGGGTTTTCCGCCTAATTATTTGTCTTCTTGTTCGTAGCACTAAAGCCCCTCCCAGGCCTTCGCTTCCTGCAACAAGCGCCTCCCACTGTCTCGGTCTATTGACTGCGTCCTCCAATTTCGAAATCCGTGCAGCGATGAACTGTTCGTCGACCGAGTCAGACCAGCGTTTCCTCGGTTTTCCCACTGGACTCCGACCTTCAGTTCTCCCAACGAATACTTTTTTGGGTACCCGTGTTGTTCGTCCATACGATTCACGTGGTCACCCCATTGCAGCTTCTGTAGTCTTACAATCCTTGAGACCTCCGGCTCGTCAAAAATTTCATACAGCTCATTGTTGTATCGAATTCACCATTGGTCCCCGTCTAGCTTCGCTCCAATTATTCGCCTGGGGACCCGTCGGTCAAAGGCGTTCAATATGTTTGCAGATGCGGATGCGGTCCATGTTTCACATCCATAGCATGACACAGGTCTTATCACAGATTTGTATACTTGGAGCAGATTTGAGTATGCAGCTGGTCTTGAAGATCGTCAATACTAAATAAAATATTTGATATGCGAGCTGTATTCTTCGACGTATTTCGTCTCTTTCATTAGCGGTTCTCGTTATTTTGGCGCCTAAATACACAAATTTGCTCACATTTTCGATACTGTACTCGCCAAGTGTGATATTTTGGGTGTTTGAGGCATTTTTCCTCGACTGTGTCATAAGCTTTGTTTTATTCTCATTTATTTGTAGCCCTACCAGTTTTGCTTCGCTGTAGAGTTTAAGGAAAATTTCTTTGGCAGTTGTTAACGACCGTGACAAAATATTGATGTCGTCCGCATAGGCTACTACTTGGCTTGACTTGTATAATAAAGCACCTCTTGTATCGACCGGTAGCTTTCTGATGACGTACTCCAGAGCCAAATTGAATGGGGCCAGCCCATCTTCCTGCTTTAGTCCGATATTTGTGTCAAAGGTATCGGTGAGTTGGTTATTGATGCGGACCTGGGAGGTTATCGACGTCATTGTCATTTTGGTAAGACGGACTAATTTGTCTGGGATGCCAAAACCAAGCATTATTTGGTACAGTACGTTACGAACAATACTGTCGTATGCTTGCTTGAAGTCAACGAAAATTTTATGTACGTCTATGTTGAACTCCCAGCATTTCTCAAGTACCTCCTTGATTGTGAACAATTGATCTATCGTCGATCTACCTGCTCTAAAACCACCTTGATATTCCCCAATAATACTGTTGGCGTATGATCTGATTTGATTTCCTAAGGTCTTTGAAAATATTTTGTACGCCGTACTAAGTAGTTATATACCTCTATAGTTTTCACACTGTAACTTGTCACCTTTTTTGCGGATAGGGAATATAATTGATTGGCTCCACTCTTTCGGTATATGTTCTTGTTGCCAAATGTACTGGATGACTTTATAGATGTATTTCTGAATACCACTGAGCTTTACTGGAATCTCATCGATGCCCGGCGCTTTATTATTTTTTTGGGCTTTGATGGTGGAACAAATCATCCAGAATTGGTGGGGCCAAGGGAATCTCTCCGAGAATATCTATAGGCTCCGTTATTCTTAAGCTGTGCGGAGGATTAAGGAGGCTCTTGAAATATGATGCCCATCTTTCCTTAATCTTGGCTTCATCAGCGATGATGTTGCCGATGTCATCACGGCAGAGCGTGACTTAGGGCTGATAACCACGTTTCAGGCTTTTCACTACTTTGTATGCTTGTCTTGTGTTGTTGCTCGCTAGACTTACATCGATACTTCTCATTTGGTCGTCATAGTATTTTCTTTTCTTAGTTCTAATTATCTTATTCGCTACTCTTCTGAGATTTTCATATTATTCTCTCTTCGTCCTGGTTTTCCTTTGTATGCCTGATTCTTTTTGTTTAACGCATTCTGGCACCCATCATCGAAGCAATCATTTCTCTTGCGCCAGGCTTGATTTCCGATCGTCTGTTCTGCCACGGTCTTAATAGCCGCTTTCACTTCCACCCATAGCTCGTTGCTTGTTTTCTGTGAGGTGTCTGATAATTTGATCAGTAATGATCTGAGTTACAATTGGCTCCTTGGTATGTACCGACGTCAGTTATGCTCGAGGCTTAATGTTGTTGAATCAGAACATGGTCGATCTGGTTTTGTGTGTTACTTTCTGGTGATATCCAGGTCATTTAATTGATGTGTCAATGTGGGAAGCAAGTCGAGCGTATGACTAGATTTCTGCTACATGCAAAGTCGATCACGCGCTGGCCATTGTCATTTGTTTCATCGTGGAGGCTCTTTCCTCCAGTTGTTCCCCGATGAGATATCTCATTGCCAACCTTAGCGTTAGAATCACCCAGAATTATGTTTGTGTCAGTAGTAAGCAATGAGTCGACTAGTCTTTCGAGGTGATTGTAGATCTTTTCCTTCGTTTCTTCGTCCTTTTCTTCGGTCGGGGCGTGTGTGTTAAAATTTTGAAGAATTTCGTTTTCATACGGATCGTACACAACCGCTTCTTGATTGCCTTAAAATCAATAACGTGCGATTTGAACTCCCTATCCACAATGAAGGCCACTCCGAATTCTCGCTTGCCAGTAGGCTTCCCACTTTTGGATATTGTGTGCGATATCATGTCTTGAATATATCACTTCCAGTCCAATTCGTTTCCAGGCTTGCCAGTATGTTTGATTTATATTGACTGGCCTGTTGTAAAAGGTCTTTAACAGCGCCAGGGTAGTTCAGTGATCTGACATTCCAGGATCCAATGCCATAGTCCTTTTTTCGGTTGCGAGGTTGTTTCCGTAGATCCAATCTACTCCGAGGCTCTGCTGGAAGTGTCAAAGCAATGTAGGACTTTACAGGGACGGGAAGTTAGCCCATCGCTCAAGCTCTATTCCGGCGGCATGGTTATTTCTTTCAATTCCGTTATCAGGCGCGGAAGACTCGCCTTCACCCTCTTACGCCACCACAAAAGAGGTTTACGTAAGCAGGATTTAGTATCAGAGCTGCTGGTGTATTTTGCAGTTATTGGCATTTCTTCGTATTTAGTGTCCCATCATCGGGGAACCAGTTAACCCAATGTGCGACCCCGAGACCATTTACTACCATTTGCTCGTGGGATTTAGGATGCGGAATCATAGAAGCTAGTGGTGGGGGAAATACGGGGATCCCTTCTCCTTTCTCAACCGGGCTTGGGACCGTCTACGACGGAGTTCTCATTATTTGTACGCCTGATTATTTTTGTCCTACGCTCCCTGGCACTCATATTTCCATTATCATGAAATCTTGGATTATCTCCAAAGCCTCTGATTCTAAATTTTATCAAAGTATATAACTTGGATCAGAATGTTTGTGCATCAAGTAATGCGGTATCAAATTTGACTTTTGGACTCCCGAGTGACATCTCATACTAGATATCCGGGGTTTGGTTTGAATGTTTACATTTATTATAAATTTTCTTAAACGTTTATAAATTGTTAATCCTATTAATTTTTTTGTTTTTCCCATTACAGCCTAACTGCTATGCCAAAGTTATAACAATTGAATCGGAGAAGAAAATTGTAATATATTCAAAGCAACCGATTGGAGTGGATGAAGAGATCACTTATGACTACAAGTTTCCTCTGGAGGAGGAAAAAATACCATGTCTGTGTGGTGCGCAAGGTTGTCGTGGAACACTTAATTAGTTTGTTTTTTTCCCCCCTACGCTACAAATATTCTTTAAAAACAAATTGATAATATTAAAATAAACAAAACAAGAGAAGGTTAAAAAAGATAACTGTGAAAGTTAATTTTGTTTTGACATTTAGTAAATAAATATATTGCCACTCTGTTGACTATCTATCTAGTTCTCATTATATCTTTTGTTCCTTTACAACCATTTCTACATAAATAATGTCATTAGATTTAATAGAATTTTTTTTATTTATTGGATTGTAATTGTATTGTTTAAATCGGATCAACAATGGAGAGAGTCAAATATTAGTTCAATCAAAATGAGTTTTATTGAAATTTTCCTTTTAATTTAATTTTTGTTTGTTTTTGTGTTTAACGGCAATAGCGAGTAATTTAGAAACGCGTTTAAGTAATAATCATAATAATTATGCCGATAACCAATGAACAAGATGGGGTTATTTAAAATAGTCTGTATAGAATAATTGTTGGCCGATGTGCATAAACATGAATGCTGTGTAGGCGTTAATTTCTAAGAAAGATTCATAATGTCGGAAAAATTGTGTGTTCAAACCATAAAAACTTCTACTACGAAAATTTTTACTTTAACGCAATTGAAATCCCGATCTCTGATAGCTTAGTTCATGATCTGGCATATTTAGACAAAATATGAGAAAAATTTCAATTCGATATTGTAAATGTTTAAAAAACATAAGAAATAAAATATGCGTGACGAATTTCAGGAGATAAAATTTAGCTTCAGATGCTGTATAGATTTTTATTTTAGATGCATTAATCGGTTGGATTTGAATTGATGCAAACTTGTGATTAAGTCTAATTAGCACACTCACAGAATATCAAGTATCTTCTGTTTATGCGTCGAAAATCTTTTTCTCATAACAATAGGTCTGATACGTACTAGTGTCCCACATTTCATTTGCCCCAATATATAGTTGAATTCCTAAAAAAAGCTGATTGAGTAGCATGCAAAACAAAATAGGTTTATTCGCAATTCAATATAAATATTCACTATAAATCGAATAGGAAAAAAACGAGGTGTTCGTTGATAACATTGTATATTTTTTGTATAAATAAGTGCTAATAAATAAGTAAAGTGTAATATATTAGCGGTAAGCTTTATTAATAAAATAATATTTGAAATGATTGACTTAATTTTAATTTTTAGTTTAGCGATAAAGTAATTTTCAATTAACTTTCAGGAGAAAAGGTTCCATCACATAAGTTGTGACAACATAATGGTAAATATTGTCGCGTGTTATGGTTCGCGGCCGATAATTTTGATGTTCCGGGAAAGTGAAAACGCACTGTCCTTTAAATTAAGTTAAAAGAGTTTATTCACTAAAAATGCACAATTTATAATTTCACTATTTTACAACTCTTCTATCAATTTTTACTTCAACTGTCTATCACTTCACAATCAATATTGCTTTTAATTCGCACTCCTCACTGTCGTAGTTTTACTATATCGCGGTTGCAATAATTCCCCATTCATTCAGTTCGGCTTGATATAGGGTCTCTAGTCATTCAATCCATTTCTCGTACATTGGCGAACTACCTGGAATATTCGAGCAGTGACGTCACTTTCGGATGTTGATTATGCTTGGTGGATTCTGATACATTCTCTTGTTGATCATGATGTTGTTAATGGTTGTGAAAACAATCGCGACAGTAGCTCGCAGAATTATTTGTACATGTAACAATATGAGTAGGGGAAAAGTAACAATTTGGAACTTAAACATTACATTAAATATTCATATATTTATTGTTTATTCCGTAAAGATGCAACGTCCAAATGTCTTTTTCAAGAATTTTCTACTTTAAATTAGTAGTGCTGCATAACATTATCGAATATCACTATCAATCATAGCGTAACAGCCCACGTACGCTCTTGGTCCCTAGGAAAAGTCGACCCGGTCATCGCGGTTCTGCTATCTCGTACGCTGGTTTACAATTTCAACACGTTGCTACTTATACTGAGACTCATTGTTTCCTCGATTTCCCTATTGGACGTTTCCCTTATGCTTTTCCTTGTAACTTTCGCTTTTCCGTCCTTTTTTCATACGGATGCAGGTCATTATAACGAAATACTCTCTTCCATGTTTTACTGGGTCAAAATTATACCAAGTAATACGCATTCGAATATGTATAAGATCTTTTCGGAATCGCTTGTTTGAGTGCAGTTTTCGTATCCGTAAAGCAACACAGGTTTTATAAGTGATTAGTGTATGCGAAGCTTATTTTTCTTAAAAGTCAAAATCAAATTCGCGTTATTTCATCAATCATAAAATTGATATAAAACCATAAAGCAAGTTTCTTACCATTAAAATAATCAAAAAACTTAATAGCCCACTTGGCACTCCGTAATTTAAACAGCATTGCAATACAAAACTAAGCCAAAGAAACAATATCATATCTTCATCAAATTAGAATTATAGCTTATTATTTATTTATTTCAAGAAAGGAGAAAAGAACCAACCTACTCTACTAAAAATTACATATCATACAAAGAACGTCGTCACTTCAGCAGTTTGATAAATTCTTCGATACGAGATATGGTGCTTCCAACCCGCCTCAGGCTTTCTGTATAGACCAGCCCAAGCATAGAGATATTTCCTTTCAAAAACTTTTAATTTTTCCATTGTACTAGCACTCTGATCATACCAGATCTGAGATTTGATCGTACCGGATTTGACATCCATATTTCAAGACTTTTCTAACCAGGGCCTTGTAACATACTACTTTGACCTTTTGACCAACGTATCCGGCATAAAAGAATCGTCGAAGTGACATGACCACTTTTTGGGCTTTACTGAGCATGGCTTTGATACAGATACACCGAGGTTTCGAAGACAGGATTTCTGTGAAACCCGTTCTGAACTACTCTCAGCAGCCATAATGTGAAAATCTTTCCAATTACACATCTGCTCTTGACTGGCCAACCGCAGCTTGTCCGAAACAAAACACTTTCGCACCTCTGCGCATTGAATTTCATTCATTGTTCGTATGGAACTGCTCATCATTAAACATTTTTTGAAGATGGGTCTGAACGACAGAAATTTTTGGGTCGGCCTATAGACAATATCAACGAACACTACTAATGATCACGTTGGTGAAACGTTAAAATATAGTTTACGAATGAATACGGAGGAAAGTAGAGGCGCAGTAACTGTAGACCATTGAAGACCCTGAAATCTTGCAGTGTCGTCAGATTACCATCAGCTACAAAAAACGATTTCCTGTAGAACATATTACATATCATGGCGACAAAGAGTTTGGGGAACTTGCCTTGAAGGAGTTTAAAAATATGTCCATCTAACCACACCGTATCGAAATATCCAAGGTTTCCTCCATATCAATGAGATAGGCTCCAACACATTCTCCATTGTTTAGTTTCCAACAGATGTCTGAAGTTACTTTCGTCATCGCATGTATGGTAACATGCCCTTCTGGGGAACCAAAATAGCAATTTAATAGTTGGTGTTAGACAGCAAGCTGATTGGGCGGTAGCTTCTAGGGCATGAAGATTCCTTTCCTTGTTGTATGAACATTATGCAATAATTTCTCACGAGCAACCTCGGGCAAATGTTGGAGTGCTATATTAGGAATGCCATCAATACCACATGATTTCTTGTTGTTGACTATTGTTGTTGTGCACATCTTTGGTTCTTAGAAAGAGAAGTACAGAGGAGTGAGTTTTATTTCTTGCGTTTATCTTTTATCAGACCTCGTCTTTATCCATGCCCTTTACAATAAAATGATGCCTAACTATGAACATTATGCCCTGACATGCTGCTCAGCACATTCAACGCTTGCCTACGGGACGGCGTTTTCTCGCTCCGATGGAAGGTAGCAAGACTCTTGCTGATCAGCAAGAGGAAGAGAAATTTCGGATCCCCATCTGCATACCGCCCGTTATGCATGCTAGACACGGGTGGGAAAGTACTAGAGAAACTCCTCAAGGGAAGATTCACTGACGCAATTCATGTTGCTAGGGGCCTACCTCCTCGGCAGTAAGGCTAGAGAAGGTCGCTCCATTATTGCAGCGGTGCTGAGCGCGGTCTAAAATGCAGAGGCACATAGGCGCACCAAGCGACGAATAGTTCTGTTGGCAACACTCGACATTAGGAACGCCCTTAACTCTGCTAGATGAGTGGATATTCTTGATACGATGAAAAGCCCTCTTCAAGTTCCAGAATATCTTATGCGACTTCTGAGGGACTACTTGAAAGGCCTGCTACCTGCTTTATGACACGACACAGGGCCAACGAAGAATGGAAGTTACATCGGGTATTGCCCAGGGATCTATCCTTGGTCCAGACCTGTGGAACGTATTTTACGATAGGGTACAAGACTGGAGATGCCACATGAATCGTACTTGATCGGCTATTCGGATGATGTTGCGGCTCAAGTCGCTGAATGCACCATTGAACAAGCGCAACTTAGGCTAGGTATGCTAATGCACCGAGTCAGAGACTAGATGACTGCTCCTAGATTCACCTTAGCGCTGGAAAAAACCGAAGTGGTCATCTTGACAAAGAAGAGAGTCCCTAGAGTAAGGACGAGCAGTTTTGGAGACATACTAATCGAAGCTAGTGGTGAAGTACTTGGGGCTACTATCGACTCGAAGATGAGTTTCTCTGAACAAATCAGGGCAACGGCTGAGAAGGCTGCTTCAGGTGTATCGACTCTGAGTCGTCTTATGCCCGACGTAGAGTACGGAAAGAGTGGAGCCAATCAATTATATTCTCTATCCACAAGAAAGGTGACAAGCTACAGTGCGAAAATTATAGGGGCATATCATTACTTTGTACGGCGTACAAAATATTCTCAAAAATCTTAGAAAATCAAATCGGATCATACGCCAACAGTAGATGCTTGGAGTTCAACATAGACGTACATCAAATTTTCGTTGACTTTAAGGAAACATATGACAGTATTGATCGTAAGGTACTGTATCAAACAATACTTTGCTTTGGCATCCCACCCAAATTAGTCCGTCTTACCAAAATGACAATGACGTCGAAAACCTCCCAAGTCCGCATCAATAACCAACTCACTGATGCCTATGACACAAATATCGGACTAAAACAGGGAGATGGGCTGGCCCCATTGCCATTCCATTGGGCTCTGGAGTACGTCATAAGGAAGCTACCTGTCAATACACGAGGTACATTCCTATACAAGTCGAGCCGAGTATGAAGTAACATATGCGGTCATTAAATACTACCAAATAACTCTTCCTGAAACCCGACAGCGAAGCAGAATTAGTAGGACTACAAATCAATGAAAATAAAACAAAGGTCATGATGCAGTTAAGGAAAAATAACTCAATCACACAAAATATCACACTTATCGAATACATTATCGAAAATGTTAGCGAATTTGTGTATTTAGGCGCCAAAATAACGAGAACCAGCAATGAAAGAGACGAAATACACCGAAGAATACAGCTTGCAAATAAAATATTTTTTTCAGTTTTGACAAGCTTAAAGACCACCCGCATACACAGGAAAACAAAGCTCCGAGTATCTGTTATAAGACCTGTGCTATGCTATGGGTGTGAAACATGGACCCTATCCCAAGCATCTGCAAATATATTGAACGCCTTTGAGCGACGGGTCCCCAGGCGAATAATCGGAGCGAAGCTAGATGGAGACTAATGGTGAATTCGATACAACCATGAGCTGTTTTGACGAACCGGAGGTCTCAACGATTTTAAGACTGCGGAAGTTGCAATGGGCTGGCAACGTGAATCGTAAGGACGAACAACGGATACCCAAAAAGGTATTCGTTGGGAGAACTGAAGGCTAGAGATCATTGGGGAAACCGAGGAAACGTTGCTCTGACTCTGTCGACAAAGACAGTTTATCGCTGCGCGGTTTTTGAAATTGGAGGAACAGTCAATGGACCGAAACAGTTGGAGGCGCTATTTGCAGGAAGCGAAGGCCCGAGAGGGGCTGTAGTGCTACGAAGAAGAAGAAGAAGGAGGGAAACCCAACCCATTAAGAAGATTCCTCTTGACTAGTGGCAAAAGGACAGTGCTACTGCTTGGAGTGGAAACGTGGAGACACGCTCTTAGTAGGGAGGTGTACCAAAAACGCTTGCCACAGGTACAGAGAAGAGGAGTACTGAGGATTGCATCTTCATATCCGGCAGTCTCTGATTCGGTGGTGAGAGAGATTGCAGGCGTGAAACCTGTTGCCCTCCTTGTTAGAGAGCTCCACACTATTTACTTGCGTCGAAGCGAGGACGCGATTGAGATGGTCACACGCGAGGAGAGACAGCGCTCACTCAACGATTGGCAGCAGTCTTTGATTGATTGCACGAAGCGAAAGTGGACTGGGCGGCTCATCCCGGATCTGAGACCGTGGCTAAATCGAAGGTATGATGAAACTGTCTTCTATCTGAGCAAGCTTTTGAGCGGGTGTGAGTGTTTTCGGTGTTACCTGCACAAGATTGGTAAGTTACGGTTCCCCGACTATAGATTCCGCCCAGGAGAGGAAGACATTTTTGCATGCAAAAATGGGAAAGGCTGAGACGGGACCTATACAAGGAAACAGGAGAGCTCACCCCAGGTAATATAGTCACAGTGATTCTTGAATCGGTTGACAAATTGAACCATGTGGCAAATTATCTACGGGCAGTCTTGAAAGATAAAAAAGACTCACAGCATGTGTCAATCGGCTCAAGGCTTGGTTCTCAGGTTGACAGGAGAGGTGTTCAGTGGGTAGACCAAATACTTGTGAGCACGGAAGCCCCACACTCAGTACGTAAATGACATTTACCTCCCAACCCCCCTAAAAAAAAAGATGGGTAGCAATCCGTATTCTGCAGATTGTAGGCTCCTTAGGGCAAGTTTTATCAACTTGGCTCTCTTTGTCTGGGATTTGGTGTTAACTGAACTTAAAGTTTCATGAAGTCTGCCTGCTGATCTTTTATTCTCCGTTACTGACACCGATATGGGAAGCTTCTAATGTACTGATGGTCATTTGAAATTGCTGAATAGCGAAGTAACTGTCAGAAGTCCCTGAAGAAGGTCCAGCAGACGCGGACTTGCAATGAGGCATGCACCAGGCCAGCAGCGTAAAAATCACTAAAAAGTGCCTTTATAAACTTATTAACAGCACGAAAGTCAGCTACTAGCAAAATCTGATGAATGACTTGAACAGGGATCCATGGGACCCGGGCTATAGGATAGCAATGCGCAAGCTTGGCGCGCACCGGATGCCCTGCTTATGAAGTACAAAAGATGGACAAGGGGGTCTGCACCATGGCTCCTTACCCTGAATATCCCATCCGTGTTGACGCCGTTAACACTCAAACACCAATGGTATGCCCGCTTTTCATGACGATGGAACTGGTGGAGGCAGTTCTATCCATGCAAATAAGAAAGGAGCCCAAGATGAGATGGAACTCCTGCTAAGGTGTTGCAGCTGGCCTTTCACTTTTACCCAGACTTGCTGCTCAGTACATTCAACGCTTGTATGTATGAAAGAGTAATCCACGAGAACTGGAAGATAGCGAGGATCGAACGGGTCATAAAATAAAAGGACAGTCCCCAGTCACCGTTTGCTTACCGTCAGTTATATATGCTAGATACAGCAGAGAAATGACTTGAAAACACATAAGCGTAAGAATCACGAATTCCATGCTGCTGAGGATATATTACCACGGCCGTTTAGCGTGGGAGTAGGACTATGTTGAGCGGGGTCCAACGGCCGGACACACACAGCCGTTCCACCCGATAGGTTGTCTTGATGGTTATTCTTAACATCAGAAATACCTTCAACTCTACTAGATGGGTGACTCAGAAAACGATGGGAAATTTTTTCCAAGTTTCAAAATATCTGATGCGTTATTTGAGAGACTATCTGAAGGACTCCAGCCTACTACTGAATGAAGGTAGTTGGAGGGTGGAAAATACATTATGTATCGCTTAGAGCTTCATCCTCAATGTTAACTTGTGAAACATATCGTACGACAGGCTACTGAGACTAGAGCTGCCAGATGAAGTACGCCTGATAGGCTATGTGGATGATATTGCAACGCTTTTGCTAGATACAAAGTCGAATATATATGTGCATACCTTCGACTAAGAACGACTAGATGACTGCTCGTAACTGAAGCCTAGCACTAGAAAAAACTGAGGTAGCTCTCCTAACAAAGAAAAGAATCTCCAGAGTATGCTGATCGAGTAAGCAGTGAAGTAACTGGGCTTACTGATAAACTGAAAATGATATTCATCGAGCCAATCTAGCAAAGCACTGCACCGAAACGGCTGCAAATTATATCCATTGATTAAACAGTCTCTGAGTAAGCGGTGTTGATCATTACAGGGATGAAGCATATCGTGCTCGTTGCTAGAGAGCGCAGAAGCAACAAACAGACAGCGATCACTCAGTGACTGGCATCAATCCTGGATGAGGGATTTGAAAGAAAGATGGCTTGCGCGAGTCATCCTTAATCTGAGGCCATAGTTTAGTCAAAAGCAAGGTAAGATTTATTTTTACCTAGCGCAGCTCTTCAAAGTCAACGTCGAATGCGCTTTATTTTATCAATCGTTATAAAATTTATAAAAACATCAAACAAGTTTCAGAATATTGAAACAACTAATTAATTTTGCAACTAGCAGAAATCTAGTGATACGTTCGACTTGCTTCCCACATTGACGCATATGCAAAATGACCTGGGTATCACCGGATGGTAACACACAAAACCAGATCGACCCTGTTCTGATCCAACAGCGTTGGGAGTCGAGCATATTTGACGGCCTGTACATACCAAGGAGCCAATTGTAACTCGGATCATTATTTGATCAAACTAACCTATCGATGTCATACTTCTTCTTCTTCTTCTTAGCACTACAGCCCGTTTCGGGCCTTCGCTTCCTGTAAACAGCGCCTCCAGCTGTCTCGGCCCGTTGGCCGCGTCCTCCGATTCCGAAATCCGAGTAGCGATAAACTGTCTTCGCTGACCGAGTCAGGCCAGCGTTTCCTCGGTTCCCCCACTGGCCGCCGGCCTTCAGTTCTTTCAACGAATACCTATTTCGGTATCCATTGTTCATCCATTCGATTCATGTGTCCAGCCCATTGCAGCTTCCGCAATCTTACAATCCTTGAGACCTCCGGTTCGTCAAAAATTTCAAACGGCTCATGGTTGTATCAAATTCGCCATTGGTCCCCGTCTTGCTTCGCTCCGATTATTCACCTCAAGACCCGTCGCTCAAAGGCGTTCAATATATTTGCGGATACTTGGGTTAGGGTCCATGTTTCACATTCATAGCATAACACAGGTCTTATCACAGATTTGTATACTTGGAGCTTTGTTTTCCTGTGTATGCATCTGGTCTTCAAGATCGTCAATACTGAATAGAAAATTTTATTTGCGAGCTGTATTCTTCGGCGTATTTCGTCTCTTTCATTGACCGTTTTCGTTATTTTGGCACCTAAATACACAAATTCGCCAACATTCTCGATACTGTATTCGCCAAGTGTGATATTTTGGGTGTTTGAGGTATTTTTCCTCAACTGCGTCATGAACTTTGTTTTATTTTCGATGATTTGTAGCCCTACTAGTTTTGCTTCGCTATCGAGTTTCAGGAAGAGTTCTTTGGCAGTTGTTAATGGCCGTCGTCGTCCGCATAGGCCACTACTTGGCTCGACTTGTATAGTAATGTACGTATCGACAGGTAGCTTCCGTATAACGTACTCGATTCATACGTTAAAGGGATATTCGGCGAAGACCAGCCCTCTACAAAAATTCGACATCAAAAGGTTTCAAACGGGATCTATGGCGAAAATTTCACGAAGACCCTGTTCTTATCCCACGTTTGTAATGTGACGCCTACGCCCGGGAATCGAAGTGATTCCGATCCCGAACCCTTGCAACCGGCCAGATGGGTATGTCCTCGAAGTGCCAGCGGACTTCATCTGTCGTGCGGATATCGTTGCGCAGAAAATATTTCTTTTCTTTCCAAATATTTAGATCTGTGGATATAAATATTCGAAATATAAAATTAATCCAAACCCCGACACATTTCGAAACATATCCATCTGGAAATGCCCCTCCACCGTGGCCATCGAAAAACTTTGCCACTGGCGACAAATGGAGAGGCACATTGCCGCCATGTGGCGTGCCATTCCACACACATCTGTTTTGTCCGATGTGACAACCGGAAAAATTTGACAGCCACATGGAGTAAAAGGAAAAGTGTCGGTAGCAGCAGGTTGGCGCGGTCCTAAATGTGGGTAAAACTAAATTAAGAGGTAAGTTTTTTCGTTCGACTTACATCGACGAATGCCTTACCATGTTTTGCTTGCAGTTCATCGTTCCATAAACTGGATTGCTGACACAACCATTCAAGGTGGAAAATCATTACAAATGGCAGCCGAAAGACGTCCTAAAAGCGAACGATCGACTTTCTGCAAGTGGGAGCCTGCTGAAACAAAAGTGCGGATATCGCCTCATATGTGCGGTCAAGGAAGTATTATCTACCAGGTCAGACCGTTTTCAGCAAATATTACTCGCGCAATATCCTCCTTTATAAGGGTGCCAACATTTACATCAGCTTGAAATAATTCAGGTCTTGCTGCCTCCATTACCAGATGATACATCTAGGTCTCATTAGGTTATGTCGCATCGTATGGAAGCTAGTTTTGCGCACAAAAGTTTCTCCATAATTTACCCCCAGTTCAAATAGTAAAACAATAGCTTATAGAATGAAGAAAGTATCCATGAACTCTGCAACATTAAATTAGTGAAGAGAGAATTGATTTCGTGCCGGAAATAATGTTAATATGTAAGATAGTATTGCTTAAGCATTTCAAATTCAACGCCTACGAAAGTATTGCAATGTTACGGATTGGAGGTATTCAGGCGTTAACTCAATGCCCGCTTCAAATTTTAAAACTTTTTGCTGTGAACGAAATGTGGTAAAAATATTCTTGCGTGTGCGTGTGAACTTGCCAGTTTTATTTGAATAAGAAATTTAATTGTGATTTATATAAAAATTCGAGAAGGCAATTTGTGTTAACTTCATTTCCGTATCCGCTTGCCAATTTTATGATGTTACAAAATCATATCAGCTTTTATGTTAGCGTTCGTTTTAACTTTTTCTACTACCTTGACGAAAGGATAGTCACTAACGCGGAGAGATCTATGAAAAACAACTCTGCGTAAAACTTTACTTAATAGAAGTGTTTACGAACATATGAACCAAAAGCAATACATAAAATTGATTTTTGTTAAACGCTAAGAACACAAAAGTCTATTTCATTTAGGATGTTACCTTATTTCGTCGAATATTAACGACTAGTTTCTTAGAATTATACAGAACTATTTTGTATATACAAATTATTCAAATATGAAAAATATCATTTCCGGTGAATCATGACAATGCATTGTCGGACGAAAAATCATTTAAACCTTAGCGATTAAGGTAATTTTGTCATAATTAATACGCACTTGAAACTTTAATTTTCTCCTTTATGCGTGGATCCTTATAATCCAATGAACCAAGGTTTGAGATCTAAAAGAAGAAATAATGAAAAAGACACATCTTATCACTCCATCAACGAAATTTATAAATAAAATCCAAACTTAAACATTCAGAAAAATACAAAAAGGCCTAAAGACAAAATGAACTTTTTTAATCTCCCGCGACAAACAAGTATCAATGCAAAATAAAATTGTCCAGTGTAGAAGTTAATTTAATATTACTTGAAATTTTTTTTTAAAATGATGAGCAACATTCAAAACGCTACAGCCTTTAAAGCTGTTAAAAGAATCAAAACTGATTACAAAATATTTGAATGCAAACAAGAACTTTCCAACTAGCTTATTACTGATCATTGCTACTTGATATGTGTTCACAATATTAAATAAGTCTGGAATAGTACTGAATTATTGCTTTTCAACAAACGGAAAAATACTCATCAGGAAACTATTTTTTTTTGTTTTTTTTTTGTGAGGGCTGGATTGATTATTGATTTTTTTGTATGAGTAAGGAAAGAAATCCTGTGCCTGATGTTGATCAACACAGGCGAAAATTGAAATACCTGTCCAGGAAATTTTGAACGCATAACTTTAACAGTTTTTTTTTAAATTTGCAAAATCTCACTTGCTATGAGTAAGCAAATAAATTCAATTGAACAATCAAATCTGGTCTGCTTTTAGTTTCATGCATTGATCATTCCACTATTTGAAAATGGAAACATATTAAATCAATTAACATAAATGCCCATTTAGATACATCACTTATCAAAGAACACATTACATTATATTGGAAATATAAAAATTATTTGCATCGTTAACAACTTGTCACATAGGAAGAATTTATTTACTATACCCTAATATCAAATAAGCATTATATATTCGCTATAGCAAAAGAGGATATAGAAAAATATAAATACTATACAACTAAATATTCGATAAGAGAGGTTATCCTCAAGAATAGTTTTGAATAAGCTTAAGAAATTAATTTTAATTTTTGGTGCAGGCAGTATGTAGATTGATAGAAAACTTTAAATGTAAATTAAAAGAACAAAAAGAAAAAAAACCCAATCCAATAGAAGATAAACGACGCCCAGTGCTCGAATTGACAGTATTGTGTAAGAATTTAATAGAAGTTAGTTTATGTGATAATTGATGAAATTATTCCATTTTTGTTAATAAACAACATGAATTGCTAAAATTTAACCACGACTTTCCTTTTCAGCGGTTCTTCTTTTTCAGTGGGAAGAGAGAGTGCAGGGTAGGTATGCCGTCGCTAGGGTAGGGTTTCGACAAATCCGCTGAGGTCGGTTTCGAGTCGCGCGCGGTACGCGGTACCTTTGTTGTTTTGTTATTTTATTAGAGTAGTTTTCGTCGGGTTAATTTCGAGTAGCATATTTTTCGGTACCGCGTCGGAACTTCGGAAACGTGAAATGAAAATTAGATTTTGTATTCTCAACTGGATGAATGAAGAAATACGGAGTAACGTAAAGTAGGTTTCTTCTCCGTATGGTTTGGTTTTGATAACGCGTTTTAAATACGGGCGTGTTCAGGTGGCTGAAAATAATATGTAATAGAGCGTAACCCATTCGGAGACCCGCGACCGAAATCCTCTCCGAACTAGCTGGCCGACAAGCAGCCACCGCGTGAATGGGTTACGGTGCACGGATTGGTTGACCTGTGGTACCATCCGTTGGCACTACTCAGACTTAACGTCTAGGACCGATGAGAGGTCGGTTCCGCGTTTGAACTAAAAATGTTAAAAATCATTACACGTTGTTGGATGAAAACATGGTCAATCTGATTTTGTCTGTTGCCGTCTGATGACACCTAGCTCATTTTATGTATGCGTCGAACGTATGACTAGATTTCTGCTACATGCAAAGTCAATCAGGCGCTGGCTGTTGTCATTTGTTTCATCGTGGAGGCTATATCCTCCAGTCATTCCCCGATGAGACAGCTCATCGCCAACCTTAGCGTTGAAATCACCCAGAATTATTTTTGTGTCGTTTGTAGGCACTGAGTCGACTAGCCTTTCCAGGTGATTGTAGAATGTTTCCTTCATTTTTTTGTCATTTTCTCCGGTCAGGGCGTGAACATTTATCAGCCAGGTTTTGAAGAATTTCACTTTTATACCGATCGCACACAACCATTCATTAACTACCTTAAAATCAATAACATGTGATTTAAACTCCCTATCCACAATAAAGCAATACTCCAATAAAAAAAAATAACTAGTTAAAACACAACATATTTTTGTCAAATTAAAAATATTATATATTTTTAATTAATTGGAAAAAGGATTGAAGCCAAGCAATTCTTTTAAAAATTACATATTGTTCAAAATTGCAAACTTTTAATTACTAAATTCTAATCAGAAAATTTATCTTACCCTAATATAATCATAATCTCGATACATTCGATCAAGATAATGTGATAATCTAACTATTCGAAGCGAAGGCCCGAAGGGGGCTGTAGTGCTAAATCAATATCAATATACCTAGCCTACACGTTAAAACTTATCTCTGATTTTTGGAAAAGACTAGCAATAATGAATTGAAAAGCATAAAAAAGGAATGTCCTAATTCGACCAGCCTCAACAAACCTAGATAATCAGTATCCCCATTGGAATATCTGGACGTAAAGTTTTGAGGATATTTTATCTGCTTATCATTGGTCCGTCTGTGTAGGTGATATATAACCGGAAGACCGTCGTAATCATAAACATAATGATTCATGTCCAAAAATAAGACCGCTTCTGGAGGAATGAAGTCAGTGGTGAGACAAGTCCCAATGTACCCGTCTGTAGGGTGAAGCCACTGCAAAATCCAGGGGTTTTCACTCACAATTACAGACTTTGCGATATGATTTCAACGTAGTTTCAACATGAAGATGTCGACTCTTGTCCCTTTAGCAGTAGGATAAATTCTTCGATTCGATGTACAGTCTTTTCAATCCATTTCAGGCTTTCTGTATACAACAATATATGCGCGAAGACATTTTCATTTCCATTGTACTAGCACTCTGATTATACATACATATGACATATGAATGTTTGATCTGCTACTCGATCAAACATTCATTTGTCAAGACTCGTCTAAACGGAGTCTTGTAACTTTGATCAATGTAACTGGAATAAAAGAGTCGTTGAAGTGATATGTAGTGAAATATGTAGGTAACAGTGTCCATGAAGGACTGCAGCGATGGGCTGCTGTCTCGGCGGAAGAGGATGGTAGTATCCGCCAAAATTGGCCTTGTCTGAGGACGCGTGAATGCGCTGGCAGGCCAGCGTTCTGGTGCCGTGGGGCAGGTTCTTTTCCCCAGCACAAGGGCCCACTACAAAAAAAAATTCGCATTCACGAATTATATACAGTTGAATGCTGATCGGCTGGTGTCGAGGCCGAGGTAACCTACTAAGGGTTGAAATTGCTTGTTCAAAGAACAAATTGGGCCTTGAAAAGAACGGGCGGACTTGAGGAGACTTCGTCGTTACCGACGATACTTATGGCCCACAAATAAGAGTGGGCATCCAGGTGGAAGCAGTGCCCCCTCGTACCCTCCCAACCAGATTAAGATCCAAACGTAGACGGGATAATATATTTCCCATTTGAGTGAAAAACTCATACAAACATAATTTGCATGAATTTTTCCATCAAATGAGAAATATAAACGTGGCCAATTTATGTCATAATAGTATTATGTGATGGAATCATGTAACACTATACCATAAAAGGGCACGCGAGTGGAAGGCCACTGTACCCGGGCAAGAGCCCCTACAACGCAATAGAAGGGAAGAGCGCGCCCGATGGCTAGCTCATTTCAGTGGAGGGACCTGCATCGTTGTGGATCCCATACCCGGTCAGGCTTAACGAAAAGAAAAGACCGAATGTAATTCTATAATAACATGTTTTTTTTATTGTAATACTTATTAGATTACGTGAATGCTGTTGTTCATTTCTGTATCATTCATTGATGACAATTACTACCATTTACGTTACGGGCTGCAAAATAAGTGGGGATCAACAGCATTTCGACAGGCCTGGCTAGATCATTTGCAAATACACAATTCAATTAATCTTTTTCTAGCGAGCTGACGCGTTTGTTTGCTGCTAAATTTTTTTTCAATTAATATTTGTACCACTATTCTGTATGCTATTCTTTCTTCACAAACAAACAAGAAAAGTTTCCTTCTACTCTTAACTTGTCTTTCCCAGAAATTTAAGGTAGAATAAAAAAAAAATTGAAAAACTTGTATTTAAGTGTAAAATTTTAAAATTATGAGATTTATAAATAGTTCTTCAAAAAAAGATAAACAAAATGTAATTTTTTAAAAAAAGTTGACAATACGAAACAAAAATATAAATCAAAATGAAAGGGTACTCAGCGGCATCCTCAACGAGCGCTGGTTGACGATGTGATGAGTGAAATTGAATTAGTACTAAACTTCTTCTGAAATCTAACATTTATCCGGTAGTAAATACTATTTGTTTCAAAGCGTCTTAATTTTAAATAAATCCGATACAACTTCCAAGTGATTATCTTCATATGAAAGCTATCGTCTCATTGAGACTTTGATGAATGCTGTTCGTTTTCACAACCTCGTTCGGTGTTTGGCGGCTCCGCGACGACAGACAGCACCACAATCAGCGAAACGTTAAACGGGGCGCACTAGCTAGCATTCAGTTCTCTTTACTTCAGCAATATTGACGTTATGAGTGTTTCTCCTAGCTCGAAAGCATGCTCTACGAAATGCGATTACAAGTCGAACATAAGATTATTTCTCACAACAACGCCCGGAGGCGGATATCTCATAACAAATAATTCTCCGGTAATTCCGAGAAGGCCGACGATGTGAAATATGTCGGGAATACAGGCTGGAGCTCCAGCAAGCCCCCTGCGGGTCTGTTCGCACGCAAAAAGCTCGAAAGAAAACAATGTAGGGGTACATGGGTACACGCAATCAAAAATATTATCTACGTCAGGGCCGCGTCCGATACGATTCCACTTCAGATGAACGTTTTCGGACTTTCTCACTTACCGTACGAAAATCTAAAACGCATTTCCAACCTTGCAAATCACAGTGCTATTAGTGACTAACTGACAGAGTGATTTTCTCTTGGGGGTTTCTTCGGCAAGTGTGGAAAACTTTCAATTGCCGTTGATTTTGATTTCTTCTCCAACTCTGATGGTAAATTAATCCTTTTCGAAATATTGACCTCGTTTTTTCTAACTCCGCAAAATTTTCTCGCTCACACACAAGTCCTTTACGATTTCTTTCTAACAATCCTCTTTTAACTGACTGTAACTTAATTTATAACTCCATCTGCAATACACTGCACCGAACTACAACTCCTCCGTATGGCTGTTAAATAGCGACCCCCGCAAAGTCTAGCATCGCGTCAAATTTGATGTAATTACAATCACCACACTCCCTGAAGTATATAACTTATTTTATGCTCTATATACTTCTTTCGAATAGTATAATTTTACGAACGGTTCGGTGTATCTCATACACAAGAACACGCCACCACTCGTCATTGAACCAAAAGTTTATAATTTGATTTTCACTATTTCTTAAGTAACTGTCTTCACTTCAGTTAAGGAGTTCTTTTTTATAGTCGTGAATGCTTTTCAAGGGAATCCGACTCAATCAGAGTGTAGTTGCAGCCTCATCTCGAATTTCATTGAGCCAAAGGCAAGCAGTAGGATTTGACTCGTTTGGCCTGCGTTTAGTAGTGTGTAGCGTTGGACAAAATATAATAAAAATATAATTGCTTTTACTTTTGCATGCTCCGATGAAGTTCAATATATTCTGATGCGGTTCTAATGGCTATCTTTTCAGATTAAAACGTTTTTTTTCTTCAAGTTTTGTTTATTTTTTCAACTGTAGTCTGTACCGGCGTGGCAATAATTTTTCAGCTTAATAATACTTCGTGACTATCACTGAATGCATGAGCTTAAGTAAATTGCAATTCTAAGCAGTTTTTACTATAAGTTTCCTTGGAATTGAAATACACTCGCTATTAAGGGAATCGACCGCAGCTTGTAACAGTGCGGAAAATTTATTGAAGAGACGAATCAACGCAACGATTATTAATTTAATTTCGCATATGTTTGTTATCCGTTAGCATCCAAGACGGACTCTGATGTAATCTGCATTCAATGAAATGATGCGTATTTTTTAAATTTTTCCGATAGATGTTACTTTCCTTAGGTATAAATTGTTAACTTCAAACCACATAAGCAAACTTTTCAGATCTTTTGGAATGCTGGCACAAATTTCACCCTAAACTGGTATCCTCAGACACTTCAATCTCGCTCGGTTGCTCGATTCCGACTATCCCGTTGTTGCTGGTCGTTGCCTTGCGGGACTCTTCACAACGGCAGTTGACGAGCCTTTCATCCACTTTCCATTGTATTGCGATAGTGCAATTTGTGGATAAGCTCCGTTGTGAAGGGGGTTGTCGTGTCCAGATTTCAATGGCCAATTGGATCAGCATTATGGTGGTTTTCGAGTAGTTTCCTTAGGTGACTGCTCGATTATTACAGATACGTTTATTGCAGTACAGACAATGATATAAATGTACACCGAGGTATAGCTAACACAGAATTTATGTGGAGCCCGTTCTGAACTACCGTTACCGGCCATAATTTGGAAATCCTTCCAATACACGTCATCTCTTGACTGGCCCACCGCAGCGTTGTTCGAAAGAAAATTGTTCCGCATTTCTGCGCATTAATTATCATATGCCAATTGTCCGTGTAAAGCTGTACATCATTAAACATTTGTTGAAGATTAACTACTGAAGCTTTTCGGTCGGCCGTAATGATCAGATCATCAGCAAACGCTACTAATGATCGCGTTGGCGACACGTTAAAGTCAAAGCCGTCTAATAGTTTTTTTGTGGTGGGGAGGCGAGGACCATTTATGCACTGAGTGTGGGGTTCCCATGTTCGCGAGCATGTCCCCTGTCAACCTGGAAACCTAACCTGGATCCGTTTGATACATTAATTCGTGCCAGATCTCGTTTTGCTACACCGCCTTCAAGCTGGGGATCCTCCCTTCAGCGGGGGAGGGGAAGGAAGAAGAGGGACTACTAGGTAAGCGATCCATCAACCCCGACATCCCCAGTTTCTGTGAGTCCCTTTTATCTTTTAGGGCTGCCAGAACATAATGTGCCACATTGTTCCATTTGTCAACCGATCCAAACACCACCGTGACTATACTATCGGGAGTGAGCTCTCTCGTCTCATTGTAGAGGCCCTGTCGCAGCCTGCTCCATTTTTCACATGTAAAAAATGTGTGGCAGGCATCGTCATCCTCTCCTTGGCAAAACCGAAAGTCGGGGGACCGCGACTTGCCAATCTTGTGCAGGTAGGGCTGATAACTCTCGTGCCCACTCAAAAGATTCGTCAGATAGAAACCAGTCTGTCTATGCCTTCGATTTAGCCAAGGTCTCAGATCCAGAATGAGCCCCACAGACCACCTTCCCTTCATGCAATTAACTCAAGACTGCTGCCAATCGTTCAGTGAGGGCTGTTTCTCCTCGCGGGCAACTGTCTCCCTCGCGCGTCCCTTCGATGTAGGTTAATAGCGCTGCGCTCACTAGCTAGGAGGGTAGCAGGTATCACACCTGCAATAACTGACACTGCTGAATCAGCGACTGTCGGATATGAAGATGCAATCCGCAGTGTTCCTCTTCTCTGTACCTGTGCCAAACGTTTTCGATACGCCTCCTTACTGAAAGCGTCATACTATATTTCTGCTCCGTATAGTAGCACTAATCTTATGGCGCTTATCAAGAGGCGTCTTCTTGATGGGTTGGGTCCCCCTACGTTGGCCGTAAGTCAACTCAGAGCGATAAACTTCAACCGTTGCTCTGATTTCCTCAGAGAAACTCATCTTCGAGTCGATCAGTAACTCCAAGTCCTTCACCACTGGCTTCGGTTTGATTAGTTTGTCTTCAATACTGATCATTCTTACTCTAGGGATTCTTTTTTTGGTAAGACGATCACTTCGGTTTTCTCCAGTACTAAGCTGAACCCATGACCAGTCATCCAGTCCCTTACTCGGCGCATTAGCATACCCAGCTTTAGTTGCGGTTGCTCCATGGTGCGACTAGAGCGGCAACATTATCCTCATATCTTATCAAGCGTGACTCATCTGGCGTCTCCAGTCTCAGTAGCCCGTCGTCAGCCACGTTCCACAGGTTTTGATCAAGGATAGATCCTTAGGCATAGATTCCTGGTTCAACAGCTTGCGAATGAATATGGAGAAGAGCAGATATGCAATAACTGTTTCTTGAAATCGCGCATTGTCGTCAGATTTCCATCAGTTACAAGAAACAATTTGCCAGACAACATATTACACATCATAGCGATAAGTAGTCTGGTGCTGAAGGAATTTAAAAATAAGTCCATCCTACTATTCTGTATCGAACGCTTTCTCTATTTTAATGAGCCACACTCGACCACATTCCCTTTTTTTTTTAGTTTGCAGCAGATGTCTGAGGTTACTTTCGCTATCGCATCCATGTTTGAATGCATGGCACAAAAACAAAACTGGCAATTCGACATCAGTTCATATTTCTCAATGTGGGCATTTAATGCCTGATTTAGTATCACCTCAAAGACTTTGCTGAGGGCGATAGCTTTTATGGCACGAACATTCCTTTCCTTTCTTCAAGATCAGAAACACCAAAGGAATTTCCCATTCATTCGGGAAATATGAATAGTTCAACATATTTTTGAACAATATGCAATAATTTCTGATAGCTATATCGGAATACCGTCAATAACACAAGATTTCTTGTTGTTTATCTGGCAAAATATGAGACACAAGTTTTCATTGTTGACAAAATAATCAAGGAAGTTAGTGCTCGGTATGAGGTCGGAGGTCAGAGTTTCATTGAATTTAAGAATTGATCTACCGTTCAGGCTTGATTTGAGGTCGAGTATTTTTTCTTCAACGACTTCTGAAAGTATTTGTGTCTCCCTGCTAGGGTTTGATAGATGAAAAAATTCAAAATGACCTTCGATCATCACATATAATCCTATTTACATCAATATACGGAGTTGTACTATTCATTTCGATACCAGCCCTATCTAGAAGATTCTATTAAGATTTGACATCTTCACTCAAGACTTCTTAAGAAATATATTGTACAAGTCACTTTTGTGAACACGCCATCTGGATCCTGTAGGCTAATATCCCTCAGTTTCTCCGCCCATTGGTTGCTGATTTCACTCCTGAAGTATAAAAGGACTAAGTCCCGTACATTCAACAAAGCCAACGAGGGATGCTGGTAGTCCAGAAATTGCCGATAAATATTGTTAACGCGTGTGAGAAAAATATTTTTGAATATTTTTAACCTTGTGATGGTTGATGTTACATATTTTTCCATATTATTTCTATGTTTTATCTTAGGAACTACTTTGTCAATGGTTTTCAATGTCAGTTTCTATAACTGCGATAAATAAAGATCTATTTCATCGTTAGATTTCTCACTACCATTTAGCAAAAGTTGTCATCATTATAAGGTGGACAATTCTTCTGGTAATCCCGATTAAACTTACTTGGATACTTTCCCTAATTCATTTTTCAAAAACTCAGTCGATGATTTTCGTTTTGAACCGAAATGAGAAAGGCACTATCCGTTTGATGATTTATATTTATCAAGATTGCGTAATACAACTTCCGTTGAGGATTACGAAGTTTGAATTCAAACTTGCGTCAGCAATGCATCGGTATGTGCTAGGATATGTTGGGAGTTTCGACCCATATAGATTGGACTTGTATTCAATTTGGTTCTCTATTATCCACGATTTCAGGAATTCACCTCTTGGATTATTGTCGGCATTCAGCTATGAGGTATACCGGGCATTCGGAATATAATAATTATGCTGCTTGTTCAATTCGAATATTTCAAACAAGGAATTGAGCTCCTCTTATCATTGAGAACGTTTCGTGCAGTTGTATAGGCCGAAATAACGAAGAAATTTTGATAATGGACACTTCAAGAAATTCGAAGCTAATTAATTCGACTTTATCAATGTTATGGACGCGACGGGGTCTTCTAACCAGTATCTCAGTCCCACCTCCACCATCACACTTTACCCTATAGTTTCTTACGAATTCAAAGTCCTTGAACGCCATTGAGTGCCACAAATTGAAGTGGGGTTTGGTGAGAAGCATAATGCGGGATACCACATTGTTCACTTTAGCGTTAAAGTCACCCAGAACTATTTTCGTAACATTTGTAGGCAATGCGTCGAATAGTCTTTCCAGCTGATTTTAGAGTGCCTCCTTCATTTCTTTGTCTTTATCTTCTGTCGGGGTGTCCACGTTTAACAGCCAAATTTTGCTTTTATACAAATCAAACATAATGGTCCATTGACTGCCTTATTGCCTCATATTGACAAGAGCATTTCATGTCATAGTTTGCCTACACCTCTCATATTCTTAAAATATCGGAAACTATGATTGATGATCTCAAGCAACAGTAAGAAACCACAATAAAAACTATCTTAAACACTTAAGTTGCCTATCACACCCTTTAAAAAAATATATTGCTCCGAGTCTTAAAACAATTTTAAATTCGCCACCCAAAACACATTTTCAAATAAAAAAAGTCGTTGAAAGTCAAAGAGAGAAAAAAAATGATGTTGGATTATTTGAAAAGATATCCCTCCTAAAGTATCATCAACCAGTTCGTCATATCTCATTTAAAGGGGAGTTATACTCTGGACAGAACAAAAGTATTGCATTTGTATTGAAAATGATGGCTAAAAATATTAAATTTTCGACTATTTTGATTTAGGATGGGTGAGGTTTCTTCATACTTTTGGTCTCTTAACGTATATAAAAGCTGTCATATTCTATATTTTAAACTGAGCTTCTTTTCTAGAGCATTACACTCAGCCATCCAATTATTCCATCAACGTTTTTACGAGACAAACGTGAGATATATCCCTTCCAAAACATTTCATCCATGCCTCACAACCGCGACAGACCATGACGAAGCACCGCAAGCTAAATTCAGGTTAAACTAGAAGGGATAATTTATTAATTTGGGCCTCTTACAATAAAAATGAATCATAAAAGGTATGAATATTTATTACTCAACTTTTTAATCACAAATCCTCCCTTAACCTACAACCTTAGTCTACTTATTATTTTTAAAGGTAACCTGCATATCCAACTGTGCTTGTGCGATATCCTCTAGTGCAGCTTGAATTTTCTGCAACAAGGCTTCACCCCTCTTCACAATTTCTTCCAGTCGATCAGCTGCTTCTTGATTTTCCTGCTCCAGTATTTTAAGACTTTGAACTTGCAGCTCTTGAGAACTGTCTTCATTTGGCAGAGATTCAATGAGTGTATCAATATCTTTTGCACATCTTGATATAAGTTGTGAAAAAAGTAGAGCATAGTCTTCCTGTTGAGTTTGTTGAGGAGTTTGATTGCCTGTTCTATCGAAACCGGGAAATTTACTAGGAACTGATGTTTGTTGCAGAATACCAATGCTGTTGCAAAAATGTTCTGCTTGCTGTGAAAATGATGAAATTGGTGTATCTTGGCCTTCAAAGAGAGTGTATATTTACCTGATTAACAGTATCCTGTAGCTGAGTTAATCGGTCTGCCATTTTAAAGGAATAGTGGCAAATACTTAACCCACGACATGTGTCAACAGCATCCGTCCAACTACATAACGTCAAGTTGACAATAAACAAATGATAGCACTTCTTCTTGTTTTTGCAAAAAGGCCTTTTCGAAGTGCCTCTCCATTTTTCAGTTTATTATTAGGATAAGAAATTATCCGTTGCAGCAAATTCCTAAAGTACATCTCGACAACGCCTTTTAGAAGAAGTAAAATTATAGACTGATGCGCAAATGATTAATGATATTAAATAATATGGACTCTCGTCTAACAGTCACAACCAATAGAAAAGTCAAGTCAAGTCAAAAACGCTTTATTCAATACTAATCGTTATAAATTTTAAAAGAATATAAAGCAAATTCCAAACAAAACAAAACAAAAACTAAAGGCCCAAATGGCTCTCTAAATTTAAACGCTATCAGTTAAACACATTTTATCAAAAAAAAACCATAGCAAATTCAAATTAATTAAGATTATTACATATGTTATGATTTGATTGGAAAGAGGAGAAAAAACCAACCAACACTATTCCAAAATTATTTATAATTTTAACATAACAGTGAACTTTGGTCCAACACCTTATATGTTATAACCTAATTCTAACAAAATTCAATCAAAAACTTTATCTTATATTAAAAAATTCAATCACAATGTTCCTAACCTAAGCGTTTAACCTTATCTCTAACCTAATAAAATAAACATAACATATATCGGGTTTTCCAATAAGAGGTGTTATTTTGATATTAAAAGAAAAATGCCATTTTTTAATATGAACGATCAAATGTTTATTTCATTATAAAAAATAGTGAAAAATAACATCAAGCAAATGACCACCACGACACTTTTCATTAAATTTTCCATAACCAAATCGCAAAGTGGCTACCCTATGTCCTCCATAGCCTCACGAATTCCATCTTTGAGGTCTTGAATTGACGCTGGGCTGTTGGCGTAGACCTTTTCTTTCACGTGGCCCCAAAGGAAGAAGTCGCAAAGTGTTAAATCACAAGATCTATTTAAAATAACACCTCTTATTGGTAAACCCTATACCTTCTTCTTCTTCTTCTTCTTAGCACTATACCCCTTTCGGGCTTTCGCTTCCTGCAAACAGTGCCTCCAACAGTCTCGGTCCGTTGACTGCATCATCCAATTCCAAAACCCGAGCAGCGATGAACTGTCTTCGTCGACCGAGTCAGACCAGTGTTTCCTCGGTTCCCCACTGGCCTCCGGGCTTCAGTTCTCCATACGAATACCTTCTTGGGTATCCGTTCTTCGTCCATACGATTCATGTGTCCAGCCCATTGCAGCTTCCGCAGTCTTAAAATCTTTGAGGCCTCCGGATCGTGTTTTGAACTTGTCGTTGGTCCCCGTCTAGCTTCGCCCCGATTATTCGCCTCAGGACCCGTCGCTCAAAGGCTTCAATATTTTTGCGGATGCTTGGGTTAGGGTCCATGTTTCACACCCATAGCATAACACAGGTCTTATCACAGATTTGTATACTTGGAGCTTTGTTCTCCTGTGTATGCAGCTGGTCTTCAAGAGCGTCAATACTGAATAAAATATTTTATTTGCGAGCTGTATTCTTCGGCGTATTTCGTCTCTTTCATTGCCCGTTTTCGTCATTTTGGCGAGTAAATACACAAATTCGCTAACATGCTCGATTCTGTATTCGCCAAGTGTGATATTTTGTGTATTTGAGGTATTTTTCCTTGACAGCGTCATGAGCTTTGTTTTATTTTCGTTGATTTGTAGCTCTACTAGTTTTGCTTCGCTGTCGAGTTTCAGGAAGAGTTCTTTGGCAGTTGTTAGTGACCGTGACAGAATGTTGATGTCGTACGCATAGGCCACTACCTGGCTCGACCCTATACCTAACTTATCCCTAATTTTTAACACAAATAAACAACAACACTAAATGTAGTAATAATGAGCTGAAACTTAAAAACTAAGTAACGAAAACCGCAAAAACTGAAAATAAACACGAATAAGTAAGGGATTGTCATTCAGCCACCAATACCTAGATTGCTCCATCTCAGCTCGATCAGCTTCAACGAATCTAGCAAATGAGTATCTCCATTGGAATTGTTGGCCTCGTGAACTCAAATTCGCAGGATATTTTATCTTTTTATCGGTGGCCCGTCGATATATGTGATATATGATTGGGACGCCGTCAAAATCAAAAAAATATCGATTCATGTCCAAATACACGAATGCTTCTGGAGGAACGAAGCCAGTAGCGAGGCAAGTCGCAATATACCCATCTGTAGGGTGGAACGGCTCTAAAATCCAAGGGTTTTCACTCACAGTTACAGATCTTGCGATATGCCTCCGAAGAAGTTTCAATTTGAAGATATCCACTCTTGTCACTTGAACAGTTTGATAAATTATTCTATTCGATATATAATCTTTCCAATCCGTCTCAGGTTTTCTGTACAAACCAGTACATGCGCGAAGACATTTCCTTTCAAAAACTCTTAATGTTCCCGTAGTACTAGCAGTCTAGTTGTACCAAATCTGACATCCATATGTCAAAACTGGTGCAACATATTACACATCATGGCGACAAGGTGTCTGGGAATCCTGTCCTGAAGCTATTTAAAAACTAGCCCATCTAACCACACCGTATCGAAGGCTTTCTCCATATCAATGAGTCATGCTCCAACACATTGTCTATCATTTAGTTTCCAACAGATGTCTGAGGTTACTGTCGTTATTGCATGTGTGGTCGAATGCCTGGCACGAAAACCAAATTGGCAATTCGGCATCATCTCATATTTCTCAATGTGGGCGTTTAATGCTTTGTTGAGTATCACTTCAAACATCTTGCTGATGTTAGGCAGCAAGCTGATTGGGTGATAGCAATAGAAGACATCGTGTTTTTTCGCATATACCTTGGCAGTCCATTTTTGAACATTTAATGCATCGGATATCCTTTTGTTTGCAATAAAAGTGGTATGCCCTAATCTGCAGCATTTTGTACATTTTCTAGATTTGTATAAGAAATGCTGAACTTTGATAGGTCCCCCTGCGAACCATATGGCAGCCGATAATCAGGTATCTGAGAAGATTATTTTTAGGGAGTTCGTGCGTAGAAGATTCTCAGGGTTCTCCGGGTCTCTGCGTTTTAGCCTAGATACGTTTACAATGTGTACGTTGTGTAGTTGATTTCCTATAGCATTGTACGGAGTGGCTTCTTTTAATATTTGTTCTTCCTAGATGTTCGGGATGAACATTTTTATTTTATATTTATTAAGGTTTGGGTTATTAATTGCATTGTTACCATCGTCTGGATTTTTAAAGGAAATTTTTAGCTTACATCTACCTATAGCAGTCACATTCATGATGTTACGACTCTGAGGAGATTTATTAATTTCATAGAAATTTGAAACTGATTGTGGGTTGTCGATGGCATGCTCACCTTTGTAATGAACCATTCGACACCGTGACGACCAATACCACTACCCTTGCCGCCATGTGGCTTGCCAACTCATGTTGGTCGTGACGTTTGCACATCCCACGTTAATTTTGTCGTGGGATATCAAACGTCAAGTGACAACCACATGGTAGCAGAGTGTGGGAGTAGTGGTCGCCACCCAAGAACTGCCGCTCTGACACGACAAGTCGCGTCGGAAATTAATTCCCGGTCATTTTATTAAGGAAGTGTGGTTACCTATTGGAATTGTGGAGTATTTAAGGGGCACGATAAGGATCGTGGCATCATATAAAATCAAGTACGTTGGAAAATTAATTTAGACATAATTGCATTGAATATAGGTTATAATCAATAGGGATCGACGACGGGATCATCGCCATCTGCCATATCTTCCTCATCGTCGTCCCCGACGACAAGCGAGCCTTTTTTTTACATTGCACCGTCAGGACGGGCCTATAGCATCCTCAACTAAAACGTGGCGTGCTGAGTTTCGGCAATTTATGAATGCGGTGTTTTGAACGTTTTTATCAAATAACCAAACTGACAGCGGCAATCGTTACCGGTGAGAAACCCAGTTGTGTGGTGACCACTCGAGGGACTCGAGGACGATCAAAACCAGCGGGAGTCCACGCGTTGAAGTTTTTCTACCATATTTGGCCTTCATGGACGGGAAACAACAGATGTTTTAATCCTGATTGGCATTGCAGTCTAGATGCTTCAATACCATAACACAAGTAGGTGGTAATTAAGTCCATCGGTTGGATCTCCGGAAACCTCGCGTGGAAGTAATCATTTTCCCATGGTCGTGCGGACAAATTCTCTGAACCTCGTCAAGTCAAGCAATGTTTACAGCTGAGTGTTCGGATACAGTCTGCAGAAGAATACTGAAGTTAGGAAGTCCATGACTATATGGAAACCGGAGGAACATTCATAGTTAGCATTTTTCCGTTTTTTGAAAAACGTTTTGACTTTGTGCTGATGTCAATTGTGATTGTACGTTCAAATAGAGCAATATTGATGAATATAAATAGTATTTCGTCATCTTAGAAAGCTACTTAAATGAGCTTCACTTAAAGAACACTAAAATCATATGATTGTAATCTGCATCCTTGAGATGTTTTTCCATATGGGTACCCAAATGGCTCCACATCTTTTGCATAAAGGAAACGCTAGTACATGCTTGTTGCAATAAATACCATCATAGCAATTGATACAGTTTGGAGTTGCAACATTTAATGACAAATAAGGAAAAAATCAGTTGGCATATTAATTTAATCAAAGGTTAAACAAAAAAGTATAGTTATAACATTACGGTTCTGTATTATAATCATATTTTATGGCCACAGCCTTCTGATCGTTTGCGATAAATTGTCAACTTTCATATTCATTTCCCTACTAAACGTTATCCAAATATTTAAATTTTTCTTAGTTAAATGCCAAGAATGATAATATTCACTATCTACCTAAAGTTAATTAAAAATCATAAAAACAGTCAAAACTATAAGCCTAACACACCAGGTGAATTTGGAGTCAATCACCTATAAGTTTGAGTGAAGTAATATGTACTCCGTATTTTATTTCTCTTCTTCTTTTCTTGATTGTTTTTTTTAAATAATAAGCCTTATTGGGTATTTATGAGTTGTGCACGTCTCATATTTAAAACTTTTTTGAATGTTGGAACTGAAAGAACCTTTACCTAAACTACATTGACATATCCAATCAGTCAAGCACTTCATTTGGAGTACATGATAGTTTACGGGCTCTTGCCTCTTTAGAATATCTTAAAAATTACAAAATATATATAAGCAAAGTAAAATTAACAAAAATGAAAGTAAATAAATAAGAATGAAGACATGTATATGAACTCACATGAAATGATTTCCTACATTGAACGAGGCTGTTCAAAGAACTAAGTTGCTATATATTACAATCCATTTAAAAATCAAAATATTTTATATTATATACGAGTACATAATGCACTGATAATTATACACTATTATTGTTTATATAAGATTGTAAATAATTTTTAGTAGAAACCGGTAAAGATTAATTATAAATTGAACAAGTCACAAATTTAATATTGAGATGAAAATAGTTATGCGCTTTATAATATCAAACTAAACTTATTAGTTTAGAACAAAAAAAAAAAAAATATAATATAAAATCAAACAATTACAATAAATTGTAGAAAATAGAATGTTAAAACATGTGCGTATGAAGAGAAGACGACTGATCTGATGAAATGCAAATAATGAAAAGCATCGCAACAAAAATAAACAAAAATATTATGAATTACTAAACTAAAAACGACTTTCCTTTCCAGCGGGAAGTAGAGTGCATGGTAAATATGCCGTCGCGAGGGTAGGGTTTGAGAAAATCCGCTGAGGCCGGTTTCGCGTCGCGCGCTGTACGCGGTACCTTTATCGGTTTTGTTTTTCTTTAGCGTAGTTTTTTTCGGATTTACGTAAACGTAGTGTATTTTTCGGTACCGCGTCGGTAAAATTCGGGAACGCGAAATAGAAATTAGATTTGTTTGCTACTTTGACTGGATGAATGAAGAAATATGGAGCAACGTAAAATAGGTTTCCTCTCCGTATGAGTGTGTTTTCGACGCGTTTGAAACGGGTGTTTAATCATTTTGGGGTTACTATTTTTGTTTGTTCTTTAGAACTTAACAAGTTTGCAATTTCTGCCTTACGCATGGAGTTAGAGTTGCGTACTTCTGATAAATCCCTTGATTTCCATGGAAATTTGTGATGCGTTAGTATTTGTGACATTAGTGTGATCGTTGTATAGTCCACTGTTTCCTCCAGATTGGTTGAAATGAATTCTTCTAGAGTTGGTGCCGAAACTTGTAATTCCAATGAGGCTGCCTCATGAAACTTTTTGTTATCTGTCAGGGGGAGTCGGATTAGAGTTGAATTCAGCGACGGAGATTTCATTTCTCCTTTAGATTTATTGTAATGTTAGGGGGTTTTGCTCAATTTTTCGTTGTCGTTGGATCTACCTCGTCGTTTGCGTTTTGTTTCGTACCTGTGTCTACATACGTCCATTTGGTTTTCCTGTTCGGGGTCGGGAGGTTTTTTAAAGCTCACATCTTCCCTCATTTTGCCTTCACGTTTGATATAAACTACATGAAATTAATTTTTAAGAAAAGGATGAACTTACTGTGAATGATGAATTCAGATGTTCACCAGGCAACTTAAAGAAATTGCACTTCAAAAATTTCCTTATAATATAATTTTAGCACACTCTCGACACTGCTTTCACCCCCTACGAGGTTCGGGAGAGGAATTATAAATTGATTGGGACCGTCAACCATATAAGTTTCTGACAATGAACGTCTTCGTCATCGTAGAACAGTATAAAAATCAATGCAATATGTTTAAAAGTAAATAAGTATGCTTTTAAAGATAAAATTATAGAAATATAAAAAAATTAAATGTTTATCAAGTGATATTTGCCTTTGATATTTGTTTTCTATTTTCATCTAGTCAGCTAGTCTACTCACTACTACAATGGTACAAATTTATAGTTTTATTTTAGAGCTTATTGCATTATTAAGTATGAGTAAAGAAAAATTTTTAATGTGGCTGTGGATAGATAAGGGGCCGTAATAAACTGCATTAAATGCTAATCCTTGCTGATTCTTATTCTAACTTTTGCTTGCATAATATCTAACATATCTGCACGGCGACTACTTGCTTAGGAAGGCCGAACAAAACCAAAATAGTTACAAGTTTTGGTTTTTGTGGATTAATATTCGTGACTTTAACTGGCCCAGTGGCTGACAATATTATGACAACCAATTCTGGGGTATACTGGTACAGCGCTATGTGCCAAAAATATACCATTTCTTCATTTCTAGTCTGACTTCGATCAGCTAATGCTACAGTGGAGTCCCTTTCAAACTCCTTTTCAAAAATGCAGGATAAACTTGAAGAGATAAAAGCTTCTTTAGCGTCTCTCGTTTCAATTGCTCAGGCTGAATTATCTGCTAGATGTCGGATGGACCAGCAACTGGAACGGGTTGTCAATGCTTTCTCCCCCAAAATGAGTATCCTGAGTCTGCCGCAGAGTGAGGATCAGCTACAGCAGTTTCTAGAACAACCATCCATACCTCAAACTCTTCTGCTGTCCCCCAGTGTGTATGATGAGCTGGTGTTGTCACGCCGTGATTTTATTATGCAAAATTCTACCGTATCACCTCTTGGGCAGCAGCGGCCTCTTACACGAAGCGTGCTTGCGCAGCAACAGCAAGCAGGTAGTCAGGAGTCAATTTCGTCTCCACTTAATAAAGCTACGGACCAGCAACAAAATAGTTGCGTGTAGCAGTCTATCCTGCCTATGCAGCAGCGACAACAAATTCAGCCGCAATCCTAGCTGTGCCAAGCACAATCAACGATTAATAATCTTCAGAAAAACATTGTTATGCCTTCAGAGCCACAAAACTATATAGATAGAGTCTTAGCTGATAACGAAGTATTGCGAGCAGTCTCCCTACCTCTACAATTGTTCATATCAAGGCTCGCTTACAACACAACCGAGGACACACTTGCCAGCTACGTAACATCGAAGCTTGATTACATGCCTAGTATTTTCAGGTGCGTAAAATTAACAAAAGACAACCTTCTTGAACAGGTTATAAATTCATTCAAACTAACAGTTCCGGCTGAACTTTCTATCCTACTTCGTCCCGATTTTTAGCCAAAGGGGACACTTGTTAAAGCATTCGATACAAGGCAACCTAAGCGACGATTTCGTCCCAATACAGATCCCCAACAGCCTCAATAACCTTCAAGGATCATCAAACAATGAAATAAATTCTTCCCTTCCTAATCATTCTTCTTCTTTGTAGTACTACAGCCCCTCTCGGGCCTTCGCTTAGAGATAGTTAGAGTATCTCATTTTCATGACCGTATTGATTTTTTCGGAAGTTTTTTTGGTCAGTACCATGCTCCCATGTGCCTGCTCAGCTATGATATGATCTGATTAAATCAGTACATATCACCACTTAATAAACGCTCGCAGTCTGTCCAAAAACTCCCCTGAACTAAATCACGTTGCTCCCAACGAGATTTAAACCTGGGACCTTCGGCTTATGCCACACAGACCACTTCCTAATCATTCAACTATTTCTATTTATTATCAGAATGTTCGTGGTTTAAGAACCAAACTTGAAGACTTATTACTCGTATCTCAATTACCTAACGATTCTGTTATCTGTTTAACTGAAACGTGGTTGAACGAAAATATTTCAAATGCGGAAATATTATCAGATTAGTTAGTCTACCGATGCAACCGTGACCTTAACGTAAGTAATAAATCTGATGGTGGGGGAGCCTTGGTTGCAGTTTGCAAAACCCTTACTAGTTACTTACTTCAAATTTGCTCGTGAGCGACGAGAATCTTGAGTTAATCAAAGAACTCAAATCGGCATACAAATTGGACGCCTACGAAAGCCTGGTGATAGCAAGACAACCACAGGAGATACTATTAAACACCGATCTAGGTAATAATTTCTCACCCCTTATGAGAGTAATTAGCCGTAATAACCAATTAAGGAAGTAATTAGGGTAAGGGGTAAAATTGTAAAAGTAGTAGGTATATAAGTAGCTTTAAGCAAAATGTAAGTTTAGTTATTGTACCACTGATGAAGAAGCAAGTGTGTGCTTCGAAACGTCGACGTATGGGCAAATAAATAATTACAACGAATAAAAAAGGGAAATAATAATTTTTTTATATTTTTGGTTAGCTAGTTCGTTGAAGCATCCGACATAATTTAATAGTTTGTAATGGCAACCAAGTCGAAGTCGGTTTTTTATCAATTAATAAACTTGAAGTTAAAAATGGCGCGAATCAGTGAAGATATAAAATTCTTGAAAATTTGCTTAAAAGAAAGAATAACCCCGGTATCACACAAAGTTAGTATCAAATTTGGGTTACCAGGGATGGAACAACAGAAAAAGGTAGTCGAGAAGAATTTAATTAAACTAAGTATTAAAAACCTATACGAAAAATTGGCGGAGTCCACATTGAAAGCATACAACGCACATCTTAAGCTAGGACAGGCAGCCAATAAGGGAGATTTGAATGTAATGATTTTGAAAATTGCACGAGCAGTGGAATGTGAGCAAAAACGTAAACGAGAAATACATGAACGAAAAGTGGCAGCGTTAATTGAGGCGAAGATGAGTATCATAAGCAATGAATCGAATATCATACCAAAAGTAGAATGAATACCGGACTTTGTCATTAATAAGTCGAGTACAAGTTTTTCAACAGCTGAAATGGAACTATTGAATAAAGGATTAAACTTTGCTATCAGAGGAACCTTTCCTGCGGACGATCTAGTCGTAGACATCGAAACAGCTATGCGTAACTTCAGCCCAGGTGAAAAAGAAAACATTCGTAACAGTATTCAAAACGATTTGAGGACATCAATGAACAGTAAAGTATCCAACGATGAACGAACGATTAACGAACTGAAGAAGAAGCCGGTATTTTACCTCAAAGCCGATAAAGGAAATAAAGTCGTTATTATTGATAAGACAGAATATGACAACTGCGTTATGGAGAAACTGGCAACAGGAAACTTCGATGAAATTCGCAAAGACCCACTACCAGATTCAATTAAACGGGTGAAAAAAGCGCTGAAGGAAGCTAGCTCAACGTTCCAGAATATCAACCAGTTGAAGATGCCTAATCCCTCGCTGCCACGTATTAGATGCCAACCTAAAATCCACAAAAATGGAAACGAGATGAGGGAAATTATAGCGGACACGAATTCCCCAACGTATAACATTGCGAAATGGTTGGTTGCTGAAATCGGCAACATTGGTAAGGAACTGAGTAGGCGATCAGTACATAATACACATGATTTATTAGAAAAAATCAAAGGTCTACACATCCAAGAAGACGAGATGGTGGTTTCCTTTGATGTCAAGGCACTATTTCCAAGTATCCCTGTCAAAGAGGCACTATGTTTTTTCGAAGATTGGTTACAAGATAGCAATGCAGATCATGTATCCAAAAAAACAACTAGGCAATATATAAAATTAGCAGCATTATGTATGAGAGAGAATTACTTTACCTTCAGAGGTAAGTTTTTAAAACAAAAGACGGGACTGCGATGGGAAACTCCCTTTCTCCGTTAATAGCTGAAGTATTCATGGCCAAATTTGAGGAAAAAATGGACAATCTCCAAATAACGCCTCGAATATGGTGGCGATACGTTGACGATGTCTTGGCCGTGGTGAAAAAGGACGAAGCTAAAGTAACGTTGGAGAAAATCAACAACATTCACCAAAACATACGTTTTACCATGGAAGAGGAGGTAAACAACGTATTGAATTTCCTGGACCTCAAAATTATTCACAATAATCAACACCTAGAATTTGGCATCTGCAGGAAACCTTCAAGCACGCAGCGCACGATCGTGATTCTAACCACGCATATCAGCATAGAATGGCAGCCTATCATTCGATGGTACATAGGTTGATAAAAATACCGTTGAGTAGTGAAGAGTTCAAAAAAGAACGTGATTACATTGTTAAGACAGCAAAAATAAATGGATTCCCAGCCGTAATAGTGGATCAATTAATTCGCAAAAAAATGAAGCGGCAAAGGCAGGACGAACTAACAACGTTGTACACACAAAATGAACAGCTTGAACAAATCCGTAGAATCTCGGTACCATACTCTAGCTTAACGGAGAAAGTTAAATTATTTAAAGCGCATGATATTCAGGTCGTCACACACAGCAGAAACCATCAACTGAAGACGATGTTAGGATCAGCTAAGGACAAGAAAACCAAAGAGGAAGTCAGCGGAATTTACCGGGTTAGCTGTACTCAGTGCTCACACGTTTATATCGGCCAGACAAAGCGATTAATCAAAACAAGATTTAAAGAGCATATTAAGGAGGCGGAAGCGGCAGTCAGGCACAAGAAAACCAGCAGTACAATTAAATCATCGGTAGCAAGACATATTGTAGAGCAGAAGTACAGCATGAGCGACGAGAATCTTGAGCTAATCAAAGAACTCAAATCGGCATACAAATTGGACGCCTACGAAAGCCTGGTGATAGCAAGACAACCACAGGAGATACTATTAAACACCGATCTAGGTAATAGTTTCTCACCCCTTATGAGAGTAATTAGCCGTAATAACCAATTAAGGAAGTAATTAGGGTAAGGGGTAAAATTGTAAAAGTAGTAGGTATATAAGTAGCTTTAAGCAAAATGTAAGTTTAGTTATTGTACCACTGATGAAGAAGCAAGTGTGTGCTTCGAAACGTCGACGTATGGGCAAATAAATAATTACAACGAATAAAAAAGGGAAACAATAATTTTTTTATATTTTTGGTTAGCTAGTTCGTTGAAGCATCCGACATAATTTAATAGTTTGCTCGTGCTGTTGAGTGTGTAATTGTTAAAATCCTTCTTCCTCATAGCTCCTTTTTATTAATTTCCTCTGTTTATATTCCCTGTAATTCTCCCTTAACTGTGTACAAAGCCTTCTTCAATGAACTCTCCGCCTATCTTCTTGCTCGTCATCCACATTCTAAAATTATAATTTGTGGGACCAACCTACCGCCAGTGGAATAGGATCCCTTAACAGCACCTAGTCATTGAGCGCAATTGTCATACTACGGAAACATAGATTCTTGAAGGGTCGTTCAAGTTCCTCGAACTTGGCTGAGTTCAAAGATTATATTGGAAGAGCTCTAGATAAACAGCTTCAAGTTGATGCAATATTCACGGACTTCTCCAAAGCTTTGGACTCCGTGAACCATGTTCTTCCTTACATTCTTGGATTGCATCCTATCTATCCTCTCGTTCATGTTGCGTTAATCTTCATGGCGCAATCTCCTTGCCATTCAATCTTATATTTTGCGTCCCTCAAGGGTCAATCGTTGGACCTCTTCTTTTCGTACTGTTTATCAATGATCTACCATGTGTATTTTCCTCTTCTTGTCTCCTGCATACTGATGATTTCAATGAATCCCGGATAATTAGATCCCTTGAAGATTGTCAGTAACTCCAAAATTATCTCTTTAACCTCTGTAACTGGTATAACGCAATCTCCCTTCGTTTCAATGTTTCCAAATGTTTTAAAATTACTTTTACTTTGAAAATTGTTTCTTTAACTTACAATTACACCCTATGTGATGTTTTTCTCTCCTCTGCAGACTCATGCAAAGATCTTGGTGTAATATTTAATCTCAAGCTTATATTCGATGCCCATATTTTTAGCATAATTACCAAGGCATCAAAAGTTTCTGGTTTCATTACGCGGCATTTGCACAAGTTTGCAAATATTGCTTCCGCCGTTCGCTTGTTCACAAGTTTTGTCCGTCCGCTTCTTGAATACTGTTCAGTAAAGTGGTCTAGACATTTATAGCTTGAGAGTTCACTAGAAGCTGTTCAGCCTAAGTTTACCCGTATTTTGTTCTTCAAATTCAACTTAACCTATGAGTCTTACGAGCGCCGTTTATCCATACTTCGTCTCCCTTCCCTTTCGCCCTGTAGAACCTTCTTAGATCAATGTTTCCTTTATAAGTTGTACCACTAACAAATTGCCTCCACTCTAAGCGAAGACTTGCACTACAGACTGTATGCGCGTCTTAGTCGTTCTAATAATATTCTCGAAGTTCCGTACGCCCGGACAGATTTATATTTTCCATCAATTATGCCGCGAATAATAGCAGCAAGCATAACAACCTCGAGCTCGGTTCTCTATCCACGTCTTACTTGATTTTTAAAAGTAAACTAAAGCCGTTACTTTTTGTGAACTGCGATTAATATTTCCTTATCACTCAATTTTTCAAACTTTCATGTAGCCTCTGATTTCTTTTCTTACATGGTTTAATTAGTATTCTTAACGTTTTTCTGTTTGATTTTGTTGTATAAATGTGTCTTACTTTAAACTATATTTAATTGTCTAAGTCTATTTTGTAATTGGATTTATGTCTGTAAAATGGATTAAAATAAATAATTTACATTAAATAATTTTGCTGATTCTATTTACATATATACATGTAGAGTTTTATCTTCTTTGCAAATGTTTTTATGCATCAACGTTACTAATCCATGTTAACAATTAAATAAAATGATCCAAAAGTCAATATTAAACTTTGTGAACTTACCGTATTAAAAATGAATGAAAAATCCGTTTTTCATAACAAAACGTTAATTATCAATGAAAAATGAATCAACCCTTTTTCTTGCTCATATTTTACGCCAACAGGTTCAAAGAATAATACCTCAACTTCAACTCAAGCCACAGGAAATATGATCGAATTTCATGCTTTACTATTCGAAAGAATATCGATCATGCATTTTTAAATGAAAAGAAAAAAACAATAACGAATAGTTATCATGCGGTTCCTAATGATTGTATTGTGAACTACCTTTTTAAAAAATATCTTATTTCCGTTTCCCTTACGTTTCGTTTATGCGAGCAGCCAGAGTGCGATTTGTAGTTGGTTTCACACATCATACTCGTAGATAGAAAAAGAAGAAAAAAGTAAACATCCGATGTTACATACTCTTGTGTATAAGATTTTGTGTACTTGAAGAATGAGCAGTTACATGCGTTGCACATCTGTTCACATATCTGTTATTCACCTTGTCGGACACGCAGAGGAAATTGACTTTTCTTCATTGTCTCCATCCGTTAGTGGTTTTCAAATAATCATCTTTCACTTTGCACATCAATGATGTTACTTAACAATAATTCGCATGTTTGCAGTATGTTTACTCGTATTAGTCAGAACATCTTTCAGGTATTGAAAGAAAACACTTTTTACAATAATCCCTCGAAAGCTGAAAACTATTTTTAAGGGTTTTGTAATTCTTACAAAACACTTTTCAAATCGGTTTTGTCTTTCCGTCCGTCTGTTTGTGTAACACAGTAGATTTTGTCCGAAACTATAGTAGCTGCAGACAACAAACTTGGTACTCGTATGTGTATCAGAAGTGATCGCTTCCCAAAATTACTCGTATGTAACATATCTAAACATTTTCAAAGGTTTTTGAGGGGGAGGGAGAGGAAGTATTCAAAAAATTGTTGCCCCCTCCTGTAGAAATAGAGGAAGTAGGTCGTTATAAGTACAATAACAAAAATCCTTTAGGAGCCCGGAGTTCACTCAAATTTGTTCCTAATAATAATATGATATCTAAATTTACCATTTTAACTAATAAAATCGTATGGGTACTTGAAATCAATGATATTCAATATAGTAAGTAATCTTATAGAAGGTCCTTATACTCTGTAAGTTTCAAAGAAACCAAGTCATATTCACGGAAGCTACAGCCATTTGAATTTTCTCTGATTAACATGAAATTCCCAGTTATGATGAATAACATAAAAATCTGGCGGCCGCTTGAAGTAAAAAAAATCCCCGTTAGCAGCACCAGCCGGAAAGGTAAATTTCTCGTATGTAGCGAAAAATTTTGGAAAAGAATTTAGCTTGCGTACTACTAAACTTCTTACTGCAATTTTCTTAGCACTACATCGGTATCTATTGACATAAAAAGAATCTGCCGACTTTCGTATTCAAAGACCCTTTATAGAGCCGCAAATATTTTGCTCATTCAATTCAGTTGCACATTTATGGATCACATATTGAAATTGGCAGATAATAAATTGTTATAAACATATAAATACAGTTGTTGTCCTTCTCATATTTCCTGTTAATAGATTTCACAGTGGTTACCACACAAAGCTGTAGTAATAGAGCAGTTTTTTTTTAAATTTAAATTATTTAATAATTATGTATAAAATTTAAAATTTTATTTTTATGTCAAATTTATATATTTAATATATTAAATATAAATAAAACTGCTCGATTCGAATGCGGCGCCGGCAAAGGGTTAAAGAAGATTCATGCATAGTATAGCCCAGATCTACTAATTCGCTACACAACCAGCAAATCATTTACATCTAGAAAGTCCTGTTATGACTAGAAAGTATGTAAAACACACATTCTCTCACTCAGCTCATCGGAAGCCTAGACATGCAAAAGGGGAAAAAAATACATTTACACTCATAGAACTGTTAATAACAATTCTTATGAGTGTACAATCTACTCAACGCAACTGGATATTCCATGCATCCCATGAGCGGATGCATACATAGAAGGGGAGTCTGTCTGCGAGATAGCTAGCGAGAAAAAGGTGAAGCGGGAGTTTTTGACGGTGCTTGCGGGGACATCGGATCGTGTCTAGCTGTTCGGAATAGAAAGCGAAAGATATTTTCAATATATTCAAATCTCGAAGTGTAATTTTCAGTTTTTTTGAGATGTTGGCTAAATCATAATGCGAGTATAATGACGCAACGTAAAATGGTGCTTTTAGAAAGACTAGAAATCGGGAGGAAATGTGTAGTATAATGGACGATCAAAGTGCTGTGTGTGTTGATCCTCGGGTAGTGCGAAGTTTCACCTTTGACCAATAATGTCCGTAAATGGCTGATTGGACGCGATAAAGTGAAGTGGAAAGATTTGCAATATGTGGAGACGCAACCTTTCATGCATGATGCAAATATTCTCTTTATCTTGAGAGGAGGTCGTAGGACAAAAAGCCAAAGTTTTGTCTGGTTTTTTCAGGATTTTTACTTGTCTCCTCTACATTTATCGTTCCTACACTTGCGCTTTGCATATAGTACAAACACCCGTGCAAATGTGACGTTTGTGTTTGTTCCACATTGGAATATATGTGTGTGTGCTGATGACTTTATGAACAATATTTACATTTGGAATACAGTGAAGGGCTATGAAAGTGCATCAGGTCAATATTTTGGTTGATAAATCTAGAGTAGAAATTACGTTATCATTATTCAAGCACACAGCCACAGTTACCTTACCCAAGCGGCACATAAAAAAGGGGTACCCTAGATATTGGAACAAGTGTTGTTCACATCGATCAACTCCCTTCTCCCCCACAATTTCTAAACAGCCCGGCCGTCACGTCCGGCCCGATGCGACGTCACTTCCTACAAGAAATAGTGAAAATGTTGCCAGAAAAAGTTAGTAATCGTGTCACAGCCCTCAAGCACGTTCAATTGGAACAGCTCAAGCTCGAATCGAAATTCTATCAAGAAGTTTATGAACTAGAACGTAAATATCAGGAAATGTATCAACCACTGTTTGATAAACGTCAAAAAAATCATATCTGTTGATGTTGAACCGGAAAATGAAAAGGCAGCGTGGAAATCGGATGATGAAGATGTGGAAGACATATTATTTACCTCAATTTCTTGGACGGGAAGTACTTGAGAATTGGATCAATCGCGTGAGCTTATTCATCACCAAATTACTTGTTCGTTCACCCATTAATTGGTCAATATTCAGCGTAATAACCAGGCTTTTCCCAAATTAGTTTTATTCCACAGAAGTGAAAATTTCCTAGTGATTGATAAGCCCCCGGATTTATTAATAAATAATAATGATACTAGTAAAGTAATTTCCTTAACTCAAAGACTCATTGCTCTTTCATGAATTCTACTTTGCCCATCGCTTGGACTTTTCTACGAGCGGAATTCTGTGTATCCCCCTAAATAAGAGAGCTTGTATGGAAGTATCCGAGTCTTTTGAAAATCGGACTTCAAAGAAATATTATATTGCCTTATTAAATGGTCATATGAAGCAAGATTTCGTTACAGTTGATATCATATAGGAGAAAATCACCCGCATCGTCATCGAGTGCTCGAAGGACCATGTGGGGTAAGTACCCTTTTTGCCTCATGTCTTTTTTTAAATTGCTCTTTTTTCGAAATTTGTCTTTTTTAAATTAATATTTATTTTCTATTTTTATAAAAAAAATTTTAATTAAGAATATTATTATATTAATATAAAAACATTATTTTGATTCAATTATATTGATATTTTAATTGAATTTTATAAATTATTTAAATTATATAAAGAAAGAAAATTTTTTTTGAATGATGAATAAAAACAACAAATATATATTTAATATAAATATAATAAAAATAAAAATAAAATGAATTGATACCCTTACCCTTCGGTCTTTCCATTACGTTGGATTTGACCGGGTATAGGACCCGGTACGGTGGCAGGCTCACACCACCAAACATGAGCCAGCCGCTGGGTACATATTAACCTCTTTGTTTCAGGTGACGTCGCGGGTTGAGTGGCCCGAGCAAGGTGTCTCTTTATGGCATAGGGTTATGCAATCGAATTGCATAATTCTATGGCATAAATTGGTCACCGGGGTACTTTTCCTCTGATTGGAAGGCTCATGCAAGTTAAGTTGTATGAGTTTTCCACTCAGAAGAGGAATACCTGGCCACTACAACAATTATGGACTTTGATCCGGTTGGGTGGGTGCGAGGGGGCTCCATCACCACCCGGCTTCCCCTCTCTCATTTGTGGGCCATGAGCCTCTTCGGGTAAGGACGTAGTTACCCTAATTCCGCCTTTTTACTTGTTTCTCTTGTTCCATGAACAAGTCATTTACCCTTGTTGTAGTTGCCTACAATTCTTGCGACTTCGGTCGCCTTGCTTTTGTTCGACCCCAGAAATTCGTGAATGCGAAATTCTTTGTAGTGGGTCCTTGTGCTGGGGAATGAACCCGCCCCACGACACCGCAATGCTAGCCTGCCAGCGCATTCACGCGTCCCCAGACAAGGGCATTCTCGGCAGAGACTTGCATCTTGTTCTGCCGAGGCAGCAGACCATCGGACATATGAAATTAATTATCCACTAAAAAGGTGATAACTTGTCGGCTTAAATAGCTCAAATAGATCATTTCAAAAGGTTTCCATAAAAGTATAAACAGGACTTGCGTTGCTATTAATATAAATATTTTCAATTCATTTCTGAACCATCAGGGGCCACCGTTTGAAATTTTTATTGAAAACGGTTGCTAAAAATATTAAGCTGTAAATTTTCGACTTTTTCATTTGTCATCCGATTTGCATAATTTTTTTGCAGGTTAAATTAACTTGCCTTAATAACTTATAATCTCAAATTTCATCAGAATCTGTTGAGAAACTTAGCTGCTAGAGGGCTACAGAAATAAAAAAAAATTAAGTCACCCCCCTGTATGGGGAGTCCCCCCTTAAACACTTTAAAATATTTTCTTGCACTGCGAATTTCGAGAGGCACCACTTTAAACCTACGTAGAAAATTTCCTCATTCTAGCTTAACTTACTGTGACACACGAATAAACGGACGGATAGACAAGTCACGATTTCATATTTTTTTAGGGTATTGTACAAATATTTTAACAATATCCTAAAAATGGTCTGCTATATAAATACTTCCAAGTCAAGTAATTTAAAACGTTTCCATGAAAAATATTCATTATTTCAGTTGCTACTAAACTAGCTAATTGCGCCTGCCTTCTGACCTTTGGGGGCCGCCATTTTGAATGCATGCATTTGATTTTGGATTATTTTAAATCTTTGTATACTAGGACCTCATCAATCAATGTGCCAAGTCTCGTTAAAATCAGAGTTTCACTCAAGACAGGGCAAAATTATTCAAATTTTAGTGAAAATGGCAGCAAAAAATAATATGTTTTCAAATTTCGACTTCTTTGTTTTTCATTCAATTTAAAAAATTTCCTGCATAATACAAGAACTTTTATATATATTTTTTATACATAATTTTCTTTATTAGAATGCATGCGGTACAGAGGCCTTACAATATAGTAGGTGTTCTGACAAAGTCATCTCACCATCGTTTGAACATTACTTAAAACTATGCGTATTATCGTATTTCTATGTGATTATTACAATTAGCTACAGGAAAATTTAGGCAAAGTCAAAGTCAAAAGCGCTTTATTTAATACTAATCGTTATAAATTTTAAAAGAATATAAAGCAAAATTCAAACAATAACAATAAAAAACTTAATGGCCCAAATAGCTCTCTAAATTTGTACGTTATCATTCATCACATTTAAAAAAAAAACTAGCAAATTCAAATCAATGGATTATTTACATATTTTTAAAATTCAATTGGAAAAAGGTGAAAAAACCAACCAACACTATTCTAAAATTATTTATAATCTTAACACAACAGTGAACTTTGATCCTACACCTAATATGTTTTAACTTAATTCTAATAAATGCAATCAAAAACTTTATCTTATACTTAAAAAAATCTATAACAATGTTCCTAACCTAAGCGTTTTACCTTATTTCTAACCTAATATAATAAACATAATATAAACCTAACCTATTCCTAATTTTTAACAAAAATAAACAACAACACTAAATGTAGCAATAATGAGCTGAAACTCAAAAACGAAATAACGAAAAACACCAAAACTGAAAATAAACACGAATAATTTAGACATTGTCATTCAGCCACCAATACCTGGATTGCGCCGTCTCAACTCGATCAGCTTCAACGAATCTAGCAAATGAGTATCTCCATTGAAATCGTTGGTCTCGTGAACTCAAGTTCGGAGGATATTTTATCTTCTTATCGGTGGCCCGTCGATATATGTGATATATGACTGGGACGCCGTCAGAATCAAAAACATATCGATTCATGTCCAAATACACGAATGCTTCTGGAGGAACGAAGCCAGTAGCGAGGCAAGTCGCTATATACCCGTCTGTAGGGTGGAACGGCTGTGAAATCCAAGGGTTTTCACTCACAGTCACAGATCTTGCGATATGATTCCGAAGAAGTTTCAATATGAAGATATCGACCCTCGCCACTTGAGCAGTTTGATAAATTTTTCTATTCGATATATAATGTTTCCAATCCGTCTCAGGCTTTCTGTACAAACCAGTACATGCACGAAGAGATTTCCTTTCGAAAACTCTTAATTTTTCCATAGTACTAGCGCTCTAGTTTTACCAGATCTGACATCTATATGTCAAAACTGGTCTAACCAGTGTCTTGTAACAGATAATTTTGACCTTTTGATCAATGTATCTGGAATGAAAGAGCTTTCGAAGGGCCATGACTACTTTTAGTGCCTTACTGAGCATGATTCTCACATGTTCAGTATAGTACAGAAACTGATCGAGATAAACACCGAGGTATCGAACACAGGATTTATGTAGAACCCGTTCTAGACTACTCTCACCAGCCATGATGTGGAAATCTTTCCAATTACGTTTCAGGTCTTGACTGACCCCCTGCAGCGTTGTCCGAAACAAGATTGTTTCACACTTCTGCGCATTGATTTTCATTCGCCAATTGTCAGTGTACAGCTGTACATTATTGAACATTTTTTGGAGATTGCTCTGAACTATTGTAGCTTTGCGGTCTGCCGTATAGATGATCAGATCATCAGCAAACGCTACCAATGATCGCGTTGGCGAGACGTTAAAATCAAAGCCGTTCAATAGCTTGCGAGTGAAGATTGAGAAGAGCAGAGGCGCAGTAACTGTTCCCTGCTGTAGACCATTCAAGACCTTGAACTCGCCCATTGTTGTCAGATTTCCATCAGTTACAACAAACGATTTCCCATATAACATATTACACATCATGGCGACAAGGTGTCTGGGGAACTTGCCCTGAAGGAGTTTAAAAATTAGTCCATCTAACCATACCGTATCAAAGGCTTTCTCCATATCAATGAGACATGCTCCAACACATTGTCTATCATTTAGTTTCCAACAGATGTCTGAGTTTACTTTCGTTATTGCATGTGTGGTCGAATGCCTGGCACGAAAACCAAATTGGCAATTCGGCATCAATTCATTTTCCTCAATGTGGGCGTTTAATGCTTTGTTGAGTATCACTTCAAACACCTTGCTGATGTTGGGCAGCAAGCTGATTGGGCGATAGCTTTTGGGGCATGAAGATTCTTTTCCTTTCTGCAAGATCGGAAGTACCTTAGCTTTTTTCCACTCATTTGGGAAATATGAATTGCTCAACATGTTGTTGAACAATATGCAATAGTTCCTAATAGCAACCTCAGGCAAATGTCGGAGAACTATATTTGGAATACCGTCAGTACCACATGATTTTTTGTTGTTTATCTTGCGAAATATGAAACATAAGTCTTCATACCTGACAAAATAATCAATAAGATTCAAGCTCGGTTTGAGGTCAGATGTTAATGTTTCATTGAAATGAAGAATTGAACGGCCGTTCAGGCTTGATTTGAAGTCGGAAACTTTTGCTTCAACGACCTCTGAAAATATTTCGTTCGCTCTCTCAGGGTTTGGTAGATGAACCAATTCAAAATGTGTTCCAATCAGGGCAAGTTTATCCAATCCTTCACAAATAATCCTGTTTCCATTTCTATCCGGAGTCGTACTATCAATTTCGATACCAGCCCTATCGAGAAGATTTATCTCATCACTAGTGACTTGAAGAGACTTCTTGCGGAATATGCTATTCACTTTCGCGAACACGCCGTCTGGGTCCTGTGGGCTAATAACCCTCAATTTTTCCACCCATTGATTGCTGACCTCACTCCTGAAGTATGACCGGATTAAGTTCCGGACATTCTTCAGATGTAATTTCAACAAAGACAACGAGGGATGGTTGTAGTCCAAAAATCGTCGATAAATATTGTTGACGCGGGTGAGAAAGAGGCTTTTCAATCTTTTCAACCTTGCGATGGTTGGTGTTTCATATCCTTCCATATTGTTTCGATGTTTAATCTTGGGAACTACTTTCTCAATCGTTTCCAACGTCAGCTTCTCTAACTTCGACAAATAGACATCTATTTCATCGTTAGTTAGACTCCTGTCATTAGGAACCATTGAGCAAGAGTTGCCACCATCAGAAGGGGGACATTGCTTCTGGTACTCGCGATTAAACTTATTTTGAAACTTTCCCCAGTCTGTTTTTTTGAAATTCAACCGATGATTTTCATGTTGAACTGGAATGAGGAAGAAATCATCCTTGTGATGATTGGTTTCCATTACGATTGCGTTATGGTCGCTATCATAAGGAAGCACCTGCAGTTTTCGTTGAGGACTATCAAAGCTGAATTCGAGTCGTGCGTCAGCAATGCAAAGGTCCAAATATGAATTTGTCCTAGGGTATGTTGGGAACTCCGACCGATATAGATTGCACCAGTATTCAATTTGGTTTTCTGTTATCCACGATTTCTGGAATACACCTCTTGGATTATTGGTGGCATTTAGCCATGATGTATGCTTGGCGTTCAGGTCACCAGCAAGAATATAATAACTATGCGGCCTGTTCAATTCGAGTATTTCAAACAAGGAATTGAGTTCCTCCTTGAGCTTGAGAACATTTCCACCAGTTGCATAGGCATAGATAACGAAGAGGTTATCCCCACCTGGCAGTGAGATTTTGATAACGGACACTTCAAGAGATTCAGAGCTTTTGAATTCGACTTTTTCAATATTTTGGAAACGATAGGGTCTTCTAACCAATATCCCGGTGCCACCTCCCCCATCACCTATTACCATATCGTTTCTTACGAATTCAAAATCCTTGAATGTCATGGAGTGCCATTAACTGAGGTGGGTTTCGGTTAGAAGCAGGATGTCAGGCTTTTGTCTGGCAATGAATTCAAGGAGATAATCACGCCGATGTATAGTAACAATGGAGTTGACGTTGATCGAGATGAGACGAATCCTATCCATGGGAATGTGACTGGATGAAATTTGATTTGAAACCCCTAGACGAAGAAAAACAAGATTAATTTTTATATCTTGCTTATCGATTCTTTCCGATAGAGAATTTAATTGCTGTAAAATTTTGAGAAGCAGCTCATTATTTCCACTTACATTATTTACACTATTTTCAGCATTTTCTGCTGGTCCTCTAGCGGCTTGTGCAAATGATACTCCGGGCTTGAAGTTCGGAGCTAAGACACTGTGGTGTAGTTGTGTTTGCTTTGGGAAAGATTTTAATCTCGCATCCTGATATCGGGAGCATCCTCGATATGATGCCGGGTGACCAAAAACACCGCAGTTCACACAATACAATTTCTCTTTTGGCTCCGTCTGAGCCGATTTGCACTCACCGGGAGCATGCACGTCCTTGCATTTAACGCATCGGTAATGCATGGCGCAGTTGGCAGCCGAATGCCCAAATCGTTGGCAGCGATAGCACTGATTGATTTCTCGTTTCTGGAGGCGTTCCCACCTCACCACTCGGAAATTAAATATCTGATTTGCTGAAGAGCGCTTGAACTGCTCTAATTTGTTATTTGTACTAAATAAAGTGGTACTTTTTTTTTTCTACCGTCGACCTTCTTGTCGCGAATTTTTTAACTGAGATAAACTCGATTTGTGGTGCTGTTTCCTTGAGAACCTGAAGAAGATCGACGGTATCTTCTCCGCAGTTCAAGCCCTTCAGCATGAACGTCTGGTTCTTCTCGCTTTTGGGGGTATAAGTGAAGTGCGGAACCTCCCCAGAATTCAAAGCATTTTTCGCTGATTTGAAGTCAACCAGTGATTTCGTTCTAATTGATAGCTTCTCGGAATTTATTCGTTTGATTTCGAAATTTGTCAATTTGTTAACGGCTGCCAACAGCCGAACCATGTCCTTTCCGCTTTGACCGAAGACATTAATTGGCGGAACTTTCTCGGTATTCTTGGCTACTTTTTGAGGAGGACCAACAGAACTACGGGCTGGTTTCTTCTCCTTATTTCTATTTTCATTATTTTTATTTTTTAAATAAATTATAAAATTATCATCTTTATTACCTTCGTCTACCTCCATATCCTGTTGGAGTCCATCCAGCGCTGCAAAATAATTCTGGGTTTCGTTGGTGCCACCAGCACTTAATACTTCTTCAGTGATTATTGGATTTGCAGCTTTCTTCTGTTTTGCGTGCTTATCGATTTTTCGTATCAGTTCACTCTCTTGAACTTTTTTTGCCGTCTTGAACATTTCTCCGTACGTTTGAATTCTTGCTTTTAACTCTTCGATTTCGCTTCGAAGTCGACACACCTCCTGTCTATCCTCGAGCACTTGTGTCTTACGGCCGCCATCTGCGGTATCCTGGGTGCTCGTGTGTCTCCGCTTGTTGACACTTGCCGCCAATTTCACACCGTCACTCTCCCCGGGGCCCCCCAACGGAGGGAAGCCATCGGGCTCCTCCATACAGCAGTCTCGAGTTGTCTTTGGCTTGGCCTTTTCTTGATTTATGGATATGGTTGGTCGATGCCTTCGACGATAAATTCTTCCCCAATAAAATCAAAACTTGCTTTTGACTGGCTCGTTAAAAATTATTTAAATATTTTGAAACTGACTTTTGTGAAAAATTAATTAATTTTTAAAATTACTGACAGGAGCGATTTAAAACACGTCCACACGCAACGAGTGCTAGACGTAGAATGGAAAATTTAGGCAAAATCCGTTGAAAAATGTGACCGCTAGAGGGCACGAAAGCCTGAAAAAGTCGCATATTTAAACCGCCGCCATTTTTAAAATTGCACATGCATGATCACCAATATGTCAAGTTTACTAGATCTAACCGATTTCTATCTTAAAATCAAGTTTCATATACATCGGTTCAAAATTACGACTTTTCGAAGACTTTGAAGTTTTGAGCTTCAACTGGCCGCCATTTTGTTTTTTTTCCGACCTGACCTCCAGTTTTTTAACATAACTCTTTAGATATTTAAAGTTTCTATCAAATCAATTTCTCTCGAGAAATTTACCTTAAAACAATACAGATTTTTAATTAGAGTATTTATTGCACATATGGAGTACCATGACTGAGTGATATCAGGAAAAGATTTGCCATTCGGTTGCTCGCGTACCTTCACCTTAAGATTAAGTGGCACTGAACGCTTGCGCGCCGAATGGCAGATTTCATAGCAAGATCGTGATAGCGTAAAGGTGGCCAAGCTGGTCTGGGACTCTCATCTTTAATGAGTTTGTGTTGAATATGTATAGTGTCGGAATTTTTTTGCTGCGGTACGTACAAACGTTAAAATAAAATCGATTTTACCTTAAACCCCAGAATTTATTTAATAAAAAGGTAAATGTACATTTCGGAAACAATCGTGTTCCTTCTTCAGTACCAACTGACTTATTTGTCTAAAACATCAACCTTATATACGTATATAAGGTTGATGTTTTAGACAAATAAGTCAGTTGGTACTGAAGAAGGAACACAATTGTTTCCGAAATGTACATTTACCTTTTTATTAAATAAAATCTGTGGTTTAAGGTAAAATCGATTTTATTTTAGTGTTTGTGTTGGCTGAATTGTAAATTAAATCCGCAAAAATCGTGATATCGGTGGTGTAGAATATATAGAAATACGGTCATCCTTTTATCATTTTACGTGATCAATAGAAGGGAAAACCATTGACAGGAGCAGATGATACATAGCAATTAAGCTATGAACATTCAGTGCCAGTGGGCGGTTCCCGAAAAGCTGAATTGACTTAATGTGGTGCTTTCTCTCGCTTATTTACCTCGACACGGCAGTGATTCGATCGATACACGTAATAATTTGAACGAAGGATTCTTCTTTCCAACTCACGAACTCCTCGAGAAATTTCATGGATCCATATACATAACCTAAGCGCAGATAAGAAAGCAAATTAAAGTTCAGATGCAAACCTAGCATTAGCTGCACACAGCACAATTTCAGAGCGTGATCGAGCATCTATCGTTTTCAGAACGCAGGAAAAGAAAATGGCCTAAACCGGATGATGAAAATAGATTAATTAAAATTTAAAAAATGCTTGCAGCAATTGACAATTGACATTACATGCGCCACCAAATAATTCAAAAAAGACAAGCGTCGAAGTCGAGGTATTAGCAGCTGCCTTAGCATAATCATCAAGCACACCGTAGAATTCAGAAGCAATACAAGTACTGACGATGATAATAGTTTAGCTTAAAAAAAGCCCGGTGAAGAAAACATCAATTAGGCACCTAACAAAGGTGACTCAAATTCAACCGGTGATCAGATTGATAAATATTAATTAACGATGAGAGTATAATAGAACATATTCAACCATCGGCGATTTTAGTGGAAACAAGTGACGTGGGTTTTGAAGACTAACTCATATGTTCTTAGTACCTTTCCTTATGATCTGTCACCACTAAATATGAGTATATTCTAAGATAAACTTTTTTATAATCTCTCACCAGAGAATACGAGTATATTTTCTTGTATAAATTTTCTTATTATGTATCATTGCTAAATGTGGGTATATTTGATTATGTATTTCCTTCTTCTTCCTCTTTGTAGCACAACAGCTCCTCCCAGACTTTCGCTTCCTGCAAATAGTGCTTCGAAATGTCTCGGTCCATTGACCGCGTCCTCCAATTTCGAAATCCGAGCAGCGATGAACTGTCTTCGTCGACCGAGTCAGACAAGCGTATCCTCAGTTTCTCCACTGGTCTCCGGTCTTCAGTTCTCCCAGTGAATACAGCCCATGGTTGTATCGAACTTGCCATTGGTCCCCATCTATCTATCATGGTTGTATCGAACTTGCCATTGGTCCCCATCTTGCTTCGCTCTGATTATTCGCCTCAGGACCCATCGCTCAAAGGCGTTCAATATATTTGCGGATGCTTGGGTTAGGGTCCATGTTTCACACATATAGCATAACACAGGTCTTATCACAGATTTGTTTACTTGGAGCTTTGTTTTCATGTGTATGCAGCTGGTCTTCAAGATCGTCAAACCTGAATAAAATATTTTATTTGCGAGCTATATTCTTCGGCGTATTTCGTCTCTTTCATTGGCCGTTTTCGTTATTTTGGCGCCTAGATACACAAATTCACCAACATATATATTTTGTGTGCTTGAGGTATTATTTCTTGACTGGGTCATGAGCTTTTCTTAATTTTCATTGATTTGTAGCCCTACTAGTTTTGCTCCGCTGTCGAGTTTCAGGAAGACTTCTTTGGAAGTTGTTAATAACCGTGACAAAATGTTGATGTCATCCGCATAGGCTACTACTTGGCTCGACTTGTATAGGAATATACCTCGTGTATTGACAGATAGCTTCCTTATGACGTACTCCTGAGCTAAATGGAATAGCAATGGGACCAGCCCATCTCCCTGCTTTAGTCCGATATTTGTGTCAAAGGCATCAGTGAGTTGGTTATTGATGCGAACTTGAGAGGTCTTCGACGCCATTGTCATTTGGTAAGACGGGCTAATTTGGCTGGCATGCTAAAGCAAAACATTATTTGGTACAGTGCGTTACGAACAATACTATCGTATACTTGCTTAAAGTCAACGAAAATTTGGTGCGCGTCTATGTTGAACTTCCAGCATTTTTCAAGTACGTCCTTGACTGTGCACAATTGGTCTATTGTCGATCTACCTGCTCTAAAACCTCTTTGATACGTATTTTATTTTCTAAGATTTATGAAAATATTTTGTACGCCGTACGAAATAGTGATATGCTTCTAAAGTTTTTGCTCTTGTTACATTTTTTGTGGATAGGGAATATAATTGGTTGAATTGAATTTGGCATAAGTTCTTGTTGCCAAATGTGCTGGATAACTTTGTGAATAGCTTTATGAACACTGCTGCCACCATATTTGATGAATTCCACTGGAATCCCATCGCTGCCCGGTGCTTTATTATTCTTTTAGGCTTTGACGATGAAACAAATTTCATCCAGAGTTGATGGGGCCAATGGAAGCTCTCCGCAGGCATCTATAGGCTTCGATGTTGTGGAACTGTGCGGAGGATTAAGGAGGCTCTTGAAATACGATAGCCATCTTTCATGAATGATATTGCCGATCTTATTTCGACAGAGCGTGGTTTTGGGCTGATAACCACGTTTCAGGGGTTTCACTACTTTGTATGTCTGAATTGGTCGTCATAGTATTTTATTTTCTTAATTCTAATGATCTTATTCCCTACTCTTTTGAGATTTTCATAGTGTTCTCTCTTTGTCCTGGTGTTCCTATCTAGGTATAGCTTGTGCGCCTGATTCTTTTTGTCTAACGCATTCTGGCACTCATCATCGAACCAATCATTTATTTTGCGCCGGGCTTCATGTCCGATCGTCTGTTCTGCCACGGTCTTAATATTCGCTTTCACTTCCATCCAGAGCTCATTGCTTGTCTTTAACGAGGCGTTTGATAGGATGGAAGCCAGCTGGTTGCTGAGGAACTCCGTGAAATGTTTACCCACAGACGCCCTTTGGAGCCTTTTGACATCAAATTTTTGTAGCGGGCTGGCCTTCGCCGAATACGCCTTTGACGTACGACATCGATAGGATAATTTGATCCTCGGTGTGTACGGTCGTCAAGTATGCTCGAAGCCTAACGTTGTTGGATCAGAACATGGTCGGTCTGGTTTTGTGTGTTGCCATCTGGTGATACCCAGGTCATTTTATGAATGCATCGGTGTAGGATGCAATTCGAACATACGTATGACTAGATTTCTGCTTCAAGCAACGTCGATAAGGCGCTGGCCGTAGTCATTTATTTCATCATGGAGGCTATATCCTCCAGTCATTCCCCGATAAGATAGCTCATTGCCAACCGTAGTGTTGAAATCATCCAGAATAATTTTTGTGTCATTTGTAGGCGATAAGTTGACTAGTCTTTCCAGGTGATTATAGAACGTTTCCTTCGTTTCTTCGTCCTTTTCTTCGGTCGGGGCGCGAACATTGATCAGCCAGACTTTGAAGAATTTCGCTTTTATACGGACTGCACACAACGGTTCGTTTATTGTCTTGAAATCAATAACGTGCGATTTAAACTCCCTATCCACAATAACAGTCACTTTGCATTGTCGTTTTTCAGTAGGCATCCAACTTTTGAATATTGTGTGCGAACTCATGTTTTGAATATCATTACCATTCCAGTTCGTTTCCTGGATTGCCAGTATTTTTAGTTGATATTTACTGGCCTTTTGTAAAAAGTCTTTAACAGCGCCAGGATAATTAAATGATCTGACATTCGAGGATCCAATGCCATAGTCCTTTTTTCCGATCGCGAGATGTGTTTCTTTATAATGCACTTTTGTATTTGTAAAATGGTGTGATACATGTATGCATGTATGTACATTTAATGCTTTGGCATCCTTATTAGAATATCTTATAGAGATCACTAATATTAGGATCCCCAAAAACTTAACTTTACTTACAATTATTCATTAAAATTAAATATCATATAAAACAGAGAAAGCTAGGAAAAAGAGTGAATTTGGAAACAAATTAATTTGAAAATCAAACAATAAAACCTACAATATGAATTAGTAATAAAAAAAATCCTAGTTAGAGACTTTCCAGCGGCGATAGAAGTGGAAGGTGACTAGACCGTCAAGCGGGCTAGGTTTTTGATACTCTATAACTATTTGGCTCAGGCTTTTGGCTCGGTTACGCAATTTTACTTAGTGTAGAATGTTTCAATTAGGATAAGAGTAGCTTATGTCTGGCACCGTGTTGGTATGCATATCGGGAACTCGAGGTTTGGAAGTCGTTCTTTTTTGATTTATTGGAAGCCTCGAAAAGGAATTGGTCATCGAACAATTTATGAACGCGTTTCAAAGGGCAATTTGAACTGGTGGCTGAAAGATTTGAGCACAGTCTACTTGCGTCAAGACTTTTGACCAAAATTCCTCTCCGAACTAGCAGGCCGATAAGCCAGAGGCACGGTTCATTGATGTGCCTCAAGACTCCACGTCTTTAACTGATGAGAGGTTGGTTTCGATTCCACTTGGGGGGATTGCGGATGAAGCGATATTAAAATCATTACAAATCACATGCAACATGGGGCCCGAAACGTTACAAGTGGAAGAGTTCAGTTGTTTTCTGACTGTTGTTTTCTTCACGGAAAACATATTGGTACTTCAGCGGAGTTGTGTGAAGCACACCATGAGCCACTTCACATGCGATATAGCTCCTGCTATCCTTTGATCAATTTTTTTTCACGAAAAAGTTCCTTTCAATGTGGGTTCCCGGGTGAAAACCTGTAGAACGTTTCTCCTATATGCTTGGACATACAAGAAAATAGAATGTTCCTTGTCTTTATGTTCTAGAAGGACTCTACTCCCTTTTTATGCGTGATAGGTGATCGGAGGCATTAGAATGCATCGTAGCTGGGTGGACGGACACACGGCCAAAGCGTGATAATGATCACAAGGCCTTGTGGAGCACCGATACATTCGATCATGATAATGAGATACTCTAACTATTTCTAAGCGAAGGCCCGAAAGGGGCTGTAGTGCTACGAAAAAACAAAAACAAGTTGGGTAGACAGACCTATGCTCATGTCAGAAGGGTTTTGTACTCAACTTACGAAATGCAGTAACCAGTAACGAATAAAATCAAGAAACATGTCATGTTCGAGGATCATACTATTGCTAACAAAGTTGAAAGGATTTAGACTTCTGAGGTATTTGTTATAGTTATACCCACAAATATCTCCCTTGATAATTATTTCGATTTTTTAAGATCACGGGTGTCCATTCGCGAGGGAGGAAACACATTTTTCATGTATTTCCCCCCCCCCCCCTATGCCCCACTGAAGAAGAACTATTTTGAAAAGCTCTCATAGAGAACTTTCAGTTGATACTCATATCGGCTACCTTTCATGAAATTTTTTTTCAGGGGCCACTCCTCTGTACTGTAATCATCGATTCATGGCCTGTTTTTTAGAATCTTAGAATGGTTACAAAGCCCTTTTGCTAGGAGCTCTCTCCTGCCTTTCCGACTTGTTTCAATTGTATATACTCATCTTCATGATACCTATCATTCCTGAAATTTTCATGCAAATCCTAGCAAAGCTGTAGTTTCTAAGTCGGTAAAAAGCGCATATGGCTCCATAGCCATATGTTTCCATAGTAATACAGGGCATATTATTCCATAGTAATGCAGGAAAATTCAAATCGCTATAACTTCGTTAAATATTATTCGATCCTTATGAAACTTTCAGAAAAGATCAATCTTATAAATAGTCATCTGTGTACTGAATTTTATTGAATTTAAGGGTACCGTCTAGATTTTATTCAAGAAAACATAAAATCAATAAATCATACTATTACTAACAAAGTTGAGTGAATTTCGACTTCTCATGTATTTGTTGTTGTTGTACTCATTAAGGCCTACATCCATGATTTTTTTCAGATTTTTCGGATGGAAGGTGTCCAATCGCGAGGGGGGGGTACGCGAAAAGTTCGTACATTTCCCCTTCCCCTGCCCCCCTCGGTGCTTATAAGGCAATTTTAAGACTTGTTTTGAAAAGATCTCGTTGAGGCCTTTCTAATGACACCCTACTCGACTACTAATGGTGAAAATTTTTTTTTGGGGGGTCACTTCCCTATATGGGGAGACCCCCCTTAAACCCCTTTGAAAATTTTTTCCACCATTGAACTTTCAAGAAGTCACTACTTCTGACCTTTCCACAAAGTTTCATGGCTGTAACTTCTATAGTTTCGGAGAAAAAGTGCTGTGACATACAGACGGACGGACGGACGGAAAAACGGACGGACGGACGGACGGACGGACAGACGGACAGACGGACACAGGTCGTGATTGCAATAGGGTTTTGTATTTTAGTACAAAACCCTAAAAAAGGTAATCGGAGGCGTTCGACTTTTATTCGCGTGCGTTAGAATTGTGAAGTCCGGTATGCTTCCATGTGTCGAGACTTTGACGACCGCGTACAAGAATACTACTGTTATTACTTCCATTCACCTCGTTGAGTCATTTAACGTAGCTTAGAGACGGCTTGTTATGTGATTTGGGATGGGATAAAGCGAGTTAATTAGAAGCACCCACTTTTCGACAGTCCACCATTCGTTTCTGTTTCCACTGGACTTGTCGCTGCTAGAAGGAAAGAGCAAAATAAATATTAAATTTTTTTGCAGGATTCTTAGCTCACCACTATCGGCCACTTATGTACTACAATATTAGTTGTCCTATCCTTTCAGGGAAATATAGTAGGAAATATTTTTGTTATACTCATATATACGCAGACATTTAGTAGTTAGGGCCCTTTTTTGACATTGTCATTAGGTGTTAATTTTTTTCACCACATATATATATATATATATATATATATATTATATATACATATCTTTGTACAAATATAAATATATATATGCACATATATACACACAAACATATATATGTATATATACATATATATATATATATATATATATATATATATATATATATATATATATATATATATATATATATATATACTCGTATATATATATATATATATATATATATATATATATATATATGTATATATATATATATATATATATATATATATATATATATATATATGTATATATATATATATATATATATATATATATATACATATATATATATATATATATATATATATATATATATATATATATATATATATATCATTAGAGGCGCCTCGTCTTATAGGGGCATCAGAACCGATGACCCTCGAGGACATTATGACGCTACTGCAGGGTGTGATCCCTTGACTTGATTATATGGAACGAAAATTGAAACCTGTAGGCTGACTCAGACCGCAGAAACCACCATAGTGGGGCTTAGACCATAACCCACGGCACTTCCTCCCGTATCACCGACGGATTCAGAACGCACGCTTTCTGGTTTTGCAATGAATCCGATGGCCCCCGCCTAGCAACCATGTACCAGTAATGTAATTCCACCGATAGCTGGACCGGTGGCCCCACTGTGCGGCAAGGAACCGACCAAAACTTTCTGTGTAAAGTCTATACAGATACCAGCTCTGGGGAGCAGCTTGAACTTGCACTTCAGCGGAGAATCTGGTTCATTATCTGTGGAAATGATTTTCACTAGGGTGGAGACTCTGGTGAACGAAATGCTGGCAGGTGACTTAGCCGCGCTGGTGGGAGTTTCGCCTTCAGTACTATTAGGTCCGTCATTGAAAGCCTGCTAGGGGATCTTCTTGACCCCACCGTAGCAGCTTTGGTCTCAACTAAAGAACACTCTACGAGCAAAATTCTTGGAGATTAATCAAAACGAACTTATTCGAGATAAGATGCAGCTTTGAAGGCAACGGTCTGGAGAGAAATTAGCCTCGCTAAGGTCAGATCTCCTCCTACGCCTCAGCATCCGGCTGTAAGTTTCGCTCTTACAGGATGAAATGTTGTCTCTGCTGAAACGAAACCTGCACTCAGAGATAGGGAGATACCTCTCCATGATTGACGTTTGCAACATGGTGGCCCTATTACGAATCGTCAGTCGCATTGAAGGAATTGAGGAGGACATTATCGAAGCCACTCACCGAGGAAGAGTTACAGAATTGGTAGCGGCTGGTTATTTAGACAATGAGCCGACTCAGTAGCGGAGCTCACATGATTCACGAGTCCGAGCGAGAAATTGATAGAGAAACTCGCTAACGCCACAGTCTGCTGGAATTACAGACAACCTGGATACCAATTTTCTGCATGCCCAGATGAGCCATCGATTTTTTGCTGTCACTGTGGCAAGGATACGTATGTTCTAGATTGTTCAGACGGTAAGCTGCGAAAAAAATTGACAAAGGGTGCACAGATCAGCAAAAAACACTCAAAGACAGTTTAGGGAACAAGACCTCAACTCCTCTAGCTCCCAAAACACCTACCCAGAAAAAAGCTGAATAGAACCACACTAGTCGACCCTCTCTGACCTCGTTACTTAATGACCACAAGTCATCCGAAGCTCCGCTAACGATAAAAAATGCTATCGAAGGTTATACGGCAGTGGCAGCCGATAATTGGAATGTCTCGTGGTGTAAGAAACGTTATCATGTTCGCCTAAGGGAGTATCAGGTGGCACGTAAACGCATTTTTAATGACGAGATTGCGCCCATGCGGAAATTCTGGAGAAAGGTGACGCATTTATATACGAAGATGCAATCCTCATTGCTCCTCTTCTCTGTACCTGTGCCAAATGTTTTTGGTATACCTCCTTACTGACAGCGTCGCCCCATACTTCTGCTCCGTACAGTAGCACCAAGCCTACAGCACTCATCAAGAGGCGTCTTCTTGATGGGCTCGGTCCCCCTACGTTGGTCATAAGTCGACTCAGAACTGATACTCTCAAAGCAGCCTTCCAGCCGTTGCCCTGATTTGCTCAGAGAAACTCATCTTCGAGTCGATCAGTAGCCCCAGGTACTTCACCGGGTGTGATTGAAGAATTGTAAAGTGCATGGGCTTCGCCAGTTATCTTAGCGGTTAAATCGAATAAGGTTCAACTATGCCTCAATGCCAGGTGCTACTGTGCATACTGTTACAGTTAAAGATGCCTACCTTCTCCCGCTGATCGAGGGTATCTTCAGTTGGTTACCCAAAACTAACATTTTTACCAGCTTAGACCTCAAAAAATGTCGCTTGACAATTCCGAGCCATAAAGTAGTACAAGCTGCCCAGGGCTTATCAAGAGTCGTCTTCTTGACAAGGAGAGTCCCTTTATATTGACTATTAAATGTGCAAGTGTCATTACTTTGCCTGTCGCTTTATTAGCTGTTACCCCAATTTACTCGGAAAAGCTTACCTTCGTGTCTATCAATATGCCCAAAGATTTGACTCTGACTTTGAGAATCATTTTTTTTGAATGATGACTTTGGTTCTTTCCAGTGCAAGGCTGGGGCGCAAGAGTCATCCAGTCCCTCATTCAGCACATTAGCATACCAAGCCATGTTCGACCATGCGTTCAGTGACTAGCGCCCCAGCATCGTTGATCAAATGTGGCTCATCTAGCAGCTTCAGCCTCAGGATCTTATCATCTGAGATTTCCACAAGCCTTGGCCGTGTCTACCATACACAACGGGTTTCCTTCCCTTTACTGATCGGTACGAGCTTCGCTACTTTCCAGAATTCCGGGAATATTTCATCAAGTAGGCAAGCGTTGAACTTAGTAAGCAGCAGGTCAGGGCAACATCAGTCCTATCTACAGTACCTCAACAGGAATCCCATCTGGCCTGGAAACCTTTTGGCTTCATGGACAAAACTGCTTCGTGCAATTCAGTCATCGTAAAGAGTGAGCAGTCTGTTGGAGTTTCATCGTGAATCATTTCAACAAGAACGAGGTGTGTAGGGAAAAGAGCCCATATAATCACGTCCATCTTTTCCACCTCGTATGTGCAGAGCAAACATTTAGCTCCGAGCTTCTGCATGATCAGCATGTTGCCGAGATCTCATGGATCCCTGTTCACATTGTCCACCAGATTTTACCAGCAGCTGGCATTTATGTTGTTGATAAGTTTCCAAAGATGCTTCCTTGTAGTAATCGAGCAGTTACCCTATTAAACTGCTCTAAAACTTTCCTATCTCCTTCACCCTTACAGCATGGTGATCAAGAAAATTGAAATTCCTACTAGAAAAAGTGAAGACAGGTCAATGAAACGCATATTGCTATAGGCGGCGACAAGTAGACATTAATGATTATTCAGTTTAGAATTTTTTTTTAATATCTAATGTCTTCGTTAAAATGATCAAGAACTAACAAACACCTTGCATACCAATTTTGTTTATTCGTCCCTAATTTTCCTTTATACTTATTAATTATACGCACCCAAACATATAAAATACAATATGTAAACTAATTTGAGGCTTGCATCGAAAATATGGGAGTGAAGTGGTGCACGCTTACGGCGACGCGAAGGCTGACGCGTCTTTATGTTCCTCGACGAATTTACGAGGTTGGCGAAAGTGGAAAGACGGCAGTGTTGTTGGTTGCGTCCTTCTCTTTGCTCGGTTTGATCACTTCGGCATGATCAGTTGGTTTTATATCCGTTAGCAGGTTGGATTGAGTGGGGTATCTGAAGCGTTGGCTGGGACGGGTAGACATTAAATATAGACTAAGACTTAGTTGCGCTCATTAAGATCACCTCGGAGGTGGTCTCAGTTGGTCAGTCGGGAAGTGAACGATCGTGGACCGCAGTGAGAAAAGTGATCGATGTAAATTGTGCAAGTAACGGGCAAAGAGTTTGGTAGAACGAGGTGGTTGCAGTAAAAAAAAAAACTTCTTGAGAAATAATTTTGGTTTCCCGCTACTCAAATTTCTGCTCTTTCTACCTACAAGTAATTATACGTTCCACAAAGAAGAAAAGAAAGTAATCTAACCAACAATCCTGATAATAATCATAGCTCAACCGCAAAACTGAAACCCCAATTTAAACTGCTCAGATTGTCTCATGTCGTTGCAAACGTGTGTCACTATTTACATTCATTCAATGCCCTCCATTGCAAATTATTTGGCTTGTATGCACTCCACTAGACCTGATCGTCTATCATGCACTTGTTGATCGTCTTGTACGCAAGTGCGCGACGTCAATTAGCGATGCAACTATGTTTGGCGGAAATACAAAGCAACTGAGGCCGATCTGGCTCATTGGTGAATGCAGAATTGCATACTCACCAGCCAAAATCGAACAGCAAGACGGTTTTGGGGAAGTTGATAACGATCATAAAGTGCGTACTCTATTCGTTAGTAACTGCACTTCGTCTTGACTGGATTATCATTATATCATATATAAAGCATCGTTTGTGCCATTCTATTTCTAGTACATTGTTCAGTTCGTAGTCAATCTAGGCTGGAACGGGAGCAGCCAAAAGTCAGTGTAAATTGACAACGAAGAACTTATGTCTTCGGGAGTCTTGAGAAGAGAATGAAAACCACCCAAAAAGCAGCCAAGATTCAGTGCCGAGCGCTTGTTCGCTATTAGCAGCGCCATCGCGAGAGGACAATTGGTCGTGGAGTTCTCTGGACATAAGGGTGATACAATAATTGTCCAGGTGATGATGGACTCTGCTCATTAGGAGCGCTGTACTGTGGTTGCTGCGATTAAGACAGGAATGTCTAAGTTGAAGCGATCGAGTAGGCAGCACTTCAAGCTCTTCAAATTCGGGGTGCCTTGACGTAAATGGAGACACAAAGGAATGCATCGTAGTCACAGTCGCGCTTTCAACGATGAGTGGTGTGTGATCGCTGTTAATTCGATTTTGCTGTGCTGTAGGATATCCTTGGAAAGTGGTTAAGTTACTATTACTTGTAGAATCTTAATTGTATGTCTCTATCAGTGCTCCTAAGACTTTATTTCGTATTCGTGTTTGGATTACCTTACACTTACTGAGTACATTTGATACCTTTGCGAATCTATTTGAACTAGCGACAAAGAACAGTCAAACAAATTTTCATTTTTTTGCGTCTAGTAGAAGTCAGGCGATTTCAATTTTCCGTAGCAATTTGAAGTGAATCGAGAACCTCTGACGAATTCGCGAGAGTGGTTTTGCTTTTGCTCCACACAAATTACAAGTCAGAGAATTTCCACCACAAGAAAACGTGATCAGAGTTTAGTTCCGCAGAAGTTTTCGCCAGCCAGTATTTCCAATTCATATTTCACAAGTGTCGGACCTCCTGGTTAGTGCTCGAATAGGAGGCCGTGATTTAATCGATGTTTTGTGAATTCAATGGTGGAAAATATTTTCCCACGCATCCACAGGAAAACGGTGTCCCGTCGCGTCTTGAAATGTGTATCGTGCCCAAAAGCGCCCAGTGACATTAAAAGTTATAATTTCCAGAAAAGATTATTTACAAGTGCCTCGTTTCTGAACTTGAGCTAATTTGTGGAATACGCTCGAGACCCTTTTTATGAAAAACCAATATTATTTCCTAATAACACCTTTCCTATATTTCGATTTGCTAATGACTATTGTGGTAAATTCTTTTTGATGATTTTGGGGTTTAACTCAGAAATCTCCGGCAAACAATAGAATATACATTAACCCCTGTCATTGATAAATGTCAAATTTTTTGGCGATATATCCTTTTAAATTAGAACGCGTATAATACAACATACTATTTCTTATCTTTTCGCTGGTGGTAGTGTTAGTTTTACGTAGGGATGTAGGGAAATCACTAAATAATGTATCTGCATGTTTTTTTTAAAACATCATTTTAAAAAACGAGTGAATATAAATCTATGAATAATCTAAATAACTTCACGGTGACTCAAACCATACATGGTTAGATTGAAAATTGAAAATTTACACATATGTATCTAGAAAAACATAAAAGTAATCATACGTTTTTCTTTTTGGCCAAAAAACTAGCGTAGTCCCTTTTGAAATCCTATCATTTTATTTGTCTGCTAGCTTAACATTCAGTAATTATACGATTGGATTTAAAGAGGTAGATTTTGTTGATGTTAATGAAACTTATCATAATTCCGAATTATATTCTGTAACAAACGTTTGTTATATAATGACAAGTCCAAATCTTGGTTTTGTATTATATAAGCTATTTTGATCGCGTTCTATGTTCTATTTCTGAATAGAAACTCTGACGGTTATTAAAAAAATCTTATTGCGATTATATTGATATAAATATAAATATTAGGAACCTTACTATAGGGGTTTACTATTCTTTAAGGAGAAAAGGAGATAAATATGATAGTAAAATATATAAAATTGTCAAGTCCATTTTTTTGAAATAGATGATTTACTTATTTTATAATATTGCATGCGAAATGTGAATAAATTTACGCAGCTCCTACACACACACAAACCACGCTATACGAGAATATGCTAAAGTAATTTGCATTTATTCATCATTTAATTTGGAAATTTTCAATTATTCGAAGTTTAAAGAATAAATAAAAACAAGTTGGGTAAACAGACCTACGCTCATGTCAGAAGGGTTTTGTATTCAATTTACAAACTGCAGTGACGCAGATCGAATCAAATCAAGAAACATGTCAAAGACGATTTTATTGGAGAAAGTATGAAATACGAAGCTCATGCTATTATTAACAAAGTTGAACGAATTTCGACTTCGGAGGTTTTTAGTATTGTTATACCCATAAATATCTCCCTTGATAATTATTTCAGATGTCCATCCGCGACGGAGAAAACACATTTTTCATGTGTTTACACCCCCCCCCCCCCCCTGTGTCCCCACTGAAGCAAAAACTGACAGTTCAACAACTGTTTTGAAAAGCTCCCAGGGAAACTTTTATTTCATACTCATATCGGCTACGTTTGAAGAATTTGTTTTTCAGGGGCCACTCTCCTGTACTGTTATCATCGATCAATGGCCAATTTTTTCGAACCCTAGAATGGTTACAAAACCCTTTTGCTAGGAGCTCTCTCCCACCTCCTTGACTTGTTTCACTTATGAGCATTAATTGTAGGTACTCATCTTCAGTCATTCATTCAATTGAATCAAGTGTTCAAAGCATGCACCATAAACGTTGAAGTTGGGAAAAAATAACTCAAAATTATTCAATCTTCGCATTTAAATCAGCCACTATTTTGTTTTACGATTACTGATACCACTAACTGAACCGATTCTCAAAGATATACATGACACCTATCATTCCTAAAATTTTCATGCAAATCCTAGCAAAATTGTAGTGTCTGAGTCGGTAAAAGGAGCATGTTGTTCCATAGCCATATGTTGCCATAGTAATACATGCAGCGCATATTGTTCCATAGTAATACAGGAAAATTCAAACCGCTATAACTTCGCTAAATATGATTCAATCTTTATGAAACTTTCAGGAGAGATCAATCTTATAAATAGACATCTACGTACTGAATTTAATTGAATTTAAGGGTACCGTTAAGATTTTATTCAAGAAAACATAAAATCAATAAATCATACTATTACTAACAAAGTTGAGTGAATTGCGACTTCTCACGTATTTGTTGTTGTTGTACTCACCAAGACCTACATCCCTGATTTTTTTCAGATTTTTCGGATCACAGGTGTCCAATCGCGAGGGGGGGGGACACAAATTTTTCGTACATTTCCCCTCCCTGTGCGCCCCTCGAAGCAAACTTTGCCAAACTAAGACCTGTTTTGAAAAGTTCTCATCAAGACCTTTCATTTGATACCCATATCGGCTATCTTCAATGAAATTTTTTTTTCGGGGGGTCACTCTCCTATATGGGGAGACCCCCCTTAATTACCTTATAAAATTTTTGTAGTTGAACTTTGAAGAGATCACCACTTTACACCTACACACAAAATTTGATGTTTCTAGCTTAAGTAGTTTCCGAGAAAAACTGCTGTGACACACGGACGGACGGACGGACGGACGCACGGACGGACAGACGGACAGACGGACAGACTGGTCGCGAAACTAGTAGGGTTTTGTAAAATTATTTTACAAAACCCTAATGAATTGGTAAACCTTAACCATCGGTCTTTCCCGTTCGTTTTATCAGACCATGTGTAGGACCTGGTACGGTGGAAGGCTCTCACCACCAGACATGTGCCAACCATCGGGCACATAACAACCTTTTTGTTTCAGGTACTCTCGCGGGTTGAGTGGCCCCGAGCAAGGTGCCTTTTTATGGCATAGGGTTATGTGATCCGATTGCATAACTCTATGACATAAATTGGTCAAGTTATGATGTATGAGAAGGGAGATACTTGGCCACTGCAACATCTATGGATCTTGATCCAGTTGGGAGCGTGCGAGGGGGCATCATCACCACCCGGTTGTCCCACTCTTATTTGTGGGCCATGATAGTTGTCGGGTAACGATGAGGTTACCCTAAGTCCGTCCGTTTTTATTTGTTCAACTTGTTCTCTGAACAAGTCATTCCATCTCTTTGTAGTTACCTACTATTTTTCGACTTCGGTCGTCTGTTTTTTGAGACCCTAGAATTCGTGAATGCGAAATGCTTTTGTAGTGGCTCCTTGTGCTGGGGGAATGAACCCGCCCTACGACACCACAATGCTAGCCTGCCAGCGCATTCACGCGTCCTCAGACAAGGGCATTCTCGGTGGGTATCAACATCTTCCTCCACCGAGGCAGCAGACCATCGCTGCAGTCCTTTACGGACTTGATACTTACCGTATTCACTACATCCTAGACGACTTGTATGCAACGTCAGAGTTTGTGACATTCACTTCACAGTTCAGCTATTTTACATGACCACCAATACACTGAAGGCAACCATATCCTGGTCTCCGGCCGGGAATGGAAGATTTGCAAAGCTCCCAGCATCAACGCCCACGCCAAAAGCACACAAACAAACTTCTCAATCCCCACCTTCCCAGTGGTCCATCCCAAACAGGGAGACCGTCGTTAATCGCAAATGCTTTTGAATTGCACACTGATCACAAGCCATTAACGCGGATCTTCAGTGATAAGAAGGGCATACTTGTTCATTCTGCATGTTATATATGTATACAAATGAAATATATTTGCTCTTTTTTACTAATACAGTCATATATCATTATACACATTTGCATCCCAATATTTCGGACACTTTTTTCCTAACCTTTCGAGCCGCAACATGTGATATCGCGCGCCAATATCAAGTGTTAAATATCTTGTATTTAATTGTATTAAATGAATTGAATACCTGTTAGTGAATAAACTACTCGTATTTGAATTATTATAACTCGGTGTGTTCTATAAAACTTAAAGACTATGAACAAAACAGTGCTAAACACACGAAACAAGTAACCGTAAAACACTGCAATTGTCTTCGAATATTGACGTTACTGGATGGAAAAAATTTCGCATATGCTGATTTTGTTTCAAGACTGATGGACCCTCATGCAGAGTCAGGTCTTGAGGACATTGTGATTGCAGAAATTTCGCGATACGCCGCGATATTAGTAGGGTTTACTTATCTTCATTTATGAAACTTCAAAAATGCGTATCTGGAATTAAATTTCTACCAATGCAGTTAGGCCTGTTTTTCATGACAATATCAATCTTAAGTACTTGAAAGTAAGAAGCTAGGTTAAGAGCTTACTTAGGAAAAATGTACTCATTTTATCCTCTTCGTGATTTTTTTTTTGTGGTAGGGAGGTGAATGCTATTTCTGCAGAGAGTGTTGGACTCCCTTGCGCGACTGGACTACCCACTAAATACCTCCCCTCTCAACCTGAGAACCCAGCCTGGAACCGTTTGACACATTACTTCGGGCCAGGTCTCGTTTTGTTACGCCGTGGAGCGCCTTCAAGCTGAGGAATCCCTTTCCTAGCGGGAGGGGAGAGGGGAAGAGGAAATGCCAGAAGAGCGATCCCCCAGCCCCAGTGCCCCCGGCTGCTGTGGGTCCCTTTTATATTTTAGGACTGCCCGAGCATAATGTGCCACCTGGTTCAATTTGTCAACCGATTCGAGCATCACCGCAACTATATTATCCAGGGTGAGCTCTCCCGTCTCCCTGTAGAGTTCCCTTTGCAGCCTGACCCATTTTGTACACGCGAAAAATGTGTGACAGGCATTGTCCTCCTCTCCAAGACAAAACCGACAATCGGGGGACCGTGACTTACCGATCTTGTGCAACTAAGACTGAAAACACCCGTGCCCGCTCCAAAGCTGGGTCAGATAGAAGTCAGTCTCACCATGCCTTCGATTTCACCACGGTCTCACATCCGGGATGAGGCGCGCAGTCCACCTTCCCTTCGTGCAATTCACCCAAGACTGCTGCCAATCGTTGAGTGAGCGCTGTCTCTCTTCGGGGACAACTATCTCCCTCGCATCCTCGTTTCGGTGCAGGTAAATAGCGCGGCGCTCTCTAGCAAGGAGGGCAATAGGTATCACGCCTGCAATCACTCTCACCACCGAGTCGGAGACTGTTGGATACGAAGATGTAATTCTCAGTGCTCCTCTTCTCTGCACCCGTGCCAAACGTTTCCGGTATACCTCCTTGCTGAGAGCATCGCCCCATACTTCTGCTCCGTACAGTAGCACTGACCCTACAGCACTCATCAAGAGGCGTCCCCGCACTATCGCGTCCATCTTTTCCGCGTCATGTATACAAGTCTTCCGTAGGGCATCAAGTTTCCCCATGACCAGCTTGTAGCCAAGGCCCCACGGATCCTAGTTCACATTGTCCACTAGGTCTTGCCAGCAGCGAGCCTTGCTACTGTTGATCAGCTTGCGAAGGCATTTCCTGGCCGACTTATATACTGCCACCTGCTCACATGCCTCATCAGGGTTCGGCACCCGTTGAGCCTCACGTCGAAGCTTGTGACACTCCCTCCGCTTTTCAGCAATTTCAGTTTGCCACCAGTACACTGGGGGCTTGCCATGCCGGGGTCTTTGACGGGGCATAGAAGCGCAGCAAGCAGTCGTAATGATGCTCATAGTAGAGTTCACCACGTCTTCAGCTGCCCGTTCTTCCGTCCCCTCCGAAGCTCCCTGCAGCGGCTCACCTGCTGTGAGAGCCTTGACGAACCTCTCGACATCCATCCTTCCGATGTTCCATCCAGTTGTGGAAGGCCGAGAGCACGGACGTCGGGAGGCAGCATCACTTATCTCAAGCAGAATGCACTGACGATCACTGGCTGAGTAGTCCTCTAATACTTTCCAGTTGTGTATCCTTCGTACTAAGGACTCCGAGGCGAATGTCACGTCCGGTATGGTTCCCTCACAGCCAATACGGCGGAAAGTCGGCGTATTTCCGGAGTTTAGTACGACGAGGGCCGTCCTGGCCGCCATTTCCAGGATTCGTTTTCCCCGCGGATCCGTCTGAGGCATGCCCCATTCGATTGCTTTAGCGTTGAAGTCACCCCCAACGAGCACTTTTCCCTCTGCGTTCGAGACAGCGCCCTCCAAAGCATTAAGCTTGGCTTGGAAAGATGATATCGATTCGTTCGGCATTAGGTACACACTAAAGAAGGTGATCCCTGAGCACCGAACCCACACGAAACCATCCCCCCGTCCACAACTCTCCGCTTGAAAGTCACTGTTCCGAACCCAGATGGCGGCAGTACCAGTTTCATCAGAATACCATAATGCAGGACTTTTACTATGGTGTTGCTCACTCAGCAGCAAGAAGTCGGCTTTCATGTCCCTCACAAACTGCTCAAGCAGATTTTGGGCGGTTGAACTGCGGTGTAGGTTTAGCTGCAGGATGCGGGTCATCGAAGCTCTGATTTGGACTTGGCTAGGGCTTCCTGGAACACCCGGCATTTCCCTGATCCCAAGACGTGTCCAAAATCAGGTTTTGGATCAGCATCCTTGCAAAGAATACAGTGTGCCTCCTTCGTACACTTTTTAGGGTTTTGTAAAATAATTTTACAAAACCCTTCTAAAATCGCGTCCTGTCTGTCCGTCTGTCCGTCTGTCTGTCCGTCCGTCCGTCCGTCCGTGTGTCACAGCAGTTTTTCTCGGAAACTACTTAAGCTAGAAACATCAAATTTTGTATGTAGATGTAAAGTGGTGCTCTCTTCAAAGTTCAACTACAAAAATTTTTTATAAGGTATTTAAGGGGGGTCTCCCCATATAGGGGAGTGACCCCACGAAAAAAAAATTTCATTGAAGGTAGCCGATATGGATATCAAATGAAAGGTCTTGATGAGAACTTTTCAAAACAGGTCTTAGTTTGGCAAAGTTTGCTTCAAGGCGTGCACAGGGAGGGGAAATACACGAACAATTTGTGTCCCCCCCCCCTCGCGATTGGACACCTGTGATCCGAAAAATCTGAAAAAAATCAAGAATGTAGGCCTTGATGAGTACAACAACAACAAATACGTGAGAAGTGGCAATTTACTCAACTTTGTTAGTAATAGTATGATTTATCGATTTTATGTTTTCTTGAATAAAATCTTAACAGTACCCTTAAATACAATGAAATTCAGTAAACAGATAACTATTTATAAGATTGTTCTACCCTGCAAGTTTCATAAAGATTTAATCATATCGAGCGAAGTTATAGCGGTTTGAATTTTCCTGTATTACTATGGAACAATATGCGCTGCATATATTACTATGGCAACATATGGCTATAGAACAACATGCGCTTTTTACCGACTCAGACACTACAGTTTTGCTAGGATTTGCATGAAAATTTCAGGAATGATAGGTCTCATGAATATCTTTGAGAATCGGTTCAGCTAGTGGTATTAGTAATCGCACAGCAAAATAGTGGCTGTTTTAAATGCGAAGATTGAATAATTTTGAGTAATTTTTTCCCAACTTCAACATTTAAGTTGCATGCTTTGAACACTTGATTCAATTTAATGAATGACTGAAGATGAGTACCTGCAATTAATACTCATAAGTGAAACAAGTCAAGGAGGCGGGAGAGAGCTCCTAGCAAATGGGCTTTGTAACCACTCTAGGATTCGAAAATATTGGCCATGAATCGATGATAATAGTACAGGGGAGTGGCCCCTGAAAAAAAATTCATCAAACGTAGCCGATATGAGTATGAAATGAAAGTTTTCATGGGAGCTTTTCAAAACAGTTCTTAAACTGTCACTTTTTGCTTCAGGGGGGAAATACAGGAAAAATGTGTTTCTTCCCTCGCGAATGGACATCTGAAATAATTATCAAGGGAGATATTTATGAGTATAACAATAACGAAAACCTCAGAAGTCGAAATTCGTTCAACTTTGTTAATAATAGTATGATCTTCGAATTTCATATTTTCTCCAATAGAATTGTCATTGGCATGTTTCTTGGTTTCATTCGATCTGGTGACTGCATTTTGTAAATTGAATACAAAACCCTTCTGACATTAGCGTAGGTCTGTTTACCCAACTTGTTTCTTTTATGTCCCATTTCACCGCATTTGTAACATAGGGAACTCCTATCGGGTCCTTTGCATACTTGTGTGGTGTGACCATAACCAGGGCATTTGAAACATTGAAGAGGCGTTGCTCTTCGCCATATCCTACAGATAACCCACCCAATTCGTACTTTGCCCTTGTTCAGGAATTGTTCGGCGTCCTTTTCGGTCAAGTCAACTATGGCCATGCGTTGTCCCCTGTTGTTTTCAAGTGTCAGTCCCGCTTTGATCCTTCCCACGCTAGGGAACTCCCTTTTGATGGCCTCTTCTACCTCGGCCAGATCTGTCGCGCAGTCAATGTCCCGTATTTCGATCGTTGCCATCAGCTCGAGCGGGGCTATAGTTGCGTTTTTGCCGAGGACTTTCTTTCTGCGTCACAGAATGCTTCTTTATTGCCGGCCTCTGCTCCGAATTCGACCAGTATGTTGCCCGACCGCGTTGGTCGTACTACTTTAATGGTAGTATTAGTGTCTTCGGGCCTTACGTTTCCCCTGATGTCCCGCAGCACCTCCGCGTAGGATCGGCCATCTTGGGGCTTTACAAGCAGTGCCTGCTGCCGGGGTCTTCGTCGTGGCTTCTGCCTCTCCTGTTTTGCATCAGGTCCTTTTTCTAATTGGGCGTCCGTGCGAATTTTATTTTCTGGCTTTTTTGAAGGAGTTTCTTTGCGACTTTCTTCGCTCCTTTTGTAAGCACTGTCTGGAACCCCTGATCTGGTGCTTCACGCCCGTCAAGCGCCTCTTCCTTCCTTCTTTTATCCCGATCTTCTTCGATTGGGCTAGACGCCATTCTTTTATTGACTTTTAATGATGGAGGTATCTGCATGTCGCCTTTAGATTTTGCCCCAAGCGCCTCTTTAGCCTTCTGTTCATCTTTGGCCCTTAACCAGCTCCTCCGATAGTGCTCTATGCAATCTAGGAGCTCCTCTAGTTCAAGGAGCCCTGCCTTTGCTACTTTGCTAATTTTTGGGGAGTCGCATGCAGATTGTATTCTTTTCAGAACATCTCCCGCTTTTCGAAGTAGTCTTTCCTCTTCGTATCGCTGGGCCGCAATTGTACCTTGCAACCATCCTTGGGAGAGGTTTTCGCGTTCCGTTTCCGAGTGCAGTACTTCCGCCACATTTTCAACGTTGGCGGTACAATCACGCGGTGTCTGGTCACTCTTTGCTTTTAGTGCCGTAATCTCCTCGTTTGCTTCTGGATTTTTCGTTGCAATGTCGGGATTTGTGACCCTTGCATCGGTCGCTTTAGTAACGATCGCAGCGGTGACAATCGAATTTTCGGTGCTCTTTATGTTATCTTCCACTGCTCGAACACCTGAAGCATCCTGCCGAGTTTCCCGCTTCTCCTTAATAGGACGCTTGGGCGTTCGCATAATTTTTTTGCTGCGCCCAAACGCCGCAGGAATCTCAGTCTGCACCAGACTGTCTGCTGTTCTCCGTTTTTCGTCTACCGTCACTGTCGTCGTGTTAGTCTTCGTTTTTTTCGTGGTTAGTACAGCTCTCGATGTACTGTTGACATCGTGGCTGCAACCGCTGGTTGCGTCGTCGTTGCTATTATTTTTTATTTCCTTTTTTGGATTTTTTTGGTCTTTTGATTGCTCCAGTTTTGTTGGGTCCCCCCTCGGAGCCGCTATCTCCGTTCGTGTGTGTAGTCGCCTTTTTGGTCCCATGGTTATCTTTGCAGAGCAGGGAGGCCATGCGAGGGTTGGCACAAGCCCTTATGGGGACAAGTGCTGAGAGCCAGACCAGCGCTTATCGATAGTCCGTCTCAACCGAACCTACACCACCAACCCAATGGTGCGAACTTCGAACGTACTCCGAGGCCTGCCAAGGTTTTACCGGGACGGAGACGGTATGATAGTTAAATTGGAGCCGTTCACACACGAGTTTCACCTCGGCGCTACTGTGCAAAGCAACTAGGTCCAAACCATCTCATCCGCCAGCCCAAAGCGTCAATTCCAGTTCGTTGTCCAAAGCGTAGTCCAGATACAATCAGAGTCGTTACCTGTCATCCCAGGAGGGAACCTCACGGCACCCCCCATATCCTCGGGTCCGTGGGGCGGCACTCCCCAAAGAATGCTAGCCTCCAAGAATGTTCTTGTCGACCGGCTTTCTCCCTGCGGTTATTTTCTCGGGTACGTGGGGGCGGAACTCCCCAAAGAATGCTAGCCTCCAAGAGTGGTCTTGTCGACCGGCACTCCCCCTGCGGAGTTTCCTCGGGTACGTGGGGGCGGGACTCCCCAAAGAATGCTAGCCTCCAAGAGTGCTCTTGTCGACTGGCATTCCCCCTGTGGGACCTCTTCGTGATTAGACATCTTTGAAAAATTCAGACGTTTATTACCAAAACTTTCCCATGGGAGCTTCCTCTAGTCTACGGGTATTATTGTAATGATAGAAGGGTCAGTTATTCGACGCCCGCTGCGTAAGCCGAAGGTTCTTAGTTCGAATCAAGTTGGTGACAACGAGATTTGCTTCGAGAGATTCTTCGGACGGACTATACGCACGTTCAGTTATGAGACGTACTGGCTTAAAATCAGAACGTATCGCAGCTCGGCGGACGGACACACTGCTAAAGCGTGTTACTGACAATATCACCTTCCCGAGTGCCGATATATTCGATCAAGATAATGGGCGTAGTGCTAAGGCATAAAAAGTTATTTGACATGCAGGAAATATTTGTATATTATATTCTTATCCCTCCGAAGGACAAAAATACGCTATAGTTCTCTATTTAATGAATTCTTTTATCATTTCTGTTTCTTTATATGCTTTTCCTTAAACGATTAAATCCTATTGATTTCTTGATAAATCACTGAATCACCCTAAAACAAAATTCAAGTAGTGAGTCATCAGAAAACAAAGCTTCCAACGAGCTCCAAAACACAGATAGCGCATATCTAGCTATATTTTACGCAAAGATGCCGGGTTTACTTTGAGATCAGCAGCGCACAATCTGGTCCAGCAAGAAAATTGCGTTGCCCCGACCTTGGTTAACTTTATACTCTCAAGCTAGATTTTCAAGATGCACCCAGTGAACTCTCGTTAACATACATTCGAATTAACATACATTTTGATTCTACAAGGAAGCTGCAAGAAACGGAAATGTGTTGTCTTGGCAGGTGAATAACACTCTTTCACCGGAGACGCTAATTGACCATTTCTTTGCGCTGGTAAGAAGTTGTTAATTGCTTCATTCAATAGAAAAACACTTGTTGGGCCCGCAGTTAGGTGATTGTCGATGTTGTTAGCCGTACTCGTACAAACTTACCTAGAGTGACTGACTTTCACCTCGGAGAAGGATCCTTACATTGAAATTCCGGCCTAGCCGCTGCTGAAGCGACGGTTCTCTAGCATGACAGAAGATCATCAGCAACTCGGAACTAGTTTAAGTTTTTGTTACACGAGAAGTATTTGAATGGCGCGGTCATCCAGATTCACTTTACAATATCTTTAAAAGCTGAATAAGACCACATGTACATATATGTTTCATACTTATGTACTCGTATGTTATGCAGACTAAGAATTTTTTCCCTCGACGGATACTCTATTATCTAGTTATTGATGATAAGATTTATTGCTGCATTTCTTTGGTAGCGTTGGGAAGAAAGTTTAAACTCATGCTTTAGTTAATTAGTCTTTCATTGCATCTTTGACTCCCCTACAACAAACCAGAAACAGATACGCATCTTTCACCTTGCACAGGTAAGTTCCATTCTGCGAAGCCGAAACGGAAAGATAATACTGCAAAGCTCTGCATCAGCGGCTGCAACGGTCAATAAAACCTCCACAATGCTGTTACTCGAAGTATCTTGTATCTTGGCAGGCCTTTGTCGTTCTGTTGGAGCTTATTCGATCAAAACCAGACTAGCGACAGATCTTAGACTTTAGTTAAAAACTGTTCGTTGGCGGCTGAGTAAGGTTCCGCGCAGACTTAGTAGCCGTGGTCGAGTCGATTGCAGAGGCCCTAGCCATCTACTTTCTTAACACATTCAGTTAATCATCTAGTGAAAGCCCGCCGAGGCAGACGGAAGGTCTTGTTTGGGTTCGCAATCAGCACTTGAAAAATTATAATAATAGATACTTAATTTCGTTTGTGAAATTTCGATTTCATTTGGTCAGCGCAGCGGGTTCGTTCGACGTGAGTGTGCTTCTTCTATTGTTCAAAAGTGTCGATTAAGTGAACCGGCGTTCGTACGCTTTTGATATTCGAACTTTTATTAAGTGCTAGCCTCTGCAGAAATAAACATTCAAGTGCGTTCGAGACCGCGTACACATCGTTGTGACACGAATTTCACATTTTGTTATTTGAACCGTATCTATCGGTGAAAATCTTTCACTCTCGGCATCTGCATAGACCATTATTGTGCATGATTTGTTTTATTTGTTCAATGACCAATTGAATATTTTTGATTAGCAACGTGCGAGGTAATTATGGATTAACTGAAATCGTTGGAGATCAACTGAGTTGGATTTATCTGCATCTGGAAGATACAAAGAACTGATTACATTGCAAGTAAGTGGAGCTGAAGAGAAATCTTTCCATGAGATGCGTTTGAATGCAATAAAGTGCATTGAAGCTGCATGTTGATAATGACTGTGAAAATGAAGCTATGTGGAATGAAAACTGTTTATGCTGGGAAGAAATGATTGCTAGGTTATCAGGTTAATACTGATTATATTTTTATACCTAATTTAATTTCCATCTTTGAAAATAAATAGAATTGTATGCAATAATATTAGGGTAGAGAGACAATTAGCCTTTGTAGAAATATCAATTGGAATTTAAAATCCTTCTAGGCTTTTAACCGACTTCCAATAGTTTCGAACCTATACCTATATTTTATTCGCTTTTTTAGGCTTTGTAAGAATTTCTTTTACAATGCCCTATTAAATTCAGTCTCTGTCAGTGCGTCACAGCAAGTTTTCTCAGGAACTAGAGAAGCTGGATTCTTCAAATTTCGAGAGTAGCTCAGAGGTTTTGGTTAATGAAAATCACGAGTCAAAAAAAAAAAAAATCAAAGGGTTTTATGGGGGTCTCCATGTATAAGGATGCGACCCCCAAACATTTTTTCACCGAAGATAGTCGAGTAGGGCAGCAAATGAGAGGTCTTGACAATACCTTTCAGTATGGGTCATTAAAATTGCAATATCGATAACGGCGTGGGCAGAGCGAGGGGAAGACCGAAAAATCTGAAAAAATCATGAGTACAACAACGACAAAATCCTCAGTAGTTGAAATTCGTTCAACTTTAATGGTAATACTACTTTCTTCGAAGTACTACAGCCTCTCCCGGGCCTTCGCTTCCTGCTAATAATGCCTGCAACTACCTCGGCCTATTGACCGTGTACTCCAATTTCGAAATCCGAGCAGCGATGAACTGTCTTCGTCGACCGAGTCAGACCAGCGTTTCCTCGATTTCCCCACCGGTCTTCGGCCTTCAGTTCTCCCAACGAATACCTTTTTGGGTATGCTTTGTTCGTCCTTACGATACATGTGTCCAGCCCATGGCAGCTTCCTTTGTCTTACATTCGTTGAGACCTCCAGCTCGTCAAAAATTTCATACAGCTCATGGTTGTATTGAATTCGCCCTAGGTCCTCGTCTAGCTTCGCTCCGATTATTAACCTCAGGACCCGTCGCTCAAAGGCGTTCAATATATTTGCAGACGCTTGGGTTAGGGTCCATGTTTCAACCCATAGCATAACGCAGTTCGTAGCATTACAGCCCCTCTCGGGACTTCGCTTCCTGCAAATAACGCCCCCAACTGTCTCGGCCCACTGACCTCGTCCTCCGATTTTGAAATCCGAGCAGCGATGAACTGTCTTCGTCGATCGAGTCAGACCAGCGTTTCCTCGGTTTCCTCACTTGTCTCCGGCCTTCAGTTCGCCCAACGAATACCTTTTTGGGTAACCGTTGTTCGTCCATCCGATTCATGTGGCCAGCCTATTGTAGCTTCCGCAGTCTTACAATCTTTGAGACCTCCGGCTCGTCAAAAATTTCATACAGCTCATGGTTGTATCGAATTCGCCATTGCTCCCCGTCTAGCTTTGCTCTGATTATTTGTCTCAGGACCCGTCACTCAAAGGTGTTCAATATATTCACGATGCTTGGGTTAGGGTCCATGTTTCACCCCCATCGCATAACCCAGGTCTTATCACAGATTTGTATATTTTGTTTTTCTGTATATACAGGTGGTCTTCAAGACCGTCAAAACTGAAAAAAAATATTTTATTTTCGAGCTGTATTTTTCGACGTATTTCGTCTCTTTCATTAGTGGTTCTCGTTAGTGTGTAGCCTTACTACACAAATTCGCTCACATTTTTGATACTTTATTCGCCAAGTGTGATATTTTGTGTATTTGAGGTATTTTTTGTTGAGTGCGCGATGGGCTTTCTTTTGTTTTCATTGATTTGTGGCCCTACTAGTCTTGCTTCACCATCGAGTTTCAGGAAGTGTTCTTTGGCAGTTATTAATGACCGTGGCAAAATGTTGATGTCGCTCGCATAGGCTACTACTTGGCTCGACTCGTATATAAATGTACCTCGCGTATTGACAGGTAGCTTCCTTATGGCGTACTTCAGAGCCAAATTGAATAGCAATGGCACCAGCCCATCTCCCTTTTTTAGTCCGATATTTGTGTCAAAGGCATCGTCGACGGACTAATTTGACTGGGATGCCAAAGCAGAGCATTATTTGGTACAGTACGTTACGAGCAATACTGTCCTACGCTTTCTTAAAATCAACGAAAGTTTGGTGTACGGCTACGTTGAACTCCCAGCATTTCTCAAGTACCTGCTTGACAGTGAACAATTGATCTTTTGTTGATCTACCTGCTCTAAAACCACTATGATATTCCCCAATAATATTGTTGGCGTATGATCCGATTTTATGTTCTAAGATTTTTGAAAATATTTTGTATGCCACACAAAGTAGTGATACGCCTCTATAATTTTCACACTGTAGCTGGTCACCTTTTTTGTGGATAGGGAATATAATTGATTGGCTCCATTCTTTCGGTATATGTTCTTGTTGCCAAATGTGCTGCATGACCTTGTGAATAGCTTTATGAACACTGTTGCCACCATGTTTGCTGAGGGCCCGGCGCTTTATTATTCTTTTGGGATTTGATGATGGAACAAACTTCATCCAGAGTTGGTGGGGCAAATGAAAGCTCTCCGCAAACATCTATAGACTCCGATGCTCTGGAGCTGTGTGGAGGATTAAAGAGGCTCTTGAAATATGATGCCCACCTTTCCCAATCTTGGTTTCATCAGCGATGATATTGCCGATGTCATCACGACAGAGCGTGGTCTTGGGCTAATAATCACGTTTCAGGCTTTTCACTACTTTGAATGCTTGTTTTGTATTGTTGCTTGTTTAGCTTACATCTATACTTCTCAATTGGTCGTCATAGTATTTTCTTTTCTTAGTTCTAATTATCTTATTCGCTACTCTTCTGAGATTTTCATAGTGTTGTCTCTTCGTCCTGGTTTTCCTACCTACGTATCTTTGTACGCCTGATTCTGTTGGTCTAATGTATTCTGGCACTCATCATCAAACCAATCATTTCCCTTGTGCCGGACTTGATGTCCGATCGTCTGTTCTACAACGATCTTAGTAGCCACGTTCACTTCTATCCAGAGCTCATTGCTTATCATTAACGATGCGTTTGATAAGATGGGAGCCAGCTGGTTGTCGAGGGTCTCCGTGAAATTTTTAGTGACAGACGCCGTTTGGAGCCTTCTGATGTCAAATTTTTGTAGCGGGCTGGTCTGGTCGAATGTGCCTTTGACATACGACATCGATAGCTTAATTTGATCAAGTAATGATCTGAGTCATAATAGCTTCTCGGTCTGTACGGACGTCAAGAATCCTCGAGGCCAAACGTTGTTGGATCAGAATAGGGTCGATCTGGTTTTGTGTTGCAATCTGGTGATACCCAGGTCATTTTATGAGTGTGTCGATGTGGGAGCAAAGTCGAATGTATGACTAGATTTCTGCTAAATGCAAAGTCAATCCGGCACTGGCCGTTGTCATTTGTTTCATCGTGGAGGCTATATCCTCCAGTCATTCCACGATGAGATATCTCATTGCCAACCTTAGCGTTGAAATCACCCAAAATATTTTTTTGTGTCGTTTGTAGGCAGTTAGTCGACTAGTCTTTCCGGGTGATTGTAAAACGTTTCCTTCATTTCTTCGTCCTTTTCTTTGGTTGGGGCGTGAACATTGATCAGCCAGATTATGAAGAATTTCGCTTTTATACGAATCACACTCAACCCTTCATTGATTGCCTTGAAATCAATAACGTGCGATTTTAACTTCCTACCCACAATGGTAGCCACTCCGAATTCTCATTTTCCAATAGACTTCCCACTTTTGAATATTGGATGGATCTCATGCCTTGAATGTCGTTTACAGTCCAGTTCATTTCCTGGATTGATAGTATTTTAATTTAAATTTACTTGCCTGTTGTAAAAGATCTAGAACCAGGGTAACTGAGTAATCTGAGATTCCAGGATCCAATGCCATAGTTCTTTTTCTGATTGCGAGGTCGTTGCCGTGAGTCCAATTCATTCCGAGGTCCATCTGCAACTTTCATTATAAATCACGACAATTTCTGATATACAGAAAAATAAAAGCAGGTCGGTAAGCGGTTGTTTTATGTCTTCAAAAGACTTTGAGGCTGTAATTTTAGCCTGGCCGAATTTAGGAAATTGTCGACAGCGGTTAAAACACAATTCTTTTCGGTACTGAATAAGTCGATGTAGATTGTATGACCGGGATAAGATGGAATAGGAGTAGCGTTTAAGAGTGATTTGTTGGGATGTTGGCCGTACTTATTTTCTTTACATACGCTACACCGACACACTATCTTTCTAATGTTTGCTGCCATTTTTGGAAAATAGAAGATCTCAAGGAGCTGTAGACGGTTCTCTTCAGCGTTCCGATGAGCATTTTTGTGTGTTTGCAAAATCTTTTCCTCCTGCTCCACATCGCTGGTGATGTCTTTGACGAATTTTTGCGTGTACCAAATGCGATAGCTTGTGAAATGTTCCGGATAAATTTCCTGTATGCCACCCATATTTTGTTCGCGTGTTAGAAGGCCGTTTATAGTGCTGGGTCGCCTACTTTAAAGATAATTTGGTTCCGGAATGCATTTATTAGTGATTCAACTGTTGGAATCAAATTGTGTACTGAGCTTTGGTCACTATGTACTATTGACGTAAGGGAATTAATCAATGTTGTTTTGGGGGGGTCGTGAGAGGGAGTCTGCTACTACATTGGCCTTACCTGGCTTATATGTTAGCTCATGATTATCTTCTTCTTTCGAAGCATTGTAGGGTTTTCCAGAAACGGGGAGGTAGCCCGTCACCCAACCTCCATTTCGGTGGCATGGTTATTACTTCGATTCCGTTATCAGGTGCGGAAAATTCACCTTCACTCTCTTACGTCCACATAAAGGAGGTGCAAGTAGGATTTAGTAGCAGAGCTGTAGAAGTATTTACATTTATAAGCATTTCTCGGCAGTTAATTATTATTGGGAACCAGTAAACCCAATGTGCGACTCCGGAAACATATGCTACCATCTAATTGAGGGGTTTGGGATGAGAAATCATGGAAGCTGTGGGTGAGGAAACAAAGGGGCTCCCTCCTCCTTTCTCAAACGGACTTGGGACTGTCTACGATGGAGTTTATCATCAATCATAACCAAGCATAAACCGGCCTTACACGGCTTCATTCGTCATCATCTAGCATCATTCGTCTTGAACCGGTATCGTTCGGAATCATCAGCCATCATTCACCTTAATCAGTCGTCATCTGCCATCATCAGCCATCACCAAGCATCATCCGTCATTATGCGCATCCATCATCTATCATCACTAGCCCTTATATATCATTAGTAGCCCGTATCAGACATCATCCGGCACTACCTAGCATTTTCTGTTATAATCAACCATCATCCGCTATCGTCAGCCATCATCCGGCATTATCCAAATCGTTCCTGTTATTGTCATCTTTTGTCAGTCATCATCTAGTGCCATCTAACAGTATCCACCATCATCCATTATTATCCACTAATATGAGGCATCATAAGCTACCATTCATCCTCAAACGCCATCTTCCATCATCAACTACCATACGCCATTATTAGCCATCATCCGGCAGCATACGGTATCTTTCACCTTTCTACCATCAACAGCCATTATTCGCCATAAGCCGGTATCATTCGCCATCATCAGCCACAACTAGTCATCATCACTTCTCAACATATGCTAGCATCAGCATCATCCATCTGCTCCTGCCATCATCCATCATCATCAGCCATCACACGGCATCGTATTGTGTCACTTGCCTTATCATCCACTGTCGTCGCGCTTATGATATCCTCATCTATCATTACCCATCATCTGGCATCATCCGTCATCATATGGCATTAGACGCCATCACGATCCATCATCAGTCATCATCCATCCTTATCTAACATCAGCCATCATTAGCTCTCATCAGCTATAATACGAGGTGTCTTCAAAAAGTATCGCGAATTTTGAATTTTCGTGGGTTACGTATATTCGAATTTCGATTTTTTGTGGCGTTATGTTGGTACTCATGTCTGTCACTTATGCCGACAAGTTCGGCCATTTTGAATGTACACTTAATTGGTGATAGCTGCTTTACTTGCACGTGTTTTCAATCGTCTTCGATTTTTACTTATTCAAAAAAATGGATCAAAGAACGTGTATCAAATTTTGTGTGAAAAACGAAATTAAGTGCGCGGATGCATTCCGAATGTTGACTGTGGCATACGGAGAAGCTACCTTGGACCGAAGCAACGGTTATCGGTGTCACAAAATGTTTTTAGAAGGCCGAGAAGGTGTGAACGACGAAGAGCGTGCCGGACGCCCGAGCACTTCATCAACAGACGAAAAAATTAATGAAGTGGAGAAAATGGTACTGGCCAATCGTCGAATCACCGTTAGAGAAGTTGCTGAGGACCATAACATATCGATTGGCTCGTGCCATTCGATTTTTATCAACGATTTGGGCATGAGACGGGTCGCCGCGAAATTCGTACCAAAATTGCTCAGTTGCGACCAAAAACAGCAACGCATGAACATTGCTAATGAGATGTTAAACTCTGTCCGCGACGAACCAAATTTGCTCCAGACGGTCATAACTGGTGACGAATCGTGGGTTTATGGTTATGACGTGGAAACCAAAGCTCAATCATCTCAATGGAAGCTGCCGCATGAACCAAGACCGAAAAAGCGCGCCAAGTTCGGTCGAATGTGAAAGTTTTGCTGACAGTTTTATTCGATTGCAGGGGCATGGTGCATCATGAGTTCTTGCCACAGGGAAGAACGGTCAATAAGGAATATTACCTGCAAGTTATGCGCAATTTGCGCGAAGCAATCCGCCAGAAACGCCCGGATTTGTGGGAGAACAAAAATTGGCTTTTGCACCACGATAACGCCCCTGCTCACACATCGTTGCTTGTGCGCGACTTTTTGGCCAAAAACAACACACTAGTGATGCCGCAGCCACCGTATTCCCCAGATCTGGCCCCTGTGACTTTTTCTTGTTTCCTAAACTGAAGAGGCCCATGAAAGGACAACGTTACGCTACGCTTGACGTGATAAAGACGGCATCGAAGGAGGAGCTGATCAAGATTTAAAAAAATGATTTTTTGAAGTGCTTCGAAGATTGGAAAAATCGTTGGCACAAGTGTATAATATCTCATGGGGATTACTTTGAAGGGGACAAAATAGATATTCATGAATAAATAAATAATTTTTGAAAAAAAAACAAAATTCGTGATATTTTTTGAACACACCTCGTACAGCATCAGCCATCACCACACTCCATAAATAGCCAGATTATCCATCATCCAGCATCATGCGTGATTATCCAGCAGCATCTGCCATCGTGCGTCAGTATCAGCTATCATCCGCCCTCAAATGACGAAATCTTCCATCAACAGCCGTCATCCGGCATCATATGGGATCTTCCGACCTTACAGCATCATCATCAGCCAATATTCAAGGTCATCCGTCATCATTCAACATCAAACACCACCATGAGCCAGCATTCGCCCGCATTCATAATCATCCGTCATCATCATCCATTATCCGTTGTAGCCCCCTTAAAAGAGGACACTCCGGTGGGACTGCATGATTCTGGTTAGCTCCCTGAACGACGTATCGTAGGCACTGCTCACTCTTTTTGTGGAGACCCAAGAACCGCTAAGTGAGTTTGCGGCTCGCTGGAGTCTTTACTCTCGTAGATATTTTTTTGTTCTCTTGGCTGGGGCTATTTTGTCGGGGTTTCGGTAGAGAAACCTATATGAGACGACCGCAAAAAGGGAGAGGATTAAAGAGAAGGACACAGAAGGAAACTTAATTCCACCGATTCTAATTTCTCTCTCGTAACCTACAGTAAAAGCACAAGACCAAGTTTTGAGCAGAAAAAGGAAAACAAACCTTTCTTTCCTCACTAGGAATTTTACTTGTCGCATTAACTTGCCAGATTTTTTCACGTACTTTGCGTAATGAGTAAAATTATACCTCAATGAATAGACACTACTGAACTAAATCGTTCTCTCCTTCCAGTTGGATATCTGTTTTTCCGCAATACCACTTGAAACCATTCACTTCTATTTTACAGCGTCCGCCCGTATGTTTCAATCACTCAAGAACTAAAAAGCAAGAACGCACCAAAATCTCGTGCTTATATCTCTTTCTGTAAGCAGCCGCTATCTCCGGGACTTTCCGATCAGTCACCTTCCAAGTTGCAACCACGGTATTTTTCCTCACCCCACTCAATTTGATTTCCACTCAGTTGCTTCTATTCTTCACTCACAGGTAATTTCATTTTCTGGACGTTGCAACTGGCTTTCACCTCAACGACAATTTCACCTCTCGTTCATCTGTGTAGGGAAAAGGTGAAATAGTCAAATCAGCTTGACAATTATAAATTCTCAAAACAAAAATATTTGTTTGTTGTTAGTTAGTGTACTTCGCCGATAGTAGTGAATTTCTGTACAGATTTCGTAAAATATTTCTACAAATTTGGTTTTCAGGGTGCATGTCTTCCCGTAAAAAAAAGGTTGCAGTGCAACTACAAAAACACATTTGTTATGCTTGATCAAAACTGCCAACCGTTTCATGAAAATGAATGTTTGCGGGCATAGATATAGAGAGTACTCGAATCGCAACCGGTCGCGAGAGCCGAAGCAATTAGCAACCTTCGCTAAAGTTGTGTGAAGTTGTGGTTTGAAGTGATATGTTTTTGTTTTTGCTCTTAATTCAGTCCGAAACACGTTCACGTTTATAAAGTTTTTAATTTTGAAGATCGCGTGTACGAAATCGGCACTTTGGTTCTCTGTTTTAATTATAAACTCACGAATTTTCCATCAGCTTCGACTTATGAGTTTTTTCGCCGTTTTCTCGCCTCTACGAATTTCATGAGCTTAGGCGTTCGAGTTTTCTGTGAGAGCACGTTTGTTGTGTTGTACTCAAACTGTTCTACGAATGATAGCGAAGGCGCGATCGTGTGCACGTGAAACGAAGTTTTGTAGGTGCGCCCAGTTGTCAGTGGGGGAAGTGATTCTTCTGAAGAGAGGAAAGAAAAACTTGTCTGAAAACAAAGGGGAAGGAGAAGCAGAGGGAATAATATAGTTTCGAGAGCGTAATTTATTTATAACTTATTTATGTGTTTAATTTGCTTCCCATATGGACGAGTACACGGATTCTCGTCCATTTGTTCATATGTCTTTGTTTGCGGATTATAAATTATGGTATGTTGCTTAACACTCTTTCCAACGCTTGACTGGTTGAGAAGAGGGCGAGCAATTTACTTGCAAGTAATAAAAATGATTGCCAAGTACAAGGCATTTTTTGTAGAAAATAACGAAAGTGGTTGCTTCATAGTCGGCCACTTCGGTCTTCTTTCTACAACCACACTTGTCCTTTTCCGTGCAAGTTATTTTCTTGTCATCAGCCAGTTGTCGCTTTACTATCCTGGCTGCAGATTCTTCTCATTTCACGGTGACTTTGTAATTCACCTGGAATTTGGTGTTCTTGTATTCTATGACCATCAAGTAGGTGCTACTCGTAAGTCTAGTGACGCCGACGGAGAAAGCTGTACTTGATAGCGAATCCATGCTGTGGGTGTGTGGACTAGCTGAAATTAAGAAACTATTGCCGTAGAAAATTCTAGATGATTTTGTGCTCACATTCTGGCTAAATCCTCTTGTAATAAAAGTTCCTCTTCTTTGGTGAGCATAGAGCTGCTCGGTTTTTGTGTTTCCGCTGCTAAAAACTCAACTCCTTGAGCTCGGGAGTGTAATGTTCAAGTCCGGATTTTTGGCTGGATCGTTTGTCCTAGGTTGTGCATATACTTCTCGATGATTGGTCCACGATTTAACATCATTGCTCCGCGAAGATGAAGCTAAACCTACTTGAGTTTTGTGCAGGCAATTGTGTATAGTGAGTTTATCATATTAAATTACAAAGTTGTTGTTTCTGGGAGAATAATTAAATTTATTAAAGCTAATGTTTCCTTGCGCACCGTTATTTCCCGAATGGGTTGAGAGTGATCTCCTTCTCGTATCGTTTGCTTTGAAAAACGGGACCAACCATCCCAATTGACGTGAAAAGTGCAGCTAACAACGTAATGTCACCATCTGGCATCATTGGCAATCATCCATAATTATCCGGCATCATCCGCCCTGATCCGCTATCATCAGCCACATTCACGATAATCAACCAACAGCCGTTATCCTCAATTACTCACTGTCTAGCATCCAGCATCATCCACAACATGCATCTTTCACCAAATATTATCCATTATCCTTGCTCCTTAAATTGTTCTGCTTTTACGTTACGTGACGCAAACTCATGATATTTTACACATCCAGTGTCGCTGTCTGCCTGCTACCTTACCCCTATCGGATTTTTGTAACGTGACGTGAATTCATACATTTTACCTCATCCAGAAATTGTATATACACTTGTAAGGATCACTTCAGTATAAGGAGGGACCCCCTTAAAAAATGTTTGAATTTTTGATAAGACCTTGATTTTTGAAAGACTTCCACTTCTAACCATTCCACAAAGTTTGATGATTGTAGATTGTACAGTTTCCGAGAAAACATGCTGTGACGCATGGGCGGACAGACGGACAGACAGAAGGCAAAACTGGTAAATCATTGTTAAATTCGTTGTGTAAAGCCCTAAGAATCATTATTTATTTACAATGAATCGACGTCGATATTCTGTTGAAGGTTAATGTTACCACTAAAAATAATGAAATAAAAAACTTTTAAGAAGCAAAGAAAGCCAGCTTCAAGACGCTCTAAAAAGAATAAAATAACATTTTTTGAATAGTTGTTAAATAACTACTGACTAAAACGGACAAAAACTGTGCAGTGATTTTAAAGATCTTTAACAGGACTGCAGCGATGGTCTGCTGCCTCAGCGAGCGAGATTTTGGTGCTCGTGGGGCGGGCCAACTACACGAAATTATGCATTCACGAATTTTTCGAATATAATAGTTGGAGTTTGACGGTGTCGAACGAACTATAGGAAACGCGACTGACCGGACTCGATTAACGTCGTGACGATTTCGTCCTTACTCTGAGCACTTACGACTCCCACTAAGAGTGAGGCATCCAGGTGGAAGCGGTATCACCTCGCAGCCCCATATCCGGATCAAGATCTATTGTAGATGTGGCCATTTATTTTTTATTTAAATGAAAAATTCATACAAAAGTAATTGTAGTGTATAGAAATGTCCGTAAAGGACTGCAGCGATGGTCTGCTGCCTCCGCGAAAGAGGATGTTGAGATCCGGCGAGATTGACCTTGTCTGGGGACGCATGAATGTGCTGGTAGGCTAGCGTTGCGGTGTTGTGGGGTGGGTTCTTTCCCCCTAGTACAAGGACCCACTGTAAAAAAATTTCGCATTGATGAATTAATATGTCAACGTGCTGATCGACAGGTGTCGAGGCCGACATAACCTACTAAGGGTTGAAATGCTTGTTCAAAGAACAAATTGGGCCTAAAAAACGGACGGATTTGAGAGACTTCGTCATGACCGACGATACTTATGGCCCACAAATAAGAGTGGGGCATCTAGGTGGAAGGTTCAAATTGTTTTAATACGCGTAACGGACTAAGAGGTCCCAGTAATGTGATCGGAAACTATTGATAATTTTTCCAACAAATAATGGCGTGATGCCATCTAGTTGACACCACTCTGAGAGCAAACGCACCCTGGACTCGTTTTATAACACACAAAACTATAGCAGATGATGCACGCACTGTAATCACCCTTATCGTAACCTGTTAAGTGAACACACACGTGATAATGGTTCCGCATTCTTGACTCGAAGATACTCTTCAGTACAGTTCATCATCACTAAGCCGAGTTTGCAATTCAATATACGGGCACTACTAACAGCGCTCTGGGATAATTGTTTAGTGGACGCTCCAATTGAAGCAACCCGTCTTCAGTTTATGCTACAACACAAATTAGTTAATTAAATAAACTACGTTGCGTTGAGAATCAAATGTGGTCGAGTATTGCAGACAATATTCGTGAAGAGAAGGAAAATGTAATATTAGTCGCATGCAACTCTACAAAGCAAAAATGCACTACATAACACGCGCAGCGATCCACCAACGACTACCTCGACCCCCTTTCTTGTTTGGCCTCCCGGTTTGTTGCTCGTCGTCACGTTACGGGACCGCTCCAAAAACTAGTCGGCGAGCCTTCCATCCAGTTTCCTTCTCATCGCGAAAGTGTGACCGTGGAAGAGCTCCATTGGAAAGAGGGTTGCCGTATCCAGATTTCAATTGCAAATTGAAAATGATGACAATTTACACTATTTGAGACAAATAGAAGGACAGGGACTAGACATAACAAATATGAGCTGAGGAGTGGTTGCGTTGATGGACGTTTTTCATTTCACACTTAATACAAATATTCGATGATTTCATAAGGGAAAATTTTCTGATAATTTACAAATGCTAGCGGATAATTTTGGAAAAAGTCCAATAAACTACCTGATTAGAAGTGACGAGCTTACCAATCTCGATGACTGGACTCCAAGGACGAACTGATATCCCTATGTTGAGGCTGAACACTTTAAATTAGTTGTACGAGTTCTCTATGATTATGCTCCTTCACAAAGATCAGCTCTTTAGCGCATTTTTGAACGACCTTAATGATCAGCTTTTTGAATGTATCGTTCTTGTTTTATAAGGACCGACTTGTCGCGATATTGTGCAAACTGCCTGCTAGAAGACTCGTTCGCAACTTGTAAAGAAGACAAGCGCAAACAGTATGTAAAAAGCAACCGTTACTTTCTCCGAAGAAGGTTGTTGCATTACAAGGGGAATGTCAAACCTAAAGATGTTAAAGCGGCTAAAGTGAACCACTCATCTCTGCCTTAAGGATGGAAACTTGACGGATGAAATATCAAAATCAGCTCGGCTCAGATGGTATCTGGATCCGTCAAATACTGGATCACTCTAGTGGTGCAATTGAAAATCGTTTGTCGTTTTGGCTGCGTGTACGCTTTAACCGAAATTCCCAAAACAAAACTGATCTCGAATTCGCGGGCTGCTAACAATGCTGGCAAGACTTTGGACGACGCAATTCAGCTCGCTGCCAAATTGATTTGTTTCGCCAACTGCCAACTCTTATCGTTGGAAGCATGTCAAGTAGCTTAGCTAATAGCTTAATCCTATGCACGCTGTTTTTCGAAGGCCCCTTGCATCCTGCTTGGGGCTATTTAATAGATTTTTCTGAGTTGGTGTTTCTTACTACCGAGTTTGCGGTGGGTGGCATCATACTTGTTTTTCTATTTTAACGAATATTTCGAGCACTGGATTAAGGAAATAAAGTTCGTAACAATTTAAAGCTTTTCCCACTTTCTTTTGCTATCGTATGCGGTTAGCGATTGTTTCATCTTTTTAGCGATTTTGCGTATTACCCGCAGTTTCATTGGAATGCTTTCAAATCGCTGATTCCCACGAGATTAAGAAAATTTGCTTTTCCCTTACTATTGTGCGAGCCTAGCTCCAACGAAGCGCGTTTCCTACAATTCCTGCTTTGCTTTGGAATTGTTCCATTTTATCCGTCACACCCCTGGTGGGCAAACATACAAGTAGATCTATGTGGCTCTATTTGTTATGCATTAACGAAAACCCAAGCGCCGTTTCCATTTTAATATTTTTCTACGTGCAACGATCCAAAATAAATGAAAGGCTTTAAGCTGTATTTCGCTCACTCAATGGTTGAATGTTTTCAAAAAGGATAATTCTGATCTATGGATTTTCACTCAACAGAATTTAACAAGCCATAAGATTTTGGAATCAAAGCAAAAGAGGCTGCTAATACCAAATTCGAATTCTCGGTAAGGTTAGTTCATCAGAGAATATTTCGACACAACCGAATAGGTAATTGTTTTTCTATTTAATTTATTCTTATCAATGCTCCTGTCCGGCCAGAAATTTTGCAGCATGACTCTAGAAAACTGAAAATTCTCAACAAAAATTGTTTATACTTTGAATTGCTTGTACACTTTGAGAATTTCACATGCCAATCATTAAGTTGAGGTCACTATTTATGCCAAATCCCTGATATACCACATAACCTTCACAGGCCGAAACTGTAGCTCTTTAATTTTTTTTTTGGTAGGGAAGTGAATGCCATTTAGGCACAGAGTGTGGGACTCCCCTACCCACTAAACACCTCCCCTGTAAACCTGAGAACCCAGCCTGGAACCGTTTGACACATTACTTCGGGCCAGGTCTCGTTTTGTTATGCCGTGGGGCGCCTTCAAGCTGAGGAGTCCCTTTCCTAGCGGGAGGGGAGAGGAAAAGAGGAAATGCCAGAAGAGTGATCCCCCAGCCCCAGCGCCCCCGACTGCTGTGAGTCCCTTTTATATTTTAGGACTGCCCGAGCATAATGTGCCACGTGGTTCCATTTGGCAACCGATTCGAGCATCACCGCAACTATATTATCCAGGGTGAGCTCTCCCGTCTCCCTGTAGAGTTCCCTTCGCAGCCTGACCCATTTTGTACACGCAAAATTTGTATGACAGGCATTGTCCAAGCTGGGTCAGATAGAAGTCACATCCGGGATGAGGCGCGCAGTCCACCTTCCCTTCGTGCAACTGACCCAAGACTGCTGCCAATCGTTGAGCGAGCGCTGTCTCGCCTCGTGAACAACTATCACAGGTCTGGACCAAGGATAGATCCCTGGGCAACACCCGATGTAATTTCCATCCTTCGTTGCCCCTGTGTCGTGTCGTAGAGCAGGCTTCAGTCCTTTAGGTAGTTCCTCAAAAGCCGCATTAGATATTCTGGAACTTGAAAAGAGTTTTCCAGCGTGCCCAGAATATCCACCCATCTAGCGGAGTTGAAGGCATTCCTAACGTCGAGTGTCACCAACAGGACGATCCGTCGCTTGGTGCGACTATGTGCCTCTGCCTTTTGGACCGTGTTCACCACCTCTGCAATCGCATCAATGGTAGAACGTCCTGCTCTAAAGCCGTACTACCGAGGAGATAAGTCTCCAGCTGCACGAATCGCGTCAGTGAGTCTTCCCTTGATGAGTTTCTCTAGCACTTTCCCAGCCGTGTCTAGCATGCATAACGGGCGGTATGCAGATGGCGATCCGGGATTTCCCTTCCCCTTGCTGATCAGCACGAGCCTCGCCACCTTCCATCGTACCGGGAAAACTCCGTCCCGTAGGCAAGCGTTGAATGTGCTGAGCAGCAAGTCAGGACAATGGTGATAGACGAGCCGCAACACCTCAGCTGGAACACCATCTGGACCTGGAGCCTTCCTCGCTTTCAATGAGAGGACACCCTCCTCCAGTTCCAGCTGTGTGAAGAGTGGGCACTCTACTGCTGTTTCACGTAGCACTTTAATTAGAAGTTGTTAGAATGCAAATTGAACCGGGAACCGATAATCTCAGCAAAATATGGCGGATGCCGAACGTCTCTTCTTTCCAACCTAATCACGAACACAAACGGGATGGGAACCACGCGCTATATGAACTTTTAGTTTTGCTTACCAGCATATGACTTCCCACATTCCGTGTATTTAAATTTATCTTACATTTAAATGCTTTGGGGTTCGGATGTTAAGCTGTAAGCTCATTATAACTCCGCACTATTTGGAGCGACCTCCTACATCAATTGCTTTTAAATGAATCCTGTATTTGAATGCACAACTTTATGCACTTCCTTGAGAATAACCTTCCACATAAATCGCACTTGAATGAAACGTGGCCCCATTGACGAGTGAATTCCAGTGCAACGCTTCGTCCTTTGAGCTCCTGAACAATTAGTTACGCTCACACAAGTGCCAGATGATTCTTATTAGAATGGGATCGCAGAAAAACAATTTACTCGCAGCCTAAGTGATCAAGAAATTTCTGACGTATTTTTGATTCCTCTTTGAAATATCATCCGAGACGATATCACAAGCACTCCCTATAACAATCGCCACGAACGTTGATGGCCTAATTAGAAATGGTTCTACAAGGTCTTAGGTGGGTTTCCAGTTATGGCCGAAAAATTACCACACACCAACTAGCCACGAAACGTTCCCGTTTTCCCGCGTTTTCGTCACCACTCGGCCGACATCAAGTCTATTTCTGTGGCAGAGCTTTGCTCCGCATACTCACAACAGTGGTGAACATTTGCGGATATTGCTACGCGTGCTATGCAACAGTTTGTGGAATTGTTGGGTGCATTGGCTGAATTATCGAGTGACTCGCAGTACAACTGATTTGGCACTGATTTTAAAAATGCTACCTTTTCATATGACGGCGTTTTTAAGGTCAGTTTCTTTTTAATTTTCTTTTCTGACTGAATGCTGAGTGTAAGTAAATAAAAGTGTTTTCAAAACAGGGACGAAAAATCGTTGGTATGCGTAAAATTTTACAATTCTCTATCTAGAAACGTAATTACTTACTAACTAATACCACCACTAAAAAACCTGTAAACAAAATTATTTTCAAGATGTAATGCGCCTTCAGACACAAGTATTGGAAAAGTTCCAAAGCACTGAGTTCATTTTCTAAATTTAAATGAAGCGGTTCTGAAGTTCAGTGAATAAATTCCAATGAACGAGTGAAACCTTATGGGGAAATCGAAATATAAATTTTGAGATTTATTACAATTCTTATACAAATACTCATGTACTACCAGTCTATACATCAATTTAACAGTGATACATTAGCATCAATAACTGATCAGACTTTTACGTCGTATGAATTTTTTAAAATTGTTGTTTATATCTAATGCGTAATACACGCAATTGGCGCCGAGCGAAAGTGCTTGGAATATGAAAATACTAAAAAATGTGCATAGTGTCAATGTTTATTAACATCATCTTTAGTATAATTTGGTCTGATTCTGTAAAACGAGGAAGACAGAGACTAATTTCAATTTAAGTTGTGCTGTATTTAACTGAGACTTCGTTGGTTTAGTACTTAAATTAAAATTTAATTCAAGTACAACGTTTCGCATACTTGGAAGCATTTTAGGGGATACGTTTGGTGGAAAACTTTAATGGATAAGTCTTGCTTTTAAATGAAAAACCTTTGATTGAATCTAATTTTTACTCGTATTTCATTTAAATTGAGCGTTTGCAGGGACTAACATTTTCATCTGAAATTCCATGCGAAATTCTCTTAAAATGCTAAATTAACATCAAAGACTCGCTGAAGTACAAGTAAATGAATCAGTAAATTAAAATCTTCACCTCCATCTCCAACTCAAGCGTTATCCAACATTTCCTTTTCAACATCTTTCAGTATCAGCATTTCGCTCTCTTAACGTCTCCAACACCGGAAGTAATTAAATTGATACCTTACTTGAACGCAAGAATAACTTATTGGCAAAATAGCTCAAACTCTTAGAAATTGTAATTGAAAAGGTCATTCTGATGGAATCGGATAGTTGGCTGCAATCACAGTTCAATTACATATGCAAAACCTTCACATCTTTGCTAATCAAATCAAATCGAGTTACTCGCCTAACTCTTTCGATTGCATTGTTACGTACCAGAGCATTTGTACAACAGCTGTGTCTTTGTAAGTTATACCACGTATGCAATTGAGAGTTGATATCTCACAGCGAGGGACATTTTGTGGTTCACTGGATTGATGTATCTGTTTTCTATGGTAAATTGGATCTAGCCAAGCATGACAATAGCTTCAAATTAGATTCGATGTGATAAGATGATCTAGTTAAATTGGTAATAGCATTTGGGTCAATAATGTAGATCGTAGTCAAAGAATAATGAAACTGTTTGGAGTTGTAAAGCTAATTTATTCGAGGAGAACGGTACTCGGACAATAAAAAATAGAAAGTAAGTGCGTAAACGAAATTAAAATAATTTAGGTAACTCTGTGCGGAAATCCCATAAAATTTTTAGTAGATGGTGTTAATATCTTTTAATTTTACTGCAAGTCATTGCTACTGTTGCTTACAGGCAGCTAAATAAAAACGTAGTAATAATGATATGAAACTTAGTTACTTGATCGTGTTTTTTATTTGCTTCCTATTTCGATTTAAAGACTTATATGTGCTAGCAACTCTAATCGAAGTATAGATATGTACTAGTGGTAGCATTTATGATATAATTGATGAAGTGTGAACTGTTTAATTATGGGTAGCGCTTTTTTAAATGTAGATTACAATTAACTGTTGTAGATAGTACTTGGGAGATCCGAACAAAATTGAAAAATTCAAATACATATAGATTTCTTTTTACTTTTCATTAATGAAACGAAGAAATTTTCAATATTCGAATACAGTATAAAAATATCTTATTTACACGAAAAAATTTTAAATCTGCAATTAAAATCATTACTTCGAATAAGGTTTTATTAGTGCTATAATATCTATTTATTTCTTGACTAATTCACGAAGATCCACGATAAAAAAATATATTTACATGACTTATCATCTCCTTAATATTTCTTCAAAGTATCTATTTCTGCACGATATGCCTGGATTTTCATCGATCTACAAGAGGATAACAAGTGCCAGAACTGGAATGGAATGACTTTTAGGAAATGGAAATACAAATCTAAATTCACTAAGAGTAAGACGACCGATCAAAATAAAAATAAAGATGATTTTCAGAAATTTTTAAAAACCGATAAAAAATGTATTCAAAATTTAATGAGAAGTAGAAGATCTTCAACATCCAATATAGTTGGCTCGTCACCAAGGACTTACTCTTCTGATATGATTCAGTCTTATTCTCAGACGTCGACTTTCTCTTCAAATGAAAGACAGTTGGAGAGACAAATTTCCACTGAAACTCAGGCTACTCAGAGTAATGAGATGCAAAATTCTCCTCTGATTGAACCGATAATTGCACCTGTTAATAGCCTCTCCCAAAAAGCTTCAGTACAATCAACTACACTAACACCTTACTCAAATAGTGTCCGTTGTGATACGTTGGCTCCATCTTCTGAGGGTATAATCCTTGTTCCGCCAGTTTCAGACACTCCGATCTCTACTATCAATGTCAGTCACCTAGACCCCCTAAGCCCACCTCATGTGAAGTTGGCTACATATATGAAGGATAACCTTGAGAGTAGATATCTACTTTCTAGACTTAGGGACCAAAAATTTGTAATGTTTTTATGTCTAAGTCCGAACGAGGAACCAACATCTCATCGGTTCTAGACGTTAAGTCTGAGTAGTGCCAACGGATGGTACCAACCGGTCAACCAATCCGTGCACCGTAATCCATTTTTGCGGTGGCTGCTTGTCGACCAGCTAGATTGGAGAGGATTTCGGTCGCGGGTCTCAAAATGGATTACGCTCATTTACAAGTTTTCAGCCACCATTAAACGCCCGTTTCAAACACGTCACAAAACACAATCATACGGAGAGGAAACCTACTTTACGTTACTCCGTATTTCTCCCTTCAACCAGTCAAAGAACTTCGCGTTCTCGAATTCCCGACGCGGTACCGAAAAATATACTACGCTAACTCAAACCCGACGAAAGCTACGCTAATGAAAAGGCAAAATCAACAAAGGTACCGCGTACCGCGCGCGACGCGAAACCGACCTCAGCGGATTTTCTCAAAACTCTACCCTCGCGGCGGCATACTTACCAGGCACTCTACTTTCCGCTGAAAGAAAGGAACCACTGGAAAGGAAAGTCGTTGTTCCTGTTTAGCAATTCATTTTATTCATTTCTTAGTTGATGTATGTAGGTATTTCTTTAATGATTATGTAACAAATTCAACGAGGCTTCCTAGATGGTTTCTAACAATGTGGTTACTTTCTTTAAGATTCTTAAGGAGAACCAACACTAACTTTATGTTTTTGAAAAGCTAGATGAAATTTTGTATATGTTCAATGAGTAATGAAGTTAAAGAAAAAAAACCACATGGTATTATAAGCTGAGATTGGTAATTCCTTTGTATTTCTTAAATAAGTTCATTATAATCATAAGGGAATTTATTGTCTTAAATCATTCTTTCTTTTGAGGATGATATGTGGTGATAATTTTAGTATTAACTTCTGTATCAGTTGAATATAAATTAATGTACTTAACTAAAAATTACAATTAAATTTGAGTTTTAATTGTCTCTGTCTTCTAACATTGCTTTTAAAAGCTTATGTGATAATTTAGCAACTTAATATATTCAAAATATTTTTTTTTCTTCTTTGTTTTTTTCTTAAATTTCTATATTTTCATAAATCCTTTTGGGCAGTCATAAGTACAACACGCATCTAGATCTTTTTCAATGAGAAATTAAACGAATTTTTTTTTTTAGTATGTTTCGTCCAAAAAAAACCATTTAGGGGAATTTAATGAAGCTGCCTTGTGTTTCTGAAATCGTAATATATAAGAATTCAAATAGCCTTACTAAGAACATATGAATTTTCATTAATGATCACTTAGGCATTTTCTGTGCCTTAAATTAAATGGTCCTTTAACCCAAATTAGAGTCTACTTCTAAAAGACAGCGAGTCCTATCATGGCCTACTACCTTGTGATAATATACCTTTCGAGCGTACACCGTACAACATTGCTTACAATAAGACTTTTCACGCTACTGTTATTTACACCGCTATTCAAAATGAATAATTAGACATAAAAATTCGAAATTTGCATAGGAAACGATGACACGATGAAGAACCCTAAGAAATGTGAATTTTTTTAATATTCCAACAAAGTTGTGCAATTCGGATAGTAAAACTCTAAGCGATCATTAAGCAGGGTACAGATTGCCCTGGCTTATGTAGATTTCGAGAGCATAGATTATTTCTTGTTATTCTGTATGATATGCAGGTAATAATTATACACGGAGAGAAAAAATGTAGTGAACGGTATGAAAATTGTAATGAATTGCATTGCAATTACAATAATATTTGACTCCATTGCAGTTGTTGTAATAAGTATTAGCACAGAAGTTAAATCGGTCATTGAAGTGTTGTAATTTTTATTATTCGTTAATGAATATTCACATCCCATAATATGATAATGCTTACAACCACTGTAGTAAAATTCACCTTCCTATGTCGGGAAGTTCATCATTTCGTGTTGTTATTTAGTATTACAATTACGATGATTTTTACATAGGAGAGCAATATTATTCACAACAAATGCAATGAATTATACCACGCACTAATGTTAATTTATTACATTTCAATGAAAGATACTGAGCGAAATTTCATTGCAATGCTATAAAAATAACCAAATGTGCCATTGAAGAATGATAGTAGTAAAAGTTTGCGAAACATTGCTTTAAAAGAATTTATTTTCGTCTTCATGTTATCTTTACATTTCATATTTCTTTGAAACGTATATAATATTCTTTATTCAATGAATGTGGTAAGGCAGGAAAGTAGTCAAATTCGCTTATATTATTAAAACTTAAACAATTAGTCGTAGTTTCCTTAATTTTATAACAATTCAAATGGTTATCGAAAAGTATCGCACACTTTTCAGCAATTATTATCGCCTTATCTAGGTACACAACAAATTCAATAATTTTGTAAATAATATTATCTCTTTTTGATTTCATAAGAAAATAATTACTTTTGTAAACAGTACCTTTGTATTCTATTTCAGTAGCTAATATTGCATTTTCAAAATTTATATTAAAATCTTGCAACTCATCAGAATAGTTAATTTTGTTAGAAGACTTTGATTTTTTCTTTTTGCTTTCATTCCTCATACTCCACATCAATTTCAACGGGCCAGATTTTTTTATAACTGTAGAATAATGAGTAAGAAAATGAGCTTTTGGCTTCAAAGGAAGCTTAAATAATGAACAAAACTTTTCATCATGATATTTAATAGTTGCATCAAGGTGTATCAAGTCACATGAAGAAAATCTTGATTTCATAGTTATTTCAATTAAGTTCTGCAAATTCAGAAAGAAAAGCCATACTTCATCGGTTGGTGGAACAAAGTCACCCACCATGAGCCCGAAAAAGTGAACAAAGCACATTGATCCGCTAGCTGACATTTTAGACTATTATGAATCGCTTCTACTTTGATAGGAGGTGAAATGCATCCAGAATCTATAGATCCATAATCAAATAGCTGTTTTCTATGATTAAGGTCTGCCAAAGTAAAATACTTTTTGACGATTATGAAGTTTGAAATTATAAAAGACATATCATTCTTAACGAGCCCTTCAAATAAATCATGCATTATATCAACACTGTAATTGCTTGCAGCGTGGAAGGATGGTAAATTGTTAAATACGCAGGGCGTAGACACTCCGGTACTTTGGAAGTTATTCGTTAATAGGTCTTCAGTATAGTTTTCTATGTTACGCAGGTTTTCTTTCATCTCAGTTGATAAATATTGAGTTTCTGATTTTGAACATTTACATATGCGGCAGTAGTATACTGCAGAAAATGAGCGAGAAAATCCGAGAATTGAGTTGATGCCCAAGTTATCACCAAAAATAAGGCCGAGTATAAAATAAATTTTAGTATCAGATCCATTAACAGAAAGAAGAAGTCTAACAAAATATTTAGAAGGCTTTGGAGAATATCCTCATATTCATACTTTTTCATATACTTTGCATTCATTAACATTACAGGTAAAATGCTCCGTAGTAAGGAAAATTTATGACGTGGAATTGTAGGAAAGTTCAAGTAAAACGCGGAAATTGAATTGGCAAATGAGTGGGAACCCAATATGTTTCCAGGATCAAAGTCGTCATAATATAAAAAATATGGGATAGCAATCTTATTTTCTCTTGATAAGCGAAAGTGTATATCTTTCCAAATTGTTCCAGAAGCAAAGTTATCAATATCTTTTTCATTTATTGCACAATTTTGAGTAATATGAACGGTTTCCTGAAGTAAATTTTGCCGATTAAAAAAGTTCGTAATTATGAGAGGTATTGACAAAAGAGTTGCCTTGACATTCGAATAATTCAATGAAGGAATGCCGTTTTTCATTGTGGTTTGCATTTCCGTAGAGATTGTAATGTTTTGGGGCATTTTCATAAGATTTTTAGTTTCTAATAGTTTAATCAATTTGTATTCAGTGTTCATGTTGTCTAGATTTACTTTTAGAAAAGCTGTGAATATTTCTAAAGCATTTGAAGCGGTCGAATGTATAGCTAATTCTATGATCGGATCGAAAAGATACATTTTGAAATCATGCAATATCCGAAATGCTACTTTTCTATTTAAATTATTCGTATCTATCAATTTTAATACAAAACTCAAGAAAAAAGAATTCAAGTCATTTGAGTAATTTTCTTTTGAAGTACAAACTGGAATTTTAATGGGAGCAGAAATATCATTTACTGTCATTTGCATCGAATTATTATCAGCATTTCTTGGCATTATCTCTATTCTTACTGCTTTATCAAAATTTTGGTCAGAAGTTTTTGAGATGTTCTTCTTTCTTTGTGGAGATTCGTATGTATCTGGTTTATTTCCTTTTAAATGAACATTGACAATATGACGTTTCAATTTATTGAAGCAAGAAAATTTTTGGGGACAGTTGCCTTGCGTGCAGTCATAATTTAAAATTAAATCGTGTTTGTGAAAATTTTTAAAGTGACTGGTATAGCTTCGTATGAAACAGAATTTTTCATTGCAAATAAAACAAGTTAGCGTCAACATAGCGAATCTTTCAAAACTTGAATGAATTCAACAAACCATTAACGTTTGATGAAGTGTTTTCTAGTTTGATCCCATAAACATATTCTTGGATAAAGTACCAAACATTAATGCTTTGTTGAGGATATTCGATGTTTAGCACATAAAATAATTTGAACAGATTATCCAAGGATGATAAAAATGACTCTACTTTATGGACTATATTGTCAACTACAATATAAAGTTGTGATTCACAAGTAACTATTAGTGGTTGCAGCCGCACACCTAAAGTGTGATACTTATCACCTAACTTCCTATAAGCCACTAAAATATCAGCTTGATTGTTGACATTGACAATACAACTATCAATCGAATCTTTCACTGAAGTGTGCCAATACCTATCCTTTGCCTCATTGGTGTCGTTCAGCTTGATTTTTTTAGCTGATGGTAGTAAGTAATGCAGGATCTCGAATGTTAAGCAATCGTTTGGATCTAAACAAAACCACGTCAGTTTTTTTCAACGCACATGAAACTATTTACCTTTATTAATGTCATCGGTTTTACCTTTTTCTAAGATTTCTCTGACTCTTGAATGCTGCTCGTTTGCAGCAATACTATATATTTTAGTACAGAACGCTATCCATTTTGTCCGGAGTGAAAGTGAGCAAGTCTCTCCAAACAAGCTTACAAAATCAATTCGATCTAAAAACGAAACAATGAGAATTTAAATGAAGAAGAAATATTAACATAAGCAAAAGTATATACTCTTCAAAGCATACGCATATACTATTTAATTTTTAAATAAAATATATAAAAAAAAGGATTTTTTATTTATATTCATTCCAAACTCAAGGCTCTAGATTGTGTCAAGAGGGGCCATTCTTTGATTATGTCTATCATTGGTTTTAATAGAATATCTGATCGCCTTCCTGCATAAGAATCAATCCACTTTATCTCAACTACCTCCCATGGTTCTATGTTAAACCGTAGCCAGTTTTTCAAATTCAGGTCTTAAAAGATTTTACTTTGAATTGGTTTATCAAAAAGGTATTTCAAAAACTAACAGTCAATTGACTGAGAACTTTCTGTCGGTAGTTTCACTTCTGAAATCTTCTTTTCAGGCTTTTTGAATACTCCCTTCAGAATTCCTTGCTTTAGGAGATATTTCATTCTGTTCTTGTAACTACTGTATAAAGGCCCTCGAGCTCTTCCCGCCGATCCAGCTTTTATAAAATAACTTTCCTGTTGAGTTTTGAAAATAATGTAAATTTGCAACGTGGGCAGCTTTATTTGACAGACCTTTGATTCCAGTGGGAAAAGTTGTTGAATTTTGGCAGCTAAAACTTCACATAGCTCAGTCCCTAAAGAAATATTTTGATCTATGCAGAAGTCAACTAATATAGATACTAGGGTTTTCCTCTGCGAAGAAGAAAATGGCTTGTTTTCATTAGCTTCTAAAAGCAGCAGTTTTCCTTTACTATTTGTAAACAATACTTGCTGAACATCCTAATGTAACAAAATTAAATCAAAAACTAACTTGCTATTAACATTTAACTTACCAAATTGTCGATTTTTCGAACATTTGGACAGGAGCTACTTGGAGATCCAGGAGAGGATGATGAAAATGATTCATTTTCAACTCATTTGGAAACTTCACTTTGAAAACTTGAGTTCAAGCTCAGAGTATCCGCAATAGAAGCCGAACAATATCCCTATATTTCAGGCTAAGTTTAGTAACAGTTTGAAAGAAGAAAAATCTCACCTCTAATATCCTCCACTGTTGTAATTTTGCTTTAAATTTTATTCGTAAATGAAGTAGATCCTTTGGAATCAACACATCAATATCAGAATTTGTTATGTCTATCAGACATTGTCGGTCAATTTTGTATTCTACAGTTAAAAAGTTAGAACGCAACTTGAAAAATTGCTAAGGTACGAATGACAACCTTGGAATATACTTTGCAGTTCGAATAAGCCCCATTCACCAAGCAATTTATCTGTATCCGAAAGACCACTTTCCGATTGTAGAACATAAATTACACTTGACACTGTTTCAGGACTAACCAAAGATTCTTGCACTTGCTCCATTTCTTGGGCCTTGACTTATTATCAAATGCGTGTAGGTAAATTAGTGAATTTAAAAGGGCTAAATATACACCTATACTTACATTTCAATGGGTCCTTGCAAGACAATTAGGTAACGCGTTCTATTGTTTATCAACACCGGTGTCACTATCAACTACTAATGCACGAACTACGAACTACACAGCACAAACCGATCCGTTCAAGAAAGAAGCGCCACTGCGTAGGAACATTTTACAGCATATGAAATGAATTTCATTACTGCATAGGAACATTTGACTACATATGAAATGAATTTCACCATTGCTTAGAAACATTTGACTACACATGAAATGAATTTCACAACTGTCAAGTGAATTTTGTTTTCATTGGATTGAGTTGTAAGAATTACTACAAATATTAGATTTTAAAAGAAACTGCGTGCAATGATTTCAATCACTACAGTACAATGAATTAAGGATTTTACAATCGCAATTATAATGATTACATCTCTGATAAGTTTTATTACGAAATTGGGAATTGGTGGTAAATTTCACTGAAATGTAGGAAATATAACGTGTAATGAATATTATTGCTTCATTTTGTAAAAATCATTACACATTTTTCTCTCCGTGTATGAACAACAGGAAGGATAGTCTGCCTTATTTACTGGTTATTAATGTGGTTTGTGTTAGGTTTTATTCTTACTTGCATCATTTGTAAACTATTAATAGGGTCCGTATTATTTCGTATTATTATTTATGTTACTGTTAATTATTAACATGTTTGTATTAATTTTTTTAATTTATTTGTATTATTTGCTATCTTTTTTTTCAAATCAATCAAATGAAAACCTACTCTTTTAGTTCATTGCGGAGACTATCAAATTTTTTACTAGTTATTAAAACAAGCAAATTGTGATATAAAGCTTAATAAAAACTACCAGTTCAAATGCTATTTTACTCCTACTATTGAAGAAGACTTAATCTATTTTAAGATATTTTGTATTTTCAATTGAAATATCATTGAAAATCAACTATCCCAAATTGGTTTTTGTTTCAGCTTTACTATAAATCTTGAGGAATTTGCTGGAGAAATTCAGGAAGTTTTAAATGCTTTTCTTTTTTTTTATAAATTCACCTTACACTTATGTAACACTATAACAGTAATTACGTTCTTATTCGCTCGGACTCAGCTCACTACATATATAGATCTCAGTTCTAAACGCTATACGCTAAATGTCCTATTTACGAACTTCTTTTTATATCAGTATCGCTACCATCGAAATTTTAAAAAATTCAAAATATTTCCATGAAAAATATCCGAACAGTACGTCTCACTATTCAAACGACTAAATGTATAATGTTAAACATAACTCTAAAAATTATTCATTGTTTTTTTTTCTATATTGTGTCTGTTACACAAACTGATTGTGTTTATAAATAAAGTTCGATTAGCTCACTTATTTGAATTCAACTGCCTATATTAACGCATCATTAAATATTATTTGAATTCTTAGAAGTTATAACGATGGGCAAAAATCTTTCTGTATAGGATAGCTAATAAATAAATTAAGTTATATACAGTATTTAGGTACTAAAATTATTCATTTAAATTTGACAGAATTTCATGTTTATCTTCAAACTACTTCGTTATCATTCTTTTTTTACTAATGCATTGTTGTTGATGTTGTTCACTTTCGTTGGAGAAAAATTTAAAAAAATAAACTATTTTAAAAAAATATACCTGGAAATGACAGCCGTTCTAAACTTCCAACTGTTTGGAAGTTGGTTGTGTTATAAAAGGTTCACTCCACATCCGTCTCAAATCACCTTTTACGTATGCCATGGTCAGTAAGGGCAGGAGCGTGAAAGGTACAAAAGTACAGGTTGCGCTGCTTTGAAGATCTCCGAACTTACAGTTGCCGTTAGTAAACCCAGAAAATATCATAATAAGGACCAATGAAAATACGTTAATTTCGATCCCATTCCTTTTTTGCGGCGCCAACTGGGATCTGATGTAATTCCCTGTCACCTTTTATATGCATCGCATCGTTATACAAAACATAGTGGCAGTCCCGGCATCACAATATCACCTAAACCGAGCATTGAAAAATGTCCACTATTATGATAACTAGGAAATACTAATTTTCCCGGCAGGTTCAATTTCGGCGGTTCTTTGAAGTCACATTGTTGCATGGACCTAATGTCAACGCAATTCATAATAGAGAAAGGAAAATAAAAGTATTGAAATACCTGATTAACGGATTAATTGATTATGGAAAATCGCGAACCGCAACCAGACATGCTTCCTGTTCGGCACTTTCCCAAACCAGTGTTTATTTTTGTTTTGCAGCGAGTGGTTTCGTCAGGAATATTTAATTTGTCAGAACGCCCATGTGCACAATTAAGTAACTATTTTCTGAGCTAAACAAACTAGTTGCTCACACTCGCGAAATTAAGAAAATCGGCGACAGCTCTTAGGTGACGGCCACCACTCACACCCTCCACTGCCATGTGGCTGTCAATTCACCTTGACATCCCACGACAAAATTGATGTGGGATGTGCGCCCGTCACAATCAACATGAAATGACACTAGCAGCAAGGTGTGTTGGTAGTGGTCGCCAGCGGCGTCGCATGATTCATTACAAATTGTTTGATTGCGTTCAACTTTATCTTGCTTACATGCACAAAGCGCCTGAATCAACCTGTTTTGATGGTAAAACCAAAATTAATCTCAAAGTACTAATTCAGCAAGAAGGCCTGCCTATTGAGATTGAGCCATTACGCCATTTATTTATAAAAAATCACAAATGATCTGGAAACATACCTTTGCATGTGAGATCTAAGCATGTCTCTATGCTCCAAAAAGCAAGAGAAGAGTTTAAAAAATATCATTCTTAATACTAACTTACCATTGAATGGTATTAAACTCTTTTACCATAATTGTAGCGGTATGAGAGAGAAAATAAATAAATTATGCCTTGATGCCAAGTCCTGCGATTTTAATGTTTTAACGTTCACCGAAACCTGGCCACATGATGGTTACATAAACGAAGATATTCTAGACAGAAGCTGGACCATTTATAGAGCTGATCGTGACTACTCATCCACAGGCCTAACCAAAGGTGGCGGAGTGTTGATTGCGATCAAAAGTTCCATGGCCTCTGAAAACGTTGATACTACCTCCTATGAAACTTTTGAATGTAAGGTGGTTCGAATACGCTTAGGCAAGTGGTTTTTATACATAGGGGTATTTTAAATTCCACCAAAATCTGACGAAACCTCCTACGAGAAGATGTATGAAATTATAAATTCTATTGCTGCATCTTTAGAGGAACATGATCAAATTATAATTTTGGGAAACTTTAACCGCCCTAATTTATCTTTTACTCCTGATGAAACTGATAACCATCTTCTACCAGTAAACCTCTCAAATACCATCGATCTTAATCTAATCAATGCTTTTTATGGTAATGACTTACAACAAGTATCACTGACTCCCAACCAAAACGGAAACTGGTTGGATCTTATTTTTACCAATGCTTATGACGATGTTGTGGTAAGTCCAACCAATGACAATGAGAACCTTTTCTCTAACACGCGAAGCCATTTCGCTTCTTCGGTTGAACTTCCCATATCTGATGTAACATTTTCCCGAACGTATAATGACTGTATTGTATTTGATTTCTTAAGTGCTGATTATAATAGCATTAAATTTTATCTTGCCAATATTGATTGGAACTATCTTTCAAGTTTAGATTTAGAGGAAGCAGTCTCTTCATTCTATAAAACACTCATCGAATGCATTGAGACCCATGTTCCTAAAATAATGAAAAAACCCAAAGTTTCCGATCCCTGGCTTGATTGCGACCTTCGACATCTGCGGAATGAAAGGAACAACCTCTATAAATTAATGAGAGACAACAACTTCGACACAAGCCTTAAGATTAAATATGATGAGCTGGCCATGGAATTCACTATAAGATCTCGCGAAGCATATGATCAATACATCAATTCAACCGGGAAAAATCTTATTCGTAATCCCAAAGAATTTTTCAATTTCGTAAAAACCAAGTAAAAAGCCACAGGATTTCCAACATCAATGTATTACGGTGATAGCAATTCAACTTGCCCTCAAATTATATGCGGCCTTTTCGCCGAGCATTCCCAAGAGGTTTTCCACCCGGCAACCAATTCTTATAGCATACCAATTCGCCATTCAACGACAGTACCATTCATTGCTGAAATGGGTTTGTCAAGTGAAGATATCGTAAACGCTATTAAAAAACTTGATATGAACAAGGGACCTGGACCTGACTCTCTTCCACCGAGATTTCTTTTTAAGTGTATACATCAAATCTCTTCCCCTCTGTTTATTCTATTCAACGCATCTTTATCACGAGGGGCTTTTTCAACTGTCTGGAAGTCTTCTCATTTGACTCCGATTTTCAAAAGTGGCGATAGAAGGTCTATAACAAACTATAGAGGTATTGCGATACTATCAGCTATTCCAAAGTTGTTCGAAAAAATTGTTTGTCATAAGCTTACCACGCTGGTTGAACCACGCTTAAACGAACAGCAGCATGGTTTTCGCACTACCACTAACCTAATGCATCTTACCTCAACTATTCTTTGCGAAATGGAAAAAGGTAACCAGATTGACGCTGTTTACACGGACTTCACCAAAGCTTTTGATCGAGTCGATCATGTAATTTTGATCTCCAAACTTCTGAAGTTCGGCATCTCTGGGTCCTTACTGAGTTGGATTGCGTCATACCTAAATAATCGAACACAGTTTGCAAAATTCCAGGGCACTTTTTCAAGAGAAATTATTGCCTCTTCTGGAGTGCCACAAGGTAGCAACCTGGGTCCCCTTTCAAACAACATTTTTATTTCCGACTTGTCTGAAATTTTAAGCGACGTACCTCATCTTCTATATGCTGACGACCTCAAAATATACCACACCGTCAATTCCGATTCCGAGGCTATTTTTCTGCAAGCCAAAATAAATGCATTATTGAAATGGTGTAACGATAACAAGCTTTATCTAAATATTGGAAAGTGTTATGTTATAAGCTTCTCGAGAAAAAATTCAGTATTTGAGACCACTTATAACCTGAATGATTCCCCACTTCAAAAAGTTGACCAGATCTCAGACCTGGGCGTTCTGTTTGACAGAAACTTGAGCTTCCATTCTCAATACGATACAATTCTTGCTCGGGCATAAAAGCTGCTTGGTTTCATAAAACGTCGCGCCAAAGAATTCAGAAACCTATGGGTCACCAAAACTCTATACACCTCATTTGTTCGCCCCCTCCTTGAATATGGTTGTATTATTTCGAACCTATGCTTTGGGAATCACAGCTTCCGCATTGAATCTGTGCAGAAACAGTTTATTCTTTTTGCCTTGCGTGATGCTTATGACCCAAGAGACTTCGCTGACCTGCCACCTTACCAGCAAAGATTAAATATTTTGAATCTTTCCTCGCTCTCATTTCGAAGAACTATCTTAAGTTCTTGCTTTGTTTTGAATGTAATCAATAAGATACTAAATGTTGCATCACTATCAAGCAAAATCACGTTCAAGGAAACGATTAAACATACTAGGAACACTCGTCTGCTTCATTAAGACCAACATAAAACCACCTACGCAGCCAACGAGCCAATTAATAGGTGTTGCAAGATCTTCAATTCTATGGGTGAACATTACTCTTCTTCTATATGAATACATAACTTCAAAAAAAAAGATTACTGACGCATTAAAATAAGTTAAAATAAGTTATTGTTAAATATACATTTATTTTTTAGGGTTTTGTACTAAAATACAAAACCCTATTGCAATCACGACCTGTGTCCGTCTGTCCGTCCGTCTGTATGTCACAGCACTTTTTCTCCGAAACTATAGAGGCTACAGCAATGAAACTTTGTGGAAAGGTCAGAAGTGGTGACTTCTTGAAAGTTCAAGGGTGGAAAAATTTTTCAAAGGTGTTTAAGGGGGGTCTCCCCATATAGGGAGGCGACCCTTCAAAAAAAATTTTTCACCATTGGAAGTCGAGTAGGGTGTCATTGAGAAGATCTCAATGAGATCTTTTCAAAACAAGTCTTAAAATTGCCTTATGAGTACCGAGGGGGGCAGGGGAAGGGGAAATGTACTCGAACATGACGTGTTTCTTAATTTTACAGGTATTCGTTGCTGGTTACTGCATTTTGTAAGTTGAGTACAAAACCCTTCTGACATGAGCATAGGTCTGCTGTGTTTTGTGATTTGTTTAGATATAAGTACTTTTTTGTGATTGCCTTGTTTGGCTTATTAAAATAAATAAAATAAAAAAATAAAATAATATAAAATTGTTTGCTATTGAAATTGCCATTGAAATTGTGTAAAGTTGAACGGAGTTTCACAAAGATTTTTCAACTTTGATGAGTGATTGGTTGCGGATAGTCTGTAATCCCAACCTGTCTGCGTTGGGTGTACGTAGGCACTAAAAGCAACCAGGAGAGTGAGGTTAAGCCATTCCGAGGCATTTGATTGAGGAGAGTATACTGTTGTCAGTTTGTATTTGGCACAGTTCTTCTTCTTCTTCTTCTTCTTCTTTGTAGCACTACAATCCAACTCGTGCCTTAGTTTCCTGCAACAAGCGCTTCCAATGGTCTCGGCCCATTGACCGCGTCCTCCAATTTTGAAATCCGAGCACCGATGAATTGTCTTCGTCGGCTGATTCAGACCAGCGTTTCTTCGTTTTCCCCACTGGCCTCCACCCTTCAGTTCTTTCAATGATCGCCTTTTTGGGTATCTGTTGTTCATCCATACGATTCTTGTGGCTAGTCCATTGTAGCTTCCGCAGTCTAACAATCATTGAGACCTTCGGCTCGTCAAAAATTTCATACAGCTCATGGGCTTATTGAACTCACCGTTGGTCTGATTTACGGAGTCCAATGATGACACCCCAATAACATGGATTTCTCAAGGGTCGATCAACAACCACAAATTTAATTGAATTTGCTGATTACATTGCAAATGCTTTACATAGTCAACATCAAGTAGATGTCATCATCACTGACTTCACTAAAGCCTTCGACACTGTAAACCATTCCCTTTTATGTTCAAATTGACGTCGTACGGATTTACTGAGCTCCTTCTCTTGTGGACGTTTCGCTACGAGGGTCATTCAACAAGTACTTAGCCTCACCGCCCAATGGCGCTGCTATTACAAAAGAGTTTTACCATCGTGCAGTACATTCTTTTAGTAGCCTACTGTCAAAGTTTCAGTCAATTCCTTTCATTAGTTTTGCTTTGATAGCCTTTGGAAGTAAGCGTGTCGGTCGGTTGTACAAAAATGGAAAAAGAACAATATGGTTCAGTGATTAGATTCTTGTTTTTGGGAGGGAAAACGCGCAGCAAAATCAAAGATCGCCTGGATGCTGTGTACGGTGACTCTTTTCCTTCGATGGCGACCGTCAAGAATTGGTTCAACGAGTTTGTTTGTGGCCGTACGTCGGTTTTTGATGAGCCACGCCCAGGTGCCCCGGAAACGGCTGCTACGGAGGAAAACGTTAAAAAAATCCATGATCTCGTATTGGCAGACCGTCGATTGAAGGTCCGCGAGATAGCTGAGACTATGGGCATTGCAGAAGGAACGGTGCATCATATTCTACAAGAAGAACTGGGCATGAGAAAGCTGTCAGCACGATGTGTGTCGCGTTTGCTCACACCGGAAAACAAACGCAACCGTGAGACCACATCGGCGACATGTTTGGCGATATTTAATCGCAACCCGGTGGAGTTCTTGCGTCGTTTCGTGACCGTCGACGAAACATGGATTGACTGGTACACACCAAAGACCAAGGAACAGTCGAAACAGTGGACTTCACCCGGCGAACGTGCTTCAAAGAAGGCGAAGACTGTTCTATCGGCCGGAAAGGTGATGGCCACCGTTTTCTGGGATTCACAAGGTGTCATCCACATCGATTACCTCGAGAAGGGTAAATCAATCACGAGGCACTACTATGCAGTCATATTGCGCCGATTTGATGTCGAATTGAAGAAAAAGCGGCCCCGCTTGGTGAAGAAAAAAGTGCTGTTCCACTACGACACACGCTGGCTCACACCTCCGCCGTCGCCATGGCCAAATTGGTCGAATTGCTGCCCCATCCACCGTACTCTCCAGATTTGGCCCCCTGTGACTACTTTTTGTTTCCAAACCTGAAAAAATCACTCACCGGGGATATTGATTTGGGTCGAATGAGGAGGTCATCGCCGCCACGGAAGCCTATTTTGCAGCCCTCGAGAAAATGTATTTTTTGGACGGGTTGAAAAAGTTAGAGTGTCGCTGGGCCAAGTGTTTTGAGCTTGAAGGAGATTATGTGGAAAAATAAATTGCCACCTTTCCAAAATTTTCGTTTTTCTTCTGTAGGCTAAGTACTTGTTGAATGTCCCTCGAATCTGTCCTTACGTGCGTGCAATGTGTGCATTCTGGGTACTTGCTCTTTGCCATTCTTTCCTTCAACTGATGTTCCGCAATGTTCCATTTATCAACGCCCTTCTCTCTGTAATTAGTTAACTTTGTCTTCTTTTTGCCGACGATTTTAAAGTTCTCTGTGAGATCAAATCCATATATGAATGCTTCTATCTCCAAGAAGACCTTACTGATTTAAGCAACTGGTGTAGATCAAATCCTCTTTGCCTGAAAATTGTAAAATGCTACAAAATGACTCTTACACTTATCAGAGGTTGCAGATGAGAGGAAGGTGGAATCATGCGATTGACAACACAAATTAAAAACACATGAAGTATGCAAAGAAACACTTTATTAATTCAAGCCATTCAGTTTAATGTTATCTAATTGAGAAACACAATTATTAACATTACAAATTATAAGATAAACGACACGGTGAGTCGACACGGAATATTTATTAATTCGATGCGGCGTGACTGATGAATGCTTATCGACTGCTTGCACACCATCATAGAGTCGGCATCGCTGGCTCGTTGGATGGTGTTGCCAGATTACTTGACAGCTCGGACTTTCTTGACTCTGAATCGTCCTCGATCAGGGAGTAGTCAGCCTCAGGGTACTCGTCAACTTCTGCTGGAGTAGCAGACGACGGTTGTATTTTACCGGATGCAAAAATAGAGCAAAATAGTTTGGGCGATATTGGACGGCATACTTCTTTGGCGATGCATGTTTATCATCGAAGCGTTTCTTCCACCGTTTACGCTCACGAAGTAAATTTTCCATTGTTTGTTGATGTTTCATCTCTGGATTACTTATTTGGGTATCATCGGCGGAGTCGACGGCGGTTTGAAGGAGGGAAATGAGCTGGTTACTAGGAATATCCTTCAGTTAGAAATCAAAAATGATGTCATTAGGGCTGAAACCAGTCGACGAATGTTTTTGCGAATTCAGAGCCCACTGCAGTGATGGTAGAAACTCGTGCCAGTTTGAAGCATTCTCGGTAATTGTAGATAGATATGATAAAATAGTCTGGTTGGCCCGCTCTACCTGGCCGTTGTCACGCGGAGTCCTAACTGCGACTTTTGAGTGTTTTATATTATGTTGTTCGCAAAATGAAGGAAATTTGTGAGAAGTATACGCAGTTCTTCGATCGGGTACTAGGATTTCTGGCAAACAAAAATAACTGGATAATTCAATTAACGCATTCAGCATAGACTGGGTTGACGTGTAGCGTACGGCTTTTACGGCAAAATACTCAGTGAACGCATCGGATATCGTCAAAATATACATGCTTCCCTTTTTGGTTGGTTTAAAAGGGCCAACTGCCGAAGCGGTATGGGTTGCACCTCGTTACAATACTCGTACATCCGTCCTTTTCCCGCGTGAACTTTGCAATAGGAAAAATATACGCAAGCTGCTATATAGTCGTTGACATACTTTCGGATTTCTGGAAACCAGTAACACTGTTCAATACGTTGAACGGCCTTCTTGACGCCAAAATGTTCGCGGTTGTCGTGACAGTAACATATTGCACTACGTAAAATCGGATGGTTTTGGACACTAATAGTTTAGAACCCTTGCCAGGTTTCCGAAACAAACGGTTTGATTTAAGTTCAAAATCGTGTTTTGTTTGTCTTACGCGCACATCTTTGGCTTTGTTTTTAAGTACACCGATAATATGTTGAAGCTGATCATCTTTTGTCTGCATTATATAAATCCAATCGTCACTACCAACGATATTACAAAGAGTAAACCGGCTACATCAAGTTCTTGGGGTGGTGAATTAAGGGCATGACTAAGCGCGTCGACGTAAGTAACGCGTCTCCCAGCACGGTGCACGATATCAAGGCCATATTTCATTAATCGTAGCATCCATCTTGTGATATGCGGCTTTAATTCAGTTTTCGATTTGACCTGAGCAATAGCAGGACCATCAGTGACTATACGAATCTGCTTACCCAAGACATAAACTCGTAATCGATCCAATGTTTCAACCACGGCAAGCACTTCCAGCTCATAACTGTGGTATACGCTTTCGGCCTCTATACAATGGCGACTGTAGTAGAAAACCGGGCTCCAGTTCTTAGCGCCGACTGATTCAAGAGAAGACCATTAGTGCTGGCTAAATTTCACGTTACGTCTGAATGTTGAATAATGCTAGTACCGGCTCGTGATATAGGATACGTTTAAGTCGCTCGAATGAGTGCTACTGTTCGTTGCCCCATAAAAACACTTTGCTTTCCTTTTCGGACTTGCAAAGCAACTGGATCAGGACAGGGGCAGCATAGCCCTCCCCAAATTTTCAAAAGACTCCGGTGATTTCCAGGAATCGTTTAACTTCGGTGATTTTCGATGGCTGCTTAAAATTTACGATAGCAGATACTTTCTCGGTTCCAGGGTGGATATCGTGTTACGGGGAATTTGAGAAGTTAGCCAACTTAAATACCATTTAAACACCACTGCCGGGAAACGTTGTACAAAGGATGCATCCTTGAGCCAAACTGGGATAGGAAACTTTACCATGTATTGCACATACGAGTACACTGTTACAAAAAAGAACCCGGAAATTGGAAATGAAACGCAAAATTTTTAATCATTCATCAATATTTATTTTGTCGCCTTCAAAGTAATCCGCATCAGATGCACTACATTCACGCCAACGATTTTTTTAGTCGTCAAAACACTTTTCATAAGTACTTTTTGGGATGGTCTTCAGCTCCTTCAGTGAGTTTGTGAAAAAAGTACCCGGAAATTGCAAATAAAACGCAAAATATCAAAAATCATCAAAATCACACTGAGCCAAATCTACTCGTAGTGAATACGGTGGTAGATCGATGGAATTTATTGCATTTTTGGCTTCAAATCCACTCACGATAAAAAAATTACAACAATCGCAACGCCTTACTGAGGTGTACCGACTTTAGCAGCTGCTGTAAACAAACTGGTTGACAGATCGCGCTCATATTTGGCATAGTAATTAAAGACAGTCTTACCAACTTAACAAAATACATTTTATTGAAATATCATTTACCTGGGGAATTTAAATTACCATTTCCGGATACTTCGTTGTTACAGTGTAGTCCCAGTAAAGTTAGAAATAAGAATAAATTCTAATGTTAATGGCTACAGTAGAGTAGAATTTAATTTCCTCAAGTTAAATTAATGCAGCTCAACTTAGATTACTTAGGCTCGACGAAGTTCACGATACCACACCTGTATGTGCTCGGTAGCTCCACAACGACATCATCTGTAACGAACAACCATGGAAAGAACGAGTCAAAAGGATGCGTGAGGAAGAAATCTTCGTGGGAACCGACAAGATGAAGAAATTCATCACAGGCAACAGGAAAACATTTTGATCATGCAAATAAACATAATAATCCCGGTGGCAACATGAATCGTAACTTTCAAGGCGGCGGCAGAGGTGGGCCAAACCAGCGAATTGATGGTGGAAGAACCGGTAGTTAACATGATATCCAACACAATAAACACATTTGTAAATATCTAATTTGTACATAGTAACTTACCCAAGGTTGTGCTCCAAATCTAATTAGTTGCCCGTGTGTCCTTGGACAACTTCTTATGGCCGAGAATAGGCAGCCGAATTTCAATTTTTGCCTCAAACAGTGACTTGATACCTAGAAAAGAATAAAAACAAGTTGAAGTAGCACGAGAGTGCTCCTGCCAAATGGGTATTGTAAAAGAATTAGTAAATTAAACAATATATTCTGCATATCAAAACTTGACTTATGTATATACAGATTCTATAAATTGAGTTCGCCACTATTTTGTTTCAAGTGTTTTGACCCCGTCGCTTGATTATTCATGATAACAAATCAGTATTACAAACCATTTCTAAAATTTTATCAAAATTCCTACATTTTCGTAGTGTCTAGGTCCGTTGCAAACGTGTATCTTACTTGTATCACGTGTTAATGTTGCTGTAATTGATAAATATTCTGCTTCTTCTTCTTCTTAGCCCTACAGCCCCTTTCGGGCCTTCGCTTCCTGCAAACAGCGCCTCCAACTGTCTCGGTCCGTTGACCGCGTCATCCAATTCCGAAATCCGAACAGCGATGAACTGTCTTCGTCGACCGAGTCAGACCAGCGTTTCCTCGCTTTCCCCACTGGCCGCCCGCCTTCAGTTCTCCCAACGCATACCTTCTTGGGTATCCGTTGTTCGTCCATACGATTCATGTGTCCAGCCCGTTGCAGCTTCCGCAGTTTTACAATCCTTGAGACCTCCGGTTCGTCAAAAATTTCATACAGCTCATGGTTGTATCGAATTTGCCTTTGGTCCCCGTCTAGCTTCGCTCCGATTATTCGCTTCAGGACCCGTCGCTCAAAGACGTTCAATATATTTGCGGATGCTTGGGTTAGGGTCCATGTTTCACACCCATAGCATAACACAGGTCTTATCACAGATTTGTATACTTGGAGCTTTGTTTTTCTGTGTATGCAGCTGGTCTTCAAGATCGTCAATATTCAATCGGCTGTAACTTAGTTGTTTATTGTTCAATTATTGTGAAATTTTCGGGACAAATACAATTACTTTTAAAAAACTTAAATTATAGGTTTTGGGAAATTTAAGGGGCCCAACTTGATTTTATAGGCAAAAATGTAAAATTTATAAAACGTACTATTATTAAAAAAGTTGATATAATGTCCATTATGCGTAATGAATGCGGTGAGGGCCTTTGAATCATCGGCGACTTCTACCTGGCGATATTCCATCCTCAAACCCAGTACTGTAAAGTATTTGCTCGTATTACCGGAAAGTTGCATAAACTGGTCCTCTATATTGGGCATTTAAACGTAGTCGATTGGAGAGGCATAAGCGTAATAATAACCTGGATCTTATAGTTCGGCAATCAGTTTCTGCACGATCTCACGTTTGGCGTATGGGATGCGATACGATTTAAGTGCGATGGGCTATTGGGTGGAAATGGAAATCGACACCTGAAACATCGAACATTTTATTACATATTTACATGCTTTTCGCTCTCCAGTCAACACTGTTCGCCACAAATGACCACTCAACTGCCTTGGTGGCAAAGCACTTCAAGACGCAATAAAATGTCTTGCTGCAAATAATCGCCGTCCACCACTAAAGCAACGGTGTCGCAATTCTCGCGGCCGACTTTCAGGATCGCATTTGTTTTATTTTTGCATCGATAACTTCCACCTGCAAATCCGTTAATATGAACATCACACGCCTCCATATCGCATAAAAGTACACTTCGTTTAGTTTCTACCATTTCGATCGAAGCTCACGTAAGACAGGAAGCCATATGGTAGCAGTTTGCATATGTATTAGTCGGCCTACTATTGACAAGCTTCCGTGAGCTGTCAGCCAACAGCGGCATAGCGAATGCTTATATCGGATAATGAAAATGTACGAAACGCATTCCGCGCATGCTTAAAATTTACCTTGCACTGTCCATTGTACTCCTACACTTTTCAAGACGAGCCCATGAAGCACATGTTCTGCACCTTCCACTGATAGCTAAGCTTTGAGAAGTAAACAAACTCCTATTCATTCACTTTGGGAGGCGATAAAAAATAAACGGGTATAAGAACTGAAATAATTTTCACTTCACCAGGAGCGCTATTGTGTTTTTCGTGGATCATCTGGATTTTACTGTAGAAATCCGTCTCAAAAACATACAAAACCTCGAATTTTCGTTGACACCTCCACAATCCTTCATATACTGCCATGTAAATTACCGAGGAAAGTCGGCCTACTAGTAGTCATGTGTGTGGTAGTGAGCGCTGCTGCCATATGGCTTCCTACTTTACGTGAGCTTTGGTTTCGATGCAAATCCGCTTTCAATTTTGATACGGTTCCAATTTCAGTTACGATAAGAAGCATAAAACTGATTGCCTATATTCGCGTTTAATATCTACCAATCACAGGGCTTTAACGAAAATCAAATGCTGAAGAAATGCATTCCTAGGCTGTTTAATCAGTTAAAGTGAATCAGAGATTATGATTCAATTATCTACAAAACACATCAATTGGTTTACAGTAATTAGGGAGAAATTAAAGATTTTCAATTTGTTTGCAGTTCTATGAAAATGTTTTGTTTGCAATATATTCGCGAAAAAAGTAAGTCGCTGGAGTGCATTCTTGACATTTTCATATCACAATGGATTGGTATATTTGCCTCATTACGAGTATTCGCTGGGCCAAGAATCACTGACAGGAATTCTCTGCACCATTTACATTGGTCGCATTGTTATCACTAATTAACATTCTGGAACCGTTATGGTCGGTCGGGCTGCGTATTGATGATTCGCGGCAAAGGATGTCACCTCTTGAAATAAGTTTAATTTTCTGTTGTTTTTATGACACACCACCACTTCTGATGCGCCACCGCTACCATCGACCGACCCCAACGTTGCGCCTTTAAGTGGAATGTGCGATCGCTGACTATGCAAGGCGCATGGCAAAAACAATAAAACAGAACCCCTCGATCCCGAAAGCGGTTTCGAAAAGTAGTTACAAAGTCGGATACTCTTGGGCATACGCGATCCGAGATCCACGATCCGCTAAAAGCTTGCCACCAACACTGAAACCTTTCAGTCACACCTCAGAACTTAGATACGAGTACGAGAAAAAAGATACTACCACCACGGTGGCTGCTGAAGCTGTTCCGGTCGCTGCTGGCGCTGTTCTCGCGACGTGTTCGCGGTGATGATTAATAACAGACTCCCCTTTGGTTGTCAATCGTCCACTTCTGTCTTTCACTCGTTCATTCCGCTGCACACTTGCCTTCGTCAATGCAATACGTGCTCCCGCAGGGGGAATGCTGGCCGATAGAAATGCTCTTCGAGGCTAGCATTCTTTGGGGAGTTCCGCCCCCACGTACCCGAGGAAATACCCGCAGGGGGACTGCCGGTCGACAAGACTACTCCTGGAGGCTAGCATTCTTTGGGGAGCGCCACTCCCACGGACCCAAGGATATTGGGGGCGCCGTGAGGTTTCCTCCTGGGATGACAGGTAACGACCCTGAGTGAATCTGGACTACGCTTTGGACGACGAACTAGAATTGATGCTTTGGGCTGGCGGATATAATGATTTGGACCTAATTGCTTTGCATGGTAGCGCTGAGGTAACGTTCCTGCGTTTATCGCTCTAATTCAACGATCATACCGTCTCCGTCCCGGTAAATCCTTGGCAGGCCTCGGAGTACGTTCGAAGTTCGCACCATTGCATTGGTGGTTTAGGTTCAGTTGAGACAGACTCGCGATTAGCGCTGGTCTGGCTCTGAGCACTTATCTCCATAAGAGCTTGAGCCAACCCTCGTATGGCTTCTCTGCTTTGTAAAGATAACCATGGGAACAAGAAGGCGACCACACATAAAAATGGAGATAGTGGCTCTGAGGGGGGACCCAATCAAACTGGAGCAATTCCAACTAAAAACCCTAAAAATAGAACAAAAAATAAGTAAAAATATCAACAATGAGGTCAGGGTCAGCAGTCACAGCCACGATGTTAACAGTACCTTGAGAACGATATCAACGACGAAAAAAACGACGACGAATACAATTACAGTAAAGATGGACGGGAAAACAGAGAACAAGGGATAGATTTGCCTAAAATGAAATCATTGCGGCGTTCAGACGCAGCAAAAAATGATGAAAACATCAAAGCGTCTTAATAAGGAAGAAATGGAAATTCCACAGGACACGCCAGATGTTCGCACTGTGGTGGAAATAAAAAGGACATCAAAAATTCGATGTTTACTGCTGCGACCGCTACTGAAGCGAACAAACCATCCTGAATTTCACAACGTGATTACGGCAGGAAAAGAAAGAAGTGACCATTTCAATGCCGTCATTGAAAATTTGGCTGAAGTACTGTACTCGGAAATGGAAGCTGATAACCTCTATCAAGAAAGGAGGTCGCAAAGCATTATTGTTATGTGGTGACATCAAGAAGAAAGGCTAACCAAAAAAGCGGGCGACGTTCGAAAAGAATAAAATCAGCATGTGACTCGCCAAAATTCAACAAAGGTGTAAAGAATGGGCTTCTTGAGCTAATAATAATAATAATCCATCGCACTTTAGTCCAAATCCGAACCCTGGCGTTGAGATTTATTGTTAGGGTATCTCATTTCATGACCGTAGCGAAATTTGAGGTGATATGGCCTATTGGAGATATTTTGCTCAACCATGTGATTATTACCTAATTATTCAATTCGTACCCATCACCATTGGGTGAACTAATAGTCCAACAGCAGCATTAGAAGCTCAAGTGTAATGCCGCCACCGAAGTTTGAACTTGGGAGCTTCTGCGCAAGCGGAGTGTGCAGAACCCACTGCTCCACACTAAACAAAAGGAGCTTCTAAGCCGCAAAGGGATTCCCAAAGGAGCTAAAGAGGGGCAGCAGGTTAAAAAAGCGGTGGGAGCTAAGCCTTTAGGACACACTCAAATAGCTCCAATAAAAGAATGGTGTTGAGCTCCACCGAAGGAGAGACGTGAAGCTCTCGATCAGGGATTCCAGACAATGCTGACAAAGGAACGAAGAAAGGCACAAAAAACTCCTTCAAAAAGTGCCAGAAAATAAAGTTCGCACGGACGCCATATAAAAAAAAAAACACCTGATGGGAAATAGGAGAGAAAAAGCCATAGCGAAGAACCTGGCAGCAAGAACTGCTCATAAAACCCCAAGATGTTCAATCCTAGGCAGAAGTGGAAATGTAAGGCCCGAAGATACCAACACTGCTAGTAACGCAGCACGACCAACATAGTTGGGCCACATACTGGTCAAACTCGGAGCAGAGGCCGACGATAAAGAAGCATTCTGTGACGCAGTAAAGAATGTCCTGGTTAAGGAAGAAGAGGTCATTCAAAGGGAATTCCCTATGATGGGTAGTATCAAGGCAAGGCTGACAGCAGAAAACTATAGAGGAGAAAACGCACCGAAAAGGATGCCGAACGATTGCTGAATACGAGCAAGTATGAAAAGGGTGGGTCGTATACGGGATACGGCGAAGAGTGGTGCCTTTTCAATATTCCAAATACCCGCGCATGTATCAACCCAACAGAAGTTTCCAATGTTTACAAATGCGGTGAAATGGGACATAAAAGAAAAGGGTGTACCCTTTGCAAGGAAGCTGATTCAAGATCAGATCTTGAGCACTTCCGGGGATTCAGTGAAATTTCGAGTTTTCCAGGAGGCCCTAGCCAAGGCAAAATCAAAACTTTGATGATCCTTATCCTGTAGCTAAACCTGCTTTGCAGTTCAACCGCCCAAAATCTGCTTGAGTAGTTTGCCAGGGACATGAAAGCCAAGTTATTGCTGCTGAGTTAGCAACACCACGATAAAAGTTCTGCATCATGGTATCCTGATAAAACTGGTGCTGCTACCATCTGGGCTCAGAACAGTGATTCCCAAGAGGAAGGTTGTGGACGGGGGGATGGTTTTATGTGAGTTCGGTGCTCAGGGACCACCCAACTCTAAACTAAATCTGAAAAAGTGCAAATTTATAATTCAATTTTGAAATTTCCTTTATAATCCATAATGCGATTCTCTTAAGTGAGATCCCCTTATCGTGTTGTAGAAGTACCGTGTTATACGAGGAAGATATCAATTTTCATTTCGTGTAAAAGCGAAACCGTGTTGCAGGATACTGTGTTGTAGGATGGATACCTGTAGTGTCACCTTGTAATCGCTTCTCGTTTATCCATATTAGAAGGAACCTCTCGACATCATCAAGAATAGGTAACCGTTTCGATGATATTCTTGACACTCCCTTTGAAGTATCCATCTCCTTAATTTTGTTTTTGCTCTTGAGAATAGTGCAGATTGTTGATGTTGGTCGATTGTATGTGCGCGCTGGGTTAGCCACGCTAACACCTTGTTCTCGTTTTTCAATGATTTTACGTTTCGTTTCAAAAGTTATTTTTCTCTCTTATCCATTGCCTTCTTGTGGTTTTTTCTTAAAAGACATTTTAGCACAGGTTATTACACTTCGCACATAAAAAAATTACGAATACAGGCGTACCTCGATATAAGTCGTTTCGCACAAAGTTGTTTCACACATGAGACGCCAAATAATCCTACCCCGATTCGATTAACGACAACTTTGCTTCACACTTGCGTCACTTTCCGAAACTTAAAAATTCGTAATTACCAAGAAAAGTACATAATTATGGAAAGTACAAGTTCATTCGAAATAAGAAAATTTTGAAATGTTCAACTTTTTTGTGAAGAAGTGTACTTATGACCTTAAATATGCTTCAAAGAATTATAAAATGTCCCCATTGCACAAAAATTATGTATGTATGTATTCGTCTTTTTCTAATTTATTGAACATGAAGAGTGTGCAGATTTGCTAAAGAGGGAAATCCCCGAATATACACAAGTCAGAGTATTCTACATATATGAAAGGTTTTAGATTTCATTTTTTCTGTCTCGGGTTCGATTGCGTGAACAACATCGCGTGTGGTTTGGTAATTTGTGACTTATGATGGGTGGAAAACGCAGTCCAGAAAATTTTACTACGATCAGCTTGAAGATAGCTAGAAACACAGTGGCCTTAGAAAAGAAAATGGAAGTTTTAAAGCGCATTGATTCCGGTGAAAAAGTTACGTCCGTTGGACAAGCATAAAATTTAAATCGTACAACTGTCCATACTATAATAAAAAATGCCGAAAAAATTCGAGCAAGTGTGCAAGCTGGTTCATCTAAAGCATGCTCTGTAATTACAAAATCGCGAAGTATTATCATGGAAACAATGGAAAAATTGTTAAGTATTTGGATCGAAGATCTCAATCAAAAAAACCTGCCTCTCAGTACACTGATAATTCAAGAAAAATCTAGGGCTTTGTTTGCATCCGTGAAGGAGCGAAATGGTGGTGAAACAGAATCATTTCAAGCAAGTTCTGGTTGGTTTCACAGATTTAAGAAGCGGAGCAATCTACATAACTTGAAACTTTCGGATTCTCCCGAAAATTTCAAGTTATGTACGGATAGAGATGTAGCCGCTAACTTTTTATTTACATTTTTGGGTGTCATTTCAGAGGGAGGATATGCTCCACAACAGGTAAGCGTTTCCAGTTAAATTTGGATGTATGAGCAGTTCAAAACTCTCTATGTTACTATAGGTCTTTAACGTGGACGAAACGGGCCTTTTTTGGAAGAGGATGCCCTCCAGGACATTTATATCTGTAGAAGAAACTACCGCGTCCGGTTTCAAAACTGCAAAGGATAGACTAACATTGCTTCTTGAAGCGGATGCTTCTGGAGACTTTGAGTTGAAGCCTTTGCTTATTTATTCTTCGGAAAATCCAAGAGCGATGAAGAACATTTGCAAGCAAAGATTACCCGTAATTTGGCACTCGAATAAGAAGTCTTGGATGACTTCCGTAATTTTTAATGATTGGTTCCAAACATACTTTTGCCGGCAGTGAAAGATTTTTTTTTTGTGGTAGGGAGGTGAATGCTATTTATGCACAGAGTGTGGGACTCCCATGCGCGACTGGACTACCCACTAAACACCTCCCCTGTCAACCTGAGAACCCAGCCTGGAACCGTTTGACACATTACTTCGGGCCAGGTCTCATTATGCTACCCCGTGGGGCGCCTTCAAGCTGGGGAGTCCCTTTCCTAGCGGGAGGGGAGAGGGGAAGAGGAAATGCCAGAAGAGCGATCCCCCAGCCCCAGCGCCCCCGGCTGCTGTGAGTCCCTTTTATGTTTTAGGACTGCCCGAGCATAATGTGCCACCTGGTTCCAGTTGTCAACCGATTCGAGCATCACCGCAACTATATTATCCGGGGTGAGCTCTCCCGTCTCCCTGTAGAGTTCTTTTCGCAGCCTGACCCATTTTGTACACGCAAAAAATGTATGACAGGCATTGTCCTCATTGTCCTCCTGGGCAAAACCGACAATCGGGAGACCGTGACTTACCGATCTTATGAAGGTAAGACTGAAAACACCCGTGCCCGCTCAAAAGCTGGGTCAGATAGAAGTTAGTCTCACCATGCCTTCGATTTAGCCACGGTCTCACAACCGGGATGAGGCGCGCAGTCCATCTTCCCTTCATGCAATTCACCCAAGACTGCTGCCAATCGTTGAGCGAGCGCTGTCTCCCCTCGCGGACAACTATCTCCCTCGCATCCTCGTTTTGGTGCAGGTAAATAGCGTGGCGCTCTCTAGCAAGGAGGGCGACAAGTATCACGCCTGCAATCACTCTCACCGCCGAGTCGGAGACTGTTGGATACGAAGATGCAATTCTCAGTGCTTCTCTTCTCTGTACCTGTGCCAAACGTTTTCGGTATACCTCCTTGCTGAGAGCGTCGTCCAATACCTCTGCTCCGTACAGTAGCACTGACCCTACAGCACTCATCAAGAGGCGTCTTCTTGCTGGGCTGGGTCCCCCTACGTTGGCCATAAGTCGACTCAGAGCCGATATTCCCGAAGCAGCCTTCTCAGCCGTTGCCCTGATTTGCTCAGAGAAACTCATTTTCGAGTCGATCAGTAGCCCCAGGTACTTCACCGCTGGCTTCGATTCGATTAATATGTCTCCAATACTGATCACCTTTACTCTAGGGATTCTCTTTTTTGTCAAGATGACCACTTCGGTTTTCTCCAGTGCTAAATTGAGCCCGCGAGCAGTCATCCAGTCCCTCACTCGGCGCATTAGCATACCTAGCCTAAGTTGCGCTTGTTGAACGGTGCGTCCAGCGACCAGAGCCGCAACATCATCCGCATAGCCGACCAAGCGCGACTCATCTGGCATCTCAAGTCTCAGTAGCCCGTCGTAAGACACGTTCGACAGATCCGGACCAAGGATAGATCCCTGGGCAAGACCCGATGTAATTTCCATCCTTCGTTGGCCCTGTGTCGTGTCGTAGAGCAGGCTTCGGTCCCTTAGGTAGTTCCTCAAAAGCCGCATTAGATATTCTGGAACTTGAAAAGAGTTTTCCAGCGTATCCAGAATATCCACCCATCTAGCGGAGTTGAAGGCACTCCTGACGTCGAGTGTCACCAACAGGACGATCCGTCACTTGGTGCGGCTATATGCCTCTGCCTTTTGGACCACGCTCACCACCTCTGCAATCGTATCAATGGTAGAACGTCCTGCTCTAAAGCCGTACTGCCGAGGAGGTAGCTCCCCAGCAGCACGAATCGCGTCAGTGAGTCTTCCCTTGATGAGTTTCTCTAGCACTTTCCCAGCCGTGCTAGCATGCATAATGGGCGGTATGCAGACGGCGATTCGAGATTTCCCTTCCCCGTGCTGATCAGCACGAGCCTCACCTCCTTCCATCGTACCGGGAAAACCCCGTCGCATAGGCAAGCGTTGAATGTGCTGAGCAGCAAGTCAGGACAATGGTGATAGACGAGCCGCAACACCTCAGCTGGAACACCATCTGGACCTGGAGCCTTCCTCGTTTTCAATGAGAGGACTGCCTCCTCCAGCTCCAGCTGTGTGAAGAGTGGGCACTCTACTGCTGTTTCACCATGGACAGCGTCAACACGGACGGGATGGGCGGGGAAGTGTCCCCGCACTATCGTGTCCATCTTTTCCGCGTCATGTATACAAGGCTTCCGTAGGGCACCAAGTTTCCCCATGACCAGCTTGTAGCCAAGGCCCCACGGATCCTTGTTCACAATGTCCACTAGGTCTTGCCAGCAGCGAGCCTTGCTATTATTGATCAATATGCGAAGGCATTTCCTTGCCGACTTATATGCTGCTACCTGGTTGCATGCCTCGTCACGGTTCCGCGCCCGTTGAGCCTCACGTCGAAGCTTGTGACACTCCCTTCGCTTTCCAGCGATTTCAGTTGACCACCAGTACACTGGGGGCTTGCCGTGCCGGGGTCTTCGACGGGGCATAGAAGCGCAGCAAGCAATCGTGATTATGCTCATAGTAGAGTTTACCAGGTCTTGAGCTGCCAGTTCTTCCGTCCCCTCCGAAGCTCCCTGCAGCTGCTCACCTGCTGTGAGAGCCTTGACGAACCTCTCGACGTCCATCCTTCCGATGTTCCATCCAGTTGTAGAAGGCCGAGAGCACGGACGTCGGGAGACAGCATCACTTATCTCAAGCAGAATGCACTAATGATCACTGGCTGAGTAGTCCTCTAATACTTTCCAGTTGTGTATCCTTCGTACTAAGGACTCCGAGGCAAATGTCACGTCTTGTATGGTTCCCTCACAGCCAATACGGCGGAAAGTCAGCGTATTTCCGGAGTTTAGTATGACGAGGGCCGTCCTAGCCGCCATTTCCAGTATTCGTTTCCCCGCGGATCCGTCTGAGGCATGTCCCATTCGATTGCTTTAGCGTTGAAGTCTCCCCCAACGAGCACGTTGCCCTCTGCGTTCGAGACAGCGCCCTCCAAAGCATTAAGCTTGGCTTGATATCGACTCGTTAGGTGTCAAGTACACACTAAAGAAGGTGATCCCTGAGCACCGAACCCACAAGAAACCATCCCCCCGTCCACAAATGTTCGCTTGAAAGTCACTGTTCCGAACCCAGATGGCGGCAGTACCAGTTTCATCAGGATACCATAATGCAGGACTTTTATTATGGTGTTGCTCACTCAGCAGCAAGAAGTTGGCTTTCATGTCCCTCGCAAACTAGTCAAGCAGATTTTGGGCGGTTGAGCTGCGGTGTAGGTTCAGCTGCAGGATGCGGGTCATCGAAGCTCTGATTTGGCCTTGGCTAGGGCTTCCTGGAACACCCAGCATTTTCCTGATCCCAACGCGTGTCCAAAATCAGGTTTTGCATCAGCATCCTTGCAAAGAATACAGTGTGCCTCCTTCGTACACTCTTTCCTTTTATGTCCCGTTTCACAGCATTTGTAACATAGGGAACTCCTATCGGGTCCTTTGCATACTTGTGTGGTGTGACCATAACCAAGGCATTTGAAACATTGAAGAGGCGTTGCTCTTCGCCGTATCCTACAGACAACCCACCCTATTCGTACTTTGCCCTTGTTCAGGAATTGTTCGGCGTCCATTTCGGTCAAGTGAACTATGGCCATGCGTTGTCCCCTGTTGTTTTCTGGTGTCAGTCTCACTTTGATCCTTCCCACGCTAGGGAACTCCCTTTTGATGGCCTCTTCTACCTCGGCCAGATCCGTCACGCAGTCAATGTCCCGTATTTCGATCTTTGTCATCGGCTCGAGAGGGGCTATAGTTGCGCTTTTGCCGAGGACTTTCTTTACTGCGTCACAGAATGCTTCTTTATTGCCGACCTCTGCTCCGGATTCGACCAGTATGTTGCCCGACCGCGTTGGCCGTACTACTTTAATGGTAGTATTGGTGTCTTCGGGCCTTACGTTTCCCCTGATGTCCTGCAGTACCTCCGCGTAGGATCGGCCATCTTGGGGCTTTACAAGCAGTGCCTGCTGCTGGGGTCTTCGTCGGGGCTTCTGCCTCTCCTGTTTTGCATCAGGTCCTTTTTCTAATTGGGCGTCCGTACGAACTATACCTTCTGGCTTTTTTTGAAGGAGTTTCTTTGCGGCTTTCTCCGTTCCTTTTGTAAGCACTGTCTGAAACCCGTGATCTGGTGCTCCACGCCCTTCAAGTGCCTCTTCCTTCCTTCTTTTATCCCGATCTCCTTCGATTGGGCTAGACGCCATTCTTGTATTGACTTTTAATGATGGAGCTATCTGCATGTCGCCTTTAGATTTTGCCCCAAGCGCCTTTTTAGCTTTCTGTTCATCTTCGGCCCTTAACCAGCTCCTCCGATAGTGCCTTGTGCGATCCAGGAGCTCCTCTAGTTCAAAGAGCCCTACCTTTGCTGTTTTACTGATTTTTTGGGAGTTGCATGCAGCTTGTATTCTTTTCAGAATATCTCCCGCTTTTCAGAGTAGCCTCTCTGCCTCATATCGGTGGGCTGCAATTGTACCTTGCAACCATCCTTGGGAGAGGTTATCGCGTTCCGTTTCCGAGTGCAGTACTTCCGTCGCATTTTGAACGTTGGCGGTACAATCACGCGGTGTCTGGTCACTCTTTGCTTTTAGTGCCGTAATCCCCTCGTTGGTTTCTGGATTTTTCGTTGCATTGTTTGGATTTGTGATCCTTGCATCGGTCGCTTCAGTAACGATCGCAGCGGTGACAATCGAATTTTCGGTGCTCTTTATGTTATCGTCCATTGCTCGGACACCTGAAGCATCCTGCAGAGTTTCTCGCTTCTCTTTAATAGGACGCTCGGGCGTTCGCATAGTTTTTTTGCTGCGCCCGAACGCCGCAGGAATCTCAGTCTGAACCAGACTGTCTGCTGTTCTCCGTTTTTCGTCTACCATCACTGTCGTCGTGTTAGTCTTCGTTTTTTCGTGGCTAGTACAGCTCTCAATATACTGTTGACATAGTGGCTGCAACCGCTGGTTGGGTCGTCGTTGTTATTATTTTTTATTTCTTTTTTTGGTCTTTTGTTTTTGGTTGCTCCAGTCTTGTTGGGTCTCCCCTCGGAGCCGCTATCTCCGTTCGTGTGTGTAGTCGCCTTTTTGGTCCCATGGTTATCTTTGCAGAGCAGGGAGGCCATGCGAGGGTTGGCACAAGCCCTTATGGGGACAAGTGCTCAGAGCCAGACCAGCGCTAATCGGGAGTCCGTCTCAACCGAACCTACACCACCAACCCAATGGTGCAAACTTCGAACGTACTCTGAGGCCTGCCAAGGTTTTACTGGGACGGAGACGGTATGATAGTTGAATTGGAGCCGTTCACACACGAGTTTCACCTCGGCGCTACTGTGCAAAGCAACTAGGTCCAAACCATCACATCCGCCAGCCCAAAGCATCAATTCCAGTTTGTTTTCCAAAGCGTAGTCCAGATCCAATCAGAGTCGTTACCTGTCATCCCAGGAGGGAGCCTCACGGCGCCCCCATATCTTCGGGTCCGTGGAGGCGGCACTCCCCAAAGAAAGCCTCCAAGAGTGCTCTTGTCGACCGGCATTCCCCCTGCGGGGTGTCGACCGGCATTCCCCGTGGGGGGAACATTAAATTTTCCAGAACGAAAGCGAGCGACCCATCTCTTCGCTGAGGCTTTCGATAAAATATCTTGACCGCAGACACCAATAAATTTTTCACGAGCCTGCGATTCTCACCTTGATCGTAGTGATATTGTAAAATATAATGAATTTTTTCAGAAATTTCACTCATTTTTAAATGAATACAACTTTTGGCACGAATGGCGAAATACAAAACTGTCCAAATGAAAATTGTAGACTAAAATGTCACCTTTCAAACGCATGTCAGTTTGACTCAATCTGATTAGTATTGCCCGATATATGACAACGAACACCATCTCGTGACAAAAAAAAGCCCAATACTTTTTGGAATATCCAATATAGCATATGTACGAGTATATCACTCTCCAGCTGTGTTTGCATGCGCAAAACAATGCGAATTGCATTACAACTATGATAATATTCAATATATTTACTTTGAGTTTATGTCTTGAACATGACAGATATGGTTTACTATGAAGACTGTGCATTTTTTTGATAAATAAAATAAAACTTAAAAAAAAAATCCTTGTTTCCAGATAAAATTTTTGCGCCAGAATTGTTTTTAGTAAACATTATAGCTTATGAGTAAAGTATCCACTAATGTGATTCATTTTTCTTTTCAGTTTATCATTGAATGATTCAACAGCATAGAAATAAATTCTAGTGGTAAGTGTGCATTTATTTCCATGTACTGCAACTTGTGAGAGGATATAAGAATATAAACTAGAAGATAAGTTTCTTTATGATAATTTTTTGAAATATATTTTCTTTATTACTAAACTTGTTTAGCCTGAGCTTTCGAAATCAAGTTTTGTGAAAGAAAAATTCTATAATGGCTTGATAATAATTTCCATAAATGTAGCGAAATTTTTAATAGACCATAAAAAAATGTCAGGCTTATAAAAAAGACGCCGGCTTACCAGTTTTATCGTAAATTTTATTGTAGATAAAAACTTGTTTCGAATTCATGAATAAATTCATAAGAATTGATGTGTCATTCACTCGTTGAAACGATATCAGTGTTTTTCTTTATAAATACAATCAGTTTTGTTTTCGTAGAAATAAGGCGAAATGAATATGATCTCGTTCTTTGAAAAAAGGACTAATTCCTTAGAAATTCTTCGTTTGAAGTTTTCAACAAAGTTTTGAAAGCATGATTCATTAAAAGAGCACTAAAATATTAAATTGTCTAATTAACATAGGCTTTTCAAAGCTTAAATATATTTTCATCCATCGCACTTTCTATCCGCCATTTGTATTCATAATTAGAGAAATGCAAAAAATTATTTTTCTGACGTTTTCATCTTCTACTCCCGCGGTCAAATCAGTTATTATGTCCGCTAAACACTGTCATTTGTTATGTTGAAAATAATTATGTTCAACATTGAATTTATCAATTATGCAACCTAGCGTAGTAGCTTATAAATGGTATTCGTATATTCTTCGCAAAAAAAATTATTTTTTGAGGCTCGCAGCAAGCATCAAAGTGATTTGAGTGAGGAGCAGTTAAATAACAACCTTTAATTAGTTGGTTGATGAGATTTTGATGAATCAAACGCACTGTTGTGTCAAATGCAACGAGACAATGTACTGATTATATTTTTAGATAGCATACAGGGACCGTTTTTATGTTGACATGGTAAAAATTGAGTGCTATATTACATAAGCAAAACTTCTTAATGATTAAAGAAAAATGTTTTTCTTAGTTATTTCAAGTGAAAGTCAAAAAGAAATATTATTAGTGTGCTACTAAAGCATCGAGTATACTAGAAAACATTTCAGTTAAAAATGTTACGTTATGAAGTAAAAAGCGCGAAGAGCACATAAGAGTAACATATGTACTATTTGAGAGCGTTCAGGCTGAAACAGATTGAACTTAGCAAAAACCATGTGGGTTGTGCTTTTTTAATTTAGTGGAAAATAAGGAACAGTCGTTGCACTACCGGAAAAAATTCAATAAATACTTTTGTCCTTCAGCGGTTCCTCATAAATCAAATAAGCTAATAGTCCTGAAGTGACAAATTAACTTTTCTCTTATTTTTAAAAGCACTCCTAAGTGGTCTCCGGGGAAATAGTTATGGAATATCGAAGGTCTTCATAAATATTTGTAGTTGACATGGGCAACAGATTATCATTGTAAAAACTGCAATTTTCTTCCTCAAAAGTATCATTCAAGGTGCATGTAAAATGCATCCATATAGAGTGCTGAATTACGCTGTTAACACAATTTTGCATCGATACAGTATTTCTACATTGTCTAGTCTTATCAGCTTGTTGCTGCATTGCATTTTACATTAAAAGTAGTTAGCATGCATGCAACGCGCTATTGGCAATCGGTGTTTATTGTTACCCAAATTAAGCGGTTGCAGCATAATAGGTTGAAATAATTGAAAAGAAGTTGTGGTTACGGTGTTTGACAAATCAGTGAATATTGTCGAAATATAATGAAAACTTTCAGTTCAATGCTAATTATTTATAATGACACCTGAAATGCATTCTATAATTTTATATAACGTACTATACTTTATGCATTCAATCCGTCTCTTATAACAGCCACCCCATATATAGATTGCGTCCGAAAGTTTATTGAACTGAAGAATTTAATTTAATTCAATTTTCCAGTTATATTTCCATGCCATTAAACCGTAAAAGGAATTCTCAAAATACGTAAAAGAAACTCTAGTATCCACTATAAACTACGTGGTAAGATTTGAACAGATCAATATTCACTCATTGAAAAATTTCTTCACTTTTATCTGAAATATCTTCATAAATGGCGATCACTATAATTATCCATCATCGCCAAAAATTGTTATTAATTAATGGCGGCGTTGGTATTTGTTTATGTTTTTGGCACATCGTGAGGTCAGCACGATTTCAACGATGGGTGGAATATAAATTGCTTTAGTCGATCAGAAAACTGAGAGATATGCAATTTAATCGACCTTCAATTTATTTAGCGGAAAATTGCTGATGAGTTTCTTCGCGGCTTCCGGCTCAGGGCGTGCACTTTTTGAGGAATTAATAATAATAGAAAAAAGCTTTCAGAATATTCTGAAGCGATTTATAATTGAGGGAGAATATGGAATTTCAAATGATTATTATCTGAGTAGTTTTTTGTATCTTAATTTTGATATTCTGTTAATGCATAAGACTATTTTTCAATGTTAATGGTCTCAACTTGATAATTATAATAGCACTTATTTGTTATTTGTCATTATTTTCTTAAAATAAATAATAACATATGATTTACCTTTATTACATTTGATTTGGTTCAATTTCATAACCAAACTATGTGTAATATATTGAATTGACGTGTTAGACTGGCAGATATGATATTGTCGCGTGTTATTGGTTCGCGGCCTATAATTTTAACGTTCCGGGAAAGTGAAAACGCAATGTCTTTTAATTTAAGTTAAAAGAGTTTATTTAATTCAAGAAAATGCACAATAATCAGTTTAACACTTTCACTAATTTTAATTTTCACTATTAAAATAAAATCTAACACTTGTCCATAAATTTCTTATCGCAATTGTCTTCTAAATCACTTCACTATTACGAAACACACTTCCACACACTTTCGCAGTTCTTATCGCGGTCGAATGAAGATCCCCCCATTCATTCAGCTCGCCTTTATATAGGGTCTCTACCTATTCACCCATTTCTCGTTTATTGGCGAATGTTCTACCGAGAGGTAGCTGGTAGATTCGAGAAAATTTAATGAATGGAGTGACGTCACTTGCAGATGTTGATCATGCTTGTTGGGTTCTCGTAGCTTCGAGTGAATTCGTGTTCTTCATTGTTGTGAAAACAATTGCGACAGTAGCTCGCAAAATTATTTGTACATGTAACACTGCCCCCACCTCAGTTCTTTTCGCCCCGAAAAGATGTGTCGCCAGTTGTAGTCAATTCTCCCTGGGTGTAATATGGGGCAAGACGGTCCAGATGCACGATTTTCATTTTAGCTCTCGGCTTACGATGTTCCTGTATTCGGTATACGACGTCGTTGATTCGCTTTGTAACTCGGTATGGTCCCTCCCAATTATGTTGCAACTTTGGAGACCTACCCTTTCGCCGTTGCGGGTTATAAAGCCACACCAAGTCATCTTGCTGGAAGCCAGTAGAATTAGCCTTTAGATCATACCTTATCTTCATGCGGTCAGTAGCCGATTCGAGGTGTTTTCGCACTGTCCGATGTATCTGGTTCAACCGTTGTCTTAGATCACTTGCGTACTCCGAGACCGTTTGGGGTTTCTCAGGGGGTGTTCCGAACTTTATATCGGCTGGCAAACGAATAGTCTTTCCAAAAATGACTTTGGCTGGGGCTTGGCCCGTCGACGCATGTTCAGCGGCTCTATATGCCATTAAAAATAGTGGGATATGTCGGTCCCAGTCCCTTTGGTTCTCGTCAACCATCTTGGCAAGGTGTTTATTGAGCGTGCCGTTGAAACGTTCGACCATTCCATCGGATTGGGGATGCAGCGGTGTTGTCCTCGTTTTCCGTATTCCCAGCTGCTCGCACATTTCGCTAAAAACTAGTGACTCAAAGTTTCGGCCTTGATCCGAATGTAGTTCATAAGGCACGCCGTACCTGCTGACCCAATTTAATACTAGCTGTTCGGCTACCGTAGTTGCTTCCTGGTTGGGAATGGGGTAGACCTCGGGCCACTTGCTGAAATAATCAGCTACAACCAGCGTGTATCGATTTCCCCATTCAGATTCAGGAAAGGCTCCAGCGATGTCAACAGCAATCCTTTCGAATGGCACGCCTACGTTATAGGTTTGCATTTGTCCTCTCAGTCGTCGTTTTGGGCCTTTGACGGAAGCGCAAATGGTGCATCTGCGACACCAGTCCTCTACGTCTTCTCGAGCGTGGAGCCAGTAGAATCTTTCCCGCAATTTCGCTAAGGTTTTGTTAACACCAAGATGGCCTCCCGAGGATCCTTCATGCATTTCCTTTACCACATCGTGGATTCGGCTTTTGGGTAGTATAGTTTGCATCCTATAGGAGCTGCCATCTGCCGTTTCCCATTTCCGCTTGAGTACACCACCCTCCACCTGAAGGGAGTTCCATTGTGCCCAATAGCTTTTCAGGGTTGCGCCATGCGTTGAAACGTCTTTCCACTCAGGTCGCCCAGTCGTCTCCTTCCATACGAGCAATGGCTCGATGTCTTCATCGGCTAGCTGGGCATTTCGAACCTCCTCCGATGACCAACCTTCATCGAATTCGGCCGTTATCAGTCGCAGATCAACGGGCGGTTCCTTTTCCTCAATCCGTCGGCAATGCTTGCAGTTAGCTGGACATGGGCGACGAGATAGGGCGTCAGCATTTCCATGAACTCCGCCCTTTCGATGAACAATTTCATAGTCGTATGACTGCAATCTTTCGATCCATCTCGCAACTTGTCCCTCGGGGTTTTTGAAGTTAAGTAGCCACCTCAGCGATGCATGGTCCGTTCGAAGAACAAATTTCTGGCCATATAGGTATTTGTGGAACTGCTTGGTGGCCTCTATTATGGCCAATAGCTCCTTCCTGGTCACACAGTAGTTCCTCTCACTTTTTGAAAGAACTCGACTGTAATACGAGAGGACTCTTTCTTCGCCATTGATCTGCTGGGAGAGTACAGCTCCAATACCGCCGTTGCTTGCATCGGTGTCAACTACAAACATTTTTCCGGGTTTCGGATACGCCAGCACGGGTGATTCACACAGCTTTTCCTTCAGGGTCTCAAAGGCTGTCTGGCATTGTTCATTCCAGACATAAGGACGATTTTTCTCGGTTAGCTGATGGAGACACTTAGCTATTTTGGCAAAGTCTTTGACGAATCTTCGATAGTAGGTCGCCAGACCCAGAAAACTTCGTAGTCGGCGCTTGTTGTTTGGTGTTGGCCAACTTTTCACGGCTTCAATTTTCTCAGGGTCTGTTTTGACCCCTTCTGCTGATACGACGTGTCCCAGGTATTTTACTTCATCTGCGAAAAGAGTACACTTCTCGGGACTAAGTTTCAAATTTGCCAGTCGTTATCGGGAGAAAACCTCTTCTAAGTTCCGCACATGCTCTTCGAACGTTCTACCGATGACGATGATGTCATCTAGGTATACCAAGCAGGTTTTCCAGGTTAGACCACGTAGCACATATTCCATCAAGCGTTCGAAGGTGGCTGGAGCATTGCAAAGCCCAAACGGCATCACCACAAATTGCCACAATCCGGTCCCAACTGAAAATGCGGTCTTCTCTCGGTCCTTCTTGTCAATTTCTACCTGCTAGTAGCCACTCTTGAGATCGAGTGTAGAAAACCATTTTGCGTCGGCTAAAGTGTCCATGATGTCATCGATGCGTGGGAGTGGGTAACTATCTTTCTTAGTGACGTCGTTAAGCTGCCTATAGTCGACACTAAAGCGAGTGCTACCATCCTTTTTCTTCACTAGAACTACAGGCGCGGCCCATGGACTGACAGAAGGTTCAATAACGCCTTGTTTTTCCATGTCCGAGATCAGCGCACTCACTTCCCCTTGTTTGGCTATAGGGAGACGTCTCGGTGCTTGTCGAATCGGCTTGGCTCCCTGTGTATCTATGACGTGAGTTACCATACTCGTTCGGCCTTGGTCATCCGGGCTTGTTGAGAAGATGTCACTGTACTTGGTGACCAGATGAGAGGCTCGTTTGAATAGCTGCACTGGCAATTTGACCTGCTTCAATATTGCAGACGTGGATTCCCGGGCTTTGTCTGTGTCTTGCCTCCTTTTCCAATGATGGTCGTGAGTAGCTTCCAAAGAGGTGATGGTGGAAACAGGCTGGCAGCTGCCGATGACTTCTCCCGCTTTGATGCTCGTAGTTGAGTCTGCGGTGTTAAGGACTCTAACCGGCACATATCCGTTCCTTAAAGATCTTACAAGGCATCGTCCTACAATCAAACTGCTTAATGCGGACGTCTTCGTGGGCTCTATCAGATAAGATCGGTTGTCTCCAGAATCACCATCAAGCTTGGCCCATACAATGCTTTCGGAAGAATTCGGTACATCAGTGTCAGTACATACCACTACATTCATCTTGGGAATTTGGACGCTGGGATCCTCCATCAGTACTTCTACATTCTGCCATTTCAATACACGTTTGCCCAAATCCAACGTGATTCCATGTGGTCGCAGAAAATCCATTCGCGACCAGAAAATTATGTCGGAACACAAGGTCTCCCAACTGTATCTGGAGGTTGACCTCTCCATGAACAGGTGCAGTTTCTCCCGTAGCTGTCCGTAGTGAGAAAATTCTGCCCTTGTGAAGTTGTTGCTGTCTAACTAGGTCTGGTCGGATAATCGATCGGGTTGCACCAGTGTCGATTGTTATGGTGCAGTGTTCTCCGTCAACTTGATCCGGAAGGCATAAGTCCGCTTCTCCGCGATGTAGTCTTGACACGGTGATGTTGGTGCTGGGGACGTCGATCCTCCTAGCCAACCTCTGCCCCACGAAGTTGGCTCTTACATGTTTCCCGACCCCTCTGTTTGAAGGGCTTCCATTCTGGGCTCCTGACTCGGTCTGGATCTCCTTCTAGCTGCACACCCTGGACAATAGCTCGGTTTTCTTCGCTTCTTGCAGTCTCTTTGTAGGTGCCCCTTCTCTCCGCAATTCCAGCATCTAGGCGCACCATTTACATGCGGGCCTCGCTCAATTTCCACGCGCTCACACCTGCAATCGTCTGTCACTACCTCACGAACCCGGGCAGTGGTACGAGTCACATTTTTCGCTGCCTCAAAGTTCAGACTGTAAGCCAATGCGTCCTCAACCGTTTGCTTTTAAGCTAAACGCACGGCTTGTTGCAATTTCGGGTCCTTTAGTGCGCTGATAAATGCTTCTGTCGCTGCATCATCTCGATGTTCTGGGTCGTAGGCTGGGTAAGCCAAAAGTGCTAGTCGCTCAATGTCTTGGGCTAGCTGCTGTAGGGTTTCACCAGACTTCTGCACCCGATGCCTTAGCTGTGACCGATAAATCTGCTTTAGATGATCGTCTCCATAACGCATGTCGAGCGCATTCATTATAGCATTCGAGTTTGATTGCGATTCAACGGGGATCGTCTACAAAAGCTTGGCAGCTGGTCCTCTTAGAGCAAGAATCAGCGCAGCTGCTCGGTCCTGTTCATTCCAGTGATTAGCCCTTGCGGCAGCTTCAAACTGGGCCTTGTAAATACTCCAGACCGTTTGCCCATCGAATATTGGTGCTTGCACATTTCTGGATGTGCTTTGCGCTGCGGTTATAAGCGGGGCTGGTGAAGTGGTTGCTACTGCCTTCGCAGCTTCCAATTCTTTTTTCACTTTTTCCATCTCATGGTTCATTCTTTCTTCGACCTGGCTGACCTTTTCCTCGACCTGGTAAACCTTTTCTTCGACCTGGTCAACCTTTGCCTCGACGCCTTTAATTTGCTTGTTAAGACTACTGAGCTCCGCTTTAATTTCGGTGGACTGTTTTTGAAAATCTGCCTTGATTTCGATCGCTTGTTGATCCAGCTTCACTGATTGTTCATTAAGCTTCGCTGATTGTTCATTAAGCTTCGCAGTTTAATTAGATGACTGTTGTCGCTGCTCTTGCTGCATCAGCATTAACATTTGCAATATCGCATTTTCTGGCTCCTTTGATTTGGGTGTTTCTTCTTCTCCACCTTCTGCGCCTTGTTCCGCATCTGAGGGCTCACCCGCATCCAGATTCACGCCTTCCGACTCGATCGCATCACGCAAGCGTGCAATCAGTATGGCTTTTGTACCTTGTGTGGCCAGGTTTCGCTGTTCCAACTCCTCCTTGAGCTCCGATATGGTCAATTGATCAATTTTTAGATGTAAGTTTCCTGGCATTTTTATTGTTTCGGCTGTTTTTCTACCAGTTTCCACGTTAATTTTCACTATTGTGCACAAAAATGTTCAAACGTTTTCACTTCCAAAATTTTTCTTTCGCACTTCTTGACACCACTGTCGCGTGTTATTGGTTTGCGGCCAATAATTTTAATGTTCCGGGAAAGTGAAAACGCAATGTCTTTTAATTTGAGTTAAAAGAAATTATTTAATTACAAAAATGCACAATAAATAATTTAACAATTTAACACTTTCACGAATTTTAATTTTCACTATGAAAAAAATCTAACACTTGTCCATAAATTTCTTATCGCAAGTGTCTTCTAAATCACTTCGCACTCAAACAATCAATCGTCTTTACTTTGCGTTCCACTATATCGCAGTTTTCTATCGCGGTTGTAATGAATGAATCCCCCCATTCATTCAGCTCGCCTTTATATAGGGTCTCTACCTATTCACCCATTTCTCGTACATTATCGAATGTTCTACCGAGAGGTACCTGGTAGATTCGAGCAAATTAATGAATGGAGTGACGTCACTTGCAGATGTTGATCATGCTTGTTGAGTTCTCGTGGGTTCGAGTAAATTCATTTGTTGACGTTGATTATGAAAACAATTGCGACAGCAGCTCGCAGAATTATTTGTACATGTAATTATTTGTACATGTAACAATATGTTCAATCGGCCGTGCATTCAGAAAAAATATTTAAGGTCCATAAAAATGGTGGCTGCAATGTGCTTATAAAGAAACTTTGCATCTTTTACATAAATTGAACGATTTTTTATCCAAGTATTGGATGAATAATTCAAATTATCGATTCACACTACTAGAAAATTTGTTTCAAACCCTAGGATGGTTACAAAGAGCTTCTGGTAGGAGCACTTTCCTGCTTCTTCTCCTTTTTAGCACTACAGCCCCCTCTCGGGCCTTCGCTTCCTGCAAATAGCGCCTCCAACTGTCTCGGTCCATTGATCGCGTCCTCCAATTCCGAAATCCGAGTAGCGATGAACTGTCTTCATTAACCGAGTCAGACCAGCGTTTCCTCGGTTTCCCCACTGGTCTCCGGTCTTCAGTTCACCCAACGAATACCTTTTTGGATATCCGTTGTTCATCCATACGATTCATGTGGCCATCCCATTGCAGCTTCCGTAGTCTTATAATCGTTGAGACCTCCAGTTCGTCAAAAATTTCATACAGCTCATGGTTGTATTGAATTCGCCAGTGGTCCCCGTCTACCTTCGCTCCGATTATTCGCCTCAGGACCCATCGCTCAAAGGCGTTCAATATATTTGTGGATGCTTGGGTTAGGGTCCATGTTTCACACCCATAGGAAAACACAGGTCTTATCACAGATCTGTATACTGGGAGCTTTGTTTTCCTATGTATGCAGCTGGTTTCCAAGATCGTCAAAACTGAATAAAATATTTTATTTGCGAGCTGTATTCTTCGGCGTATTTCATCTCTTTCATTGCCCGTTTTCGTTATTTTGGCGCCTAAATAAACAAATTCCACAGTTTTGATACTGTATTCACCAAGTATGATATTTTGTGTATTTGAGGTATTTTTCGTTTACTGTGTCATGAGCTTTGCTTTATTTTCATTAATTTGTAGGCCTACTAGTTTTGCTCTGTTGTCGAGTTTCAGGAAAAGTTCTTTGGCAGCTGTTAATGACCATGATAAAATGATGATGTCATCCGCATAGGTTACTACTTGGCTCGACTTGAATAGTGATGTACCTCGCGTATCGACAGGTAGCTTCCTTATGACGTACTCCAGAGCCAAATTGAATAGCAATAGGGCCAGCCCATCTCCCTGTTTTAGTCCGATATTTGTGTCAAAGGCATCGGTGAGTTGGTTATTGATGCTGACTTGTGAGGTTGGGAGGTTTGGCTTGAATGCCAAAGCAAAGCATTATTTGGTACAGTACGTTACGATCAATACTATCGTATGCTTGCTTAAAATCAACGAAAATTTGGTGCGCGTCTATGTTGAACTCCCAGCATGTCTCAAGTACCTGCTTGACTGTGAACAATTGGTCTAATGTCAATCTACCTGCTCTAAAACAGCTTGATACTCTCCAATAATACTGTTGGCGTGTGATCCGATTTTATTTTCTAACATTTTAGAAGGTATTTTGTACAAAGTAGTGATACGCCTCAATAATTTTTGCACTGTATCTTGACATTTTTTTTGTGGATAGGGAATATAATTGATTGGCTTCACTCCTTTGGCATATGTTCTGATTGCCAAATGTGCTAGATGACTTTATGAAAAGCTTTATGGACACTGCTGCCACCATATTTGATGGGCTCCACGGGAATCTCATCGATGCCCGGCGCTTCATTATTCTTTTAGGCTTTGATGTTTGAGCAAACTTCATCCAGAGTTGGTGGGACCAATGGAAGCTCTCCGGGAACATCTATAGGCTCCGATGTTCTAGAGTTGTGCGGAGGATTAAAGAGGTTCTTGAAATATGATGCCCATCTTTCATTAATCTTGGTTTCATCAGCGATGATATTGCGGATGTCATCACGACAGAGCGTAGCCCTGGGCTAATAACGACGTTTTAGGCTTTTCACTACTTTGTGCTTGTATTATGTTGTTGCTCGCTAGACTTACATCTATACTTCTCAGTTGGTCGTCATAGTATTCTCTTTTCTAAATTTTAAACACGTTATTCGCTACTCCTCTGAGATTTTCATAATGTTCTCTCTTCATCCTGGTTTTCCTACCTAAATACTCTTTGTATGCCTGATTTTTTTATCTAACGCATTCTGGCACTCATCATCAAAACAATCGTGCTTGATGTCTAATTGTATGTTCTGCCACGGTCTTAATAGCCGCTTTCGCTTCCACCCAGAGCTTGTTGCTTGTTTTCAGGGATGCATCTGATAAGATGGCAGCCAGCTGGTTGTCGGGGCTTTCCGTAAAATTTTTGGCCACAGACGCCGTTTGGAGCCATTTGATGTCAAATTCTTGAAGCAGGCTGGCCTTTGATGAATACGCCGTTGACATATGACATCGATTGATTAATTTGATCAAGTAATGACCTTAGTTACAATTGGCTCCTCAGTATGTACTGACGTCAAGTAAGCTCGAGGCCCAATGTTGTTGGATCAGAACTTGGTCGATCTGGTTTTATGTGTTGCCATCTGGTGATACCCAGGTCATTTTATGTATGCGTCAATGAAGGAACCAATTTGAACGTATGACTAGATTGCTGCAACATGCAAAGTCAATCAGGCGCTGGCCGTTGTCATTTGTTTCATCGTGGAGGCTATATCCTCCAGTCGTTCCCCGATGAGATACCTCGTTACCAACCTTAGCGTTGAAATCACTCAGAATTATTTTTGTGTTTTTTGTAGGCAATGAATCGACCAGTCTGTCTAGGTGATTGTAGACCGTTTCCTTCATTTCTTCGTCCTTTTATTCGGTCGGGGCGTGCACATTGATCAGCCAGATTTCGAGGGATTTCACTATTAAACGGATCGCACACAACCGTTGTTTGGCTGCCTTGAAACCAATAACGTGTTAGTTGAACTCCCTATCCACACTCAAGGCCACTTTGAATTCTCGTTTTCCAGTAGGCTTCCCACTTTTGAATATTGTGTGCGATCTCATGTCTTGAATAACATTTCCAGTTCAGTTCGTTTCCTGGATTGCCAGTATTTTTAATTTATATTGACTGGCCTGTTGTAAAAGGTCCTTAACAGCGCCAGGATATTTGAGTGATCTTACATTCCAGGATGCAATGCCATAGTCTTTTTTCCGTTTGCGAGGTCGTTGCCGTGAGTCCAATCCATTCCGAGGCCCTTCTGCAGGTTTTGAAATATTGTACGGTTTTTGAGGGAAGGGGAGTTAGCCCGTCGCCCAACCTCCATTCCGGCGGCATGGTTATTACGTCGATTCCGTTATCAGGCACGAAAGACTCGCTTTCGACCTCTTATTACCCCACAAAGGAGGTGTAAGTAGGATTTAGTAGCACAGCTGTAGATGTATTTCCAGTTATTAGCATTTCTCGGCATTTAATGTCTCATTATTGGGGAACCATTAAACCCAATGTACGACTCCGAAAATATTTACTACCATTTAATCGGGGGGCTTAGGATGAGGAATCATGGAAGCTGTGGGTTGGGGAAACAAGGAGTTTCCCCTTCCAACCTCAAACGGGCTTGGGACCGTCTGCGTTGGAGTTATTAGAGCCGCTAGAGGATGCTTTTCCAATGCATATGCTCCATTGTTTGCAGCAGTAGCCCCTTCTGCGGTAATTGTTGTGCTTTGGCTTTTTCAGGCAGATAGGTTACCCTGTCGACAATTTCAGGGATACAAGTTCTGAATTCTGTAACTCTTCTTCTTCGGAGTCAGGTCTGTCTTATTGCCAAGAAAATTAATAGTGCTCAAACACTCTTCAACTTTCCCTAGAAAGAACAAATCCAGTGATCGAACCCCCGGTGTCATCATCCTACCCAAGAGACTGAAATAGCCGTTCTCCGTCCTCCTCTATGATCGCATTGATGCTGCCGTAATCTGAAGTAACTTCAGTATCAATCGCCAATCCTATTTGGGATTTCTGCGTCCTTCTTCGTTCACGCATAGAGCTAGTAGTATAACCACTCGTCACTTGCCTAGCTGCGCTGACATTCATATGTTCACTGGCGCTCGAAGTTATGTTATGTGGTCCGGGCGTCTAAGGGAGTTTTGATACTCCCTGATTCCTCGCCGACAGCTTTCTCCTTTACCATCATTTGGTTTTTAGTCTAGGGCCTTCTTTAACGTCTATCGACCTAAGAGAAAAACATATCTCACATCCAACGAGTTTCGTATGTAAAATTGTTTTTATTTCTCGTATTATAGTTGTGCTTGTCCAAGTTTTTCATTAAAACGTATTCAGTATTCAAGTCTTTATTTGTGGTTTTGGGTATAATTTTTAGCTTTTCCATGTCATGTGTAGATATTAAACTTATTAGTCAAAATATATACTTATTTATTTCGTGTCATCCAATAAAATCCAAATAATATCTTTAGACTACGAGTCATTAACTTTCCAATATTGTCAACCAATCCTTTGGTCCACGGTCCCAAAATTGTTATACATTGTGACAACGAAGTACCCGGAAATTCTAATTTAAATTCCCCGGGTAAACGATATTTAAAAAAAATATATATTTTGTTGAGTTGGTAGGACTATTGTCAGGATGATTCAGTGGGGAGGAACAATGGATGTGAATAATAACAAAAAGAACGAAAATATCAATTAAACAATTTATTTGGCAATCAATTCACGGCGGATGGCGGACCTCGACTCGCTCATGTCGAATGACAGTATCGTGGTGTATATCATGTTCGGTGCGCTTACACTGACAACTCAGCCATTCCTGCATCGGAATCGTCCTCGATTTCGTAACTGCTGTCTTCGTCATTGGTTTCTTCGTCGGTTTCGATTTCCGGTGGTTTTGAATACCACAGTCGGATCTTGTCAATGGCATAAACTGAACAAAACGGCTTTTGTGAAATTCGTAAACCTGGTATATCCTCGATAAGGTACCGGTCCTTGCCAAGAATGCGGGCGATTATATAGGGTCCCTTAAATTTGGGTTCCAACTTTCGACTCTCCCTAGTCGAAACAGCTTCGTTCTCAATGAGTACAATATCGTTAATCATCTATTCTTTGGGCGAAGAATGCTTTTTGTCGAAACGTTCCTTCCAACGCAGCCGCTGATTTTCAATATTCTCCAAAGCTGTATTTCGTTTAGTTGCTAGGTCCACGAGTACCGGTTCTGATTCGTTTTTGTTAATAAACTCGTCTTGCAGAACTGAGATTAGATCATTATTTGTCATATCTCTGAGTGTCAAATCGAATATGATTTCGTTTGTACTGAATCCAGTAGTATTATTTCTCTGCGTATTTATACTCCATTGCAGCGCGGGTAGTAAATCGTCCCAATCGTTTTTATTTTCGGCGGTCGTACGTAGATAAGACAATATGGTTTGGTTTACACGCTCCACTTGTCCGTTTGTACGCGGAGTACGGGCGGCAGTTTTGATATGAGTCATTTCATGTGACTTGCAGAACGCAGCAAATTTTCGCGACACAAATGCGGAACCACGGTCGGTTATAATTCGCGTAGGCGAACCGAAATAGCTCGTTAGATCAATTAAAATATTAATCACGGGTTGCGTAGAGGTATTCCGGACGGGTTTTGCCACTAGATATTTCGAAAAAGGATCGGAAATTGCAACTATATACATATTGCCCCTTTTGCTACGTTTGAACGGTCCAAGGTGGTCGATATGCAATTGACGGAATGGTATCGGTAACATCGATTCCGTATATAAACGTCCTTCAGGCTTTCCTGAACGCAATTTATTATAGCAGCAATCAACACACGAGTCTATATAGTCTTTTACCACTTTACGCATTTCAGGATACCAATAATTTTGTTGGATGCGCCCCATTGTCTTTTCAACCCCGAAATGTCCGTAATTATCGTGAAAATTTTGCACTACGCGTAGTCTGACGGATTTCGGTATCACTAATTTTAGCTGCTCGTTAACCTTTCGATAGAAACGGAAATCTTTTAGTTCATATTCACTTTTGATTTGTTTAACACGTTCATCTTTTATTTTATTTTGAATAACGTTCACTATGTGCCGGAGTTGATCGTCTTTCAACTGCATAGTATAAATCCAATCGTCTGATCCACTTGTTATAGCCATGACGAGCCCTGCAACTTCAGGATCTTTGGGTGGCAGCTCGGGAGCTCGGCTGAGTGCATCGACATGTGCAAGTTGTCGTCCGGGTCGGTCCACAAGCTCAGCATCGTATTCAGTCAATCGTAACATCCACCTGGCAATACGAAGGATCATTTCGGTTTTCGTCTTCATATGCGTTATCGCTGAACAATCGGTAACTACACGGATGGGTCTGCCTAGAACATAAACACGAAGTCTGTCTAGACTCTCGATCAGAGCGAGCACCTCAAGCTCGTAGCTGTGATAACGGCTTTCGGCTTTGGAACAATGGCGGCTATAGTAAAAGACGGGTTTCCAATTCTTTCCATCCATCGACTGCAGTAATACACCAGCAAGTCCGACTGTACTGGCGTCAGTGTGTATTTCGTGTCGTGCGTTGATATCGAACAGCGCCAACACTGGTTCGTTGCATAGACTCTCCTTGAGTTTCTGGAACGATTCGGATTGGTCACTTCCCCATAGAAAGTGTTTCGATCCCTCCGTGTATTTTCTCAGCAGTTGAGTGATCGGTTTCGAAATCAGCGAATAATTGGGTACGAATTTTCGGAAAAATCCTGTGAGTCCGAGAAATCGTCTCACTTCGGTTACATTCCTCGGCGCTTCAAAGTTCTTTATCGCGCTAACCTTTTGTTCTCCCGGTTTTATGCCTTCATCGTTGACAATATGTCCCAAGTACTCGATTTCGTCGGCAAGAAAAATGTACTTATCAAGTCTCATTGTTAATCCGTAAGATTTCAAAAGTTTTAAAAATTTTCGGAGTGACGATAGACCAGTCTCTATGTCTTTGCTCGGTAGAACTATATCGTCCAAATACGCAATCGCTTCTCCGGGCCCCATTTTTGAAATGATCTTGTTTATTAAGCTTTGAAAAACTCTCGGCGCGTTCACCAGACCAAAAGGCATGCGATTGTTCTCATAATGTCCATTATGAGTAACGAAAGCGGTGTACGGTTTCGACGTTTCGTCCACTTCGATTTGATGGTAGCCCATCCTTAGATCAAGCGTGGTGTAATATTTGTTGCCTGCTAATTTAGCAAACTGATCCTCGATATTCGGCATAGGGAAAGGTTGCTTAATCGTTTTCCAATTAATTGGCGATAGTCCACGTATAAACGATTTTCGCCGTTTTTCTTCTCTATGAGAACGATAGGTGAAGCATATGCGGATTCCGATGGACGTATAATATCGGCGGTGAGTAGTTCGTCTATGATGTTTTCGACGGCTTGTCGTTTTGCATATGGGAGTCAATATGGTCGTTGTGTAACCGGTTCGCGTGTGTTCAACGATATTGCCATCTTTACAGCCGAACATTTTCCCAATTCGTGTAAATTTGTAGCAAAGTGTGTACGGAACTCAGACAACAACGTTTTTACTTGGTTTTGTTCCTTGGCTTTTAAGGATGTTCCCAATTTTAATGCCTCGTCATTTCCCAACCAGCATTCTTTCCCTGGAATTACCAGGGATTGTCCGTCTCTACATAGCACGTCCCGACCTAATAGCATTTCGTATTCGATACAATCATCCTCGACAACTAACACATCTACGTCGTACGTCTTGTGATCAATGTTCATTGAGACGATTACTTTGCTCGTACATTCATATTTACCACCCGCGAATCCGCACAGAACAACATTGCAAGGAACGATATCACCTAAAGTGTTCGCCAAGGACGCTCTCATCAACGTTCTATTGCTCCCCGGATCCACGAATGCTCGAATCTCACGACGTCGTATTGACATCACTTTGATGATTTCCTTTCCATTTTCATTTATCTGGATTTCGTACGTTTTCGCGCTATCCGGCGCAGATCTCATATGCGGGCAATCGGTGGTTTGATGAGTGGTACGATTGCATGTTGCGCATCTTGCATGGCGTTGCGGTTGTGGACAACGGACGGAGATATGTCCGGGCTTGAAACAATTATAGCAGACGGGTTCTTTCGGTTTTCTCGGTAATGACGGTGTTTCAGGCTTACTCGTAGGACTCGGTGGACGCATGTCGTATGATCGGGGTTTCGGTTGGAAAGATTTTTTTGAACGGCAAGTGTCGGTATAGCGTCGAATTGCTGATAATAATTCGTGGCAAAAATTAAATTGTTGTGCCGATGATATTTTCCCGAAATCGATATCGTTGCAAACATTTATCACGTATTTCATGATTGCTGCGTCAGGCAACGCTAGAACTCGATAATAATATGCCTCCATCGATTCGGTAAAATTGCGTTTCGTTTCAGCCATACGGAGATAAATATCGAGACACGGAAAATCTGTAAGAAATTTTCCGACAAACTCTGTCCAAGAATTAAAAACTGGCGACATGTCGATCCATGTTTTAGCAGCACCCTTCAACTTCGAAAACATTGAAAGCAGCACAAGACGGTCACTCCATCGGTAGGCTTCCTTTAGTTGTGTGACACGACACACAAACTGTTCGGACGTTAAAGAATCGGCGGCAAACGGGTGAAACTCCGGCAACACATCGGCAATGTCGCGAACATTCACAGACCCGATCTCGCTCGTCGGTTGATATACATACGAGTACATGCCTGTTGGCGGTTGAGCGAGATGCGGACCCGTCGGGGCGGAGGCATTTGTGACCTGCATGCGCGGCTGGTGATGTGAAGCAAACGAAACATTACTCATCATCGGTCTATGTATATGTGTAGGCATCGTGTATGCGAGTGGTTGAGTCACATTGGTCTACGACGGCAACTGCGGTGGCACATACGGTTGTGTGTGTGCGTTCGTGTTTACACTTTCACTTATGAACGATTGAACGCTTTCGTCCACGCGTCGTGAAACTGTTTGTGTTACTGGTGTCGAAACGCTTTGTGGCACACCAACACTCAAATTTTGCAGCTGACGGACTGTTTCTTCGAGTTCGCGGACTCTCGGCAAGAGATCACTATCTATCCCTGTCGCACTTTTATCACCTAATTCGGCGAGGCGTTGAACCAGCATGGACTTGTTCCCGGCGGTCGCCAATCCATGATATCGGCACTTCTCGTGCAGCACTTTCACCGTCAATCCATTTAATTCGGTTATCAAATCCATCATCCCACTTTTAAACTGTCAGGATGATTGAGTGGGGAGGAACAATGGATGTGAATAATAACAAAAAGAACGAAAATATCAATTAAACAATTTATTTGGCAATCAATTCACGGCGGATGGCGGACCTCGACTCGCTCATGTCGAATGACAGTATCGTGGTGTTTATCATGTTAGGTGCGCTTACACTGACGAATGACAGTATCGTGGTGTATATCATGTTCGGTGCGCTTACACTGACACTATCCTTAATTACTATGCCAAATATGAGCGCGATCTATCGACTAGTTTGTTTACAGCAGCTGCTTAAGTCGGTACACCTCAGTAGTGCGTTGCGATTTTTGTGATTTTGATCGGTCAACCACCATATTTACAGTTTTGGTCCTAATATTAATAATTTTTTCTTCACTTATATGTCCATTGCATCTTGTTTGTATTATTCTATGTTTAAGGTACGTGTGAATTAAAATTCCGGCCTTTCCTCTTATTCCTAATTTGTCAAGAGAGTCTAACAATCTTGCGTGGTTTATCGTGTCAAATGCTTTCTTGAGGTCGATGAAAATTGCAGCGACCGTCAGTCCTTGCTCGATGAGTGTTGTTATTTCCTCCATCATATTGAAAACTGCTGAATGAGTACATCCTTTGTCAATAAAACAATGCTGGTGTTTGTCAAATCCGATTGTATGTAGTCCTTATAAATGCTGCGATTCTTTTGTCAATAATTTTCTCGTACACTTATAATAAATATTGGTCTATAGTTATTCGCGTTATCACGGTCCTATTGCTGAAAAAGTGGCATAACCATAGCCTTCTTCAAACAGTCTGGAAAAATTCCTGCAGACAGCATCTTATTGATATCTCGGACCAAAATATCTTTGACTTCATTCACAATTGTCTGCAGGTCTTTTACATTTGTTGCATGATATCCAGCAGCTGCGTCCTTATTGAGTGAATTGATCACAGTCAGTACCTCTATCAGACCTGTTGGGTTAAGAAATATTGTCCTATTGGTATAAATAGTTATTGATCCTAAACTCGGTCTAGTTACATTTTTTTGTTAGGTTTATTCCTATATTTGCGAAATGGTCATTGAAGAAATTTTCATTATTCGTAATATCTACTCCATCTAGTTTCAAGTCAATTGCTAATTCCGCCTTGTCAATTATTTTTTGAGTAATAGATGATTTCAAATTTCTCCACAACTTTTTTGAGCCATTTCTCGCGTTATCTACATATGCCTGAATTAAAGTGCCTATCTTCAGCTTCACTTACAAGTGAGATTACTTCCTTTTTAGGTCTTTGTAAAAAATTTTTTTACAAAGACCTATTAGTTTCGCGACCTGTCTGTCCGTCCGTCTGTCCGTCCGTCCGTCTGTCCGTCCGTCCGTCTGTCCGTCTGTCCGTCTGTCCGTGCGTCACAGCTGATTTCCTCAGAAACTATAGAAGCTAGAATGCTCAAACTTTGTGAAAAGGTCACAAGTGATGGTCTCTCAAAAGTTAAGGCATTACCAAAAGTTTTAAAAATTTTTAAGGGGGGTCCCCCCTAATAACGAATTGGCCCTAAAAAATTTTTTTAAATCAAAGGTAGTCGAGTAGGGTATCAAATGAAAGGTCTTGATTAGAACTTTTAGAATCTGAAATAATAAAATCATTTTATGAATTAGGGGGTCCAGGTGAAGGCAAAATGTACGCAAAATTTGTGTCCCCCCCCCTCGCGATTGGACACCTTTCAGCAGAAAAATCTGAAAATAATCACGAACGTGGACCTTTATGAGTACAAGGGCAACAAATACCTTAGAAACCGAAATTCACTCAACTTTGTTAAAAATAGTATGATTTGTAGATTTTACATTTTTGCCCATAAAATCAAAACGGTACCTTTAAACTTCTTGAAATAAGGTAAGGTATATACAATCACAAAATTCAGTTGAGATCGAATCATAATCAAGTGAGTTATAGCCATTTCAATTGTATGGAATTGCAACAACAATAACACGTGTTTATGGTTGATATAGGGTTTTCCAATAAGAGGTGTTATTTTGATATTAAAAGAAAAATGCCATTTTTAATACAAATGATCGAATGTTTATTTCATTATAAAGAAGAAGATATGCCGTTAACAGCAATAACCAACATTGGGCAAATAACCACTAAGACACGCTTACAGGACCATATCCTCTTCATGAAATTTTCCATAACCAAATCGCAAAGTGGTTGCCCTATGTCCTCGATAGCCTCACGAATTTCATCTTTGAGATCTTGAATCGACGCTGGGCTATTGGCATAGGGCTTCTCTATCACGTGGCTCCAAAGGAAGAAGTCGCAAGGTGTTAAATCAGAAGATCTATTCAAATAAACACCTCTTATTGGAAAACCCTATTGTTACATGTACAAATAATTGCATGTACAAATAATTCTGCAAGCTACTGTCGCAATTGTTTTCACAATCATTAAGAACGTCAACAAATGAATTTACTCGAACCCACGAGAACCCAACAAGCATGATCAACATCTGCAAGTGACGTCACTCCATTCATTAATTTGCTCGAATCTACCAGGTACCTCTCGGTAGAACATTCGCCAATGTACGAGAAATGGGTGAATATGTAGAGACCCTATATAAAGGCGAGCTGAATGAATGGGGGGATCATTGATTCGACCGCGATAAGAACTGCGATAGTGTGTTGGAAGCGATATTGTTCGAGTAATGGAAAAGTGATTTTCGTAATAGTGAAGTGATTTAGAAGACAATCGCGATACGAAATTTATGGACAAGTGTTAGATTTTTAATAGTGAAAATTAAAATTAGTGAAAGTGTTAAACTGATTATTGTGCATTTTTGTAATTAAATAAACTCTTTTAACTTAAATTAAAAGACATTGCGTTTTCACTTTCCCGGAACATTAAAATTATAGGCCGCGAACCAATAACACGCGACAATGGTGTCGAGAAGTGAGATTAAAATTTTGAAAGTGAAAATTTGAACATTTTTATAGTGCACAATAGTAAAATTTAAAGAAACATTAAAAATGCCACGTAGCCTAAACTTAAAAATTAATGAATTGACCATGTCGGAGCTTAAGGAAGAGCTGGAACAGCGAAACCTGGCTACGCAAGGTACAAAGGCAACACTGATTACACGCTTGCGTGACGCGATTGAATCGGAAGGTGCGTATCTGGATTCAGGTGAGCCTATAGATGCAGAAAAAGGCGTGGAAGGTGGTGAAGCCGAAACAGCGAAACCAAAGGAACCAGAAAATGCGCTGATGCAAATGTTGATGCTGATGCAGCAAGAGCAGCGACAACAGTCATCCAATTTAACTGCGAAGCTCAATGAACAGTCGTCCAATTTAACTACGAAGCTAGATGAACAATCAGCGAAGTTAAATGAACAATCGATGAAGCTAAATGAACAATCAGCGCAGCCAAATGAACAGACATCCAGTTTAGCTGCAAAGCTAAATGAACAATCAGCAAAAATGAACCAACAAGCGATCGAAATCAAGGCGGATTTGCAAAAACAGTCAACCGAAATAAAAGCGGAGCTCAGTACTCTCAACAGCCAAATTAAATGCGTCGAGGAAAAGGTAAACCAGGTCGAGGAGAGAATCAACCTTGAGATCAGCCAGGTCGAGGAGAGAATCAACCATGAGATGGAAAAAGTGAAAAAGGACTTGGAGGCAGCGAAGGCAGTAGTAATCGCTTCACCAGCCCCACTTATAACCGCAGCGCAAAGCTCATCTAGAAGTGTGCAACCACCAATATTCGACGGGCAAACGGTCTGGAGTATTTACAAAATCCAGTTTGAAGCCGCCGCTAGGAAAAATCACTGGAATGAGCAGGAACGAGCAACTGCGTTAATTCTTGCTCTAAGAGGCCCAGCTGCCGAGCTTTTGCAGACCATCCCCGTTGAGTTGCATTCAAACCCGGCTGCTAGGATGAATGCGCTGGACATGCGCTATGGAGACGATCATCTGAAGCAGATTTACCGGGCACAGCTACGGCATCGGATGCAGAAGTCTGGCGAAACCTTGCAGCAGCTAGCACAATACATTGAGCGACTGGCACTTTTGGCTTACCCAGCGTACGACTCAGAACATCGAGATGACGTAGCAACAGAAGCATTCATCAGCGCCTTACAGGACAAGGAATTGCAACAAGCCGTGCGGTTAGCTCAAAAGCAGACGGTTAAGGACGCATTGATTTACAGTCTTAACTTCGAGGCAACACAAAATGTGACTCGTATCACTGCCCGGGTCCGTGAGGTAGTGGCAGACGAGTGCAGGTGTGAGCGCGTGGAAAATGAGCGAGAGCCGCCGGCAAATGGAGCGCCTAGATGCTGGGATTGCGGTGAGACGGGGCACCTGCAAAGAGACTGCAAGAAGCAAAGAAAACGGAGCTATTGCCCAGGATGGTGGAGATCCAGACCGTATCAGGAGCCTAGAATGGAGGCCCATCAAACTGCAAGGGCTAACTTCGTGGGGCAAACGTTAGCTAGGAGGATCGACATCCCCAGCACCACCATCACTGTGCCAAAGCAACATCGTGGAGAAGCACACAGATGCCTTCCTGATCAAGTTGATGAAGAACATTGCACCATAACAAACGACACTGGTGCAACCCGATCGACTATTCGACCAGACAATGTGAGGCCCCAACTACTTCACAAGGGCAGAGTTCATAGAAATGCTGACGCCCCAACTCGTCATCCATGTCCAGCTAACTGCAAGCATTGCCGGCGGATTGAGAAAAAGGAGCCGACCGTTGATCTTCGACTCATAACGGCCGAATTCGATGAAGGTTGGTCAGCGGAGGAGATTCGAAATGCCCAGCTAGCCGATGAAGACATCGGACCATTGCTCGTATGGAAGGAGACGACTGGGCGACCTGAGTGGAAAGACGTTTCAACGCATGGCGCCACCCTGAAAAGCTATTGGGCACAATGGAACTCCCTTCAGGTAGAGGGTGGCATACTCAAGCGGAAATGGGAAACGGTGGATGGCAGCTCCTATAGGATGCAAGCTATACTACCCAAAAGCCGAATCCACGATGTGGTTAAGGAAATGCATGAAGGATTCTCGGGAGGCCACCTTGGTGTTAACAAGACCTTAGCGAAATTGCGGGAAAGGTTCTACTGGCTCCACGCTCGAGAAGACATAGAGGACTGGTGTCACAGATGCACAATTTGCGCTTCCGTCAAAGGCCCAAAGCGACGACTGAGAGGACAAATGCAAACCTATAACGTGGGGGTACCGTTTGAAAGGATTGCTGTTGACATCGCAGGACCCTTTCCTGAATCTGAATGGGGAAATCGATACACGCTGGTTGTAGCCGATTATTTCAGCAAGTGGCCTGAGGTCTACCCCATTCCCAACCAGGAAGCAACTACTGTAGCTGAACAGCTAGTGTTAAATTGGGTCAGTAGGTACGGCGTACCTGGCGAACTACATTCAGATCAAGGCCGAAACTTTGAGTCACTAGTTTTTGGCGAAATGTGTGAGCTGCTCGGAATACGGAAAACGAGGACAACACCGCTGCATCCCCAATCCGATGGAATGGTCGAACGTTTCAACGGCACGCTCAAGAGACACCTGGCCAAAATGGTTGACGAGAACCAAAGGGACTGGGACCGACATATCCCACTATTTTTAATGGCATATAGAGCCGCCGAATACGCATCGACGGGCCAAGCCCCAGCCAAAGTCATTTTTGGAAAGACTATTCGTTTGCCAGCCGATATAAAGTTCGGAACACCCCCTGAGAAACCCCAAACGGTCTCGGAGTACGCAAGTGATCTAAGACAACGGTTGAACCAGATACATCGGACAGTGCGAAAACACCTCGAATCGGCTACTGACTGCATGAAGACCAGGTATGATCTAAAGGCTAATTCTACTGGCTTCCAGCAAGATGACTTGGTGTGGCTTTATAACCCGCAACGGCGAAAGGGTAGGTCTCTAAAGTTGCAACATAATTGGGAGGGACCATACCGAGTTACAAAGCGAATCAATGACGTCGTATACCGAATACAGGAACATCGTAAGCCGAGAGCTAAAATGAAAATCGTATATCTGGACCGTCTTGCCCCATATTACACCCAGGGAGAATTGACTACAAATAGCGACACATCTTTTCGGGGCGAAAAGAACTGAGGTGGGGGCAGTGTTACATGTACAAATAATTACATGTACAAATAATTCTGCGAGCTACTGTCGCAATTGTTTTCACAATCATTAAGAACGTCAACAAATGAATTTACTCGAACCCACGAGAACCCAACAAGCATGATCAACATCTGCAAGTGACGTCACTCCATTCATTAATTTGCTCGAATCTAGCAGGTACCTCTCGGTAGAACATTCGCCAATGTACGAGAAATGGGTGAATATGTAGAGACCCTATATAAAGGCGAGCTGAATGAATGGGGGGATCATTGATTCGACCGCGATAAGAACTGCGATAGTGTGTGGGAAGCGATATTGTTCGAGTAATGGAAAAGTGATTTTCGTAATAGTGAAGTGATTTAGAAGACAATTGCGATAAGAAATTTATGGACAAGTGTTAGATTTTTAATAGTAAAAATTAAAATTAGTGAAAGTGTTAAACTGATTAGTGTGCATTTTTGTAATTAAATAAACTCTTTTAACTTAAATTAAAAGACATTGCGTTTTCACTTTCCCGGAACATTAAAATTATTGGCCGCGAACCAATAACACGCGACACTATATATATTTAAAATTGACTTAGGCACTTTTATTTTCTTTCAATTTTCATGAAAATTTAAGGAATAGTGTTTAACTTGAACATGTTCAATCGGCCGAGCATTCAGAAAAATCATTTAAGCTAGATTTAAATGGCGGCTGCACTGTGCTTATGAAAGAAACTGTGCATCTTTTGTGTAAATTTGAACGATTTCATATCTAAGTATTGGATGAATAATTCATGTTATCGATTCACGCCATTAGAAAATTTGTTTCTAACCTTAGGATGTTTACAAAGACCTTCTGGTAGGAGCACTCTCCTGCTTACTCAACTTCTTTGTATTTAAAAATTGTATTCATTTTTGTGTATCTTTAGAGTTCTCCTTCATTCGTGTTTATTTGTTTTAAAAATTTGAATAATTTCTTTACGCTTACCAACGTCAGCGTCATGGTTTGATTGAAGTGCAATCTTAACGTCATGTTTGAATTTTCGACATTTAACTTTTTAATCATTGTTTTGGTCATCTTAGTTTTAGGTTTATTTGTTAGTGTAATGTATAAATGTATTATTTTGTGGCCAGTTTGAGTTTGTCGCTTTTATTTAATATGCTTGCTCGTTATAATGCTGTCAATGCAAATTTTGTATTTTCTGCATCTCTAGTTGATTCGTCTCTATTTATTATTGCGTATCCGTTGGCTTCAAATGTGCTCACCAAGTTTGGTACTACCGGAACATTTGCTTCTGCATGATCAGTCACATCCCTTAGTTCTTTTGAAGTAATCGTTAGAGATTCATACGGAAGGTTGGCAGATATGACGATGAAGTCTTCTCATATACGATTGAATCGATAAGAGATCTTCACTAGACTATAAAATTACCTCAACAGAAATGTTTCTGTGGACGCTCTTTTTTAGTAAATATTAGCATTTGATATACATCCTAGTCCTTTTTTGGGTTCTCAATGTGCCCAAGGCTCCTGAATGCGTATCACATACATGTCTCAACGAAACCCGTTGTGCCGATTAACTTCTTCTTCTTCGTAGCACTACAGGCCCTCTCAGGCCTTCGCTTCCTGCAAATAGCGCATCCAACTGTCTCGGTCCATTGACCGCGTCCTCCAATTTCGAAATCCGACAGCGATGAACTGTCTTCGTCGACCGAGTCAGACCAGCATTTCCTCAGTTTCTCCACTGGTCTCCGGCCTTCAGTTCTCCTAACGACTACCCTTTTGGGTATCCGTTGTTCGTCCATACAATTCGTGTGTCCAGCTCATTGCAATTTCCGCAGTCTGACAACCGTTGAAGCCTCTGGCTCGTCAAAAATTTCATACAGCTCATGGTTGTATTGAATTCGCCATTGGTTCCCATCTAGCTTCACTCCAATTATTCGCCTCAGGACCCGTCAAGATTCAAGATCTTTATTTGGTGATTTTTCATTTTTTACGTATATACAATTCATCAACAGCTTAACCGAACAATATACATGCAGGTTCCGCATTAGGGCTTTTCCCGGAGTTCAATAATAATTTACTCTAATTACATTAGAATATAAATTTTTTGGTAAAAGAAAACTTTAAAATGTCGACACCTACAACATTATCATGCATTTTTTTGCTTTAGCACTACAGCCCCTTTCGGGCCTTCGCTTAGAGATAGAGAATCTCATGATCTTGATCGAACGTATTGGCACTCCACAAGGTGGTATGATCAGTACCACGAAGTTTGTAAACATCATCTGCTCTAACAACTAGTTATAAAATTTTAAATTTGATATTCTTAAAATTACGTACATTATTTCCTTAAGACTACCTTAAAAACTACTCATTCGCTGCGTCCATGGAGCGGTTGTCCGTCGCTCTCCTGACAACTTACGCCTTGTGCTCCTTAGCGCATATGATTCCCGCTACCGCAAGCTTTTCTGCATACGATTTTATCGGCTCCATTCCTTCGTTGGGGTAAGACCGTCCGTCTTCCCGTCTGTATAGTCCTGTGCAAGCCCGGAGGATTTTCCGCTCCACTAATCCTATCCTGCCCCATTTTGTTTTCGGAGCTCCAATCCAAATAATCACCGCATATGAGATGATCCGACGAATCAAGGTTTTATAGGCCATAACCTTGACTCGCTGGCTCGCTGTCGAATGTTTCCTAAAAAGAGGTAAAAGAAGATGGTATTCATAAGTCACTTTTTTCGAAATATTATCAACGTGAGCACTAAAGGTAGCTTTCCTGTCAAAAACTACCCCCAAGTACTTCGTTTGCCTAAAACAGTGCACCATCTGCCCATTTAACTTAACCCTGGAGTCACAGATGCCTCTTGCACGGCAACCGAAGTTTTTATGGGGGTTCTTGAGCACAATTAATTTTTCTTTGCATTTACCTTGATTCCCCATTTCCGGCCATATGCATAAGAGATTCCAAATATCTTTGGAGCCGCATCCTAGCAAAGCGCAAATTGTGCTCAGATGACCACACTAAGAAGTCGTCAGCGAAGAGGTTCACCTGGATTCCGGGCTTATATTCATCTCTTACGCTCGAGACGCCAGAGGTGAATATGTTGAAAAGAAATGGGCCTAATAAAGACCCCTGTGGGACCCCCGAGTCAATACAAAATGGGTTTGAACTAGCTCCACCAGCCACCGCAAAGGCAGTTCGTACCCTCATGAAGCTGACTATAATTTTCACAATATGGGCCGGAAAGCCAAGATTCATCATTTTGCAGAGAAGCCCATTGATCCATACAGAGTCAAAGGCTTTCTCCACATCGATCAGGCAAGCTACAACAAGCTTATTGTTGCGCCAGCTTCTCGTTTTATCGGCTTGGAACACGGTCATAGCATCCACCGTGGAGTGAGCTTTTTTGAAGCCAAATTGTCGCTCCGGCACAATTCTTGCCCCGGCAGAGAATCGTAGGATGCCTTCAAGTATTACCCTTTCAAGCAGCTTACCAATGTTTGAAAGCAACGAAATTAGATGAGTATCGACTACGGCAGTACTGCCCGACTTCTTGGGTATTGCGAATATTTTTGCACATTTCCATTGCTGAGGGAAGTAGCAAATGTTAATGCAGTTCTTAAGAATGATCGCGAAGAGAAGCATATAATTGGAGATTCCATCAGCTCCTGCTGATTTTTAAGAATTTTATTCCAGGGCCAACAAAGTGAGCCTCTCATGGCTGACAAACAGACCATGGCCAGGAGGTGCGTCAGAGGGATTTGAATCAGAGATCCGAGTGAAGCACAATCGATCATTGTCCCTGCCGAAATTCGTTGTGGTGCTGCTCACTAACGAAGTAATAGAAGAGTCCTCACTTGCTTTCTCTCCTTGAAGAACTTTCGCAAAATGTTTTGCGGTAGAGTCAGCGATGGCTTTATCATCCATGAGCATCGATCCGTCATAAGTGAGGACCCCAGGCAGCCTTTTTCTGCTCGTTATCCTATTGAGGTGAGGAAACATACAGGGACCTGGTTTGATACCTTCTAGGGCCTGCTCAAATCGCTCATTAGCAAAAGTCGTGGTTTTCCTCGAGATCATTCGGTTTAGAGACGTAATCACTAGGTGAATACGTTCATACTCCCAGTTGACCATATTTAAATTGCGATGAGACTCTTGCGAGTAGCTTTCTAACCCGACTACCTCTACCATGAAGCTCCAAGATGTCTTCAAGTAAATCTCGATAAAGGTAATTTGTCGAGAATTTCTTAATGGAGATCTTTGAGATGACCATATTCAGGGTTGAATTTATACTAGCAACTCCCTCATCAATTTCAAGAATAGAAAGATTTTTCGATGTATTGATCGAAATCCCCTTCAATTTTCCGTCAAGGTCGGCACTTACTGCTGCCCAATCGATTCGCTTATATGGAATGAAAAGTTGAGGATCTGCAACCTCAAGTTTCACACCCTTTTTCACTCTTAAGGTCAGCTCAACCAAAAGATGGTCAGACTCGGCGTCAAGAATTCCACACTCGAAATTCCTCCAACTGTGGGAGATATTTACCATATTGGCAGACACAATGAAGAAGTTAATAATAGACGAGCTTCGGCGGAAGATAGGCTCTTTCGGGGCAATCAATATGAGATCCATATTTTATTGAACCCAGTTAGAGATAGCTTTTCCATAGCCATTGGATGCGATATTTCCCCACGAGGGATGTTTCGCGTTATAATCACCTCCCATGGCATAGAAATCGAATTTTTTGCACAGAGTAAGTACTGTTTCCAAGTCGTCAATGAGTTCTCTCACCGAGTATCCATGTCGAACATAGATCACCACGAACGCAAACGTGCACCTTACCAGCGTGGAGTGTATTATTTCTGCTTCTATACATTAGACTTGGAAGGCAGTGCCTTTGGACTTTCAGGTTATCTTTGTGAGCCATAGCAACTCCAAGACTTTCCTCTGGATCATCACGCCTAATGATCTTGTATTTCCCCAGATGCACTCTGTATCTTTCTCTGAGTCTTGTTTCTAATATAAACAAGAAGTCTGGTCTATGGACGTTCAAGTATTCTCAGACGAAATTCCTTTTATAGCATGGAGCTAGTGAGCATATGCTGAGGATGGAGAGTTTAATGGAGCTCATCACGACAACATACTTTGAAGGCAAATTCTAAGTACGCAGCTTTTTTCTCATTAGGGCTAGTGAGTTTTTTTATAGTGGAGGATAAAATAGTCCACTTTTTAAACAGTCAGTGCTCAAAACAGTATTTCGGTCACTTTGCGACTGCTGGGGTTACTGCATTGGTTGCTGTTTTTGTTGCCGTATAGGCTACAGTGCTTCGGTCCTTCGAGATTGGACATTCCATGGAATTATGCTGCTTGTCGCATTTTACGCATCTAACTTCGAGTCCGCAGTTAAAAGCGACGTGGCCAAACCTTTGACAGTTAAAGCACTGGGAAGTACAGTTTTTCTGTAGACGCTCCCATTGTATCTTCTGGTACAATAGGAACTTTATGTCCATTGCTTTCCTGACTTCAAAGTCCGGTTTGAACTGGACTTAGAAGGATGAAAGCGTCCTTTTTCCCTTCTGGAGGCTATAGTGGAGAACCTTTTTGCTGAAAGGATATCTTCTCCGAGATGTTCCTTCAGCTTAGCCACGACATCATTCTCGTCATATGAGCTGTGCACTCCTTTGAGAAGGAGAGTTAATTTCCTCTCTCCTAGGAGGGTGTAGGTGCAGCAACCCACCTTAGCACACTTTAGAAAATTAAAAAGGCTGATGTGATCCTCAGCTGTTTTGGGGTGGAGCGAAGTTTGTGAGGAGCTGTTCACCATCACAATGAACTCTGGCTTCTTTTCAGAATTTTGTGCGCAAGCCCTTTTGACGGTATCCCTGAAAGTCTTCAGGTCAAGCCTATAGAACACTATGGAAGGCACCCTCTCCTTTTTGGTAGCAGCCACGCTTGGCTGCTGGGGCTTCGATTTCCCTTTATTTCCCTTTAGGCCCATCCTTCCACCCAGCTTGGGTATGGTCCTCGAGAAAATAGCGGAAGCTATTTACGCAAACTTTTTGAGCTTGGGAAAATCCCGCTCGCTCACTTCAAGGGTCTTTGATACCTCCGATGTGGGCTCCTGCATTGGAGATCCTATCGGCCTCTTTCTGGCTTCCGGCTTTACAATAGCCTCCACCTCATCCCCACTGTCCCTGGGACTTCCACCCTCATCCATCTCCATATCACTGGAGACCTCCGGCACTTGCAGTTGCACCTTGCAACTAGCAAGCATGTCGAGGATGAACTCCTCCTTTATATCCCCCACGATTTTCTCGCAGAAACGCTACAAGTTTTTTCTCGCCTTCCACGTGAAGCTAGATTTCGCGGCGGAGAGCTTCCCATATTCATTACTTTCCCCCATACCCACAGATTCCAAGACAGAACTTGGAATACTGTCGCGGGAAAAAGAAAGTAGAGACTGGGACCCTTATTATCTAGCAAATGTAAGACTAAAAAGCAAAATAATTATATTATAAAGAAAAACAGTAACGCTTAAAATAAAAAAAGCCTTAATAATAATGTTTTCATTTGTTTTCAACTCCTTCTCCTTTTCTTCACTCCACTTGTGCCCGCACTACGCGCCTTGCCCAGGCGCTTTAACTCCTTTCCTATTATTGCTCCAGAGCAGCATGGCTTTCTCAAAGGATACTTCACTACCTCTAATTTAATGGAGTTCACAAACAGTATTGCAAGAGCTTTGGATAACCAACTGCAAGTTGATGTGATCTTCACAGTTTTCTCCAACGTCTTTGACACTGTGAATCATTTACTTCTTTGTCGTAAGCTTGAAGCTCTTGGCATTTCGGGTGCTCTTCTATCTTGGATGTCATCTTATCTATCGTGTTGTCCCTGTCCAGTAAGTCTCTCTGGTACTATGTCTGGTCCCTTTTATCCTTCATCTGGAGTTCCACAAGGTTCGATTCTTGGGCCGCTTCTCTTTCTGTTGTTCATAAATAATCTTCCCTTTGTAATTAATTCCTCTTGCTTCTTGTATGCTAATGACTTCAAAATATTTCGAGCAGTCAAATCCCATTTAGACTGTCAGCTCCTCCAAACTGAACGCAATGCTCTAAATAAATGGTGTGCTTCAAACTATGCCTTAACACCACTAAATGTCATAAAATGACTTTTTTTCTCAAGGACTATCCTATTAATTTTAATTATATATTAAATGATGCTTTGCTCGCTGAAGTGCTCAGTCAGTAACTTTTGATCCAAAACTCAAATTTGATGTATATATTTTAAATGTGATTACTAAGGCGTCTAGAGTTTCCGGGTTTATCCTTAGACATGTACATAAATTCAATAGCATCTCTTCTTCTGTTCACCTATTTATTTGTCTTGTTCGCCCTTTGCTTGAATACTGTTCTGTTATCTGGTCCGGTATTCTTATCTCGTGTCTTCTTTAGAAACTGTCAAAAGAAAGTTCACGCGTTTTCTTTTCCTTAAGTTTAATTGGCCATATCAGCCCTATGAAAGTCGTTAATCTTTCCTACCACTTCCATCTCTGGTATCCCGACGAACTTGTTTAGACCAATGTTTTTTAGGGTTTTGTACTAAAATACAAAACCCTATTGCAATCACGACCTGTGTCCGTCTGTCCGTCCGTCCGTCCGTCCGTCTGTATGTCACAGCACTTTTTCTCCGAAACTATAGAGGCTACAGCCATGAAACTTTGTGGAAAGGTCAGAAGTGGTGACCTCTTGAAAGTTCAAGGGTGTAAAAATTTTTCAAATGGGTTTAAGGGGGTCTCCCCATATAGGGAGTTGACCCCTCACAAAAAAATTTTCACCATTGGTAGTCGAGTAGGATGTCATTGGAAAGGTTTCAATGATATCTTTTCAAAACAAGTCTTAAAATTGCCTTATGAGTACCGAGGGGGGCAGGGGAAGGGTAAATGTACGAACTTTTCGCGTACCCCCCCTCGCGATTGGACACCTTCCATCCGAAAAATCTGAAAAAAATCATGAATGTAGGCCTTAATGAGTACAACAACAACAAATACATGAGAAGTCGAAATTCACTCAACTTTGTTAGTAATAGTATGATTTATCGGTTTTATGTTTTCTTGATTAAAATCTAAATGGTACCCTCAAATTCAATAAAATTTAGCAAAAAGATGACTTTTTATAAGATTGATCTTTCCTGAAAGTTTCATAAAGATCGATCAGTATTTAACGAAGTTATAGCGATTTGAATTTTCCTGTATCACTATGGAACAATGTGCCCTGTATTACTATGGAAACATATGGCTATGGAGCCATATGCGCTTTTTACCGACTTAGACACTACAGCTTTGCTAGGATTTGCATGAAAATTTCAGGAATGATAGATATCATGAGGATGACTACATACAATTGAAACAAGTCGAAGAGGCAGGAGAGAGCTCCTAGCAAAAGGGCTTTGTAGCCATTCTAGGATTCGACAAAATAGGCCATGAATCGATGCTTACAGTACAGAGGAGTGGCCCCTGAAAAAAATTTCATGAAAGGTAGCCGATATGAGTATCAAATGAAAGTTCTCTATGAGAGCTTTTCAAAACAGTTCTTAAAGTGACAGTTTTTGCTTCAGTGGGGGCACAGAGGGGGGGGGGGGAAATACATGAAAAATGTGTTTTCTCCCTCGCGAATGGACACCCGTGATCTTAAAAAAATCTGAAAAAATTATCAAGCGAGATATTTATTGGTATAACTTTAACAAATACCTCAGAATTAAAAAATTCTTTCAACTTAGTTAATAATAGTATGATCCTCGAACATGACGTGTTTCTTAATTTTATTCGTTGCTGGTTACGGCATTTTGTAAGTTGAGTACAAATCCTTCTGACATGAGCATAGGTCTGTCTACCCAACTTGTTTATAAACTCTACTACCATAAATTCCCGTTAAATATTTTTTTCTGAGCTGCGTTTCCGACAAACATCTCGTTCATCTCGGATGAATTTATTTATTTATTCAAGTCTACTTAACAGACAGAAATCCAATTACAAAATAGACTTAGACAATTAAATATAGTTAAATATAATTCAGAGTAAGACAAATCATTACAACAAATCAAGCAGAAAAGAGTTAATCTAAAACATGAAAGAAATGAAGATAGAGTCAAGAACAAAGTTTGTAAAATTTAGTGCTAAGGAACATTAATCACTATTCGCAAAAAGTAACATCTTTAATTTAACTTTAAAAACAAAGTAGGACGTGGATAGAGAGCCAAGCTCGAGGCTGTTATGCATTCTGATAATTCGTGGCATAATTGAGTTAAAATATAAATCTGTTCGGGCGTACGGAACCTCGAGAATGTGATTAGACCGACTAGGCCGTGCATACAGTCTGTATTGCAAGTCTGCGCTTAGGGTGGAGGCAATTTGTTGGTGGTACAACTTATAAAGGAAACATTGATCTAAGAAGGTTCTACGGGACGACAGAGAAGGGAGACGAAGTGTGGATAGACGACGCTCATAAGGCTCATAAGCTACGTTGAATTTGAAAAACACAATACGGGTAAACTTACGCTGAACAGCTTCTATTGAGTTCATAAGATATAAATGTCTTGGAGACCACACCACTGAGCAGTACTCAAGGAGCGGGCGGACAAGACACGTGAACAAGCGAACAGCGTTAGCAATATTTGCAAACTTATGCAAATGCCGCATAAAAAAACCCGAAACTTTTGATGCCTTGGTAATTAGGCTAAAAATGTGGACATCAAATTTAAGCTTGGGGTCAAATATTACACCAAGATCTTTACATGAGTCTGCAGAGGAGAGAACAACATCACATAAGGTGTAATTAAAAATTAAAGGGAAAATTTTCAAAGTAAAAGTCATTTTAAAACATTTGGAAACATTAATACGAAGGGAGTTTACATTACACCAGTTATACAGGTTAAAAAGATCAATTTGGAGTTGCTGACAATCTTCAAGGGATCTAATTGTCCGGAATACCTTGAAATCATCAGCATACAGGAGACAAGAAGAGGAAATTACAGAAGGAAGATCATTGATAAACAGTACGAAAAGAAGAGGTCCAAGGATTGAACCTTGAGGGACACCAGATGTAGGATTGAATGGAAAGGAAAATGTGCCATAGAGATTGACACGACATGAACGGGAGGATAAATATGATGAAATCCAAGAATGAAGGGAACCGGATATGCCCAGCAAAGCTAACTTTTGACAGAGCAGAACATGGTTCACGGAGTCAAAGGCTTTCGAGAAGTCCGTGAATATTGCATCTACTTGAAGCTGTTTGTCTAAAGCTCTAGCAATATAGTCTTCGAACTCAGCCAAGTTTGTAGAAGTTGAGCGACCCTTTAAGAATCCATGTTGCTGTGGTGTGACAAATGAACTCAGGGACTCAAGAAGCCTGTTGTGCACAAGTCGTTCCAGCAGCTTAGAGAAACAGGAGAGGAGTGATATGGGACGATAGTTTGAGGCAGATGATGGGTCGCCGTTTTTAAAGATAGGAACAACATTTGCATCTTTCCAGTACGTTGGAAAGGTGCCAGTACTAAGACTGAGATTGAATATAAGGGAAAGAGGAAAACACAAAGAGGAACAAAGTGACTTTATAAATATATTGGGTAATCCATCAGGACCAGGGCTAACATTCGGATCGAGCAAGTTAATAAGGGACTCAACTTCAGAAGGATCAGTGGAATAGGATGTACTTGATGCTGGATAAGTTTGAATTGAATTTATTGGGGAGTGTAGTATGTCGGAAGAGGAAAAAGTAGAGGAAAAATATTCGGCAAATAGGTTAGAAATATCCTGAGGGGAGGAGGCTTCAGTGTTATTCCATTTGACAGTATGCGGGATGGAAGAGGAAGATTTAAGGGATCGGATGTATGACCAAAAGGGTTTAGGATTATTTGTCAGGAGGGAACTCTCTAAGCTGCTAAAATAGTTTCTCATGGCCGATTTGATCTCTTTTTTAGCCAAAGAGCGCAATCTACAGAAATTTTGCCTAGCATCATCACTTCCGGTCAATTTGTAGTGCCTATGCGCCTTATCTTTGGCTCTTAAGGCACGAAGAACACTTCGGGTAAGCCAAGGCTTCATTTTCGCATTGCGAGGAGCTTGGAGCGGAGTGTAAAGAGCAATCAGATTATTCAGGTAATCATAAAATTTGCTCAAAGAACTATCGCAGTCAAGACGAGTGAAGAAGGTACTCCAGTTGATCGAGTCCAGATTGGTTTTGATTGCCTCATAATTTGCTTTGAAGAAATTATAACGACAAACTGAGGCAGTTCTCTGGGGTTTAAGGGTATCAACGGATAGTGCTAGAGACAAAGGTGGATGATGGAGATCAGGTTGAACATAAGGATGTAAAACGGGAGCTATAGATAGACACCTAGTTTGAAAATTTGACATGACAAGGTCCAGAAGACGACCATTAGGGTTACGGATATGATTAAACTGTGAAAAGGAACAAAGGGAAAGAAAGGAAGAAAGTAACAAAGAAGGATTATTTGTTGAGGAAATACCAGGTGTTGTTAAGTGGTCCCATTCCACTGCCGGTAGATTGAAGTCCCCACAAATTATAATTTTAGAATGTGGGTGACGAGCAAGAAGATAGGCAGAGAGTTCATCGAAGAAGGCTTCGTACACCGTTAAGGGAGAATTACAAGGAATATACACAGAGGAAATTAATAATGAGGAGTTATGAGGAAGAGGGAGTTTCACAATTACACACTCAACAGCTCGAGCAAATTTAAAGTCAGCACAAAGTGAACTATTGAGGGATTTGCAGACTGCAACCAAGACTCCCCCACTATCAGATTTATTAGTAACGTTAAGGTCACGGTCGCAACGGTAAACTAAATAGTTAGGTAATATTTCTGCGTTTGAAATATTCTCATTTAACCACGTTTCAGTTAGACAGATAACTGAATCGTTACTCAATTGGGATACGAGTAGTAAGTCCTCAAGTTTGGTTCTCAAGCCACGAACATTCTGATAGTAAATAGAAATAAATGAACGATTAGGAAATGAAGAATTACTTTCAGAGTTAGAAGATCCTTGATGGTTGTTGAGGTGGTTTGGAACCTTTATCGGGACGAAATCGCCGCTTGGGCTGCATTGTATCGAATGTTTTAATAAGTGTGCCCTTTGGCCAAAAGTCGGGACTGAGTAGTCTCGAAAGTTCAGCCGGAACTGTCAGCTTGAAAGAACTTATAACCTGGTCAGGAAGGTTGTCTTTTGTTAACTTTACGCACCTGAAAATACTGGGCGTGTAGCCAAGCTTTGATGTTACGTAGTTGGTAAGTGTATCCTTAGTTGTGTTGTAGGCGAGCCTTGATATGAACAACTGGAGAGGTGGGGAAACTGCTCGTAATACTCCGTTATCAGCTAAAACACTCTCTGTAGAGTTTTGTGGTGCTGAAGACACAACGATATTTTGCTGAAGATTCGTTAATTGTGTTAGGCTCAGTTCGGATTGAGGCTGAATTTTATGTTGCTGTTGTAAGGGCAAGATAGACTGCTGCATGCGACTATTATGTTGCAGGACCGTAGCTTTATTAATTGTAGCCGGGACTGACTCCTGATGACAAGCATGCTGTTGTTGCGCAAGCACACTTCGCGTAAGAGGCCGCTGTTGTTCAAGAGATGACACGGTAGAATTTTTGATAATGCTTTGACGGCGTGACGATACCAGCTCATCATACACCCCGGGCGAAAGTAACTGCGGGGACAGCAGAAAATTTTGAGGTGAAGACAGTTGATCCGGAAACTGCTGTAGCTGATCCTCACTCTGCGGCAGACTCAGGAGCAATTGCTGTTGTTGTAAAGCATGCTCAGGTTTTTGTTGTTGTACAGCAAGCTCAGGTTGGTGTTGCTGTAAAATATGCTCATTTTCAGATGGAAGGAAAGTAACACCCTGTTCCAGTTGCTGATTCATCTGGCAGGTCGACGATAACTCCGTCTGCACAATTGAAACAAGAGATGCTAAAGAAGTTTTAGACTCATTAAGTTTCTCCTGCATTTTCGAAAATGAAGCTGAAAGGGACTCCACTGTAGCATTAGCTAACCGAAGCCGGTCCACAAATGAAGATATAGTATATTTGCGGCACCTAGCGCAATACCAGTATACCCCAGAACCGCTTCGCATAATATTATCAGCGACTGGGCCAGTTAAGTTCGCGCATTTAGCGTGGAAAGTTAGTCCACAAAGGCCAAAACACGTCACCATTTTGGTTTTATTCGCCCTATCCAGGCGAGTAGTAGCCATGCATATAGACATAATGCAATTAAAAAGATAGAGCTTAGCACAGGCACAAACTCACGCACTACAGCAATAGATCAATAAATTTACAAAATATATAGCGGTGAGTCTTTGATAAATTATCTCAGACAATTAATTAATGCCTAAAGATATGCAGAGTAAAAGAGTCTAAAAAGTTTTTGCTTAGCTATAACACGAACCAAAAATTATGATCCACAAACACTCCGCAAAGGAAAATCCAAGGGGAAATTCGTGAAATGGTTTAAGCCACGGCAAAAAGTTTAACCAAGACACTGGTAGTGATTAAAATTCTTGAGTTCACAATAATCAAATCACTATTAAATATAATATCGCGAATTGATGACACTGAAGCTTTTTGCTTCTAATGCGAACAAAGAAAAATTTGCATAGTATTAAGAAAAGTAAATTTAAAATTCAGATACCACACTATCACTGTTAGCAAAGACACAATATCTTAACGCGGTAGAAACAAGATCACCCAAAGACACTGACCAAAAGAACTTCAGCGGTGAATTAAATAAAGATACTAGGTAATTAGTCGATTTCAAAGCACAGCGAGAAGATACACAGCAGAGCTCGTTGACTGTCGAATTCAAAAAACCAAATTCTTATTTCTGTATCCCATATGCTAGAACTGATTTATATTTCCATTCTCCAATTTTAAGAATCGTACGAAATCATAATAATCTCGAGCTTGGTCCTTTCCCCTCTTCTTACTTAGCATTTAAGAAAAAACTAAGAGACTTACTACTAGTTTAACTTTCAATTATCGACATTTTATTATTCTTTTTCATTTAAATATTGCTGTAATTATTCTTTGCGTTCCATTTTGTAATTGGATTATTTAGTCTGTAAGATGGAAGAAATAAATAAATAATTCCAAACAAATTTTTCCTCCGAAATTCCTCCGAAAATCCGCAACTCCTGAAATTTCCACTTTACGCCGAAATTTAGTATTCATATAAATCCTCCGTAAATTCTTCGAAAAACATCAGAAGAAAAACCTCCAAAAACTTTTGCTGCTCGATGCTCGATCCGTGCTGCCTCGATGACCGCTCGACTCAAACTCCCTCAGGACCCGTCGTCCAAAGGCATTCAATATATTTGCGGATGCTTGGATTAGGGTCCATGTTTCACACCCATAGCATAACATAGGTCTTACCATAGATTTGTATACTTTGAGCTATGTTTTCCTGTGTATGCAGCTGGTTTTCAAGATTGTCAAAACTGAATAAAATAGTTATTTGCGAGCTGCATTCTTCGGCGTATTTCGTCTCTTTCATTACTGGTTCTCGTTATTTTGGTGCCAAAATACACAAATTCGCTACTATATAAAATCGCATCCTGTCTGTCCGTGTATCCCAGCTCTTTTTCCGCAAACTACTTAAGCTAGAAACATCAAATTTTGTGCACAGGTGTAAAGTTGTGCTCCCTTCAAAGTTCGACTACAAAAATTTTTTATATGGTATTTAGGGGGGGTCTCCCCATATAAGGGAGTGGCCCCTGAAAATAAATTTCATCAAAGGTAGCCGGTATGGGTATCAGATGAAAGGTCTCGATGAGAACTTTTCAAAAGAGGTCTTAGTTTCACACTTTTTGCTTCAAAGGGCGCACAGGGAGGGGAAATACACGAAAAATGTGTGTCCCCCACCTTGCGATTGAACACCTATGATCTGAAAAATCCGAAAAAATTAGGCAGGTGGAAGTTTATAAGTACAACAACAACAAATACCTTAGAAGTCAAAATTCGCTCAACTTTGTTAATAATAGTATGATATTCGAATTTCATATTTTCCCCAATAAAATCGTATAGGTACCCTTGAACTGAAGGGAATTCGATATTTAAGTAGTCCTACAAAAGGTTCCTAAACTTTGTAAGTTTGATGAAAATCGAATGGTATACGTAGAGGTTATAGCCATTTGAAATGTCTCCAATTACAACAACAATAACACATGGTTTTGGTATTTTATGGACTTTCCATCGAATCAGTCACTGGAGTTTTGATTTGATCTTCTTGAAATTGTCAAATAAGGTCAATAACATTAATCTTTTGGGAATTCATGATTTGAGTGATTTTTTTTTGGTTTGCAACAGAATGGCGACCGTTGAAAATAGAAAAACAATGGATTTTCTTTTAAAAGTGTACATCATTTTGACATGTTTCTTGACTTTATTCGTTCCTGGTGACTGCATTTCTGAGAATTTGGGTACAAAACCCTTCTGACATAAGTTGGGCAGACAACTTGCTTATATGTACTGTATTCGCCAAGTGTGATACTTTGTGTATTTGAGGTATTTTTCCTCGACTGCCTCATAAGCTTTGTTTTATTTTCATTGATTTGTAGCCCAAGTAGTTTTGCTTTGCTGTCGAGATTCAGGAAGAATTCTTTGGCGGTTTTTTATTGGCTGTGAAAAAATGCTGACGATTGATTATTAAGTTGGTATCATAGGTTGAGTATGTTGAGCAAATTACAATAATTTGAGTAAATATCATCTCCATCTTATTTTATGTCTACTGTGGATGAAGGCGGTTCCAATCAGCTATAAACTCATGACGGAAGCAAAACATATTTGATTACATGCCAATATCTTTAGCACGTCAGATGTGGAATGCATAAACTGTCATTAAATTTTCCATATAGCAGAGAAAAGAAGCATTCGTAATGCCTGTGAATTGATGCATAAATTCATTAAATAACACAAATTAAATAATTTTATTTATGTTAATTAGAGTAATTCATTCATTTCAATTATGAATATGATTTTATTTTACTTTCACTGAATACTGAAAAAAACTTACGAACAAAGTATTGATTAACATACATATTAACATGAGTTTTTATTTTAAGCATATTAATTCTTAATTGATTTCTTACGAATGTTACCCACGTGATAAAAGAAGATTGAAGAATGTAATTTACGAGTATTGTATTTTTTGATGATTCACTTTCCAATTTATTTCCGGATTAACGTGTCTATCATGTGTATCATTTACACATGCCAAATCAACTGTAATGTAGCCTTGAACTTGTCTTCATTTAACTAACTGAACAATGTGAAGTGGATTTTGCAAACCGAATGTAAGCGCGACTGGTTTTAGAGTACCTGAAGCAAAAAGAATTTAAAATGGTATAAGTTCTTGTACTAGTGGGTTAATTAGAAGCATGTATTACTTTCAACACGTTCAGACTAGGTTCAATTAAAGTTGATTTTTCAGTGTAGAATTGAGTCAGGTTTCCACTACGAAAGATTTATTTCCCGTTTACCATACAACATACAGAAATACTCCTGGATATCGATTTTATGTACATTCTTATTCTTTTCTAGTGTAAGAAATACAAGTCCAAAGAGAATCAACAGTGAAGCAGATTTTATGCTGGAAATGTGTGGAGATGGTAGAATTTCAAGAATTTTGGGTCAAAATTAAGTGCATAAGATGAACTTTTAAAAAATGTCGTAAACACGGGCTGCACACAATTCTACATTGGTCTGATTGACCTTGACTAATTCTAAGTAAACAAGAAATGGAAACGTTCTCGTATCTCTAGAACAGGCATTTAATTTAAACCACAATCAATAAAAGATATTAAAGGTGGCCGTTCTTTTATCTGGAATTAAAATGAATGTTCCTCAAAATCTAACTAATTTCTGGTGTCTGATTCATGGTGCAGCGAAACACCATGTTTGTGATGATTCAGAGACAATTAGTTTGTTATGAGAATCTGACTATCCATATTTTGTATCTCATGCCATGCATTCCAAGTGGCAGATACATATCCATATGAATTAATTACTTTTATATCATCTTCAATTGTTTGTCTGCGGCTGTATCAGCGGTTCACAAAAGAAGAAAATGTAGGCCACTATAGTCTCTATTATCTCTTGCCGAAAAGAATGTGCGACCCTCGATTCAAAGAAGACTTACAAGCTTTTTGTTGCTTCATATAAAACGTTGAGCTCAACGAAACACCTTCCGTGGTAACTTGTTATTCAATAACTACTGTATTGTATGCTTAATGTTGCATAACAAACAATTTGGGCAGTACACTTGTCGGTTCCCAGGAAGTTAATTTTAGAAGTATCTTCATTCACGCAACTTTCTCATAAGAGCCCTATCGCTGATGCTTTAGTAGGCTGAACGGAAATCATAAGTTGTGGAAAAATTGATACCCATTAGCCAGAGGACGCTTGGAATAAATTGTTTGGGAAGAATTTTGTGTTACGTTTAGCATTAGACTCAAAACCACTTGAGGGGCGATATAAAGACTGTTATGAAATTTAAAAATTTGATCAGTGTGACCGACTGAAATTTACTACAAAAACAAAGAAGAATTAACTTAAGCCGGAAGATTTTTGTTATCAATACATGCAATTTAGTTATAGAAAAACCTAGCTTAGGTGACCTAAATCAATTCAATACAATCTCAATTATATATAGACTAGCGTAGCTTATTAATTTTTTTTTCTGAGTATAGTATTGTTTTTGAAGGAAATATGGCACTAAAAAACCTTACCTGATTTTCTTCGTTGCGCTACAGCTCCTCTTGGACCTTCGTTTCCTGCAACAAGCGCCTCCAACTGTTTCAGTCCATTGACCATGTCCTTCAATTTCAAAATCCGAGCAGCAATGAACTGTCATCGTCGACCAAGTCAGACCAGCGTCTCCTTGATTTAACCACTGGTATCCGGCTTTCAGTTCTCCCAACGAATACCTGTTTAGGTATCCGTTGTTCCTCCATACGATTCATGTGACCAGCCCATTGCAGCTTCCGCAGTCTTGCAATCATTGAGACCTCCTACTTGTCAAAAATTCCATACAGCTCAAAGTTGTACCGAATTTGCCATTGGTCCCCGTCTAACTTCGCTCCGGATATTCGCGTCAGTACCCGTCTTTCAAAGGCGTTCAATATGTTTGTGAATGCTTGGGATAGGGTCAATGTTTCACACACATAACGTAGCACAGGTTTTATCACAGATATGTATATTTGGAGCTTTGTTTTCCTGTGTAGGCAGCTGGTCTTCAAGATCATCAAAACTGAATAAAAGATTATTTTTGTGAGCTGTATTCTTTGGTGTGTTTAGTCTCTTTCATTTCCAGTTCCCGTTATTTTGGTTCCTAAATACACATATTCACCCGCTTTCCGATATTGTATTCGCCAAGTGTGATATTTAACTCCGCCGTAGACCCATTTGAGAGAGGAGGAGGGAACCCCTTTGTTTCTCCAACCCACAGTTTCCATGATTCCTCATCCCAAACTCCACAATTAAATGGTAGTAAATGCTCTCGGGGTCGCACATTGGGTTGCCTACTTCCCCAATAATGGGACACTAAATGCCGAGAAATGCTAATAAGTGTAAATACATATACAGCTCTACCACTAAGTCCTACTTATACGTCCTTTTGGTGACGTAAGAGGGTGAAGGCGAATCTTCCGCAACTGATAACGGGATCAACGTAATAACGGGACGGGCTAACATCCCGTCCCTTAAAATGTTTCGAAACCTGCAGATGGGCCTCGGAATGGCTTGGACTCACGGCAACGACCTCGCAAACGAAAAAAGGACTATGGTATTGGATCTTGGAATGTCAGATCACTCAATTATCTTGGCGCTGTTGAGGACCTTTTACAACGAATTGGACTGGAAGCGACATTCAAGACATGAGATTGCACACAATATTCAAAAGCGGGGAGCCTACTGGAAAACGAAAATTCGGAGTGGCTTTCACTGTGGATAAGGTGTTTAAATCACACGTTATTGATTTTGAAGCAGTTAATGAACGATTGTGTGTGATCCATATAGCAATAAACGAACGGTTCTATGCACTCCGTATAAAAGTGAAACTTTTCATTTATCTGCCTGATAAATGTTCACGCCCGACCGAAGAAAAGGACGAAGCAACGAAGGAAACGTTCTACAATTACCTGGAATGACTAGTCAACTCATTGCCTACAAACGACATAAAAATAATTCTGGTTAATTTCAACGCCTAGGTTGACAATGAAATATCTCATCAGGAAACAACTGGAGGATATAGCTTCCACGATGAAATAAATGACAACTGCCTGATTGACTTTACATGTAGTAGAAATCTAGTCATACGTTCAACTTGCTTCCTATATCGACGCACTCCTAAATGACCTGGGTATCACCGGATGGCAACACACAAAATCAGATCGACCATGTTCTGATCCAACAACGATGGGCCTCGAGCATACTTGACGTCCGTGCACACTGAGGAGTCAATTGTAACTCAGATTATTCGTAAATCCAATCAACCTATCGATGTCGTATGTCAAAGCATATTTGGTGAAGACCATGTGATAACTTTGATAATAAAAAAAAAGTTTTTTGATTGCATTTTATTAGAATTAAGTTAAAACATATTAGGTGTAGGATCAAAGTTCACTGTTGTGTTTAAATTATAGATAATTTTAGAATAGTGTAGGTTGGTTTTTTCTCCTTTTTCCAATTGATTTTTTAAAAATATGTTATAATCTTAATTAATTGAATTTGCTGGAGTTTTTTTTTTTTTGAAGAAATATGTTTAATGATAATGTATAAATTTAGAGAGCCATTTGGCCATTAAGTTTTTGTATGTTTATTGTTTGGAATTTGCTTTATATTCTTTGTAAATTTATACCGATTAGTATTAAATAAAGCGCTTTTGACTTTCGATGTCCTATGTCAAGTGCATTTTCGGCGAAGACGAACCCGCTACAAAAATTTGACATCGAAAGGCTCCAAACGGCGTCTGTGGCCGAAAATTTCACGGAGACCTTCGACAACTAGCTGGCTCCCATCTTATCAGACGCATCGTTAAAGAAAAGCAACGAGGTCTCGATGGAAGTGAAAGTGGCTATCAGGACCGTGGCAGAACAGACGATCGGACATCAAGCCCGGCGCAAGAGGAATGATTGGTTCGATGATGAGTGCCAAAATGCGTTAGATAAAAAGAATCAGGCGAACGAAGAATATGTAGGTAGGAAAACCAGGACGAAGAGAGAACACTATGAAAATCTGAGAAGAGTAGCGAATAAGATAATTAGGATTAAGAAAAGAAAATATTATGACAACCAATTGAGAAGTATAGATGTAACGATACTAAATAAAAGAAAATCTACCGTTTTATAAGGTGAATATTAAATTTTTTAATTTGGCATACGCGCGTTTCGAAAGGAACGTCCTTTCTTCTTCAGTGCTTTTCTACAAGTGTTTTTTATAAGCAATCTACAGTCCTTTCTTTTACATCTAAGTTTTTTCCCTACAGGTAACAATTTTTCCGTGCTAAATGGTCTATTAAGGGGTTTAACAATTATAGGTAATTACCCTAGCTATAAATCTTCCAAATTTAAACAAGTGATCCTTTAAGAGGATTAAGCGGATAAAGAATTACAGGTAATTAGCAAGTTAACAAAATGATCCTTTAGGAGAGTTAAGAGAAATAAAGTTAATTAGCATAATTAGGAACTTAACAATTTTTAAGTGGCTTATTGATAAATTAAAGAAAATAAAGATGACTGGCAGTTATCTACGTCTACATTCATTCTTTTTTCCTGTGGTTCGTTGTAAATATACCAGCTTTCATATGCGTCGAGCTTCCGCTGTTTTGACACCTCCTTCAACACTTCGACGTTGTCCTTCGTTATTTCGTGGCCACGAAAACAACGGATTATCGTAAACAGTAAATATAAAACTTTAATTTTGTATTAACATTTAAGAAACAGGGGACTGTCAATAATTAACAATAATAAACCTGTTTACACCTGGCAGCATTAACATATCTATCTCCTCGGCAGTATGGCTTTTGAGCAGGACGCTCCACCATTGATGCGATTGCACAGGTGGTCAACGCAGTCCAAAAGGCAGAAGTATATGGTCGCGCCAAGCGACGGATCATCCTGTTGATGACACTTGACGTCAGGAACGCCTTCAACTCCGCTAGATAGGTGGGAATTCTGGATACGCTGGAAGACCCTTTTTAAGTTCCAGAATATCTAATGCGGCTTTTGAGAGACTACTTGAAAGACCGAAGCCTGCTCTACGGCACGATACAGGGCCAACGAAGGGTGGAAGTTACATTGGGTGTTGCCCAGGGATCTATCTTTGGTCCGAGCCTATGGAATGTTTCTTACGACGGGCTTTTGAGACTCGAGATTCCAGATGAGTCACGCTTGATTGGTTGTGCGGATGATGTTGCGGCTCTGGTCGCTAGACGTACCGTTAAAGAAGTGCAACTTAGGCTAGGTATGCTAATGCGCCGAGTGATAGACTGGATGACTGCTCGATGGTTCAGAAACCGAAGTGGTCATCTTGACAAAAAAAAGAATCCCTAGAGTAAGGATGATCAGTACTGGAGACTTACGAATCGAATCAAAGCCATCGGTGAAATACCTGGGGCTACTGATCGATTTGAAGATCAGTTTCTCTGAGCGAATCAGGGCAACGGCTGAGAAGGCTGCTTCGGGAGTATCGGCTCTGAGTCGACTTATGGCCAACGTAGGGGGACCCAGCCCATCAAGAAGACGTCTCTTGATGAGTGCTGTAGGGTCACTGCTACTGTACGGAGCAGAAGTATGGGGCGACGCTCTTAGCAAGGAGGTATACCGAAAACGTTTGGCACAGGTACAAAGAAGAGGAGCACCGAGGATTGCATCTTCGTATTCGACAGCCTCTGATTCGGCGGCGAGAGTTATTGCTGGCGTGATATCTGTTGCCCTCCTTGCTAGTGAGCGCCGCGCTATTTACCTGCGCCGAAACGAGGATGCGAGGGAGGTTTGTAGTGAATAGGGTAAGTATGACTAACTATAAAAGTCCGTAAGGGACTGCAGCGATGGTCTGCTGCCTCGACGGAGGAAGATGTTGATATCCGCCGAGAATGCCCTTGTCTGGGGACGCGTGAATGCGCTGGCAGGCTAGCATTGCGGTGTCGTGGGGCGGGCTCATTCCCTCAGCACAAGGACCCACCACAAGAGAATTTTGCATTCACGAATTCTTGGGTCTCAAAAGAAGGCGACCGAAGTCGAAAAATTTAGGTAACTACTAAGAGGGAAAATGACTTGTTCAGAGAACAAGTTGAATAAGTGAAAACGAACGGACTTAGGGTAACCTCGTCGTTACCCGACGATGCTCATGGCCCACAAATAAGAGTGAGATAGCCGGGTGGTGGTGGTGCCCCCTCGCATCCGCCCAACCGGATCAAGATCCATATACGTTGCAGTGGCCAATTATTTCCCTTCTGAGTGGAAAACTCATACAACATAACTTGTATGAGCCTTCCCATCAGAGGAGAAATTCACCGGTGACCAATTTATGTCATAGAGCTATGCAATCGGATCACATAACCCTATGCCATAAAAAGGCACCTTGCTCAAGGCCACTCAACCCTCGAGAGTTCCTGAAACAAAAAGAAGGTTACTATGTGCCCGATGGCTGGCTCATGTCTGGTGGTGAGAGCCTTACAGCGTACCGGGTCCTATACCCGGTCAGACAGGTGAAAATGGAAAGACCGAAGGGTAAGTTTAACAATCCATTTTATTCTTAAAATTCTTCCAATTAGTGCGGATATATTTCAGTATTCTAATGTTTTTTTTTTGAAGGACAACAACAAATTCGCGTTATTTTACCGCCATTATTCCTTACGTAATTTTTTTATTGTGATTTATTATTGCAAATAATACTTTAAACTTGAAGGGGATCATCTAAAAATGAAGTTAAAATAAATATATATCATAAGTATGTAATGTAACAATTGCAAATAATATGTAATAATGACATGCAAAGGGTACTTACATATCCTTATCCGACGACGAGCGCTCGTTGACGAAGCAGGGGATGTAAGTCCTGGAAATTTTTGGTTAAAAAATTTTCTCTCATTAAAATAGTTAAGCGATGATGATTGATAGTGTGATTTGTTTCTTGGTGTTGTCACTAATTAATCGAATGCTCGTTAAATTTGTAAATTATATTTTATACGCCTGGTTCTTCTTCCTTGGTTAACGATTCTCAGGTGAAAAATATTTTAAATAAAAAACTTTCCAATAGTAGGTACCTTCTTCTCAAAACTTTTTGGAGTTATACGAGTAGTTCACAACTTGAAGCAATATTTATATTCTCATATTCATCTTTCGTATTTTTTATGTCTATCACGCGAATTTTATTAGTCGTAATCATAAGTTATTAGAACTTGTATAATTTTTTGAACGCCCCATGCACGATTTCTTCCTGTCCTTGTGAGTATCACTTTCTTAGTGGAATCTTGGGTTGGATTTGGATGTTGCTCTTTATGCTCGAATCCTGAATTTTTATAAAATACTCGTTTCCGATGCTGTGCAGAGCTGCCTATCCAACGACGTATAACCAGGATTATATATGTATATTCGCTTCCCAGGATACTAATGAAGTGTGGGAAAAGGTTTAGCCTCCTCAATGTAGCATTCATGGTAAGAAAGTATGAAAGTGCTTTCATCTTGGGAAACGCTAGTTATTGAGCGGTTCGTTCGTGGAAAACATTTTCATGAATTCACAAAAAACTTAATCCCATTCCTTTGCATTTTTATCATCGGTCTGAGTATTTCACTTGAGACTCGCTTGATTTATTCTTTTCTACTTTTTATCGCGCCGGCTTCGCTTTTCAATCTAATGATTAGCGATTTATAAAGCTTTAGGTCAACATCATTAACGGCATCAAAGCGTTGTTATCACTCTCGTCATCAGCCATTGAATCACGGCCTGTATCACCAACGTTGTTTGCATTATTCTTTTTGCTTTTTTTGATCCACATTTTTCCTCAAATTAGTAGCATTTTAGCACTTGGATAGCACGTTAACAAATTGCTACTATTTGCAACGTTTCATTTTCTAAAGTGCTTCTCTTGAAAGTATCCTTGACTTTCCGTTTTGTTCCTCAGCCAAACACTGAAGTTTCAAACCACAATTTTGTCACAAGGAAATATTAGATAAACACAATTTTAGGACGTTGACGCGGTTGCTTAGAAAATGATGACAGTCGTCTGTATAAAGCACAATCCATAGACACTTCGGGATGAAAGAAAAACTGGCGAAATTCACAAATTATAAACGGATGTGTTCTTTCGTCTCCCACAAAATATGTTGACAATTGTTACATCAATTAAAAAAATTCATCACCATTAATAATTAATTGAGTCCATTTGGCAAAATGCGGAAAAAAATTTATCGTGTGGACCTCCCGAGCGAACAATGGCAAATTCAGTAACTGTACAGGGAGAACTCTGTAAGTCGACGCTCGTCCATATCCGCATATTGCACGCACACTCTCCCTAAAGCCAGCAAATAGCCTTCATCATTTCAGCTTATTGACACTAACCTTTCCGCTCCACGCTGGATGTGAATATCTCCATTGCCAACGATTGGTGCCGGCGATAAGAAATGCAAAAGAGTTTCAGTGTATTTAGGCAAGAAGACAACGCTAGAAAAGATGACAAGGCCAAGAATGATGACAACAATGCCGTTAATCAATTTCCGTTCTCAAGGTTCAAACATGTAAGCCCAAGTGGCCAACTCGCAATGAAGACACAAGCAGGCCATCCACTTTTTGATGATTTCCAGCCTTTTCCGTGCGAAAACCCGCCGCTTGTATCACACCCTAAACTACAACGCAAATTTAATTTCCCTTTCACTGACTGAGTTGACGTGACTTCTATTGTTTTAGTCTTACCTTGCGTCCAGATAATGCTGTTGTGGTTGTTTATCTGTCGAATAAAACAAGTACCGGTGGGCGATGAAGAAGCACTTCGGAAAGAATCCCCTTTCGGTCCGTCAATGTCAGTCGTCCGGGCCAAAATTGTCCCAGGTCGAGAAACGCAAAAACGCGTTAACGTCCTTTATTTTGATGCAGTCTTATGATTAGTTTGCATATTATATTTTTTTATATGTGTGTGTGCGTATAATTAATAAGTATAAATGAAAATTATGGACAATATAAACAGATATACATAGTTCTCGCGAAGCTCGCACCATCTTGTTTTCATTCGCTTTTTTTTTTTTTTTTCCTCTACCTAACCTTCGTTAGGTGTGTATTGGCTATGGCTAATTAGCACAAGCCACCGATGTATCGATTAATGTCCTCTAGGGACTTATGGTAATATAGTGCTTTTTTCTAGTTTTTCTTTATTGGTTTTGTGATTTTACTGTGTTAATGTGTTATTATCCGTTTGGAATGGTTAATAGATTTTTGGTTTGAGTGTTTTTCTTGGAAGATTAAAAGTTAGTTTTTGGGACTTGAGAGGACTATTCGCGTGAAGTTAAAGTTCTAAATTTGCTTCTTCAAGAAAGTCGATTAATTGAGTTAGTGCTTTCTCGTTGTTTTTATTGAAAAATTTTGCTATTGGATAGTTATTTTGAAAGATTTCATACTTGTTCCTTAGAGTTTCAAAGTTTAGAATTCTGTGTTCAAGATCGTCTGTTATGTCGCACCATTTGCATCCTTGGGATGGAACCATTTTTGCTTTTTTTAATCTTTTGTGATTGTAGGCTCGGTTGAGTAGAATTCTGTTAATTTGCTTTTGCGTGTTGCTGCTTAGTGTGAAATCATGGAACCATGGTTTGGTTCTGTAAATAAGGTCCGTTTGTAGCCAAGGGCTGTACGCTAGGTTTATGATGTTTTTTCGGTAGTGTTCATGCCATTCTAGTTGATGGAGTCATTAATCATTCTGATAGAGTCGTCCCATTCCAGAAATGAGTCGACTTCTTCTCCTTCTATAGTGGCCAGTTTAGCTGCTTTGTCAACCAATTCGAAGCTGTGGAACTTTTTCACTTTCGGTATCCAGTATAATAATAGTAGTGCGTTGGGTCTATTGTTGATTGTTTTTCTGATTTTTTCTGTAATGAGTTTATGGTTTGTGTTGTTTATGATCTCGTTTATTGTATTTTTGGCGTCGGTGAAAATCAATGGTGTTGGTGGGTTCAGCATCCACGTTGTTAATTGCTTCCTGGACTGCTTTTAGTTCTGCATTTGCTGCTGTAGAGTCTGTGTTCAGGCAGTATTTTAGTGTCTTTTTGGAGTTATAGCAGTGTATGGCAAAACCAGTGCCTAGTCTATTTTTTGCCGCATCCGTGAAATATATCTTAGCTTGGTTACCCGTGAGGTTTGTAGTACTGCCTCAATCGACTCGTTGAAATTTTCGTAGTTTATTTTCTTGAAGTTATTGGGGATGTTGTGCATGAAACTATTGGTTTGAAATTTTATGTTGTGTGGGTTTGGTAGTGCAGAACCCAAACAGGTGTTGTTGTAGATGTCGATATGTTTTTTGTAAACTGTGGCATAGTTCGAGTTTTTTTGGTTTTCCGATATCATTTCTTTGAAATCTTGGCGGAAAAGGTTTTTTCCTATTTCTTTAGCGAGGAGTTGTTCAGCTCTTAGTCTAGCTGGTAATTCTTTAGCTAGAGCAAGCGTTAGTATATTTGGAGCTGTTGCGGGTACCCCAAGACATCGTTTTATGGCTTTGGCTTTCAGGCTGTCTATTTTGTTTAGAAAATAATTTGGCGCATGAACAATCTTTGTTAGATTGCTTTCTATTACCGGTCTTATTAGCGATTTAAAGGTGTTTAAAGCCTTTTTGGGGGTAAGTCCATGTTTGGGGGAGCTGATTTTGAACGCTATGTTAATTGTTTTGTTTGCTTTACTTAGGGATTTATTATAAAATTCATTGAAGTGATTCTGGTTGTTAAAGTTTCTGCCTAGGAAAGTGAAATTTTTTACCCAATCTAGTTGTTTGTTTCCATATTTTATTTTGTTAGGGTGGTTTTTGTTTGTATAGAATTCTATGGCTTGCGATTTTTCCAAGTTCAATGGGAGGTTTAGTCTGTTGCATAGTTCTGTGAACTTGTTGAATTTCGTTTGTAGATTATTGAGATTGTTGGGTCTGTTTTTTCCTTTGCTTATGATTAGAAAGTCATCCGCAAATTGAATGAGTGTAGTTTGACAGTCAGTGATTTTGTGGAGGCTAGTTGTGTAGAGATTAAAGAGGAGCGGGCTTAGTACGTCCCCTTGCGGAAGTCCATTGTTAATTTCGGTCGAATCCTTGCCTAAATGTAATTTCCTGTACATTAGGAAGTTTAAGATCCACGAGATATAATCCTTCTTGATGTTGAAGTTGGACATGATTTTGAAGAGCTCCGCAATATTTACTCTCTCATACGCACTAGAAATATCACAGTTGATAATCATTATGTTTTTTGCTTTCTTATCTTTGTTGAGGAGGTGTATTACAGTGTTTATGCATGAGATTGCCGACTTTCCTTTTCTATAAGCGAAACAGAAATTGCTTAAATTGTTTTGGTACTCAATGTCACTAGCAATCCTATTTTTTATTAGGCAGTTGATTATTTTCAGCGGGATACTTATGAGAGAGATCGGTCTATAGCTTTCTATTTTGTGCAATGGTTTGTATTTCTTGGGGATAGGTACGATTTTGATGTCTCTTAGCTCATTATGTATGTTGTTATTTTTGAAGCTATCGTTTATAGAGTTAAGCAGTGCTGATTTATTGTAGTGGTTTAGGGAGTTTATAATATTGTAATCGATTTTATCCAGACCCGGAGATGATCTTTTTTGCGTTTGTCTAGTACTGTGAGCAGTTCGTGTATTTTAAAGGGTTCAGCTGGTTCTATGTTGTTTGGCATGTAGGGAGTCCAGTTAGTGTTTAGCGCCTGATGTTTATTTTTTATTATTTCAAGAAAGCCTTTATTGTTTTCTGTGTCCCATTGCGATCTCGGGTTGTTGTTGTTGTTGTTTTTGACTGCATTGACTAGGTTCCAAAATTGTTTTATATCTCCACTTTGATTTATTTCATTGATTTTTTGATCCCACAGTTCTCTTTTTGCCTTAGTTACAGTTTCTCTCCATTTATTTTGTAACGCAAGAAACTTTGCTCCATTTTCATTACTTTTCATTCTTCGGAAATTTGTCCAGGCTTTTGATTTTTCCCTCCATAGGTTGTTTATCTCTTTTGACCACCATGGTTTTGGACTGTGTTTGAATTTCTTCGCGTTTATCTGGTTACTTTTGATTAGCTCATTAATTTTCTTCATATTTTCTTCCAGATCGTTAGTGAAGTTGATCGTGTTGATGTCCTCCATGATTTTCTTTCTGTTTAGTGTTCGTCTTTTCTTTTGGTTCCTATTCTCGACCTGCAGTGTGAATTCAATGGGAACGTGCTCACTCTTGCCTATTTTGTATTTTTGGGTGTTCCATTCATTCCAGTAGTTTAAATTATTAGTTAGGGTGATGTCTGGGGCTGACATTTGAGTGGTCTGTTGATTGGTTTTCCTAAAGAAGGTGAACGTGCCTGTGTTGAGTGTTGCCAGTTCATATTTGTTTAGCACGGATTTGAAGATGTTTCCTTTTGCATTGTTTGTTTTGTCTCCCCAGTATTTGTGTCTTGCATTGAAGTCTCCTCCAATTATGCAGAGGTTTTTGTCGTTTACCACTTTTATAATTTGATGTATTTGTTCTTTGAACGTTGAGCTGTTTATGTCAGGGGGAAAATAGCACGCGCAAATATTTACGTTTGGTTTTTGATTTGTTGTGGTGATTACTATTGCTTCAATGTCTCTGTTACTTAACGGTATTTCTTTAAATTTTATTTTGTTATTAATTACAATGGAGACTCCTCCTCCTTCTTTCTCTGTTCTTATTTTGTTAATTAGTTGATGGTTTTTGATTTTTATTATCGGTGATTTTTTTGTTAGGAGTGTTTCTTGTATGAGTGCAATGTCTATCTTGTTTTTGTTCACAATGTACTCTAGTGTATCTTTATTTTTGGAAATGCTTTGTATGTTGTACTGTAGAAATTTAATATTTTTGATATCTTTCATGTTGTTAAGTGTTGTTGTTTGTTAGCCAGTTTGTGTATTGTAAGTTGTTTGTATTAGGTCTTTTCTGACAGTGGTTTGTATTGTTTCTTGGATTAAGTTTGCTTCAATTTGTAAGTATTTGGTGTTGGTTTTGTTTTTACAATTATTGTTTAATAGATTTATTAATTTTTCTACTACCAATTCAGCAGTTCGAATTGTTTGTCGTTGTTCAATATGTTTCTGGCTTCCTTGAGTGTTACATTTCTAATGGAACATACTTTCATCTCCATATCGTAGTTTATCCATTTGGGGCAGTTTTTATCCATGGCGCTGTGATTTTGGTCTCCACATAAGAAACATTTTCTATTTTTACACTCTTTGTCTAGACATTCCTTGTTTCCACATTTTGGACATCTCTTATTTTCTCCTTGGAATTCCTTGCAAAAGTATTGCGTGTGTCCAAGTCTGAGGCATTTCAGGCATTGTTTTGGCCTGAGGTAGTAGTATTCTACAGGCATGTTCAGATATTCTAATCTGACTTCGTCCGGCAGTTCCTCTCCTGAGAATGATATCTTCACTGTTTGTGTTGGTATGAAGTTTTCTCTGTTTTCCGGATCCCTTCTTTTTATCCTGTAAACGTTCACAATTTTGATGTTCTTTTGTTGTATTCCATGTGAATTGCTTGGTATTCCATTTTTGGCAATTTCTTCTTCAGTAATGTTTAGTAGGACTCCTTTGATTATGCCATGCCTCATAATAAAGTTGTTAGGGATGAATGCTCTTAAACCAAAGTTTTTAAGGTTTTCGTTCATGACTACCTCGTTGGCATCTTCAGGTTTGTTGAACAATAGCTTGATCCTGTTATAACCTACTTGTTTGATGTCTTTGATGTTTTTTAATTTCATGTTCTTATTCATTGAGTAGAAAGCCATTGGAGTGAGCCTCATTTTTTCATTAGCTTTTTCTTTAGATGGGTCCATTAGTACGAAGAATTTTTTCCTCGTGTCGTATTTATCATATTTGTTGATGTTTTGTCCTTTTTTCGTTGGTTCCGTTGTATGTTTTTCGCTTTCTTTTAGGATATCCATATGTTTTTTCAGCACCTGCTCAATAGTATTTTTAGGTTTCGCTGTTTTGTTTAAAGTATCAGCCATGAAGTTTTCTATGTCCTCCATTGGCGTGGATATGGTTGGCGAGGTTTTTGTTTCAGTTGTTTTTTCGTTGTTTTTTTGTGTGCTTGATAGTTGACCAATATTAACTTCATTGATTTTTTCATTTTCAGACGTGTCCATTAGTTCGTTGAAAATACCGTTGACATTTGTATTGAGGTTATTGTCCTTGCACATGGAGTCTCCTTTAAAATTCCTTTTTATCCTTTTGGCATCTATTTCTTCATTTATTTTCCTTAATATAGTATCTTTGCTTTCCCCAGGGTCGGGGGGTACCTTCTTTTTATTTAATTGATCTTCCATTATATCATTAAATGTAGACTCTTACCTGGTGGCGTACAAACTCTAAGGAACCGGGTTTAGACTTCTGATTCTACTTTAATTGAATAATTCTATCTCACTGTATTCTAATATTAAATGTTAGGGGGATTAACCAACCCTATTTGACTTTATTTAGACTTGTAAAAGTTAAAGGATTTTGTTTTTCTCAAAAATGTGGTTTTTTGAATTTATAGGTTAAATTTTACTTCACAAACACTCACTAAGCTCTCTGTACACTTTGAAGGTTGTATGAAGAATCTTTTCATTCGCATATATATTTTGCTCAAATGTAAAGACGTTTAATTTATTGCCATTTGTTTATTCTTTTTCGTTTAAACATTTCTCTCTTCCATTGTTTCTAAACTAAAATATATACAACAAATTAAAGTTAATTTTATTCTTGTAATCAATTAAAATTTTATAGAAAATCGAATAAACATAGTTAAATGCTTCATAAATATACAAATGGGGGATGAATAATAATATAACGAATATTTTATTATAATTTTGAACATCAACGCCAAAGAAAAAACGAAACCTTTTCTTGTGCTAATGAATGATACGAAGTTTTCTTTCTTCTTTACGCTCAACTTGGTTTAATTTTCTGGTTTCGGCAATTCTTCATCTTTAATAATTTAAAGCTAACTATCCTATTTCTTCACCTTAAACAGAATTGCTTCTTGGCAGTTGTTTGTGTTTTTAACTTATATTATTATCATATGGTTTTACTGGTCTCTTCCTAATTTCCTTCTTTTTTTCACGTAAAAATTATCATACACTAAATTTTTAATTTATATAAACGTATTTTGCCTGACCAGATATTTATTTATTTTTTTGCAACGTTCCTAACTTACGCTTTTCTGCTGCAGTTTTCATACGATCTAATGATCCTGTTTCACTTATAACTAACGATCCCGAACTTGGATTTCTGGCATGACCGGAATCACCTTCTGAGCTTTGTCTAGAATGTTGACTGTGCGAAAAACTACTATACCCGGAACCTTTAGACATTTGACTAGTATTGCTAGAATTTCTCGAGTGTCCCATTTCGATGACACCACCAACTTGTGTAGGCAGGATATTACCACTTTTCCTAGTAGGAATTTCAATTTTCTTGGTCACCATGCTGTAAGGATGAGAGAGATAGGAAAGTTTTAGAGCATTTTAATTGGGTAACTGCTCGATTACTACAGATGGTTGTCCACGAGGAGAGACAGCGCTCACTCAACGATTGGCAGCAGTCTTGGGTCAATTGCACGAAGGGAAGGTGCAATACGCGCCTCATCCTGGATGTGAGACCGTGGCTAAATCGAAGGAATGGTGAGACTGACTTTTATCTGACCTGGCTTTTGAGCGAGCATGGGTGTTTTCAGCCTTACCTGCACAAGATTGGTAAGTCACGGTCCCCTGGTTGTCGGTTTTGCCCAGGAGAGAAAGACAATGCCTGCCACACATTTTTGCGTGCACAAAAGGGGTGAGGCTGCGAAGGGACCTCTACAGGGACACCCCCAAACTTTCCCAGAAATGCTGTAAATGTTTTCTGGCTTTCCACGTGGAGCTCGATTTCGCGACGGGAAGCTCCCCATATTCGCTACTTTCTCCCCATAACTACAGATTCCAAGACAGAACTTAGAATACTGTCGCAGGAAAATAAAAGGAGCTACGACCCCTATTATCTAATGACTAAAAAACCAAAAAGCAAATAATTGTGTTGAAAAGAATAACAATTATCAAAGATTAAAAGTAATAATAATTTTTTTCCAAATGTCCCAATTTGAATTTAAAGTCTTCTGTCAACTCCTAGCATTCAACTAGTTCTTCTCCTTATGCTCGCTCTGCGCACCTTATCCTGGCGCTTTACTTCCTTTCCTTTCCTATGAAATTCAAAAAATTCCGGAAGATCCTAATATTCCGGGAAACGCAAAGCTGCTAAAAATTCCAAAAAATTTTAAGTTACTCGATGCGTGCTGCCTCGATGACTGCTCGACTCGAAATGATGACTGATTTTTATTTGTAGGGAACACTTTTTTAAGGGTTTTGTAAAATCTTTTTACAATACCCTACTAAAATCGCGTCCTGTCTGTCCGTCCGTCCGTGTGTCACACCACTTTTTCTCGCAAACTACATAAGCTGGGAAAATACGATTTTGTAGATATGTGCAAAGTGTCGCCCTCTTCAAAGTTTCACCACAAAAGAAAATTTATAAGGATTTTAAGGGGGGGGGGGGGTCTCCCCATATAGGGGAGTGGCCCCTGTAAAAAAAAATTTCGTCGCATGTAGGCAATATGGGTATTTATTTATTTAAATTCCATTTAAAAGATTAAACATGATCCAATTTCAAAATGAAATAAAACAAACAGAAAAGAAAATTGAGGAAAATTAGAATTAAGTGAAAAAGTTAATATAAAAAGAAATTCAATGAAATTAACAATAGTAAATATTTAGTCAAATACGCATTTAAAATTAATTTAAAGCACAAAAAGTCTAATATTTACTCCAGCTGATTTGTAAGAATCAGGCTTCTTAATCTAAATTTAAAAACAAGGTATGAGTTGGAAAAAGGACCAAGCTCAAGCTTATCATGATTTCTTACCATTCGTATAATGGGAGAGTGAAAATATAAATTTGTGAGGGGATACGGTGGTACGAAAAAATTGTTTGCCCGAGAAGAACGCGATGATTGGCGAAAACGTAAGTCTGCAGACAAAGTTGATGAAATTTAATTTTGGCAGAGTTGATATAAAAACACTGATCCAGACACATGCGACGGGACGACAGAATAGGCAAACGTAAGAAGGCTAAACGACAGTCATAGGGTTGATATGGGACTTTGAATTTGTAAAACAAGACACGAGTAAATTTTCGCTGGACATTCTCTAACGAGTTATTGAGGTAGGAGCGTTGGGGAGATTAAACTACAGAGCAATATTCAAGGATAGGATAGACAAGAGAGATAAACAAGCGGACGGGGGTAGATTATTGTTATATTTATACGCATGCCTGAAAATAAGTCCCAATATTTTCGGGGCCCTAATAGTGGCGATTAGAATGTGTCCATCAAAATTAACCTTCGGATTAAAAGTAGCACCAAGATCTTTAGCAGAGCTCACAACAGCGAGTGGGACTTCAATTAACATATAGGTGAAAGTCAGCGGAGATTGATTCAGATTAAAAGTAATTTTATAGCATTTGGCAATATTAGGACAGAGGTAGTTAGACGAACACCAGTCACTTAGTGCAATTAGGTCCATCTGAAGATATTGACAATCTTGTACAGACCTGATAGCTCGAAAGACTTTGATATCATCGGCATACAGTAGGCAATTGGAGACGATAATGGAAGGAAAATCATTTATAAACAATAGGAATAGGAGGGGACCTAAAATAGAACCTTGAGGAACACCAGAGGACGGATAGAATGGAATAGAGATCGTTCTACAGCAACTAACGCAACATATACGAGAAGACAGGTAGGAATGATAAGAGAGGGCCAGCAACCCCAAAAGCTAAAGCTGTAACAGAGAAGTTGATGGTTGACCATGTCAAACGCCTTCGAGAAGTCAGTGAAGATGGCATCAATCTGCAATCGATTGTGTAGGGCCTTAGCGATGTAATCGGTGAATTTAATTAAATTTGAGGTTGCCTTTGAGAAACCCATGTTGTTTCTTTGACAAGATGAGGGTCAATGAAACTGAAAGCCGTTTATGTACCAGACGCTCGAGTTATTCGGAAAACAGGAAATCAAGGAAATAGGACGATAATTGGACACAGAAGAAGGATCACCACTTTTAAGAATAGGAACAACATTTGCTCTTTTATAATAAGTAGGGGAAGTCCCAGTCTTTAGACTGAGTTTGAAGAGAAAAGCCAGAGGGATACAAAGTGAAGACGCCAATGACTTGACAAAAATATTCGGTAAGCCATCAGGACCAGGTGAAATATTAGGATTAAGCGAATTAATGAGGGATTCAACTTCAATATGATCAGTGAAAAGTGAAGAAATGTCAATGGAGTGAAGTACAGGCGTATTAACTGGATCGGAGACATGAGAAGAAGGAGTAAAAGTTGACGAGAAGAACTGAGAGATTAAGTTGGAAATATTTTGTAGAGAAGAGCTAACGATATTATTCCAGTGAACTGAAAGAGGGACAGAAGAGGAGGACTTGGAGGATCTAATGTATGACCAGAATGATTTCGCATTATTCGCCATGAGGGAACTCTCCATACTACTGAAGCTGTTTTCCATTGCAGTCTTTAGTCTTTTTTACTACAACACGCGGATCATAAAAGCGGGCTTTGATTCTTCAGTACCACAACGCTTAAAACGGCGGTGTGGTTTACTTTTAGCATTCAAGGCACAAAGTATTTATTTAGTTAGCCATGGTTTTTCCTTTACTACTGAAGAGCTTGTAATGGTGTGAAGTGTTTAATCAACTCAAAGAGGTAATTATAAAACTTACTCAGAGCTTTCTCACACTTCAAGTTATCAAAAAACTCCAGCCAGTCAACCAAGTTCAGCTCGGAGGCTAGAGCTTCGTAGTTTGCTTTGAAGAAGTTGAATTTTGAAGAAGAAGCAAAAGTATGATGTGTCAAAGGTACAATTGCGAGATCGAGCGATAATGGCAGATGATGACTATCAATGCCCACAAGAGAATTCAATGCTATGGAAACAGATAGACAGTAAAGGGGAAAGTTAGAGAGAAGAAGGTCAAGTGCTTGACCATTGGCATTAGGGATATTATTAAATTGCGACAGTGAACAGAGTGATAGAAACGAGGAGAGAGATAAAGAAGATGCATCGGCTGATGAAGCAGAGAAAGGAAGGTTCTTTGTCCATTGTATTGTTCCCAAATTGAAATCACCGCATACTAGAATTAAAGATTGCGGACGATGCAATAAGACATAACAGTAAAACTCGTCAAAGAATGTCTCATGCACATACAAAGGAAGTAATGTAGGCAGAGGAAACTAATAAAGATGTATTGTTAGGAAGGAAGATCTTGAGAATCTGTAATGTGACGCCTACGCCCGGGAATCGAAGTGATTCCGATCCCGAACCCTGGCACCCGGCCAGATATGTATGACTTCGAAGTGCAAGCAGACTTCATCTTTCGTGCAGATATCATTGCGCCGAAAATATTTTTCTTCAAATATTTATATTTGTGGAGAAATATTTTCTGTCAATGTGATCCGCTGTAATTGAACACTGCTACATTTCGAGGCATATCTATCTGGCAATGCCTCCCACAATTGCCATCCCAAACGTCAAAAAGGTTATGGGCTCAGATCGCTTTAACTGCGTTATCTTCTAACAGTGCACGTCGTTCCATTCATCTGGTTATTGCCCGCGTGCATTTAGTCAGTTTTTCTTTTTCATCGATCATGAAATTCGTCAAGGGAATTTAAACTGCTGAAGGAAGCAAAGGATTCGCCTCTATAGAAGGACAAAGTAGTGGATGTGATGCAGTACTTCAACACAGTCAATACAATTGGAGAAAGTTAACCGTTATTAAAGAATAGGTTGCGATGCGAAACAACAACATAATCACCATAACTGTTTAACGGATGAATCAACGTAATCGTACCAGGTAGGCTGACCAAAAATTTATCGAAAAAAGTAGGTAAAATGTGTATTTTAAATTTCATGGCGTGAAATTCAGTGCATTATAAAACAACAAAACAATAGAGGAAAAAAAAATTTGCATATTAAACGTGACCTCTGCAAAAAGACTGTACACATGTGTATGGTTTAGTGGATTTAATAAACCTTCATGATATCCTGAAAATATGGAGTTAAGCGTCAGCGGATGTTGATGAACTTTGCATAAATTATCTGATGGAATGACATGCGAAAATCCATAGCGAAGCTCGATTATGTGATTTGAGTGTTGCTGTTCAAACAATGAAAGGACAAGCAAAACGTCGTTTGTCGGATATTAAGTGAACGTAAACGAGTTTTCAATAAGCTGAGTTCACAATCCTATCGCATTCCTATGCTCGACGGTGAAGTTATAAGGCGAGTTCAAACAAAACGACGTCGAAAACTTCATTTTCCATTCGGAAAGAAATCCAACAAAAGTAAGCTTGCATAGTTCGCACAGCGCTGGCTGCATCGAGCTTAGCAAGAACTCGAATCTGAACGTGGATGAAGAATTGATCGCGGGCATTCTGGATGAAGTGGAATGCGATCGTGACGGTAGGGATGATGAAACAATTCGTATCCATGGTATGTAAAATTTGTAATATTTCATGTTTGTAGCATATTTCGTAACTGAACTGGGACAACCGCCACCGGGGATACAATAGAATTTAAGATGGAATGCAATTGTTTTAGAGAAATATTGTTATTTGTTTTTAAATTTCTTTTTCAATTATGCTTTGTAATTTATTGCGACAACTTTGCGCACTAAACAAAATATTTCGTTGCGGAAAGCTAAAACGTGTCTAGAAGGGAAATGTATTTTGGTCGTTCTAGAAGTTATACTACCTGTGTGCCCCCTTATATTTTCTTTGAACGCAATTGTTTGAGGCTTCTATTAATAGAAATAGCATTTCATTTGGAGTAGTCTATCAGCATCAAAAACTATCAATTTTTGAATAGAGTAATTGCTGAAATTCCAGTGATGGATAAAGGACAATCGCTGATATTTTGAAAAATACCAAGAATGTAATAAAAATCAGCAATTAATCTTACGAATTTATTTTACTGAGTACACTGACTTGCCTACACATACACAAAAACGTTGGTTATTTTTTGTGTGAATCAAACGGAAACGTCAAAATACCATCATATCTATCACTGACAGATCAATCAAGAATTTATACTAAACAAATCTTTAACACCTAATTTTCCACAGACGTCGGTTTGGACAATAATGCAGAAAAAACTCGTTTATCGGCTGAATGATTCGAGTATCATAGGTTTTTAAACGCAACAAATTGCTGGCACTAGTCTTTTAGACAATGAAACTTTTTTTCTGCATTATTCTGAAAATTAACACTTTCTAAACACTTCTTACGACCTTAATTTTGAGTGAAATATGAGTAAAATCCAATTTTTACTAAGTGACCGGTTCCACAAAACTCTATTCAGGGCTACCTTAACTATTGCAAACAATCAACAAGTGACTCAAACTACTCGAACATTTAGATTCCTCTTTTTCGTTACTTTTAATGGTGACGAACGTGCAATATTTACCAATTTTATTACTTTCTCTGTTTTAAATTAGGAGCATGCCCACATTTGGAAACAAAAAAATCCTTTTTCCTTTAATAATTTTAATATTTAACTATTATTCTTGTAAATATGTGATTGCAGGCGTGATACCTGTCGCCCTCCTTGCTAGAGAGCGCCGCGATATTTACCTGCGCCGAAGCGAGGGAGATGGATGTCCGCGAGGAGAGACAACGCTCGCTCAACGATTGGCAGCAGTCTTGGGGGAATCGCACGAAGGGAAGGTGGACTGCGCGCCTCATCCCGGATGTGAGACCGTGGCTAAATCGAAGGCATGGTGAGACTGACTTCTATCTGACCCAGCTTTTGAGCGGGCACGGATGTTTTCAGTCTTACCTGCACAAGATCGGTAAGTCACGGTCTCCCGATTGTCGGTTTTGCCCAGGAGAGGAGGACAATGCCTGTCACACATTTTTTGCGTGTACAAAATGGGTCAGGCTTTGAAGGGAACTCTACAGGGAGACGGGAGAGCTCACCCCGGATAATATAGTTGCGGTGATGCTCGAATCGGTTGACAAATGGAACCAGGTGGCACATTATGCTCGGGCAGTCCTAAAATATAAAAGGGACTCACAGCAGCCGGAGGCGCTGGGGCTGGGGGATCGCTCTTCTGGCATTTCCTCTTCCCCTCTCCCCTCCCGCTAGGAAAGGGGCTCCCCAGCTTGAAGGCGCCCCACGGCGTAACAAAACGAGACCTGGCCCGAAGTAATGTGTCAAACGGTTCCAGGCTAGGCTCTCAAATTGACAGGGGAGGTGTTTAGTGGGTAGTCCAAGGGTATCCTCCATGGGAGTCCCACACTGTCAGACTCGGCGGGCGTAAATGCCTTCACCTCCCTACCACAAAAAAAAAGGTCTTTGTACAGACGTATTTGAACCACCAATACAATACATTCCTGCTGCGCTGTCGGCGTAAGTAATTGCGTCTGGTTATTTACATCAGTGATATTCACTGGGTCTAGAGTTTTGGGTGCCGGGTTCTCTGTAAATCTCAACAGGGTATCAAATTCTAGATATGAACTTAAGCACTTAGTTTGAAGCTGTTTAAGCTCTTCCGCTAGCGATTTGAGTGTTTTATCAGCTAATTGCAGACTGGAAACATATGCTGACATAGAGTATCTCCTACGAAAATTGCAGTACCAGTACACTCCGTTACCAGCTTTATTAATCAGGTCGGCTGCAGAACCTTTAAGGTTAACACATGCCGAATGGTATGAAAGCTCACAAAAGCCAAAGCAAAAGACCATAGGGGTTTTATTGATCGAATCAATACATTTAACGACACTGCACGACATACTGGAAATTTCTAGTTTTGTTTGATTATAATTATTGCCTTCATTTAATTTTAATTTTTAATGATTTAATTCAATTAATTATTAAATTTTAAATTAATTAAATAATATTATTATTATTATTATTTTTCAAAATTAACGAAAGTTCCAATGGTTCAATCTTAATGTCTCGTAGGGTTAAAGTATATTTCAAAATTGTAGTTTTAAGTTGCCTACCTCAAATCAAATGAAAGTACTTGATGAGGACTTTTCAAAACAGGTCTTAAAATGAAGAGTTTTGCTTTGAGGGTTGCAGGGCAAGGGGAAATGTAAAAAATCTGAAAAAAACGCCGAAGTGAGATTTTAAGTGTACAAGGGCATCAAATACCTCAGAAGTCGAAAAACGATCAATTTTGTTAGTAATAGTACATTTTATAAATTTTACATTTTTTCCTATAAAATCAAAATGGGACTTTTAAATTTCCCAAAAGCTACAACTTAAGTTTTCTGAAAGCAATTGTATGTATTCTGAAAATTTTACAAAAATTGAACAGTAATAAAGCTAAGTTACAGCTGATTTAATATTTAACAATTACAATAACATTAAGGGACGGATCATAGTAGTCTTTGCGTATAGAGGTCTTTTAAATCGCTCCTGTCAAAAGTTTTCAAAAATTAAATTAATTTTTTAAAAACGTTAGTCCGAAGTTAATTTTTATCGGAAAAAATCTTATATTGTCGAAGTAATCGACTCAGGAAATTTCTATCGAATATTTTTACTTCGATTGGTAACGAAAAACAAATTACCAAAGAAAACTGCGCCGCTGGTATGGAGGAGCCCGACGGCTTCCCACCGTTGGGGCAACCTGGGGAAACGACGAATACGAAACTGGCGATAATCACCAAAAGAAAACATAAGAAGAAAATTCCGCAGATCGAGGGTGCAAGCTGCAAATAATAGCGGACAATCAACAAATGGCCAAATTGCAGAAAGAAAATGATGAACTAAGACAAGAGATACAGCCTCTCAAGGATCTCTTCAAGAAAGGAATGAAGCCTCAAAAGACGCAGCCACAAAATCAATGGCAACAGGTAACAAAGCCGAAGAAAAGTACAAATCAAGCAATCCCAGAAGAAGTCCTTAGTGCTGGTGGCACTAACGAGAGCCAAAACTATTTTGCAGCGCTGGAGGGATTAGCTGAAGACATGGAAACTGAAGAAAACATCGGAGGTAATTTTGATCAAGATAATGACTTTAATTTTATCCAATATTTAAAAAACAAACATAAGGAGAAAAAACCAGCCCGCAGTTCTGCTGGTTCCTCTGAAAAAGCTTCCAGCAAGACAGAAAAAGTTCCGCCAATCAACGTGTTCGGACAGACCGGGAAAGATATGGTTCGGCTATTGGCAGCCGAAAATAAACTGGCCAATTTCGAAATCAAAAGAGTTAATGCCGAAAAATTATCTACAAGGATGAAATCATTGGTTGATTTCAAGTCAGCCAAAGATGCGCTGATATCTGGGGAGATTCCACACTTCACCTATACCCCAAAAAGTGAAAAGAATCAGACCTTCTTGTTGAAGGGTTTGGACAGCGGAGAGGATACGGTCGATCTTCTTCAGGTGCTCAAGGAGGCTGCACCAGATATTGATTTTGTTTCAGTCAAAGCTTTTGCGACAAGAAGGTCGACCATAGAAAGGAAGAATTTACCACTTTACCTGGTACAAATTGCAAATAAGAGCAGTCCAAGTGCCCTTCAACAAATAAGGTACTTGAATTTCAGAGTGGTGAGGTGGGAACGCCTCCAGAAAAGAGAAGTCAACCAGTGTTACCGGTGTCAAAGATTTGGACATTCGGCTGCCAATTGTGCCATGCACTATCGTTGCGTTAAATGCAAAGACGTTCATGCTCCCGGTGAGTGCAAATTGGCTCAGACGGAGCCTAAAGAAAAATTATACTGCGTTAACTGCGGTGTTTTTGGTCACCCAGCATCATATCGAGGATGCTCCCTATATCAAGATGCAAAAGTTAAATTTGCTCCAAGGAAACACAAGTACACCGTAATATCATACCTTCCAACTTCGTCAAGCCCGGAGTATCATTTGCACTCGCCGCTAGAGGACCAGCAGAAAATGCTGGAAACAATGTAAATAATGTAAGTGGCAATAATGAGCTGCTTCTCAAAATTTACCAGCAACTTAATTCTTTATCGGAGAGAATCGACAAACAAGATTCAACAATTAACTTTGCTTCTCAGCGTTTAGGTCTTTCAAATGCATAATAATAACTTGTCATCCAGTCATATTCCCATGGATAGGCTTCGCCTCATATCAATCAACGTCAACTCTATCGTTGCCATACATCGACGTGATTATCTCCTTGAATTTATTGTTAAGCAAAAGCCTGACATCATACTTCTCACTGAAACCCACCTTAATTCATGGCATCCCATGGAATTCAAAGATTTTGCACTCGTAAGAAACGATAGGGTAATAGGTGATGGGGGAGGTGGCACCGGGATATTGGTTAGAAGACCCTATTGTTTCCAAAATATTGAAAAAGTCGAATTCAAAAACTTTGAATTTCTTGAAGTGTCCGTCATCAAAATTTCACTGCCAGGTGGGGATAACCTCTTCGTTATCTCTGCCTTTGCAACTGGTCAAAATGTTCTCAAGTTCAAAGAGGAACTCAATTCCTTGTTTGAAATACTTGAATTGAACAGGCTGCATAGCTATTATATTTTTGCCGGTGACCTGAACGCCAAACATACATCATGGCTAAACGCCACCAACAATCCAAGAGGTGTATTCCTGAAATCATGGATAACAGAGAACCAGATTGAATACAGGTGCAACCTATATGGGTCGGAGTTCCCAACATACCCTAGGACAAATTCATATTTGGACCTCTGCATTGCTGACTTGAATTCAGCTTTAATAGTCCTCAACGGGAATTGCAGGTGCTTCCTTACGATAGCCACTATAACGCAATCGTAATGGAAATCAATCATCAAAGGGATGATTTCTTCCTCATTCCAGTTCAACATGAAAACCATCGGTTGAATTTCAAAAAAACAGACTGGGGAAAGTTTCAAAAGAAGTTTAATCGGGAGTACCAGAAGCAATGTCCTCCTTCTGATGATGGCAACGCTTGCTCAATGGTTCCTAATAACAGAAATCTAACTGACGATAAAATAGATCTCTATTTGTCGAAGTTAGAGAAGCTGACGTTGGAAACGATTGCGAAAGTAGTTCCCAAGATTAAACATCGAAACAATATGGAAGGATATGAAACACCAACCATCGCAAGGTTGAAAAGATTGAAAAGCCTTCTTCTCACACGCGTCAACAATATTTATCGACGATTTTTGGACTACAACCATCCCTCGTTGAATTTGCTGAAATTACACCTGAAGTCTGCCAGGAACTTAATCCGTTCATACTTCAGGAGTGAGGTCAGCAATCAATGGGCGGAAAAACTGAGGGGTATTAGCCCACAGGACCCAGATGGCGTTTTCGCGAAAGTGAATAGCTTATTCCGCAAGAAGTCTCGAGTGAAGGTATCGAATCTTGAAGTCACTAGTGATGAGATAAATCTTCTCGATAGGGCTGGTATCGAAATTGATAGTACGACTCCGGATAGAAATGGAAACAGGATTATATGTGATGGATTGCAAAAACTTGCCCTGATTGGGACACATTTTGAATTGGTTCATCTGCCAAACCCAGAGAGAAGGAATGAAATATTTTCGGAGGTCGTTGAAGCAAAAGTTTCCGACTTCAAATCAAGCCTGAACGGCCAATCAATTCTTCATTTCGATGAAACATTAACATCTGACCTCATACCGACCTTGAATCTTATTGATTATTTTGTCAGCTATGAAGACTTGTGTTTCATATTTCGCAGAATAAACAACAAAAAATCATGTGGTACTGACGGTATTCCAAATATAGTTCTCCGACATTTGCCTGAGGTTGCTATTAGGAATTATTGCATATTGTTCAACAACATGTTGAGCAATTCATATTTCCCAAATGAGTGGAAAAAGGCTAAGGTATTTCCGATCTTGAAGAAAGGAAAAGAATCTTCATGCCCGAAAAGCCATCGCCCAATCGGCTTGCTGCCTAACATCAGCAAGGTGTTTGAAGTGATACTCAACAGAGCATTAAACGCCCACATTGAGAAATATGAGTTGATGCCGAATTGCCAATTTGGTTTTCGTGCCAGGCATTCGACCATACATGCAATAACGAAAGTAACCTCAGACATCTGTTGGAAACTAAACAACAAAGAATGTGTTGGAGCATGTCTCATTGGTATGGAGAAAGCCTTCGATACGGTGTGGTTAGATGGACTAGTTTTCAAACTTCTTCAGGACAGGTTCCCCAGACACCTTGTCGCCATGATGTGTAATATGTTATACGGGAAATCATTTGTTGTAACTGATGGAAATCTGACAACAATGCGCGAATTCAAGGTCTTGAATGGTCTACAGCAGGGACAGTTACTACGCCCCTGCTTTTCTCAATCTTCATTCGCAAGCTATTGAACAGCTTTGATTTTAATGTCTCGCCAACGCGATCATTGGTAGCGTTTGCTGATGGTCTGATCATCGATACTGCAGACCGAAAAGCTACAATAGTTCAGAACAACCTTCAAAAAATGTTTGATGATGTGCAGCTCCACACCGACAATTGGCGAATGAAAATCAATGCGCAGAAGTGCGAAACAATTTTGTTTCGGACAACGCTGCAGGGGGCCAGTCAAGACCTGAAACATAATTGGAAGGATTTCCACATTATGGCTGGTGAGGGTAGTTCAGAACGGATTCCACAAAATCCTGTGTTCGATACCTCGGTGTTCATCTCGATCAGTATCTGTACTATACTGAACATGTGAAAATCATGCTCAGTAACGCACTAAAAGTAGTCATGGCTCTTCGGCGACTCTTTCATTCCAGATACATTGATCAAAAAGTCAAATTTATTTGTTACAAGACCCTGGTTAGGCCAGTTTTGACATACGGATGACAGATCTGGTACAACCAGAGTGCTAGTACAATGGAAAGATTAAGAGTTTTCGAAATGAAATGTCTTCGTGCATGTACTGGTTTGTACAGAAAGCCTGAGACGGATTGGAAGCACTATATATCGAATAGAAAAATTTATCAAACCGCTCAAGTGACAAGAGTCGATATCTTCATATTGAAACTTCTTCGGAATCATATCGCAAGATCTGTGACTGTGAGTGAAAACCCTTGGATTTCACAGCCGTTCCACCCTACAGACGGGTATATTGTGACTTGCTTCACTACTGGCTTCGTTCCTCCAGAAGCATTCGTGTATTTGGACATGAATCGATATGTTTTTAATTCTGACGACGTCCCAATTATATATCACATATATAGACGGGCCACCGATAAGAAGATAAAATATCCTCCGAATCTGAGTTCACGAGACCAACAATTCCAATGGAGATACTCATTTGCTAGATTCGTTGAGGCTAGTCGAGGTGAGATAGAGCAATCTAGGTATTGGTGGTTGAATGACAATGCTTAAATTATTCGTGTTTATTTTCTGTTTTTGTGCTCTTTCTCGTTACTTAGTTTTTTAGATTCATCTCATTATTGCTACATCTAGTGTTGTTCTTTATTTGTATTATAAAGTAGGTATAGGTTTCAATATAAGGTAATGTTTTTTTTTTTTTTTGATTGAACTTATTTAGAATTAGGGTGTAACATATTAGGTACAGGATCTAAGTTCATTGTTGTGTTAGTAATATAAGTAATTTTTGAATAATTCTGGTTGGTTTTTTCTCCTTTTTCCAATTGAATCAAAAAATATGTAATAATCTTAATAAATTTAAATTTGCTAGTGTACTTTTTTTCATTAAATGTGTTTCACTGATAACGTATAAATTTGGAGAGCCATTCGGGCCATTAAGTTTTTTATAGTTTTATTGTTTGGAATTTGCTTTATGTTCTTTTAAAAATTTATAACGATTGGTATTATATAAAGCGCTTTTGACTTTGACTTTGACTACAACAACATTAACACGTGATACTAGGGAGACACACGTTTGTAACGGACCTGGACACTACAAATATGAAGGAATTTATATAAAGATTTTAGAAATGGTTTGTAATATTAATGTTTTATTATGACTAACTAAGTGACGGGGTCAAAACACTTGAAACAAATTGGTGGCGAGTTGGCGAGTTTAGAAAAATAATAACCATAATAATTTTTCGAACTCAATTTATGGAATCTGCATATAAGTCAAGTTATGATATGCAGAATGTATTGTTTGATTTACTAATTGTTTTACAAAACCCTTCTGGCAGGAGCACTCTCCTGCTACTTCAACTTGTTATATACTAGCAAAGAATTAAATAGTTCTCTGTAAATGTCCATGAAATAGGACCCGGAAATAGTTCTTAGAATTACTTTCATTTCCAATTCTATTAACTGAAGCCAAAATATGAAAAATTTATCTACTCAAGATAAAACGCACATCTAAAGAAAATTTGAACAATATATTGAAAATATCCAAATAAAAATCAATTCACTGTTTTGAACGATTTCTGGAATTCAAAGTACATTGACCAAAGAGCCCAAACAAATATAATACATATGTGGGTGCGCGATACAGAAAAGGAAGTCAAATTCGATCTTCCACGTCTTCTTACGCGAACCACTATGGCCATCTGGATATTGTATTCTATTTGATGAGGGCATATATTTAGTTTGCGTGGGAATCATAGTTTTCTCTTACTATGAAAGTCGATGGTGTCAATAACATTTTCATAAATTAATTTCTAAAGTATATTCCCAAGACAAGCGACTCCAAAAGCTTGCGGTGAAAATCGGAATGTTACTTGAGTCTTACAATGGTTTTCTAGCTTCTGCAGTAAGCTTGTAAATGCGAGAAGATCCTGGAAGCTTCCAGCCAAAATGTGCAATAGTGGCTAATCTAGAATGCAGTCAACAGATATACCAGTAACTTTAAATGTGGAATTTTCATTAAAAAATTCAACATGGTAATATCCAAACTACGAGTATAGTGCACCGAAATTTCATCACGTCTTCTTCACTAGAAATCTTTGTCACGACCTCGTGCATTCACTGAAGCAGCTAAATATCACTTTGCGGTATTTACGTGATCCTCGGGTTCGGCCCAGTTTCCTCCAAGCATTGAACTCTTTTAAGTCTAACGACTAGTTGCAGTTACTCGATCATCCGCTGAATTGTCGTGTCTTGTAAACATTCGATTCACGATACATTTCTCAAACAACGTTCAACACACACAAAACAGTAACAACGACATCCCAACAAAGCTAAGAAATAAGAGGTCATCTTTTAAGCTGTTAACGACTTGCAATTGAATTTGCCTGAAGACGTTAACGCATTTTTCTTTGCAAGCAATGGATAGTAAAGTTTGAAGAGTTTTCACAACAATCAGCTCGGAACAGTTTTCTGCAACGGATTATTTGTAACGTTTTCTCAAGTCGTAGGAAATCAGCATGTAATGAAAAACCAGTCAATGGAAAGTTAACATATTTAGACATGCTACAATTTTCTTGGTCTGGATTATCTCAGAATTGTCTTGGTAAAGATGTGTTCGAGGTTTATTGCAACGATGTGGAGAAGTTTCTTTATCTATTATTGGTTTCAGTTGGAAACAATAGATACGGGAAATTGAAACAAAAAATGCGAAGTGATTACATTAGTTATTTATTTGAAGAACCTTCGGTGCCAAAGAGAAAGGAACGCATGGTGCAATGTATTTTCATATTTGCTGGTGTTCGAGGGCAAGAAGTCTTACATGGTACTTAATTTGAAGTACAACTTTTTACTTGCTTCCTTCTAGTTAACTTAAGATGTTGTTTTGCATGGTTCGATCTTTTGGAAAGATTTTACACCACTTTTGTTATTTCGTATGAAATTCCAAAAGTGATATTATGTCACGGACGTGTAGGTTATTACATTCAACAATTTTTCAATGTTTGCACGTAATCCATTCAGAGATTTAATTTCGCTCTTGATGCCAAAAAGATCTTAGAGTAAGAAATAACCTCAAGTTTTTCCTGATCTGGGTTCTAAAATTCTTTAAGTATGCATTTTTGCAAAAATAAATAAAATCAGCTTGAGATGATATTTATTATAAAACCTCATATCGACTGTGTTGTCTGTTGGAGACATAATTTTTATTACCAGTGATTTCATAGTTCAATGATGCAAATAAAAATGAAAGAGAAGTTGTCTTGCCAAAAAGAATTTTCATTCACTTATAAAAGATTGTGCGCATTGCCTGTAAGATCATCTTTTGATGAATCATAGGTTGAAAGTTGCATGTTTTTGATTTGATAAAAAATAACGTGAGCGTATTGAATACTTTTAAAAGGAAACTGAGGAAGTAATAATAACCTAGCTTAGTGAAAAGATTAGTATAGATGAACTTGCCGCAAAATAAATCATCCAGATACTTTTCAGGGATGCTCTTAAATATATCGAAGTGAGACGAGAAGAACTTTATGAAAATTTTGGGGATCAACTGTTCACTAGGTACATTAGGGCAAACGGGAAAAGTAACAAGTTGGATAAAAAGACCTACGCTCATGTCAGAAGGTTTTGTATCCAACATACGAAATGCAGTCACCAGCAACCAATTAAGGCAAGAAATAAGTAGGTCAAAGATATTATAAGAAAATCCATTGTCTCTCTACTTTCAACGGTCATCGTTTCGTTGCAAACAAACAAAAACCACTCAAACCATGAATTTCCCCAAAATGTTTATGTCATTGATCTTATTTGAAAATTTCAAGAAGATCAAATCAAAACTGCAGTGTCTGATTCAACGGAAAGTCCTTAAAATACCAAAATCGTGTGTTGGAGAAACTTCAAATGGCTATAACTTCCGTGAATAAGATGAGATTTTCATCAAACTTACAGAGTATTAGCACCTTATATAAGACTCAAATATCAGTTTTCATTGAGTTTAAGGATATCCATACGACTTTATTGGGGAAAATGTGAAATTCAATGTTCATACTATTATTAACAAAGTTGAGTGAATTTTGACTTCTAAGGTATTTGTTGCTGTTGTCCTTGTCATTTATCTCTATAATTTTTTCGGATCACTGGTGTCCAATCGCGAGGGGGGGCGGACCAATTTTTCGTGTATTTCCCCTTCCTGTGCGCCCCTGAAGCAAAAAGTACCAGTTTAAGATCTGTTTTGAAAAGTTCTCACTGAGACCTTACTGTAGTACATTCCCTGAAATAAAAATATTTAAAACTAAATTCTAAAAGAAACATGTGCAAACCCCTTAGGATCTACACACAAACTCGCGATGTACGACCCGCCTTAGATAATAAAATATTGAATTTCTTCCGCATACGAAAGTAGAAAGTGCACTTGACCTTTCTCGTATGCATCATGTACGATGGAAACACATGCCGTGTGAATGAACTGTGTGTGGTCCACGTGACCACAACGTTCATATATGTTTCCATATATCGGGAAGTCTTGTGCAATAAGAACTGTACTTGACCTTCCGATAATTAAAGAAACTAAGGAATGCATATTGGAATGTATGAGGTCCACGTGACCAACTATAAACAATGAATTGTACTACGACTCGTGGTAATGGGTTGTGAGTAAAATGCAATGCATATTTTTTATGAATAGGTTTTAGGACGCTATTTGTTCTAAGTAGAAAATGGAATAGTATTTTTTATGAATAGGATTTCGTAATGCAATAGAAATTAGAATACTGTTTTTTTTATGAATAGGTTTTTAAATGTGGATTTTTTAGGAATAGACTTTAGTTGAATTTAGAATATAGATTTTTTCTACATAAGTTAGCATAGAAGCATTGGTGCAGAATTTTGTATAAATAGCATTGGTAGAAGGAATAAAGATCACTCTTGTGAAGATATTAACAAGCGTTACACGCTGCCTTTCATTCACACTAGTCCTTTTAACAATCCGACGTTAACCGCCTGAACTACATGCGCACCTAGGCGCTTTAGAATACCTGGGTAAGCATACATTTTGAATCACATACAATCGAAGTTGATTGAATTCCTTTACTTATCAACATGGCGATCCTGCCAGTTCCTTTTGAAACTTTACTTGAACAATGGATTTCGATGGATTCGAAGCAATGTGGGAAGCCTTTAGCCCACAAAGAAGTAGCATAAACAACGAGCAACCAAAAGGAAGCAAAAACGAGTACGAACCAGGACCAGTGCCGTTGGACGCACCCGTATACAAAGCAACCCAACTCGCTACATATATCATTATTGTTATAATTGTCATGTACTTACTTTTTGGGTTATATCTGTTGGCAAAACGGTTCATAAAGAAAACTATCGCAAAAGAGGTAAACAAGGCCAATAATGTTTAATAGCACTCAATTATCCGCCTTGATCAAAATCTTTGAAAATTTTAAGAAGAATCCAAATCGATGCTATAGCGAGGTATATCTTTTAAATACACTATTAAAATTAAATGAATTAAAGACTCTTTTTGAGATTGAGATAGAACCTCTTAGCGAACAGGACAAGCTCGAACCGAAGAAAAAATTCAAAACATATTACCAGGACATATTCAAAATTATAACTGACAAACGAGAGAAACTACAAAATCAACAAACAATGACGACTATAGACGTATTTAGTGGCTTAAAAACCATAACAGAATTTCAGGACAAACCCAACGACATAAATAGATTCTTAACAGTAGTGAAAATAATCGACAAATCGATTCCTACAGACCAGAAAGCTGACTTCCTACAACTGATACTCAATACAAAACTATCAACCACAACACGAAACAAACTAAACTCCCTAGAAACCCCTAAATCCATTTCTGAATTAGAGACAAAGTTAACCTCTATTTTCAAATCAAAGCAAACTACTAGCACTATTGTACAAAAACTAACAACTTGTACACAAAACCAAAACTCAATATCCCAATTTGCAGAAAAAATTGAAAATCTTATTGCAGAACTTACTTTAGTACAAATTGAGCAGGTAGGCGAACAAAATAGGAATGTATTGAAAGTAACAAATGACACTCTTGCGTTCAACACTTTTAAAAATGGTATTAACAACAAAAACGTCCTTCAAACAATCGAAGCTAGTAGAGTCACTACATTCGCAAATGCAGTAGAAATTGCAGAACAAGCTGAGAATACAGCAAAAGAAAATAGAGTTCTGCATTACCACAGACCCCCAGGAAACAACCAATCGGAGAACAATCAAAGAAACAACAGCTACAATAGAAACTACAACAACCACAACCAAAATACATACAACAATAACAGAGCAAACAACCCACAAAGACCCAGACCGAACAACAACAACCAAAGATACTACAACAATCAAAACCGTAGCACCAGGGTATACGTGACCAATTCAGAGAATCATTACCAGGGAAACGAAAATCCCCCAGAAACCAACCAGTAAATAACCATGGTCACTCGGGGAAACACATACCAACAAATTCCTACACCATTGGCCTAACAAATCAAAATGAGAATATATCGAACTACATTATCTTACAAATCTACAATAAGAAACTTTCCTTCCTTGTAGACACCGGCGCAGATATACCAATCTGTAAAAACCTTCACAACTCATTCGATATAAATAACTCTGAATCTTGTCGATTATCAGGAATAACCGCACAAAGCATTCAGACAATCGGCACATCAACGCTAAAGATATCCCTTCCTGAAAACGATATTCTACACGAATTCCAGATAGTTGCAAACGATTTTCCATTAAAAACAGATGGCATCATTGGAAGAGATTTCCTAACAAAATACTTTGCAAACATCGATTTTGAAACCCTTTTATTTTCCTTCAAGTATGATAACACACAAATAACCCTACCCCTCGAAACAAAAATATATAATATCAGGATACCCCCACGGTCAGAGGTCATACACCCAATCAACATCAATATATGTGAAGATAGTTTAGTCTGTGCGAATCCCATCTCCAAAGATATCTACATCAGCAACACCATAATACCAGCAAAAGGCATAAAACACGTAAGGATCCTGAACACTTCAGACAATGAGGCCACCCTACAAAATTTAAACCTAGAAATAAAACCCCTAAGAAACTTCCATGTACTTTCGTACAGCGCATACAAGAAAACTGAAAGATGGAATAAGTTGAAAGAAGTCCTTAATATAAACTCCGCAGACCCTGAGGCCAAAACTTCCATAGAAACCATATGCAAAGAGTACCACGATATTTTCCACATAGAGGGAGAAAAACTTACATGCAATAACTTATACAAACAACACCTGCAAACCACTGACAATAGTCCCGTATATATAAAAAATTACCGCATGCCTCACGCACAAACTGCAGAGATCAACAAACAAGTTCAAGAATTGATCGACAAAGATGTGATCGAGCCATCAACAAGCCCCTACAACTCCCCCATGTTGATCGTCCCCAAACACTCCAATGACGACACTAAGAAATGGCGCTTAGTAGTCGATTACCGCCAGCTGAACAAAAAGTTAGTGAACGACAAATTCCCTCTCACTCGCCTAGATGATATCTTAGACAGAATAGGCAGAGCTAAATACTTTTCAACCCTCGATATGACAAGTTCATTTCACCAGATAGAACTTGATCGAGAATCCCGGCCCATGACAGCATTTTCGTCTAGCAATGGACATTACCAATTCAAAAGACTCTCCTTTGGATTGAAAATCTCGTCAAATAGTTTCCAGCGCATGCTGACCATAGCTCTATCAGGATTGGACGCAAACGCATTCCTATACGTTGACGACATTATCGTTTTTGGCTGTTCCTTAAAACACCACAATGAAAACCTCAGGAAAACTTTCGACCGACTTCGCAAATATAATCTGAAACTGAACCCTTCGAAATGTAATTTCATACAATCAGAAATCGTCTACCTAGGACATCTAATCACTAACAAAGGTGTCACCGCCGATCCCTCTAAATGCGCAGCTGTCAATAACTACCCACTACCACAAAATGCAGATGCTGTAAGACGTTTCGTAGCATTCTGCAACTACTACAGACGCTTCGTCCAAAATTTTGCAGCAATCGCTAAACCTCTAAACGATTTACTCAAGAAAAACAAAAAATTCGAATGGAATGAAAAATGCCAAGAAGCTTTTCAAACCTTAAAAGACTCCATTACATCCCCTCCAATTTTACAATACCCCGACCTCGACAAAGAATTCATTTTAACAACAGACGCCTCCGATTATGCCTTAGGAGCCGTTCTGTCACAAGGAACGATCGGAGAAGACCTACCGATCTCTTATGCAAGTAGATCCTTAACGAAATGCGAAACTAACAAATCCGTTGTAGAAAAAGAACTCCTTGCAATTTACTGGGGAATAAATCATTTTCGTCCTTACCTCTATGGCAAGAAATTTACAGTAATCACAGACCATCGACCACTAGTATCCTTATTTGTAAATCGCAACCCCTCCCCTAAACTAACAAGAATCCGCTTGGACTTAATGGACTATGACTTCGAAATAATATACAAACGAGGTAAAACAAACACTAACGCAGACGCCTTATCACGCATAAAACTTAACTCAGAAAACCTTAAAGAAATGATACCCAAAACAATAAACATCATGACACGAAGTAAAACTAAAACATTAAACAACCCTGTGACCACTAATACGGCAATAACTACCTCCAACATCGAGCCTGATCAACTCAACATGTGGGAAGGTACATCGATTTCCGACATTAGAAATCTGCCGATACTAAAATTTGAGCTCAATAAAAATAAAACAAGCCTGCCAATTGAAATAATAATGAATGAAAAATTAATAATCGTGAAGTATAGTGATATTCCATCCTTCGACTTAGGTCAGGTCTTGGAGAAACTAATACTTAAACTATCAATTAATAGTATCAAGAAGATAGCGCTATCTAAAAACGATGAAATATTTAAATACATAAATAAAAACGAATTAATAAATATATATAATAAAATGCACGCGGCAATAATGAAAAACAGGCAAAATAAAACACAAATAATATTATTTAATCCCCCAAGACACGTTGAACAAAAAGCCGATCAAATTAGATTGATCAGTGAATATCACGAGTCAAGGTGCGGAGGTCACACGGGTATAAAACGAACAATCGCAAAACTTAAACAGAAATATACTTGGAAAAACATGAATAAGATGGTAAAAAACATAATACAACAATGTGAAACATGTAACAAAAACAAAATAACGAAACACACTAAAGAAAGACTCACAATAACAGACACCCCATTCAGACCATTTGAAATAGTAGCCATTGACACAGTAGGACCATTACGAATTTCCCAAGGATTTAGATACATACTCACAGCTCAATGTGAACTTACCAAATTCGTAGAAGCTATACCAATCCCTACTAAAGAAGCCCACGTAGTAGCAAAATCCATTGTCGAAAACATAATATTAAGGTACGGACACTTCAAAACAATTAAAACCGACAGAGGTACAGAATATGTAAATGAACTATTCACCAACATATGTAAAACTCTGAACATCCAACACAAAACCTCTACTCCATATCACCATGAAACCCTTGGTTCCTTAGAAAGGAACCACAGAGTACTCAATGAATACCTACTAACCTTCTGTGACGATAATCAATGGCACGAACATATCCCCTTTTACACTTTCGCATACAATACAACACCCCATAGCGATACTAATTATACACCCTTTGAGTTAATTTACGGAAGACTTGCCAATCTAACAAGCGACTACGACAACTCCACCCCCATTTACAACCACGACAATTATCTTACAGAACTTAAGACAAGACTATATCACGCCCAACAAACAGCGCGAAAAATCCTTCTTAACTCAAAATCAAAAAGAGTCGAATCAAATCAAAATAATTTTAATCCTTTGAACATCGAAATAGGCGACTGGGTGTACTTGAGAACTCAAAAAACGAATAAACTAGATAGTCCATACGAAGGACCATATCAAGTTATCGAAAAACAAGGAGTCAATACACTTGTAAATAAAAATAACAAAAGCATCCTAATACACAATAACAGAATAAAAAAGAAACCAACAGATATACCTCAAGAGTAATAACTTCGGAAAATTTCAACAATCTTAACAAATATATGACCCAAAACAAATGTAAATTCAAAAACAAAATATATTTAGTATTACGAATCCACTATTAAACTAATATAAAAAATAGCCATAAATAGAATCAATATTGTAGTAATTAGAACAAAAATAAAACAATCAATTAGAGTTAATATTGTATTTCTACCACTATGATCATTTAAATAACATAAACTAAATAAAACCAATATTGTAAATTTACCATTATAGTAATAATCAAACATATGAAATCAAAGAATCCCCTATTGTAAATAAAAACAATAATTTCAAGAATCGATCAAACAATCTTGTATAAGATATTAGATAAACAACAATATAGATTATGAAACAAACGAACCTAGCATTAACAACTAGAGTTTATTGTAGCAAAACAAAAAAAAAAAATTTTTTTTTACAAAAAAAAATTTTTTTTTCCTTTACGACCGAGGTGTAGTACATTCCCTGAAATAAAAATATTTAAAACTAAATTCTAAAAGAAACATGTGCAAACCCCTTAGGATCTACACACAAACTCGCGATGTACGACCCGCCTTAGATAATAAAATATTGAATTTCTTCCGCATACGAAAGTAGAAAGTGCACTTGACCTTTCTCGTATGCATCATGTACGATGGAAACACATGCCGTGTGAATGAACTGTGTGTGGTCCACGTGACCACAACGTTCATATGTGTTTCCATATATCGGGAAGTCTTGTGCAATAAGAACTGTACTTGACCTTCCGATAATTAAAGAAACTAAGGAATGCATATTGGAATGTATGAGGTCCACGTGACCAACTATAAACAATGAATTGTACTACGACTCGTGGTAATGGGTTGTGAGTAAAATGCAATGCATATTTTTTATGAATAGGTTTTAGGATGCTATTTGTTCTAAGTAGAAAATGGAATAGTATTTTTTATGAATAGGATTTCGTAATGCAATAGAAATTAGAATACTGTTTTTTTTATGAATAGGTTTTTAAATGTGGATTTTTTAGGAATAGACTTTAGTTGAATTTAGAATATAGATTTTTTCTACATAAGTTAGCATAGAAGCATTGGTGCAGAATTTTGTATAAATAGCATTGGTAGAAGGAATAAAGATCACTCTTGTGAAGATATTAACAAGCGTTACACGCTGCCTTTCATTCACACTAGTCCTTTTAACAATCCGGCGTTAACCGCCTGAACTACATGCGCACCTAGGCGCTTTAGAATACCTGGGTAAGCATAAATTTTGAATCACATACAATCGAAGTTGATTGAATTCCTTTACTTATCAACATTACTTTTGATATCCATATCGGCTACCTTCGATGAAATTTTTTTTCAGGGGCCACTCCTCTATATGGGGAGACCCCCCTTAAGCACCTTTTAAATTTTTTTTGTGGTAATACTTTGAAGAAGGCATTACTTTACATCTATATACAAAATTTCATATTTGTAGCTTACACAGTTCGCGAGAAAAGGTGATCTGACACACGGACGGACAGACAGACGCGATTTTAGTATGGTTTTGTAAAACTAGTTCACAAAACCCTAACAAGAGTGATGCAAGTGGTTCTCTATCTCCCCTTCACGATTTAACAAACTTAAGCTGAAAATGTATATTTTGATGTTCCGGGTTTTGTAGTGAAAGAGTTAAATTATTTTTATTTTACAAAATACCCTTTATTTCACAAAATTCAATTTAATTTATTATAACAAATACGTATTTGGGGAACTACTTGTTCCCTTCTTCAGGGTTTTTTTTTAACTAACCTTCTATTGCGCTTTTACAATATATATATATATATATATATATATATATATATATATATATATATATATATATATATATATATATATATATATATATATATATATATATATTAGGGTGTCCCAAGATATAAGAGAAGATTTATTTTTCTCGAAAATAAAATCGCATACCCTCTATTTTTTTCTAAATGGCCTTATTCGCTTAAATAATAAATACTATTGCGATTGGATCATGACAACCCGTGCCGACTTGATACCAAACATAAAATATAAATTTTTGTTCCGGGTTAGTATAGAAGATTTCTGGAAGTTCGAGTTTGTTTAGTAAATAAAACACTTATATACCCAAAACATATTACTATTTAATATTTAACATAAGAAAACATTGTCTTACAAATTTCCTTTTTAAGGTTTGTTTTTTACAGTCTGGATAAATTTTCCGGTGTTCTTGTACGCAGCGTAATAAAAATTGCTTTTGTTCTTCTTCAACTGTAATTAAACCATGAAATTCTTGCATCATCTTGACCGCTCTTTCAGCTGTATCGTTTACTGCCCTTAGCACTTAGCACTTCTTGGCATCTTGAAACGAAGCAGTATTTGGCCATAAAGACGGTTCTTCGTTCAGAAAAATGTCATCAATTTGAAGCCGGGTGAACAACGCTTTACTTTTGACTGATACAAAGTCGTAGATGTTTTTGTCTAAAATAAAAAATGAAAAGAATTTGTAATTTAAAAAAAAAATGGAATATAAAAGAAACAATACTATATTTACTAATGAAACTTACCATACAATGAACCACAGAGTTCTTCTTTGGATGAGATGTAGCGTTTATCATGGGTTGATGGGTTCTCTTTGGTTAAATTTTCAACCATTCTTATTTTAATTTCTTGGTCCACATCGTCGTCAAATAAAGATAAGGCAGCTATTTCATCGGTTAAATACCATAGATGCTGGCTTAATTTCTGCAAAGCTGCTTTCGAGACGTTTGTATCGATTTTTTCGTAAGCCTTCATCGCCTTCAAAAAGCACAAATCCTGATAAGGTGCTTTTACAGCTAAAATACATTGGAGCCACGGCTTAACATAGGATGTCACGATGAACAAGCAAACATCAAACAGTGCCGCCTTATCTTTGTTCGTCATTTTCAGTTGAGCGCTAAAAAGTGCTATTTTCAGTGCATAAATCGCCCTCGCCATCCACTTAGCTTGGTGCATGGCACCTGGAGGTCGGATTTTAAATTTTCGATCTTTATCTCCGCCTAAAAATATCACTGAGAGCTCAATTAGTTCTCCATAGTCATCTCGGACTATATCTTTGGTCAATTCAGATTGGTAAAATTTGGTCATGTTTTCTGTGCAAATCTAGCTTATCTTTATAGCACTGTATTTTATTCGGGTCGACACTCTTCCAGTTATCTCGAAAATTTTTGAAAAACGCAATATTCGGGCTTGTTGTCACTTGACTGGTTTTTGCTTCGAATACGCTATTTAATATTAACGCATACATATGCTGGCGGCAGGCAAAAATAAGCAATTCTCTGTCAAGTTCTTGTTCAAGAAGTGCACAAGCGCCATTAATGCGGCCTGTGTTTGACGCTGTAGTATCACAACAAAGAATTTGTACTTTATCTTCTAGATTCCAGTCTACAAGAGCTTTCCAAACAACCTCTGCCTGTTCTCTTCCTGATGAGTTTTCTAATTTTGGCACAGCAATCAATTGTTCTTTATTTCCATATGAAATACCTACCGGAAGACGCTCTTCTTTTAATTTCCGAGCATTTAAGCCAGGCAATAATTTTCCACCAAAGTGAGCTGTCACAACCTCTGGCATCTCGTTTCGAAAATCAATTTTTATGGATTCCGCGCGCTCTTTGCATTTTTCGGTGCGAATTCTTTGTATTGAGGACTTACTTATCGGAAATTCATCAGTATTGTATCCAAGTGCTTCAATAGTAGCTTCAAGAATATACACGGAATCTTTCATACTTAACTGGCACCTGTCTAGCGCCGCTACTAATTTTGGAGTGATAAAATCTTTCCGCATAGAAACTTTCATTTTTTGGGTTGCGCACTCTCGATCTGAGGTATTATGTCTTCGTCCGAATCAGATGAGTCTATTTGTATAGGATCATATGATGATGTCGATGGAGTTGACTCTGCGAAATATTTAGATCGCCGTTTCTCTTCCCCAATAATTCTCAGGCGCGCCCTTTCCTCTTTATCGGTCCCTTTTTTGTCTACTCCGCCTAAATGACCCGGTCAACCTAGCTCCCGTTGCCGTTGTAAAAAAGACTTACCTTCATTTGTTTTTATTAAATGAAGCGCATCGGCGTGGGCAATATCAAACAAATTGTCTAAGTTCCTGATAAACTCTTGTCGACGCTGTTTAAATACGTCTTGGGTTTTTTGTGCATTTCTTCGCAAATCCCTCCAAACTTGATATAAATTCACAAGTTTCTTTACACAATTAGGAAAAGATTTCGTAGGTATACGCGCCTTTTCCCAATATAAAATACACTCGCAAAGACTGAGATTTGCACTTTCATTTACAGTTAAATTCACTTGACGAATGTTGTAAAATAACACTGCTAAAACTTGTCTATTAGAAGGAAGTTTTGATCCCGTTATTTGATGTTTTTCGTCACCTATTAAAAATATATCCTTTTTGGAACTGCGTAATTTCACTGACATGTTGACCGAACAAAAACAATGTGTGAAAACAAAATCTACGATCACATGTCCGTTTATACTAATTCCTTACTTGCTAACAAACAATTTTAATTTGCATAATATTAGTAATACCATATTGCTCTAAATTCTACTCGTGTCCTTTTACAATAACTTATTTTCTAACAAATAGGTGCTAAATTTATGGCATGTAATGTATTCTAGAAAAAGGTCGTGAACAATAAAATACTTAGTCTTACATTTATTGCTTAAGATACTAATTAACATGTTCCTGTGTCGGCATCGCCATTTATTGCTTAAACTACTAATTGTAGAAAATTTCCTCATTCTAGCTTATGTGGTTTGCGAGAAAACTTGTGACGCACGAACAAACGGACGGACAGACAAGTCGCGATTTTATAATTTTTTAGGGTATTGTTAAAAATATTTTACAATATTTAAAAAAAAGTCTGATTTATAAAAACGTTCAAGATAAGTCATTTAAAACGATTCCATGAAAAAAATTCATTATTTCAGTTGCTACTAAAATAGCGAATTGCGCTTGCCTCCTGGCCTTTGGAGGCCGCCATTTTGAATGCATGCATTTGATTTGGGACTATTTTAAATCTTTGTGGGCTAGGACCTCATCAATCAATGTGCCAAATCTTGTTCAAATCGGAGTTTCACTCTAGACACGGCAAAATAATTCAATTTTTAATGAAAATGGCAGCTAAAAATATTGGGTTTTTAATTTTCGACTTTTTTATTTTTCATTCAATTTTAATAATTTTCTGCATAATACAAGAACAGAGATCCATAATCTCAAGTTTAATCAAAATCCGCTGGAAAATGTGACCGCTAGAGCGCCACAAAAACCTGAAAAAAACGCATATTTAAACCGCCGCCATTTTGAAATTAGCACATGCATGATCACCAAAATATCAAAGTCTGTAGATCTACGACTTTAAGAAGCCTTTGAAGTTGTGAGTTTCAACTTGCCGCCATTTTGTTTTTTGTTGACCTGACCTCCAGTTTTTTCCCGTAATTCTTTAGATACTTATAATTTCTATCTAACTACCGAATTTCATCAAAATCTGTTGAAAGCTTTGACCAATATTACAACAACAAAATTTTGAACCTTTTTTGACCTTTGAGCGGCCGCCATTTCGTTTCTGCCGTACCGACTTTTGATATTTTATTGCGAGATTCATCACATACATCAGTGAACCTTTATACCAAATTTCATTCAAATCGGAGCTATACTTTGGTCAGAACAGAAATCACGATTTTTCGTCTAAAATGGCCGCCATTTTGTTTTTGTCCGGTCGATATAGCTGGTTCACGAACTTAACCGAGATATTTACCAAATACACCATTCCTGAAAATTTGGTGAAAATCAGAGCAAAATTGCAACCTCTAGCGTGGTCACAAATTTCGTTATATCCCATATATATATATATATATATATATATATATATATATATATATATATATATATATATATATATATATATATATATATATATATATATATATATATATGATACTCTCCGCAATAGGTAAATTTCTCTCGAGGAATTTACCTAAAAGAAGTCAGGGGCTTCGCAATTTTGGCATAGTTCTCGATAAAGCAACGGTAATACACCAATATCCCTAGAAATGATCGAAGATCTTTCAGGGTCTTAGGGACGGGCATGTCGGCATTTGCCTGAACTTTCGGTGGGTTGGTTTTCATACCATCCCTACTTACAACGAATCCCAGAAATTCTATTTCGCGTTTAAAAAATTCACATTTGTCTAACAGAATTTTCATGTTGGAACCTTTCAAATTTTTGAGTACTTTTCCTAAATTTTCGAAGCGCTCTGCTTCACCTTTTTCGATGATGAAAATGTCATCGATGTATACATAGTAATGTACTCCTGTTCTCTTGGTATATCATCGAGAGTCCTCTGGAAAATAGAAGGAGTGCTTTTTAGCCCGAACGGAAAGCGTGTGAATTGAATTTTTCCGTTGTTAATGGAAAACGCTGTTTTGGGGATGCCACATTCCTTAAGTGGGATCTAGTGAAATCCACTTTTGAGGTTGACAATGGAGAAGTATCTATTCTTTCCCAAATTTGCCAAAATCTCACCTATTCCCGGTATCGGGTATTTGTTTGCGATAGTAACTGTATTCAGTTTGCGGTAATCAATGACCATCCGATACTTTTTCTTACCACATGCGTCCTGCTTTCTAGGTACGACCCAAACTGAATAGTTATAGGGTGATTTGGATGGCTTGATTATACCATCGAAAGGTATTAAACTTGGCAGAATGAAAAACTGAATTTTATCAGCGTGACGACCGAATAAGTTGACGAATGCGTGATGGGTAATTTTGATGCTGCATCCAACAGAATTCGCGTAAAATGCTTTTTTATTTTGTAAGGGACTCCGAACATGTCTTGGCTGGATATAATTTTTGTTCGAGCCAGTGTCAATCAAGAATCTTAGTTGCTCTCCACTTGGGAAAGTATGCTTGAAATAGGGGAGTGAAGAGCACTTTAATTTAAAAAAATGAACATCTTCTAATTGCTCGTCCTGGTCAATATTCGATTCGTCGTTCACGTCCATGTAGTCTGTTAAAGTCTGGTCATAGTTCTCATCTTTCTGAGTTGCGTCTTTTTCGTACTGTTCCTCTGTCACTTCGTTTGTTTCATCAGGGTCTACAGAATATACTCTTTGGTTTTTGTGCGGTTGATGTCTTTGAAGAGATTGTAAAGGGCGTTTTGAAGTATAGAAACCTTTATTCTAACAACATTAGTCCTTAAGGACTGATCAATATCCATTGGATGAGGACCTCTTGGTGGTCGCGTCTAGGAGCTGGAATGGGTACAGGTTTAGGGACGTTAGGCATCAGTTTGCATGGTGGAACTGGAGGAGGACTATTATAGTATTTTCGCGAATTTGAATTAGAACTTTTCGCGTAGTGAGCATGATAGTCCATATTTTGGAGCTTAAAGCATGTATGTAGCGCCTGGGGTGTCTACTGGCTCCCTTATGCTCAACAGTCTTGGCAAATCGCCTCTTAACCCCCTAACAAATATATCGAGAGCTTTATCGCGATACCACTGTGTTATGATATTCATCGCGTCTTGGCTCATCTCGATGGATCCTAATTTGTTTATAATTAATGAAAGGTGGTTATACACTTCCTGATAAAATTGGGATATGGTATTTCCTCCCTGTACCAGAGTAGTCATCTGGTATTCAAGTGTACCGATATCTCGTTTGTCTGTGTAACAGAGAGCCAGACACTTGGACATTTTTACTTAATTCAAAGGAATGTTGTACGACTCTAATGCAATGTCCGCATGTCCAACGATCTTATTTCGAATAACCGTTAGAATGCTATAATGTTTTGACATCCCCTTTAAATGATCGTAAATTCTCAATAGACGATCCACATTTTCCGCCAAGAAGTAAATTCTCCAGGTTCACTTGAGAATGTCCTTAGACTCTTGATGACGTCTGGAATTTTGTCCGTATTTGACAAGTCTTCATTATCACCGAAGTTAATCGGTACGTTGACATGGTTATTGATATTGGACGCAGCGTTCAATAAAGAACTGAAGATTTGCCTCTCCTGAATTCGGAGAGTATTCGCGACGACCCGTGAAATAAGCTGAATCATTCATTATCAAGAGCATTATTAGCGACGTTATAAGGTGCGTTTTTAAGTGCATTGTTAATTTCATGACCTACATCCGCAAGATTGAAGTTGGGAAAGAATTCGGCAAATTCGTCGATATTTAATTGCAGTGGTTGAATCAAATTGTTTTGATTCGCCATTTTCTATATTTCGCGTTCAGTGTAAAGGAATGAGATGAGTAGAATAAGGAAAAAATAGGAATTTGCAATTAAAAGGTTGGATTACAGGCACTCACTTCATACTTTTTTTTTGAAAATTTCACTGTAACACTTTGGCTAAGCACTTAGAGGGCACTTTTTCGGGCAAAAATTTAAAATTTTTAAATAAAGCAGTTTATAAGATTTATAATAATGTACATATGAAAATACGTATATTAAAGGAATACTATATGATTCAATATAATTTAAATAATTTTCGAAATAATGTATTTGAAAGTTGGAAATTGAGTAATATTCCTTAGGAAATGGAATATTTGTAGTCTTTTAACTTTTATTTATTGCGACCGCACTAACATAATTTCCTAAATCAATATTCATTCTATATTGGTCAGGTAGTTTGGAAATATTGATAGTTTCGTACGTGTTCAATTCAAACGGGGTTCTTAATCTTTTTATTATTTCTACATCCTAAATGGATAGTGGGTGATCCTCTTCGATGATATGCCATGCGACGGTTGACCTCATACCTGTTGTTGCCAAAGACATATAAACAAATGGACGAGCAGCGAGAATCTGTGTACTCGTCCATGTGAGAAGCAAATTTGCCACATAAATAAGTTATAAATAACTTACGCTCTCGAAACTATATGATTCCCTCTGCTTCTCCTTCCCCTTTTCTTCCAGACAGGTTTTTTTTCTCTCTTCAGAAGAATCGCTTCCCCCACTGACACCCGCGCACACCAACGAATTTCATTTCACGTGCACACGATCGCGCCTTCGTTATAATTCGGAAAACAGTTTGAGTACAAACAACAAACGACTCATTCAACAACAGCCGACGATTCACAGATCAAATACTCAATCTCATAAAGACCACAATCAAACAGAACTATTTTAAGTTCAATAGCAACACATACATTGCCAAAGACGGTCTGGGTATGGGACATCCAATGTCCTCAATAATGTCAGAAATATTCTTACAATCTTTGGAAGAAGTCTTTATACCCAAAGTTGTCAAAAGATTCAATGTAATATTCTACAGACGATATGTGGATGACTGTTTCATTGTTATTGACTCACAAGAAAATAAACAAGACGAACTACTTGCCTATATGAATGAAATTCACCCGAATATAAAGTTCACTATGGAAAAAGAAACAAACGGACAACTCAACTATATGGACCTAACTGTGACACGTGAACAAACACGATTGGACTACAAAATATACAGAAAACCAACCACAACTGATCATACCATACATGAAACATCTAACCACCCCGCACAACATAAGCTAGCAGCGTACAGATCAATGGTGCAGAGGCTTCACTCCATCCCCATGACTCCTACTAACTACTCCAACGAACTAAACAACATTTACAGAATAGCTAATAATAACGGATACAAACAATGCGACATTGACAAACTAGTCACACAGTACAAACAAAAACAGGAACGCCAACCGACGGAAACTCATAAGAACGACCAACAGTGGGTATCGTTAACATACGTAGGCAAAGAGACATACAAACTATCAAACTTCCTTAGGAAATACAAATTGCAAACTGCATTCAAAACGAACAACAACATTGGAAACAAACTGAAGCCAAAACTGAATGACACATCAATATACGAAGGCAGCGGCATATACAAACTGACATGCAAGGACTGCGACATGGTATATATAGGAAGGACAACACGAAAACTAACGACAAGATACAAAGAGCACCTACGATCTTTCTTATACAACAAGGCAGACTCCAATTATGCGACGCACCTTCAAAACCACGCACATGAGCCTGATGCTATGACAAACTCTATGAAATTGCTACACAAACAAAACAAAGGACCAAGACTTGACATCCTAGAAAGGCTTGAAATTTATAAACATAGAAAGACAGACGGTGACATTATCAACGAACAACTTGTTACCAATTCCGACGCAATTTTCTCAGTCCTAGACAACACTCTTAGACGAAAACGGAAACGAGATGAAACAGAACAAACGGACAGCCAACAAGCAAAAAAACAAAAACATAATATCCCCCTACGTGGCATAATTGAGTAAGTTACTTCCTGACCTCATTACCCATCCACTAATTACCCATCCGCTAATTACCCATCCGCTAATTACCCATCCGCTAATTACCTATTCGCTAATTACCCATCCTACGACTATATAAAGTCGCTCCCTTCAACACATCCTTTAGACACTGAAGATGACTCAAAGTAGTCGAAACGCGTCTGCTCACACAACTAAGCAAGGCCCGACGGCTTTTAAAGAAAAAAGAGGATTGGCCTGCGGATATCAAATAAACAAAGTTATTGACTACAACACTGCCAGCCAGGCAAAACTGTTGCGTTCATTCCAATACCTTACCTTAAAACTTCATCAAACAATAGCAAACATATGGTTCAACAAACAGTGCTTGAAAAACAACATTACACCAGCATTTGCAAGAATCGTGATAAAACAAAACACAATCGCTGCACGTAACACACAACGTAGCGCACAGATGCTCCGCATTAAAAACGAAATAAGAACACTGTACATAAAAAAAGACGAAATCAACCGACAACTACTACACTCACACTTACAATTAACTAACACTATACAAACTGAAAACTTTCTACAGTTTTATAATGACGTGAGGCAAAACATTGATATTCAGCTCAAAACTAAATATGAGACCATGACGAAAAAACTTGACAAATTGATGAAAAAACAAAACAAAATGACCACACCAGCGAACAGAACTTTCTATCCACGGACTGTAAACCTATCAGATACGCCTTTTACGACACACGAAATGGAGCTATTAAATAAGGGACTGAAACACAACTTACATAATACAAACCGCAACAAAGACCTAGAACAACTAGTAATCGACACTGAACTAGCCATTAACAAACTGCCGCAGGAACAACAGACACATGCAAGACATACTGCAGTAGACATACTACAAAAAATACGCACTAGCATAAACAAAACGGATTTCCACGAAGACCATAAGATATTAAGACACATTCAGACAAAGCTAACGGATAACCTACTAACAGTGACGAAGGCTGACAAAGGACATACAACGGTGATCCTAAAAACAACGGACTATGTACAAAAAACAATAGACTTCATTAACGCCAACGGCTACAAACTGGTAAACAAAGACCCCACCAATAGGTTCCAAGCGGACTTACGTACCGCCATTATACAATCCCCACTAATTATTCCTCCTAATACTAAGCAACGCTACATAAACCCAAATCCATGCACACCACCCCTTAAAGCACAACCCAAGCTCCACAAACCCAATATTCCTATCCGTCCTGTCGTCAACTACCGCCCAGCTCCTGCATACCAATTAGCACGGTACTTGGCAACGATAATGGCTGATGTCGTGCACCTTGACGACAAATACGCATTAAAGAACAGCCGCGAGCTAGCAAATTCTACCACTTCTTTAAAATTGACTGAAAATTGTCAACTTTTATCATTAGACATCACCAACCTCTATACGTCTATCCCTGTCGATGAAACACTAGCCATACTAAAAGAAAAACTTTCATTCAACAACAGCCGACGATTCACAGATCAAATACTCAATCTCATAAAGACCACAATCAAACAGAACTATTTTAAGTTCAATAGCAACACATACATTGCCAAAGACGGTCTGGGTATGGGACATCCAATGTCCTCAATAATGTCAGAAATATTCTTACAATCTTTGGAAGAAGTCTTTATACCCAAAGTTGTCAAAAGATTCAATGTAATATTCTACAGACGATATGTGGATGACTGTTTCATTGTTATTGACTCACAAGAAAATAAACAAGACGAACTACTTGCCTATATGAATGAAATTCACCCGAATATAAAGTTCACTATAGAAAAAGAAACAAACGGACAACTCAACTATATGGACCTAACTGTGACACGTGAACAAACACGATTGGACTACAAAATATACAGAAAACCAACCACAACTGATCATACCATACATGAAACATCTAACCACCCCGCACAACATAAGCTAGCAGCGTACAGATCAATGGTGCAGAGGCTTCACTCCATCCCCATGACTCCTACTAACTACTCCAACGAACTAAACAACATTTACAGAATAGCTAATAATAACGGATACAAACAATGCGACATTGACAAACTAGTCACACAGTACAAACAAAAACAGGAACGCCAACCGACGGAAACTCATAAGAACGACCAACAGTGGGTATCGTTAACATACGTAGGCAAAGAGACATACAAACTATCAAACTTCCTTAGGAAATACAAATTGCAAACTGCATTCAAAACGAACAACAACATTGGAAACAAACTGAAGCCAAAACTGAATGACACATCAATGTACGAAGGCAGCGGCATATACAAACTGACATGCAAGGACTGCGACATGGTATATATAGGAAGGACAACACGAAAACTAACGACAAGATACAAAGAGCACCTACGATCTTTCTTATACAACAAGGCAGACTCCAATTATGCGACGCACCTTCAAAACCACGCACATGAGCCTGATGCTATGACAAACTCTATGAAATTGCTACACAAACAAAACAAAGGACCAAGACTTGACATCCTAGAAAGGCTTGAAATTTATAAACATAGAAAGACAGACGGTGACATTATCAACGAACAACTTGTTACCAATTCCGACGCAATTTTCTCAGTCCTAGACAACACTCTTAGACGAAAACGGAAACGAGATGAAACAGAACAAACGGCCAGCCAACAAGCAAAAAAACAAAAACATAATATCCCCCTACGTGGCATAATTGAGTAAGTTACTTCCTGACCTCATTACCCATCCACTAATTACCCATCCGCTAATTACCCATCCGCTAATTACCCATCCGCTAATTACCTATTCGCTAATTACCCATCCTACGACTATATAAAGTCGCTCCCTTCAACACATCCTTTAGACACTGAAGATGACTCAAAGTAGTCGAAACGCGTCTGCTCACACAACTAAGCAAGGCCCGACGGCTTTTAAAGAAAAAAAAAAAAAAAAAAAAAAAAACAAACGACTCTCACGGAAAACTCGAAGGTCAAAGCAAAAGAAAATCGAAAAGAGCGCGAAACATGCGGGAAAACTCATTTGTCAAAGCGGATGGAAATTTCGTAAATTTTTAATTAAAACAGTGAATTAAAGTTCCGATTACGTACGCGCGATCTTTAAAATTAAAAACTTGTTAAATGCGAACTTCAAACCTCAACTTCACACAACTTTAGCGAAGGTTGCCAATTGCTTTGGCTCTCACGACCGGTTGCGGATCCAGTACTCTCAACATCTATGGTTGTTGCCCTTTTGTTCCTTTTCGCCATTTTGTCCTTTACTGATTTCAGTATATTCTTGAGCTGCATATGCCTGCTGCATGTTATTGCGTCGAAACCTGCTTTTTTCATAGCTGGACTCTTTGTGGTCGCTGTATATGAATATCCGAAGCACGCTTTCTTCCTTTCATTCAAAAATTGCTCCTGCCTAAAAAGGGACGTAAAATTGACTTTTTGTAGCTTCTTTCTCGTACGGTTGATAATGTTGTCTACCACCGTTTCACTTTACCCATTCATCTTCGCTGTATCGTAATTTAACTTTGGCTCCTTGTCGAATCTCACAGCAGAAATATGGCAGAAAAGGAACAAAAGGGCAACAACAGGTATTTGGTCAACCGTCGCACGGCATGTCATCCAAGAGGATCACCCACTATAAATTCAGGCCGTAGAAGTAATAAAAAGATCAAAAACCCCATTTAAATTAGATGCGCACCAAAGTATCAATATTTCCAAACCACCTGAACAATAAAGAATGAATACTGATTTAGGAAATATACCTTCCAAACTAATTAGTTATATTACCTGAAATTCCCCGCAGGGGGAATGCTGGCTGACAGGAATACTCTTGGAGGCTAGCATTCTTTGGGGAGTTCCGCCTCCACGTGCCCGAGGAAATTCCCGAAGGGGGATGCCGGTAGACAAGAGCAATAAGAGACATTGACTGCGTCACGGATCTGGCCGAGGTGGAAGAAGTCATTAAAAGGGAGTTCCTTAGCTTGGGAAGGATCAAGGTGAGGCTGACACCAGAAAACCGTAGGGGACAACGCATGGCCATAATAGACTTGACGGAAATGGACGCCGAACAATTTCCGAATAAGGGCAAAGTAAGAATAGGGTGGGTTGTATGTAGGATACGGCAAAGAGCAATGCCTCTCCAACGTTTCAAACGCCTTGGCTATGGTCACACCACACAAGTATGCAAAGGACCCGATAGGAGTTCTCTATGTTACAAATGCGTCGAAATGCGACATAAAAGAAAAGAGTGTACAAAGGAGGCACACTGTATTCTTTGCAAGGCTGCTGATCTAAGACATGATTTTGGACACGTCTTAGGATAAGGATAATGCCGGGTGACCCGCATCCTGTAGCTAAACCTACACCACAGTTCAACCGCCCAAAATCTGCTTGGGCAGTTTGCGAGGGGCATGAAAGTCGACTTTTTGCTGCTGAGTGAGCAACACCATAATAAAAGTTCTGCATCATGGTATCCAGATGAAACTGGCACTGCCGCCTTCTGGGCTCGAAATAGTGATTTCCGGGTGGAGAGATGTGGATATGGGGATGGTTTTGTGTGGGTTCGGTGCTCAGGGACCACCTTCTTTAGTGTGTACCTAACGCCGAACGAATCGATATCATCTTTCCAAGCCAAGCTTCAGGCTTTGGAGGGCGCTGTCTCGAACGCAGAGGGCAAAGTCCTCGTTGGGGGAGACTTCAACCCTAAATCCCCCCCAATCGAATAGGGCATGCCTCAGACGGATCCTTGGGGAAAACGAATCCTGGAAATGGTGGTACTAAACACCGGAAATACGCTGACTTTCCGCCGTATCGGCTGTAAAGGAACCATACTGAACGTGACATTCACCTCGAAGTTCTTAGTATAGAGAATATACAATTGGAGAGTATTAGAGGACTACCCAGCCAGTGATCATCAGGGCATTCTGCTTGAGATCAGTGATGTTATCTCACGACGCCCGTGCTCTTGGCTTTCTACAATTGGAGGGAACATCAGAAAGTTGGACGTCGAGAGGTTCGTCGAGATGCTCACAGTAGGCGAGTCGCTGCAGGGAGACGGAAGAACTGGCAGCTCTAGACATGGTGAACTCAACTATGAGCATCATTACGACTGCTTGCAATGCTTCTATGCCCCGTCGAAAACTCCGGCACGGAAAGCCACCAGTGTATTGGTGGTAAACTGAAATCGCTGAAAAACGAAGTGAGTGTCACAAGCTTCGGCATGAGGAACCGTGACAAGGAATGCTATCAGGTGGCAGCATATAAGTCAGCCAGGGAATGCCTTCGCAAATTGATGAACAACAGCAAGGCTCGCTGCTGGCAAGATGTAGTGGACAATGTGAACAAGGATCCGTGGGGCCTTTGCTACAAGCTAATTATGCGGAAGCTTCGTGCCCTACGGAAACCTTGCATACATGATGTGGAAAAAATAGACGAGATAGTGCGGGCGCTCGAGTGTCTACTCTTCACACAGCCGAAACTGGAAGAATCAGTCCTTTCACTGAATGTGAGGAAGGCTCCAGGTCCAGATGGTGTTCCAGCTGAGGTGATGCAACTTATCTATCACCATTGTCCTGACTTGCAACTCAGCACAATCAATACTGACCTGCGGGATGGGGTTTTCCCGGTACGAGGGAATGTGGTGAGGCTCGTGCTGATCAGCAAGGGGAAGGGAAATCCCAGATAAACGTCTGCATACCGCCCGTTATGCATGCTAGACACTCCTGGGAGAGTGCTAGAGAAACTCATCAAGGAAAGACTCACTGACGCGATTCGTGCTGCTGGGAACCTATCTCCTCGGCAGTACGGCTTTAAAGCAGGACGCTTCACCATTGATACGATTGCAAAGGTGGTACAGATGGTCCAAAAGGCAGCGGCATGTAGTCATGATCCTGTTGGTGACACTCGACGTGAGGACGCCTTCAACTCCGCTAGATGGGTGGATATTCTGGATACGCTGGAAAACTCTTTTCAAGCTCCAGAATATCCGATGCGGCTCTTGAAGAACTACCTAAAGGACCGAAGCCTGCTCTACGACATCATACAGGGCCAACAAAGGATGGAAGTTACATAGGGTGTTGCCCAGGGATCTACCCTTGGTCCGGACCTGTTGAACGTGTCTTACGACGGGTTACTGAGACTGAAGATGCCAGGTGAGTTAGGCTTGATCGGCTATGCGGATGATGTTGCGGCTCTGTTCGCTGGACGCGGCGTTGAACAAGCGCAACTTAGGCTAGGTATGCTAATGCACCAAGTGAGAGACTGCTTGAGGGTTCAGTTTAGCACTGGAGAAAACCAAAGTGGTCATCTTGACAAAAAAGAGAATCCCTAGAGTAAAGATGATCAGTATTGGAGACATATAAATCGAATCGAAGCCATCGGTGAAGTACCTGGGGCTACTGATCGACTCGAAGATGATTTTCTCTGAGTAAATCAGGGCAATGGCTGAGAAGGCTACCTCGGGAGTATCGGCTCTGAGTCAACTTATGGCCAATATAGAGGAACCCAGCCCATCAAGAAGACGCCTCCTGATAAATGCTGTAGTGTCAATGCTAGTGTACGGAGCAGAAGTATGGGGCGACGCTCTCAGTAAGGAGGTACTCGTATACCGAAAACACTTGGCACAGGTTCAGAGCAGAGAAGCACTGAGTATTGCATCTTCGTATCCGACAGTCTCTGATTCGGCGGTGAGAGTGATTGCAGGCGTGATACCTGTTGCCCTCCTTGCTAGAGAGCGTCGCGCTATTTACCTGCGTCGAAACGAGGATGAGAGGGAGATGGTTCTCCGCAAGGAGAGACAGCGCTCACCACACGATTGGCAGCAGTCTTGGGTGAATTGCACGAAGGGAAAGTGGACTGCGTGCCTCATCCCGGATGTGAGACCGTTGCTTAATCGAAGGCATGGTGAGACTGACTTGTATCTGACGCAGCTTTTGAATGAATATGGTTGTTTTCAGTCTTACCTGCACAAGATTGCTAAGTCACGGTCCCCCGATTGTCGGTTTTGACCAGAACAAGAAGACAATGCCTGCCAAACATATTTTGCGTGCACAAAATGAGACAGGCTGCGAAGGGACCTCTAAAGAGAGACGGGAGAGCTCACCCCAAATAATATAGTCGCGGTGATGCTCGAATCACTTGACAAATGGAACCAGGTGACATATTATGTTCGAGCAGTCCTAAAAGTTAAAGGGGACTCCAGCAGCCGTGGGCGTTGGTGCTGGAGGATCACTTGTCTGGCACTTTTCCTCTCCCATCCCACTAGAAGAGGAATCCCCCAGCTTGAAGGCGCCTCACGGCGTAACAAAACGAGACCTGGCCCGAAGTAATGTGTCTAACAGTCCCAGGCTAGGTTTTCAGTTGGCAGGAGAGGTGTTTGGTGGGTAGTCCAGTCACCTTCTTGCGACCATGAAAGTGTCACTCTCTGTGCGTAAATGGGCATTCATCTCCCTACCACAAAATAAAAAAATGTGGTAAAATTTAAAAGAATTGTAACGTCAGTTAAAAGGAATAACATGAAAACATATGAAAAAAAAGAATAATTGTTGTAAAATACTGAAATAGGTAAAAGGACGAAATAATGGAAAGTTTGAGCCAATAAAAAAGAAAACATGACATGATTATGGAGATGAAATGAAATAGAAAAAGATAAACTGTTTCAAATTTAGGAATAGAAATTAAAAATCGTAGTCATGTTTTATTTTTGTTGATTATAAAACAGTATAACATAAATAATATACATAATTGGTGATGCTGGCATTACATTTTTTTTTCGTTTGAAATGAAATGAAATAATTACTAAAAAAATGTAAACTAAGATTATACATATGTACATCTTAGTGAAAGAAAATTTATTAAAGCAATTAACTTGAAACAAAATAATAACAATTCTATTACTAATAAGTACTATGAAAAAAAATGTGAAATGAAATAGAGTGATATGAGAAAGAAAGAAATATTTTTAAAGAAATTGCAAAATTCATTTCATTCTTATCGATTTCCCTTTGCCTTTTATTTCAATTCAATTGACTTATTCCGACGCGAAAGCAAATGAAAAAATCATTAATCAGAGCGAATTTTTAAAGCTAAACCAACGCGGGTTCTTAGTTGATAGCACATGAAACGGTTCTATTCAATTTGACTTTCTTAATATTTCAATCAGAACTTGAGAAGAAACGGAAATGTATTCACTATTTGTACAGAAAAAAAGGAGAAAAGGATAAATCTTAGAACTTAAGATTCTTTATATATATATGTAAGGAAAGTACTATCTCTTCATTTAAATTTAGCGCCACGCTTCGATAAGTCAGTTCACTTATTGTAAGAAAACCATTGTATTTAACTTGACAGGTCGGTAAGTTAGACCAATTATTGTAGGTGGCAATCAGCAAAGATGAAAGCTGTCAGACTTCAGACAGAACACAATACAATATTAAAATCATAAAGATTAAATGTTAACGTAAACGTTATTGTAAATTAACTAAGAAACAACAGTGTGAATAACAACATCGAATGTTGTTTCTTTGTTAATTCTAGGTAGGATTAATACTAACTTTAAATTTAATGATGTAAGTTTTCTATATGAAAATAAAACTTTGTTAATTCCAGAGAAACAATTCGTGTGTTATTCCTACATGAAAAAAACCTCATTATAAACCAACATTCACGTTGATAATATTACAGCCTTGGCCAAAAGTATAAGTCCAACTTACTTTTCAGCTGCATATTAAAAATACTTGAATGCTAGTAATTCAACGGTTGATCTTCATCTGTGAGGCTACCTGTTAATTGTAATAAAATAACTTTGGACAGTTTCTTCAAAAACCCGGACACAGAAAGAAGAAATTGCCCTCCAGAAAAGTAAGGAGACGTCTATGCCGTGGTTGTCAGAAAAAAATAAGAAAGTTCGGTTAGAATGAGTTCGGAGGCACGAACGTTTCACCGAAGAAGATTGGTCGAATATTATAAGGTCAGACCAATCTAACTTTGAAGCAAGTTTTTGAAATTTGTGTCCTTTCATCTAAAAGCATCCTTTTGATACAGAGATAGATTCATTTTATGTTATGCGCTATTTTCAAAAATATGTTTTTTTTAGGGTTTTGTAAAATAATTTTACAAAACGCTTCTATGTAGTTTCGCGACCCGTCTGTCCGTCCGTCCGTCCGTGTGTCACAGCAGTTTTTCTCGGAAATTACTTAAGCTAGAAACATCAAATTTTGTGTGTAGGTGTAAAGTGGTGATCTCTTCAAAGTTCAACTACAAAAAAATTTTATAAAGTATTCAAGGGGGGTCTCCCCACATAGGAGAGTGACCCCCCGAAAAAAAATTTAATTGAAGGTAGCCGATATGGGTATCAAATGAAAGGTCTTGATGAGAACTTTTCAAAACAGGTCTTAGTTGGGCAAAGTTTGCTTCGAGGGGCGCACAGGGAGGGGAAATACACGAAAAATTTGTGCCCCCCTCGCGATTGGACACCTGTGATCCGAAAAATCTGAAAAAAATCAGGAATGTGGGCCTTGGTGAGTACAACAACAACAAATACGTGAGAAGTCGCAATTCACTCAACTTTGTTAGTAATAGTATGATTTGTCGATTTTTATGTTTTCATGAATAAAATCTTAACGGTACCCTTAAATTCAATGAAATTCAGTACGTAGATGTCTATTTATAAGATTAGCGAAGTTATAGCGGCTTGAATTTTCCTGTATTACTATGGAACAATATGCGCTGCATTTATTACTATGGCAACATATGGCTATGGAACAACATGCGCTTTTTACCGACTCAGACACTACGGTCTTGCAAGGATTTGCATGAAAATTTCAGGAATGATAGGTGTCATGTATATCTTTGAGAATCAGTTCAGCTAGTGGTATCAGTAATCGTAAAACAAAATGAAGATTGAATAATTTTGAGTTATTTTTTCCCAACTTCAACGTTTAAGGTGCATGCTTTGAACACTTGATTCAATTGAATGAATGACTGAAGATGAGTACCTACAATTAATGCTCATAAGTGAAACAAGTCAAGGAGGTGGGAGAGAGCTCCTAGCATAAGGGTTTTGTAACCATTCTAGGATTCGAAAAAATTGGCCATTAATCGATGATAACAGTACAGGAAAGTGGCCCCTGAAAAAAAATTCATCAAACGTAGCCGATATGAGTATGAAATAAAAGTTTTCACGGGAGCTCTTCAAAACAGTTGTTAAACTGTCAGTTTTTGCTTCAGTGGCGGCACAGGGGGGAAATACATGAAAAATGTGTTTCCGCCGTCGCGGATGGACATCTGAAATAATTATCAAGGGAGATATTTATCACCAAAAACTTCAGAAGTCGAAATTCGTTCAACTTTGTTCATAATAGTATGATCTTCGTATTTCATATTTTCTCCAATAAAATCGTCTTTGACATGTTTCTTAATTTGATTCGATCTGGTGACTGCATTTTGTAAATTGAATACAAAACCCTACTGACATGAGCGTAGGTCTGTTTACCCAACTTGTTTTGTACTATTTTCATATTTTCGGAATACTGGGAGCAACATTTGTGTGACGCAGAATTGTTGAAGCATATCAGCCACAGTGTGTGGTATCAACTGTCAAGCACGGAGGGGCAGCATAACGGTTTGGGCTTGCATGGCTTCGAGTAGAGTAGGAAATTTGCATGTGTTTGAAAGTCAGCTAGGCTCTTCGAAATACATCTCAGTACTTGAAAACACACTCTTTGAATCGAAACCGACCTTCGTAATCTCCAATCCTAGCAAGACAACGCACCTTGTCACAGGTCTGGCGTTGCTATGAGATGGTTTCGTGATCATAGAATAGATTTTTTGGAATAGCCCCGCCAGTCTCCAGATCTTAACCCGATCGAACATTTATGGAGTATTCTGAAAAGAAGGATGCATGACCGTTTGATTTGTGCCTTGAAAGAAGAGTGGGAAGCAATAACTTCCGAAGAATATAAAAAGCTTATTTCCAGTATGCCAAGAAGAATTGCTGCGATTATTAAAGCCAAAGGAAGTTTAACCAAATATTGACCTCTTTTAATAAAATAATATGAAAAACAATTATATTTGCCATTTTCTTTCAACCAATATTAATAGGCTTTAAGATATGTTGCTTTTCTAGGGTGGGCGTATACATTTGGCCAAGGCTGTACTTGTATCAGTAGACAGTGTAGATTGCGCAAAAATCCTAAATATTCATTTACGCAATCCGCGAATGGTCAGTTTTGAGTTGCGGTCGGTACATGTTGCCATATCTTGAGTTTTGTGTTTTTTTTTTGTTAGAGTAGATTTTTTCGGTTTTGGATTTGAGTAGGTTCTTTCGGGCACCACGTGGGTACTTTTCAGGATCGCGTTTTTTTGTTTAGCGGTTTTCTTTTGTGGCCCTTTTCCTCGGATCGGACGGAAAAGGAACGGAAGTGACGCAAGTTATAGTAAAGTCGGTGGAAGTTGTCCGATGCGTTTTAAATCGGGCATTTGAACCGGTGGCTGATTTTTGTACTTTGGACTTAGTCTGCTCACGTAAGCGCTGCGACCAAAATTCCTCTCCAAACTATCTAGCTAGTCAGCAGCCACCTCGGAGTAGACTAAGAGTGTCCGGACTTGTCGTTCTGACAGGTACAGTCCATTGTCACGTTCCAAGACTTCACGTATAGAACCGATGAGAGGTCGGTTGAAATTTCCTTCGGGGAATCTCTCGAACGAACGAGCGATAATTTAAAAATCATTACAAATTTTATGGGTGAGATAGCTATTTTGTGGTAAGTAGCTATAAAAGCCTTAAGATCATCATCAACAAGTTTAAAACGGTTTTTCAAAGTTAGGAAAACTAGACAAACTGAGTGGGAATAACGTAGCTCCATATTGGCCACCAACGCATGCAAGAAATGTGCACAAACCATGCATCAAACTATGCAAGAATCCACTACGGATCGTTCCGAGGACTCTAAATAGACATTTTAAACTCGAAGAGCACCAAAGGAGAACGGTTCTTAAGGGATACGATGAGTTCAAATTATGCAGGCTTGCTTGCAAAATACCAAAACGTCTTTTGACTCCTAGCTAAAGAGTAACTGAGATCTCTAGAGCCTGCAAAGGTCATTTCATTTTAGCGAAAAGTTGTCAACAAATTTTTCAACGTTGAAATAAATTTTTAGAAGCTATATTTCGCCTTGGGAAAATAGCAAATTTTATAACCCATTGTTATGGGGTGTGCGTTATTAAGGCTGATTCGAATTCACAACTCGCATTTAATTAGTTTTATTTTATTCATCCCCAAATAAAACTTTGCGAAACTGTGATGAAGTCTGATAGTGTTCAAATTTAACTGTGCTAATACAATTGGTATCTGTTGGAATCTAAAAAAAACTACCCATAATTAGCAAATAATATTTCAAATAAATATACATTTTAATAAAACCATTATTGTCACGGGTTGGAAATATACTTATCCGATCTCTTCTACAAAACAAAAGTTTGCAATCAGTTACAATAGCTAATTGTACTTTTATTCCCACGATGTGCGCAAGCTTCCCTTGAATGTATGTCAGTATGTTTTTCAAATGCGTGCAATATGAGCAGTACAACCTGCAGCATCATTGGAATTATAAAAAAATTCAGGAAATGTTCAACTTATACAAAGAACAAGTAAAATAAATAAATATTCTGCTTTGACAATCTCTTAATGCAATTTCTAAATGATTAGTAAATTCAATTAAAGTTGCTTTCTTTTCTTTCAGCAGCCAAATTCGAAGGTTGAATGCTAGCCAGAGCAACAAACAAGACTGATTTTCGGTGACACAAAATGTTTACAACTATGCGTGAGAAAATATTAGTTAGTGCCTTTCTGTGGTTCGCTGCACTAATTTGCAGCTGTAATGGTCACGGACGGTTGATTGAACCTCCAAGTAGAGCGTCGGCATGGCGATATGGCTTCCAAACTCCACCAAACTATAACGACCATGAGCTGTACTGTGGCGGTTTTGCAAGACAGTGGAACAAGAATGACGGTAAATGTGGAGAATGCGGTGATGCGTGGGACTCGCCACTGCCAAGGCCCCACGAGTACGGCGGAAAATGGGGACAAGGTGTTATAGTTCGAAAATATGCCCTAGATGCAGATATTACATTAAGGGTAGAGTTGACAGCCAGTCATATGGGGTGAGTTTTTTGTTACCTTTACAGTTATAAGTTACAATTTAATATTACTGTTATCTTGTCTTTTAGGTACTTCGAATTTAGAGTGTGCCCTGAACCCTACGGAAAACAGGATTGCCTCAATAAACATGTGCTGAAAATTTTAGGAGGAACACCATCGGCTTATAATCCAGCTGACTTGGACACTAGGTTCTATCCCCGCAACGGAAGTAGAATTTATGAAATCAAGGCTAAATTACCTACAGGTAAAAATGCGTTTCTACCTAAGAATAGGCCTCTATATGTTATGTGGACTTTATACCTTCTTTCCGTTCTGAGATTTCTCTAAATGGCATTGACAGCGAGGATTAAATCCTGCAGCAGTGTAAATAAACTTTGGTAGATTAATTCAACCATGAATTTATTTTTTCAGGTCTAAAATGCTCAGCTTGCCTTCTCCAATGGCGCTACGTAGCTGGCAATAACTGGGGAACGTGTGAAGATGGAACTGGTGCGGTTGGCTGTGGACCTCAAGAAGAATTCCGCGCATGTGCTGACATATCTATTGGTGCTGATGGACGAACAACAATTCGTCCATTCCGTCCAGTCACAAAGACTACACCCACTATTACAGATACCTCCGAGGAACAACCCACCGACACGGAAACGGACGAACAAATTCCGGAAGAATATCGTTACATTGGAATCATCATTGCTCTGGTTTCTCTTGTACTCGTCCTTTGCCTATTGGCTGCCATCTATCTTTATCACTATCATGGTGGACGAGTTAAGCAAGTGTTGCGCTGGCGTCGTGAGAAAGATGCTTCAGCTAATTCAAACTTGCCACCAATGTCGCCAACATCAACCCTAACAACAAACCTGAGTGGGCCAATTGACATTGCTGATGCAAAGATGCCTCCTGTTCCACCACCAAGAACGAAAAGACTGTCCAATGTTCAGGAAATTTCGCCGGACGAATCGAGTGTTATGATTGGTCAAGGACTTACTCAAGTGAAAGATGCATAAGAAGTTTTTGGATTAAAAAACTATTAGCACAATCATCTACTTAGGTTTACTTTAGATTTAGGTTTTTATTCTTCATTACATAGAAACTTATTCTAAGCTTTAAATTAATGTTCTCATAAAGATTCATTGAGTAGTAAGGATAGGTATTGATCATGTTCAGTATTTTGTAAATAATAAATATATTTAACGAAAAAATACCTATCTTTCGAATAGTTCAACAACTGGTATTTTTGAAGTGAAGCTATTTTACTGGCGGGTAAAAATTTTCAGATGTAACGAAAAATCAGAACCGTTACACTCCGGGCGGAAAGCAAAATGACATTCGCGCGACAATCTGTTTTAAGTCGAAGTTTACTCATTCTGCCAAGTATATTTATAAGTTTCAAATTTGGGAAACTTAGGATTTGCGTGAGAGTCGGAGTTGAATAAATCGACTCGAGTTGTTGCAGTAAAATAACTGTAATTAAATATTATTTAAGGTTACATATTAACACTATTTACATTATTGATAACATATCGATTAACACAATACCTGAAACAACAACAATTTGGATTTAACTAAGTGTTTGATTAACAATAGTAATTGTGAAGCAAAAGTAATAATAATTTATGATCACGAAAAATGTGGCTGCCTAGCGACGTCTGTCTCCCTGACCACAACCGATGCGAAGTTTGTAATGAGCGTCACTCAACCGTCTGGCCGAAGGTAACTTGACCGAACGGACAGGCGGCAAAGTTTGAAAAGAGGTTTCAAACTTACATCCCCCCCCCCCCTCAAGAACGAAGAAGGAATTTCGGATTAATGGAAAGGGATGAGTTTGCTTGCGTGAAAAAGGTTTGATCCTTTTTTCCTGAGACCGCTATCGACCTCATATATTACCTCAGAAATTTTCCTTTTTATTCTGAATGGCCCTTCTCTGATTGGATCCGTTTTTCTCCTGTTCAATTTGTTTCCGTTGTTTATGTAAATGAGATCATTTTCGTTGTATTCATGTTTGTTTGTTTTCTCGCCGTAATACCTCTTGTTTTGCTCGTGAATCTTTTTCGATTGCTCGAATGCCTTTCTTCTATTTTCATCTAAGTTTTCGGCATTGTTCTCGTTTAGTTCATCAGGTAGTATTGATTCTTCTTTTCCAGTTAGTAGGTAAGAGGGTGTAAAACCAGAGGAACTGTGTATAGTATTATTATATTCGTGCACGCATTCTTGTGCAACAGCTGGCCAGGAGCGTGTTTTGTTCTCGTAGATTTTACATCGTATTCTGTTGACTAGTGTTTGATTTGTCCTTTCATTTATTCCGTTTGAAAAAAAACAATCTACTGCTGTAAAGATGAGTCTTATATTTTCTGATTTTAAGTATTTTTTGAAATCATTCGAATTGATACCTGCGTATTGATCAGATATAAGCGTGTCGATCTTGTTAGTATTTTTGTTGATTTAACTAGTTTATTAAAATTGTCGGCTGTTTGGGTTGACGATGTTGTGATAAATGCGTATCTTGTGAAGTGATCTGTTAATAAATGCAGATATTTTTTTGTGCTTTTGTTTCCCGCAAAACCACCGACTGTGTCCAATGAGACTATTTCAAATGGCTTTGAGGCTGGACCCAGCTGGGATAACGGAACCTTGTAGTTTGCAATTCTAGTTTTATTCTTGATACATGTTTCACAAGCACGACAAAATATTTTTATGTGTTTGTGCATATTTTTAAAATAAAATTTTGTTGTTATTGTCAAGATCATTTGTTTTACTCCCACATGGCCTCGTATTTCATGAACTTTTTTTATTAGTTGTTTACCAAATGGTTCAGATAACCAAATTTTCTCTTTATTGTTTAGTGATCTGTAGATGATACCGTTCTTCTTTTCACATTTGTTATCTAAATGGAAATTTTTTTGATCATTGATTATTTCGTTTATTTCCAAAAAGTTCACGATTTTTACTGCTGAGCTTTCGAAGTTATCTTCTTCTTCTTCTAGGACAGGGTTGCGAGATAAGCAATCCGCTTCCAAGTTTTCTTTACCTGGGTTGTAAAGGATTTCACAGTTGAATTGTGAGATGTAAGTAAGGATTTTTCTTAGTTCTGGGTCGTTACAATTGTTTATTTTAAGGTCCTCTAAGGGTTTGTGATCGGTGAAAACGGTGAATTTTTGACCAATTAAATAGTACTGCCAATACAATATTGCTTCTTTTATTGCGAGACATTCGATAAATATTGCTTTTTTTTCTTTTTGTGTATTGTTCAATCTGCGTGAGAAATAGAATACTGGTTTTAGTTTTTCATCTTCCTGACGTTGTTTTAACACTGCACCGACTCCTTGAATGCTCGCGTCCGTAAAGATGTAGGTTGGTAACGCTGGATCAAAGATCGAAAGTATTGGTTCCGAACACAAGTGTTCTTTTACCGCCTCGAAATTTTTTTGACATGATGGAGACCAATCAAACTGCACATTTTTCCGGAGCAAGTTATGAAAAGGTTCCAGTACGATACTTGAGTTCGGGATATATTGGAGGTAGAAATTTAATTTTCCCAAGAATTGTCTGATATTTTTCCTTGTTTGTGGAACAGGGAAATTTTTGATTGCGGCTACGTTGTCATTTAGAGTTTTAATACTGTTGTATCCTATTTTATGTCCTAAATATGACACTTCACGTTTTGCAAAAATACATTTTGAGACATTTAATTTAAAACCGTAGGAGCGCAATGTTTTTAGTACCAGTTCAGTATGTTGCATATGATCCTCATAATTATTTGAATATATTAGGATATCATCTATGTAATTTACAGTGAATGAATCCAAGCTATTTTTCCTTAAAATACTTGATAATGTCCTTTGGAAAATTGCTGGAGTGGATTTTAAACCGAAAGGTAAACAGTTCCACTGCCAGTGCCCGTGGTGAATTACAAAAGCAGTTTTATATTTATCCTTGTCGCGAAGTGGGATCGACCAAAACGCCGAATTCATGTCCAACTTTGTGAAGTAATTGCAATTTCTTGCACACAATTTAAGTTCATCAATGCGTGGGAAAGGGTGACTTTCCGGCACGACTATTTTATTCAGTTCTCGATAATCAATACATAATCGGGATCTTTTATTTTCGTCTTTTTAAAAAGCCAATGTAACCGGAGCAGCGTACGGACTACTCGATTCTTCAATTAGACCCGATTTCAATAATTCTTTAATTTGTTTTTCTATTTCTGCTTTGTCTTGCAGAGAACATCCGTAAGGTCTTTTTGCTACATATTTGTTTTCAGTGAGTCTTATTGCGGCTTCATAATCGTTGACTTTACCAATATCGAATTTTTCTTTTGCAAAGACATTTTTATAAGTACTCAAGATTTCTTTTAGTACAAGATCAAACTTAATTTCGTCAATCTCATTATTTTTACATTCAAAATTTCCTTTTACTATATCTATCTCGGCTGCTTTTTCCAAACTTTGACTTATTTTTAGGTTTTCGTCTTGGCATAACCTAAATTTTTTTATGCAGTCTAGACCTAATAAGACATCATCTTCATTTACTTTTGATGATGAAAAACAGACAGTCTTCTTTTATATTGAAAATAGTAACTGGTAGGACGACACTTCCTTCAGTATTTGAGTTGCCCGAAATTGTTTTCAATTGTTTATTCCCACTTATTTTTTTATTTACACACAATTTTCTCCAATAGTTGTAATTTATCAATGAGACATTAGCTCTGGAATCGTAGAGACAATGAGACATTAGCTCCGGAATCGTAGAGACCGATGGCTGGACTATCATTGATTAGAATTTTTAGTTTTATAAGTGGGATCGTTATTAGTTTTTTGGATTTTCAAGGAGAGAAATTGCATCTTGCGCTTCGATATTATTTGCGACTTTGATTTTATTGTTTTTGTTTTTGCTCTGGTGTGCTATTTTCGCACGACATACTTCTTCCGAGTGACGTCTGCCTGGAAAGCCCATTTTATCGCAGTACCCACAGGTTTTTTGTTCATTTAAATTTTCATTAAAGATATTATTATTCTTTTTCTGAACTTCATCCGGCTTTTTTACAGAATTCAAAGCGGCTTTGTTTCTGGAAGGATCTATTTGCCTAAGCTTCGACATTAAATCGTCAACTTTGGTCGTCTTTTCGTTCTAAACGCGTTTTTATATAATTAGGAAGATCTATTACGATTAAATTTATTTGTGATCTTACCGATTAATCAGGATCAACATCAATCAAAAGATTCCTTTTCTTTAATGCATAATCTAAAACCGAACCGCCCAAATATTTATAAGTGTATGCGAAGGTGATTTCTGACCACGACTTTGAACCGAACGTGTCTATAAAAGAAGCTTTCCAAAATTCCCACGCGTGCGAGAGTTTATTTATTTTTAAAAACACCGCGTACCACTCCAGTGCGACATTCTCTAAACACAAACGCAATATTTCAGAATATTTCACCTCTTGTACACCGAGTCTTTCACATTCTTGTTCGAAAGTATTTAACCATGATTCCGCGTCCACATCATTCCCGTCAAATTTATTCAGCACTAAATTTTTTGCAATGGAATGCATTGATTTTTCGGCGGGTGGGATGGGAGGTGAAGGAGAGTGAAGAGATGTAGATTTGAAAACCTCTAAATAGAACTCATTAAAAACTACGTTACCCTCCTCGTCCAGGTATTCCTCCAGCAGCTCGCCTTCCTTCAAAGTTATATTGACCTTTCGATATTTGTTGCGAGTAGTCAAGCTCTTGACTACCTGCTTTGTAATTTTATGCTCGAAAAGTTTTAAATGGTGTGTTTGTGTTTGTTGGTCAAGAGGATATTGGTATGCTTCGGGACGTCCCTCAAGTTGAATAGTTTTAACGTTGACTACGGTCGTCTTTGAGTCGACCGCTTCAGAAACGAAATGAAATGCAGCCTTTACTTCCATGATGCAGTTCCTTAATTGTTGTTGTTTTATAAGTTTCAAATTTGGGAAACTTAGGATTTGCGTGAGAGTCGGAGTTGAATAAATCGACTCGAGTCGTTGCAGTAAAATAACTGTAATTAAATATTATTTAAGGTTACATATTAACACTATTTACATTATTGATAACATATCGATTAACACAATACCTGAAACAACAACAAGTTGGATTTAACTAAGTGTTTGATTAACAATAGTAATTGTGAAGCAAAAGTAATAACAATTTATGATCACGAAAAATGTGGCTGCCTAGCGACGTCTGTCTCGCGACGTCTGTCTCCCTGACCACAACCGATGCGAAGTTTGTAATGAGCGTCACTCAACCGTCTGGCCGAAGGTAACTTGACCGAACGGACAGGCGGCAAAGTTTGAAAAGAGGTTTCAAACTTACATATTTTCGACTAAATTATCACATTCCGCCCGAATCCTTATTGGGAATAGTAAGACAGTTTGCTGGGAAACTTGCACTGGTGGTTGCCTATTATGCATGTTTGGTGGCGGATGATGGTGGCCATGCGATGAATTGTGATGGGAAGTGAATGCATGAGGGTCGGGTAAGAGTTCACTTCGTTGTTAGGTGCTATAACTGATTCTTCCTACCATCAATTCTGAAGACCATCAATGCTGATGACGTGCAAATTATTGATGTGGTTATGACGGCTGGTCTTTGGTGGGTATATGGGAATGATGGGCGAATGAATGGGCATACTTGGCCCTAGCACCAATGCCGCTGATGTGTATTATATTGAACTCATGACGACCGATGGTCATTGGTGGGTGTGTGGGGATCATAAGCAAATGCATGGTGGTTCGCTGGTGGCTGTGCTTGCTCCTAGCACCAATGCCGCCGGTGTGTAATGCATTGAAGTGTCGACGATGGGTGATGGTTGGTTGGTCGTTGGTGATCATTAGCGAATGTAGGTAGTTTCACGCTAGCCGTCTTTGGTCCTAGAACTGATGCCTCCGCGATAGAATGTATTGAAGTTGGGACATCGGATGATGGTTGGTGGGTCATCGGGGATAATGGGCGAACGCATGGTGGATCGACGGAAGCCATTCTTGCTCCTAGCACCGATGCCGCTGATGTGCAATGCATTGAAGTGGCGACAAGGGATGATGGTTTGTAGGTTGTTGGAGATCACAGACGAATGCATGATGGTTCGGAGGTAGCCTTCCTTGGTCTTTACACCGATGCCACCGATGTGCAATTGGCAAAGACGAATGACGATTGGTGGGTTGTTGATGAATATGAGGGAATGTATGATGGTTGGATGGTAGCCGTCCTTGGTCTTAGCACAGATAACGCCGATGTATAATGTATAGAAATGGCGGCCACGGATAATGATTGCTTAGCCGTTTGGGACCATGGGTGGATGCATCGTGGTGTCGGATACTTGATCCTAGCACTGATGCCGCCGATGTGCAACGAATTAAAGTGGCGATGGCGGATGTTTGATAATCATAAGCGAATGTACGAGGTGTGACAATTAATAATATATATATATATATATATATATATATATATATATATATATATATATATATATATATATATATATATATACGAGGTGTGTTCAAAAAATATCACGAATTTTGTTTTTTTTTTCAAAAATTATTTATTTATTCATGAATATCTATTTTGTCCCCTTCAAAGTAATCCCCATGAGATATTATACACTTGTGCCAACGGTTTTTCCAATCTTCGAAGCACTTCAAAAAATCATTTTTTTAAATCTTGTTCAGCTCCTCCTTCGATGCCTCTTTATCTCGTCAAGCGTAGCGTAACGTCGTCCTTTCATGGGCCTCTTCAGTTTAGGAAACAAGAAAAAGTCACAGGGGGCCAGATCTGGGGAAAACGGTGGCTGCGGCATCATTAGTGTGTTGTTTTTGGCCAAAAAGTCGCGCACAAGCAACGATGTGTGAGCAGGGGCGTTATCGTGGTGCAAAAGCCAATTTTTGTTCTCCCACAAATCCGGGCGTTTATGGCGGATTGCTTCGCGCAAATTGCGCATAACTTGCAGGTAATATTCCTTATTGACCGTTCTTCCCTGTGGCAAGAACTCATGATGCACCACGCCCCTGCAATCGAAGAAAACTGTCAGCAAAACTTCCACATTCGACCGAACTTGGCGCGCTTTTTTCGGTCTTGGTTCATGCGGCAGCTTCCATTGAGATGATTGAGCTTTAGTTTCCACGTCATAACCATAAACCCACGATTCGTCACCAGTTATGACCATCTGGAGCAAATTTGGTTCGTCGCGGACAGAGTTTAACATCTCATTAGCAATGTTCATGCGTTGCTGTTTTTGGTCGCAATTGAGCAATTTTGGTACGAATTTCGCGGCGACCCGTCTCATGCCCAAATCGTTGATAAAAATCGAATGGCACGAGCCAATCGATATGTTTAGGTCCTCAGCAACTTCTCTAACGGTGATTCGACGATTGGCCAATACCATTTTCTCCACTTCATTAATTTTTTCGTCTGTTGTTGAAGTGCTCGGGCGTCCGGCACGCTCTTCGTCGTTCACATCTTCTCGGCCCTTTAAAAACATTTTGTACCACCGATAAACGTTGCTTCGGTCCAAGGTAGCTTCTCCGTATGCCACAGTCAACATTCGGAATGCATCCGCGCACTTAATTTCGTTTTTCACACAAAATTTGATACACGTTCTTTGATCCATTTTTTTGAATAAGTAAAAATCGAAGACGATTGAAAACACGTGCAAGTAAAGCAGCTATCACCAATCAAGTGAACATTCAAAATGGCCGAGCTTGTCGGTATAAGTGACAGACATGAGTAACAACATAACGCCACAAAAAAATCGGAATTCGAATATACGTAACCCGCGAAAATTCAAAATTCGCGATACTTTTTGAACATACCTCGTATATATATACAGTGGAACCTCTTTAAGTCAACTTATGAATGTTTCAACTTATGAAGGTTTTTGAGTATAAGAGACTTTTGTAGGCACAGATTCGACCTATAGAGGTTAACTTTTGATGTAATATTATGCAGAGCCACAGAGGAAAACTTAATGAAAATATCTGTTATAGACGTGAATATGAAATTTATTTCTGACTTGAGCATAGTATTATTTGAACTTCAATTCAATTCACTTAAAATATTATTCCAACTTAGTTTATTTAAGTATTATTTGAATTTACTGTACTCAATTCCAAGTTACGTCCACTAAGTATATTAAAAACATCTTAAAAACTAGTAATAGTTGTTTTTGTTTTAAATTATTTGAACATGCTGAATCTATTGCATTTTCAATAGAGTAAAGAGGGGAAAATACGGTGTTTTCTGTATTGCTTTTTTGCTCCATAAATTGCCTTAAAGTATTCAGTGAAATTCTTGCTTATTTGATAGAAATTTGAGAAGCGTGTGATATGTTACTTCAGTCTTCTTCGTTTTCTTCGTAATAAATCTCCGGGTTTGGCTGACTGAACTAGTTGTTTCATCATCAGATAATAATCCAGCAGTTACCACTTCGCCATAGTGTCAGACAGAATCGAATTCCATTCTTCAGAAGGCTCTGTTGCGTACATTTCTTCAACTTCAGGATCAGCTGTTAATGATAATGGAAAGCCTCACCGTATGAACCAATTTTTAATTGTGGTCATAGCTAAATTTTGCCAAAATTTTTCCACAATCCTCATAGCTTGCAAAACGTCAATAGACGAGCTCATGTTTTCTTCCATATCATCTAACATTTTCTTGACTACTTCCTTTCGGTAAAATGATCCATTGGCTGTAATTTTGATGTTGTATTGGCAGGAAGATATTGTATACAAATAGCTTTCATCAGTGGAATAGCATTATGTGAAGTACAATTGTCGATGATCAATATAATTTTCCTTTTTTCCTTAGCCATTTCTTTATCATTTTTTATAAGCCAACTTTTGAATATGACAGAAGTCATTCAAGCTGTTCTATTAGCTTCGTAATTTAACGGCAAGGATTTACATCCGAAAAATATGGTGGCTTTTTGGCCTCACCAATAATAAATGGTGTTAGCTTCTCTTTACCTGACATATTTGCAGCGAGCAATATAGTTAAACGTTCTTCAATATGCTTTCCTCCATGACATTTATCATTTTTGAGCGTTAAGATCTTGTCAGGGAGACATTTAAAGAAAAAAAGCAGTTTCGTCTGCATTAAAAATATTGATGATTTGAAAAATTTACTATGTGACAATGCACTGTCACATAATAAATTTTTCAAATCAGCTTTCCACTCGCTGCATACGTCATTGTTAACACTGACGCTTTCCTTACAAATTTTTTTGAAAATAAGATCATGTCTTCTTTAAAATTTTTCTAACCAGCCATTACTTGCCCTGAAATCTTGCATCCCAAGCAACTTAGCGTATGCTTCCATTTTTTCTTGGAGCAGTGGTCCACTTACGCTAATATTTCTGCTCCGAGACTGAGTAAGCACTCTTCTAAATTAGGAAATTCAGCTGGTCTGTTTCTTTTACTAGATACATTTTGGCTGTTTTCTATTTTGCACATTATTCCACTTTCTTTTTTAGGGTTTTGTACTAAAATACAAAACCCTATTGCAATCACGACCTGTGTCCGTCTGTCCGTCCGTCCGTCCGTCTGTATGTCACAGCACTTTTTCTCCGAAACTATAGAGGCTACAGCCATGAAACTTTGTGAAAAGGTCAGAAATGGTGACCTCTTGAAAGTTCAAGGGTGAAAAAATTTTTCAAAGGGGTTTAAGGGGGGTCTCCCCGTATAGGGAGTTGACCCCTCAAAAAAAAAATTTCACCATTGGTAGTCGAGCAGGGTGTAATTGGAAAGGTCTCAATGAGATCTTTTCAAAACATGTCTTAAAATTGCCTTACAAGTACCGAGGGGGGCAGGGGAAGGGGAAATGTACGAACTTTTCACGTACCCCCCCTCGCGATTGGACACCTTCCATACGAAAAATCTGAAAAAAATCATGAATGTAGGCCTTAATGAGTACAATAACAACAAATACATGAGAAGACGAAATTCACTCAACTTTGTTAGTAATAGTATGATTTATCGATTTTATGTTTTCTTAAATAAAATCTAAATGGTACCCTCAAATTCAATAAAATTTAGCAAACAGATGACTATTTATAAGATTGATCTTTTCTGAAAGTTTCATAAAGATCGAATAGTATTTAACGAAGTTATAGCGATTTGAATTTTCCTGTATTACTATGGAACAATATGCCCTGTATTACTATGGAAACAAATGGCTATGGAGCCATATGCGCTTTTTACCGACTCAGACACTACAGCTTTGCTCGGATTTGCATGAAAATTTCAGGAATGATAGGTATCATGAGGATGAGTACATACAATTGAAACAAGTCGAAGAGGCAGGAGGGAGCTCCTAGCAAAAGGGCTTTCTAGCCATTCTAGGATTCGAAAAAATAGGCCATGAATCGATGATTACAGTACAGAGGAAAAAAATTACATGAAAGGTAGCCGATATGAGTATCAAATGAAAGTTCTCTATGAGAACTTTTCAAAACAGTTCTTAAACTGACAGTGTTTGCTTCAGTGGGGGCACAGGGGGGGATACATGAAAAATGTGTTTTCTCCCTCGCGAATGGACACCCGTGATCTAAAATAATCTGAAAAAATTATCAAGCGAGATATTTATGGGTATAACTTTAACAAATACCTCAGAATTCAAAATTCTTTCAACTTAGTTAATAATAGTATGATCCTCGAACATGACGTGTTTCTTAATTTTATTCGTTACTGGTAACTGCATTTTGTAAGTTGAGTACAAAACCCTTCTGACATGAGCATAGGTCTGTCTACCCAACTTGTTCATTATTGTTGAGAGAGTACTCATCGGTATGCCGTATTGATCAGCGACATCTCTGTTTCTTGTACACGTTTTCACAGCCTCTATTACTTTTAATTTTTCAGACAGGCTTAAAGTTTTTATTTTCTTTTCTCAGTACTCATCTTATATGTGTAATTATACTCACTACACACATTTCAACTTTTTGTTTAACAGGAATTCACTGCTCAAAAGCTACATCACTAATAAACACACAAAACCTGTGCACAATTTGGGAACACGTGTCAGAGTCATTTGTTTTCTGTAATAGAAAATCTCATCAATCGAAGAAAGTTCCTGCATAGAACAATAAAGGCAACATTTTAAAAATCTGTAACGGATTAATTTTTTCATCGAGTTACATACGCGGTATATTCGCAAAAATTCGATATATAGAGGTATTAACATCAAACATTGTTTTCTTCGAGATATAGAGGTTGAATTCATTTTTTCGAGTTTTAGAGGGAAATTTTATACTGAGACACCTTGTTCGTAAGTATTTATTGTTTCAACTTATAGAGGTTTTAGATTTCGAGTCATAGAGGATTTATGCTTTGAAAGGAAGGGAATGACAATTTTCTTCGAGATATAAAGGTTTTCGACTTACCGAGGTTCGACTTATCGAGGTTCCACTATATATATATATATATATATATATATATATATATATATATATATATATATATATATATATATATATATGTATATATATATATATATATATATATATATATATAATAGGGTAAGCTGGGGTAAAGCCGACAGCGTGGGTAAAATGGTGGCATGACAGCATTTTATTAGTTAACATTGAGATGCTCAAACGGCAAGTTTGTTTTGGCAATTTTGACTTTAATTTTTGTGCATAATTGACTGCAGGATATTTCTTTTTGTCAAAGTGAGCGCATAAAAAAGGTAAGTGGATTTAGATTCTTTGATTAAAGTCCTACAAATGCATATAAGTTTGGTTCAATTTCTTTCATGATATCTTTTGTAATTGCGTTGTTATGAAAAATTACGCAGTGGGGCAAATCCGACCTCTAAATAGTTATTTTTTTTTAACAGAATGGTTCGTAATTACAAACAAAAGACACAAAAACGTGATGAAAATGGTATTCGTCGAGCAGTAGCTGCGATGCAAATGGGGATGTCTTTACGTGCTGCTGCTCGCGATTTTGGCATTCCGAGGTCGACATTGTTATTGCACCGCCGTGCCAATGAAGTAACTACGCAACCTACTGAGGTGGACTTGAACAGCATTATTATCACTTCTCAAGGCCGTGATGCTGTAAAGTATTAAAATTCATTGAAATTATATTGCTGTTTTCTTTTATTCGGTTTGATTGATTTTTTGTTCTCAAATAGGTGTTCACCAAAGAACAGGAAACCGCTTTTGAAGAATATTTGAAACACGCTTCTGATGTTTTTTTCGGTTTGACCGCCACTCAAACAAGATTGTTGACATCCGAATTTGCTGTACAAGTAAGAGCCAAGTTTCCTTAATCATGGAAAGATGAAAAGAAGGCTGGATTCGATTGGTTTTGTGGTTTCATGCAACGTCATCAACGACTTTCGTTACGAAAGCCAGAAGCAACTAGTATAGCGAGAGCTAGCGCATTCAATCGCCATAATGTTGCAAAATTTTTTGAAAACTATAAAAAAGTAAGTGTCATGCATGTTTTTGGTCCGAATAACATCTGGAATGTCGACGAAACAGGCGTCACAATGGCGCATCATGCTGTGTAGTAATTGAGCACGGCACATTGCACATGTTTAAATACGTGCACAAAATATATCTTTTTCTTTTCAATATCAAACAAGGGACATGACATCATTATAAATTCTTTTCAATATATAAAATCATAATTTTTGAATATGTTCGAATTGTTATCCAATCAAGTGTAATTAAAATCTCCTTTAAAAGCACCTTAAATTTTCATACAAAATAAATGTGTTCAAACTCAAATTCAATAATTAATACAAACGTGTGACACAAATTGCAAATCTACATTCTCCAATTTATCTTGACCTGTTTCACTTTAATTAAACCTGCAAAAATTGATTGAGCTAACCTTCATATTTTAGCGACAAATTTAAATAATTTAGGGTGAAACGGAATTCCATTCAATTAAATGATTTATCAGTAAATTTATACCAAGATTAAAAAACAAAAAGAAAAAAACAGATAACCAAATTGAATTTCGCGCGTTTGATTGTATAAATGAAGGAACACAAGAAAAAGGCCAGTTTGACGATCAACGAACGGGAATTGCTGGGAGATGGAAGTTGGGTGAGCGCTCTTTGTGATCGGTTGTTCAAGTGCAAGTCAGAAAAATAGAAATTTCCCTGGTTTTTCGCGTCCCGTAAATTTGTAGCTATATACAAATCGAAATTCGAGTTACAACCTAGCCGTGGCACACTAATAAATGTGAATTCCCAACCGCGAATATATCGTTTTCGGCATCCGAAATATCAATCGTCAAAGTTGTGTAAGAATTTTCTGCTCGTTTTTACGGCGGTCGTCATCGCAAGAAGCGCTTGTAGTTGCCGTTGCGAGTTACATTCGATGTGGAATCACCGAAGTTTTCCCGTAGTGCAAAGGAAATAGTGAAATCAGCAAATATGAGTGATTCTTTGGTTTATCTGAACACTTATAGCCATTCCCGGAGAAAATAGTTTTGGTTTTTTTCTGGTTTTCGTTGATTTCTAATAAAGGCGAAAAAGAGTGTGAGTGCAAGCGTACCCCAACAACCGAGTGTGTGAATCAAAACACACACACAAAAGCGAACTATTTGGAGCCAGCAGCAAGCAGTGCCCTGTGAAAAACAGCTAGCGCTAAGCTAACTGTAAACAGCAATTTCTTTACTAACAGAGACGGAGGAAAGTGGAAAAAAAGAAACAAATTATTCTGAGAGGTAGTGTTTTGACAGTGTGTTGAAGGACTGTAATAAAAAGCATTATAACCGTCACAGCACCTTGAAAAGAAATAAACTTTTTCTAATTTCATTTTTGCGTGATATCGAATCGTGAAGTGTTTTGTGATTTGACATTTTGAGCTGAAGAAAAGCAAACGCCCGCGCATACAGCGATTAATATGGGATTAGTGAAAGTACAGTGATCACCAAGAACAACGGGTTCATTACAGTGCTCTATTTCGGTGATGTTTGAGAAAAACGGTTGTGTGAATAGCGTTTGCATTATTTTTTGCCCGAAACGCTTGCAAAGTCCGACGAGAGAAGAGTGTGTAGCTTGCTTGCGAAGTGAAGGATGTAATTCTGTATTTTGTGGTGCTCGCCTGTTTTGTGTGCGGAAATTGCGAGATTTCCAAGTGTACGCTCCGCTTGTGGCTGTTTTGTTGCCAATTAATGTAGACAAATCATCTTCACGCGCTTTGTGCTTTAATTGCCATACACATTTCGTGAAGTTCGCATGGATGTTGCAACCACTTTTCCTTTCTCATTGGCTACCACGCACCCTATGCTTGCTTTCACAGCCTTGGGACACTTAACCTTGTGAATACTACACCAAAATTTCGGTTTTGTTCTCATTCAGCAAGGACTTTGGTGTATTTGATGGTCTGCTTGGCAATTTTTTGGTTTGGACTTCATCGCCTAACAACGGCCGGTGCTAAACGAGGAACGCCAGTTGGGATTTGGTGCGTGCGCTCAAGTCAAGGACATGACGAATATTACGCTGGGATAAAAAATGGACAATAGAATGCGTAAATAGAGGCTAAAAGGAAAGGCGAAATGGTAAAGTTTTAACTTATTAACTGAGTGAGCAATACTTCGCGCGAAATCCCAGCGAAAAGTGAAAATCGTGGTGTGTGCAGTTTCGTGGAGATTCAGAGACCGCCGAAGAATCGTCAACTTCAAAAAAAAAAAAATTCAAACATCGTTGAGAGAGGTGTATGCGGCAGTTGATTAGTAATGAAACATGCAATTTATTGCTATTAGATAATTATCCTTTTTTTTCACCGAGAGGAAATTTACTTGATGAACGATCAAAAATCTTAAATAGAAACCATATGACAGACTAAGCAAAATCTATAAAACACGAACTATTTAAAGACATTTTTTTTATATATTTAAAATTATTTTTTTTTTATAATTTCGGGTTTTTCTCTTAATAGCCTAGATAAGTCTCAATTTTTTTTCACATTGTGATAGGTAAACAAAAAAAATGAATTTTTCGTGAATTTGCATCTGGGGAAAAATTAGGCTTTGATGAGTGGTACCACGTATCGAACCCAATTTTTTTTCTTTTTTTTTATCCATTTGATGAAGAATAAAGCTCATGCATGTCGGATTTATAATGAATCGCAGTTACTTGCTAAATCGCATAAATATTTTTGCATATTCATAACGGAACGGGAATGCGACAATTGTCCAACTCTTAAATATCTCATATCAAGCTTATACTACTTTGAGCATGTATATTACCTGTAAAACCTTAGAGAATAAACGACAAATCATGAAATGTTAAATGTAAAACGTCGGTCTTTCCTTTCTTCAAATTCTAACCGGGTAAAGGACCCGGTACGGTGGCAGGCTTCCACCTCAAAACATGAGCTTTTGTTTCATGTGATGTCGCGGGTTGAGTGGCCCAAGCAGAGTGCCTCTTTATGGCATAGCGTTATGCAATCAAATTGTATAATTCTATGGCATAAATTGGTCACCGGGGTACTCCCCTTCTGGTGGGAAAGTTCATGCAATTCAAGTTGTATGAGTTTTCCACTCAGAAGAGGAATACCTGGCCACTGCAACAAAATATATATGGATTTATTCCGGTTGGGTGGGTGCGAAGGGGCTCCATCACCACCCGGTTGCCCCTCTTTCATTTGTGGGCCATGAACTTCGTCGGGTAATGACGAGGTTACCCCAAGTCCGCCTTTCTTTTCAGGTTCCACTTGTTCTCGTAACAAGCTCTATCTCCCTCTGAGTAGTTATCTACAATTTTTGCGACTTCGGTTGCCCCTGGATCTCCAGCAGTCAAATTCGTGAGTGCGAAATTTTTTTGTAGTGGGTCCTCGTGCTGGGGAAATGAACCCGCCCCACGACACCGCAATGCTAGCCTGCCAGCGCATTCACGCGTCTCCAGATGAGGGCATTCTTGGTAGATACCGACACCTTCTTCTGCCGAGGCAGCAGACCATGGCTGCAGTCCTTCACGGACATATTGAAACTCTTCTTATTAACACTACAGCTGTTAGAGTAGTTGCCCGTCTAGGCTTCCGACGTGTTGGCCAAATTACTTCTGCGGAAAGGGGAAAATTAGTTACAGTTCTTTTGCCTGTGTGAGCTATTGGTATGCGTATGCCACCATATTTCGTTTTCCCCAAAGCACGATTTCAAGAGTATTTTTTGAATGGCGGGCCAGCCGGTAGTGTTGGTGGTGCAAATCCATCAGGGTGGATCACAGCCGATTTATTTTTGGATTTTTTGAAGCATTTTCAAGCTTTCACGCGTTCTTCGCCTGATCAGCCAGTATTGTTGTTAATGGATAATCACGAAAGCCATCGATCTTTGGCTGCTTTGGAATTCTGTCGAGCAAATGGCATTCACGCCGTCTCATTTCCACCTCATTGCTCACATCGCTTACAACCGCTCGATGTCTCAGTATTCGGCCCTTTCAAAACAGCAATGAAGCAACAATCATTAAATTTTATACAAATGCATCCAGGCCGACCAATTTAAATATTTGACATTCCTGCGATGGTCACTCGAGCACTTGTAACTGGTGCAACGGAAGTGAATATAAAGGCTGGATTCCGTGCAACTGGTATTTGGCCAGTAGAACCAGACATTTTTCAAGATATCGACTCCATGCCCAGCTTAACAACAGATCGGCCATTAGAAACAGTTGAAATGGAAGTTGAAGCTGATAAAGAACAAGAAGACGATGTTCCATTTACTCCATCACCTGCTACTTCAACACCAGCAACATCAAGAACCAGTTTGAATGAGACGATAGAGTCTATTCGTCCCTTTCCGCGCGCTCCACCACGAAGCCAAGGACCAAGACGTGGTCGCAAACCTGGGCGGACATCCATTTTAACATCAGATGAATCGATTTCTGAAGTTGCACAGGCTGAGCAAAACAAAAAAAAATAAAGCCAAACGGGCAAAAACGGCTGCCGCAAAAATAACTAAAAAAAACAACAATGACACCAAAACCATCAACATCGCAGCCAACCAGACGTTCAACTCGAACCAAAAAAACGCCAGCAAGCTATTTGAGCAGCGAATCAGATAACTCTGATTAATTATTTTGCTATTTTCATTTTTTTTCATTCTATTATATGTTTTCACCATTATATAATGCAACAGTCATTGATTTATCATTGCAAAACCATTATATTCAGGCTATATCTGTACTAAATCAACCAACAAAACAAATAGCAGAAATGAACTTTTTCGTAAAACGCTTGTATCTCAAAATGTTTTAAAGGTATTCATAAAATGCTATGCATAGAAAGTTGCGCAAAAGTCTAACCTTTAATTTGGTATATATAACGACTTGATCCGATGTAAGATAAGCATTTTATAGCCAAAACCATTTACTAGGTCGGATTTGCCCCACCTTACCCTCTATATATATATATATATATATATATATATATATATATATATATATATATATATATATATATATATATATATATATATATATATATATATATATATATATATATATATATATATATATATACTGTGAGCGTCAAAAGAAAGTAAACACCAACTTTTCTTCTTTAAATTATTACATTATAAAGCTATTATTCACTTGCGATAAAAAGTAATATTACTGAGTTTATTACTAAAGCATTTAGAGATTGATTACTATTAAACATGAAATCAAAACAAGTGGCAACATTGCACAAATCTCACCAAAGTGGAAATGCATCCGATTTTACGCGTCAAAAAAAAAGTAAACAGTGGTAACACTTACTTCGCTTCTTTTATGTTTCGGGGAAGAACCTTAACTTTTGGTGACAAATTTGTGCTGTTCGCGTGCTTTACTTCACCAAATGTCGTTTTAAGTACATTTGTTCTGATTAATATTAAAAATAAAGACGTAAAAGAAAATAATTTCACTATGGGAAAGCAAAAATTGCCTGATACTCGGAAAATTATAATAGACTTAAAAGAAAAAGGTAAATCCTTGCGTGAAATTGGCGAAATCGTGGGCAGAAACTACTGCACGTTAAAAAAAAATTGATAAATATACCAAACATCATCTCGTTGAAGATTTACCGAGATCTGGATGCCCAAAGCGGCTTAGTTGTATTGAAGTTAGAGTTGTAGTAAAAGAAGTAAGGGCATGTCCAGCCTCAAGTGCAGTTAAATTGTCAGAAGACATAACGCAAGCATCAGGCAAACCAGTGAGTGCGAGTACAGTCAGGAGAGCGCTTCATAAAAATGTTCTACATGGAAGAATACCACGGAAAAAGCCATACGTATCCAAGGCAAATCAGATCAAGCGTATGGGCTTCGCTAAAAAATACAAAAACGAGGCTCCACCTTTTCGGGAAAACGTATTACGGGCTGTATAATAAGTAACCGGACTGAGCCTGCCCTGCGCCGTTGAAGCGTCTGTTAACCGGTATCTGGTGCTGTAGTGGTGATGGGGGTCTAGGTAAAGGGAACCGGGCTGCTGCAGTTGCCTCCAAGCGCTTGGAAAGATAGCATCGAGCGAGAGCGGAGTGCGTGTTCAGTTACTCGTCGTACCAAGTCAACCGAACCAGAGTGTTTTAACCACGTTATTACAGGAGACGAGACGTGGGTTTTCGAATACGATCCTGAGACGAAGCGGCAGAGTTCGGAGTGGCACATATAGGCGTCACCACGACCGAAAAAAGCGCGCATGAGCAAATTGAAGGTGAAGTCGATGCTCATTGCTTTCTTTGACGTGAAAGGCATTGTTTACAAAGAGTTTGTGCCACCTGGCCAAACTATAAATGGCCAGTACTGCAGAGAGGTGCTCCGTCGACTAACCGCCCGGGTTCGCCGAGTCCGTCCGGAGATTGCCGATTCGTGGATCCTCCATCACGACAATGCTCCGTCGCACACCTGCCTGCTCGTCACCGACCAGTTGGCCAAACAGTCGAGGGCAACGTTGCCACAGCCTCCTTACAACCCGGATATGGCACCAGCGGACTTCTTTCTGTTCCCCAAGATCAAGAGACACCTTAAGGGGACGCGGTTTGGGACTCTGGAAAACGTTCAACGTGCTACGACAAGGGCTCTAGACAGCATCGAGGTTACCGACTTCCAGGGAGCATTCAGGGATTGGAAAATCCTGTATCAGGGTGTTATCGACTCCAATGGGGACTACTTTGAAGATTTCTAAAGAAAAATTGTACATGTTTTGCCAATAAAAAATTTCCTGAGGTCAGTCCGGTTACTTATTATTCAGACCCTGTAAATACAGATGAGAGCAAATTCGAAATCTTCGGCGCAAAAAGGCCCCCAAAAATATAGCGTGCTAAGAATGAAGCCTTCAAAGAAAAGTGTGTTACCAACACTGTTAAGCACGTTGGCGGTTCAGTTATGGTATGGGGTGTGTGGCGGCAACTGGTGTTGGTAATATTATTTTTGTTGACTCAACAATGGACAAAATGGATTATTTAGCCATTTGAGGCACAATGTTGCCCCTAGCGACGAAAATTAGGCTTGTCTGGAAATTGGATCTTTCAACAGGGCAATGATCCAAAGCATACGTCCAAAATTGTGAAAGAGTGGCTACTGTACCGGGCTCCTAAGACACTTGATCAACCGCCGCAGTCCCCAGATCTTAGCCCGGTCAAGCATTTGTGGGAACACCTTGACAGAAAAGTGAGACAAAGGGTCATTTCAAGCAAAGCCGACTTAAAGAAGGTTATAATGGAAGAATGGAGCCAAATCTCTCCTTATGTTACAAAAATACTTGTCGCATCGATGCCTAGAAGACTAAATGAGGTACTTAAGTCCCAAGGAAAACAAACGAAATATTGAAAAATTAAAAAAATCGAGTTTTTCTATTGAAGTTCTGTTATGTTTTGTTTACTGTTTACTTTTTTTGACGCGTGAAATTTGGTCTTTTTTTGGTTAAAGTGTATTTATCTATGTTGTGTATTACTTTTGTTTAATGTTTATGTTGTGTTCAGTTCTTAATATTTAAGTCTTTGATTCCTTGTACACATTTGTGATTTTGTGTTAATTACCTTGTTTTAATAAAATTCTTAATACAAGTATCTAAGGTGTTTACTTTCTTTTGACGCTCACTATATATATATATATATATATATATATATATATATATATATATATATATATATATATATATATATATATATATATATATATATATATATATATGTATATATATATATATATACATTTGTATTTACACTTGGCAGAAAAAGTATCCGTACATGCAAGATAACAAAGTTCTCGTTGTATTAAAAAGGATATGTCCACTTAATTTGAATGCTTTCATTGAGAATATCATAAAATATACAATTTTGCATGATTCCCAGTATGTTTCTTAATACTTACTATTTAAAAAGATTCAAAACTCAAACAAAATCAATTTATGGCAACACAATAGACCAGAAAAAGTATCCGTACAGAACAAACCAGGGGATTTCCCGTGTTACGCGGTGACATAAGCAGATGCATATTAATGTTTTAAGGCCCGATAATAGTTCTACTTTAAGTTGTGATAGGTTTGAAAGTGAGTGCAGGTTTGGTTAAACGGTTTGTGCACTAGAATACATGATGACGCCCAAAATTAGCGAAATCAGTGCTGAGGAGAGGAAAATTATGCTGAAACTTAAAAGTGAAGGGAATTAAATTAGTCAAATAGTAGGCAGAACTCACTCCTCTGTTCGGTATGTGGTGAACAAATTTAATACAACTGGTTCGATTATGTCAAAGCCTTGTTGTTGTCGACCCTCCATCCTGACTGAATGCGAGAAAAGAAACGTTTTGCAGGCAGTTAAAAAGAATTCTCGAGTAATTGCTTCCCAAATTGTTACAAATATAAATGCATCTTTTGGCAAGGTTCTCTACGAAGATACGATACGAAAAATACTAAAAAGAGATGGATATCGCTCACGCATAGCACGTAAGAAGTCATACATTTGGGAAGTGAACAGGAAGAAACATGTGGATTTCGCAAAAAACTATATAAACAAGCAATCAAAACTTTTTTTTTTCAATTGGATCATTTCACCCTTTTCACATCAACTTAATGTAAATCTATACGACAAATTTGCTCTACATTGAAGCTTTTCTAACGCCGCGCGGATATCGATCACTCTTTCGGATGGCTCCGATAGCTTTTTTAAATTACTTAAATTACCGGTGTGTATCTAAGTGTGATGGCCTGAGGAGAATTAGTGCACACGTCGAAACCACCTTCTTCTAACATTTTTCTTCTCTAATAATTTTTCAGAAAAATTATTATTCAAAATATGCAACTCATTTGTGTAGCTGCAAACAATTCCATAAAAAAGTAATTTAAAATGCTATCGGAGCCATCCGAAAGAGTGATCGATATCCGCGCGACGTTAGAAAAGCTTCAATGTAGAGCAAATTTGTCGTATAGATTTACATTAAGTTGATGTGAAAAGGGTGAAATGATCCAATTGAAAAAAAAGTTTAGCTAATACAAGTACTTACAAGAGAAATTTACCTTGAATATAACTTGCAGATACAAAAACATATTGAGTTTGCATAAGTAGAAAAATTAAAATTAACTCCCTCACCTCTGAGCATGGTGGTCGCCATCACCGGTGTGTATCTAAGAGTGATGGCCTGAGGAGAATTAGTGCACACGTCGAAACCACCTTCTTCTAACATTTTTCTTCTCTAATAATTTTTCAGAAAAATTATTATTCAAAATATGCAACTCATTTGTGTAGCTGCAAACAATTCCATAAAAAAGTAAGCAATCAAAGTTTTGGGAACAGGTTCTATTCTCTGAGAAAGCAAATTTTGCATATTTGGCATCAAAGGAAGAAAGTTTGTGTGGCAAAAGAGTGGTACTCACCTCAAAAAGAAAATCTCGTACCAACTGTGAAACATAGTGGAGGTGGTGTGATGTTCTGTGGGTATATGGCGGCAAAAGGAGTTGCCCAGCTTGTGTTTATAGAATCAACTATGGATCAGAACGGTTACCTTAATATTTTGAAGGCAAATTTGAAAGAAAGCGTTCAGCAGTTGAGGCTTGCTGACGATTTCTGGTTCCAGCAAGATAATGATCCCAAGCACACACCACACAACGTGAAGCTTTGGTTGCTCTACAATACAAAACATCAAGTGTGTACGCCACCCCAATCCCCAGACCTTAATCCCATTGAGCGTTTGTGGGACTTGTTGGAGCGTGAAATCCGGCAGCACGGCATAACCTCTAAGAAAATGTTTCCCCGCAGGGGGAGTACCGGTCGACAAGAGCACTCTTGGAGGCTAGCATTCTTTGGGGAGCGCCGCCCGCACGGACCCGACGATATGGGAGGCGCCGTGAGGTTCCCTCCTGGGATGACAGGTAACGACTCCGATTGGATCCGGACTACGCTTTGGACAACGAACATGAATTGACGCTTAAGGCTGGCGGATGTGATGGTTTGGACCTAGTTGCTTTGCACAGTAGCGCCGAGTTGAAACTCGTGTGTGGACGGCTCTAATTCAACTATCATACCGTCAACGTCCCGGTTAAACCTTGGCAGGCCTCGGAGTACGTTCGAAGTTCGCACCATTGGGTTGGTGGTGTAGGTTCGGTTGAGACGGACTCCCGATTAGCGCTGGTCTGGCTCTGACCCCTTGTCCCCATAAGGGCTTGTGCCAACCCTCGCATGGCCTCCCTGCTCTGCAAAGATAACCATGGGACCAACTACGCACACGAACGGAGATAGCGGCTCCGAGGGGGGACCTAACAAAACTGGAGCAAACAAAATCAAAAGACCACAAATACCCAGAAAAAGAAACGAAAAATAATAACGACGAGGCAACCAGCGGTTGCAGCCACGATGTCAACAGTACATCGCGAGCGGTACTAACAACGACAAAAACGAAGACCAACACAACGACAGTAAAGACGGACGAAAAACGGAAAATAGCAGACAGTCTGGTTCAGACTGAGATTCCTGCGTCGTTCGTGTGCAGCAAAAAAATGATGCGAACGCCCGAGCGTCCTATTGACGAGAAGCGGGAAACTATGCAGGACACTTCAGGTGTTCGAGCGGTGGGAGATAACACAAAGAGCACCGAAAATTCGATTGTCACTGCTGCGATCGTTACCGAAGCGACCGATGCAAGGGTCGCAAATTCCGACATTGCAACGAAAAATCCTGAAACCAACGAGGAGATTACGGCCGAAGCAACGAGTGACCAGACACCGCGTGATTGCACCACCAACGTCGAAAATGTGGCGGAAGTACTGCACTCGGAAACGGAATGCGATAACGTCTCCCAAAGATGGTTGCAAGGTACAATTGCGGCCCAGCGATAAGAAGAAGAAAGACTACTCCAAAAAGCGGGAAATGTTCTGAAAAGAAAACAAGCTGCATGCGACTCCCCAAAAATCAGCAAAGCAGCAAAGGCAGGCCACCTTAAACTGGAAGAGCTCCTAGATCGCATAGGGGACTATCGGAGGAGGTGGTTAAGGGCTGAAGACGAAGAGAAGGCTAAAGAGGCGCTTGGGGCGAAACCTAAAGGCGACACGCAGATAGCTCCACCTTTAAACGTCAATAAAAGAATGGCGTCTAGCCCAATCGAAGAAGATTGGAATAAAAAAAGGAAGGCAGAGGCACTTGACGGGCGTGGAGCACCAGATCAGGGGTTCCAGACAGTGCTTACAAAAGGAGCGAAAAAAGCCGCAAAGAAACTCCTTCAAAAAAAGCCAGAAAGTAAAGTTCGTACGGACGCCCAATCAGAAAAAGGACTTGATGCAAAAAAGGAGAGGCTTCTGCCGACGAAGACCGTGGCAGCAGGCATTGCTTGTAAATCCCCAAGATGGCCGATCCTACGCGGAGGTACTGCGGGACATCAGGGGAAACGTAAGGCCCGAAGACACAAATACTACCATTAAAGTAGTACGACCAACGCGGTCAGGCCACATACTGGTCGAATTCGGAGCAGAGACCGGCAATAAAGAAGCATTCTGTGACGCAGTAAAGAAAGTCCTCGGCAAAAGCGCAACTATAGCCCCGCTCGAGCTGATGACAACGATCGAAATACGAGACTGCTTGACGGATCTGGCCGAGGTAGAAGAGGCCATCAAAAAGGAGTTCCCTAGCGTGGGAAGGATCAAAGCGAGACTGACACCAGAAAACAACAGGGGACAACGCATGGCCATAGTTGACTTGACCGAAAAGGACGCCGAACAATTCCTGAATAAGGGCAAAGTACGAATTGGGTGGGTTGTCTGTAGGATACGGCGAAGAGCAACGCCTCTTCATTGTTTCAAATGCCTTGGTTATGGTCACACCGCACAAGTATGCAAAGGACCCGATAGGAGTTCCCTATGTTACAAATACGGTGAAATGGGACATAAAAGAAAAGAGTGTACGAAGGAGGCAATCTGTACTCTTTGCAAGGATGCTGATCCAAAACCTGATTTTGGACACGTCTTGGGATCAGGAAAATGCTGGGTTTTCCAGGAAGCCCTAGCCAAGGCAAAATCAGAGCTCCGATGACCCGCATCCTGCAGCTAAACCTACACCACAGTTCAACCGCCCAAAATCTGCTTGAGCAGTCTGCGAGGGACATGAAAGCCGACTTCTTGCTGCTGAGTGACCAACACCATAATAAAAGTTCTGCATTATGGTACTCTGATGAAACTGGTACTGCCGCTATCTGGGTTCGGAACAGTGACTTTCAAGCGGAGAGTTGTGGATGGGGGGATGGTTTCGTGTGGGTTCGGTGCTCAGGGATCACCTTCTTTAGTGTGTACCTAACGCCTAACGAGTCGATATCATCTTTCCAAGCCAAGCTTAATGCTTTGGAGGGCGCTGTCTCGAACGCAGAGGGCAAAGTGCTCGTTGGGGGTGACTTCAATGCTAAAGCAATCGAATGGGGCATGCCTCAGACAGATCCACGGGAACAACGAATCCTGGAAATGGCGGCCAGGACGGCCCTCGTCGTACTAAACTCCGGAAATACGCCAACTTTCCGCCGTATCGGTTGTGAGGGAACCATACCGGACGTGACATTCGCCTCGGAGTCCTTAGTACGGAGGATACAAAACTGGAAAGTATTAGAGGACTACTCAGCCAGTGATCATCGGTGCATTCTTCTTGAGAAAAGTGATGCTGTCTCCCGACGTCCGTGCTCTCGGCCTTCTACAACTGGATGAAACATAGGAAGGATGGACGTCGAGAGGTTCGTTAAGGTTCTCACAGCAGGTGAGCCGCTGCAGGGAGCTTCGGAGGGGACGGAAGAACTGGCAGCTCAAGACGTGGTGAACTCTACTATGAGCATAATCACGACTGCTTGCTGCGCTTCTATGCCCCGTCGAAGACCTCGGCATGGCAAGCCCCCAGTGTACGGGTGGTAAACTGAAATCGCTGAAAGGCGTAGGGAGTGTCACAAGCTTCGAGGTGAGGCTCAACGGGCGTGGAACCGTGACAAGGCATGCAACTAGGTGGCAGCATATAAGTCGGCCAGGAAATGCCTTCGCAAACTGATCAACACTAGCAAGGCTCGCTGCTGGCAAGACCTAGTGGACAATGTGAACAAGGATCCGTGGGGCCTTGGCTACAAGCTAGTCATGGGGAAACTTGGTGCCCTACGGAAGCCTTGTATACATGACACGGAAAAGCTGGACGCGATAGTGCGGGGACTCTTCCCTGCCCATCTCGTCCGTGTTGACGCTGTCCATGGTGGAACAGCAGTAGAGAGCCCACTCTTCACACAGCTGGAACTGGAGGAGGCCGTCCTCTCATTGAAAGCGAGGAAGGCTCCAGGTCCAGATGGTGTTCCAGCTGAGGTGTTGCGGCTCGTCTATCACCATTGTCCTGACTTGCTGCTCAGCACATTCAACGCTTGCCTACTGGACGGGGTTTTCCCGGTACGATGGAACGTGGCGAGGCTCGTGCTGATCAGCAAGGGGTAGGGAAATCCCGAATCGCCGTCTGCATACCGCCCGTTATGCATGCTAGACACGGCTGGGAAAGTGCTAGAGAAACTCATCAAGGGAAGACTCACTGACGCGATTCGTGCTGCTGGGGACCTATCCCCTGGGCAACACGGCTTTAGAGCAGGACGTTCTACCATTGATGCGATTGCAGAGGTGGTGAACGCGGTCCAAAAGGCAGAGGCATATAGTCGCACCGAGCGACGGATCGTGACACTCGATATAAGGAATGCCTTCAACTCCGCTAGATGGGTGGATATTCTGGACACGCTGGAAAACTCTTTTCAAGTTCCAGAATATCTAATGCGGCTTTTGAGGAACTACCTAAAGGACCGAAGCCTGCTCTACGACCCGACACATGGCCAACGAAGGATGGAAATTACATCGGATGTTGCCCAGGGATCTATCCTTGGTCCGGACCTATGGAATGTGTCTTACGACGGGCTACTGAGACTTGAGATGCCAGATGAGTCGCACTTGGTCGGCTATGCGGATGATGTTGCGGCTCTGGTCGCTGGACGCACCGTTGAACAAGCGCAACTTAGGCTAGGTATGCTAATGCGCCGAGTGAGGGACTGGATGACTGCTCGCGGGCTGAGTTTAGCACTGGAAAAAACCGAAGTGGTCATCTTGACAAAAAAGAGAATCCCTAGAATAAAGGTGATCAGTATTGGAGACATATTAATCGAATCGAAGCCAGCGGTGAAGTACCTGGAGCTGCTGATCGACTCGAAGATGAGTTTCTCTGATTGAATCAGGGCAACGGCTGAGAAGGCTGCTTCGGGAATATCGGCTCTGAGTGGACTTATGGCCAACGTAAGGGGACCCAGCCCAGCAAGAAGACGCCTCTTGATGAGTGCTGTAGGGTCAGTGCTACTGTACGGAGCAGAGGTATGGGGCGACACTCTCAGCAAGGAGGTATAACGAAAACGTTTGGCATAGGTACAGAGAAGAGGAGCACTGAGAATTGCATCTTCGTATCCGACAGTCTCCGACTCGGCGGTGAGAGTTATTGCAGGCGTGATACCTGTCGCCCTCCTTGCTAGAGAGCGCTGCACTATTTACCTGCGCCGAAACGAGGATACGAGGGAGATAGTTGTCCGGGAGGAGAGACAGCGCTCGCTCAACTATTGGCAGCGGTCTTGGGAGAATTGCACGAAGGGAAGGTGGACTGTGCACCTCATCCCGCATGTGAGACCGTGGCTTAATCGAAGGCATGGTGAGACTGACTTCTATCTGACCCAGCTTTTGAGTGGGCAGGGATGTTTTCAGTCTTACCTGCACAAGTTCGGTAAGTCACGGTCTCCCGATTGTCGGTTCTGCCCAGGAGAGGAGGACAATGCCTGTCATACATTTTTTGCGAAGGAAACTCTACAGGGAGACGGGAGAGCTCACCCCGGATAATATAGTTGCGGTGATGCTCGAATCGGTGGACAAATGGAACCAGGTGGCACATTATGCTCGGGCAGTCCTAAAATATAAAAGGGACTCACAGCAGCCGGGGGCGCTGGGGCTGGGGGATCACTCTTCTGGCATTTCCTCTTCCCCTCTCGCTAGGAAAGGGATTCCTCAGCTTGAAGGCGCCCCGCGGTGTAACAAAACGAGACCTGGCCCGAAGTAATGTGTCAAACGGTTCCAGGCTGGGTTCTCAGGTTGACAGGGGAGGTGTTTAGTGGGTAGTTCAGTCGCGATGGGAGTCCCACACTCTGTGCATAAATAGCATTCACCTCCCTACCACAAAAAAAAACAAAAAAGGAAACGCTGAAAAAGGTCACCAACGATGAATGGCAGGACACAGCCAAATTGGTTCACTCCATGCCAAATCGACTTAAGCAGGCCTTTAAGAGAGAAGGTTACTCGACAAGTTATTAAGCCCTGATGTGTGATAAAATACTTTAATATTTCAAATTAATATTGTCATGAACGGATACTTTTCTGGTTCGTTTAAGTGAGGTTTTTTTGTTTTTATTTAATAAAATCTAATTTTGAAAGGAATACCACAGGAAAAATTTATAGAAAAGATAGTTTCATGAATGAATAAATTTTGTTGGTTAAATATTTAAATGTAGCAGCTTTCTTTCGCATGAGTTTCCTAATTTTGCTTTCTTTTGATGTTGTATGGATACTTTTTCTTGCAAGTGTATGTATACGAGGTATGATAATTAAGTAATGAGACTGGGTTTTATTGCCGCGCTTGTGGTAAACCTACGACCTTGAAATTCCCTTTCCCTTACTCGGCATCCTTCCCCTCTCCATTGATATGTTTACTATCGCTCTAACTTGTTTAGTTCGCCTGCTGTGTCGTGTTGAGTAGACGTGTGTTAGTGGTGCTCGTCACAAAAATGGAGAAACGAAATCAAGAGCAACGCGTCGCGATAGTAAAACCACGATAGTAAAACTGCGATAAGTGTGGAATGCGAATTAAAGGCGAGTGCGAATTAAAGACGATAAGTGACGACAGTTGGAACATAAATTTGTATACAAACTAAAATAACATTTTAATCTTTGTAAAAATAGTGAGAATAATGGTTGTGCATTCTTAGTAAATGAACTCTTTTAATTTAATTTAAAAGGCAGTGCCTTTTCACTTTCCCGGAACATTAAAATTATTGGCCGCGAACCATAACACGCGGCAGTGGTGTCAGAAAATTAACGTTCAAATTGTTCAAAAAAAAAGTCAAAACAATAAAAATGCCACGAAACTTACATTTGAGAATAAATGAATTGACCGTATCGGAGCTTAAGGAAGAATTGGAACAGCGAAATCTGGCTAGACAAGGTACAAAGGCCATACTAATTGCACGCTTTCGTGACGCGATTGAATCGGAAGGCGTGTATCTGGAATCGGGTGAGCCTTTAGATGCGGAAAAAGGCGCAGAAGATGGAGAAGCAGAAACATCAAAATTAAAGGAACCGGAAAATGCCCTGATGCAAATGTTGATGCTGATGCAGCAAGAGCAGCAACAGTCATCTAATTTAACTGCAAAGCTAAATGAACCGCAGCGCAAAGCACAGTCAGAAACGACCAAGCATCAATATTCGACGGGCAAATGGTCTAGATTATTTACAAAACCCAGTTTGAAGCCGCCGCTAGGACAAATCACTGGAACGAGCAGGAACGAGCAACTGCACTAATTCTTACTCTAAGAGGACCAGCTGCCGAGCTTCTGCAGGCTGTCCCCGTTGAGCTGCACTCAAACTCGGCTGCTATGATGAATACGCTTGACATGCGTTATGGAGACGATCATCTGAAACAGATGTATCGGTCACAGCTAAGGCATCGGATCCAGAAGTCTGCCGAAACCTTACAGCAGCTAGCCCAAGATATTGAGCGACTGGCACTTTTGGCTTACGACCCAGAACATCGAGATGATGTAGCAACAGAAACATTCATCAGCGCATTAAAAGACCAGGAACTGCAACAAGCCGTGCGTTTAGCTCAAAAGCAAGCGGTTAAGAACGCATTGGCCTATAGTCTGAACTTTGAGGCAGCGAAAAAGTACCCGGGTTCACGAGGTAGTGGCAGATGAGTGCAGGTGTGAGCGCGTGGGAATTGAGTGAGACCCGCAGGTGAATGGTGTGCCTAGATGCTGGCATTGCGGTGAGAAGGGGCACCTGCAAAGAGACTGGAAGAAGCAAAGAAAACCGAGCTATTGTCCAGGGTGTGCAGCTAGAAGAAGATCTAGACCGAGTCAGGAGCCCAGAATGGAAGCCCTTCAAACTGACGGATCGGGAAACATGTAAGAGCCAACTTCGTGGGGCAGAGGTTGGCTAGGAGGACCGACGTCCCCAGCACCACCATCACCGTGACAAGTCTACATCGTGGAGAAGCAGACTTATGCCTTCCGAGTCAAGTTGACGGAGAACATTGCACCATAACAATCGGCTCTGGTGCAACCTGATCGATTATCCGACCAGACCTAGTGAGGCAACAACTACTTCACACAGGCAGGATTTTCTCACTACGAACAGCTATGGGAAAAACTGCACCTGTCCATGGAGAGGTCAACCTCCAGATACAGTTGAGAGACCTTGCGTTCCAACATAATTTTCTGCTCGCGAACATTATGGATGACTGTATTCTCGGAATGGATTTTCTGCGACCACATGGAATCACGTTGGATTTGGGCAAACGGGTATTGAAAAGTCCAAATTCCCAAGATGAATGTAGTAGTATGTACCGACACTGATGTACCGAATTCTTCCGAAAGTATTGTATTGTATGGGCCAAGCTAGATGGTGATTCTAGAAACCACCGATCTTATCTGATAGACCTGTCAAAACAACTTTAGCCCTGGCAACTAGTTCAATGAAAATTAAAACCTGCAGATCCGATGGCTCATTTATTAGCCTTCTCGAAAGGTTCAGCAATATTGGTAAGTTTCTTCGAGCTACTGCATATATATTACTATGACAACCTACTTAACAGCATTATTGGTATCATGCCCGAAGAGATGTATGAGGCGTTACGATGCCATATTCGCTGCTGCGCTCAAGTCAGCGAAAAAGCATTTATTCCACATTGTAGGCAACCAATCTATGTTCTTCGACTAGCTTATCACTTTACTTGTACGCATTGAAGCGTGCTTTAATTCACGTCCATTATTGGCTTTGCATGATGGACATTATGATCATTTGGCGCTCAGTCCGGCCAATTTCCTTATGGGCCGATCGTTAATTGCCGTGCTGGAAGCACCAAAATCGTTAAACCAACCTATCGACTTAAGCAATGGCAACAAGTTCGTCAGATGCATCAGCATTTTTGGCAATGATGGCATGATGAATACTTAGTTTCATTGCAAACTAGGAACAAATGGCATCAAGCATCAAGAAATCTTGAGTTGAATGACATCGTGGTAATACGGAATGAGAATTTGCCACCCACACAGTGGTGTTTGGGCAGAATCATTGCTGTTCAACGACGGTCTCATCAGGGTTGTCACTATCAGACATAATCATGGCGCATACACCCGATCGGTTAAAAATGTATGCAAGCTAATTGGCGACGATCCTGAATCCTCCAGTCCAGCCGGGCAGAATGTTTAGGATAAATATCAAATGAAACAAGCGGCAGTGGCTACTGTTTTTTCTATACAACGTTTTGTGAGTCGAGTGCGAGCAGTCTGTAAATTGGGAGTGTTGTGTATGGCTGGAATTAAATGTTATATCTTCGAAATACAATAATTACAAGTAAATCCAAAGACTTATTATTCCACAAGCTTCGCAAGAAAAGTAGAGTTCATTTTAACCAAGATTATCTGTAATTAGTTGAGAGAGGGATGTGCACATTTTCATTCTTCAACGAATGATTATTACGTATCCTTTACAGGGATGTCAATGACTATAGTACTCCAGGCGCTAATCATCTTATGTTGTACGAGTACCCAACGAATTACCGGCAGCAACTGTTCAATATTTTCATAAAAACACAAGTTGCTATGTTTTTCTTTTCCTTTTTGGTTCTCAAAATATAACTGCTAACTTTAATTTTATTATAAACATACACAATCAACATTACAAAAACTATTCGATTTCAGCTGACGGGCTTTCTTTATTCACGGGTCTCTTTTTAGGATATTGTAAAATAATTTTTCAAAACCCTACTAAAATCGTGACCTATCGGTCACTCCGTCCGTGTATCACAGCAATTTTGCTCGCAAACTACTTAAGCCAGAAACATTAAATTTTGTATGTAGGTGTAAAGTGGTGCTCAATTCAATTACAAAAAAATTTCACAAGTATTTAACGGGGTCACCCCATAGAGCGGAGTTGCCTCCGAAATTAAAATTTTATCAACAGTAGCCGATATGGATAACAAATGAAAGGTCTTAATAAGAACTTTTCAAAACAGGTCTTAAACTGACACTTTTTGCTTTGAGGAGCGCACAGGGAGGGAAAATACGTGAGATTTGCGTCCCCCTCGCAATTTGACACCTGTGATCTAAAAAGTCTGAAAAAATTATGGGGGTATGTGTTCATGTGCACAACCACAACAAATACCTTAGAAGTCAAAATTCGCTCAACTTTGGTAATAATGGTACGATCTTCGAATTTCACATTTTCGCCAAGAAAATCGTATACGTACCAGCTCAACAAAATTCAATATTCAAGTAGTCTTATACAAAGTTCTTATATTCCGTAAGTTTGATGAAAATCAGATGATATATACCGAAGTTATAGTCATTTGAAATTTCTCCAATTACAAAAACAATAACACATGATTTTGGTATTTTATGGACTTTCCATCGAATCAGTCACTGCGGTTTTGATTTGATCTTCTTGAAATTTTCAAATAAGGTCAATAACATTAATATTTTTGGGAATTCATGATTTGAGTGATTTTTATCATTTTGCAACAAAAAGGCAACCGTCGAAAGTAGAGAGACAATGGATTTTTTTTAAACGTGCACATGTCTTTGACATGTTTCTTGACTTTATTCGTTGCTGGTGACTTCATTTCGTAGGTAGGTAGAAAAACTACCGGTACAATTTTAATCCACGCCAACTACTCGTAAGAACAATAAATTTAACAAATTAGTATTGAACCATTCGGACTATTGGGAATTAATTGCAAATTAAATTAAAATGCTCACTAAAAATAGAAGTACTTCATTAACAAAACTATTTAGTTTATAGAAAGATAGTTAATGCTTCATGAAATTGACGCTTGGTGTTTCCCTCCGTTTTATTTCCGTGCGCAACTACCTCCAGTTCGAATTCAATTCATTCCCGGATAAGATGGCTTCCACTTCACGGTCAAACAGCAACTGCGGACGTTAAACGCTGAAAGTGGCGCAAAAAGGCTGCTTCTGGTTTGACTTCAGGTCGATTTTTCAATCTTCAAACTGAGGGTTGAATTCGCATTTATTTGAATAAGTCTCCAACCCCTTATTCAAATATAGTTTGCTCACAGTGACATTTTTAGCGTCAATATATCTACATTACTTATTTCTTCATTTATTTATTTCAATATCGACTTACAGACTAGTAGTCCAATTACAAGTCAATTAAATAAGCTGGTGGCATTTGGAAATATTTAAGGAGAGATGGTTCGATTCACATCAGTCACTAAGACGCTGAAGACAGGTTCGAAGGATATTCACGTGTAAAAGGGAGTCAACTCCAAAACTCTTAAAGTCATCGGCATAGAGGAGACAGGGGGATATGATAACAGAAGATGAATCATTGACAAAAAGTAAAAATATGATAGGGTCAAGTGTTGAACCTTGCGGAACTCCCGTTCTGGGGTGAAAAGAAGACTAGAAGCACGAGCCAAAAGCGACTACACATTGACGATTCGAGACATAGGAGAGGACCCAGGAATAGAGACAAATAGGAGCATTGAACTCTTAAAGCTTCTTAAATAGGAAAGAATAATCCACTGAATCAAAAGCTTTAGAGCAATCCGTAAAAATATTGTCAACTTGTTGTTGCTGATCGAGGGCACCTGCAATATGATGGGTAGAAGAAGGTAAGTTTGTAAGGGTAATCGATCTCCTCCTCCTATTGATCAGCTAAAGATCGGAGGATACGCGGGCATAGCATGTCAAAAACTATGTTTTCAAAGATTTTACCAAAATAAGGAAGGAGGGAAATCGGACGGGAGTTTGAGAGGATATTACGGTTACCAGATTTAAAGATAGGGTAAATATGGGAATTTTCCATCAGAAGGGAAAAACCCCACAAGATAAACTTAAATTGAAAAAAAATTGAGTGGGGAACACAAAGTGAAGAAGATAAATATTTTGCTAGAAAATTTGGAATGCCATCAGGCCCCCACCGGTACTGTTGTCAAGATTATTTAAGAGCAGCTCAACATACAAGGGGTTTGTATGAAAAGTAGTTGAGGAAAAAGAGCATGAAGATTGGTTGAAGGAGGAGGAATGCTTAGCCTTGCCGGAAAAGCCAGAAAAATAAGAAGCGAAGAGTACACAAGATCCTTAAGAAGTAGATGATGTCACGCCATGTAGACTGAAATTATCGGGGATATGATGAGAGCTCTATAAAGATTTTACGTGCGACCAAGTAATTTTACAAAACTCTACTAAAATCGCGACCTGTCGGTCCTTCGTCCGTGTGTCACAGCAATTTTTCTCGGAAACGACAGAAGCTACAAACATCGAATTTTGTTTACAGGTGTAAAATGGTACCCTCTTCAAATTTCAACTACAAAAACATTTTATAATATATTTAAGGAGGGTCTCCCCATACAGCGGAGTAGCCCCTGAGAAAAAAAATCATCAAATTTAGCCGATATGGGTATCGAATGAAAGGTCTTGATGAGAACGTTTCAAAACAAGTTATGAACTGACATTTTCTGCTTCAGGTGGCGCACAGGGAGGAGAAATACACGAGAAATGTGTGTCTCCCCCTTGCGATTGGACACCTGTGTTTATCAAAATCTGAAAAAATAATGAAGGCAAATCTATATGAGTACAACAACAACAAATACCTCAGAATATTTAAATAGTTTTACAAAAGATCCTCATACTCTGTAAGTTTGATGAAAATCGAATCATATTCGCGGAAGTTATAGCCATTTTAAGTTTCTCCAATTCCAACAACAATGATATATGATTTTGGTATTTTTTGGACCTTCCATCGAATAAGGCACTGCGGTTTTGATTTGATCTTCTTAAAATTTTCAGATAATAGCAATAACATAAATACTATTGGGAATTCATGATTTGAGTGATTTTTGTTAGTTTGTAACAAAATAGCGACCGTTGAAAATAGAGAAACAATGGATTTTCTTTTAAACGTGCACATCACATGTTACTTGATTTTATTCGTTGCTTGTGACTGCATCTCGTAAGTTGGTTACAAAACCCTTCTGACATGATCGTAGGTCTGTCTACCCAATTTGGGTTAAACTAAATCCACAATATTAACATTTATTAAAGAGATCTCGAGGAGATAATATTAAATCGTAGATTTGCTTTAGCTGCTTTTAACATACGGTCAAAATCAAAAAAAATTTTTTTCATCTAGCGATCTTTAAGCTGCATTTAATTTGTATCTTCTGATAATTATGTACTTACAGGTAGAATGTTACAAAATGTAAAATATAAAAAAAAATTTGATTTGTATTTATAAATAATGTACATGAAGTCAATAAACATATCTATTTACAACAGCATAAACGATTTTATCCATTCTAAAAATTTCGACACATCAACATATATTACATATTCATTTAAATTACAAACGCTTTTGTTTGTATCGGACAACGAAGCCGAGACTGTTCCTCTCAAGTACCATCGATTGCTTCGATAAATCATGAAGCCACCACCTGAGTCTCCTGTGCATGGTCCTGCACCATCGCGATCACCTGCACAGAAAGTGCGATTCGAGGTTAAGACGCGGAATTGTTCGTTTGACCGAATGCATTGCAGATCTGATACAACCGTGGATTCAACTTTCTTTGGTACACTGTTCACCTTTTGTCCAGCTTCGTTACGACCCCAACCTACTACAATTCCGCGGCTCCCAACAATTTCATCTGTTGTTGAAGGTCGTGGCCACAAACAAGCTGGTCGAATATAACTGGTAAATCTGAAAATATAAATAAATTATTCAATCTTTACTTTAATGTAAAAAATAAAACATTTTATATTCTATGATAAAATAGTAGGCAGACATGTGAAATAAATGCAACGGTCATAGACAGACTTAATGTAACGTATAAACACCAAATCTCCTTACAAAGAAGTAAAGTACAATTTAGGATAGAAAATGAAAGCTATCGTGAGTCGACTTTTGAAAGTATTTTGATTCCCTTATTTTATGCCATTAAGGGTTTTGTACCAAAAAAGATTTATGGTCAACTGCACCTAGTCTAAACTTTTGTGTAATAACTTGCTTGCTTGATCTCGAAGAGGGACCTGGCATTCGGCACTATGGCAGCTCCAATCAGACAATGACAAGTGTCTGAATGACAGATCTTTTCCTAGGATCCGTTCTGGCGAGAGGAAAAGGATCGGCCGTGCTAGATTACTCGCTTTAGTGCCGTTTTTTTTATTCCATCTACATACTGTTGATTTTTTCGGTACTCTCGCGTTTTCAATTCATTCTAATTCTTGGGGGAAAAAGTATCTAATTTTAATGGAAAGAACACGTAACCTCAAAGTGCAAGGTATGCACACCCAGAATTAATTACCGTGCAAGGGCCTCGTTCTATGCGAAGTGTCTGTGTATCGCTTTAGTATGGTAATAGGTTGGATTTACGACTCCACTGGTACTTATGACTGATTTTGTTACTTTTTGGCTTCTGCATCATCATATCTAGCGTGATCTTAATAATTTTGCTTACTCTCGATCGATACCACCAATATTGATCGCTAAAGCAACTAACTTTATCCGATCAAAGTGAAACGCCAGTTTACCGAGTGAGCATCAACCCAACATGTGTAACGATGCAAAAGATTTGGACAACAGCTATAGCGGCTCAATTCTTACAGATTTCTACTTCCTCTTCTGCGTAGAACTAAAGCCCCTTTCGGGCCTTTGCTTCCTACAAATAGCCCCTCCAACTGCCTTCGCCCATTGACCGCGTCCTCCAATTTTGAAATCCGAGCAGCCATGAACTGTCTTCGACGACCGAGTCAGACCAGCGTTTCTTCGATTTCGCCACTCGTCTCCACCCCTCAGTTCTCCCCACGAATAACTTTTTGGGTATCCGTTGTTCGTTCATTCGATTCATATGGCCAGCCCATTGCAGCTTCCGCAGTCTTACAATCGTTGAGACCTCCAGCTCGGTCCCCGTCTAGCTTCGCTCCGATTATTCGCCCTAGGACCCGCCGCTCAAAGGTGTTCAATATATTTGCGGATTGGGTTAGGGTCCATGTTTCACGACCATAGCCTAACACAGGCCTTATCACAGATTTGTATGCTTGGAACTTTATTTTCCTGTGTATGCAGCTAGTCTTGAAGATCATCAAAGCTGAATAAAATATTTCATATTATTTGTGAGCCGTAGTCTTCGGCATATTTCGTCACTTTCAGTAGCGCTTCTCGTTATTTTGGGGTCTAAATACACGAATCCGGTAACATTTTCGATATTTTATTCGTCAAGTTTAATATATTGTGTATTTGAGTTATTTTTTCTCGACTGCATTATGAGCTTGTAATGTACCTTATGTACCTTGTGTACCAATGGGGCAAGCCCATCTCCCTGCTTTAGTCTGATATTTGTTTCGAAAGTATCGATGAGTTGGTTATTAATGCGGACTGGGGAGGTCGTCGACGTCATATTCATTTTGGTAAGACGGACTTATTTGGCTGGGATGCCAAAGCAAAGCATTATTTGTACGGTGCGTTACGATAAATACTGGCGTGTGCTTGCTTAAAGTCAACGAAAATTTGGTGTACGTCTATGTTGAACTCCCAGCATTTTTCAAGTACCTACTTGACTGTGAACAATTGATCTGTTGTCGATCTACCTGCTCTGAAACGACCTTGATACTCCCCGATAGTACTGTTGGCGTATGATCTGATTTTATTTTCTAAGATTTTTGAAAATATTTTGTACGCCGTACAAAGTAGTGCAATACCTCTATGACGTTCGCCCTATAGTTTATCACCTTTTTTGTGCAAAGTGAATATAATTGATTGGCTCTATGTAGTGATTAAATAAGTTCAAAGTCCGTGAAGGACTGCAGCGATTGACTGCTGCCTCGGCAGAAGAAGGTGTCATTATCTGCCGAGAATGCCCTTGTCATTGGACGCGTGAATACGCCGGCAGGCTAGCATTGCGGTGTCGTGGGGCGGGTTCATTCCCCCAGCACAAGGACCCACTACAAAGAATTTCGCATTCACGAATTTCTGGGGTCGAACAAAAGCAAGGCGACCGAAGTCGCAAAAAGTGTAGGCAACTATACCGAGAGAAAAAAAACTTGTTCAGAGAACAAGTGAAACATGTACAAAAGGGGCGGACTTAGGGTAACTTCGTCGTTACCCGACGAAGCTCATGACCCACAAATGAGAGAGGGGCAACCGGGTGGTGATGGAGCCCCTGCGCACCCACCCAACCGGATCAAAATCCATAATTGTTGCAGTGGCCAGGTATTCCTCTTCTGAGTGGAAAACTCATACAACTTAACTTGCATGAGCCTTCCCATCAGACGAGAAGTACCCCGGTGACCAATTTATGCCATAGAATTATACAAGTCGATTACATAACCCCATGTCATAAAGAGGCACTTTGCTTGGGCCACTCAACCTGCGCAGTCACCTGAAACAAAAAGAGGTTAGTGTGTACCCGGCGGCTGGCTCATGTTTTGTGGTGGGAGCCTGCCACCGTACCGGGTCAAAAGGGTAAAAATGGAAAGACCGAAGGATCCATTTAATTCAACATTGCTTTATTCGGAACAAAAAATATATATATTAAAATAAGCCAAAACAATAAATTTAATAAATTCAACTAAAGAAATTTGTTGGAAAACTAAGCTATAATACCGATATATGAATATATATATGACTATAATTTTTAACTATTTTCCAAAATGGTAATAGCCGTTGTTCTTACTTTTGCGACAGGGTTGAAAAAAAAAATGTAAATTGTAACTTCAAAAATGTTATGAGTACTTTTTGGCCAAAAAGAGAAAACCGGATGATTACTCATTCGCCAGAACTATTTAGTATGGGAATTATTCTGGTGAGAACAACGATCAATTTCACATAGGAAGCTCTTATCAGGAACATACTCTTTAGATGCAAAACCTGTATGTGATTAACCTTTTAACAAGAATTATATAAGCAAATTTAAAGACTAAAAATATAAAAAAAATAACGAGAACTTAATTGTTTTAATCAAATCAAGAAAAACCAAAATGTAATCTTTTCCTTACTTCCAAAAATGTGAGTTTGTGAATGTATTGGTGAACGCCCGGAACACGAGTTGTGCCCGATCAATTACGAGTATGATACAAATGTGTCATAAGTGAGAATCTGCATTTTATCGGGATCCAGCCCAATATTGTCATCCACAATGCTATGGTGAGTTAGAGTTACATTACCTTGGCGAACTGATCGAGATACTGAGATGAAATCACATCTCCCCGGAAGAGTGATAATATCATCAACAACTGTCCTCGGAGGCGGATTGTTCTGATTCAGGAAATATTGAGCCTTAATAGGCTCGGAAACGATTACAAACGCAAAATGTGAAGCTTTTCACAACTCCAGCCTGGGTACAAACTTCCGTGAGACGTTTCCGGATTGTATAACTTTCAACCTTGGCTACTTGATGATCACCAACACTATCTCTATAGAAAGGAATACGAGATGGCAAAGGTCCGCTCACATTGCGATATTCTTCAACGGCTTCAGCCACGTTCAAGGCAAGTTCAGAAGGTCCGGCACTTGCGAAACGTGAACCGGAAATAATTGCTGACGAAAACTTTCGCGGAACCAAACTCCGAACACGTTTTCTTGTGGTGGGAACTCTCTGGCTTGTAAATTATTACTGCTTATTTAAATCAATTTTATCAAATTTTCATTCATCCATCACTTCTGATCTTGACGCAAAATTATATGGTCGCAGTCTTTATATCGTAATTTCTGAGAAAACAGTTGCAGCCGTGCACGAACAGATTTACGTTTTATCAAATCATTTCCACGAAACTTCGGAGCGTTACCCTTTAAAGTAACTGTATTACCTTAATTAAGATCAAATAATCGCAAAATAAACGGAAATTGTTTCCCATGGATCTTAAGTTAGATGATTATGTGTAGAGAAAAGTTCCACATGAAGAAACGAAAATCGCTCCTCGTTTGACTGAGCGTAAAGTGGTGCTGTTGAGAGTTTCTGTTTTATAGTTGGAGCTACCTCTAGTGGAAATTCGTAGCCTTCGAAGTTGGACTTGATAAAACTCCAATCTTGCCGTAACTCTATAAACTTTAGTAGCATTTAAACTGATTTTGCTTCTTCGTACAAACAGTGTGTGGAATTTAACAATCGGCTTAAGAAATTAAAAATAGTTTTCATTTAACAAACGTCACATACCAGAATAGTTCACTTATATGTCTTTTATCTTTTCCAGTGCTAATACGATGCAATATAAGGTTAACACGTTTCTCTCCTGCTACCATATCCAACCTTGCATCACGAATTATAAAATTCCTTTGGTCTGGTGAGATCTCCGACTTGAACACTACTTTCTATTCTGCAGTTCGAGTGCGATCTCCAGTATCGAAAAGGAGTATTTGATTGCATCCATCGCAGAGTAAGCGATTTTTCCAGAAAGGAACTTAAATGACAATCTATAGTCCTCAGATTGTCTTGCAGATATTGATGGTAATTTGTACACAGGACAGAGAGGCTTAGGTGGACCGAGTTCCAGGCAGTAGGAGCTTTTCTGAATGTTCCCGTGTCTAGGTAGAAGCAGATCTCACCATGTTTTCACTGAAACTCGACAAATCGACACCCTTTTGCACACGCACCGATTATTTTCATTTGTGAATTCCCTCGAATTCACATTTTCTCTTACGCACTGACAGCTACCGATATGCTCGTCCTGGTTGAGCCCCCGAGTCACGATCGAGTCGATACAAATTTATACACTGCTAAAACACACTTAGCGATGCAAATTTAGTTGGAGCAATCTCGACCTGCGAGCTGCCAATCCCAACCACCCACGTGCGTTCACCCACTCACGTTTGCCCTTCGACTCCATGCGTCGAGGAACATCGCAACATCCCAACACTCACCTTTTGATGCAAGCCTCAAAGTAGGCTGCATACGATTTTTTCCATGTGTGGGTGCGCACAGCTATTGGATACTGCGTAATAGTATATCGTAGTTTTTCTTTCGTATCACGTTGATTGGAAACAAAATCGGTGTGCGAGGCGTTTATTAGTTTTGGAGTATTTAAAAAAAAGAAAGAAGATATTAGATATTTAGAAAAGAAAAATTCTACGCTAAATAATCATTAATGTCTACTTATCGCCGCCTATCGCAATATGCGTTTCATCGAACTGTCGTCCTTTCTTCTAGTAATAATCTCAAACTTCCAGATCACCATGCTGTAGAGGTGACGGAGATAGGAAAATTTTAGAACAGTTTGACAGGGTAACTGCTCTATTACTACATCTACTCTTTCGGCATATATTCTTATTACCAAATATTCTGGATGATTTTATGGATGGCTTTCTGAACACTGTTGCCACCATATTTGATGAGCTCCACTAGAATCTCATCGATGCCTGGTGCTTTATTATTCTTTTGGGCTGATATTGCCGATGTCATCACGACAGAGCGTAGTTTTTGGCTGATAACTACGTTTCAGGCTTTTCACTACGTTGTTGTTGTTATGTTGTTTCTCGCTAGACTAACATCTATACTTCTCAATTGATCGTCGTAGTATTTTCTTTTCTAAATTTCAATGATCCTATTCGCTCTTCTTCTGAGATTTTCATAAACTTCTCTCTTCATCCTGGTCTTCCTACCAACGTATTGCCTGTACCCCTGGTTCTTTTTGTCTGAAACATTCTGGCACTCATCACAAACCAATCATTTCTCTTCCGCCGGGCATTTGGTCTGATTGTGTGTTTTTGCCACGGTCTTTATAGCCGCTTTATTTCCATCTGGAGCTCGTTGCTTGTTTTCAGCGATGCATCTGATAAGATAGGAGCCAGCTGTTTGTCGAGGGTCTACGTGAAACTTTTTGCCACTGACGCCGTTTGGAGCCGTTCGATGTCAAATGTTGTAGGGGGCTGGTCTTCGATAAACATGCCTTTGACATACAACATCGATGCTTATCGATGTTCTATATATGTCAAACTAACCTTAATTTAATCAAGTAATGATCTGAGTAAAAATTGACTCCTCGGTATGTACGGACGTCAAGTATGCTTGAGGAATACGGTTGGTGGATGATTTCGCTTATTGCCGTCCGGTGACGCCCAGGTCATTGTTTATAGCAGTAGTCCATAAATCGAACCACTTCTACTGATAAATGCATCGATGCGAGAACTTATGTTACGAACAAGAATACGTAATCAAATTTTCAACAATACTCACTATCACAAGTCTCAACGTCACATCTTTGATTGAAACTTGCAAGCTCAAGTAAAGATAAGTAAAAGATACAGAGTTATCCATTTCGTGGTAGGAAAGTATAACCCTGCCATTTGTCATCTGTCAGAATTAAATGTCATCCAAAGCGTGTTTTTTTTAGTTGAAGGCTTGTCATTTACAAATATGGATCGTTTACCAGTCGAAGAACGCGTTAAAATTATTTAATTTTATTATAAAAATGGTGATTCTGCTGTATCAAACAATTTCGAACACAGTGAGAAAATTTGATTTGATTTGATCTAGAGAACTTGAGGTTCCAACAGGACGGAGTCACAAGCCACACAACACAGGCCAATCGAGCACTTTTTCAAGAGAAATTTCCAGGACACGAGGTTTCGAGATTGAGTGATGTCAATTAGCCCGCAAGATCCTGCGACCTGACACCTTTGAATTTCTTTTTATGGGGCTATGCGAAAGATCGTGTTTACGTGAACAATCCTCAAAATCTTGAGCAATTGAAAACCAATATTCGTGAAATTATGGCCGAGATATTGTAGTGAGCTTATGATGTTCAATATTGTCCGTGAAGGACCGCAGCGATGGTCTGCTGCCTCGGCAGAAGAAGATGTCGGTATCTGCCGAGAATGCCCTCGTCTGGAGACGCGTGAATGCGCTGGCAGGCTAGCATTGCGGTATCGTGGGGCGGGTTCATTTCCCCAGCACGAGGACCCACTACAAAGAAATTTCGCACTCACAAATTTGACTGCTGGAGATCAAGAGGCGACCGAAGTCGCAAAAAGTGTAGATAACTACACCGAGGGAGATAGAACTTGTTACGAAAACAAGAGGAACCTGAGAAGAAAGGCGGACTTGGGGGTAACCTCGTCATTACCCGACGAAGTTCATGGCCCACAAATGAAAGAGGGGCAAACGGGTGATGGTGGAGCCCCTTCGCACCCACCCAACCGGAATAAATCCATATATACGAGTATGCTGTTGCAGTGGCCAGGTATTCCTCTTCTGAGTGGAAAACTCATGCAACTTGAATTGCATGAACTTTCCCATCAGAAGGGGAGTACCCCGGTGACCAATTTATGCCATAGAATTATACAATTTGAATGCATAACTCTATGCCATAAAGAGGCACTCTGCTTGGGCCACTCAACCCGAGACATCACCTGAAACAAGAAGGATTAAGTTGTACCCGGCGGCTGGCTCATGGTTTTAGGGGCAGCCTGCCACCGTACCGAGTCCTATACCCGGTCAGAGCTGGAAGAAAGGAAAGACCGAAGAGTATAGTTTAATTCGACATTTTCATTCTTTTATTGTTTTCTCTCAAATACGATTACAAAAAAAAAACTGATAAGTTTGAGTACGTTACACATTATTTCAATTCAAATACACGCTCATTCAGACTCCAAAATCTTGACATTTTTTATTATTTTTTCCGGATTTTTAATCGAACTATAATACTTGAGTATAATATAGTCAACAGGATTCTATCAACATCCGTTGACTGTTTTCGTTTATCCCGTGATGGAGAAATATTTAAATACTAACTGATATATTCGATTTAATTTACGCGCTCTTCGAATATAGACAAAAGTAAAAACGAACTTCGTTTAGGTGTCAAAGCACCAAATGTACGGCTGAAATCTTTCAATTTACAAAAATAAAATAAAAACATGCAAAAGGGAAATCTTCTTTTTTTTTGTTTTTGAACAAAAGAAAGGGTACTTACCCCAACCTCCTGTTACGAGCGTTCGTATTCGGGGCGGGTAAATCCTGCAAATTTGGTATTATTATTATTTTGATTTCCTTTTTTTTTATTTATAGTAACACTTCGCGAGTTTTTCCGAGTCCACTAATTTTCTCCGACACGTTTACATATGATTACAACCACAAATTCACGTTTTATACTATAAATCTTGACAATAATGCGATCTAATTCGGCCTCCCGAATACTACTCATGAGCTATTTGAGAGCTTTAATCAAAAACTATAAACAGAAGTCTCATAAATGCTTTTATTCAAAATCGCCCGATAATCCTTTAAATGTCTTATTTTGCATACAGTTCTCGTGCGAGAAGAAAAATCCCAGCGCATAATTCGTCACGTCCTTGACTTGAGCGTACGCATCAAATCCCCACGGGCGTTCCTCGTTTAGCACCGGCCGTTGTTACGCGATGAAGTCCCAAGGCTGCGAAAGCAATCATAGGGTGCGTGGTAGCCAATGAGAAAGGAAAAGTGGTTGCAACATCCATGCGAACTTCACGAAATATGTATGGCAATTAAAGCACAAAGCGCGTGGAGATGATTTGTCTACGTTAATTGGCAACAAAACAGCCACAAACGGAGCGTACACTTGGAAATCTCGCAATTTCCGCACACAAAACAGGCGGGCACCACAAAACTCAGAATTGCATCCTTCACTTCGCAAGCAAGCTACACACTCTTATTTCGTCGGACTTTGCAAGCGTTTCGGGCAAAAATAATGCAAACGCTATTCACACTAACGGTTTTCTCAAACATCACCGAAATAGAGCACTGCAATGAACCCGTTGTTCTTGGTGATCGCTGTACTTTCACTAATCGGATATTAATCACTGCTTGCGCGCTAACAGGTTGTTTACACATTCAGTTATTCACTTTCCATATAGTCTCGATACTTAATGCAATTATTAGCACTTTTCATGAAAAAATATAAGCGAGACGGTCGAAGAATACTTGCACTCCTCGCGTCCACGCGCGTTCGCGGTTGCAACTCGACTCCCCATTCTTCTCCGACGGGCTCTTTTTTCATTTTCGCAATTCTGAATCTTCCACTGTACGTCTCTTGCGGAACTCGTAGACTAGCGGGAGAATGGGTTCAATTGCTGCTTGTACATTATACGCAGCACAGCTACGATAGAAACATTTCGAGCATTGATAGCGTGACGCTCCGTGAACTTTCCCGATATGATCGACAAGTCCGTTGGTATGAAATGAAATGTTCCGAACAGTAGCAACAATACAAGGCACTAACATCTTCACTGTGATTAAGTTGTATATGGAATTGTAGATCTTTCTGCGAGTTGGTTGTAAACACACAATTAGGCCCCATACATTTGCACAAGTTCTACAAATGGGCTCTTTCAGGAGCATTTCACAAATATCTTTGGTTTTATAGCAATCGGAAGGATCGTTCTTGATCCATGGTCGAAGCAGTTTTGATGCATACGATTTTTGCGGAAGGTGATCATTGATCAAGTGCAAAAATTCTTTATCGATTGATAAGAATTTTTTTTTTTTTTTGATCCTTTCATTCGACAAGCAACACACTGTCCGGTCCATTTGTGCCGACGTGTACGCATATGCTTTCGAAACTCTTCCAAAGAATCGATTAGGTTGAAATTGCAATCCAATACGAAACAGTAGAATTTAAGGTTACTTAAGCCAGTTTTCCGATACCGATGCTCTGCACTCTAGTAATGTTTGGGTTGGAATTCTTGACGAAGACGTGAGTGCGATTCCGCGATGAATTTGTGTTGATGATGGGATTTGTTCGTAGTGTGACGAGTTTTGGTTAGGCTGCGCAAGCGCTGCGACCTTCAAGGGTACTGTTCCGCCGCCCAGCGTTGAAGCAGCGGTCACCATTTTACTCGGAGAATTTGTAATGAGTATGTGGGAACTTGTGCTCGGTACATTTTTAATGCTGTTGATTATGGTGATGTTGGCAGGCAAGTACGTTACGTTCCCACTTTGTAAGGCGTTCTGCACCAAGTACCTATTGAATTGATTTATATGATTGACTTGATTGTTGAATTGAACGTGACTGTTGTTGGACGATTCATGCGGCAACGAGCGCTGTTGAATGACGTTCAAATGTAAACGATATAATTAAATATGTAGATATTTCGTTTGCAATATGTCTTGTTCTTTTCTAATTAAAATTTTATTTATTTGTCGTAATAACAGTGATTATGTATTTCACTCATTTAATAACGAATCGAGTCTTCTATTTTGTTTTTCTTATCAAATTTATACTTTCTTTTGTTGTTTTACGACATTTAAAATTTTCTTTATTGTATGATAGGGAAAGAAGTATGAATAGCTGACATCCTTCTTTTTTGAATACATTCAATCAACATTAACTACTCTGCTGTTGCTGACAATTTGGGTCATGCAACTTGCATTAATTTGGCTACTTCTAGAAGGCAATGGCTGGATGAGGAACCGTGCATTCGCCAACCGTCACGCGATACATCGCCATTTCTGTGATAACGTGATAATGTACGAAGGCAGCTGCAATCATCAACCCATGAAATATTTGATGGGATTGAAACCAAATATCGAATTTGCCGGGGAACCATCTTTCAAACTCTCGCACGCTGGCTTTTTGAGCCATACCTACTCGATTACTACAATATTGCCGGAAATGTGCCGAAAAATCATTTAAAATTACCTCAAAAGAATTGAGGCCTGTAAGAGGTCCCGTGAAGGATATTTGAATGATGTTGTGTTTCACGTATAATGGCAAGGTTCAATCTTTATATTGAATAAAAAATTTAGATTCCGTCTGAATTATTTATGTGTTTTCTTTAGCTTTACTTTCCCAAGCGTAAACTGAATAACCCTATAAAAGGTTGGGCCTTATCATAGCAGAACATAACAAATTATTTAAAAAATGAATGTTTGTTGGTAAGAAAAAAAAGACACATACATCACAAAGTTGTCAAATGGTCTGTTCGCAACCTATTTGAATGTATTTTGTGTGACTTTGTCGGCTTAATATATGTATTTCATATGCATGTGTTGCAAATTTACAGTTCAGTTGCCATAAGTGGAAATAATCTTAAAAACTACTGAAAAATCAAAGGTATATAAAGAATTCTGGTAGTATTTAGGGTATTGCATTCTACATCTAGCATTCGTTCGCACAGATATGTTTTTAAAAGTTTTAATTAATAATTTAAAAAAAAGAAAATAATTTTTTTACTCGTCACTTCGAAGCTTTTTAAAAATTAAAAAAACTTATTGGATTGTCGAAATATTCAAACAGTTTATCGAATATCTGGATTTTACTTGCGAAGAAGTTTTAAGAAGTTAGAAAAACAGTAAATTTTTTTCCCGGGGGCGTGGAAGAACCCGACGGCTTTCTATCGCTGGGGGACTCGGCATTCCAAATGCAATTAATGAAAAAATAATGAAAAGGAAAGTTGAGCAACAAAATTTTGAACATGGAAAGCATGTTGCGAATTCCGGCGACCCAACTTCCTCCCATTCGCAACTTCAAATTGCCGCCGTAACATCATTTATACCTTTTTCTCTGGTCTTTATTTAATTTTATTAAAAATTTTCCAATTTCCCTATAATTTTTACCTCCCTATCATCACAATCCTACCCTTTTCCCTTATTTCCACCTAAAATAATATAATATATACTAATAATTTCAATTTTCCCACTAACAACATTCCATTCATTAATTCCCACTAACAAAACTTCATTCAATACCTTTTCCCTAAACAAAACCTAATTCCTTTCCTTCATACTAACTAATTCTATTCACTAGTTCCTACTTACAAATTTTATTTTTTATACTAACAAAAATTAATTCACGTTCCCCTACTAACAAAATTCAATCTCATACCCAAATGCATCGTTGAAGTTGCTTGTGAGATGAATGGGAGATCGACAATCCATGGCACCATTGGATGCGTCGCGATTTCTCGACCGGGGGTCTGCTGGAACCCTGAGTGCAAGTTCGCCGGGGTGCAGGGAAGCACTCTTTTTGGGGTATCGGCAAAATCAATAGTTTTCGTAATGTATATGTGACACTTTGCATTCAATCAAGCAATTCTTGGATGATGTAAATTGCCATATATGCAAATCAATGGATACTATTGTGATTGTCGATACGGGAAAAAAAGATGTGTGGGTAGCGGAATCGAAGTGTAATGAACAGCGGTAATTGAAAATGAAAAAGAGATTACGGAATCGGATTGGATGGAAGAGAAAAATGCGGGATTAAGTTGTTGGGATAGAGGCAGTTAGTTTTTAGCGGAAGTGTTTTTGGCAGGGTCGGAAATGTTTTGTTAATTTTTTAATTTGAAAAGGAAGCAAATCTGGATTTGGACTGAAACGAAATTGAGTTCTTGGTGTCGGAAGCAGAAAGCGAAAAACAGTTTTTTTTGATTGCGAAGTTTAGTGGTGGACGTTTTGGTGTGGGAAAGGAAGAAGAACCGAAAAACTGCAAATTAAAATTTGTGCGAATTGACAAGTGAGGGAAAAGAATTGTGGTTTTCTGCCGCCGAGAATTAAGTTACTGCGGTTGGATTTTAAAAGGTGTTTCAGAATTAAAGAAAAACAAGTTGAGTAAGCAGGAGAGTGCTCCTACCAGAAGGTCTCTGTAAACATCCTAGCGTTAGACACAAGTTTTCTAATGGCGTGAATCGATAATTTGAATTATTCGTCCAATACTTGGATATGAAATCGTTCAAATTTATGCAAAAGATGCACAGTTTCTTTCATAAGCACAATGTAGCCGCCATTTTGATCTTGCTAAAATGATTTTTCTGAATGCTTGGCCGATTGTACATGTTCAAGTTAAACACTATTCCTTCAATTTTCATGAAAATTGAAAGAAAATAAAAGTGCCTAAGTCAATTTTAAATATACATAGGGTTTTCCAATAAGAGGTTTTATTTTGAATAGAATTTGTGATTTAACACCGTGCGACGCCTTCCTTTGGGGTCACGTGAAAAAGAAGGCCTACGCCAACAGCCCCGCGTCGATTCAAGACCTCAAAGATGAAATTCGTGAGGTTATCGAGGGCATAGGGCAGCCACTTGGCGATTTGGTTATGGAAAATTTCATGAAAAGGATATGGTCCTGTAAGCGTGTCGTGGTGGTTATTCGCCTGATGTTATTTTTTGCTATTAACCGCATATCTTTTTCTTTATAATGAAATAAACATCCGATCATTCATATTAAAAAATGGCATTTTTCTTTTAATATCAAAATAACACCTCTTGTTGGAAAACCCTATATCAACCATAAACACGTGTTATTGTTGTTGTAATTCCATACAATTGAAATGGCTATAACTCACTTGATTTCAATTAAATTTTGTGAACATATATATCTTATATCAGTCTATATGATTGCAAAATTTCAAGAAGTTTAACGGTACCGTTTTGATTTAATGGGCAAAAATGTAAAATCTACAAATCATACTATTATTAACAAAGCTAAGTGAATTTCGATTTCTGAGGTATTTATTGCCCTTGGACTCATAAAGGTCCACGGTCGTGATAATTTTCAGATTTTTCGGCTCAAAGGTGTCCAATCGCGAGGGGGGACACAAATTTTTGGTACATTTAACCTTCCCCTGGACTCCCTAATTCATAGAATGATTATTTTATTTCAGATTCTAAAAGTTCTAATCAAGACCTTTCATTTGATGCCCCACTCGACTACCTTTGATTAAAAAAAAATTTTAAGGGCCAATTCGTTATTAGGGGGGACCCCCTTAAAAAATTTTTAAATTTTTGTTAAGACCTCAAGTTTTGAGAGACCATCACTTCTGACCTTTTTACAAAGTTTGAGCTTTCTAGCTTCTATAGTTTCTGAGGAAATCAGCTGTGACGCACGGACAGACGGACAGAAAAGTCGCGAAACTAGTAGGTCTTTGTAAAAAACTTTTTTACAAAGACCTAAAAAAACGAACCAACAGCGGATGTCTTATGAGTGAAGAAAGAATTGATGCTAGATTGACAAGGCAAAGCGCCGGATTTGGGATTTTTTTTTTTGTTGTTGTCAAATTAACTTACACAGAACAGTGTTGGACAGTGGATCATAGTGATATAAGTGGCCGTTGAGTGTTCGATTGATTCTGATTGTTTAACTTCAAACTAATTTAAACTTAACTGACAGTGGCCCCACACTCTTTTTTTTTGTCTTCGCCGAGCGCTCTGAGTTTCACGAGGAAAGAGTGAGTACCAATTAGGATTTTTTATATTCGATTCTCATTATCAAGTTCATTCTTTTTTTCTTTGTTACCTTCTATAAAACAATTTATTGACTGTTTGCTTTTATATAAAATTTTTTTTTGTATTGAAATGAAAATTTATGAATTTTCTGTGTAGAATTTCATTTTTAAACTAAATAAAACGGCTATGTCGAGTTAAGCGCATCATCTTTCATTTCTCAAAATGACCTCTCCCTTTCCCGTCCCTTTTCCGCCGTGTTAGTATTTATGTGTAAGGCGGCTCAGCACAAGCAGAGGGTGTTCCGGAAGTCCCACGACACGACTGAGCAATAGCCGGCCTCAGTATTCCACCCCGGGCTACACATCCCTCTGCCAAAACTTAATGTCTGCAACTGCGGTAACCTCCGTGGCTGCAACAAGCATATAACGCTACTAAACGAAGAACTAGAAAGAAGAAGAAGAAATGAAACTCCTAATACAATCTTTGGTGGTAATAATTCGAAAATTATCAAACGGCAATAAAACTAAAACGATGAAGCCACAAAAAAAAGGTCAGAAAACAAAAAAAAAACCATGACACATAAGACGAGTGAAAATAAAGTAGCCGACCAAAAGGCTCAACAAGGAAAGAAACCAACAGTACAAGATGCGAAGAAGATAGCAATTCATGATGCCGATATTATACTAAGTGCAAGAGGAGCAAACGATAGCGCAAATTACTACGCGGTACGTGTTGCTATGGATAATGAAATGGATTGCCAAGAAAAAAAAAGGGAATATTAATTGCAATTCTAGTGATACCTTTAGTGAATATTTGAAGTCAAAAAAATAGGGAGAAGAGGCCAATCGGTGTGACTGCTGGTTCTTCTGTTAAAAATAATAAGAAGACCATTGAAAAAGACCCACCGATTATTGTCTTTGGGCAGCGGAGAAGGGATATGGTTCGTCTATTGGCAGCCGAACAAAAGATAGATACGAGAGCGGTCCGATTAGTACTGAGCACAAGAAAAAAAAGCGAAAATTTAGGAAAAGTGGCGATGTATTTCTCAACATAATCTCCTCTTTGCTAGATAGACTTGATCCAGCAATTCTCCAGCTTCTTCAACCCGTCTGAAAAATACGTTTCCCGAGGTCTGCAAAGTAATCCTCTGTTGTGGGGATAACCTCCTCATTCGACTCGAATTTCTACCCGACAAGCAACTTTTTCAAGTTCGGAAACAAAAGAAAGCCGTAGGGGTCAAACCTGGAGATCACAGTGGATGTGGTAGCAATTTGTAGCCTAGTTTGACCAATTTGGACGTGGCGACGGTGGAAGTGTGAGCCGGTAAGTTGTCATGGTGAAATAGTAACTTTTTCTTTGCCAAATCGGGCCTTCTTTCTACAGCTTCTCGTTGAATCAGTCCAGTAATTCGGCATAGTAGAATCCTGAGATCATTTTGCCCTTCTTCAGGTAGTTGATGCAGATCACACCTTGTGAATCCTAGAAAATGGTGACCATCAGATTATATAGGACATTCTTCCCCTTCTTTGGAGCACGTTTGCCAGGTAAAGTCCACTGTTTCGACTGCTCTTTGGTCTCTGGTGTGTCACGAAACGACGCAAAAAGTCCTTTGGCTTGCGCTTGAACAGCGTCAAACGCAGCTCTGAAGTGGTCCCACAGTTTTGTTTGTTGTCCGAAGTGAGCAAATGCGGCATCCATTGCAACGACAGCTTTCTCATGCCGAAAATTTCATGCACGATAGGACCCACGCGGTCTTTTGAGATGTCCGCTGTCTCAGCTATCTTGCACACCTTCAATCAGTGGATATTTGTCACGTTATCCTCCGTGGTACCCGCATTCGGGGCACCTAGGCGTGGCTCATTAAAAATCGACGTACGACTTATGTTGAAACTCGTCAAACCAATTTTTTAGGGTCGCCATCGCAGGAGCAGTCATCGTACATAGCATCCAAGCTATCTTTGATTTTCCTGTGCGGTTTCCCTTTCAAAAACAAGAATCGAATCATCGACCGATAGTGCTCTTTGACAATTTTTATAAAATCGCGGACACTCCCGCTTCCACATGCAATCAAAATAAAACGAAAGTCAGTAGCTACCCACGAGAATGTACTACATGATAGTGAATCTCTCTTGCGATAGTGGCGCCATCAGGCGGTGAGCCTAAGTTATTATCGGACCGCCCTCGTCATTTCAAATTAAATAGGACCGCGGACAAATTCACAATAAAAACGAAAACAATGGCTGATTTCAAGCAAGCCAAAGACGCTCTAAATGGTGTGAAAGTGACCAATATTACAGGTATCAACGATTTGGCCATTTGGCTGCCAATTGTGCCATGGGCTATGGGTGCATTAAATGCAAAGATGTTCATGCGCTCGGTGAGTGCATTGGGTCAGGCAGAACCTAAAGAAAAATTATACTGTTTTCACTGCAGCATATTTATTCATCCAGTATCATATCGAGGATGTCCTCGATATAAAGATGCAAACGTTAAATTTTCCACAAAACAAACCCACGTACACCGCAGTGTCATACCTTCCAACTTCGTTAAGCGTGGGGTATCATTTGCACTTCCTACTAGAGGACTAGCAGACAACAATATGAATAACATAAATAATGTAAGTGGCAAAAATGAGCTGCTTCTCAAAATTTACCAACAGCTTGAATCGCTTTCGGAAAGAATAAATTAGCAAGATCAAAAATTCAATTTCGTTTTTCAACGTTTAGGCCAACATGCTTCAAAATGGGTTGTCTTCCAATCATATTTCCATGGATAAGCTTCGTTTCATCAATGCTACTCTACATAGACGTGATAGTCTGCTGGAATTCCTCATCAAGCATAAGCCTGACATCATGCTTCTCACTGAAACTCACCTCAATTTACGGCACTCCATGACATTGAAGGATTTTGAGTTCGTAAGAAACGATAGGGCAAACGGTGATGGGGGAGGTGGCACCAAGATATTGCTTAGAAAATACTATTGTTTCCAAAGTATTGATAAAATCAAATTCAAAAATTTTGGGTTTCTGGAAGTATCCGTTACCAATCACTGCCAGGTGGGGATAATCTCTTTGTTACCTCTGGCTATGTAAATGGTCGAAACATTCTCAAGTTCAAAGAGGAGCTCAATTTCTTGTTTGAAATACTCAAATTGAATAGGCTGCACGGTTGTTATAATCTTGCTGGTGACCTGCATGCCAAGCATACATCATGGCTGAACGCCAACAATAATGTAAGAGGTGTATTCCTGAAATCATTGGATAACAGAGAACCAAATTGAATACAGGTGCAATCTATATGGATATTCATATTTATATTTGAACCTCTGGATATTCACATTTGGACCTCTGCATTGCTGACGCAAGATTTGAATTCAGCTTTAATAGTCCTCAAAGGGAACTGCAAATACTTCCTTATGAGAGCGACCATAACGCAATCGTAATGGAAATCAACCATCGAAAGGGTGATGCCTTCTAAATTCCAGTTCAACATGAAAATCATCGGTTGAACTTCAAAAAACTAATTGGGAGAAGTTTCAAAAGAAGTTTAATCGAAAGTATCAGAAGCAATGTCTTCCTTCTGATGACGGCAACTCTTTCGCAATGGTTCCTAATGACAGGAATCTAACTAACGATGAAACAGATCTCTATTTGTCGAAGTTAGAGAAGCTGACGTTGGAAACGGTTGAGAAAGTAGTTCCCAAGATTAAACATCGAAACCATATGGAAGGATATGAAACACCAACCCTTGCAAGGTTGTAAAGATTGAAAAGCCTTCTTCTCACACGCGTCAATAATTTTTCTCGCCGATTTTTGGATTACAACCATGCCTCGTTAGCTTTGTTGAAATTACACCTGAGGAATGTCCGAAACTTATTCCATTTATACTTCAGGAGCGAATCAATGGGCAGAAAAATTACGGGGTATTAGCCCACAGGACCCATATGGCACTTTCATGAAAGTGAATAGTTTATACCGTAAGAGGTCTCAAGTGGATGTATCGAATCTTGAAGTCGCTAGCGATGGGATAAATCTTTTCTTCTTCTTTGTAGCACTACAGCCCATCGCGGGCCTTTGCTTAGAGTTAGGTAGAGTATCTCATTTTCATGACCGTATTGATTTTTACGGAAGTTGGTTTGGTCAGTACCATGCAATAAATCTTTTGATAGGGCTGAAATCGAAATTGGTAATACGACTCCCGATAGAAACGAATTATATGAGATCAATTGCAGAAACTAGCCCTGATCGGAACACATTTTAAATTGGTTCATCTACCAAGCCCTGAAAGAGAGAATCAAATACAAATAGCAAAAGTTTCTGACTTCAGATCAAGCCTGAACGACGAATTAATTTTTTATTTCAATGAAACATTAACATCTGATCCCATACCGAGCTTGAATCTTATTGATTGTTTTTCCAGCTATACAGACTTGTGTTTCATATTTGGCAGGATAAACAACAAGAAATCATGTGGTGTTGATGGTATTCCAAATTTGGTTCTCCGACATTTGCTTAAGGTTGCTATTAGGAATTATTGCATATTGTTCAACAATATGTTGAGCAATTCATATTTCTCAAATCAGTGGAAAAGGGCCAAAGTATTTCCAATCTTGAACAAAGAAAAAGAATCTTCGTGCCCGAAAAGCTATCGCCCAGCATCAGTAAGGAGTTTGAAGTGATACATTAGGGATAGGAATCTTTGGAAGAAGTCTTTATACCCAAAGTTGTCAAAAGATTCAATGTAATATCTTACAGACGATATGTGGATGACTGTTTCATCGTTATTGACTCACAAGAAAATAAACAAGACGAACTACTTACCTATATGAATGAAATTCACCAGAATATAAATTTCACTATGGAAAAAGAAACAAACGGGCAACTCAACTATATGGACCTAACTGTGACACGTGAAGAAACACGATTGTACAACAAAATATACAGAAAACCAACCACAACTGATCATACCATAAATGAAACATCTGACCACCCCGCAAAACGTAAACTAGCAGCGTACAGATCAATGGTGCAGAGGTTTCACTCCATCCCCATGACTCATACTAACTACTCCAACGAACTGAACAACATTTACAGAATAGCTAATAATAATGGATACAAACAACGCGACATTGATAAACTTGTTACACAGTACAAACAAAAACAGGAACGCCAACCGACTGAAACTCATAAGAACGACCAACAGTGGGTTTCGTTAACATACGTAGGCAAAGAGATATACAAACTATCAAACTTCCTTAGTAAATACAAATTGCAAACTGCATTCAAAACGAACAACAATATTGGAAACAAACTGAAACCAAAACTTAATGACACATCAATATACGAAAACAGCGGCATATACAAACTGACATGCAAGGACTGCGACATGGTATTTATAGGAAGGACAACACGAAAACTAACGACAAGATACAAAGAGCACTTACGATCTTTCTTACACAACAAGGCAGACTCCAATTATGCGACGCACCTACAAAACCACGCACATGAGCCTGATGCTATGACAAACTCGATTAAATTGCTATACAATCAAAGCAAAAGACCGAGACTAGACATCCTAGAAAGGCTTGAAATTTATAAACATAGAAAGACAGACGGTCACATTATCAACGAACGACTTGTTACCAATTCCGACGCAATTTTCTCAGTACTAGACCACACTCTTAGACAAAAACGGAAACGAGATGAAACAGAACAAACGGACGTCCAACAAGCAAAAAAACAAAAACTTAATATCCCTCTACCTGGCATAATTTAGTACTTGACGTCATTTATTACCTGACCTAATTATCCATCCGCGAATTACCTATCCGCTAATTACCCATCCTACGACTATATAAAGTCATTCCCTTCAACACATCCTTTTGACACTGAAGATGACTGGAAGTAGTCGAAACGCGTCTGCTCACACAATAAAGCAAGGCCCGACGGCTTCTAAAGAAAAAAGAGGATTGGCCTGCGGATATCAAATAAACAAAGTTGTTGACTTCTTCAGAATAGTCTCCCTAGACACCTTGTGCAATATGTTGTGCGGGAAACTGATGGAAATCTGATGACGATCTGCGACTTCAAGGTCTTGAATGGTCTACGGCAGGGAACAGTTACTGCACCTCTGCTTTTTTCAATATTCATTCGCAAGCGTTTGAACGGCTTTGAATTTTACGTCTCGCGAATGCAATCATTGATAGCGTTTGCTGATGATCATTTATACGGTAGACCGAAAAGCTACAATAGTTCAGTGCTATCTTCAAAAAATGTTTAATAATGTACAGCTCCTCACCGACAATTGGTGAACGAAAATTTTGTTTCGGATAACGCTGTAGGGGGGCGATCAAGACCTGAAATGTAATTGGAAGGATTTCCACATTATGACTGGTGAGTGTAGTTCAGAACGGGTTCCACGTAAATCCTGTGTTCAATACCTCGGTGTTCATCTCGATCAGTATCTGTACTACACTGAACATGTTAAATCATGCTCAGTAAAGCACAAAAAGTAGTCACGGCACTTTGAAGACTCTTTCATTCCAGAAACATTGATCAAAAGGTCAAAGTTATCTGTTATAAGACCCTAGTTAGACCGGTTATGACATATGGATGTCAGATCTGGTACAACCAGGGTGCTAGTGCTGTGGAAAGATTGAGTTTTCGAAAGGAAATGTCTTCGTGCATGTACTGGTTTATGCAAAGAGATTGAGACATATTGGAAGTGGCATGAGTCGATATCTTCATATTGAGACTTCTTCGGAATCATATCACAAGATCTGTAACTGTGAGCGAACAGTGAACAGCCGTTCCACCCTGCAGACGGGTATATTGAGACTTGTTTCGCTACTGGGTCCATTCCACCGCATTCGTATGTTTGGGCAGATGGACAAGTTTTTGATTCTGACGGTGTCACATACATAGACGAGCCACCGATAAAAAGATAGAATATCCTCCGAATTTGAGTTCATGAGACCGAAAATGCCAGAGGAGATACTCATTTGCTAGATTCGTTGAGGCAGGTCGAGCTGGAACGGACCAAACTAGGTATTTGTGGCTGAATGACAATGTCTAAATTATGGGCGGTTATTTTTTTCTATTTTGTGTTTTTTTTTTTTTAATTACTTAGTTTTGAATTTCAGCTCATTATAGCTATATTTGGTGTTGTTGTTATTTAGGTTTCAATATTTAGGATAGATATCCGAGGTGTGTTCAAAAAGTAAGGTGACAGTATTTTTAGGAAAAAATATTTATTTATTCGTCAATATTTATGTTTTTCCCTTCAAAGTAATCAATACACTTGTGCCAACACTTTTTCCAACCGTCGAAGCACTTCTCATAAGCACTTGTCGGTATAGCCTTGAGCTCTTCCAGCGATGTAGTCTTTATCTCCTCCATCGTTGTAAATCGCCGTCCTTTTATAGGAACTTATCTTCGCGTCGTTTCCTATATTAACGAAACATCTAAATTGGGTATAGATAAAAAAAATTTTTTTATTGAGTGCACAGAAACGAACTTTATCGGTCGGAGTATAAAACCAGAAGAAGTTATATACACAATAATTTAAGCTAACATATTAAAAAGTTGTTCGGCATCTTTGAGCTAATTCGCGGAGAGATGGCGCTTTGCCGCTTACAGGTCCGCTACACTTTCATAGGTCTCTTCAATTTTGGGAAGAAAAAAGTTACATGGAGCCAAATTCCGTGAATATGATGGCTGAGGCATGATTGTGGTGTTGTTTTTGACCAAAAAATTATTGATCTTTGATCTATTTTTTTCGGTAGCAAAAAATCACCGACCATATTATATATAGCTGAAACTATAAATATATGTTCGTGTCGACCATACCAACATAAAAATTAAACAACGATAATCGAATGCACGTTGCCCGCGAAATATGAAAAGTCACCTTACTTTTTGTACACACCACGTATGTGATGCTTATTATAATAGGTTTAGGATAAGGTTTAATTTTTGGTTTAAGAATATTTTGACAGCATTGTATTGGTACAAAATAAGGTTTTTGGTTGAATTTCATTAGAATTAGGTTATAACATATTAGATGTAGGGTAGTCTGTGTGGTGTAGTGATTGTAGCACTCATCCCGTAAGCCAAAGGTCCCTGGCCCGACTCTCGTTGGCGGCAACGAGATTTAGTTCGAGTGATTTTTCGGACGGGCTATATGCCATTCCTTATTGCAGGTTCCGAGACGATGAGGACTTTTATAGGGATGAGGTGTTAGCCTTTCACCAAACCTCTCATCCGGTGGCATGGTTATTATTTCGATTTCATTATAGAAACGGAAGACTCGTCTTCACCTTCTTATGTCAGCCTACAATAAGTGAAAGTTTCCCGCTACCACCACATGAAGGTGTTAGTAGTAAACCTAATGTGCGACGCCGAGACTGTTTGCTACAATTTATTCACTAACAAATACTAATCTAATCATATTTTAGTTAGCAATGTTCCAGAATTACCAGATTTTTATATCAATCGATAGTATAATAAATATTAACTACTCTTTTTCAATATTATATTTTAATTTGGTCAGAACATCATCAACTTACCTGATTACATCGTTCAACAAAATTAAAGCAATATCAGCATCAAATGTATTTTGGTTGTGCTTGTAATCTGGATGAATATAGAGTCCATCAGCAGTTTCAGATACTGAGCCGGTTTCATTCCAGTTCCTGATATTGTGTCGTCCCAAAAATACAACCACGTCTTGAGCTGTATACTGTTTGCTGCCATAGAAACAATGCGCTGATGTAAGTACGAGTCTGTTGGAAATAAGGCTGCCACCGCATTGGAATGACAATGAAATTGGTAAGTTCAAATAAATGGCTACAAGCCACGGCCAAGTTCCACGTTTAATTTCCGATCCCCCAACCACAAGCGGTCTAATGTTGAATTTAGGGTCAACTCTACCGCAGATTCTGTTCACTTCTGCCAACTTATCCCTGAAAGAAACTTCTAAATTAGGTATTCAAGAAAATATAAATATAAGATATGTTCTTTGATGATGAAAACGATTTGATCAGGCCTAATTCAGTGAACCATTCAAAAAATTTTGTCCTTTTTGCGATTGCCCCTTTTTGCTTAAGAATACATGTTTAATGGAAAGAAATTTTAGCCGAAACCTTCTATTTTTAAAAATAATTAAGACACCATGATTTCCCTAACCGTGACTGTCTGCTTACCCTGAGGCATCGGGTAAGTCAAGGTCCGTTTCCGTTTGCAGCTCATTAGGTTGTGGACGTTGGAGAGCGCTGGATGTTGACGGTTTTAGTTTTGCTGGAGGTTGCCTAGTAATCTTTGGTCGTTTTGTAGTTGCTCGGACTGGTGGACGTTGCTGTATTTGTTGCTGTGGCTGCTGTTGTACCGGCAGCGGTTGAGCTTGGTCGAACAATTGTGATGTTTGCTGTACTATATATTGTAACTCATCTGGCTGAACCTGTTGCGAAGGGCTTTGTGGTTGCCTTTGCGGTTGACGTTGTGGAACTCGCTGCACTGAAGAATCTGATACAGGATAGAAGTTTAGCTCACCAATACCTCTGTTGAAAAGATAGTCATCGTAGAAAGCATTTCTGTCACCTGAACCAAAATTTCCATTGGGCGAAGAATCTCTGTTCAAAAAACTATCAGGAGTGAGGATTTGATAAGATGGTGCAGCGCTATCAATCGCCAACTGTTGGCCTGTCAGTTGGGTTTGAAGTGTATGTTCTAGGCGAATTTCACTCATAAGTGGCCCATAGTCTGCAAAAGGACATGATAAACATCTATGGGAAATTAATAATATCTAATAGATGGTCAACAAAGACCGTGAAATGCAGTGAAAGAACGAATCCTGATGAAATCATTTGTGATAAATGTAAGAGTAAAACACTTACCTGCTTCTCCTGCGCAAATGAGCTGATTGTTTATAAGAATTTGTGTAACCTGAGGTAGAACATTTTGTACTGGGAATCGGATCTTATAAATAACTGGTTTATTAGCAATTATGTTTTGCAACGTTTGATCGCGTGAATAGTAAAGTTCAAGCGTTCCAGGATAATTCTGTAAATAGAAGAATATTTCAATTTTAAAGTTTCAAGTTGATGGCATTGAATGAGATATACTTAACCAATGGCAAAATCTTATGATGGGACTAGGTCAACTAATAGAATGGTTTAAACAGTCTCCAGTAATCGAGCAGTCCGTACATGCGAACTGGTCGAGGAACTGCAAGTGAAGCGCTTGTGCGATGTTCCGGTTACGACAACCATTTTAATCACATATAAATCCACCCTGTTGAAAACAGAAGGATGAATTGTGTCATCAGTAGGGTAAGCAGGACATGAAAAGACCCCCTTCTGCTTTCGTCGGGCCCAATTAAGAGAAAATAAAAAATATATATTTGTAGTCCGGTCCTTGTATTGGCAAAAAGAACCTATGACACCACAGAAAGCTAGCTGCCAGCATGCGTAGGCGTCGTCAAGCAAGGATAACTCAGCTGAACTTAGTTGCTTTATAGCTTGCTGTAGCAGCAAACCATCACTGCTGTCCTAACAGGCTTATAAAACACTTTAAACACTACAAATGGCGCCCAACGGGCTCTATTCTGCTATCTAAAATGGCCCCAATAATGTCCAGCTGGCAATCAGTAGCCTCGGGCTTAGATGACATAGTAACCATAGGAGTATTCCTACAAAGAGCTGAAAATATGGCTTCCATAAATATAGGAAGAGACATGCGACTAGTTGCTAGATGTGCACAAATACTATTCACCGCAAGACTCTTGCGATGGTTCTGGCGCTTTGTTGATGGTTTTATATGGTGTAAGTGGCAGGCATTTAGCCACGCTACACTATACGAATTTACACCAGTTAAAAGTGATGCCATGTTAAAACAGAGGCAAGGAAGTGGACGCCAACTGTCTCACGAGACATTGGACAACTACTTTGAAGCTCTCTGTTGCTAATTAGAATGTTTACTTAGCCTCATGCCCAAATCAGAGTTTTTAAGTCTTTTCTGGGAGTGAATCTAGACAAAGCCACGCAACAAGTTGGTTTTTGCTCCACATCTAACGTACATGTACGTCATCCTTCAATAAAGGAGCAAGAAGCCGTGCACTGATAGCCACTTTTCCATCCTACGCATGAGAAGGTCTGAGATACATCACATTTGTGTCACATGCCATTGACGTTGGAAATAGCAAGCCAATAAAACAGCGCCATAGATGGCCTCACGCCCGTTTGAGAAAGGAGGAGGGAACCCCCTTGTTTCCTCAACCCACAGCTTCCATAATTCCTTATGCCAAACGCCCTAATTAAATGGTAGTAAATGCTCTCGGGGTCGCACATTGGTTTTACTGGTTCCCCAATTATGGGACATTAAATGCCGAGAAATTTTAATAGCTATAAATACATCTACAGCTTTGCTACTAAATCCAACTTACACCTGTTTTGTGGGGACGTAAGAGAGTGAAGGCAAATCTTCGTCGCCTGATAACAGAATCGACGTGATAACAATGTGGGCGATGGGCTAGCTCCTCGTCCCTGGAAAACACTACAATATTTCAAAACCTACAAATGGGCCCCGGGATGGCTTGGTCTCACGGCAATGACCTCGCAATCGAAAAAAGGAATATGGTATTGGACCTTGGAATGTCAGATCACTCAATTACCCTGGCCCTGTTAAAAACCTTTTACAATAGGCCAACCAATATCAATTAGAAATACTGGCAATCCAGCAAACAAATTGGACTGGAAACGACATTCAAGACAAAAGATTGCATAGAATATTCAAAAGTGGGAAGCCTATTGGAAAACGAGAATTCATAGTGGCCTTCATTGTGGATAGGGCATTCAAATCGCACGTTATTGATTTCAAGGCAATAAACGAACGGTTGTGTGCGATCCGTATAAAAGAGAAATTCTTCAAAATCTGGTTGATCAATGTTAACGCTTACAAACGACACAAAAATAGTTCTGGGTGATTTCAACGCTAAGGTTGGCAATGAGATATCTGATCGGGGAACGACTGGAGGATATAGCCTCCACGATGAAACAAATGACAACGGCCAGCGTCTGATCGACTTTGCATGTAGCAGAAATCTAGTCATACGTTCGACTTGCTTCTCACATCGACGCATTCATAAAATAACCTGGGTATCACCGGATGGCAGGACGCCAAAAATTTCACGGAGACCCCCGATAACCAGCTTGCTCCCATCTTATCAGACGCCTTGTCAAAGATAAGCAACGGGCTCTGGATGAAAGTGAAAGCGGTTATTAAGAAAGTGGTAGAACACACAATCGGACATCAAAAAATGATTAGTTCGAAGATGACTGCCAGAATGCGTTAGACAAAAAGAATCAGGTGTACAAAGATTACGTAGGTAGGAAAACCAGGACAAAGAAAGAACAGTATGAGAGTCTCAGAAGAGTAGCGAATACGATTTTAAGAATTAAGAAAAGAAAATACTATAACGACCAATTGAGAAGCATAGATGTAAGTTTAGCGAGCAAAACACAAGGCAAGCATACAAAGTAGTGAAAGGCCTGAAACGTGGTTATCAGCCCAAAACCACGCTCTCACGTGATGACATCGGCAATATCATCGCTGATGAAACCAAGATTAAGGAAAAATGGGCATCATATTTCAAGAACCTTCTTAATCCTCCGTATAGCTACAGAACATTGGAGTCTATAGATGTTTGCGGAGAGATGCATACCCATTACCGCTCATAGACGGGATCCTGAATGGATTGCCTAAGGCCCACCATATCTCCAGCCTTGACCTCAAAGACGTTTTCTCGCAAATATGTCTAGAGGAGTTGTCCAGAGACAAAACGGTATTGACCGCACCAAGAAGGCCGCTCTACCAGTCCGTGACGATACCGTTTGGGCTATGCAACGTACCGCAGACAATGTGCCGCTTGATGGAGAAGGTGATATCCTTCGACACCATATCTTTGTATATGTTGATAATCTCCTGTTGATTACCGAAACTTTCTTCGAACACCTTACTTTACTCCTGGAAGTCGCTTTACACATGTATAAAGCAGGTCTCACCATAAACGTGGGGTAAAGTCAGTTTGTCATGTAAGAAGTGCGTGACTAAGGAGACTTTATCAGTCAAGGTACCATCAAGCCAGATCCGAACAAGAGTCGTACCATCAACGATTTCTCTCTGCCCAAAACTGTTAAGCAGTTGAGGCGTTTTCTGGGAGTGTATGGAAAGTATCGGCATTTTGTTCAAAGCTTTGCTACGCTTTCATCCCCTCTGACTGACATGCTATGGAAGGGTAAATTTGTCTAGACCAAGCACAGCCTTAAAGCATTTGAAGAGCTCAAATAAGCTCTGATATCAGCTCCAGTATTGCACAGCCCTGATTTCATTACTATACAAGTCGAGCCAAGCAGTTCATTGTGACGTAAGTTGATATAGAATCGGTGCGGTTCTAACGCCATTTACCACCGACGGGGATGAAGCTCCTATGGCCTTTATGTTAGGCAAGCTGAACTCGGCCCAGAGAAACTACATCGTATTCAAGCAGGAGTTTCAGGCAGCGATGATGGGCGTTAAGAAATTTGGGGTTTATTTTGAAGGCCATCACTACAGTGTTTTGACTACACTATTAAACGTCGTAAGGGAGCTCAGAACGTGGTGCCACTTACCTTAGGGTGCAGAATTGGTTCAAAATGATTATAGTCCACTCAAAGTAGACCTCAACAGCCCACACTCCGTTTCAGTAAGTTAGGTAGACCTGCGACGAACCATTGTCTGTCAACAGCCACAACTACCCAAGTTGAAGATGATAGATGGATATATTTGAAAATGTAACGAGTAGGCATTGGGTGGAACACTTCCTATCTTAACATGTGTACCAATTTTCAAGAGCTTTGTCATAAGCATAACATCGTTAACTTTATCAAAGGCCTTTGTAAAATCAGAATAGAAGGCGTCGACTTGGTACCCAGAATCTAGAGCGTTAAGTAAAAAGTCTGTGTGAAGCACCAAATTAGTATTGAAAATCCGGCCACTTAAAAATCCATCTGGTTGTAAAGGAATAATATGAACCATTAGTGAGCTAAAATTATCAACAATGATTTTCTCTAATGTTTCGCCGAAAATATTTAGCTTAGAAATCGAACTATTTTGTTTGATATCTTGCTTATCGGTCTCTTTTGGAATCGGAGTTATGATAGCTTTTTTCCAAATGTTAGGAAAAGAACCTTTGAATACAGACTTTTGATATATTATAGTGAGTGAAATAGAGAGTGAGTGGGATGGCGAGCTCTTTACTTAGTTTTTTATTAGAAAAGGATGCACTCTTTTGCAACAAGCCTCTTTTCTGACATTTATTAGAACGGATTGTTTCAAAACGATGTCCTGTGTGACAACTATGGATGAAGTATCTACTAGAGGAAAATTGTCTTCATGAGCTGCAGAGAAGATCATCTCAGTATCCGACTGAGGAACATAAACAGAGTTAAAATATTCAACAAATATACGGGAAATACTGGCTGACAGGAAAACTCTTGGAGGCTAGTATTCTTTGGGCAGTTCCCCCTCCCCCCAACGTACCCGAGGAAATTCCCGCAGAGGGGTGCAGGTCGACAGGAGCATTGCTGGAGGCTAGCATTCTTTGGGGAGTACTGCCTCTACGAACCCAATGATAAGGGGTGCGCCGTAAGGTTTCTCCTGAGATGACAGGTAACTACCCTGACTGAATCTGGACTACGCTTTGGACAGCAAACTGGAATTGATGTTTTGGGCTGGCGGAAATGATGGTTTTGACTTAGTTGCTTTGCACGGTAGCGCCGAGGTGACACTCGTGCGGGAGCTCAATTCAACTATAATGCCGTCAACGTCCCGGTAAAACCTTGGAAGGCTTCAGAGTACGTTTGAAGTTCACATCAATGCATTGGTGGTGTAGGTTCGCTGGAGATGGACTCCCGATTAGCGCTGGTCTGGCTCTGAGCACTTGTCTCTATAAGGGCTTGCGTCAACCTTCGCATGGCCTCCCCAATCTGCAAAGATAACCATGGAAGCAAAATGGCGACTACATACACGAACGGAGATAGCGGCTCAGAGGAGGAACCCAATCCAGCTGGAGCAACCAGAGACCCTAAAAAAAGATTTAAAAAACCGAAAAAAAAGAAAACATAAATACCAACAATCACGTCGCAACAAACGGCAGCAGCCACGATGTTAAGAGCACATCGGGAGCTGTACTAACGATGACAAAAACGGCGATGAATACAATGACTGTGAAGACCAACGAAAAACCGAGATTGTCCAGAATGAGATTCTTGCCACGAATGAAGCGAATGCCACAGCGTCCTAAGCAGGAAAAGCAGGAAACTCTACAGGATGTGCCAGATGTTCGAGCGATGGAGGAAAATACAAAGAACATCGAGCAATTGATGATCACTGCTGCGATCACTACGACCGAAGCAAGGGTCGTAACTCCCGAAACAATAGCAAACCATCCTGAAATCTACAAAGAGATCACGATGATCAAATAAATAAAGCGCTGTTTCATCGCCAACGTCGGGAATATAGTGGAAGTACTGTACTTGGGAATGGAAGCCAATAACCCCTCCTAAGAAAGCTGATCGCAAAGTCCGATTGCCGCCCAGCAACTTGAAGAAGAAAGGCTAATCCGAAAAGCGGGAGATATTCTAAAAAGAATAAAATTTGCATGCGACTCGCCAAAAATCACCAAAGCAGTAAAGATTGGGCACCTTGAACTAGAAGAGCTCCTAGACCGCATAGGGCATTATTGGAGGGAATGGTTTAAAGCCGAAGAGGGCTAGAAGGCCAAAGAAGAGCAGAAGGCTAAAGAAACGCTGAGGGCTAATTCTAAAGGGCACGCGCAGATAGCTCCACCATCAAACATCAATAAAAGAATGGCGTCTAGCCCAATCGAAGGATATTGGAATAAAAGTAGGAAGGAAGAGGCATTTGATGGGCGTGGAATGCCAGATCAGGGATTCCAGAAAGTGGTGACAAAAGAAGTGAAGAAAACTGCAAAGAAACCCCTTCAAAAACTGCCAGAAAATAAAGTTCGCACGGACGACCAACAAGAAAAAGGACCTGATTCAAAACAGGAGAGAAAGAAGCCCCGGCAAAGATCCCGGCAGCAGGTGCTGCTCGTAAAAACCCAAGATGGCCGAACCTACGTGGAGGTGCTGCGGGATATCAGGAGCAATGTAAGCCCCGAAGACACCAACGCTGCCACACAAGTAATACGATCAATGCGGTTGGGCCACATATTGGTCGAATTCCAGCAGAGGGCGTCATGAGGAAAGCATTCTGTGACGCAGTAAAGAAACTATAGCCTCGCTCGAGCCGATGGCAACGACCGAAATAAGAGGTAGAAGAGGCCATCAAAAAGGAGTTCCCTAGCGGGGACAGGATCAAAGCGAGACTGACACCAGAAGACCATAGGGAACAATGCATGGCCATCATTGACTTGACCGAAAAAGACGCCGAACGATTTCTGAATAAAGGCAAAGTAAGAATAAGGTGGGTTTTCTGCAGGATACGGCGAAGAGCAGTGCCTCTTCAATGTTTCAAATGCGTCGGCTATGGTCATACTGTACAAGTAGATGATAACCAATATAAACGATTTAAGCTGGGGCCGGTAAACCGATATCAGCAATAGTAAGTCCACCTCGTGCTCACACTGCAGCAATCAGTTGATCTTTGCGTCGCCGCTGTGTAAAACGCACAATAATTTACGGAGGACGGGTCGCTGAAGTCTTGCTTGCTGCACTTTTTGAATTTGATGAATATGGGCGCACTTGATGTTATGTGTCTATATCGAAATCATCCAATGTAAATCCAACGGTCGCACATAGGTCAAATAATATCGAAGATAAATTCTCTATTTTTATCCGGTTTGCCGGAAATTTCAATATTATTTTGTCTCAAGTCCCGTATCGTTTCATTTGCTAGTAAGAGCTCCTTTTGCAGATATGACGGCACAAACAGTTTTCCCTCTAGTAGAACTAGTCAAGAATCAAATTGAATGAACTTACTCTCAATTGTAGCAATTTTAGCGCCAAGTTCTAGCATGAAACGCGTTACACCCTGAATTTTGGCTTACATTATAGAGCTGAAATCTTTGCGAGAACCTTTGACTTCGTTAAAGATGTCAGTTAGAGATGGCATGCTTGATTTAGCCGATCGAGAAGAACGATAAGAAATACAACGCCAAGTGGCTTTCTTTTCTAGTCTCAGTTTCCTATTACTAGCCCCAGACAAACCAGCGTATTCGTAGTGGCTGCTTTCTCCGCATTCACTGATCATATCCGCATTGAAAATGGAATCGCCCCGTTTTGTGCAATGCATTGTCAGAAATTTTTGATTAATATTTACAACAAAATCGAAAGGTGAAAAACCAAAATAGCTAAACAGATGATAGAAAAATGTGTCTTAACCTTTATTATGAAAGCAATAAATGAAAAATAAGATTCACGATGTTCAAATAACGCCCGTCACTCACGAATGCAATGCACCAACTGTGTAACTTGGGTGCTATCGTCGTTTTGGATCGGTTGTCGAAATTCCTTTTGGTAGAACCTACTAGAACCTTCACGACAACACCTGGGAAACCAGGTTTTCCATGCATTCAGTGTTGCCGAGAACCAGAGTCCAATTTCGATCCCGGTAATTTAAGGACGTGTAGTCTGCGTGGTTTAGTGGTTAGAGCACTCATTCCGTAAGCCGAAGGTCCCTGGTTTGAATTCGTTGGCGGCAACGAGATTTTGTTTGAGTGATTCTTTGGACGGACTATAAGCCTGTTCAGTTATGATACGTGCTGGCTTAAAAATCAGAACATATCGCAGCTGGGTGGACGGACACACGACCAAAGGGTGATACTAACCATATCACCCTGGGAGTGCCGACAGATTCGATCATGGTAATGAGATGCTCTAACGGGCGAAGGCCTGAAAGGGGCTGTAGTGCTACAATTTTAAGCACCCACTAGAGCGATAACTCCTGTCTGTTCACAATGATCCAACGCAGTCTGCTATCTGCTGTTCGGTCTTACATACATTAGGACTAGAGATATTGGGATTGAATTACGTACGTCTTATCCCTCGGTGACGGGCGCCTCCCCTTAAGCTAACCAATCTACGTCATCAACTTCACCAAAAGATCAAAACGGCCGGACGTGCCAACACAACCCGATTCAACCTGTGATCCTAACCCTCTCAATATAAAGGAGATCAAAGTGACGCGGCCAGACATTATAATGTAAGGCTGAACCGACATTTTTTCAAAAGCAGGGTATTAAAAGTTGTAGGATCGGGACGATATCTCTTGACGGATCTGTTTGGCAAAGAAGTAGGTATATACCACGCAAAAAACTTGCGTCAGTAACAACTAACCTGGTTCATCGTTTGCCTCACTGTTTGTGTTAATGCGTGCTAAGTATCTTAGCTCTGCCTGTTTATAGGTATTCGATTGTCTCTCTCTCTCACTTTTTTGCCCTAACCTGTCCATCCGATGGCGAGTGTTTCAGCACCTTTTTCATAGTTCCCACATCGCTGAAAAATTAGCTGCCCTATAGTAATCGAGCAATCCATAACATACTATACATGTGAACTGCTCGAGAAACTGCAGGAGAAGCGCTTAGGCAATCTTTCAGTTATGACAGCCATTTTAATCACATATACATCCACCCTGTTGGAAACATAAGGATTAGTTGTATCATCAGTAGCATATGCAGGACGTGAAAAGACCGCTTTGGGTTTTCATCAGGCCGAATTATATATCTTATTCATACGCGTGAAAAATATAATTGTAGTCTGGTCGTTGCGTTGGCGAAAAGAACCCGCCCCATGAGACCGCAGAAAATTAGCTTTAAAAATCAGGGTACCTACGAGAAATTTGCCTTTCCATGGTGGTGGTGCCATCGCGATTTACTGTCCGTCTGTCCATCCATTCGTCCATGTGTCAAACCAATTTTTCCCGCAAACGATAGAAGCTAAAAGCATCAAATTCTGTATAGAGGTGAAAAATGGTGCCCTTTTCAAAGTCTAACTCCAAAAAATTTTTATAAGATATTTAAGAGGGGCCACCCCTTACAAGATAGTGGCCCCCTGAAAAACAAAAATTTCCTCAAAGGTAGCCGATATGGGTGTCAAATAAAAAGTATTGATGAGATCTATTCAAAACAGGTCTTAAACTAACATTTTTTACTTCAGGGGGCGCACAGGGAGGGGAATACACGCATAATTTGTGTCCACCCCCCTCGCGATTGGACACCTTTGATCCGAAAAATCTATAAAAATAATGGAGGTAGATGTTTATGAGCACAACAACAGCAAATAGCTCAGAAGTCCAAATTCGTTCAACTTTGTTAATAATAGTATGATCTTTGAATTTCACATTTTCCCCAATAAAATCGTATGGATGCCGTTAATCTCAACAATAACACACGATTTTGGTGTTTGAAACGAAACGAAAGAACTACTTTTGTACAAAAATAACTTATCATAGATTTCAAAATGATTTGTAATGCCTCTAATACAATGTCTCAATTTGCCATGTGATTTTTTCGATTTTTCATTAAATGTAAAATTTATGATTTTTGACAGTTTATAAAAAAACAATGGATTTGATTTTTTCATGTGTGAAAAATGTGTCTGGATTTTCATTGGAATTTAACATTTGATCTTTTTAAAATTTTCAGATAAGATCGATTACATAAATTTTTTTTGGAATTCATTGTTTGAGTAATTTTTGTTATTTGCAACAAAATGGCGACCGTTGGAAATGGAGAAACAATGGATTTTTTTTAAACTTGCAGATCTCTACAACATGGCTCTTGACTTCATTCGGTGCTGATGACTACATTTCGGAGAAGTTGGGTACAAAGCCCTTCTGACATGAGCGTAGGTCTGTCTGCCCAACTTGTTTTAGTTGAAATTGCTCCAGTTTGATTCGGTCCCCCTCGCAACCACTATCTCCGTTCGTGTGTGTAGTCACCTTTTTGGTCCTATGGTTAACATCAGGGAGGCTATTCGATGATTAACACAAGCCCTTATGAGGACAAGTGCTCAGAGTCAGACCAGCGCTATTCGGAAGTCCATTTCAACTGAACCTACACCACTAACCCACTAACTTCGAATGTACTCCGAGGCCTACCAAGGTTTTACCGGGATGAAGACGGCATGATAGTGTTACACTACCAGTATACCCTATGTATACTGGCATGACTTGAGAGCTTAATATGAAGTATATTCTATAGACACATCAATGCTCCAGGGGAGAGAGAGATCTTCCTGCAAAACTTACCTTCTACTGCATGCATCTGAACTAGATCAACAAAGATTCAGGGTTTTTAATGAATTAATTTTATTTCTTTGCTTCATTGTTTTACATATACACGTTAAATTGAATTTATATTCACCCGTTAATTTGAATTTTGGTTCATGTCACTTGATGTTTCTTGATAAGATAAAGTTTTTGATTGAATTTTATGAGAATAAGATTATAATATATTAGATGTAGGCTAAAAGTTCACTGCCCCATCACCATTATAATTAATTTTTGAACAACTTTGGGTGGTTTATATCCTTTTTCCAATTGAATCATAAAATATAATATAATTTTAATTGAATTTTGTATTATTTTTTGATTAAATGCCTTTGATTAGCAATGCATAAATTTAGAGAGCCATTTGAGCCATCAAGTTTTTAGTATTTATATTGTTTTGAATTTGCTTTATAGTCTTTGGAAAATTATAAAGATTAATATTGAATAAATCGCTTTTAGCATTGACTCGATGTTCTTTGGGGCCAGCACAGGACTTCACGCTTCGCATGTGAGCGTTGGCTTATAAAGGGATGTAAAGTTTTGGTACATACACGGCGTGGTACGCCAAAAAACCGAACGAGGATCACGGCTTGAGCCAACACCTTACCGTTTAGTTATAAATGAGCGTGCCCTGCTAACGTACTACTGGAACACAACTAATCAAACTATTGGATCAGGGTGGCCATACGACGTGAAATTCTAAAAGGCCGAAGTAAGATCTCGGCTTAAGCCAACACCTCACCCCTCACCATTTGTTAAACTGATATTTTACAACGGCAACCCGTGTACTAGCAGAGTTTAATTCCTACTGAGCTCCAAGTACTCGACCAAGCGAGTTACTCTGAGTATCAGACGACCACAATTCCAAAGAAATGGTTAACAAACATATGATAAGAGTCCATATGACTCATTTACAAATTTAATCTAAGTAAGACTAATCACCTTATGACGGCCATAGAATATATTTTCGTAAGATAGATTTGTACAAGATAGATTTTTATAATGACCTTTTGACCTAATGACCAATTCCAAAATGTAAGAATGCACATGGCGCATCAACATAAGAGTTACGATAAGATTTGTACAAGATAAATAAATAGTACTAATGACCTGGTAATTTAGAAGATAAGATTTTCTCTATATATATTTAAGGAAAAACTTTAGTTAAGTCAGTCTTGTAAGCAACTTCATATAATAAAATACTGTCTCCTGGTATTTCTATTTTTTCTCTATTTAACATTTCTTCAGTGGACAAATTAGTTCAAATAACTGGCGCAGTCGGACTTCGAACTAGAAAAACACTCTGGAGGAAATAATCAGGAAATTTAAACAGTTAAATTTTCCTAGCCATCAGGACTCACAAGGAGGAGCTGCAGTATTGCTATCAAAAATGGACTTCAAGCAATTATCAGCATATATCCATTCCCTCCCGCCTTTTGACGGAAGTCAAATTGATCTATTTCCATTCATCGATGCGATAGATGCCGTGAATCAAATGATAATTTCAAACCAATTTAAAACAATCTTACATCAGCAGGTTCTTACAAAGATTGTAGGAAAAGCACGCGAGCTGATACATAGTCACATCACTACAAATTGGTAAGAGATCAAAGCACTGCTCATCAATCATTTTGACACCCCGGAGAACGAGACCCAGCTGATGGAGAGGTTATTGGCAGCCCGTTTTACAACCCCAGGACAACTATATGAGTACATGTGTAAGTGTTTATTTAAACTAAACCATAAAATTAGTTATAGTAAAGAATATACAAATAGTCAGAAAAGTGAACTAATTAAACTTAAAAACCAAATCGCCAAAACAATCTTTATAAGCAAGTGTCCTGAACCAATTCGTGCGATTATTCACGCATATAAGCCAGAAACGCTCGAAGACGCGTATAAAGTTCTAGTAAATACGGGTTACCTAAATTATGGATCAAAGAGGCGTGATCCAGTTCCCTTTCGACAAAACCAGGCTAGTGGTCAAAATGCAAACGTGTTCCCCTCTAATTTTGATTCGGAGCAGAGGTTTAACGCCAGTGATTACCCTGAAAATAGTAACCCTCAGGGGCCTAGAGCCAGAGTGAATTCCATGAATAACAGAGCAAGTTTTAACCAAAATAATTTAACTCTAACTTCTGATGTGTCTATGAACACAGCCTCTTCTCGTTCAACATCTCTTTACATTGATACGGATTTTCAGTTGCTAGCCTCGGACGAAAACACTTCTTGCCCATTGTTTTATTAACTATCGAGGACAAAAAAGTTCGTTGCCTCATAGATACAGGTTGTTCAACGTCTTTAATGAACAAGAAACTTGTTGCGCATCACAAGCATCACACCTTGGCAAATCCTCTGCACATCTCTTCAATTAACGGAAACTCTTCTGTGACTAATGGATTCTGTTCTTAGTTTCCACGAGAATTTTCTATTCAAGCTAAAATTGAGTGGAAACTTGTGGACCTACATAATAAAAACTTCGATTGTACTATCGGCCAAAATATACTTGCCCCCACAAATGCAATCATAAATTTCAAAGACAATACGTTAGGGATAAATGGAATAACCATCCCTCTTAACTCAAATGAGACTGAAGTCTACCATGCGATTTCAAAACCATTCTATGAAGCCGAGATAGATAGCAATAAAATTGAAATTTATTCTGATGAAGAATGCTCCTTAATCGAGCGAATGAAAAACGAATTTAAAGACCTAGAGTATAAAAAGGATGATCCTTTAACTTTTACTCATGAAGTTAAACATGAGCTTAAACTCACGGTAAATACCCCGATTTACCAGAAAAACTATAGGTATCCATATTCCTTGAGAGATTTCGTAAAGAAACAAATTGAAGAAGATCTCAGACAAGGAATAATTCAACGGTCAAATTCACCGTATAATTCGCCAATTTGGGTTGTTCCAAAAAAAAACCCCAGGAGAACATCGACTTGTTATTGATTTTCGAAAGATCAATAATATTACGATCGAGGACAAATACCCCATCCCTCAGATCGATGATATTCTTGGAAAATTAGGAAATGCGAATTATTTCACTACGGTGGATTTAGCAAAGGGGTTCCATCAAATTGAAATTAAACCCGAAGATCGCCACAAAACCGCCTTTTCAACAGATGAAGGGCATTTTGAGTTTAATAGAATGCCGTTTGGGTTGAAAAATGCACCGGCAACTTTTCAGCGGCGCATGGATTCCATTTTAAAGAAATATATTGGAACGAATTGCATTGTTTATATGGACGACATCCTCATTTTCAATTCCTCTATTGAAGAGCATGAGGTTGCTCTACGGAAAATTCTTCAAACACTACGTCAGGCACAACTTAAAATTCAATTTTCTAAAACCTCCTTTCTTAAGAAAAACACTGAATTTCTTGGTCATGTTATCACCCCCCCAGGGCATAAAACCAAACCCTGAGAAACTTAAAGCTATCCAAAAGTTCCCTATCCCTACCACACAAAAGCAAGTAAAATCATTTTTAGGACTCACGGGGTTTTATCGGAAGTTCATTAAAGATTACGCCAAAATAGCTAAACCTTTAACTATGACATTGAAAAAAAATAGCAAAGTCGATGTGTCTGATAAAAGCTACGTAGACGCATTCGAAAAACTAAAACTATATATTCTAAATGATCCTATATTGGCACACCCAGACTTCGAGAAACAGTTTACTTTGACCACAGATGCCAGCAACTTTGCCATAGGTGCAGTATTAAGTCAAAATAATAGACCTATTAGCTTTGCATCCAGAACCCTAAACGACCACGAAACAAGGTATGCAGCAATCGAAAAAGAGCTGCTTGCTATAGTCTGGGCCATGAAGCATTTTAGGCCATTTTTGTATGGCAGAAAATTTCTCTTACAAACTGACCACAAACCGTTAGTTTATTTAGTAAATTTAAAAGAGCAAAACGCTAAGTTACAAAGATGGAAAATGAGGCTAATAGAGTACGACTTCATCACCCAATATATCAAAGGAAAAGAGAACTATGTTGCTGACGCACTTTCTAGAGTTGAAATCCATGCAATAAACAACAGCGATACAAATTCGCTAGCTACACAGCACACGGCTCAGGAAGATAACACAAACTACATAGCTATCTCTGAAAAACCTTTGAATATATACAAAAAGCAGCTCGTTTTCAAGTTAGGCAAAACAAACAGTACTAAAAAGCAATCTTTTAATGGTAAAACGCGCATAATTTTCACATTCAAAGAATTTGACAATAAAAATATAAATTACATACTCCAAAATCATGTACCTCAATCTGGAACCACAGGAGTCAAATTCTCTAACAAGGAAGTTCTCCTACAATTTCAAAAATATTATAACACATAGAAGTGTAATAATCCTAAAGCTTGTATAGTTCAAGCTAATAAACTTCTTTGGGATTGCAACAGCGTCGAGATCAAGGAGCTTATTGCCAAAGAACATAGAAGCAATAATCATCCTGGGATAAGCAAAACCTATGATATAATATCAAAGAAATATTATTTTCCTTACCTGAAGGAAGAAATCTCAAATTTTATTAACAACTGTTCCATATGTGCTCAATCAAAGTACGAACGAAACCCCCCAAAACTGAAATTTCAATTAAGTCAAACTGCGAAGCACATACGAGACAGTTATCATATCGATATTTGGTTCAGGGATAAGAATGCTCCTTATCTCACATGTTTAGATAAATTTTCGAAATTTTTTACAATCATACCGATTAAAAACAGACAATGGGACACTATCATGCACGCTCTACGTGCAATCTTCAACAAGATAGGTAAACCTAAACTTATTGTTTCTGATAACGAAGGTGCTCTAGACTCAGAAAAGACAAAGAGCTGGTTGGAAAAAGAAAATATTGAATACCACTTTTGTTCACCACATCACAAGACCGGCAATTCAGACATTGAAGAAGCCCATCGTTCACTAAATGAAAATTTACGAACGTTCCTTCTAAGATGCAAGCAAGAAGACAAATCTCTGCAGGAACTTAAGCCGATTGAAGAATGCATATCCTCTTATAACAATCTCGTTCATTCTAGTCATCAAGAAAAACCTGCGGATATATTCTTTAACGCGTGTAGTACACCCAATGCAGACATATTCGCAAGGCTACAACATTATAAAGAACATACAATTAAAAAACGAAATGAAGACAGACAAAATGTCGATCTAGATGATTCACTAGTCAAACATCCCAACCCAATAAAACTAACCCCCCGTTATATAAAAAAATCCAAAAACTCAAAAATACATCCACAAAGACTGAAACGTAAATTTTTCCATTCCAGGGATGATTCTAATAATCTCATTTCTAATGCTCCCCGGAACGATCAGTGTAACCATGTCTCCACTTACTCAACAGAACGGATATGTGGCTATCGAAGTAGCAGCCCAATACACGGTTACGAGCAAAGCAATAGTTGGGTACCCTGTACACCAAAAGGATCTCGAGCAGCTTACTTCCTACCTCAAACGAGGGCTGTTAAATCTGAAAAATCAGAGAACAAACATAGACCTGACAGCATCTGAGCAAATTATTGACCACTTGCATTCTGAAATCTCTGCTCTATTTTCGAGTTCACAAAGGTACAAGCGAGGGCTATTGTATCCAATCGGAACTATCCGAAAATGGTTAGAAGTGACCATGGATAACGAAGACCGACAGATTATACAGCAAAATTTTTACAAAATAGAAAATAACGAGAAAGCCTTACAAATTAATGAGGAAAAACTTTTAAAATGTAATAACGACGTGCAAGCCAGCATACGAAACATTACTCGACAACTGGAAACAAACAATCATTTGATCGAAACCCATTCAGTCCAAATTGTTTCAACAATAAATAATCACACGGAAATTCTAAGCGCAATGCAAAACTTCTTACACTTCCAACAAATTTTGAACCTAGCCGTCGAAAAAGTCGAACAGATAAACGAAATATTTTTGAACAACAAAGCACACCTCCTTCACAGAAATATTTTGACAGATCGCGACATAATCACATATGAAATAACGCCTTTAAAATTACAGTACATACAATCCGACGTACTTATTGATAGAGAAAAATTAATAATTTTTATTGAAATCCCATTAATTTTGGAACCAATCTCAATAATTAACATTTTTCCGCTACCTAATAAACTCAACTTGCAACTTTATACTCCAGAAACTAGATATTTTCTTCAAAACGGCATCGCCAGAAATATAGATACAAATCAACCAATTCAAGACACTTGTGTTCGATCTATTCATAAGTTAAAACCAGTAGATTGTAAATTAATCGAGGATAATATGAACCATGCCTACGAAATTAACCAGAACACTTTCCTTTTTACAAATATACTTGCAAAACATGTCTATTATTCTTGCAATAACTCCAATGAGCATCAATTAATGGTAGAATTTAAGAACTTCATTATAAATTTCGAATTTTGCAGAATTAGGGTTGGAAAATATGTTTTTTCAAATACTATTAAGGAAGAATGTACTCCAAAAATTTTAGCTCAAGCCAATCCCATAGCAAATTATTCAGTATAACAGCCACTTAAATTTGAACATTATATAGACATAAAAAATAAAACTATTGAGCTGGGGCGAATCCAAGAATTACTAAAATTAAATACGACCCATAACCTACTAAAGTTTACAATACCGACTGGTATAATAGCAACATTATCACTGGCACTTATCTTAGCATATATTTTCAAACAAAAGTATTGCAATGACAAATTGAAAATAAACATCACCAACAAATCTGAGGACAGATTTCCAACAAGGTCCCGAGGAGTTACGTCTGAGTATCAGACGACCACAATTCCAAAGAAATGGTTAACAAACATATGATAAGAGTCCATATGACTCATTTACAATTTTAATCTAAGTAAGACTAATCACCTTATGACGGCCATAGAATATATTTTCGTAAGATAGATTTGTACAAGATAAATTTTTATAATGACCTTTTGACCTAATGACCAATCCCAAAATGTAAGAATGCACATGGCGCATCAACATAAGAGTTACGATAAGATTTGTACAAGATAAATAAATAGTACTAATGACCTGGTAATTTAGAAGATAAGATTTTCTCTATATATATTTAAGGAAAAACTTTAGTTAAGTCAGTCTTGTAAGCAACTTCATATAATAAAATACTGTCTCCTGGTGTTTCTATTTTTTCTCTATTTAACATTTCTTCAGTGGACAAATTAGTTCACGTAACTAGCGCTTATATCTGGTCGTGTGGTGAGCTCTTACTCCAGTGCTACCGAAAAAACTACTGAAGAGGCGAGTACATGCGTTCTCATTCCACAGAAGCTCTTCGGTCCCACTTCATCTCGTTTGCATGTAAATGCAGAGAACCACAAAGCGATATTCTCAAAGCGCAATCAGGGAAAACGGAATTTGCAGAAGAGCGAGGAGAGCTTTTGAACTGATTGTCGTGTACAGCATACACCTTCCTGCAGTTTTCGACTCGCTGACTTGCAATCGCTCACGAGACACATTTTGCTATTGTCTCTTCCATGTTCCCCGCACACTCGTTGTTGCTTTCCATAGGTTGACTTGTACTTGCTCACGAAATACATTCTGTTGCCGCATACCTTCTATATGCGACGCCACGGGCTGATTGGAACTTGGTGATAACACTTATCATCAAAATGAACGCAAAGTGGAAAGCGGTGTTGTTGCTCGCTCATACCTATAAGCATCAATACCATTGGCTAGCTTAAAGCATAAGGCGGCGCGTTTGCCCATTCATAACAATATTTGGATTGGAACCGTTCACCTCGGCGCTTTCGTGTAAAGCAACTTGGTCTAAACCATCATATCCGCCAGCTCAAAGGATCAATTCAAGTTTATCATCCAAAGTGTAGTCCAGATTTAGTCAGGGTCATCGCCTGTCGTCCCAGGAGAAACCTCACGGGACTAGCATTTTCGCTGCGGGAGATTGCTTCAGTTTGGTGGGTATACATCAGTAGCATCAGTCCCAGGACTATTCGATAGCTAGGATCTTAACAAATTTTAACGCTTTTAAAGACTTCCTTCTGCAGTGCAGGTCACTTAATTAAGCCTGGGGTTAGAGTCAAGTAGTAGTATCTGCGTGACATCATTTATGTTTCAATTCCAAACCTTGTTAGCAAAAAACTTTCACATGACAATAGTCACCGATTCGCGATACTTGGATAAGTAAAGCACATTTGAATAAGTTCTTATGAAGCGCTTCGCTTATAACTAACGAACCTGCGCTGCCGTTAGAGGAGCTGGTTTGCCAGATCATCAGCCATGATGTCCTGAACGGACTAGAGACTTCTTCAATTCACTACAATCTTGATTTTGCATGTTTCAACATGGACATTTTTATCTCTTTTTCTCCTCTTCTTAGTTGGACTTTCAATTTAATGTGTTTCTACTTCAGTTTAATTATGCCTTTTTTAGTCAGTTGTTTTGTTTATTTAATACTCGTAAGTTAATTCTCTTTCTTTTTAAAAAGCCATCGGTTCTGGCTTTTTACAGGGAAAAGACCCGTTTTGACTCCTTTGAGTCATCTTTAGTTTGTCTTTTTTTGAAGAAATGATTGTTCACAACATTCATAGATACATATAAATTGAAATCTTTACTGCTGAGAGTATGTAATCCTAGTAATGAGTATTTCAAAAAAAGTAGAAACTACAAAGCTATGCATATTTTTCCATGTATTTTTTTCTACGAAATTGAAACAGCCAATTCCTAATGCTGTCTAGGTTGATCTTAGCAATGATTTGAAAGAAATCTGAAAAGTAAATTGCTTCTTTTTCGTAAAAAACAAGGCAAGTGCTTAATCATTTCCAGTGTTAGGTACTATTATAAAGGATTCTAGACATCATCACTCATTCCAACACCCATTTAACCTTTGGATTATATCCGCTATCAGTATTATGTATGATCGACGCTGAAAGAATATTCACTGAATTTTGACTTGAAAACCTTGGAGTAAAGCTATCAAACTTGCTAACAAAAAGAATCACTCGGGTAGATTCAGAAAAATTAGCATTTTTGGCAGATATTTCACATGTCGAAGTGTTGTTTATTAAGTTATTTAACATGAATAACATGTGAGCATGTTGGCATAGTAGACACGTTTGTAGGAATTTTCTCCCAGCCGATGACCACAAGTTAAACATGTTTATGTCTCTCCCCCTTATCTGAGGAAATATCTATAATTGATTGCGAATCAAATCGGTTGTGCTGCAGATGATTTAATCAAAATAAAGTACCAAATGTAAACATTTTGATTGAGTATAATTTACAAATTTAAATAAATCAACAATTAGACACAATAGAATTTTAATGCGAGTTACTGACTTAAGTCTTTCGTTTTATTGATACATGAAATTCATACGCGTAAGTTTCAATGGTAATGTGCAATATCTGCTAAACTAATCAGTATACAGGAAAAACGAGCATCACGCTCTGTTTCTGTACCCTAACTCGTAAGAAAACACGTACATACATATTATGAATGTCCGTAGAGCCGCTGCTATAGCCAGGCAAAATATACTTATTGGATTTGAAACAACTTTTTAAGAAAAAACAATTCAAGTAGGATACCAAATAGTTTGGTAAGTTTTGGTAATGAATTAGGCTGCAGTAAGTTGAGTGTAAAATTTACTAAGAGTTTTCAAATCCAAACGAGAAATATTCAGGGAGGTTTTGTGATCGATAATATTCGTCTTTAACTCATGGCACCGTTATAATTAGCACCATGCTGAGTAGGAAGAAGAGGACTTCCACGAAGAAGCTTTTCCATAATCTGTATAACTTATAGAGGAAATATGATTCGCTACAATAACATATCCAAATAATGATTCAGACATATTTTTATATCAGTGGCAAACAGAAAGTACGTGATTTTTTCACCAAACACTATTTCGAGATATTTATTAAATCAAGAGTTAGTGTCAAGCCTGATCGTTTACTACTCAAACTGTTCTCTGTTAAAATCATGAGATTTTAAGGAACGTAGTTAAATATAAAGCCAAATTAAACAGAGCCAAAACGAAATCTTATTAGAAAACAAAACAAAATCTCCCAACTCAGCCCATTTGAAAATTAATTTAGAAATTAATTCCAAAGCAGACTGATTGTTTATAATGAATAAGAAGTGGCTAGAAAGCTCACTCCTCTGTAAAGCGAAGCAAAATTAGTTTTAGTGACACTTTGCACTTCCGTGTGGGGCTTTCGGTCCCCTATCAGATGGTTCCTTAAAAGGCAGATAGAGGGTGTCCTAATCGGATAACCTGTGGCGACCATCTCAAGGATGTTTGACTTTACACATCTGGCAACCAATCAGCTAGCAACAAGAAGACTTATCATCAGCTGTTCTCTTTGGCTTTTGTTCACGAAGCAGACAAGTTTAGTTTCAGTTAACGAAATGTGATATATTTAGATTTTTGCAATAAATTGTTATTTTCCACATTAAGTGAGTTTAACGATTGCATTGTGCACGTCTTAATCCACGGGATTCAAGGTGGCGCCAACTGGGGACCCTATCATCGACGTGAGCCCCGGCTAGGGGAGCACCCATTAAAATTTCGACCGAGGATTTGACAACCGGCATGTTTGTTCAACATACACCGCGTCAGGTGCATTCTGGCTGCTAGCGAGGATTCCAAACTCTACAAACTCGCAAAAATAGCAGACCGCATAGTGGAAAACAGTGTTCTGGCTTACGTATTGGCTATAGGGGCCACTCCACCACAGGCAAGCGCGCCTGACACGTCAGAACTCAACAAACGGCTTGAAAAAATCGAGCGTCAAATTAAAAACGTTGTCGTTCAGATGACAAAATCAACAAACAATTGCAACCCCTCTGATTTGCACGGTTCGGCAGGTGGTGCAAAAGGCCACTGCACTTCAAATAACAACGAGGCTTGCTATTACCATAAAAGGTTTGGCGTAAAAGCGAAGCGGTGCTCGGAACCCTTGCTCGTTTTCAAGCAAATCAGCATCAGGGAAACTGAGACAGTTGCCTTCCATCACCGGAGTGGTAGACAGCATAGATTAAATTACAACGCGTATGATCGCGAACTACAAGCTACTTATGCCGCAATCAAGGTTTAGGTATATTCTGGAGGGTCGGCATTTTATTATCAAAACCGACCACAAGCCTTTAATCTACGCATTAGCTCAAAGGCTTGACAAAGCCAATCCGAGACAATTGAGACAGTTGGACTTCATCTCCCAGTTTACGATGGAGATAGTCCACATCTCCGGCTCGGAGAGTCTGGTAGCCGACGCCTTCTCCAGAATTAATACGAGCAACATGCCATTCACCTTAGACCCAACTCAACTAGCCGAGGCTCAACAAGAAGACGACGAGCTTCGTGTGCTCCTAGACAACAGCAACAACACGGGATTACAGCTACAAAAGCTGCCAATCGGTACTGTAACAGTTTACTGCGATATTTCAACGGAACACATTCGTCCTTACGTCCCACTGAAACTTCGTCAACAGGCTTTTGCTTCAGTTCACGGACTCACTCACCCGAGTGGCAAGGCCACCCTTCATTAACTGCGTAAAAAATACGTATGGCCCAGCATTTGGAAGGACACGATACGATGGACCCGCAACTGGATCTCCTGTCAACGCTCGAAAATCCAACGACACAACAGGAACCAGTCCATCTCAACAAACGTACCGAACGAAAGATTCGATCATGTACACATCGACATCGTCATTCTGCCATTGGTGAGCGGGTATCGATACTGTCTTACCATGGTAGACAGGTTTTCACGGTGGCCAGAAGCAATCCCCATGCAAGATATGACTAAGGACACAGTCGCCAACGCTTTTTACAGCACAAAACGTTGACAACCGACCAAGGCGCTCAATTTGAAAGCGCACTTTTTCGAGCCCTTACCAATTTGACCGGAATGAAACGAATTAGAACAACACCTTATCATCCTGCATCCAATGGTGCGATTGAGCGATGGCACCGAACCTTCAAATCAGCTCTTATATGCAGTCAACCAACATCCTGGATAGAACTACTTAAAACTGTTCCACTAGGATTGCGAACGCCTTTCAGCTACGTGTTCCGGGCGATTTTTTTACAAACGAGGATATGCCAACCAATCCCACCTTTTTGTCGAGAAATTTCGTGAGCACATGCGACTCCTTCGGCCGACACCAACAACTCATCACATAAAAAAGAAGCCTTTTTCAATACAAGGATCTCTACACTTGCACTCATGTCTTCCTGCGAGTCAATGCAGTCAGACAGCCATTGGAGCAAACCTACACAGGACCACACGAGGTGGTTAAACGAATCAACGATCACGTCTTCATTATCAAGATAAAGGGACAAGATGCGACCGTCTCAATCGAACGACTCAAACCAGCGTATATTATAAAAGATGACAACGAACAACATCATGACATTCCCCTCAGAACGTACAGTCGGACGTCAAAGCCAACATCAACTTGACGTCAATTCTGAAAAGGGGGTAATGTGGCGATCATTAAAACTATTTCCACCACTGAGTGGCGCTGACATCATTTCGAGGAAGTTTGACTTTACACATCTGGCAACCAATCAGCTAGCAACAAGAAGACTTATCATCAGCTGTTCTCTTTGGGCTTTTGTTCACGAAGCAGACAAGTTTAGTTTCAGTTAACGAAATGTGATATATTTAGATTTTTGCAATAAATTGTTATTTACCACATTAAGTGAGTTTAATGAATGCATTGTGCACATCTTAATCCACGGGATTCAAAGCGGCTACAAACTGACGGGTATGTGGGAAATAAAAGACCATTTGTCGACCAACAACCGACCAAATCAACGCTCCACTTAGTATTTACTTGTCATGGAACCAAGACAACAGCAACGACTGGTACAAAGAAGAACACAAGGAAACGGTTAAAAAAAGGAACTTGATGCACAAGGAATACATCCAGTGACAAACTTGGGTCAAAGAAGAATAAAACAATACCCTCCAAAGAAAAGCTGAAAAACGTACCTATCAAATCCAAGATCCAAGAGATAAAAAAAAACTTTACCCTTTATGAAGTCAGATCGCCGTATGCCTCTGTTGGACAACTTAGGGATGGCTTCAATCCACAAACAAGTCTTTGCAAAAGTGCATAAGGAGCAATGATAGGTAACCCAGTCCAAATTAAAAACAGATGGTTGCAATATTTCCAGAAGCTATTCACAGCGCCCCCAACAATAACTGCAGCTGTGAACATTCCAGATGTAGAGCAAGAAGTCACAGTTTCACCACCCACCAGAAGCAAAGCATAAGCAGCCGTACGTGAGCTCGAGAAAAATAAGGCTCCTGGAATAGATGGAATACCAGGAGAAATGCTCCAGGAAGAGGGACGCCTCCATCTAAGTAACCTTCTCCATCGACTTATATGCAGAACATATACAGAGGAGCGGTTATCAGGAGAAATATAATATTTCTTATGAACAATAAGGGTGTCAAGTTAAGGTGTAAAAATTAAAGAGGTTTCGCTTTTATGAATACGTTTTATAAAGTACTCTCCAAATCATAGAAAGAAAACCATCTTCAAAATGCCCAAAAAAGAATGAAATAAATTTTATGGTAGCGGCGCCATATCAGTTTTTCCGTTTTTTCTTTTTTTGTGATAGTGCACATATTGGAAGTTTTTATGTTGAAATGAGGAAATTGATTTGGCACGGCTCCATAAAATTTAGTTCATTCTTTTTAGAGTTTTTCTTATAAATTTTTTTTCATTTCACTCTTTTTAGAAGCAAACTTTTTCATTTCAAATCTATTGAAATTCAGTTACTTGAATACATGTGTATTGTCGGAATCATATTGTACAAGCAAAATAAAATATATCAATCGTACCAATTGCTACTAGTCAAAAGAATGACTAATACATGGGCCTAAGATACTAGTAAAAAGAGTTCATTCTCAGCCACCGATAAGGCAACACAACCGGAGTAAATTAAAAAAAAACGATTGAAATATGAAGAGCCGCTACACTCTGCAGTGTTCATATTAACTGAATTTTGTTCTGACACATTTTAGTCGAAGAGCTCATCAACCGCTAGCTTGGTTTAAGGTTTCATTAAAATCCAATATAAATTGTAGCTTTTTTTGTGGTTGAGAGGTGAATGTCATTTACTAGACTGGATTGGGCTACCCGCTAAACACTTACCCTGTCAACCCGAGCACCCCACCTGGATCCGTTTGACATATTACTTCGGTCTAGGTCCCATTTTGTTAAGCCATGAGGCGCCTTCAAGCTGGGGGATTCCTCTTCTAGCGGAAGGGGAAAAGAGAAAAGGAATTGCTAGACAAGCAACGTCCCCGGCTGCTGTGATTTCCTTTTGTCCTTTAGGACTGCCCAAGCATAATGTACCATATGGTTCCATTCTCCACCCATTTAAGCATCACCGCGACTATATTATCTGGAGTGAACTCTCCCGTCTTCCTGTAGAAGTCTCGTCGCAGCCTGTCCCATTTTGTGCACGCAAAAAATGTGTGGCAGGCATCGTCTTTCTCTCTGGGCAGAACCGACAGTCGTGGGATAGTGTCTTACCAATATTGTGCTGGTAAGACTGAAAACACCCATGCCCGCTCAAAAGCTGGATCAGAAAGAAGTCAGTCTCACTATGCCTTCGATTTAGCCATGGTCTTACATCCAAGATGAGGCGCGCAGTAAAGCTTCCCTTCGTGCGATTCACCCAATACTACTACCAATCGTGGAGTGAGCCTTGTCTCTCCTCCCCAACAACCGTTTCCCCCGCGTCCCCACTTCGGCGCAGGTAAACAGCGCGGCGCTCTCTAGCACTCTGTACCTGTACCAAACGTTTTCGGTAAACCTCCTTACCAAAAGCATGGCCCCATATTTCTGCTCCATAGAGTATCACTGGGCCTACAGCATTCATCAAGAGGTGTCTTCTTGATGAGTTGGGTTCCATAAGTCGACTCAGAGCCGATATTCCCAAAGAAGCCTTCTCAGCCGCTGCTCTCATTTGCTCAGAGAAACTCATCGTCGAGGCGATCAGTGGCCCCAGGTCCTTCACCGCTGGCTTCAATTCGATTAGTATGTCTCCAATACTGATAATTCTTACTCTAGGGACTTTCTTTTTGTCTAAGTGACCACTTCACCTGCAAGCAATCATCCAGTCTCTTACTAGTTGCATTATCATACCTAGCCTAAAATGCACTTGTTCAACGGTGCGTCCAGCGACCAGACCTACAACATCATCCGCATAGCCGACCAAGTGCAACTCATCCGACATTTCTAGTCTCAGTAGCCCGTTGTCAGACACGTTCCATAGGTATGGGCCAAGGATAGATCCCTGGCCAACACCCGATGCAGCTTCCATCCTTCGTTGGCCCTGTTTCATGTCACAAAGCAGGCTTCGGTCCTTCAGACGGTCCCTCAGAGGACGCATTCGATATTCTGGAACTTGAAAAGGGTTTTCTGGCATATCCGGAATATCCACCCATCTAGCAGAGTTGAAGCCATTTGAAACAACGTGTGTCACCATGAGGAAGATCCACCACTTGGTGCGGCTATATGCCTCTGCCTCTTTGACTGCGCTCACCACCTCTGCAATTGCATCAAACGTGGAGCATCCTGCTTGAAAGCCATACTGCTGAGGAGATAGATCCCCAGCAGCAGTGTCTAGCATGCTTAACGGGCCGTATTCAGACGGTGATCTAGGATTTTCCTTCCCCTTGCTAATCAGCGCTAGCCTTGCCATCTTCCATCGTACCGGGAAAATCCTGTCCCGTATCTAAGCGTTGAATACGCTGAGCAGCAAGTCAAAACAATGGTGATAGACAAGTTGCAACAACTCAGCTGGAATACCATCTAGACTTGAAGCCTTCCTCGCTTTCAGTGAAAAGACCGCCTATTCCAGTTTCGGCTGTGTGAAGAGTGGACACTCGATTGCTGTTTCAACATGGACAGTGTCAACATGGACGGGATGAGGAGGGGGGGAAATGCCCTCATTATCTTGTCCATCTTTTCCGCATAATGTATGCAAGGTTTCCGTAGAGCACCGAGCTTCCGCATAACTAGCTTGCAGCCAAGGCCCCACGGATCCTTGTTCACATTGTCCACTAGATCTTGCGAGTAGTGAGCTTCCTGTTGTTAATCAATTGGTGAAGGCATTTCCTGCCCGACTTATATACTGCCACCCAGTTGTATGCCTCGTCATGATTCCGTACCCGTTGAACCTCACGCCGAAGTCTGTAACACTATCTTCGTTTTTCAGCGATTTCAGTCGACCACCAGTACACTAGGGGCTTGCCGCGCAGGCGTTTTTGACGGGGCATAAAAGCACTGGAAGCAGTCATGATTATACTCATAGTTGAGTTGAGTCTTGAGCTGCCAGTTTTTCCGTCCCTTGCGAATCTCCCTGCAGTGGAGCACCTGCTCTGAACACCTATAGGAACCTCTCGACATCCATCCTTCCAATGTTCCACTCAATTGTATACTGGCTAAGTAGTCCTCCAATGCTCTCAAATTGTGTATCCTCTGCACTAAGGCAAATGTCACATCCGGTATGCTTCCTTCACAGCCAATACGCTGGAAAGTCGGAGTCTTTCTGGTGTTTAGTACTACGAGTGCTGTTCTGGCCACCATTACAAGGACTCGTTTTCCCCGCGGATCTGTTTCAGGCATGCGCCGGTCGATTGTTTTAGCGTTGAAGTCTCCCCCAACGAGCACGTTGCTATCTGCGTTCGAGACAGCCCCCTCCAAAGCATTAAGCTTGGCTTGGAAAGATGATTCAGGAGACGATAAAGTCGCCATGGAGAATATCGTCAACGAGGATCTAGATAAATATAGTTCATGGCTTATCGAAAACAAGCTAGCATTGAATACTACAAAGACAAAATACATTATTTTTAAACAGAAGAATAAGGAAGACATAGTAGTTGACCTAAAAATTAAGGGCGAAAGCTTGCAGAGTGTTTGAAATTGAATATCTCGGTCTCACTATCGATCATCGTTTGACATGGTTGCCACACATAAATACATAATTTGAGGAGACAACTAGCACCAATGATAGGAGTGTTGAGAAGATATGGAGGTTTTCCAATGCATATAAAGAAACTTGTATTAAATGCATTTGTACTGACAAAGCTACATTACGCAGTGGCCATTTGGAGTCAATCGTCAAAGCAAAACGTTAATATTATATCCAGGATACTAACTTAAGCCTTTAAAAATATTCTCAGCCTTCCAATTCTCACTCCAACAAGACCAGTGTATTAACGGACCAAAGCACTCACCCTCAGTCAAATCATTATTATGGAGAAGCTAAGTTTATCTTCAAATGTCTAATTTCCAGTGAATCGGAACGAAGCACCTTTGTAGAAGTATCACAAATAAATCCATATAATTCAAGAAATGCCAACAATTTTGTAATACCTTACGCTAGAACTGATCGACTAAAGAACGATGCAACGAATGATGCTCTGCTATATACAACAGTCTTCCAGAAACAGTGAAAAATGTAAACTCATTATTGGTTTTTAAGAAAAGACTCAAGGAACATCTAATAAATTCAAACTAATGATAAGTCCGGAGCATTGAAAATGTAGTATCTTAGTGCATTTTAGACCCTAATGTCGAGATACTTAAAGACAGCTAGTTTTTATAAACTCAGAGTTTTTTTTACTGCATCGTATTATAATATTTTTTTCATCTCTGAGAACTGTTCACAAATCGGACTAGACTAGCAGGAAAGGAGTACTTTACAAGATTTTATGTGTCCCTTATACCGATGTTGTAGCATTGCCTGGAGGCACACGTAGGAATCGATGACGTGTGAAGTGCAGATCGCACGAGCGTTGTACGGCGATGAAAGAGAGTGGTAGGGAATGGAGGTATTTAAAAAAAATAAATCGGTACGTTTGGCGTTAGGTACACACTAAAAAGGTGGTCCCTGAGCGGCGAACTCGCACAAAACCATCTCTCCATCCACAGCTCTCCACCTGGAAATCACCGTTCCGAACCCAGATGGCAGCAGTACAGTTTTATCAGGATACCATGATGTAGAAATTTTAACATGTTGTTGCTCACTCAGCAGCATAAAGTCGTCTTTCATGTCCCTCTCAAACTGCTCATGCAGATTTTGGGCGATTGAATTCCAGTGTAGATTTAGTTGCAGAATGCGGGTCATCAAAGTTCTGATTTTAATTTCATTAGGGTTTCCTGGAAAACCCAACATTTCCCTGATCCCAAGACGTGCCCAAGATGCGGTCTTGAATCAGCATCCTTGCAAAGAATATTGTAACATGTGCAAAAGATTCTAGGAGCTACTGTCGCAATTGCCTTCGCAACGACATCATGATCAACAAGTGAATGTACTCGAAAGCACAAGAATCGACGAAGCATGATCAACATCTGAAACTGACATCACTGCTCCATTCAGAATTGCTGGAATATTCCAGGTAGTTCGCCAATGTACGAGAAATGGATTACATGACTAGAGGCCCTATATAAAGCCGAGCTGAATGAATGGGGCAGATCATTACAACCGCGGTATTACAACCGCGATAGTAAAACCGCGATAGTAAAACTGCGATAGAGTGGAGCGCGAACTAAAGATGATATTGATTGATAAGTAAAGTGAGAGAAGTGATTGTTAGTGAAGACAGTCGTAATAAAAATTTATAGACAAGTGAATAACATTTTAATGAATTTTTGTGCCATAGTTAAGTTGATGATTGTGCATTTTTAGTAAATAAACTCTTTCAACTTAATTTAAAAAACAGTGCGTTTTACTTTCCCGGAACATTAAAATTATCGGCCGCGAACCATAACACGCGACAATACAATGTGCCTCCTTTTCTTTTATGCCCCATTTCACCGCATTTGTAATATAGGTAACTCCTATCGGCTTCGTTGCATACTTGTGCGGTGTGACCATAGCCAAGGCAATTGAAACATTGAAGAGGCACTAATCTTCACCGTATCCTGCAGAAAACCCACCCTATTCTTATTTTGCCCTTATTCAGAAATCGTTCGACATCCTTTTTAGTCAATTGAATGATGACCATGCGTTGTCCCGTATGCTTTTCTGGTGTCAGCCTCGCTTTGATCCTGCCCACGCTAGAAAACTCCCTATGGATGGCCTCTTCTATCTCGGCCGTCGGATATGATGGTTTGGATCTAGTTGCTTTGCACAGTAGCGTTGAGGTGAAACTCGTGTGTGAAAGGCTCCCATTCAACTATCATACCGTCTACGTCCCGGTGAAACCTTGGCAGGCCTCGGAGTACGTTCGCAGTTCGCACCATTGGGTTGGTGGTGTAGGTTCGTTTTAGATGGACTCCCGATTAGCGCTGGTCTGGCTCTGAGCACTTGTCCCCATAAGGGCTTGTGCCAACCCTCACATGGCCTCCCTGCTCTGCAAAGATAACCATGGGACCACAAAGACGACTACACACACGAACGGAGATAGCGGCTCCAAGGGGGGACCCAATAAAATTGGAGCACACAAAAACATACAAAAAATATCAAAAAAATCTAAAAACTGAAATAAAAAATAACAACAATGACGTCGCAACTAGCGGTTGCAGCCTCGATGTTAACAGTACATCGAGAGCGGTACTAACCATGACAAAAACGACGAATAACACAATGATAGTGAAGACGGACGAAAAACAGAGATTAGCAGACAGTCTGGTTCAGACTGAGATTCCTGCAGCGCATCAAAAAAATTATGCGAACACCAGAGCATCCTATTGAGGAAAAGCGAGAAACTCTGCAGGATGCTACAGGGGTTCGAGCGGTGGAAGATAATATAAAGAGCATCGAAAATTCGATGGTCACTGCTGCAATCGTTAACGAAGCGACCAATGCAAGGGTCGCAAATCCCGACATGGTATAGAAACATCCTGAAGCCAACGAGGAGACTATGGTACAAAAAGCAACGAGCGACCAGACAAATAAAGTGACGTTGTGTGATTGCACCGCCAACGTCGAAAATGTGGCGGAAGTACTGCGCTCGGAAACGGAAAGCGATAAAGTACAACTGCCGCCAAGCGGTACGAAGAAGAAAGGCAATTTCGAAAAGCGGGAGATGTTCTGAAAAGAATACAATCTGCATGTGACTCCCCGAAAATCAACAAAGCAGTAAAAGTTGGGCTCCTTGAAATAGAGGAGCTCCTAGATCGCACAGGGCACTATCGGAGGAGCTGGTTGAAGGCCGAAGACGAGCAGAAGGCTAAATCTTAAAGCCACATGCAGATAGCTCCACCATTAAAAATCAATGAAAGAATGGTGTAATGTGACGCCTACGCCCGGGAATCGAAGTGATTCCGATCCCGAACCCTTGCACTCGACCAGGTGGGTATGATCTCGAAATGCAAGCGGACGTCATCTTTCGTGCGGATATCTTGCGCAGAAAATATTTTTTTTTCCAAATATTTAGATCTGTGGATTTAAATATGTGCAACAGAATATTGAACTAAACCCCGACGCATTTCGAGACATATCCATTTGGGATTGCCCCTCCACCGTGGCCATCGAAAAACTATGCCACTGGCAACAAATGGAGATGCACATTGCCGCCATGTGGCGTGCCATTCCACACACATCTGTTTTGTCGGTGGTTGTCGAAGTGACAGTCCGACGGAACAGGTGGAGGAAAAACGTGTGAAGGATAACCTCCGATATCAGTGAAGTGTCGTTTTGATGTCCTTTTGAGGGCTTTTCGGGCGTGTTAGCGGTGCGGCAGCAGTGGAGGGCTGGTTGCTTCTCCGTTTTGGAAGGTAGGTGCAATGATGCCACACAGAAAATAAATTATGACTCGATATTTCTGTTTAAAGGGTAAATACATGTGGCCAGATTCGAGTATTGTTCAAACCGATCCGAAAACCCAGAATTGAGAGGGGACACCAACGTATTAAAGAAAGCTCAAAACATTGTCCGAGGGAATGACATGATCTACCAGCGCGGATCAACTTACGGCAGATGATAATGAAAAAAGGCCCAGCTCGATTTAGAGTTCCTGTGACAGTTTTGAAGCATGTCTTGTCAAGGGAGGTAACCTATTTATGGATAAATCTACAGTCGGATATTTGGAGGATAGCAAGTAAGTTTCACGATATAAATATCAGCAGTGCCCACGTCATTCATTTGACGGAATAAGTTCCGGAGCTAAATATAAGTTGCACACAACCTCGCCATTAATGTCGTACGACAGATTAAACCTAGTTTTGGGAGCTGTTTCCGAAAGTTAGGTTAGATTATGCAAAAGGAACTTGACGAGCTAGATGTGCCAACAGAGGAGCTCCAAGATACGGTGTTTATTACATATGTAATTGTAATTGATTGTATCAGTAGCTAATTTTATCGCCTTTTACGTTGCACCAAAATATGTCGAGTGAATGTGGGCGTTTACATTATTCTATGCTTTTCAATCGGTGGCTTAACTGTGATGTTTTGCAAAGCGTTAGGGCCTTCTATTCGGGATACCATATTAGGAAAATCGAATGACTTTGGAACATGACTTCCTTGGATCTTAATCCGAGCGACAGAAATGTGTATCGCTGTGCAAATGAACTATTTGAATATAGCCTTGGATATTTTTAATACAAGTGTCGTTACACCAGTATAGTATGTAATGTTTACCACTCTCGTAATTGTAGCATCTGCAATTTTGTTTAAAAATAAAAATGAACTCCTAGACTGAATGAAGGCAAAGAAATAGAAATCTTCATAACTTAAACAAAAAAACGGTTTTCCGCCGATCAACGAACGCTGCCAGTTTATGTAAACCTAATCGCTAATGAACCTTACAATTGAAAGGACCTAGCTAATCAGGAGAAATGTGTTTAGTTAATGTACTCTGCGTCCTAGGAAATCTACATTAAATATCCAAAATAAGAATGTAGAAATTCAACTCAACTACTTTCCAGACCTACTTAAAAGGGAAGGAAATAAAACCCATACTGAAACTTTGTTAAGCAAATATTTAGAGTAACAATTAATGAATGCCATTTAGAAAAGAATAAAAAAGTTAAATGGAAAGCAAACAACACATTGTACAAGATCTAATATTACTTTTCTAGTTGTTTAAAAGAAAAAATGAGACATTTGATGGACAAGAGAAAATTTTAAGTTTTATGCTGGGAAATGAAAACAAAAAAAGGAAAATGATGTTAATTGATTGATATACTATGTCGGAAAAATAAAAACAAATAGGAAAGGAAAATATAAATGAAAGGGAGATGCTATGAGATGTTGCAGATAATTAAATTATTAATGAAGGTATTAAGATAAAAAAGGACAAAATGTGTTTTTGCTCCTCATATTTGAAAATTTATTATTTTTTTTATCAACGATTATTAAAAGTCTAAAGTAAAGAAAAGGAAAAAAAAAATTAAAGACAATCGGAGGTGTTTTCAAGTAAAGGTGAACGGTGAATAAGGTTAGATGATTTGCAACCAGTATAAATTCAAGGAATTGTGATGGGAAGATCAAATGAAAAAAGGAAAAATGCAGCAAACGTATTTTGAAGCGATCTACTACTTTATTTGGTCCTTTCTATTAGCTAGTCGAAGTCTTAAAGGCCTGAATTCAGAAGGAATTGTAAGCGAGTCGATTTATCGTAATTGAAAAATGGTTGAAAAGAAAAATTAGGAGAAACGTTGAGCATGAGTTAGATTTAATTATTGTTGTGTATTAAATAAAAAGGCACGCATTTTGATACTCGTGTTCAATCACAAAAATTAGTCCTTATTAAGGAAGGACTAAATTCAGGTGTCACTTGCACAAGAAGAAGGTTGAATTAGATTACATGGAATAGAATGTCAGATTTAACTAGGGTTGCCAGAACCATTATAATTAATACATTACAGTCTCCCACGCTTAATGGAGTACATGGTCGCTTAGATGAGCAGGTAGTCTCCTAATTCTGTTAGATCTTCTTAAGCTGGATTCTTGGTTCTCTACTGCTTGGGGTGTCAACTGTGGTTCAAAAAACTGTTTCATCTCTTTGGTTGGCAACACTTCGCTCTATGAGTACCTCTTCTAGCCTTGGATTTTCATGAACAGGTTCCTCTTGAAACGTTACGGTCTTCTTTGGTAGTTCTACTCCCGATTTGTGCAGTTGGTTTATGTGGCGCTTTAATTCGTATCCATTGTCAAGCTTTATTTGATAGTGAGTTAATTATAGAATTAGGAAATCTGCAGGAACATTACAAGTGAATGTCAGGTCCCTCATGCAGCAACTACATTATATGTACCCTATTTAATAATAATTGTGAAAAATGTCTTATCTAGTGATGCCATTTATATTTTCCTCTCTTATTGCAAATAGTTATTTGCAAATTCACAAGTGAATTATTTATAGTTAGTATGCCTCATAATGTACATGATGTTGTGTACAAGCCTTCTGAGTTTGCAATGAAAAATCGTTTTTAAAATTGATAAACGAATTTACCTGAAAGTACAATTGAACAATACTGTAAACAAAATATTACAAAACAGGCTAGGTTTATAAGTATTCACAATTGAAATTTATTTTCATTATCACTGAAGAGATTAGACATTGCATTTTGTATGGATGTTTTTTTTATTCCTTGTTAGAAATAGCATAACTTGATAGTTTTTACATCCTATTTATGAAAGGATATTACATTCTATGAATTTTTTTTTTACGGTTCATATTTGGTTGAATTCACTTTACATTGAATATTTTCATTATACAGTTTGGTTATATACAACTAATTTAATTCTGTAAATCTCTTGTACCATATTTGTGATCCCGTAAGGTTATCATTTCATTTAAATATTTAAAGTTAATAATAAAGTGTTTATATTGTATTTTTACGTAAGAAAGCAGTTATATGATGGATTTAAAGAAAAAAGAAATAAACAAATCATGAATTGCTAACTACTTAACGACTTTCCTTTTCAGTGGTTCTTTTTGTTTCAGTGGGAAGGTGAGTCCATGGTAGGTATGCCGTCGCGAGGGTAGGGTTTCGCCAAATCCGCGGAGGTCGGTTTTGCGTCGCGCGCGGTACGCGGTACCTTTGTTGTTTTGTTATTTTATTAGAGTAGTTTTCGTCGGGTTAATTTCGAGTAGCATATTTTTCGGTACCGCGTCGGAACTTCAGAAACGTGAAATGAAAATTAGATTTTGTATTCTTAACTGGATGAATGAAGAAATACGGAGTAACGTAAAGTAGGTTTCTTCTCCGTATGGTTTGGTTTTGATAACGCGTTTTGAAAACGGGCATGTTCAGGTGGCTGAAAATATTGTAATTGAGCGTAACCCATTCGGAGATCCGCGACCGAAATCCTCTCCAAACTAGCTGGCCGACAAGCAGCCACCGCGTGAATGGGTTACGGTGCACGGATTGGTTGACCTGTTGGTACCATCCGTTGGCACTACTCAGACTTAACGTCTAGAACCGGTGAGAGGTCGGTTCCGCGTTCGAACTTAAAAGGTTGAAAATCATTACAATGGCGTCTAGCCCAATCAAAGGCGATCGGGATAGAAGAGGGAAGGAAGAGACACTTGATGGGCGTGGAGCACCAGATCACGGGTTCCAGATAGTGCTTACAAAAGGAGCGAAGAAAGCCGCTAAGAAACTCCTTCAAAAAGTGCCAGAAATTAAAGTACACTCGGAAGCTCAACAACAAAAAGGACCTGATGCAAAACAAGAGAGACAGAAGCCGCAACGAAGACCGTGGCAGCAGGCACTGCTCGTAAAGCCCCAAGATGGCCGATCCTACGCGGAGGTACTGCGGGACATCAGGGGAATTGTAAGGCCCGAAAACACCAACAATACCCTTAAAGTAGTACGACAAACATGGTCGGGCCACATACTGGTCGAATTCGGAGCAGAGGCTGGCAATAAGGAAGCATTCTGCGACGCAGTAAAGAAAGTCCTCGGTAAAAGCGCAACTATAGCCTTGCTTGAATCGATGGCAACGATCGAAATAAGAGACATTGACTACGTGGCGGATCTGGCCAAGGTGGGAGAGGCCATCAAAAAGGAGTTCCCTAGCGTGGGAAGAATCAAAGCGAGACTGACACAAGAAAACAACAGCGGACAACGCATGGCCATAGTTGACTTGACCAAAAAGGACGCCAAACAACAAAGTAAGCTAAGTAAGAATAAGGTGGGTTGTCTGTAGGATATGGCGAAGAACAACGCCTCTTCAATGTTTCAATTGCCTTGGCTATGGTCACACCACAAAAGTATACAAAGGACCCGATAGGAGTTCCCTATGCTACAAATGCGGTGAAACGGGACATAAAAGAAAAGAGTGTACAAAGGAGGCACACTGTATTCTTTGCAAGGATGCTGATCTAAGACCTGATTTCGGACACATCCTTAGTAAGGAAAATGCCGGGTGTTCCAGGAAGTCCTAGCCAAGGCAAAATCAGAAATTCGATGACCCGCATCCTGCAGCCAAACATACACCGCAGTTCAACCGCCCAAAATCTGTTTGAGCAGTTTGCGAGGGACATGAAAGGTGACTTCTTGCTGCTGAGTAAGCAACATCATGACAAAAGTCCTGCAGTATGGTATTCTGACGAAACTGGTACTGCCGCCATCTGGATTCGGAACAGTGATTTCCAAGCGGAGATATGTGGACGGGGGGATGGTTTCGTGTGGGTTCGGTGCTCAGGGACCACTTTCTTTAGTGTGAACCTAACGCTTAACGAATCGATATCATCTTTCCAAGCCAAGCTTAATGCTCTGGAGGGCGCTGTCTCGAACGCAGAGGGCACATGGCTCGTTGGGGGCGACTTCAATGCGATGGGGCATGCCTCAAACGGATCCGCGGGGAAAATGAATCCTGGAAATAGCGGCCAGGACGGCGCTCGTCGCACTAAACACCGGAAACACGCCGACTTTCCGCCGTATTGGCTGTGAGGGACCCATACCGGACGTGAAATTTGCCTCTGAGTCCTTAGTACGGAGGATACAGGATATTGAAGCGTATTAGAGGACTACTCAGCCAGCGATCATCAGTGCATTCTGCTTGAAATCAGTGATGTTGTCTCCCGACGTCCGTGCTCTCGGCTTTCTACAACTGGATGGAACATCATAAGGATGGACGTCGAGAGGTTCGTCGAGGTGGTCACAGCAGGTGAGCTGCTGCAGGGAGCTTCGGATGGGACGGAAGAACTGGCAGCTGAAGGCGTGGTGAACTCTACTACGAGCATCATTACGACTGCTTGTTGCGCTACTATACCCCGTCGAAGACCCCAGCACGGCAAGCCCTAGTGTACGGGTGGTCAACTGGAATCGCTGAAAAACGAAGGGAGTGTCACAAGCTTCGGCGTGAGGGCGCGGAACCGTGACGGGGCATGCAACTGGGTGGCAGCATGTAAGTCGGCCAGGAAATGCCTTCGTAAATTGATAAACAATAGCAAGGCTCCCTGCTGGCAAGACCTAGTGGACAATGTGAACAAGGATCCGTGGTGCCTTGGCTACAAGCTAGTTATGCGGAAGGTTGGCGCCCTACGGAAGCCTTGTATACATGACGTGGAAAAGCTGGACGCGATAGTGCGGGGACTCTTCCCCGCCCATCCCGTCCATGTTGACGCTGTCCATGTTGAAACAACAGTCGAGTGTCCACCCTTCACACAGCCGGAACTGGAGGAGGCAGTCCTCTCACTGAAAGCGAGGAAGGCTCCAGGTCCAGATGGGGTTCCAGCTGAGGTGTTGCGGTTTGTCCATCACCATTGTCCTGACTTGCTGCTCAGCACATTCAACGCTTGCCTACGGGACGGGGTTTTCCCAGTACGATGGAAGGTGGCGAGGCTCGTGCTGATCAGCAAGGGGAAGGGAAATTCCGAATCGCCATCTGCATACCGCCCGTTATGCATGCTAGACACGGCTGGGAAAGTGCTAGAGAAACTCATCGAGGGAAGACTCACTGACGCGATTCGTGCTGCTGGCGACCTATCACCTCGGCAGTATGGCTTTAGAGCAGGACGTTCTACTATTGATGCGATTGCAGAGGTGGTGAACGCGGTCCAAAAGGCAGAGGCATATAGTCGCATCAAGCGACGGATCGTCCTGTTGGTGACACTCGACGTCAGGAATCCCTTCAACTCCGTCAGATGGGTGGATATTCTGGATACGCTGGAAAACTCTTTTCAAGTTCCAGAATATCTAATGCGGCTTTTGAGGAGCTACCTAAAGGACCGAAGCCTGCTCTACGACACGGCACAGGGCCAACGAAGGATGGGAATTACATCGGGTGTTGCCCAGGGATCTATCCTTGGTCCGGACCTGTGGAACATGTCTTACGACGGGCTACTGAGACTTGAGATGCCAGATGAGTCGCGCTTGGCCGGCTATGCGGATGATGTTGTGGCTCTGGTCGCTGGACGCACCATTGAACAGCTGCAACTTAGGCTAGGTATGCTAATGCACCAAGTGAGGCACTGAATGACTGCTTGTGGGCTCAGTTTAGCCCTGGAGAAAACCGAAGTGGTCATCGTGACAAAAAAGAGAATCCCTAGAGCCAGGATGATCAGTATTGGAGACTTATGAATCGAATCGAAGCCATCGGTGAAGTACCTGGGGCTACTGATCGCCTCGAAGATGAGTTCCTCTGAGCAAATCAGGGCAACGGGTGAGAAGGCTGCTTCGGGAATATTGGCTCTGAGTCGACTTATGGCCAACGTAGGGGGACCCAGCCCGTCAAGAAGACGCCTCTTGATGAGTGCTGTAGGGTCAGTGCTACTGTACGGAGCAGAAGTATGGGGTGACGCTCTCAGCAAGGAGGTATACCGAAAACGTTTGGCACAGGTCCAGAGAAGAGGAGCACTGAGAATTACATCTTCGTATCCAACAGTCTCTGATTCGGCAGTGAGAGTTATCGCAGGCGTTATACCTGTCGCCCTCCTTGCTAGAGAGCACCGCGCTATTTACCTACGCTGAAACGAGGATGCGCGGGAGACGGTTGTCCGCGAGGAGAGACAGCGCTCGCTCAACGATTGGCAGCAGTCTTGGGTCAGTTGAACGAAGGGAAGGTGGACTGCGCGCCTCATCCCGGATGTGAGACCATGGCTAAATCAAAAACATGGTGAGACTGACTTCTATCTGACTCAGCTTTTGAGCGGGCATGGGTGTTTTCAGTCTTACCTGCACAAGATTGGTAAGTCACGGTCTCCCGATTGTCGGTTTTGCCCAGGAGGACAATGCCTGTCACACATTTTTGCGTGTGCAAAATGGGTCAGGCTGCGATGGAACCTCTGCAGGGAGACGGGAGAGCTCACCCTGGATAATATCGTCGAGGTGATGCTCGAATCGGTTGACAAATGGAACCAGGTGCCACATTATGCTCGAGCAGTCCTAAAATATAAAAGGGACTCACAGCAGCCGGGGGCGCTGGGGATGGTGGATCACTTTTCTGGCACTTCCTCTTCTCCTCTCCCCTCCCGCTAGGAAAGGGATCCACCAGCTTGAAGGCGCCTCACGGCGTAATAAAACGAGACCTGGCCCGAAGTAATGTGTCAAACGGTTCCAGGCTGGGTTCTCAGGTTTATAGGGGAGGTGTTCAGTGGGTAGTCCAGTCGCTTCCTTGCGAGCATGGGACTCCCACACTCTGTGCATAAATGGCATTCACCTCCCTACCACAACAAAAAAAAAAAAAACCATCATATCCGCCAGCCCAAAGCGTCAATTCCAGTTCGTTGTTCAAAGCGTAGTCCAGATTCAGTCGGGGTCGTTATCTGTCATCCCAGGAGGGAGCCTCACGGCACCACCCATATTCTCGGGACCGTGGGGTTGACCGGCATTCCCCGGCGCGTTAAGGCAAAGAAAAACGAGGCTTAGCCCGAAGTGATAAGTCGAACAGTTCCAGGCTAGGTTCTCAGAATGACAGGGGAGGTTTTGGCGAGTCGACAAGAATAGTGCTGATGGAATTCCTACACTGGCTTCACGTCTCTACCTTGCGCGTGTCCTCGCTTCCCATTTCAAGACTAAAAAAAATGAACGATAATTCTAGATTCCTTCTGTCCTTTAATGTTGGGCGTCCGCCGCGTAGTTTTTCTCGACTGTATCCCTGTCCCAACCGATAATGGTTTTATCTTGTTTAAAAATTTTCAAAGAAGCTCTTTTATATGCAGCAAGCTCCATGAGCCGTTGCAAGTTCTATTTAATTTCAATTATTTTAATTTGTCGAAACCGATCTAGTTTAATCTTGCCTGTGAAGGTTTTTCCCCAATTTTCTTTTGAGCGATAGAATTCATCGTCATATTGGAATATTCAAAACATACTCTCAGTAACAGTTTAAAACAAGTTTCTAAATTCTCAAGAATTCCTGAGACTAAAGACGATCGCCAGCGAAATAAAAATCTTACACATGTTTTAATGTTCAATACAACTCTGAAATGAATATACTCATACATTTGAAATTCTCACTTGTACTTGCGTTCCAAGCGTTTTGCGCCATTAACTATACAGGTATCGCTTTATAGAGGAAATGATATTTGCCAAGGTAATATAAATTTATTATCATACAAGAAGTAAGAAAATGCCGGTGGATTAAATTTAATTTCCTACGGTGTACAACTTAAATACGGCCATAAACAAGTAAAATATCATGTTGACACATTCGACACCAATGCTTACAAAATTATAGGAACGAAAATAAGATAATCTTTTGACAGTCTGAAGCACGCCTATATGTACTCGTACATACATACATATATATTTTATATAACTTTTGTACCCGCATAAAATATAAAGTATGTACGATGTCACCAATTTCAACTCTTTAATCTTCATAATTTTACCAACATCAAAACCTAATGCATATTTACTACTAACCAATATGTTATACTCGTAATTTGGGCTACCCATATGGTCTCTTGATTGCACAAAAAAAATCACAGAACAACTCCAAGTGTATGCAATTAATGAATGTAACAATAGGAAACTTGTTTTTGATCGTTATAAATGACTGTTAAAATCTTCAAACAATTTATCTTTTTTCTGAGAAAAGGCTGATTGGCTAACAGTTTTGATTTTGATGCTAATTTTTCAAGTGAGGAATCAAATGATTTATGAACACAAGAAAAAGTTCTCAACAAAATCGAATCAAGTTTTCGGTATAATGATGTTTAAATGATTTTGAATGGAAATCATCAAAAGTGAACACATGCAACTGGTCGTCCGTATCTTTTCGTTGCAGACATTTAATTGTAGATTTATTCAAATATGCTTGTTGTTATCACAACCGAGATTTTAATTAGTTACATTCTTAAGTGGAAACAAATCATTGTAAAAATTTCATGTCAGAAACAACAGTGAGCTTAGAGTTTATTTTAAGAATGAACCCGAGGGTATTATATGTGATAACAGGTTTCTTACATGATAATCAAAAAAACCGTTTATTCTCGAAGCTGAGCGGAAATTATCGCAGAATCTCGTTCTAAATCTTTGGCTTGGTACTTGTGATGAAAATAATTTTGGATAAAAGAAAAACAGCAAAAGATTGTAAATATGTATAAATTATGGGAACTTTAAAATAACGGAATTAATATTTAGCAGGATTTTTTTTGCATTATAAATATAGGATCAGCTTTTCCCTTCGACTAAAGAAAACACTCGGGCTTAGATCAAACTTAAAATGATTTAATTTGCGAATTATTAATTAGACATACCAAAGTCAACTGGCATCGACGAATAATAAATCTTGACTCTTTGCTGTACTCTCTGGTTGCTTTGTTACTCGTTTCCTACATTCAGCCTTCCTGCGGTGACATACGTCCTAGGATGTCTTCTTCGTCGTTGTGAACTTTGTAGTCGCACTCACTCTGGTCGTCTTCGGAGTCGCTATTTTTTCCGTCCTATGCCCACTACTTCATGTGATCAGCGGCCGTTGACGTTTACAATGGTCTTTCGTATATGCCGATTTTGCGAATTGTATATCTGTCGTTCCGCAAGACTTTCGCTACTTCGTATGGTCTCAAATACTTAGCTGCTAGTTTTAAGCCCGGTCCTTACTGAGTCCGATGAATAGCTACCAAATCGCATTCTCGATATACATTTGCATCTTATCTTTTCTCGTTAAAAACACGTTGGTTTTTCTTGAATTTTCTTGATACTCTCCTTGGCCTGAAGCCGAATTTTGTCGCAGTTTTCATCGAAGGCGTTGATCCACTCATCCAGATCTTCACGAATAAGCGCATGGGTCCAAAAAGCAAACAAAATGGCGTCGGTGAGGAGTTGTGTTCAAGTATAGCTGGGCTGTGCTCGGATATTTGTACCATTCTTCCAGCTTCGGCATAGACATCTGTAATGATTTTCCGTCTATAAATTCATCCGAACGAAGCCGGAACCGACCTCTCATCGGTTCTAGACGTGAAGTCTGAGTCGTGCCAACGAATGGTACCAATCAGTCAGCCAGTTCGTGCACCCGTAATCCACTTCGCGGTGGCTGCTTGTCGGCCAGCTAGATCGGAGAGGATTTCGGTCGCAGGTCTTAAAATGGATTGCGCTCAATTACGTATTTTAGCCACCATTAAATGCCCGTTTCAAACGCGTCGAAAACACAGACATACGGAAAAGATCCCTACTTTACTTTATTCCGTATTCATTCATCATTTCAGTCAAGTACAAAAATCTAATTACAATTTCGCGTTCCCGAATTTACCGACGCAGTACCTTAGTTTGTCTTGCCTTTTTTTTAGCGTAGAGTTCTTCGAGATTGAGTTAACGTAGTGTATTTTCTGGTACCGCGTCGGTGAATTCGGGAACGCGAAATTGAAATTAGATTTCTGTACTTGACTGAAATGATGAATGAATACGGAATAACATAAAGTAGGTTTCTTTTCCGTATCACCTCTTTGGAAGCCACTCACGGCCATCATTGAAAAAGAAGGCAAGACACAAAAAAAGCACGGGAATTCACGCCTGCAATATTGAAGCAGATCAAATTACCCCCGCAGCTATTAAAGCAAGCCTCTGATCTGGTCACCAAATACAGTGACATCTTCACAACAAGCTCGCATGACCAAGGTCGAACGAGTATGGTAACTCACGTCATAGATACACAGGGAGCCAAGCCGATTCGACAAGCACCGAGACATCTTCCTATAGCCAAACAAGGACAAGCGGACGCACTGATCTCAGACATGGAAAAACAAGGTTTTATCGCGCCTTCTGTCAATCCATGGGCCGCGCCAGTAGTTCTAGTAAAGAAAAAGGATGGTAGCACTCGTTTTTGTGTCCACTATAGGCAGCTTAACGACGTCTCTAAGAAAGATAGTTACCCACTTCCACGCATTGACGACATCATGGACGCGTTAGCCAACGCAAAATGGTTTTCTACACTGAATTTCGTGAGTGGCTACTCAAAGGTAGAAGTCGACAAGAAGGACCTAAAGAAAACCGCATTTTCAGTTGAGACTGGATTGTGGCAATTTGTGGATGCCATTTGGGCTTTGCAACGCTCCAGCCACCTTCGAACGCCTGATGGAATACGTGCTACGACGCTTTACCTGGAAAACCTGCTTGGTGTACCTAGATGACTTCATTGTTATCGGGAGAACGTTCAAAGAGCATGTGTGGAACTTAGAAGAGGTGTTCTCTCAATTGCGACTGGCAAATCTGAAACTTAGACCTGACAAGTGTATTCTTTTTGCAGCTGAAGTAAAATACTTGGGACATGTATCAGCAGAAGGGGTCAAAACAGACCCTGAAGAGATTGAAGCCATGAAAAGCTGGCCAATAACAAGCAACAAGCGCCAACTACGAAGTTTTCTGGGTCTGGCGACCTACTATCGAAGATTCGTCAAAGACTTTGCCAAAATAGCTAAGTGTCTCCATCAGCTAACCGGAAAAATGTTTGTAGTTGACACCGCTGCGAGCAACGGCGGGATTGGAGCTATACTCCCCCAGTAGATCGATGGCGAAGAAAGAGTCCTCTCGTATTGCAGTCGAGTTATCTCAAAAAGTCAGAGGAACTACTGTGTAACCAGGAAGAAGCTATTCGCTATAATAGAGGCCACCAAGCAGTTCCACAAGTACCTATATGGCCAGAAATTTGTTCTTCGAACCGATCATGCAACGCTGAGATGGCTGCTTCACTTCAAAAACCCCGAAGGACAAGTTGCGAGATGGATCGAAAGATTGCAGTCATACGACTACAAAATTGTTCATCGGAAGGGCGGAGTTCATGGAAATGCTGACGCCCAATCTCGTTGTCCATGTCCAGCTAACTGCACGCATTGCCGACGGATGGAGGAAAAGGAGCCGACCGTTGATTTGCAATTGATAACGGCCGAATTCGATGAAGGTTGATCATTAGAGGAGACGCTTTGGGCTGGCGGATATGATGGTTTCTTTTTTTTTGTTGTGGTAGGGAGGTGAATGCCATTTATGCACAGAGTGTGGGAGTCCCATGCTCGCAAGGAAGCGACTGGACTACCCACTGAACACCTCCCCTATAAACCTGAGAACCCAGCCTGGAACCGTTTGACACATTACTTCGGGCCAGGTCTCGTTTTGTTACGCCGTGAGGCACCTTCAAGCTGGTGGATCCCTTTCCTAGCGGGAGGGGAGAGGAGAAGAGGAAGTGCCAGAAAAGTGATCCACCATCCCCAGCGCCCCCGGCTGCTGTGAGTCCCTTTTATATTTTAGGACTGCTCGAGCATAATGTGCCACCTGGTTCCATTTGTCAACCGATTCGAGCATCACCTCGACGATATTATCCAGGGTGAGCTCTCCCGTCTCCCTGCAGAGGTTCCATCGCAGCCTGACCCATTTTGCACACGCAAAAAATGTGTGACAGGCATTGTCCTCCTGGGCAAAACCGACAATCGGGAGACCGTGACTTACCAATCTTGTGCAGGTAAGACTGAAAACACCCATGCCCGCTCAAAAGCTGAGTCAGATAGAAGTCAGTCTCACCATGTTTTTGATTTAGCCATGGTCTCACATCCGGGATGAGGCGCGCAGTCCACCTTCCCTTCGTTCAACTGACCCAAGACTGCTGCCAATCGTTGAGCGAGCGCTGTCTCTCCTCGCGGACAACCGTCTCCCGCGCATCCTCGTTTCAGCGTAGGTAAATAGCGCGGTGCTCTCTAGCAAGGAGGGCGACAGGTATAACGCCTGCGATAACTCTCACTGCCGAATCAGAGACTGTTGGATACGAAGATGTAATTCTCAGTGCTCCTCTTCTCTGGACCTGTGCCAAACGTTTTCGGTATACCTCCTTGCTGAGAGCGTCACCCCATACTTCTGCTCCGTACAGTAGCACTGACCCTACAGCACTCATCAAGAGGCGTCTTCTTGACGGGCTGGGTCCCCCTACGTTGGCCATAAGTCGACTCAGAGCCAATATTCCCGAAGCAGCCTTCTCACCCGTTGCCCTGATTTGCTCAGAGGAACTCATCTTCGAGGCGATCAGTAGCCCCAGGTACTTCACCGATGGCTTCGATTCGATTCATAAGTCTCCAATACTGATCATCCTGGCTCTAGGGATTCTCTTTTTTGTCACGATGACCACTTCGGTTTTCTCCAGGGCTAAACTGAGCCCACAAGCAGTCATTCAGTGCCTCACTTGGTGCATTAGCATACCTAGCCTAAGTTGCAGCTGTTCAATGGTGCGTCCAGCGACCAGAGCCACAACATCATCCGCATAGCCGGCCAAGCGCGACTCATCTGGCATCTCAAGTCTCAGTAGCCCGTCGTAAGACATGTTCCACAGGTCCGGACCAAGGATAGATCCCTGGGCAACACCCGATGTAATTCCCATCCTTCGTTGGCCCTGTGCCGTGTCGTAGAGCAGGCTTCGGTCCTTTAGGTAGCTCCTCAAAAGCCGCATTAGATATTCTGGAACTTGAAAAGAGTTTTCCAGCGTATCCAGAATATCCACCCATCTGACGGAGTTGAAGGGATTCCTGACGTCGAGTGTCACCAACAGGACGATCCGTCGCTTGATGCGACTATATGCCTCTGCCTTTTGGACCGCGTTCACCACCTCTGCAATGGCATCAATAGTAGAACGTCCTGCTCTAAAGCCATACTGCCGAGGTGATAGGTCGCCAGCAGCACGAATCGCGTCAGTGAGTCTTCCCTCGATGAGTTTCTCTAGCACTTTCCCAGCCGTGTCTAGCATGCATAACGGGCGGTATGCAGATGGCGATTCGGAATTTCCCTTCCCCTTGCTGATCAGCACGAGCCTCGCCACCTTCCATCGTACTGGGAAAACCCCGTCCCGTAGGCAAGCGTTGAATGTGCTGAGCAGCAAGTCAGGACAATGGTGATGGACAAACCGCAACACCTCAGCTGGAACCCCATCTGGACCTGGAGCCTTCCTCGCTTTCAGTGAGAGGACTGCCTCCTCCAGTTCCGGCTGTGTGAAGGGTGGACACTCGACTGTTGTTTCAACATGGACAGCGTCAACATGGACGGGATGGGCGGGGAAGAGTCCCCGCACTATCGCGTCCAACTTTTCCACGTCATGTATACAAGGCTTCCGTAGGGCGCCAACCTTCCGCATAACTAGCTTGTAGCCAAGGCACCACGGATCCTTGTTCACATTGTCCACTAGGTCTTGCCAGCAGGGAGCCTTGCTATTGTTTATCAATTTACGAAGGCATTTCCTGGCCGACTTACATGCTGCCACCCAGTTGCATGCCCCGTCACGGTTCCGCGCCCTCACGCCGAAGCTTGTGACACTCCCTTCGTTTTTCAGCGATTCCAGTTGACCACCCGTACACTAGGGCTTGCCGTGCTGGGGTCTTCGACGGGGTATAGTAGCGCAACAAGCAGTCGTAATGATGCTCGTAGTAGAGTTCACCACGCCTTCAGCTGCCAGTTCTTCCGTCCCCTCCGAAGCTCCCTGCAGCAGCTCACCTGCTGTGAGCACCTCGACGAACCTCTCGACGTCCATCCTTATGATGTTCCATCCAGTTGTAGAAAGCCGAGAGCACGGACGTCGGGAGACAACATCACTGATTTCAAGCAGAATGCACTGATGATCGCTGGCTGAGTAGTCCTCTAATACGCTTCAATATCCTGTATCCTCCGTACTAAGGACTCAGAGGCAAATTTCACGTCCGGTATGGGTCCCTCACAGCCAATACGGCGGAAAGTCGGCGTGTTTCCGGTGTTTAGTGCGACGAGCGCCGTCCTGGCCGCTATTTCCAGGATTCATTTTCCCCGCGGATCCGTTTGAGGCATGCCCCATCGCATTGAAGTCGCCCCCAACGAGCACTTTGCCCTCTGCGTTCGAGACAGCGCCCTCCAGAGCATTAAGCTTGGCTTGGAAAGATGATATCGATTCGTTAAGCGTTAGGTTCACACTAAAAAAAGTGGTCCCTGAGCACCGAACCCACACGAAACCATCCCCCCATCCACGTATCTCCGCTTGGAAATCACTGTTCCGAATCCAGATGGCGGCAGTACCAGTTTCGTCAGAATACCATACTGCAGGACTTTTGTCATGGTGTTACTTACTCAGCAGCAAGAAGTCACCTTTCATGTCCCTCGCAAACTGCTCAAACAGATTTTGGGCGGTTGAACTGCGGTGTATGTTTGGCTGCAGGATGCGGGTCATCGAATTTCTGATTTTGCCTTGGCTAGGACTTCCTGGAACACCCGGCATTTTCCTTATCCAAGGATGTGTCTGAAATCAGGTCTTAGATCAGCATCCTTGCAAAGAATACAGTGTGCCTCCTTCGTACACTCTTTTCTTTTATGTCCCGTTTCACCGCATTTGTAGCATAGGGAACTCCTATCGGGTCCTTTGTATACTTTTGTGGTGTGACCATAGCCAAGGCAATTGAAACATTGAAGAGGCGTTGCTCTTCGCCATATCCTACAGACACCCACCCTATTCTTACTTAGCTTACTTTGTTGTTTGGCGTCCTTTTCGGTCAAGTCAACTATGGCCATGCGTTGTCCGCTGTTGTTTTCTTGTGTCAGTCTCGCTTTGATTCTTCCCACGCTAGGGAACTCCTTTTTGATGACCTCTTCCACCTCGGCCAGATCCGCCACGTAGTCAATGTCTCTTATTTCGATCGTTGCCATCGATTCAAGCAAGGCTATAGTTGCGCTTTTACCGAGGACTTTCTTTACTGCGTCGCAGAATGCTTCCTTATTGCCAGCCTCTGCTCCGAATTCGACCAGTATGTGGCCCGACCATGTTTGTCGTACTACTTTAAGGGTATTGTTGGTGTTTTCGGGCCTTACATTTCCCCTGATGTCCCGCAGTACCTCCGCGTAGGATCGGCCATCTTGGGGCTTTACGAGCAGTGCCTGCTGCCACGGTCTTCGTTGCGGCTTCTGTCTCTCTTGTTTTGCATCAGGTCCTTTTTGTTGTTGAGCTTCCGAGTGTACTTTAATTTCTGGCACTTTTTGAAGGAGTTTCTTAGCGGCTTTCTTCGCTCCTTTTGTAAGCACTATCTGGAACCCGTGATCTGGTGCTCCACGCCCATCAAGTGTCTCTTCCTTCCCTCTTCTATCCCGATCGCCTTTGATTGGGCTAGACGCCATTCTTTCATTGATTTTTAATGGTGGAGCTATCTGCATGTGGCTTTTAGATTTCGCCCCCAGCGCTTTTTTAGCCTTCTGCTCCTCCGATAGTGCCCTGTGCGATCTTGGAGCTCCTTTATTTCAAGGAGCCCAACTTTTACTGCTTTGTTGATTTTCGGGGAGTCGCATGCAGATTGTATTCTTTTCAGAACATCTCCCGCTTTTCGAAATTGCCTTTCTTCTTCGTACCGCTTGGCGGCAGTTGTACTTTGCAACCATCCTTGGGAGAGGTTATCGCTTTCCATTTCCGAAGGCAGTACTTCCGCCACATTTTCGACGTTGGCGGTGCAATCACACAACGTCACTTTATTTGTCTGGTCGCTCGTTGCTTTTCGTACCATAGTCTCCTCGTTGGCTTCAGGATGTTTCTATACCATGTCGGGATTTGCGACCCTTGCATTGGTCGCTTCGTTAACGATCGCAGCAGTGACCATCGAATTTTCGATGCTCTTTATATTATCTTCCACCGCTCGAACACCTGTAGCATCCTGCAGAGTTTCTCGCTTTTCCTTAATAGGATGCTCTGGTGTTCGCATAATTTTTTTGATGCGCCGCAGGAATCTCAGTCTGAACCAGACTGTCTGCTAATCTCTGTTTTTCGTCCGTCTTCACTATCATTGTGTTATTCGTCGTTTTTGTCATGGTTAGTACCGCTCTCGATGTACTGTTAACATCGAGGCTGCAACCGCTGGTTGCGACGTCATTGTTGTTATTTTTTATTTCAGTTTTTAGATTTTTTTGATCTTTTTTGTATGTTTTTGTGTGCTCCAATTTTATTGGGTCCCCCCTTGGAGCCGCTATCTCCGTTCGTGTGTGTAGTCGCCTTTGTGGTCCCATGGTTATCTTTGCAGAGCAGGGAGGCCATGTGAGGGTTGGCACAAGCCCTTATGGGGACAAGTGCTCAGAGCCATACCAGCGCTAATCGGGAGTCCGTCTAAAACGAACCTACACCACCAACCCAATGGTGCGAACTGCGAACGTACTCCGAGGCCTGCCAAGGTTTTACCGGGACGTAGACGGTATGATAGTTGAATGGGAGCCGTTCACACACGAGTTTCACCTCAACGCTACTGTGCAAAGCAACTAGATCCAAACCATCATATCCGACGGCCGAGATAGAAGAGGCCATCCATAGGGAGTTTTCTAGCGTGGGCAGGATCAAAGCGAGGCTGACACCAGAAAAGCATACGGGACAACGCATGGTCATCATTCAATTGACTAAACAGGATGTCGAACGATTTCTGAATAAGGGCAAAATAAGAATAGGGTGGGTTTTCTGCAGGATACGGTGAAGATTAGTGCCTCTTCAATGTTTCAATTGCCTTGGCTATGGTCACACCGCACAAGTATGCAACGAAGCCGATAGGAGTTACCTATATTACAAATGCGGTGAAATGGGGCATAAAAGAAAAGGAGGCACATTGTATTGTCGCGTGTTATGGTTCGCGGCCGATAATTTTAATGTTCCGGGAAAGTAAAAACGCACTGTTTTTTAAATTAAGTTGAAAGAGTTTATTTACTAAAAATGCACAATCATCAACTTAACTATGGCACAAAAATTCATTAAAATGCTATTCACTTGTCTATAAATTTTTATTACGACTGTCTTCACTAACAATCACTTCTCTCACTTTACTTATCAATCAATATCATCTTTAGTTCGCGCTCCACTCTATCGCAGTTTTACTATCGCGGTTTTACTATCGCGGTTGTAATACCGCGGTTGTAATGATCTGCCCCATTCATTCAGCTCGGCTTTATATAGGGCCTCTAGTCATGTAATCCATTTCTCGTACATTGGCGAACTACCTGGAATATTCCAGCAATTCTGAATGGAGCAGTGATGTCAGTTTCAGATGTTGATCATGCTTCGTCGATTCTTGTGCTTTCGAGTACATTCATTTGTTGATCATGATGTCGTTGCGAAGGCAATTGCGACAGTAGCTCCTAGAATCTTTTGCACATGTTACAATATTCTTTGCAAGGATGCTGATTCAAGACCGCATCTTGGGCACGTCTTGGGATCAGGGAAATGTTGGGTTTTCCAGGAAACCCCAATGAAATTAAAATCAGAACTTTGATGACCCGCATTCTGCAACTAAATCTACACCGGAATTCAATCGCCCAAAATCTGCATGAGTGGTTTGGGAGGGACATGAAAGACGACTTTATGCTGCTGAGTGAGCAACAACATGTTAAAATTTCTACATCATGGTATCCTGATAAAACTGTACTGCTGCCATCTGGGTTCGGAACGGTGATTTCCAGGTGGAGAGCTGTGGATGGGGAGATGGTTTTGTGCGAGTTCGCCGCTCAGGGACCACCTTTTTAGTGTGTACCTAACGCCAAACGTACCGATTTATTTTTTTTAAATACCTCCATTCCCTACCACTCTCTTTCATCGCCGTACAACGCTCGTGCGATCTGCACTTCACACGTCATCGATTCCTACGTGTGCCTCCAGGCAATGCTACAACATCGGTATAAGGGACACATTAAATCTTGTAAAGTACTCCTTTCCTGCTAGTCTAGTCCGATTTGTGAACAGTTCTCAGAGATAAAAAAAATATTATAATACGATGCAGTAAAAAAACTCTGAGTTTATAAAAACTAGCTGTCTTTAAGTATCTCGACATTAGGGTCTAAAATGCACTTAGATACTACATTTTCAATGCTCCGGACTTATCATTAGTTTGAATTTATTAGATGTTCCTTGAGTCTTTTCTTAAAAACCAATAATGAGTTTACATTTTTCACTGTTTCTGGAAGACTGTTGTATATAGCAGAGCATCATTCGTTGCATCGTTCTTTAGTCGATCAGTTCTAGCGTAAGGTATTACAAAATTGTTGGCATTTCTTGAATTATATGGATTTATTTGTGATACTTCTACAAAGGTGCTTCGTTCCGATTCACTGGAAATTAGACATTTGAAGATAAACTTAGCTTCTCCATAATAATGATTTGACTGAGGGTGAGTGCTTTGGTCCGTTAATACACTGGTCTTGTTGGAGTGAGAATTGGAAGGCTGAGAATATTTTTAAAGGCTTAAGTTAGTATCCTGGATATAATATTAACGTTTTGCTTTGACGATTGACTCCAAATGGCCACTGCGTAATGTAGCTTTGTCAGTACAAATGCATTTAATACAAGTTTCTTTATATGCATTGGAAAACCTCCATATCTTCTCAACACTCCTATCATTGGTGCTAGTTGTCTCCTCAAATTATGTATTTATGTGTGGCAACCATGTCAAACGATGATCGATAGTGAGACCGAGATATTCAATTTCAAACACTCTGCAAGCTTTCGCCCTTAATTTTTAGGTCAACTACTATGTCTTCCTTATTCTTCTGTTTAAAAATAATGTATTTTGTCTTTGTAGTATTCAATGCTAGCTTGTTTTCGATAAGCCATGAACTATATTTATCTAGATCCTCGTTGACGATATTCTCCATGGCGACTTTATCGTCTCCTGAATCATCTTTCCAAGCCAAGCTTAATGCTTTGGAGGGGGCTGTCTCGAACGCAGATAGCAACGTGCTCGTTGGGGGAGACTTCAAAGCTAAAACAATCGACCGGCGCATGCCTGAAGCAGATCCGCGGGGAAAACGAGTCCTAGTAATGGTGGCTAGAACAGCACTCGTAGTACTAAACACCAGAAAGACTCCGACTTTCCAGCGTATTGGCTGTGAAGGAAGCATACCGGATGTGACATTCGCCTTAGTGCAGAGGATACACAATTTGAGAGCATTGGAGGACTACTTAGCCAGTGATCATCAGTGCATTCCACTTGAGATGTCTCCCGGTGTCCGTGCTTTTGACCTTATACAATTGATTGGAACATTGGAAGGATGGATGTCGAGAGGTTCCTATAGGTGTTCACAGCAGGTGCTCCACTGCAGGAACGGCCAGCGCCTGATTGACGTTGCATGTAGCAGAAATCTAGCCGTACGTTCGACTTGCTTCCCACATCGACGCATTCATAAAATGATCTGGGTATCACCAGATGGTAACACACAAAACCAGATCGATCATGTTCTGATCCAACAACGTTGGGTCTCGAGCATAGTTGACGTCCGTACATACCGAGGAGCCAATTATAACTTAGATCATTACTTGATCAAATTAACCTATCGATGTCATATGTCAAAGGCATATTCGGCGAAGACCAGCCCGTTACAAAAATTCGACATCGAAAAGCTCCAAACGGCGTCTGTGGCCAACAATTTCACGGGGGCCCTCCACAACCAGCTGACTCCCATCTTATCAGACGCACCGTTAAAGACAAGCAACGAGCTCTGGATGGAAGTGAAAGCGGCTTTTAAGGCCGTTGCAGAACAGACGATCGGACATCAAGCCCGGTGCAAGAGGAATGATTGGTTCGGTGGTGAGTGCCAGAATGCGTTAGATAAAAAAAATCAGGCGTACAAAGAATACGTAAAAAACTAGGACAAAGAGAGAACACTATGAAAATCGTAGAAGAGTAGTGAATAAGATAATTAGAATTGCGAAAAAATACTATGAAGAACAAGTGAGAAGTATAGAGTCTAGCGAGCAACAACAAAAAACGAGTATACAAAGTAGTGAAAAGCCGGAAACGTAGCTATCAGCCCAAAATCACGCTCTATCGTGATGATATCGGCAATATCGACGCTGATGAAACCAAGATTAAGGAAAGATGGGCATCGTATTTCAAGAAACTCTATTCTCCGCACAGCTCCAGAACATCGGAGCCTATAGAAGTCTGCGGAGGGATTCCATAGGGCCCACCAACTCTGATGAAGTTTGTTCCATCATCAAAGCCCAAAAGAATAATAAAACGCTAGGCATCGGTGAGATTTCAGTAGAGCTCATCAAATATGGTGGCAGCAGTATTCATAGAGCTATTCGCAAAGTCATCCAGCACATTTGGCAACAAGAACATTCGCCGTATGAATGGAGCCAATCAATTATATTCACTATCCCCAAAAAAGGTGACAAGTTACAGTGCGAAAATTATAGCTGCCAAACTGGACAGCGAAGCAAAACTAGTAGGGCTACAAATCATTGAAAATAAAATAAACCTTTTGACGCAGTCGAGGAAAAATACTTTAAATGCACAAAATATCACACTTGGCGAATACAGTATCGAAAATGTTAGCGAATTTGTATATTTGGATGCCAAAATAACGAGAACTGAGCTTACAAATAAAATATTTTAACCAGTTTTGACGATCTTGAAGGCCAGCTGAATACACAGGAAAACAAAGCTCGAAGTCTACAAATCTGTGATAAGACCTGTGTTATGCTATGGGTGTGAATCATGGGCCCTAACCCAAGCATCCGCAAATATATTGAACGCCTTTGAGCGACGGGGCCTGCGGCGAATAATCGCCGCGAAGCAAGACGGGGACCAATGGCTAATTCGATACAATCATGAGCTGTATGAAATTTTTGACAAGCAGGAGGTCTCAATGATTGTAAGACTGTGGAAGCTGCAATGGGCTGGCTAAATCGTATGGACGAACAACGGATATCCAAAAAAGTATTCGTTGGAAGAACTGAAGGGTGGAGACCAATGGGGAAACCAAGGAAACGCTGGTCGACTTGGGCGACGAAGACAGTTTATCACTGCTCGAATTTCGAAATTGGAAGACGCGGTCAATGGACCGAGACAGTTGGAGGCGGTATTTGAGGAAACGAAGGCCCGAGAGGGGCTGTACTGCTAAGAGGAAGAAGAAGAAGCTTTATTACATGATGATCTCATTCTTAAAGTCTCTTGCTGACATAACCTTCACATTCAAAGGTCAGTTTTGCCACTGTGGTAAATTAAATAACGAGCGGATCACTATACTTGTGTGTGCGAACATCTCCGGAACTGAAGAACTGCCACTTCTGTTCATTGGAAAATCAAAATATCCCAGATGCTTCAAGTGTATCAGAACTTTGCCTGTTAGTTAGCAAAACAAGGAAAGGGCCTGGATGACTGATGATATATTCGCTGATTGCTAGAAAGAAGTGAGCGGCAATATGAAGGCCCAAAAGAGAAAAATTGTTTAGTATGTTGATAATTGCACAGCTCATAATATTATGTCCGAGTTGGAGTACGTTAAATTATTGTATTTTCCTGCCAGTACTAGGTGCAAGTAAATTAAAGCCAATGGATCAAGTTATTATCAACAACTTTAAAGATTACTACAGAAAAGAAGCCATCCAATATGTTCTCAAATGTATAAAAGAGAATAAGAGCTCTGAATGATCATCATATCAGATTGACAAGAAAACTTGGTATTCTATAAATATTCATAAATCCACCATTAGTGATTACTTCAAAAAAACTGACTTCAACTGGCTGGTACAGAAGCGCCTGAAGCTGATGGCTTACAAGAGGAGAAAAAGAGTTGTGATACAATCACGAATGGATTCAGTTTATTAACATTTGTTGAAGCAACGAAAATGACCAGCAGCGAAATATTGAGGATTTTGTTCGTATGGACGATGTTGTACTAGTTTCAGAAGAGCTCACTGGAACGACATTGTCCCTACGTCTCTTTTTCTTCTTTGGAAACAGAAGAAGAGGGTTGTGAAGACAATTTAGAAAGAGTAATAATGCGTAAGGCAGAAAAAGCATATATTTTGGATGTCAAATATTAATAATCCTGTTGTATTTGATCAAATGTATACAATTTAGAAACACCTCAAACCAACTAGCACTCAAATACAAACCAATGTAACCGATTTCTATCAACCATAAATTTTGTATTGTTTTGAAAAATAAAAACATGATAAAATAAAATATGCACTAAAAAAGGCACATTTTGACCTCTCTTAACGAGAAACTCGTTTAATAAGAAAATTGTCATTTCAAGCCTGCCTATTTGGGAAACTGGCTAAATGAAAAATCGTAGATCCCTTGAGATCCCAGTTATACGCTATATATATATATATATATATATATATATATATATATATATATATATATATATATATATATATTCTCTCTTTAAAAGCCGTCGGGCCTTGCTTTGTTGTGTGAGCAGACGCGTTTCGACTACTTCGAGTCATCTTCAGTGTCTTAAGGATGTGTTGTATAGTCGTAGGATCGGTAATTAGTTCAGGTAGTAAATTACGTCACATACTAAATTATGCCAGGTAGAGGGATCTTAAGTTTTTGTTTTTTTGTTTATTGGATGTCCGTTTGTTCTGTTTCATCTCGTTTCCGTTTTCGGCTAAGAGTGTGGTCTAATATTGAAAAAATTGCGTTGGAATGGTAACAAGTTGTTCGTTGATAATGTGACCGTCTGTCTTTCTATTTTTATAAATTTCAAGCTTTTCTAAGATGTCAAGTCTCAGTACTTTGCTTTGTTTGTGTAGCAATTTCATAGAGTTTGTCATAGCGTCAGGTTCATGTGCGTGGTTTTGTAGGTGCGTCGCATAATTGGAGTCTGCTGTTTGTGTAAGAAAGATCGTAACTGCTCTTTGTATGTTGTCGTTAGTTTTCTTGTTGTCCTTCCTATATATAGCATATCGCAGTTCTTGCATGTCAGTTTGTATATGCCGCTGTTTTCGTATATTGATGTGTCATTCAGTTTTGGTTGCAGTTTGTTTCCAATGTTTTTGTTCGTTTTGAATGCAGTTTGCAATTTGTATTTCCTAAGGAAGTTTGATAGTTTGTATATCTCTTTGCCTACGTATGTTAACGAAACCCACTGTTGGTCGTTCTTATGAGTTTCAGCCGGTTGGCGTTCCTGTTTTTGTTTATACTGTGTAACAAGTTTATCAATGTCGCGTTGTTTGTATCCATTATTACTAGCTATTCTGTAAATGTTGTTCAGTTCGTTGGAGTAGTTAGTATGAGTCATGGGGATGGATTGAAACCTCTGCACCATTGATCTGTATGCTGCTAGCTTATGTTGTGCGGGGTTATTAGATGTTTCATGTATGACATGATCAGTTGTGGTTTTCTGTATATTTTGTAGTCCAATCGTGTTTGTTCACGTGTCCCAGTTAAGTCCATATAGTTGAGTTATCCGTTTGTTTCTTTTGCCAAAGTGAAATTTATATTTGGTTGATATATATATATATATATATATATATATATATATATATATATATATATATATATATATATATATATATGTATATATCTATATATTTATATATATATATATATATATATATATATATATATATATATATATATATATGTATATATAAATCACTTTACTATCAATTAATATCGCCTTTAAATTGCACTTAACACTTATCGCAGTATTTACTATTACTCTTCATTCATTCAGCTCGGCTTTATATAGGGTGTCTAGTTATTCAATCCATTTCTCGTATACTAGCAAATGTTCTGACGTGAAGTACCTCGAATATTCGAGCGATTCTGAGTCCCTGCAGTGACGTCACTTTCAGATGTTGATCATGGATCTACTTGGACCATTCTTTTACTTTCGAGTACATTCGTTGATCATGATGCTATTAATAGTTGCGACAACGATTGCGGTAGTAGCTCGCAGAATTGTTTGGGCATGCAACACTGCCCCCATCTCAGTTCTTTTTGCCCCGAAAATATGTGTTGCCAGTGGTAGTTAAGTCTCCCTGGATGTAAAATGGGGCAAGACGGTCCAGGTGGACGATTTTCATTTTGGCTCTCGGCTTACAGTGTTCCTGCATGCGATATTCGACGTTGTTGATTCGCTTTGTAACTCGGTATGGTCCCTCCCAATTATGCTGTATCTTCAGAGACCTACCCTTCCGCCGTTGTGGTTTGTATAGCCACACCAAGTCATCTTGCTGGAAGCCAGTAGAATTTGCCTTCAGATCAAACCTAGCCTTCATGCGATCAATAGCCGATTCAAGGTGTTTCTGCACTGTCCGATATATCTGGTTCAACCGTTGCCGTAGCTCATTTGCCTACTTGAGATCGTTTGGGGTTAATTAGGGGGTGTTCCGAACTTTATGTCAGCCGGCAGACCAATAGTTCTTCAAAAATGACATTGGATGGGGCTTGGTCCGTCGATGCATGTTCGGCAGCTCTATACGCCATCAAGAATAATGGGATGTGCCGGTCCCAATCCCTTTGGTTCTCGTCAACCATCTTGGCCAGGTAGATTGAGGACGCAGCAGTGTTGTCGTCGTTTTCCGTATTCCCAGCAGCTTGCACATTTCGCCAAAAACTAGTGACTCAAAGTTTCGGCCTTTATCGGAATTTAGTTCACAAAGTACGCCGTACCTACTGACCCAATTTAACACTAGCTGTTCAGCTACAGTAGTTGCTTCTTGGTTGGGAATGGGGTAGACCTCGGGCCACTTGCTGCATTAATCGGCCACCACCAGCATGTATCGACTTCCCCATTCGTATTCAGGAAACCTTTGCAATGCCACATTATAGGTTTGCATTTGTCCTCTCGATCGTCGCTTTAGACCTTTGACGGAAGCGTAAATTGTGGATCTACAGCACCAGTCCTCTACATCTTCTCGAGCGACATCAATATACGAAAACAGCGGCATATACAAACTGACATGCAAGAACTGCGATATGCTATATATAGGAAGGACAACAAGAAAACTAACGACAACATACAAAGAGCAGTTACGATCTTTCTTACACAAACAGCAGACTCCAATTATGCGACGCACCTACAAAACCACGCACATGAACCTGACGCTATGACAAACTCTATGAAATTGCTACACAAACAAAGCAAAGTACTGAGACTTGACATCTTAGAAAAGCTTGAAATTTATAAAAATAGAAAGACAGACGGTCACATTATCAACGAACAACTTGTTACCATTCCAACGCAATTTTTTCAATATTAGACCACACTCTTAGCCGAAAACGGAAACGAGATGAAACAGAACAAACGGACATCCAATAAACAAAAAAACAAAAACTTAAGATCCCTCTACCTGGCATAATTTAGTATGTGACGTAATTTACTACCTGAACTAATTACCGATCCTACGACTATACAACACATCCTTAAGACACTGAAGATGACTCGAAGTAGTCGAAACGCGTCTGCTCACACAACAAAGCAAGGCCCGACGGCTTTTAAAGAGAGAATATAATATATATATATATATATATATATATATATATATATATATATATATATATATATATATATATATATATAGCGTATAACTGGGATCTCAAGGGATCTACGATTTTTCATTTAGCCAGTTTCCCAAATAGGCAGGCTTGAAATGACAATTTTCTTATTAAACGAGTTTCTCGTTAAGAGAGGTCAAAATGTGCCTTTTTTAGTGCATATTTTATTTTATCATGTTTTTATTTTTCAAAACAATACAAAATTTATGGTTGATAGAAATCAGTTACATTGGTTTGTATTTGAGTGCTAGTTGGTTTGAGGTGTTTCTAAATTGTATACATTTGATCAAATACAACAGGATTATTAATATTTGACATCCAAAATATATGCTTTTTCTGCCTTACGCATTATTACTCTTTCTAAATTGTCTTCACAACCCTCTTCTTCTGTTTCCAAAGAAGAAAAAGAGACGTAGGGACAATGTCGTTCCAGTGAGCTCTTCTGAAACTAGTACAACATCGTCCATACGAACAAAATCCTCAATATTTCGCTGCTGGTCATTTTCGTTGCTTCAACAAATGTTAATAAACTGAATCCATTCGTGATTGTATCACAACTCTTTTTCTCCTCTTGTAAGCCATCAGCTTCAGGCGCTTCTGTACCAGCCAGTTGAAGTCAGTTTTTTTGAAGTAATCACTAATGGTGGATTTATGAATATTTATAGAATACCAAGTTTTCTTGTCAATCTGATATGATGATCATTCAGAGCTCTTATTCTCTTTTATACATTTGAGAACATATTGGATGGCTTCTTTTCTGTAGTAATCTTTAAAGTTGTTGATAATAACTTGATCCATTGGCTTTAATTTACTTGCACCTAGTACTGGCAGGAAAATACAATAATTTAACGTACTCCAACTCGGACATAATATTATGAGCTGTGCAATTATCAACATACTAAACAATTTTTCTCTTTTGGGCCTTCATATTGCCGCTCACTTCTTTCTAGCAATCAGCGAATATATCATCAGTCATCCAGGCCCTTTCCTTGTTTTGCTAACTAACAGGCAAAGTTCTGATACACTTGAAGCATCTGGGATATTTTGATTTTCCAATGAACAGAAGTGGCAGTTCTTCAGTTCCGGAGATGTTCGCACACACAAGTATAGTGATCCGCTCGTTATTTAATTTACCACAGTGGCAAAACTGACCTTTGAATGTGAAGGTTATGTCAGCAAGAGACTTTAAGAATGAGATCATCATGTAATAAAGCTTCTTCTTCTTCCTCTTAGCAGTACAGCCCCTCTCGGGCCTTCGTTTCCTCAAATACCGCCTCCAACTGTCTCGGTCCATTGACCGCGTCTTCCAATTTCGAAATTCGAGCAGTGATAAACTGTCTTCGTCGCCCAAGTCGACCAGCGTTTCCTTGGTTTCCCCATTGGTCTCCACCCTTCAGTTCTTCCAACGAATACTTTTTTGGATATCCGTTGTTCGTCCATACGATTTAGCCAGCCCATTGCAGCTTCCACAGTCTTACAATCATTGAGACCTCCTGCTTGTCAAAAATTTCATACAGCTCATGATTGTATCGAATTAGCCATTGGTCCCCGTCTTGCTTCGCGGCGATTATTCGCCGCAGGCCCCGTCGCTCAAAGGCGTTCAATATATTTGCGGATGCTTGGGTTAGGGCCCATGATTCACACCCATAGCATAACACAGGTCTTATCACAGATTTGTAGACTTCGAGCTTTGTTTTCCTGTGTATTCAGCTGGCCTTCAAGATCGTCAAAACTGGTTAAAATATTTTATTTGTAAGCTCAGTTCTCGTTATTTTGGCATCCAAATATACAAATTCGCTAACATTTTCGATACTGTATTCGCCAAGTGTGATATTTTGTGCATTTAAAGTATTTTTCCTCGACTGCGTCAAAAGGTTTATTTTATTTTCAATGATTTGTAGCCCTACTAGTTTTGCTTCGCTGTCCAGTTTGGCAGCTATAATTTTCGCACTGTAACTTGTCACCTTTTTTGGGGATAGTGAATATAATTGATTGGCTCCATTCATACGGCGAATGTTCTTGTTGCCAAATGTGCTGGATGACTTTGCGAATAGCTCTATGAATACTGCTGCCACCATATTTGATGAGCTCTACTGGAATCTCACCGATGCCTAGCATTTTATTATTCTTTTGGGCTTTGATGATGGAACAAACTTCATCAGAGTTGGTGGGCCCTATGGAATCCCTCCGCAGACTTCTATAGGCTCCGATGTTCTGGAGCTGTGCGGAGAATAGAGTTTCTTGAAATACGATGCCCATCTTTCCTTAATCTTGGTTTCATCAGCGTCGATATTGCCGATATCATCACGATAGAGCGTGATTTTGGGCTGATAGCTACGTTTCCGGCTTTTCACTACTTTGTATACTCGTTTTTTGTTGTTGCTCGCTAGACTCTATACTTCTCACTTGTTCTTCATAGTATTTTTTCGCAATTCTAATTATCTTATTCACTACTCTTCTACGATTTTCATAGTGTTCTCTCTTTGTCCTAGTTTTTTACGTATTCTTTGTACGCCTGATTTTTTTTATCTAACGCATTCTGGCACTCACCACCGAACCAATCATTCCTCTTGCACCGGGCTTGATGTCCGATCGTCTGTTCTGCAACGGCCTTAAAAGCCGCTTTCACTTCCATCCAGAGCTCGTTGCTTGTCTTTAACGGTGCGTCTGATAAGATGGGAGTCAGCTGGTTGTGGAGGGCCCCCGTGAAATTGTTGGCCACAGACGCCGTTTGGAGCTTTTCGATGTCGAATTTTTGTAACGGGCTGGTCTTCGCCGAATATGCCTTTGACATATGACATCGATAGGTTAATTTGATCAAGTAATGATCTAAGTTATAATTGGCTCCTCGGTATGTACGGACGTCAACTATGCTCGAGACCCAACGTTGTTGGATCAGAACATGATCGATCTGGTTTTGTGTGTTACCATCTGGTGATACCCAGATCATTTTATGAATGCGTCGATGTGGGAAGCAAGTCGAACGTACGGCTAGATTTCTGCTACATGCAACGTCAATCAGGCGCTGGCCGTTGTCATTAGTTTCATTTTGGAGGCTTTATCCTCCATCGTTCCCCGATGAGATATCTCATGCCAACCTAAGCGTTGAGATCACCCAGAATTATTTTGTGTCGTTTGTAGGCAATGAGTCAACTAGTCTTTCTAGGTGATTGTAGAACGTTTCCTTCGTTTCTTCGTCCTTTTCTTCGGTTGGGGCGTGAACATTGATCAGCCAGATTTTGATGAATTTTGCTTTTATATGGAGCGCACACAACCGTTCATTGACTGCCTTAAAATCAATAACGTGCGATTTTAAGTCCCTACCCACAATAAAGGTTACTCCGTATTCTCGTTTTCCAGTAGGCTTCCAACTTTTGAATATTGTGTGTGATCTCATGTCTTCAATACCATTTCCAGTTCAGTGCGTTTCCTGGATTGCCAGTATTTTTAATTTATATCGACTGGCCTGTTGTAAAAGGTCCTTAACAGCGCCAGGGTAATTGAGTGATATGACATTCCAATATCCAATACCATAGTCCTTTTTCCGTTTGCGAGGTCGTTGCCATGAGTCAAATTTATTCCGAGCCCCATCTGCAGGTTTCGAAATATTATAGGGTTTTCCAGGGACGGGGAGTTAGCCCGTCGCCCAAATTCTGTTCCCGCAGCATGGTTATTACTTCGATTCTGTTATCAGGCGCGGAAGATTCGCCTTGACCCTCTTACGTCCCCACAAAGGTGGTATAAGTAGGATTTAGTAGCAGAGCTGTAAATTTATTTACAGTTATTAGCATTTCTCGGCATTTAATGTCTCATTATTGGGGGACCAGTAAACCCAATGTGCGACCCCGAGAACATTTAATACCATTTAATTGGGGGCTAGAAGGCTTTTAATCCACTAAATATATTAGCTGCTGTCCATGGAATGTCTTTCTCCACAACATTTTTGAAATCGATTTTGCGAGCAAAAACGTTTAACCATCCATCAATGCCAGAAAAATTATCAATATGGAGTTTAGTCACAATTCTTGGGCTTTCTCTTAACCACTGGGCCGCTTATTCGAATGTTATTATTCCGTACCTACCTTATCCATGTCAAGAGACATTTTTGAAGTTCAGGATGCTCTGCTGATCGTATTTGTTTTAGTTTTCCTTTTCCGTCAATACACTGGGAACGAATTGTCTTCTTATTTTGAATATATCTATAAAGGGTTGAGAATACAGCTCGCAAATAAAATATTTTATTCAGTCTTGACGATCTTGAAGACCAGCTGCGTACACAGGAAAACAAAGCTCCAAGTCTACAAATCTGTGATAAGACCTGTGTTATGCTAACGGTATGAAACATGAACCCTGACCCAAGCATCCACAAATATATTGAACGCCTTTGAGTAACGGGTCCTGAGGCAAATAATTGGAGCGAAGCTAGACGGGAACCAATGGCGAATTCAATACAACTATCAGTTGTATGAAATTTTTGACGAACCGGAGGTCTCAACGATTATAAGACTGCGGAAGCTGCAATGGGCTGGACACATGAATCGTATGGATGAACAAAGGATACCCAAAAAGGTATTCGTTGAGAGAACTAAAGGGGAGACCGGTGGGGAAACCGAGGAAACGCTGGTCTGGCGCTGGAGGCGCTATTTGCAGGAAGCGAAGGCCCGAGAGGGGTTGTAGTGCTACGAAGAAGAAGAAGAATGAATGTCTGAAGATACTGAACTTTTTTGGCAGTTAAACGGTATTGAGGTTTTTGTGGGCTGTAGGGCACAAAGTCAACGAAAGTAACTAAATATTCGAGCCATTATAAACCAAGGGCCAGAATCTTTATTCTTTGGGCGGTAATCTTTATTTTCCAATCACAAGATGTTCAGACTAAGTATTGTTGAGGAAAATATTGGCTAACAATTCGCATGAGTGCCTAGTCTCTACTTAAGCTAGCTTGTGGAACTTTGATGTTCAAGCAATGAGCTAGGATTTAATTGCGGGCAATAATTTGGAAGACCTGCTTCATTTCTCAAAAGAAAGAGAGGTGCCTTAATGATGAAGTATCTGAGTGCAGTCCTAAGTGGCATCTTGTTATAACAAGATTATTATTTTTAACAAACCCATAAAAAAATTTGGAATTCTTTGCTAACGTATGGAAGGAAAGACTTCAGAAGCAACTGGAATTTGATAGACTGGAGGTCAATTACTGAGAAAACAGTGCCGCTGGCTTCCTGAATCAAATCCTCGATTATGGGCGGTGGGTCATGGCCCGGGCAAGTTTGAGTGTTGAGTTGACGATAATCTCCAGTAGCTCACCAATGGCCAACGTCCTTGGGCACCATGTGCAGAGGACTGGCTCACTGGCTCGATGAGGGTTGAATTATGCCTCGTTCTAGCAAGAAATCGAGCTTGGCTTTGGCTGCGGTGAGGCGTTCTCCCACGAGGCGACCTGGTCTCATGAAAACCGGTGGGCCATTGGTGACTATCTGGTGGTGGACGGGTAGGTCAGCGAGCGAGGCTAATTTTCTGGATTGTGCGAATGCTTCTGCATATTTGGCGATTATCCCTTTGTACGGTCTCCAATGGTATTCTTCACTTTAGTGACGGCGTTAATACTGTGTACAGCTGGAGCTGGACCGAGGACGCAGGCTGTGGAGAGGTTAGTGAGATCATTTAAGAGGCGCTGGTTGTGCAGATCGATGAGTAGACCATGATGCTTTAGTGCATCGGCTCCTAGAATGACTGTCTGGATATCTGCTATCACGAACGGCTAGTGGAATGGCCGGTGTGGCCCAAAATCTAGGGTGAGCTGCTGAGATCCAAAGATTGTGATGGGCTTGCCATCGGCTACCTATAGTACGAGGCTCTGCTTACGAAGAGGCCTGGCGATGGAATGCGTCGGGATGTTGGAGAGGGCGGTGCCGGAGTCTATCAAGAACCTGGTTTTTGTGATGCAGTCGGAGACATTAAGGCGTCTCTCCAACGTGTTGCCGGCGGTGTCCACTGAGTACAACGCCGGAACACCTAGTTTTCTGAGTGCCTAGTAGTGTGGTCTAAAGCTTGGAAGGAACAAGGCTGCTTGCATCTTATTGGTAGTGCCCAGTGCTTGGTGTGATGCCAGCAGTGACTTGTGCGACTGTCTCGTCCAGGAGCGGCGGAGCGGCCTTGTCGTTGGCTTACGTTTTTTGACGAGGACCGCTTCCGCAGTGTGTTAGTGCAGGCATGTGGTTACTGAAGCGCCTCTCGAGTCAAGTTTGTTAGCTGCGCAATCGCCAGACGCAAGGTAGCTAGCTCGAGAGCAACTTGGTCTGAAGAAGAACGCGGTGAGGAGAAACTAGATGAGGGTGTCATTGGGTGCATAGATAGTTGGCCTGATGTGGCCATCACTCTCGGACCCATGTCTTATGCGTCGTCTGCGACAGTGGCAAGCTCCTCTAGCGTTTGGTTTTTTATGATCAGTAGCATGCGACGTGTTTGCTGAGGCAACAGTTCAAGCCATCTGATACAGAAGACATCGTCGCTAATCCATGTGTCAGCGAGGGAACGCATATGCTGTAGGAGATGTGAACGTCTGATAATTTATTACGAAAGTATCGTGAATATCGATGAACGTGAAATGCATTCCTTACTCTAGTTTATTTCTATTCATTACGAAGCATTTGAAAAAAAAACTGGGAAACCACGGTCAGCGAATTGAAGACAATTATCGCCATCAATAAATAAGCTAATGATATTGTCCTCAATTTCACGTTCTCATTTTTGACGAAACTTTCCCGCTAATTAGTTTTCAGCAACAAAATTAGTTCTTAGATATATAGTTTGATATTTAAAGCTACTGCATTGAAATAAAAAGTTTTCATAAACATTTTAAGTAGCTTGAAAGTGTCCCACATCAAGTCGGTTAAACAATCTTTTTTTTTACCTTATTTAATATCAACAGGTTTAAATAGCATACCGTAATTTAGGCATCAACTCAAAATTGTTTTGTTCACTTTCACTTTCGTTCCATCCAGCAGGAAAGCTAAATTTTGTGTACCTAAAAAATGTTCGTTATTAGTGGTTGATGCCAACGGTCTGAAACATGAGAATATTCCATAACGGAGAAGCTGTTTCAATCAATTATTCTTCAAAGCATGTACCTAATGAATGTGCAGTACTTAGTACACCCACGTAAACACAGCGTTTATTAATGAAATTCCCAGAAGAAAAAAAACGGTAGAAAATAAAAAAAGGTTTCCTCGAATTTCAAAACAAATATTGTCCACAGTAGTAAAGACTTTTGATGAACGTAAATGTTACGTGACACCTTTCTGTTTTATTTTCTAATTAGCAAAGCGGAGTATTAAAAAATTACAAAAAAATTATTTTTTTATTATTTTATGACGAATTGGAAGATTGGAGATATATTAATCGATAAACCTGAGAAAGGTCATAAAAATACCCAAGTACCAGTAATGAGTTTCGTTGTTTGCGATTACGCAAGTCAACCTACACCTTCTATGTGTTAACATTTTTTTTTTCAAATAGTACAAATATCTACGCATCATCGCTATAAGTTACGGTCACCAATTTTTGCTTGAGACAGGTATGTATAAACAAGAAAGTCTTGTTGAACAACAACAAAAAGTTCTCAATCGATGCGGCAAGTAATTCCTATATTTATCGGATCAAAAAACTTACATTGGGCAAATTTTCCTGAAGCGATAGATTTATATTAATTCGAATAGTTTGTCCCAGTCTTAATCCAGTTACTGCCACAACTCCTATCCATTCACCACCATCAAATTGATATTGAAATATTGAAGGACAAGGGCTCTTCGGCAGTCCTTGTCCGTTTGCACAACTGGTAAATATCACTAAAACTGCCACTAAAATTAGCATTTTCACACACTTTCCGTTGATCATCGTTGCACTTTTCTCTAACAATCATCTGAACAAAAACAACGCTTAGCGGTCACAGAATTTTCCAAGTAGTTGAAAGCAAAGTGCATAAAAAGGTAATTTTTCAATTATTACGCACTTATTTACATTGGAAATTTAACCAGTAGATTACACATTCTACACGGATTTCACACCTGAAAGTCCCCCATTCAGAGGAGCTTCACTGAACGCGTACGTATTGAATGAGTATTCGCTACAAACTGATCGTGACAGCAGTGGATCATCAATTTGCCAAGCTTAAGGAAAAAAATACATTTACCTGTACAGGTGAGTGCGATAGTCGTAGGAAGCGTATTAGAACCCAATAGACGTGATCTGTTCAATCAAAGCTTGGAGTATCTCAATCTTTAGCAGAAGATACGCAGCTTTAAAGTGTGTGTTCGACCATTGACGCATGGGAGAAAAAACCCATGAAATTTTTGCTCGCATTCATGACACGGGAAATAGAAAAGCACAGATTTGTATTCAACATTAATCATGGAAAATATTCTACTCTCTATTGGACTATAGGTAGATTGAATATCTATGGTAGTTCAGATACAACACAGCTTTAAGGCGCACCCTATGAATACAAACTACCCATCAGCTTGTGTGAGCAGGAGAGGGCTCCTGCCAGAACAGTTTGTAACAAAATATATAATTGCCGAATGGGTGACGCTAAATCCAAAAATAAGCCAAAATAGACTGAGATAAATCAGCGTTGTTTACCTCAAATGGCTTTACATAAGCACATACACGTCGAAAAGTGTGTCACGGAAAAAGTAGATTATTAGGCAGTACTCCAATGAGAGAGGGTGATCAAAACAAATCGGCAAATCAGACCAAGACCAATAGGCGTATTTGCCGAAAGTGCTCAAGCTCCAATGAATTTTGTCTGCTGGCCGCCATTGATTTTAGTTGCCTCACAGCTCGTTCCACATCCACCACGGTATTAAGTAGAGTAGAAGATATCTGCTGACATCTGCCATCACGTCCCGAAGTGCTCCGTTACCCATTGTGGATGTGTTCAGAGATGACAGAACACTTCCCGGCATTATGGGGCGACTATAATTGTTCGTCTATTACAGGGCAGCCACTTTTCCCCATTCTCACGATGTTGGAATGCGGAAAAGCAGCTGAACGAGCTTGGTGATTGAGGGCAGGCATGGTGTGCTCCGATCAGGGCAAGTATGGAGAGTCCATTCAGGTTATCGACGCAAGTCCTTCGCATAGTAAGCCCCCAATTCTTTGCCAGGCATGTCTGATATGAGGTAGCGTGTCGAACTCAACCCCTGGACAACCGCCATATTACAAACTTTTTATCCAGTTTGGAATTGTAGTGCTGAGCCGTGTTACTTTGTTCAAAATTCCGCCTATAGATCTCATCACCTCCCTTGAACCCAGAAGGACGAGATCGTGGGTTAAAGGGCTCCTCACCCGCACGTCTGCCATTCTCGATTTAGTCTCGAAGTTGGTGACATAGTACTCGGAGTTTCTCGAGCGGCTCAAGGCAAGAACTAGGTCTCCCAAACAATTTAATTGTCAGAGCAGTCGATTTGATTTACTGTGGTAAATTGTAATGGTTTTATACACGTCTCGAACGTTCGAGATCTCCCGAAGGAAATCTAAACCGACCTCTCATCGGTTCTAGACGTGATGTATTGGAACGTGACAACGGACTGTATCCTTCAGGTCGACAAGTCCGGACACTCTTAGTCTACTCCGAGATAGCTGCTGGCCAGCTAGCTAGTTCTTACGCAAGCAGACTAAATCCGAAATACAAAAACTCAGCCACCGGTTCAAATGCCCGACTTAAAACGCGTCGAACAACTTCCATTGACTCTACTCTAAATTACATATCTTTATCTTGGAGAAACAACACGCGCTTCCGAATATAACCGACGCGGTGCCCGAAATACACTACTTGAATGCAAAACCGGAAAGAACCTACTCCAATAAAAACGCAAACACAAACTATGGCACCACGTAACGACCGCAACGCGAAACTGTCCATTCGCGGGTTACTGGAACCCTACCCCCTCGGCGGCATACTCACCGTTCGCCGACATTATCCTACTATAACAAAGCGGCTTTGCTGGAAAGGAAAAACTGGGTTAGCTTAGCAACTCATATTTTATTTTTTTTTTTCATCAACATTTTAACTTTCAATAGTGTACTATATATTATTCACAAAAAAAATCTAATATAAAATGAAAAAAAAATACTGTTCAATTAAAGACCTAAAAATTCGCGATAATCGCCCTCACATACAAAAACACAATTTCAATCTCTGTTTTTTTTAGGTTTTTGGAAAATCATTTGACAAAACCTTACTAAAATCGCATCTTGTCTGTCCGTCCCGGTGTCACACCACTTTTTCTCGAAAACTACATAAGCTAGAAACATAAGATTTTGCAGGTAGATATAAAGTGACGTCTTCTTCAAAATTTTGCCACAAAAAGAAGTTTATAAAGTGTTTAAGGGGGGTCTCCAAATATAGGGGAGTATCCCCTGAAGAAAAAAAAATTCATCGCACGTAGGCAATATGGATATTAAATGAAAGGTCTTAATGAGAACATTCCTAACGCAGGAGGAATGCTGGTCGACAGGAATACTCTTGGAGGCTAGCATTCTTTGGCGAGTTCCGCCCCCACGTACCCGAGGAAATTCCCACAGGGGGAATGCCGGTCGACAAGAGCACTCTTGGAGGCTAGCATTCTTTGGGAAGCGCCGCCCCCACGGACCCTAGGATATGGGACGTGCCGTGAGGCTCCCTCCTGGGATGACAGGTAATGACCCTGACTGGATCTGGACTACCCTTTAGACAACGAACTGGAATTCGTGCTTTGGGCTGGCGGATATGATGGTTTGGACCTAGTTGCGAGGTGACACTCGTGTGTGAACGGCTACAATTCAACTATCATACCGTCTCCGCCCCGGTAAAACCTAGGCAGGCCTCGAAGTACGTTCGAAGCTCGCACCATTGTGTTGGTGATGTAGGCTCGGTTGAGACGGAGTCCCGATTAGCGCTGATCTGGCTCTGAACACTTGTCCCAAAAAGGGCTTGTGCCAACCCTCGCATGGGCCCCCTGCTCTACAAAAATAACCATGGGACAAAAAAGGCGACTACACGCACGAACGGAGATAGCGGCTCCGAGGTGGGGGCCCAATAAAACTGGAGCAACCAAAAACATATAAAAAAGATTTTAAAAAACCCAAAAAGAGAAATAAAAATAATAGCGACGACGCAACCAGCGGTCGCAGCCACAATGTTAACAGTACATCGAGAGCGGTGCTGACTATGACAAAAATGACGAATAATACAATGACAGTGAAGACGGACAAAAACGGAGGTTAGCAGACAGTCTGGTCCAGACTGAGATTTCTGTTGCGTCTGGACGCAGCAAAAAAATTATGCGAGCACCAGAGCGTCTTATAAAGGAAAAGCGGGAAACTCTGCAGGACGCTTTAGGTGTTCGAGCGGTGGAGGGAAATATAAAGAACATCGAGAATTCGATGGTCACTGCTGCGATCGTTTCCAATAACCGATGCAAGGGTCGTAAATCCCGACATAATAAAGAATCACCCTGAAGCTAACGAGGAGATTACGGCTGGAAAAGGAACGAGTGACCAGACAAATAAAGCGACGTTGTGTGATTGCATCGGCAACGTCGAAAATGTGGCGGATGTCCTATATTCGGAAACGGAACGCGATAATCTCTCCCAAGGATGGTCACAAAGTACAATTGCTGCCCAGCGACACGAAGAAGAAAGGCTTTTCCGAAAAGCGGAGATGTTCTAAAAAGAATAGAATCTGCATGCGACTCCCCAAAAATCTACAAAGCAATAAAGATTGGGCTCCTTGAACCAGAGGAGCTCTTAGACTACATAGGACACTATCGGAGGAGCTGATTAAGGCCGAAGGCCAACAGAAGGCTAAAGAAGCGCTGGGGTTGACATCCAAAGGCCACGTGCAGATAGCTCCACCATTAAAAATCAATAAAAGAATGGGGTCTAGCCCAACCCTAGGATAAAAGAAGGAAAAAAGAGGCACTTGATGGGCGTGAAGCACCAGATCACGGGTTCCAGACAGTACTTACAAAAGGAGCAAAGAAAGCCGTTAAGAAACTTCTTCAAAAAGTGCTATAATGTAAGGTTGAATCGGACACCCAACCAGAAAAAGGACCTGATGCAAAACAGGAGAGACAAAAGCTCCGACGAAGACCCTGGCAGCGGGCACTGCTCGTAAAACCCCAAGATGGTCGATCCTACGCGGAGGTGCTGCAGGATATCAGGGGAAACGTAAGGCACAAAGACGCGAACACTACCATAAAGCAGTACGACCAACGTGGTCGGGCCACATACTGGTTGGATTCGGAGCAGAGGCCGACAATAAGGAAACATTCTGCGACGCAGTAAAGAAAGTCCTCGGCAAAAGCGCAACTCTAGCCTCGCTCGAGCCGATGACAACGAAAGAAATAAGAGACGTTGAGTGCGTCACGGATCTGGCCGAGGTAGAAGAGGCCATCAAAAGGGGTCCCTATTAGCTAAACTTTAATGGGATCATTTCACCCTTTTCACATCAATTTAATGTAAATCTATACGACAAATTTGCTCTACATTGAAGCGTCTCATTACGTCGCGCGGATATGATCACTCTTTCGGATGGCTCCGATAGCTTTTTAAATTACTCATGGAATAGTTTGCAGCTACATGAATGAGTTGAATAATAGTTCCCTAGCCTGGGAAGGATCAAAGCGAGACTGACATCAGAAAACAATTGGGGGTAGCGAATGGCCATAGTTGACTTGACCGAAAAGGACGCCGAACAATTCCTGAACAAGGGTAAAGTACGAATAGGGTGGGTTGTCTGTAAGATAAGGTGAAGAGCAATGTTCAATGCCTTGGCTATGGTCACACCGTACAAGTATACAATGGACCCGATAGGAGTTCCCTATGCTACAAATGCGGTGAAATGGGACATAAAAGAAAAGAGTGTACGAAGGAGGCACACTGTATTCTTTGCAAGGATGATGATCTAAGACCTGTTTTTGGGCACGTCTTGAGATCAGGAAAGTGCCGGGTTAGTCCTAGCCAAGACAAAATCAGAATTTTGATGACCCGCATCCTGCAGCTAAACCTACACTGCAGTTCAACCGCACAAAATCTGCTTGAGCAGTTTGCGAGGGACATGAAAGCCGATTTCATGCTTGCTGAGTGAGCAACACCATGATAAAAGTCCTGTCTTATGGTACCCCGACGAAACTGGTACTGCCGCCATCTGGGTTCGGAACTGTGATTTCCAAGCGGAGAGCTGTGGATGGGTTTCGTGTGGGTTCGACGCTCAGGGAAAGATGATTTCGATTCGTTCGCCGAACGAATCGAAAAAATCTTTCCAAGCCAAGTTTAATGCTCTGGAGGGCGATGTCTCGAATGTATACGGCAACGTGCTTGTTGGGGGGGACTTCAACGCTAAAGCAATCCAATGGGGTATGCCTCAAAAAGGTCCGCGGGGAAAACGAATCCTGGAAATGGCGGCCAGGACAGCGCTCGCCGTACTAAATACCGGAAATACGCCGACTTTCCACCGTATCGGCTGTGAGCGAACCATACCGGCTGTGACATTCGCCTCGGAGTCCTTAGTATGGAGCATACACAACTGGAGAGTATTAAGGGACTACTCAGCCAGTGATCATCAGTGCATTCTGCTTGAGATAAGCGATGCTGTCTCCCGACGTCCGTGCTCTCGGCTTTCTCCAACTGGATGCAACATCGGAAGGAAAGGCGTTGAGTGGTTCGTCGAGGTTCTCACAGCAGGTGAGCCGCTGCAGGGAGCTCCGGAGATGACCAAAGAATTGGCAGCTCAAGACGTGGTGAACTCTACTATGAGCATCATTACGACTGCTTGCAAAGCTTCTATGCCCCGTCGAAAACCCCGGCACGGCAAGCCCCCAGTGTATTTGTGGTCAACTGAAATCGCTGAAAAGCGAAGGGAGTGTTGCAAGCTTTGACGTGAGGCCAACGGGCGCGGAACCATGACGAGGCATGCAACCGGGTGGCAGCATATAAGTCGGCCGGGAAATGCCTTCGCAAATTGATTAACAATAGCAAGGCTCGCTGCTGGCAAGACCTAGTGGACAATGTGAACAAGGATCCGTGGGGCCTTGGCTACAAGCTAGTTATGCGGAAGCTTGGCGCCCCACCGAAGCATGTCGCGCTTGATCGGCTATGTAGATGATGTTGTGGCTCTGGTCACTGGACACACCGTTGAACAAGCGCAACTTAGGCTAGGTATGCTAATGCGCCAAGTAAGGGGCTGGGTGACTACTCGCGGGTTCAGTTTAGCACTGGAGAAAACCGAAGTGGTCATTTTGACAAAAAAGGGAATCCCAAGAGTAAGGATGATCAGTATTGGAGACTTATTAATCGAATCGAAGCCATCGGTGAAGTACCTGGGGCTACTGATCGACTCGAAGATAAGTTTCTTTGAGCAAATCAGGGCAACGGCTGAGAAGGCTGCTTCGGGAGTATTAGCTCTGAGTCGACTTATGGCCAGCGTAGGGGGACCCAACCCATCAAGGAGACGCCTCTTGATGAGTGCTGTAGGCTCAGTGTTACTGTACGGAGCAGAAGTATGGGGCGACGCTCTCAGTAGGAAGGTATACCAAAAACGTTTGGCACAGGTGCAGAGAAGGGGAGCACTGAGGATTGCATCTTCGTATCCGGCCGTCTCTGATTCGGCAGTGAGAGTTATTGCAGGCGTGATACCTGTTGCCTAAATCGAAGGCATGGCGAGACTGATTTCTATCTGACCCAGCTTTTGATCGGGCATGGGTGTTTTCAGTCTTACCTGCACAAGATTGGTAGGTCACGGTCCATCGATTGTCGATTTTGCCCAGGGGAGGAAGACAATGCCTGAAACACATTTTTGCGTGCACAAAATGCGTCAGGCTTCGAAGAGCCATCTACAGGGAGACGGGAGAGCTCACCTCGGATAATATAGTTTCGGTGATGCTCGAATCGGTTGACAAATGGAACCAGGTGGCACCATATGCTCGGGCAGCCCTAAAATATAAAAGGGACCCACAGCAGCCGGGGGCGCTGGGGCTAGAGGATCACTTTTCTGGCACTTCCTCTTCCCTCCCGCTAGAAGAGGGGTACCCCAGCTTGAAGGTGCTTCACGCCATAACAAAACGAGAACTGGCCCGAAGTAATGTCTCAAACGGTTCCAGGCTAGGTTCTCAGGTAGACAGGGGAGGTGTTTAGTGGGTAGTCCAGTCGCCTTCTTGCGAGCATGGGACTCCCACACTCTGTGCACAAATGACATTCACCTCTCAAACACAAAAAAATTGTCGGATACCACGTACATCGGTACCCCAAAAATATGGGAGCTATTGTAGTAATTGAGCAGCCCGCCTAGGCAAACTGCTTGAGGGACCTTCACGAAAAGAAGCAATTTCATAATAATAATTACATTACTACTACTAACCCGAAATAAGCCCCGCTACTATCACTGCTACCATTACCGATAAAGTCTATGAGCCTACAAGAAAATTTCAATTCACTAACAATAATATGGAGAGCAACAAAATTACAAATTTACTGATACGAGTTAGTCTGAATAGCGATAATAATAAACCTGAAATCGAATTTCTAAATCAGTTCAGAAAATCAATAACAAATAACTATATGACCATCAAAATTAATAATGGCAGCACCATTGCTACGCGAGCAAGTAGGGAGAAAAAGAGGCTCGTCGTGTGAAACGGAGAAGAAAATTTGCACTTGATCCCGTACCGATGAAGTCCGAGCAGCAGTAGAACGGAATTTTCAGACATTTGGTTCGGGTCGCGCTATCGTTTTATTGCTTGTTTTATTGAGCTATTGAAGATAGCTCCATCGCTATCCGGTGTTTCACATTTGGTTCCGTGTATTAATAAACGAGAGGGGGGAATTGGTCGAATGAAAGAATGAGTTATTAGCGAGGTCGAGTCGCTAAGTGCGTGATTTTTCGAACAGATATTCCGATCGAAGATCATTCTCGCGTGATTGAAAAGAAAAACGATTGGCCATGTATGTGAAATGTTGGTACGGAGTTTTTTTGGGGTTTTTGTGTTGCATCGTCACTACATGTTTAGTTGTAATTGGAGAGTAGCTTTCATATTTTGTTTTTCGTTCATGGGGTGGCTAGCAATTGGAGCTGGCGTAGGTACGTTGAAGAAAAACTTAAGTTTTAATCTTGGAGTAAGAGGAGTACATTTAGAAAATGCACTTGGCTCGGGCAAATAATCGCGTGAACATATGAGGTTATGGAGTATAGAGATCTTGCGGGCAAGACAAAGAAAGTAGATATTAGTGCGTAGACGATTTTTAAGTGTTTGCTCGTTTGGAATTGAACAAGTGCAACCCTGATAAAAGAAACATTGTGCGAAAAATTTTTACTTAAAGTATACCAGTGAAGTTCAGTATAATTTAATTGTAGTTTTGGGGAAGAATTAAAAGTTTAATAACAGTGATAAAAGTTTACACATGCTACTTCCTTTTCCCAAAACTGTCCTTGATCCCATATCCGGCTGCTCTTTGAACAGAGGAAAATCGTCCATTCATTGGTCGAAAGGGCTTAGTTTGCATTAAAAAAATTCCCATAACAATTGCACGCCGTCAGCTGAACAAGTTGCCAACAACAATGGCTCAAGACAGTATCAACCGTTGACATCATACACAAATTTCGTCGAAAATAACAATCCATTTCTATGAATCCCAGGATGAAAATTAAACGAAGAAGATAATCATACTCATGTACGAATTCATTCCTTTCTACGGGGAGAAATTGAAAACGATAGTGGGAGATCATAATGGACATTTTGCTTTGGAAGAAGACTTACATGAGCAGAGATTTATTTAGCGGGCATTTTGAATTCAATGGACCCCAGGTGCCAAAAAGAACCTGATTGAAAACTACCCGGGATTGGTTCTACAAAACTTATCATTTTATACATGACTTCGAATTGACCACGTAACCTCGAAAAGAATACATACCTATTAACTCCTAAACAAACATACATTACCACAACTACATATAGCATGAATATAATACACAGTCATACTTATTAAATGCCAGAAAATGTTATCATCGGAAACAGAAACACACAATAAAGCACAAATGTATAGTCAGAAAAGCTAACAAATCCATTTCAAATCATCATATGGTGGAACATCGAACCACAGGCATAAGACTTAAAGTGTATGAGGTGTGGAGTGGGTTGTTGTATATGGTATGAATGCAATTTCATCCGAGGTACTTTCCAATAAAAGTGCAATAACACTGCTTCGAATGACCTCGACATTGAAGTGGGTCACAGCTATGTACGAGGGAATAAAAGAGGCGAAAGCTTATGGACGGTCTCTTTTTTCAAACGAGTAAGTGCAAGAAGCGAAGCAGTTGGAGCAAAAGTTTTTTGTCTTAGAAGTACGAGCGTAGGTGGAGTTTGTTGGCTACGGACATAAGTGGTGGACGTCGAGGTGCAAGTAAAGTGATCGTGATGTTCTTTGAAGTACGAACTCAAGTTGGAGTTCATTCGACACGGTAAAGAAACGTGGTGCATGTCAAGGCGCAAGAGGCTGTTGGCGGTGGACGTCATCAAAAGGGGCCCCTCAATGAAGTAGGGAAAGATATAACAGCGATAGGTAGAATTCTTAAATTCATTCGTTTATTTTTTTGGAAAGATTCGATTACGGAATATATACCTATTAAGAGACAAATTTTGCATCTTGTTATTTATTAACTTTTACTTTCCAGCCATACAAATCCGTTGGATTTGTATGGTGATTGCCCTTTACAAATCGTTCCTTCCAGCTGGTGCTTCAGTGGTGGGAGGTGCACACTTCGCGTAGGTGTTAGGATTTCTTCTCGCGCTAGGTCGTTGGAAGTGCATTTTGTTCCAAAAGCGAAATGCCTTACTGTCAGTGCTGCCGGGATTTGAGAACGAAGCCTTTGCGCGCGTTTATCGGTGGTGGAAGGTAGTGGTTACTGGTGCCTCTGCGTATAAATATAGCGCCGGTGGTAGGTTCCACCCTTTAGGCAGATTTGTTGATCAAAGAGGAATCATCTGGGGAGCCGCGTTCTGGCTTGGCGGCTCGATGGAGGCTTATAGGCACAAGCGAGTGGTGCCTACGCCCATCTCCGGTCGAGCTTCCGGGTCCGAAGACCCCAAAAAAAAAATTAGTGGAAAATATTCGTCTACCAAAAGACGAGGTAAACATATCTTCAAACGAAACCTCTGCATTGTTACTTATGTGACTTGCCACGAGTGCCGTAGGCAATAATAAATTACTTTTCCGACGCAGTATCCCGTGGTTGTGTCAACTACGAAGGTGCAGATCAAATCGAGTTCATGGCACGTCAAATGAAACACCTACACCAGGCAGACTTCTCTTGGCTCAAAAACGGTGAAGTACAACAGTCTGCTCACAGAAGTGTACAGTTAGCACAGTTAGCGGAGTGTGGTTCAATGATCGGGAGGTTAACTTGTACGAATGTCGGGTGTTGAAGGATCTACAAGAACATTCATTCTTACTATTTCGCCTATCGACCGGTTGAGGGCCTGAGATTTTTTGTTTTTGCTTGATCAATCTAAATAAGACCTTAATTAACAACATTTAGTTGTGAGTGTTTGCTTTCAGGAGTCACCATAAAGTTTGTCTTATTCAATACTATTTTTTGCGATTAATTTTTTTGTTATAACCTTTTGACATTATCAAAAGAATCTAAATTGATTTTTGTTTAAGATCTGAATAAAGTCTCATTACTTATGGCTTTTAACAGTAAATATCTTAATATGCAAATTAATTTTGAATTGAATTTAGAAAAATTGGCGGGTTGGATCTAGCATTTATGGTTCAACTCTGTTTTGTGAAATTGCACATTGTAGTGAATAAGGATTATAATTTCAGACGATTTCACACTCAATTCAAATGTACTGTTTAAAACTAAATAAATAAATAAAGAGAAAGAGAACACGATAAAATGATGAAAAGATAAAAAGAAGAAAAACTCGGTCCTTCCATTTCACTTGACCTTGGACCCGGTATGGGACCCGCCACGTTGGCTGGCTCCTCCACTCATGAGCTAGCCATCGGGTGAGCTCACCCCTTTTTCGTAGTTTTTACAGGTGCTCTTGCAGGGTAGAGTGGGCTTCCGCTCAGGTTTCTTATTTATGGTAACACTTTAACATAAATCTAAAACATTTTTATTTTTCTTTTAAGGGAAAATTTCACGCGAATTATGTTTGCATGAATTTTTTATTTAAATGAAAAATATATGTCAAAGTCTACAATGGATCTTGATCCGTATGGAAGGGTGTGAAGGGGCACCGGGTCCACCTGGGTACCCCACTCTTATTTGGGGGTCATAAATATCAATTGTAACAATGAAATCCTCTCACGTACTGCACGCGTTAATCAGGCGCGGTCAGTCGCTTTTTATTAGTCCATCCCTTCGGTCGGTTACCTTGGCCTCAATACCGGCAAACCGAGACGTTTTAATCTCTAATTCATGAATGCAAATTTTTTTTGCTGTGGGAGCTTATGCTGGGGAAAAGAACCCGCCCACGACACTACAATGCTAGCCTGCCAGCGCATTCACGCGTCCTTAGATAAGGCCGATTCCGGCGAGCACTAAATCTTCACTCGCCAGGCAGCAGACTATCACTGCAGTCCTGAACGTACAATGAACGTCTCTCAATCACTACAATACGTTTCTCTAAGAAGCTCAGAATTGGGGCTGTATGCAAGCTTCAGATCAGTTCTATGATCGGAAATTTTGACAGTTGGTCCAGGATTATGACAGCTCAAATGTGTCCAGATACCGATCTAGGATAGGGGCCGATGGGATCGACGTACAAGCTCTAGAATAGACGCTCGGGTACTTCAAGCAGCATTCGATACCTTGGTGTACTTATAAGTTTTGCAGGCAGCCTTCCAATTTCCCACCTTGCCAGATGCCTATGGAAGTCGAGTTGGCACATTAGCCACTTCAGAAACGCATGGCCCGTAACGATTTCAAATGGGTATCCTTCGAAATATGCATGAAAACACTTCACTGCCAACAACGCTGCCAGAAATTCCTGCTCAGAAATAGTCTATTTCTGCTGGGCCGGGTTTAATTTGTGTGACATGAAGGCTATAGGCACTTCCTCACCATCCTCCGTTACCTGGACTAAGACTGCTCCCTCTCCATGTTGACTCGTGTCACATTGGATTGAGAACGGTTTATTAAAGTCTGGGTTATGTAGTACGAGAGCTCTTGTCAGGCTCTTCTTAAGTTCCTTGAAGGCCCGCAAGCCAGCCTCTTCCCTGAAGAACTTCCGTCCTTTACGTAGCATGTCCGTCAAAGGCGTTCATTGCTTTTGGCTTATCCGGGTCCGTTTTGATGTTACCATGACATATGATGTGAACCAACTATTTAACCTCCATCATGATGAACTGACTCTTCTGGATATTGATGGTTTATCCTGCGATCCAGATATGCAAAGCTACTTCCTGAAGCAGGACAATACGCTTGTCAACGGTCTCAGTAAATAGTAATAAGTCGTCTAGATAAACAAAAACTTGGTGCATTACACGGGCCAAAGGACAAGGCCACAAATAGGTACAATGGGCGAACTGGGACTTCTTCTCCTTCGAACTGGAATCTAGTGGGATCTGCCAGAATGCGTCTTTGAGGTTATGGCTGGTGATGAAGAGTGCCTTAGGTAACCAAGATAAGATACCCTTGATCAACATGAAAGGGTAGGCGTCTTTAACTGTAACAGTATTCATCTGAACATAGTTAAACCTTATTCGGCTTAACCACTAAGGTGACTGGCGAAGCCCATGCACTTTACGATTCTTCAGTTAGACCGAGTTCCAACATCCGATCGACTTTGGGGAATAATGACTTTCCTTCGCCGGAGATATGGCAAAATGTCACTGCTTGATGGGTTTAGCAGTGAGAAATCAAGGTTGTCCAGCTAAGACCTTCTTTCTCATGCAAAGGAAAAACCGCTACAGCCACATCTAATGTATTTGTTGATTAGCATCTAAAACACGTCAAAGCGGATGAGAACTAAGTGTCAGGCCATTTACAATGGCGGCCAAGTTGTAGTGATTTGAAGTGTATATAAATATCCGTAAAGGACTGCAGCGATGGTCTGCTGCCTCGGCGAACGATAATGTTGGTGTTCGCCGAAATTGATCTTATTTGAGGACGCGTGAATGCGCTGGCAGGCTAGTATTGCGGTGTCTAAATCCTGCCCGCCCCTTGAGTCAAGACTATAACTGCTGTGGTAGAGTCGGGAAGATCTTCCAGTAAGATTCCAATGCTGGGCCTCGTAGCAGTGAAGGCAAAACTCTCGCCAGCGCATTCGAGTTGCCTGCCAACATTTTATTCACCGTGGCGATAAACATTTCCACAGGTAACGACCCGGGTTCTGCACTGAAGTGCTAGTTCCAGCTGCTCATCAGAGCCCGTATCTCTATAGGTAATTGTTCAATGAGAGAGAGTGATCAAAACAAATCGGCAAGTTAGACCAAGACCAATAGGCGAATTTGCCGAAAATGCTCTAGCTCCAATGAATTCTCTATGCTGGCCGCCATTGATCTTAGTTGGTTCACGGACCATTCCGAGTCCACCTCGGTATCAAGTAGAACGACAGATCTTCACTGAAATCTATTATCACATCACCTTCCGCGGGTGCGTTCAGAGATGACAAAACGCTTCCCGGCATTATGGGGCGACTATAATCATTCGTCCATAACAAGTCTGTTTTTACATTTCCGTAATTAGTTTCAGTTTGAAATAATTACAAAAATTCAAAAAAAAAGCTAAAGCGCTCGAATTCCAAAGTAAATTCGCTGACATAGGACAAATTTTAGGTTGGGTATTAACGGAGAGATTTCATGGTGGCATGGTAGATGCCGTCATGAAAGCTCTCGGGTGAAGTTTGCTTCGTTCGATATCAGATGAGGGGAGTGGTCTGCTTTGATATGTCTCTCGTGGTCTGGCTTTTGATGCGTGTTGCGACTTTTGATATTGAAATTTTGAGCACTCCATCATCCTTCGTTGAGATGCAATTCGTGCAAACACCACAAGAATTTCAGCAACAACTTGGCATCGATCTCGGGCACGACTGCCTAACCTTTTTGCTATGATAAATAAAATTTTTAATGATCCTCGCTGAAATTTTCTCGTTTGAGTGCTTTCTAGGGAAAAAAGAAAAGTATAGACAGACTCTCGTCATCGAATTGTGTTGCGAGACAAGAAGCGGAGCTCACTTGAACGCAGCAGCCATGATAAAAATCCCAAATGGGATCAAATGTCAATTGAATGGTTTGAATTGAGGCTTAGCGTGTTTCAGCACTAGTGCGACAATTAGATGAGGTTCGCTGTAATAAATGGTGGCCAGTGTCAGTGTCAATTGTTCACAATCCCCTTCCGCCCAAAAGACCCCCTAGACACTCAACAGCATATAGTGTTGCAGCACAAATGGCTCTGCAAATAGCGCCTCCTCCTTTCTCAGTCTATTGACCGTATTCTCTAATATCGAAATCCGAGCGGTGGTAAACTGTTCTCTTCGTTTCCCCGCTGGTCTCCGGCCTTCAATTCTCCCAATGAAAACCTTTTTGGGTATCCATTGTTCGTCCATAAGATTCATGCGGCCAGTCCATTACAGCCTCCGCAGTCTTACAATCGTTCAGACCTCCGGCTCGTCAAAAATTTCTTACAGCTCATGGTTGTATCTAGTTCGCCATTGGTCCCCGTCTAGTTTCGCTCCAATTATCCGTCTCAGGACCCGTCGCTCAAAGGCGCTCAATATGTTTGCAGACGCTAGGGTTAAGGTCCATATTTCGCACCTATAGCACAGTGCAGGTCTCATCACAGATTTGTATATTTGGAGTTTTGTTTTCATGTGTATACGGCTGGTCTTCAAGATTGTCAAAGCCGAATAAAATATTTTATTTGCGAGCTGTATTCTTCAGCGTTTTGCATCTCTTTCGTTACTGGTTCTCATTATTTTAGCGCCTAGCCCCAAAAAGTCGTCTACATTTTCGGTATTGTATTCGCCAAGTGTGATACTTTGGTTGTTGTTAATGACCGTGACAAAATGTTGATGTCATCCACATAGGCTACTACTTGGCTCAAGTTGTATAGTAATGTACCTCGCGTATCGAAAAGTATCTTCCTTATAACGTACTCCAGAGCCAAATTGAAGATTAATGGGGCCAGCCCATCTCCCTGCTCTAGTCTAAAATTGATGCCAAAGACGTCGGTAAGTTGGTTCTTGATGCGGACTTGGGAGGTTTTCGACGTCGTTATCATTTTGGTAAGACGAACTTATTTGGCTGGGATATCAAAGCAAAGCATTATTTTGTAAAATACTTTAGTGAAATTGAGTTGAGATACAATATATATCCGTAAAGGACTGCAGCGATGCCTCAGCGGGAGAGGATGGTGGGATTCGCTGAGATTGGCCTTGTCTGAGGACGCGTGAATGCACTGGAAGGCTAACATTGCGGTGTCGTGGGGCGGGTTCTTTTCCCCAGCACAAGGACCCACTACAAAAGAATTTCGCATTCACGAATTAAGATGTCAAATGCAGATCGACAGCTGTCAAGGCTAAGGTAACCTACTAAGGGTGGGAATTGCTTAAAGCCAGTAACAAACTGGCCCTGGAGAAAACAGACGGACTTGAATGGACTTCGTCTTTACTGACGATACTTATGGCCCCCAAATAAGAGTGGGGCATCCAGGTGGATAAAATTTATAAAAAAAAACTGCTTTTAACTGAATAATACATAAAGATTATACAATCAACAATAACTTGCAACACATTATAAATGAGATTTAGGCAAGAAAAAAATTTTTAATAAATAAATTAAAAAAAAAAACAGGTGTAAAAAAACAGGTGTTCTCACCAATATCCTCGCTGGGCAGCCGCTGACGATGTGGGTGATCTACAATGATGCCTGAAAAATTGTTTAAGTATGTTACGAGCGCTTGCACTAAATTATTACGCTTGACACTTAATTGACATAGGGGGGAGGAAAATTACAAATAACACTTTTGCACCGAATATAATTCAACTTCCTTCATTGTATATGATGTCGACACAAGCTGCTTTAGGTCAACTACATCAAGTGGTTCCGTTAAGACTACTTTTCGGATACAACCCATATCAAACCCATAAACATCGCTCCACCAATTAATTCTTTTCCATCCTTACATTGACGATCTTCAATTGCAGTTGTGAACAAAGTTCCACTAACTGGAAACATCATCCCGTTTCCCTTTAGCAACTTATCTCTTGCGAACACATCGTATCCAACTTTGATTCGTAACATAAACAGTATCCCATTCATTCAGATATTTTATCAACTTCTCAATCCCAGCTAGCATTTCCACGTCCTTGATTTTTCGTTTGATAACGGATATCATGTCTGTTAATTTATTGTCAACCTGCCGTGCATAGTCCACTATGATCGAGCAATCTATAAGATCCATCTCGTCGCATGGAAAACAGAGACAAATTAGGAAAATCAGTCCCACTGGCGCCGTCACCACCAATGATCTCGAAAGTATTGGTTTGCCATGAAAGTAGTTGGCAACCAGATGATGCGGTTTCTAACGGATGCACAATTTCAAGACTGCAAATTTTCTTTCCGACTAATTTCGTCCAAATTTCCACTGCCTTCTGCTTATTCACTATTCTACACCATTTCCATCATTACCATTTTACGATGTTCGTATTCACGGCACTTTTCGCGCGACGTTGCCCAACAAATTCTATTTTCCTTCATTCGTCGGAAATAAGCTTTGACATGAGAACTTCACCATCGCTGTCGAGAGCGACATTCGACCGTCACAATGTTCAAACACTTTTCACGTTGCTGAATGCACGTCAGGGCCACACACTCAAGAGAAATACGTTGCAGACCAGTTTCGACAATGCTATTTCCCGGGATTTTCCAAATATTTCACGAATAGATCACACAATCCGCCCGCAAATAACTGCGTGCAAGTCGAAATACATAGCAATCCGTTCAACTATGCCAGAAACCGATAAGTCTGCACAACTCGAATCGATTGATTTTGATTTTTTCCTTGTGCCTGAAGTCAGACAAGATTTGCAGCAGATGCAGAGATGTCCCTGTACGCTTGAACAACCGTTTACCGACCGGGAAACAAACCCAAAGAAATTCTGTACCCGAAACGAAGTTGGAGTTACGATTCTACGAAGTGAATGCAGCCACAGCCCAAGAAACTGCAATTTCGTATTATCCGCGGTTCAACATGACCACGATACAGAACTCGACAACACGACACAAGTTTTCCACTACTTCCCCCAAAATGCAAGATCCCGAACGATATTCACGATGGCCTGGATCAGAAACTCAAGCATGAGCTTCAAAATGCATACGCAACAACTGTATCCGCGAACGATAACTTTTCCCTCCGCATGCACGTCAGAAAGTAAAGATGAAGAAGTGCTCATTCGTTGCCGCGCGATTCTCCGGACACTTTCAACGCGTGGCGATCAGAAACAAACTCCTCACTTCATTTCAAATGCCAGCGTAATCTAAATGCCGCAACGATGGTTTGTCACGCCCAAGCAGATCCGCTTCTTTGCTTGTCCGTCGTTCACCGTATCGTCACGGCGCAACGGTGGATTGAGGCGAGCCGCTTGCTCATCCACTGTAGATTGCGTTCGGTAATGCAATCCGTGGATGAGCTGCATTATATCAATATTCTCACGTCCGAATTTTAATTGCAGATTTGAATTATTAAATTAATATAAAATAATGCATAGAAAAATTTCAATCATAATAAAAAGATGAATATCATATAGAATATATATGTAAAGCAAAATTTAACTTTAATATATGAAAACAAAACAATATAAAATTTACATTTAAAATAAAACAATAAATTTTTTTTTATAAATTTTACAATTTATAAAACTATAAATTTGAATAATTAAATTTTTTCGAAACTGCAATTAAAATTTGGATCAGTGTTATGCCGGTTTTCGAGCAGTTTGCTTAGGCGATTGCTCGTATGCTTGCTTAAGGTCAACGAAAATTTTGTGTACTTCTATGTTGAACTCGCATTGTACTCCCAGCATTTCTCAAGTACCTGCTTGACTATGAACAATTGGTCTACCGTCGATCTACCTGCTCTAAAACACCCTTGATACTCCCCAATAATACTGTCGGCGTATGATTCGTTTTCATTTTCTAAGATCTTTGAAAACATGTTGTATGCCGTGCAAAGTAGTGATATGCCTCTATAATTTTCACACAATAGCTTGTAACCTTTTTTGTGGATAGGGAATATAATTGATTGGCTCCACTCGTTCGGCATATTTTCTTGTTGCGAAGTGCGCTGAATGACTTTATGGATGGCTTTCTGAACACACTACCACCATATTTATTGAGCTCAACCGGAAACTCATCGATGCCCGGTACTTTATTGTTTTTTTGAGCCTTGATGGTGGAACAAATTTCATCCAGAGTTGGTGGGGCTGATGGAAGCTTACCGCGAATATCTTTAGGCTCCGATGTTTGAAGCTGTGCGGAGGTGAATCCACTTCAAGGCCAACATTTTTCTGAGAAAAGACAATTATTGGCTTGATGTTTCGTCTAAAATCTTAGATAATATTTCTTATATTTTTCGAGAACTCAACAGACTTCAAGCAAATATGATGTCATAGTTGAAAATGAAAAGGCTTAACATTGATCTCAAACATTTAACATATATATAAAATGTACACGCTATTTCTCGGACTCATTTTAAGATTCATTCATCCGATTATTATAATTTGAAACATTCAATCCATTTAGATAATATGATTGAGATCATAAATTGCAACAAGAAATTCAATTGAATGAGGTGTGTATTATGTGATGATGATGAAAGCAAGTATTCACGTATAAACTTCCTATTAGTAAGACGCATAATTACGAGCCAAAAAGAAGTTTTTCAACCGCAAGTCATCTTCTCAAACTAAAAAACCTATTGTGACCTCAAAAATAAATTATCAGCATTGAAAAATATATGTTGGGCGATAATTGACTCCCAAAAATCCACTTCGTAGACAGGCCTGGTATAACTTCATATTAAAACCGGCTTTCGCTAAACAATGCCATATTTTTATCGTACTATTTCATCTTGCTAAATATTCAATAATTTAGAAATTTCTCGATACATTCACAAGGGGAATACCCGACAATATCTACCAGCAGCAGTATCTTAGCTTCTTGAGATATCAATATTTAGGAAACGTCCATACACTTGAATAGAAGAAGCGTTAGGTTTTTTCTCTGTTTTTTTCTGAAACAGCTAAGAATTTATAAATTTGAAAAGGCACTTAATTTTACTAAAAAACATACCTTATACTGCCTTCAATGGAGTGATTTTCTAATAAGGAATTCCCTAATTAATGTTAATTCGTTTTCGTTGAATACATTACGTGAATTAACATCTCTAACTAATTTTGTAATCAACACTTTTTTGCCTTCGATTGAGAGAATTTTTGACAAAGGGGATCTCTGTTATTAAAATCTTGTTTGTAGCACGTGCAATTGTGTTATGAGTTGGAAAATTCTGAAATTGATTTTTTGATAAACACGTTCCAAATTATGAATAATTAATATTGATTGGCACTCGTCGTAGGTCATTTGAAATCTGGCCGAATATTAATTATATTTTAATCATTTGCTTTCCAGCATAAACCTTGGTTACTCGTACGATACTACAAACCAGTAATGATTGCAGGTTTTACGGTAATGCCTTTCAAATATGTAATAATTAGTATTAGTGTGAAAGAGACCCATACACGGCATGGCTTATAACTGCATGAAATTAATCTAGGAAATTTCACGAGCTCGCGCCAGAGACGTATTTTTGAATGCTTATGGTTGTATTCAAGTCTGGGAATTGAAGCGTAGGGGGTGGCGGTCGGTACTTCTAAGTGTGGTGTTTACCCAGCATAAAACTCAACAAGAAAATCATGTATTTGCATTTACCTGCTTATCTCTCGACCAATTAAGCAATGCAAACAAAATAAAAACTTCTGTACGAATGCGGAAAGATCTAACATAGAGAACAATCCCGAATTTCTAAGAATTTTTGTTAACAACATAAAAACCCGGTTACAGTTATCTTCGATCTCAAGAAAAATAAGGCCTCTGAAAAATATTGAAAGAATTTATGTTTTTGATTACATGAGTGATTATTAACCTTATAATTGAAGTGTTCTGAATATGCAAATGGAAACTCTGCTTGATTTTAAAGAAAATAGCTATTTATTTGCAATATCTACTTTGTATAATTTTCACACAATCACATCTTAAGTTTATTCAATATATTTTACAAGTTATCAATGAAAAATACCAGACAATATACAAAAGTACGCTTTCATTGTTTGCAATATATTGTTATTAATCAACTCCTTTTAAAGAAAAAAATAACGAAATTGTTTAAAATTTTAACAAAAAAATATATATGAAAGCCGTTTCAAATAGCTTCCGTTAATATACCGAGAAATTTCGGGCTTATACTAAGAGACTTTGTTAGCAAATCAATGAATTTAATATAAGATTAAATAGTGATAATTATTTATTGCAGCTAATTGTTTTAAGTAATACATTTTTTATAAATTGATTCAACTTGTAATCTCACTTAGACATTATGATATAACATAACTAGTTATTCCAAAAATGCACAACACACAAATACTTACTTACTAGCCTTTTCTATTTAAATTGTTACTATTGCTATTATTATTGTTACACAGCTGAATAATGTGTGGCTCAATTTCAATTTTTTGCTTCATAATTGACGTCATCACCACTTCGGTACTGCAAACATAACATTTTGGTTTTCCAGGCCGCGTCAGATCACTCAACAAATGCAGATCATGTGCGCAGGAAATTATCATGTACGAGTCGGGAGCTTGCGCTATCGCTTCAGCTATACCAGCAGCTGTTCGACGCTTTGGCTCCACCCTGCCGCCTGCCAGCTCAATTAACTTTGTTATTTCCGAGCGCGCTGGGAAAACACTTGGCGTTATGAAGAATACTCTGCCGCTGAATAAAGTTCGGCGATGTGGCGACTGGAACAATTTGTCCATACTAAAATCGAACGTTTCTTCTAGCTCCTTATCTCTGACTTTGAAATTATCAGGCGGTAAAAATTTCCCAGCCTTGCTGCTTTCGACTAGCCACGAGCTGCTCAGCACGAATTCGACAACACATAACGCCCGCAAGAACTTACAGGAACGTCCATTTCGTGTCATTACCAGATGTGTTGCGTCGCACGGATCTTCTACAACCAATCCACCTAGGGTCCTGCAATAATTTCAATAATAGTAATTTAATTCAAAATGCTAAAATAGTACGCAATAAAAGCATATTTGATTATAATAAAGTTCCTTTTTACTCAGAAATTCCTCTAACTGAATTTTTTGTGGTATTTTCGGCTTCTTACTTACATTCTGTATGTTTTTCGAAATGCTGAGTCTGAATTTGAGGTTTGCTAACAAAATTTCGAGATACTATATTGAACAAAAATGCAAAAAAGTTGAAATATTTTATTTTTCATCAGTTCACGCTTATAACTCGAAAGCCATTAACTTTTCGTAAATAACTTTACGATTCACAATGAAAGCACATACATGTACTCGTACAACGTCCTACAATTATTTTAAAAATTCCCTTTATTTCACTAAATTTAATTAATTTTATTATAACAAATACGTATTTCGGGAACTACTTGTTCCCTTCGTCAGTGTTATTACTTAATTAATCTTCTACGCGCATTTACAAAATATATATATCGAAAACTTTTTTTTTGTATGACCTTTAAAGGGATAATTTCAGACAATAAAACTAATTAGTTTCAGGTAGTAAAACTAATTAGTTTGGAAGGTATATTTCCTAAATCCGTATTCATTCTACATTGTTCAGGTAGTTTGGAAATATTGATGCTTTCGTACGCGTCTAATTTAAATAGAGTTCTAAATCTTTTTATTACTTCTACGTCCTGAAATGATAGTGGATGATCCTCTTCGATGATATGCCGTGCGACCGTTGACCTGATACCTGTTGTTGCCCTTTTGTTCTTTTTCTGCCATATTTCCGCTTCTTTTTGGTGTTCTTTGAAGCGTGTTGTCACCAGTCTTTTTGTTTGGCCAATATAAACAAAAAAGCGTTAGTAGAAAGAAACTTGATCAAAAACAGCCTAATACTCCTTTACGCTAAGCAAAGTAAAACAACCCTAGAAGCCTATAGCACCCATTAAAAAATTGCGAACGAAATCTCCAAAGAGGGAAGAAGGATGGAAATCATTTGTTTCAAATTAGCAAGAGCATTCGAATGCGAGAAAAAAAGAAAATAAGAAAGATTAACAAAAAAGTTACGCACTTAATCAAAGCAAAGCGTACGTTCACAAAAGATCAGCCAACTGTACAGCACCTTGAAATATTGGTCGTCAACAAATCGGATCAAGTTTTCTCCAAACAAGAACTGGATCTACTGAATATGGGACTAAATTTTGCTGTCGATCAAAATATAAAAAGCGAAGACATAGTAGCAGATACTGAATCTACCATTAAATACACAAACAATGAGACCAAAGAACAGATACGGAAACTAGCCATTCAAATAATGAAAACATAAAAATGCACAGCACGCCAAGAGAAACATCAAAAAACCGTCAAGAAGCTAAATGAAAAGCGGATAAGGGAAATAATGTTGTTATCATGAATATTGATGACTATGACCAACAAGTACTCAGCAAACTCGATAAGGGAAATTATTTTAAATTTAGAAAAGATCCTTTTCTAGATTCGATACGAAGGGTAGATAAAGCCCTAACAGAAGCGTGTGTGGAATTCCCGGATATCAATAAATTAAAGATGTCAAACCCATCATTACCACGAATCAGATGTATGCCAAAGGTACATAAACAAGGCAACGAAATAATAGCGGACTCGAACTCACCAACTTTTAACATCGCAAAATGGTTGGTTAAGGAACTAGAATACTTAAAAACGGGAGGAAAATCAGTCCGGAATACTCTAGAATTCACTCAAAAGCTAAGGGACGTTACAATAAAAAACGATGAATTACTTGTCTCGTTTGACGTTCAAGCTCCGTTTCCCAGTATACCGGTAAAAGAGGCTATACGACATTTAGATGAAAAGCTGTTGAAGATAGATAATGCATAATCATGGAAAAGGAAAGTGAGACAATATATAAAATTAACGGCTCTCTGCATGAATGAGAATTATTTCACTTTCAGAGGGAATTTTTATAAAACGACTTCCGGTAAAGCTATGCGGAAACCATTGTCACCGTTATTGAGCGAAATTTTTATGGAAGCATTTGAAAATAAATTGGACGATTCGAAAATTACTCCGCGTATTTGGGTAAGATACGTAGATGATGTATTCGCAGTGGTCAAGCAGGACGAGCTTCAAACAATATCCAATAAACTGAATGGGGTCCACAATAAAATTCAGTTCACGATGGAGATAGAACAAAATAATCAGCTCCTATTTTTGGACTTGATGATACATCGATCAGATAATCAGCTTGAATTTAGTATTTATAGGAAACTTTCAACAACGCAGAGGACTATTCCAGCAACATCGAATCATTGCCACCGACAAAAATCTGCAGCGTATCACGGCATGGCACACTGATTACTTACCATCCCGATGAATAAAGTGAGATTCAACGAGGAATTAAAATTAATTTATGTTAAAGCGAACAAGAATGGATATCGTGAAACGAGGGTAGACAACATAATCAACCGTACGAGGAAGAAGCCACAAAAGGACAGCTTGACGTCTCTCTTTAGGCAGGAAAAAATGTTAAATGAAACGAAGAAAGCGTGCATCGGATATTCAGATACAGCGGCCAAAATAAGTCCTGCGATGAAAATAGCGGGATTCGACGTAATAACATCCAGCAAGCGTATCCAGCTCAAAAATATACTGAAATCAGTAAAGGACAAAATGACGACGCCAGAGTGCAGTGGAGTGTACAAAATCTCATGCCCCCAATGCCCAAAAGTGTATATTGGCCAAACAAAAAGACTGGTGACAACACGCTTCAAAGAACACCAAAAAGAAGCGGAAATATGGCAGAAAAAGAACAAAAGGGCAACAACAGGCATCAGGTCAACGGTTGCACGGCATATCATCGAAGAGGATCATCCACTATCAATTCAGGACGTAGAAGTTATAAAAAGATTAAGAACTCCATTTAAATTAGACGCGTACGAAAGCATCAATATTTCCAAACTACCTGAACAATGTAGAATGAATACGGATTTAGGAAATATACCTTACAAACTAATTAGTTTGATTGCCTGAAATTATCCCTTTAAAGGTCATACCAAAAAAAAAAGTTTTCGATATATATATAGGTATATTTTGTAAATGCGCGTAGAAGATTAATTAAGTAATAACACTGATGAAGGGAACAAGTAGTTCCCGAAATACGTATTTGTTATAGTAAAATTAATTAAATTTAGTGAAATAAAGGGAATTTTTAAAATAATAAAAATAATTAAACTTCAAAAATTGCAACATCCTACAAGTTTCACAATTTGTTTTTTCGTTCTCGGAAATATTGGGGCACAGCTGCTACTAAAAATTCGCAGTAAATTGTTAGTATCTTCAAAAAACCTCCCTTTGAGGAATTCCTTTATGAATGATCCTGAGTTCAGAATCAATTAGATCTTGGTTCTTCCACCTTAGTTTATAATTAAAATTGTCCAAATTGCTGCTCTTGGTTTCTTGTTTTCCCTAGTGTTTAGCTTTTTGAATAATATTTTTTTTACTTTCATTGTCCTTGATTGTATCGTTTTATTTTTAAAGTTAACTCTTTACAAATGTATTTTCATATATAGGCCTCGGTACGAAAATTAGATGAGAAGTAAAATCGAGGGTTAACAAAAAGTGATCTTGAGTGCTTACTCCTTCCATTTGGTGTAGTACGAGAATTAACGTATTTCACCTTACACTGCCTCTTCATCGCTGTCATATGTTTATTTGCATCATTATAAAGGGTGGTCCAACCAAAGCGCATAATGATAATTGTAAATAAAGCATAAGTTTACAGAGAATTATGTTAATATTTTTTTATTATAATAGAAGGATCTATGACAATTATGTGTGAAGCAAAATATCGCTCAAATGCTCGCCACGGCTATGGTGGCATACTTCTATCCGATGTTCCATATTTTCAATGACTCTGAGACATAATTGAGATTCAATGTCGTTAATGTGCTGAATTATCTCATCCTTTAGCTCTTGAATTGTTCTTGGCTTGTTGACATATTGACTTATCACATGATCGTGGCGGCCAATTAACATCATCACAACGTGAAATAACACGGCCATTGAATTTCTCGCGCAAAAGAGCCATTGTTTCGCTGGCTGTGGGGCAAGTGGCACCATCCTGTTGGAACCACTTATCGTCCAGGTCCATAAACTCAATTTCTGGCCACAAAAAGTCCGTTTTCATTTCACAATAGCGAACACCATTCACGGTAACTGCTTGGCCATCCTCATTTTCGAAGTAGTACGACCCGATGACACTGCCAGCCCATAAACCGCTACAGACAGTCATGCTTTGTGGATACATCGGCTTTTCAACAATCACTCGTGGATTCTCATTTGCCCAAATGCGGCAATTCTGCTTGTTAACGAATCCACTGAGGTCAAAGTGTGCCTCGTCACTGAAGATGATTTTCTTTGCAAAGTCACTATTCCCTTCTGTCTGTTCAACCAACCATTCGGCGTATTGCCGACGCTTGAAATGGTCAGTAGGCTTCAGTGCTTGAGTCAATTGGACCTTTAAAGCGTGTGAATTCAAATCTTTATTAGTAGATAACTATTACATTAATAGTGCCCATCAGGACATCGAAAGCCAAACATGAAGACAACGCGGTTCTTTGCGAAAAGAGAGAGTTAGATTTATCATCTGGAGTTGAGTCTCATAGGGTTGTAGGTTATGGAAAAACCTGGGATTGTAAAAGGGCCTCAAAGCAAAGAGTAAAAACTGCTTTTGCACTTACTCCAGCCTATTGGCATGAACATCGAAAACAGGATTCCAGATTAAGCAGGCGTATTCAAGAATAGGACGTACCAGTGATATGTATAACGATTTTGTTGCCCAAATATTCTTAAATTCCTTGGCCCCCCTTTTAATAAAGCCCAGCATTTTGTATGCTCTAGAAAGGACTTCACCATAATGAAGGTTAAATCGCAGTTTCCGATCTAGGACTACGCCAAGGTCAACAACTCTTTCCACTCTACTTCGAGATGTGTTATTAATGTGGTAGTCGTAGAGGGTGATATTGTTTTTCCTGGAGAAACTCATTACCAGACATTTGTCCAGGTTCAATGACAGTTGGTTTACATTACACCATTGGAATAAAATATTCAATTTAGACTGGAGGAAGTTATTGCATGATATAACTTAAGGTGATCAGTATAAAAAAAGGTGCTGAATATCAGGTAACAACGATGAAAGATCTACATAATATGAAGCTGTTGAATAGAAGTGGTCCAAGGTGACTACCTTGAGGAGCCCCAGAGAGGACATTTATTTCCCTGGACAAGTTTCCTTGGAACTTGCCTAATTGTGTACGGTCCTTCAGGTAAGAGTGAATCCAACTAAGCACTGAACCGGTTACTCCGAAGCTGTGAGTTTTCTTTATTAATATTGCATGATTCACAGGATCAAACGCTTTACTAAACTCGGTGGAAATAACGTCGATATGTTTGCCCTTTTCTATGTTACAAAGAACGTCTGAAGTCATTACCATAAGATTTGTAGAAGTGGACCTATTTTTCCGAAAACCATCTTGCCCTTCATTTAAATCGGTATCGGCGATTGGAAACATTTTGTTGTAGATGATTTGTTCAAAAAGCTTTGGAGTGGTGAAGAGTATAGCAATTCCTCTGTAATTTATAACCAATTTTTTGTCGCCTTGTTTATAGATCAGAATTATATAAGATGGCTTCCGGTAAGAGGGGAACATACCACTCGAGAGAGATTTATTGAAAATAATAGAGGGGCTGAATTAGTTTATGTTTACATTTAGCTAGCAAAACAGGTGGAATTTGATCAGGGCCAGGTCCCTTATTCAAATCAAGATCTTCAATTGGCTGAAGAATATCATCATCAGATATTGAAATACTGTCAATAAGAGATTTTGAAATTGATTCTGTGAGTGCTTCATTTGCTGAGAGTAAGGGATCTTGATAAACTTCTTGAAAATGGTCTGCGAAAAATTCGCAGATCTGTACTGAAGAAGCCGATATAGAGCCCTTATATCACATTGCTGAAGGATAACGATGGATTTTACGTTTGACATTTACAAAATCAAAGAACTTATTAGGATCGTGACTAATCTTTTCTCCGATATCACTGACATATAATTCATACTTAAATTCCCTGGCAAGCTCCTTATATTTTCTTCTAATTTCGTGGCTATTATTATTCCATCATTCTTTTCATAATTTTGTATAATTTCTTTCTTTGATTTCGTAAGGATCTGAGGTCCCTATCTAGCCAAGGCTCGGAGTGTTTGTCTTTTCCTGATTTTAGGTACAAATTTTTCAACTGCGTCAAGAATTAATGGGTAAAAAGTAGACAGAGCAGCATCTACTTACATCTAACGTTGAAAAAGTACCAGTCCACTTGAAATTAGATAAAAACTTGTTAATGCTTTCGTAACCAGCATTTCGAAAGTCAAATACAATTTTATTATTGTATGAGATGGGGTTGAATGTATCAGTAGTAGAAAATTCAATCGAAAAAAGCGGAGTGATGAAGTGTATTAAAAAAGAGATGCTCGTTGTCATCAGTTGGATTAACTACTACGTCGTCATATGCATTGGTAAAGATAAGATCCAACCAATTTCCATTTACGTTGGGTACAGGAGCAATTTGCTGTAAATCGTTGCCATAAAACGTGCTCATAAGAGTAAAATCATTACAGTCACGAAGGTTAACTGGGGGAAGAAGATTGTCCTGATTGTTGACCACAAAGCTTAAATTCGGCCGATTAAAGTTACCAGCAATAATTATTCTATCTTCTTTATGAACATTTGCAGTCATTTCAGTGGTAGCATTGCCGACTTCATTGTAAACAGCTCCGAGAGAATTCGGAGGGACGTAGAAAGAACCAATATATAAAGCATATTTTTCCAGCTTTATTTGCACCACCTTGTGTTGGAATGATTTCTTTGACGTAATGTTTACGACCTCGCTCAAAAGGGAATTGTGCAGTGCGACCAGTACGCTACCTCCTCGTGTCTTTCCAGTGCTGCGAAAATCCCTATAGTCTCTGAAGATATTCCAATTGCTGTCTAGAATTTCTTCATTTTTATGAGATTCGTTCAACCAGGTTTCTGTAAGGATGAAGATATTGAATTGGCAAGATTTCGCGTCAAGGTATAATTGATTTAGCTTACTGCGGATTCCACCACAGTTATGGTAAAAAAGTTTAAGGTTAAGCTAACGGGGTTTTTATTGGGGACGAAAAAATTTGTGGTGTTGTTCCCTTACCCTTTGCAAGGAAGAAATATAGTTGGAACTAACATGCGAGACATATGTTTCAAGATCTTTTTTGGCTTGATCTGGGGTAACACCTAGCTCCTCATGGTAGCGAAAATAAACAGCTCGAAGAGTATGAAGATCTGTTGGGAGGCCTTCCCTTTGTATGATAACTTTAAGGCTTGTCTTCGTTTTTCCATCGATGCAAGTTGTGTCTGGAGCTTTATGCCTATATAAAAGGTAGAGGCGGACACATTCGTAATTTTTTGTGATCTCTTAGCCTGGAAATAAGATACCTATTCTCGAGAGCATTAGTAGAGTTGATGGTGGCCTTGATTATTGGTGGAAATAGGGGATCTAAAAAGGATTGGTGTTGATTAAGAGAAGTTGGTGAATTTGGCAACTCTATTGTCCCCGAAGGCAATGGCATTTGGTCTGAAGATACTGAAGATACCGATATCATCGCTTTTGAAGAAGATGCCTTTTCAAGTTGGGCGTACGAGTATGTGATGGTTTGTCAGTCACTAAGTCAATCGATGCTAGAGATTGTTCACTCACTTTATCTGCAGTCACTGTTGCCATTACATCATCTTCGTTCAACAATTTAGTGGCGGAAGCTGTATGGATTGATATGAGATCGTTTTTTTAGAGGTTAAATGGAAGTTAGTTGAGTTTAAGATATTACAGACATTCTTAAGACTACCAAGTTTTTTGCTCTTACTGGAACTTGTAGCGCTGTTTTTTCCTTCCACAGTTTAAATACCATACCGTTCCAAGCATAGCTACCATTGATATTCTTTAAGTTCAAAAAAAGCAAGGCGTAATTTAATGGAAAAAAAAACTTTGTAGCTTGGTTTTCGCTTTTTCGGAGAGGTAGTCCTTCAACTCTGCAACCCTGGATGAGGTTTTTTCGTATCATTTGTTGCACTGTGACGCATTCCAATTCCTATCTCTCATATAGAGCATTTTGAAGCCTGCATCAGAGTTGATTTCGGTTCTTTCAGGGTGTTGATCAGCACACAAATTCCTTAATTTGAGCGTTTCAATTATATCGCTCCATTCCTCTTCTGACCAGAATGTTCCTAATTTATACATATAATTAGGACTCTCTGCGCATAATGAAGCTGAATCATCGGGTGTTGAATGGTTGTTATTAGTTGTATGCTGCTCAGTATATGTCTTGTTCAATCCTGATGTTACTGCAGATCTTTTCGACGTTACTGAATTTGGCTAAAACTTGCTGCATGTCGTTCTGGTCACCTGATCTACCCACAGACAAAGCTAATGTTTTCAGAACATCACCATGATTTGCTACAATTTTTGTTGCTGTCGGCTAGTTTGGTAGCTAGTTCGTCGAAGCTACTTGCCATTTCTACAAAACTTTCGTTATTAGCTTTAGATTGATATTGCTGCTTTGAGATTAATTGGTTTTTTTCCTCGTTAATTGCATCTATATGGCTAATAAGATTATCATACATCAGTTATCAAAAGCATCAATATAAACAAAGTGCCTGATAAATCTGCAAACAATATAATACGGTTTTGAGAAATTAGAACTGAAAAAGGTTACGTTCCCCGAAAGCAGGCCCCACGTCGCATTCCTATCGCGTTTCACATTGAATTAAAGAAAATATTAAATAAAAAGGAAGAAAGTGGTATTATCGCAAAGCAATTAGAACCCAACACAATTGTTGAATAATATAGTGCTAGTTAGACCTAGACCCATGAGAATTCAATAAAGAATTTAACCAGTAAATATTAAACGAACTACTTCCAAGCTTAAAAAATTCGAAAATATTTTCAACGGTGGATGCAAAGCAAGGTTTCTGGTAACTAAGATTGGACGAGAACAGCAGCGAATTAGGATTAATCTCCTCCAATCATCACGGTTCCACGACCTTGTCCGCTAGTTGTTCACTCCCAACCCTTGTTGGTCAGCTTTTATCGTGTCTTGCCATCGAATCCGCGGTCTTCCCACTGGATGTCTACATTGTGCTCTAGCGCTTAATATTCTTTTGGGTGGCCGCTTTTCTTCCATTCTTTCTACATGACCCGCCCATTGCAATTTACGTAACTTTATGCAAAAGAAAACAGATGGATCGTCTCCACTCTGTTCCTTGTTTCACTGGACCGTAGATTATCCGGTTCAAATATATCCACTGCCTTTTGAATTCGCTCGTCAGGGTCAATATTTAACTTCCATAAAGCAGCACAGAGTTGACTAGTATTTTTTAAATACGATTCTTATTTTGCATGTGTACAACTTTGGACCTTAGAATGGGAAGTTCGGAGTAGGAGGTTTTATTTGCGGCGTTTATGCAGCGTGCAATCTCGTTCTTTTCGGCGCCTTTTTTTTCAAGTTGGCTCCAAGATATATAAAGTTATCCACACTTCGAAGATTGTAGTCGCCTACGATGAGATTTCCTCGAACTGGAGTTTCCTTCTTCGTTTGAGTCGTGAATTTAGTTTTAGTTTCATTAACTCGTAGGTCTATTCAGTTTGCTTCAGATTCTGGGCTCAGAAATGTTCCTTTGGCAGGGATGTCATCAGCATATACTACCAATTGTGCGGACTTGGACATTAGTGTACCCAAGATTTCAGCTGATTTCTTCCTGATGATTTGTTCGAACACAAAATTAAAAAGCATTGGGGCAAATCCATCCCCTTTTTTTAAGCCTGATTCCATTATAAAACTGTCCGTTAGTTCACCGTTTACTTTGACCTGGGACTTTGTGTTTAGCATCGTGACCTTGACCATACCGACTGGTTTTGTTGGGACGCCAAAGTCAAGTATTATCTTGTACAGTGCATTTCTGTCGACACTGTCGTATACTTGCTTGAAGTCTACAAAAAGTTTATGTAGATCAATGCTATATTCTCAGCACTTTTCGAGCACCTGCTTTACTTAGAATATTTGGTCTATTGTAGACCGTCCAATTCGAAAGCATCCCTGATACTCTCCTATAATACTTTCATAATACGGTTTTGATTTTGCTATGATTTTGGAGAGCACTTTATAAGACATACACAATAGAGCGATGCCTCTATAATTTTCACGCCTTAATTTATCCCCCTTTCCGCCAGTCCTCTGGTAACTACTCCTCTGACAATAGTCTGAATATGAGTTGATGCAGCAGGTTATTTAGATGGGGACCTTCGCCATGGAACAGTTCTGGTATTCCATCTATTCCAAGAGCCTTATTTTTTCTGAGGTTCCATACTGCTGTCTATACAAGGGCGGTCCGATAAATACCTAGCCTACAAAAGAAAAATGAAAATTTTGGAAAAGTGGCGATTTATTCCTCAACATAATCATAATATGATTTCTCGAGATCTGCAAAGTAGGCCTCCGTGGCGGCGATGACCTCCTGATTCTCTCAACTTTCTGCCCAGCGAGTGAGTTTTTCAAGTTTGGTAATAAAAAGAAGTCGCACGGGGCCAAATCTGGAGAATATGGTGGATGGGGTAACAGTTCGTAGTCCAATTCGAATAATTTGGCGGTGGCGACGGCGGAGGTGTGAGCCGGTGCGTTGTCATGGTGGAAGAGCACTTTTTTCTACGCCAAATGGAGCCTTTTTTCTGCATTTCGGCGTCGAATGGTCCCAATAATTCGGCATAGTAGAGCCCTGTAACTGTTTTGCCCTTCTCCAGGTAGTCGGTGCAGATCACACCTTGTGAATCCCAGAAAACAGTAGCCATTACCTTTCCGTCCGATAGGACAGTCTTCGCTTTCTTGGGAGCACGTTCGCCGGGTGAAGTCCACTGTTTCGATTGCTCCTTGGTCTCTGGTGTGTGCCAGTGGATTAATGTTTCGTCAACAGTCACAATACTACGCAGAAACTCCTTCGGATGGGGATAATAGGGATCGATTGATAAATAAGGAAGAAATAAGGAAACAATGACTCAAACAATTAAATCTTTGGCAGAGGTGCATTCGAGAGAACAAAATCAAGAAGGCGACTATTTGTGTTGGATACATTATGAAATTGAAAGAGAGAACAGTGCGAAAGAGAAGACGACAGGGGCAAGAATGATAGATACGAGGTGTGTTCAAAAAGTATCACGAATTTTGAATTTTCGCGGGTTATGTAGATTCGAATTTCGATTTTTTTGTGGCGTTATGTTGGTACTCATGTCTGTCACTTATGCCGACAAGCTCGGCCATTTTGAATGTTCACTTAATCGGTGATAGCTGCTTTACTTGCACGTGTTTTCAATCGTCTTCGATTTTTACTTATTCAAAAAAATGGATCAAAGAACGTGTATCAAATTTTGTGTGAAAAACGAAATTAAGTGCGCGGATGCATTCCGAATGTTGACTGCGGCATACGGAGAAGCTATCTTGGACCGAAGCAACGTTTATCGGTGGTACAAAATGTTTTTAGAAGGCCGAGAAGATGTGAACGACGAAGAGCGTGCCGGACGCCCGAGCACTTCAACAACAGACGAAAAAATTAATGAAGTGGAGAAAATGGTATTGACCAATCGTCGAATCACCGTTAGAGAAGTTGCTGAGGACCTAAACATATCGATTGGCTCGTGCCATTCGATTTTTATCAACGATTTGGGCATGAGACGGGTCGCCGCGAAATTCGTACCAAAATTGCTCAATTGCGACCAAAAACAGCAACGCATGAACATTGCTAATGAGATGTTAAACTCTGTCCGCGACGAACCAAATTTGCTCCAGAGGGTCATAACTGGTGACGAATCGTGGGTTTATGGTTATGACGTGGAAACCAAAGCTCAATCATCTCAATGGAAGCTGCCGCATGAACCAAGACCGAAAAAAGCGCGCCAAGTTCGGTCGAATGTGAAAGTTTTGCTGACAGTTTTCTTCGATTGTAGGGGCGTGGTGCATCATGAGTTCTTGCCACAGGGAAGAACGGTCAATTAGGAATATTACCTGCAAGTTATGCGCAATTTGCGCGAAGCAATCCGCCAGAAACGCCCGGATTTGTGGGAGAACATAAATTGGCCCCTGCTCACACATCGTTGCTTGTGCGCGACTTTTTGGCCAAAAACAACACACTAATGATGCCGCAGCCGCCGTATTCCCCAGATCTGCCCCCCTGTGACTTTTTCTTGTTTCGTAAACTGAAGAGGCCCATGAAAGGACGACGTTACGCTACGCTTGACGAGATAAAGACGGCATCGAAGGAGGAGCTGAACAAGATTAAAAAAATGATTTTTTGAAGTGCTTCGAAGATTGGAAAAACCGTTGACACAAGTGTATAATATCTCATGGGGATTACTTTGAAGGGGACAAACTAGATATTCATGAATAAATAAATAATTTTTGAAAAAAAACAAAATTCGTGATATTTTTTGAACACACCTCGTATTGTTCAATGAAATACAAGGTATGTATGCCGCTGCTACGAGAAGATAAGAATTTGGCGAAGTTTTTTTTTCAGCAAGAATACACTAAACTGGATATCTGGAGACAACGTCGTTACATTTTTCAGAAGATAAAAGCGGCGGTTATAAGCGCACCGCTGCCATCTAATTTAGACGAACCAGAGAAGCTCCGATTAGATCGACAAACATGTTTGAAAGTAAATTCATTAGAGCAAATAGAGTCATTAAGCCATATTTCAGTCGGGTATATCATGTCATCAATATTTAAAGTGGACACTAAGTGGAATACATTCAGCATCTTGACTAAGGGCAAAAGTGTTGCTACACTCAGAGGCACATTTAACCGCCCCCCTTATAAAATTGCATATCGATTGTTTGCAATAACGTTAAGATTTATAACCATATTTGTTAGTTTGGTAGTTCTGCAATAAATAAAACAGTTTTACCCGTTTTTTATTTTGTTTTTGATATTTTGTTTGATATTTATCAGTTAAGTTGAATTTTCAGACTCTCACCGATGATTTTGCTGCAACTAAAAAATTTGATTTCTAAAGTTTTAATTTTAATTTTATCAATCAAAACGAAGTGTTGGCGTGCTGTGATTTTTTTCTACACCAATAAGATACCACTTGACACAGCTGGAGTAGCCAGGGCGGTTGCGCTTGCAGATGCCGGGTTTAGCCACCGTCGAATTGGACGGATGCTTGGATATCCGCGTACCACTACACAAGACCGACGGTACAGAGAGACCAGTTCCTACACAAGAAGGTCCGGACAAAGTCATAGAGGATGTACATCAGAAAGAAGCGTCCGTTTCATCGTTTCAAACGTTCTTCAAAATAGGTTCAGATCAGCTTCTGAAGCTCTTCACTGCTTGTTTGAGGTACGTAATGTTAGTGTGAGTGAACATACAATTAGGAGGTTAGCAGAGGGATTTGGGAGCATTTCGCCCAGCTCGAGTTCCATAACTGAGCACAGCTCACAAAAGACCAAAAATTGAGTTTGCCCGAGCACACTTAAATTGGACAATGAACCAGTGAAAGGCAGTTCTTTTCTCTGACGAATCAAGAATTGCTTTGCGAGGTTCTGATGAACGTCAGTGTGTGTATAGATGCCGTAGTGAACGATTTAGCGAATGTGCTGTAGTTGGAACAGCGGCCTATGATGGGGGTTCAATAATGGTGTGGGGAGTGCCATTGCTTATAACGCATGTACGGAGTTAGTTATATTTGATAACGACAACATTAATGCTCACAGGTATGTGCAAGAAGTCCTGGAACCACATGAGGTTCCTTTTGCGCTATTTATTGATGAATATTTTATTTTAATGCATGACAATGCTCGGACACACACCTGAGAGTTGTCACTGAGTACCTTGACGAGATCAATATTCAGCGATTACGATGACCAGCTCGGAGTCCTGACCTGAACCCAATCGAACACGTCTGGAACAATCTTAAAATATAAATTCAAAGCTTTTGTTTTTTGTTAGAAAAACGCGAATTAACATTTTTTAATTCTTTCCCATAAAAAAAAGATTATATACCTGACTACTGTGTCTTTCATTTTAGTAAAGGTTCTCCCAATTTCAGATTATACGAATAATAATTAAATTGCAAAACAAGTCTGAAGAAATTTGCAGTATACTAGGTAGTCGGCTAATTTGCCTCTGAGTGTATCTAACAAATTAATTGCTGGATCATTTTACGCTTGACTGTCTGAAACTAATATGATGGAGTTTTCCATTCCATTGTCCTCTTCTATCGTCCAACAATCACCATGGCTAGCTTTAGCTTCAGACGTGAGACTCTTTCTCTTTCTTAGGCAAGACGTTGATTTAGTACAACCGGAAGGCGAATTGTAAGGGTCTCTAGCTTTACATCTACCGTCTAAATAATAGCAAAATAACTGGGAAAAATTAACTACTTACCCGTGTTTAATAATAAATAAGATTTTTGGAGTAGGAACAGCCTCAATAATGTAATTTTTAGGAAATATTGTGCACTTTCATTTTGAATATGGATGTCACTTACGAAAAATTTCTAAAGATAAGTAAACCCGAAAAAAATGATTGTGTCAGCTCTTTTACGCTATGCAATTTTGACTCGGATTCAGTAACCCAATAATAATAAAATCTACACCACAAATTTTTTGGCAAAACACTATTTGACAGGATTTCTGTGGTTTTTGTCTATTATTAAAGTTAGATTCTTTCTTCTTGGCTTAGTACGCAAATCAAAACAAAGATACTCACGTTACTGCTCGCTGCAGACCCTCTTTGTTGTCCACCTGTGAGAAGCACACTTTTGGTGCAAACTCAGGGCGAGGTAATTCATTGCACACTATTTGTTCTGGAATATCTTCCAGCGGCGGAGCAGTGCGTTTCTTCTTGGGCTTAGGTGCTGGTGGTGGCTCCGACAAACTGCGTTTCAACCGTTCGTGAGCTTCCTGAGTTAAATTTATGGGCGCCTTCCAAGCAGCTGAAAGAAATACAATACCAACATGAATAAAATCAACGATCTATACACGAATACTTACACATCAAATGCGCAACAAGATTATACTCAATTCGAAACGGACCCGTTAGATTATATTGTTGGTACTTCGTGCTCTCGTATTGAGACATACCGCTCAGATTTCCCAGCACAATATCACTCAACCATGCTGTATTCACCACTGGGATGTTCCATTCCTTTGCCTTTTTATACTTTGGTCCCTCTGGGCGGCGACAAATAAGCACCGTATTGTGTCGGCTCATGTAACCCGTCAGTTTAGCTCCAGCCTCTTCCACCATACGTTGAATGCGTTCGCGCTCGTCGAGCTCAAACCCGGAGATCGCTATTATATGACGAGTTGCTGGTTTCTGGGTACCAAATGTACTCGGTAGAGGGAGATGTAAGGCTTGCCAGGGTGGAACTACTTGTTTCTTTAGTATTGTGTCGCTTAGCCAGTAAGCCGTCACACAACGTTTTGAGTCTCGAATGGCCTGCATTACAACACCGTGACGTTGTGTTCTGCAAAGAACGTGCGTGACACGATGACAGTAGACTTTCTCAATCTTTCCACCGTGGCGGACGATTGTGTCTTCCCAATGCGGCACCTGATCCGCATGGGATTCGTCATATTCAACAATAAAGAATGTGCATCCCAGAAGGAATAGATCCGGGGGCAACTTGAGATTTGGGTTGTGGCCATAAAACTGTGGTCGTGGAGGCGGAATTGGAGCTCGCACTGGACTGAATGGTGGTCCCTTTATTACGGCAGTAGGAGATTGTGGCACCACAATAGGCTGTCCAGGGGGAATCTGAGCCACAATCGGAGGTCCTACAGGCGGAGTACTATTGGTGATATTTCCTAGAGTTCGACGTTGTTGCAAGGCAATTAATTCCTGAGGCGTTCGCGGAGGGCCGGTTGGGTTCAGAGCTGCGTTGTGTTGCGCTGTCATCAATCGCAAAGTTCCCGCAGCCGAAGGCTCGCCAGTAGCTTCAGGGGGAATTACTGTCATTGGTGTTCCATTATTCCCCAGACGACTACTCAGCATGTTGGCGAGTGCTGTCTTTGTTTTAGAATTCATTTGCTGTTGGTTGGAATTGTTGGGTTCCTGTATGATAACAGCTGGAGTTGTTGAAGGAGGAGGTGGTTGCAGTCCCGCCATAGGAGTTGATGGCGTCTGAGCTTCTGGTGCAGTGGGAACTGGTACTGTCTGCAATGGTGCCTGAGTCTTCTGCGCTTGTTCACGTTGCAATTGCAGTTGTTGGATTCTGAGCTGTTGTTGGCGCTGAATAAGCAATTGCTGCTGTTGTTGCTGCTGCTGTTGCTGTTGTTGTGGATTCGGTGTCGCCGCCCCAGATTCAACGAACTGCGTCTGGGTAGCCTGTCCTTGTTGAGACAAAGGACTTAATCCCGGAGCCCCAGCGGAGCGAACTAATACTTGCCGGGCACCTTGTTGTTGCAACCATTGCATTTGTTGTTGTGGAGTCAACCCTGGTGGCATTTGACTTTGAACAATTATGTGTGGCGTTCCAGCTGGCCTAGGCCCAGCACCAACTACTGCTGTTACGCCTGGTTGCGGCTGGAACGCCACTTGCTGTTGCCGCAACATAATTCGCTGTTTACTTTGCAGTTTCGCCAAATACTGAGCTCTCTTTATGGGTTCTAATTTCATCAATTCAGCATGGGTTTTATCATCCAATTGAATCACTTGACGTGGTGGACCTCCACCTGGCCATTGCTGCCGAACAGCACGAATAAATTGAGGTGGCCCCACTGGCGAACTACCTGGAGTTTGTGGCGTTTGAGGCGGTTGCGGTTGTTGTGGCTGCTGGCCGGGTTGTTGAATTGGACTCTGCGGATTCCATTGTTGCTGACCTGGAATGAATTAAGCAAAATATAATTTCAGTTAACTGATTGCATACTCTGTAACAAACCTTGGCCTGCGATTACATTTCCGGGTTGTTGCTGAACTATAATCTGCTGTGATGTCGGTTGCTGTTGCCCTGATTGCACAATCGTCGACTGATTAGGCGTGCCTTGCCCCTGAGGTGTCTGTTGGGCAACCAACACATGCTGTGGCACTAATTGCTGCTGTTGATTAACACCTTGTTGCTGAATTATTGTCGGCTGAGTTTGCGCTTGCTGCTGCTGAATAATCGCAGCTTGCTGGGTTGGTTGCTGAAGAATGATCTGCTGCCCAGTGGAGTTCGCTTGCGGTAGAATTCCACCCTGTTCGCTGCTATTCTGCAATTGTAAATGCCCTTGTTGCTGTTGGGATTGCGTTTGCTGTTGCACAATTCCCTGCTGAGCTTGTTGAATGATGATTTGATTTTGAATCTGAATTTTTTGGTTCTGTCCCTGCATGTAAGATGGGGCCTGACCGGGAGTTGGTTGAGTTTGTTGCTGGATAATGGGTTGCGGACTTGAAGGCACCGATTGGGAGCTAGCATTAACCTGTTGCTGTTGAGTAATTAGCTGTTGACCGCCAACATTCTGTTGTTGAGCCTGCAGCACCCCTGGTTGATTTTTCTGTAGTTGCAATTGCAATTGCTGTTGCTGCTGAATATACTGAAGTCTTTGTGGGTTTAAAATGTGTTGCTGGTTTATGATAATCTGCTGAGGTTGTTGCTGCTGGGGTCCTTGACCTTGTTGCTGTTGGGTCAGCACTATCTGCTGCGGTGGTTGCTGGTGCTGCTGTTGAGATTGGATCTGGTTGATTATCACCTGCTGTTTCGGTTGTGGCTGCTGTTGCTGTTGTTGGAGAACAACTTGATCGGACTCTTGATTAATTAGCGAATCTCTCTGCTGTTGAATAAATATTTGTTGTTGCGGATTCTTTTGTGAAAATGTCTTTAACATGGATCCCAGGTTGGATCCGCTGACTTGCTGCTGGGTGTTTTGAACCTGTTGTGACTGTTGCTGCTGTAGGACACCCTGTTGTTGCAACGCCGCTGGTTGTTGTTGCAGGACACCTTGCTGCTGCTGTCCAACATTTTGTTGTGCTTGAGTCTGTTGTTGCAGGACCTGTGGACCGGATTGTTGATGCTGCTGCTGTTGTTGTTGTGGACCTTGTTGATTTTGACTCGTTTGATTGATAATTATAATGTTTTGGTTTTGTGAGTTTTGGAGCAACTGTTGTTGCTGCTGTTGGGTCAGCTGATTGAATTGCTGGGTCAGAATATACTTTGTTTGAACGGGTTTGTTAGCTTGATGCTGGACTCCTGGAGGTAATTGCTGCTGCTGTTGTTGTTGCTGTTGTTGTTGTTGTTGAAGGAGCTGTTGTTTTTGTTGAAGATTCAACATATGACTCTGTAAGATTTGTTGCCCTTGCGCTGAGGAGGTACTTATTACATGACGCTGTGTGATAATCTGATTATTTCCTTGGCTTATGATAATCTGTTGTTGCGAACCCTGCATTTGGTTAGGTTGCTGTTGTTGTTGCAACTGTTGATTTTTCAGTTGCTGGGCAGCAATTTGCTGGCGGAGCAGCAAGTTCTGCTCGTTTTGTTGAATTGGACTTGGTGTAGCTCGGCCTAGTACTTGTGCTACAGCATTAGCGTTTGAAGGATCAATTTGCTTTGTGAGCAAAATTTGCTTAGATATAACCTGCGTAGGGAGCTGTTGCTGAATGGGTAGCTGCATCTGCTGGTGCTGTTGTTGCGGTTGCTGCTGCTGTGATTGTTGCTGCTGTTGTTGAAGAGGCGATTGTTGTTGCTGTTGAGCCTGCTGTGCCTGCTGCTGCTGTTGTTGTTGTTGCTGCTGCAGCTGTTGTTGCTGCATTTGATGATTTACCTTTTGTTGCTGCTGGCTAAATGCTAGCAATTGTTGCTGCAAGGATTGTGAAACAGGACCTGGATTCAGAGGAACACCTTGTCTCATCTGAACTGGTTGTTGGGAAAGAGTTTGGCGATTTTGTTGTATTTGCTGGCGAAGTTGCTGTTGCACAGAAAGAACTTGTTGATTTTGGGGAGATTGAGATGGTGGCGGAGGAGGAGTCATTTGGGGAGAAGGTGTAGGTGGATGCAATGGTGATTGTGTAGGCTGTTGCAAAGGTGATTGAGCTGATAGAATCTGCTGTTGATTCTGTAAGCTGTTCTGCTGTTGAATTATTTGCGGTGAATGTTCTTGACTTAAACTGGGGCTTGGTGCTTGATGCATTCTCGGACTCTGTTGGAAATGCTGTTGATGCTGTTGCTGCTGCTGTTGCAGCTGCTGTTGTTGCATTTGTTGTTGTTGCTGCATCTGTTGTTGTTGCATTTGCTGTTGCTGCTGAACATTCTGTTGCTGCTGCAATTGCACCTGCTCGATCCTTTGTTGTATATTTTGTTGCTGTTGGACTAAATTTTGCTGTTGTTGCTGCAAGTGTCGTTGAATTGCCTGCTGCTGGGGAGTCAAGGGCTGTTGAGTCGCCTGCTGTTGCAGAGCTTGTTGTTGTTGTTGCACTGCTGCTTGCTGCCGAAGCACATGCTGATGTATTAACTGCAACTGCTGAAGCGTCATGGGAACTGTTTGCGGTTGGGATGGTTGCTGTGCGCTTTGCTGTTGGGGTTGTTGCTGGTGTGACTGTTGCACTTGCTGAGTATGCAAATTTGCTTGATTTCCCTGCTGCTGAATTAATTGAATTGATTGTTGATTTTGCTGCGGTTGCATGGGAGTTTGCTGTTGATGTTGTTGAATATGTTGTGGAGATTGCTGCTGTTGTGGCGATTGCTGTTGTTGCTGCATAGGCGATGGAGTCTTAACATTCCTTTGCAATTGGGCATTTAGAATATGCTGCTGAGGATGAACTTGCTGTTGCTGCATTTGACTTTGTTGCTGTTGCGAATGTTGTTGCTGTTGTGATTGATTAACTTGTTGACCGTGCTGTGTTTGGTTAGAATTCTGCAAATTTGCAATAGGGACCTGGTTTTGCTGTTGCTGATTGTTTTGAATTTGTTGTTGAATAAGTTTTTGTTGTAACAGAATTTGCTGTTGAGGCGTGATATTTTGCTGCACAGATTTGGGTCGCACAAATATAACAGGCTGCTGGCCTTGTTGGCCCTGTGGCAGGCTGGTGATTATAATATTGCCTTGTCCTGACGTTGATACTGCACGGATTATTTGAGTTGAAGCATTCGAAACATTAGTAGTTTGCTGTTGTTGCGCCGATGATTGTTGTGACTGCTGCTGCTGTTGTTGTTGTTGTTGTTGTTGCTGAAGCTGTTGTTGCTGCTGTTGTTGCTGATGATGAACCACTTGGCCTTGTTGAACCGATTGATGTTGTATTACTTGCAGTTGTTGAGCTTGTGGGGTTTGCGTTTGAGACGTTGTCTGTGATGACTGCTGTAAATGCTGAAGTTGGTTTTGCTGCTGTTGTATTTGCGTTGCCTGATGTTGCATTTGCAGCTGCGATGTTACTTGTTGCACAACTTGTGGCAGCTGTTGTTGTGGAGTTTGTAGTTGCTGCTGTTGTTGTTGGTGCTGCTGCTGTTGTTGTTGTTGTTGTTGTTGTTGCTGCTGCTGCTGCTGTTGTTGTTGCTGTTGTTGTTGCTGCTGCTGTTGTTGTTGCTGCTGCTGCTGATGTTGTTGTTGCTGTTGCTGCTGTTGAGATTGCAGTTGTTGCATGTTTTGCACTTGCTGCTGTTGCTGCTGCTGTTGCTGCTGCTGTTGCTGCTGTTGTTGTTGTTGCTGTTGTTGCTGCTGTTGTTGCTGCTGGTGTTGTAGTTGCACTTGTTGTTGTACTTGCGTCTGGTGTTGCGATTGCATTTGCTGCGACGTCAATATTTGTTGCTGGCTAGTATTGACTGGTTGCTGGTGATTTTGCTGATGCTGTATACTTGCAGCTTGTAAAGACTGTTGAATTTGTTGAATATGCGCTTGTTGGATCTTTGGTGGCTGATTCTGTATTATTTCTTTGAAACTTTTCGTAGGCTTATCAATGGAAGCACTTGAAACCCCGCTGTCTTCGAAACCAATTAAACTAGATAGGCTCTTGGGCAGTGGGTCTTGTGCCGGAGGAATTTTAATAAACTTCGGCGGCGGTTCTACTATTAATAAACGAGGATGATATCTTTCCGGATTTACTAATTCTCTTTTCTTAATGCATTCTATTATCCAATCGGGCGACACCACTTTAATTCGGTTTTTGTTTATCGAAATTGCTTTTTTGTAAGCATTTCCTGCAGCTAGCCCACAAATCAAATGAGTTGTACGATTTGTGAAATTCCGTTGTACTTGACCTCCGAAATACGTTATGATTGCATACAGTTTTTTACGATCCTCAAAACTTACTTGGGTGAGGGAAGCAACCATTTTCGCAAAAATATTCGAAGGAAACGGACTGTATGCCTTCGTTGAAGCCAAACGGCCTAGTTTCGCCGAAGCGACAATCCATTTTTCAGTAACTGGGATAGCGTTATACAGATCAGAAGTTAGACCAACTTCTTCCTCATTGTAGTTTTTCGCACAAATGAGATGCGTAACAATTTCGGACATAAAAGGCCTGCTCAGTGCGCCACCATTTTTGAGGATTCGTTCAATCTGAAATTAATATCGAGGTAAGGAATATTAGTTCAAACCTAGTAATATAATGACATAACTCTACATTAATCGAAACAGCAAAAATATGATATCGGATACTAATCACGAATATATTAGCATTTTCAAAAAAAAAACAATTGACGGAAGAGTATTAAGTTTTTTTGATAGATTTGGATTTATAATAATTTTGAAATGTAAAATAACTAACAAATGAATGGTTAAAATACATGATAGTAACACGAATTTCCCTGTAAAAGAAACAAAATTAATGCAAAAAGCTAGCACAACCGTCCAGCTTGGATCATTATGTAGATTATGATAGTCATTATTTGTAGTGTGACACAAAACTTGCGATCGCACACAGTTTTAAAAGAGGGAGGTCTTGTGGGAGCCACAAATTTAGTGTAATGTTTCAAAATGATTAAAGAACGTATGGCTGATTAACTTCCACGACCCGACGCAAAAAGAGGGGAAATGAAGGATCCCTTTTACAACCACCTTGAAGGTCTCTTTGATTCAATGCCCGCAAACGATAATAAAAATAGTCTGGATGACAATGAAGAACAGCATCGGGAGACTACATGACGACACAGCCGTCATGAGGATTGTAATGACTACTAATGACTTTGGTAGACTTGTCGCGTAGCATATAGTATATAATCATAAGCTCGCCATATTTCCCACACAAGTGCATTGATAACCGAACTTGGGCATTACGTTTAATCAATTCGACCATATGCTCACCTAACAATAATGGGCCTCTAGAATACTTGTCGTTCGTACGTTTCGAGGAACAAACTGTGACCACTGGGACTACCTTCCGATGTCGCTAGTTGAAGGCATTTATTGCAAAGACCAATCCTCTACAAAAGTTTTATATTGAGGCGCTGCAAACGGCTTCAGTTGCTATGGAATTTGATGAGACTCTGGAAACGGATCTTGGATCAACCCCGAAGAAAATATACCACCAACATTTCAGAGTTAAGCTAATCGATTTAAAAAATGCTAAGAAGTTCACCACATATTTGTGGACTTTAAACAAGCATACGAAAATGTCGAACATAACTTACTGTATCAAATCATACTTTTTTTGGCATCCCAGCAAAACTAGTCCACCTGACATGACATCGACAACATCCCAAAAGCTGACGAATGCCTTTGACATGAAGGTTAAACTGAAAGAGGACGAATGACTCACCCCGCTGCTGTTAAACACAGCTCTAGAATACTAGATAAGAAAACTTTCCATTGATGCCCAAGGTTCCCTGCTATATAGAATAAACCAAATTGTACCCTACACAGATGATATAAATATTCTATCACGGGCCCCTACATTTGCTGGAGAAATCCTGCTGAATCTTCACCAAAGATCAAAGCAGTTAGTTTTATATTGTTACATGTCCAAACATTTCTGCAAGCTACTGTCGCAACTATCAATGACATCATGATCAACAAACGAATGTACTCGAAAGAAGAAGAATCGACCAAGCATGATCAACATCTGAAAGTAACGTCACTGCTTCCATTCGGAATTGCTCGAATATTCCAGGTAGTTCGCCAATGTACGAGAAATGGATTGAATGGCTAGAGACCCTATATAAAGCCGAGCTGAGTGAATGGGGGAGATAGTAAAACCGCGATAGTAAGAACTGCGAGAAGTGTGGAGTGCGAATTAAAGGCGATAGTTAAGACAGTTTAATTAAAAATTTTTATAGACAAGCGAAAAGTAAAATTGGTGAAATAGTTAAATTAATGATTGTGCATTTTTTCAAGGTAATAAACTCTTTTAACTTAATTTAAAATACAGTGCGTTTTCATTTTCTCGGAATATTACAATTATTGGCCGCGAACCATAACACACGACAGCGGCGTCAAGAAGTGAGAAAGAAAATTTTGAAAGTGAAAACATTTTAACATTTTTAAAGAGCACAATAGAGACATTGAACGTGGAAACTGGTGGAAAAATAGCCGAAATAATAAAAATGCCAGGAAGCTTACATCTAAAAATTAATGAATTGACCATATCGGAGCTTAAGGAGGAGTTGGAACGGCGAAATCTGGCTACGCAAGGTACAAAGGCCATACTGATTGCACGCTTGCGTGACTCGATCGAGTCGGAAGGCACGTATCTGGATTCGGGTGAGCCCTCACATGCGGAAAAAGGCGCAGAAGTGGAGAAGCAGAAACACCAAAATCAAAGGAACCCGAAAATGCGCTGATGCAAATGTTGATGCTGATGCAGCAAGAGCAGCGACAACAGGCTTTCAATTTAACTGCGAAGCTAAATGAACAATCAGCAAGCGATCGAAATCAAGGCAGATTTTCAAAAACAGTCAACCGAAATAAAAGCGGAGCTCGGTAGTTTGAACAAACAAATTCAATGCGTCGAGGAAAAGGTTTACCAGTTCGAGGAAAAGGTCAGCCAGGTCGAGGAGAGAATCAACAATGAGATGGAAAAAGTGAAAAAGGAATTGGAAGCACCGCCAAGCTCATTCAGAAATGCGAAAGCAACAATATTCGACGGGCAAACGGTCTGCAGCATTTACAAAACCCAGTTTGAAGCCGTCCCTAGGGCAAATCACGTGAATGAGCAGGAACGAACAACTGCATTAATTCTTGCTCTAAGAGGCCCAGCTGCCGAGCTTTTGCAGACTATCCCCGTGGAGTTGCACTCAAACCCGACTGCTATAATAAATGCGCTTGACATAGACGATCATCTGAAGCAGATTCATCGGTCACAGCTACGGCATCGGATGCAGAAGTCTGGCGAAACCTTACAGCAGCTAGCCCAAGACATTGAGCGACTTACACTTTTGGATTACCCAGATTACGACCCGGAACATCGAGATGACGTAGCAACAGAAGCAATCATCAACGCATAAAAGGATCAAGAATTGCAACAAGCCCTGCGTTTAGCTCAAAAACAAACGGTTAAGGACGCATTGGCTTATAGTCTTAACTTTGAGGCAGTGAAAAATGTGACTCGTACTCTTGCCCGGGTTTGCGAGGTAGTGACAGACGAGTGTAGGTGTGAGCGCGTGGAAATTGAGCGAGACCCGCATGTAAATGGTGCGCCTAGATGCTGGAATTGCGGTGAGAAGGGACACCTGCAAAGAGACTGCAAGCTATTGTCCAGGGTGGACGAGATCCAGGCCGAGTCAGGAGCCCAGAATGGAAGCCCTTCAAACTGAGGGGGCCAACTTCATGGGGCAGAGGTTGGCTAGGAGGATCGACGTCCCTAGCACCACCATCACCGTGTCAAGACTACATCGTGGAGAAACAGACTTATGCCTTCCGGGTCAAGTTGACACAGGTGCAACCCGATCGATTATCCGACCAGACCTAGTGAGGCAACAACTACTTCACAAGGGCAGGATTTTCTCACTACGGACAGCTACGGGAAAAACTGCACCTGTCCATGGAGAGGTCAACCACCAGATACAGTTGGGAGACCTTGCGTTCCGACATAATTTTCTGGTCGCGAACATTATGGATGACTGCATTCTCGGAATGGATTTTCTGCGACCACATGGAATCACGTTGGATTTGAACAAACAAGTATTGAAATGGTAGAATTTCGAAGTATTGATGGGGGATCCCGGCGTCCAAATTCCCAAGATGAATGTGGTAGTATGTGCCAACACTGATGTACCGAATTCTTCCGAGAGCATTGTATGGGCCAAGCTTGATGGTGATTCTGGAGACCACCGATCTTATCTGATAGAGCCAACGAAAATGTCAGCATTGCGCAGTTTGATTGTAGGACGAAGCCTTGTAAGATCTATAACGAACGGATACGTGCTGGTTAGAGTCCTTAACACCTCAGACTCAACCCCAAGCATCAAAGTGGGAGTAGTCATCGGCAGCTGCCAGCCTGTTTCCACCATCACCTCTTTGGAAGCTACTCACGACCATCATTGGAAAAAGAGGCAAGACACAGACAAAGCCCGGGAATTCATGTCTGCAATATTGAAGCAGACAAAATTGCCAGTGCAGCTATTCAAGCAAGCCTCTGATCTCGTGACCAAGTACAGTGACATCTTCTCAACAAGCCCGAATGACCAAGGCCGAACGAGTATGGTAACTCACGTCATAGATACACAGGGAGCCAAGCCGATTCGACAAGCACCGAGACGTCTTCCTATAGCCAAACAAGGGGAAATGAGCGCACTGATCTCGGACATGGAAAAACAAGGTGTTATCGAACCTTCTGCCAGTAGTTCTAGTAAAGAAAAAGGATGGTAGCATTCGTTTTTGTGTTGACTATAGGCAGCTCAGCGACGTCACTGAGAAAGATAGTTACCCGCTTCCACGTATCGACGACATCATGGACACTTCGGCCGACACAAAATGGTTTTCTACACCGATCTCAAGAGTGGCTACTGGCAGGTAGAAATTAACAAAAAGGACCGAGAGAAGACCGCATTTTTAGTTGGGACCGGATTGTGGCAATTTATGGTGACGCCATTTTGGCTTGGCAATACTCCAGCCACCTTCAAACCCCTGATGGAATCCGTGCTACGAGCTCTAGCCTAGACGTCTTCCTATAGCCAAACAAGAGGAAGTGAGCGCACTGACCTCGGACATGGAAAAACAAGGTGTTATCGAGCCTTCTGTCAGTCCATGGGCCGCGCCAGTAGTTCTAGTAAAGAAAAAGGATGGTAGCACTCGTTTTTGTGTCGACTATAAGCAGCTTAACGACGTCACTAAGAAAGAAAGTTACCCGCTTTCACGCATCGACGACATCATGGACCCTTTAGCTGACGCAAAATGGTTTTCTACACTCGATCTCATGAATGGCTACTGGCAGGTAGAAATCGACAAAAAGGACCGAGAGAAGACCGCATTTTCAGTTGGGACTGGATTGTAGCAGTTTGTTGTGATGCGATTTGGGCTTTGCAATGCTCCAGCCACCTTCGAACGCTTGATAGAATACTTGCTACGACGCCTAACCTTGAAAACAATGACATCTTTGTTATCGGGAGAACGTTCGAAGAGCATGTGCGGAACTTAGAAGAGGTGTACCCTTTCCACAGCTGAAGTAAAATACCTGGGACACGTTGTATCAGCAGAAGGGGTCAAAACAGATCCTGAGAAGATTGAAGCCGTGAAAAGCTGGCCAAGACCAAACAAAAAGCGCCAACTACGAAGTTTTGTGAGTCTAGCGACCTACTATCGAAGAGTCGTCAAAGACTTTGCCAAAATAGCTAAGTGTCTCCATCAGCTAACCGAGAAAAATCGTCCGTATGTCTGGAATGAACAATGCCAGGCAGCCTTTGAGACCTTGAAAGAGAAGCTGTGTGATTTACCCGTGCTGGCATATCCAAAACCAGAAAAATTTTTGTAGTTGACACCGATGCGAGCATCGGCGGGACTGGAGCTGTACTCTCCCAGCAGATCGATGACGAAGGAAGAGTCTTTTCGTATTACAGTCGAGTTCTCTCAAAAAGTGAGAGGAACTACTGCGAGCTTTTGGCTATAAGAGGCATCCAAGCAGTTCCACAAGTACCTATATGGCCAGAAATTTGTTCTTCGAACATACTATGCATCGCTGAGATGGCTGCTTAACTTCAAAAACCCCGAGGGACAAGTTGTGAGATGGATCGACAGATTGCAGTCATACGACTACAAAATTGTTCATAGGAAGGGCGGAGCTCATGGAAATGCTGAATCCCTATCTCGTCGTCCATGTCCACCGAACTGCAAGCATTGCCGACGGATTGAGGAAAAGGAGCCGACCGTTGATATGCTAGTGATAACGACCGAATTCGATGAAGGTTGGTCATTGGAGGAGATTCGAAATGCTCAGCTAGCCGATGAAGACATCGGACCATTGCTCGTATGGAAGGAGACAACTGGGCGGCCTGAGTGGAACGACGGTTCGATGCATGGCGCCACCCTGAAAAGTTATTGAGCACAATGAAACTCTCTTCAGATGGATGGTGGCGTACTCAAACGGAAATGGGAAACGGCGGATGGCAGCTCCTATAAGATGCAAACTATACTCCCTAAAGCCGAATCCACGATGTGGCCAAGGAAATGCACGAAGGATCCTCGGGAGGCGAGCGAAATTGCGAGAAAGGTTTTACTAGCTCCACCTTCGAGAAGACGTAAATGACTGGTGTGGTAGATGCACAATTTGCGCTTCCGTCAAAGGTCCAAAGCGACGATTGAGAGGACATATGCAAACCTATAACGTGGGGGTACCGTTTGAAAGGATTGCTGTTGACATCGCAGGACCCGATTATTTCAGCAAGTGGCCCGAGGTCTACCCCATTCCCAATCAGGAAGCAACTACTGTAGCCGGACAGCTAGTGTTAAATTGGGTCACTAGGTACGGTGTACCTTGCGAACTACATTCGGATTAAAGCCGAAACTTTGAGTCACTTGTTTTTGGCGAAATGTGCGAGCTGCTTGGAATACGGAAAACGAGGACAATACCGCTGCATCCCCAATCCGAAAGAATGGTCGAATGTTTCAACGGCACCCTCAGTAAACACCTGGCCAAGATAGTTGACGAGAACCAAAGAGACTGGGACCGGCACATCCCATTATTTTTGATGGCGTATAGAGCTGCTGAACACGCATCGACGGGCCAAGCCCCAGCCAAAGTCATTTTTGGAAAGACTATTCATCTGCCGGTTGATATAAAGTTCGGAACACCCCCTAAGATCTCGTAGTACGCAAGTGAGCTAAGGCAACGGTTGAACCAGATACATCGGACAGTGCGAAAACTCCTCGAATCGGCCACTGACCGCATGAAGACCAGGTATGATCTAAAGGCAAATTTTACTGGCTTCTTGCAAGATGACTTGGTGTGGCTATATAACCTACAACGGCGGAAGGGTAGGTCTCCAAAGTTGCAGCATAATCGGGAGGGACCATACCGAAATACAGAGCGAATCAACGATGTCGTATATCGCATACAGGCACACCGTAAGCCGAGAGCCAAAATGAAAATCATGCACCTGGAAGGTCTTGCCCCATATTACATCCAGGGCGACTTAACTACCACTGGCGACACATCTTTTCGAGGCAAAAGAACTGAGGTGAGAACAGTGTTACATGTGCACACAATTCTCTGAACTACTGTCACAACTGTTAATAACATCATGATCAACATTGATTGAAAAGAAGCGAGTGACTTCACTGCGCGTATTCAGAATTTCTCGAATATCCCAGTTAGTTTTCTTCAGAACATTCGCTAATATACGAGAAATGTGTTAAATGACTAGAGACCCTATATAAAGGCGAGCTGAAAGAATGGGGAATATATTAGTAGTAAAAACTGCGATAAGAGTAGAGCGCGAATTGAAGGCGATATGAAGTAAAAGATTTTCGTGATATATTTTAAGACTGTTGAAACATAAATTCACTTTCCCGAAACATTAAACAACCGTAACACGCGACAATATTAAGGAAATCTATGAACTGAAAGTGCACAAAATTATTTCATATGGAATGAATTAAGTCTTGTTACAATAACAGCACTGGCAATAACCTTGTTAGCCATTATTATGAGGATAAAATTACATATACACACATATATATATATATATATATATATATATATATATATATATATATATATATACATATATATATATATATATATATATATATATATATATATATATATACATATATATATATATATATATATATATATATATATATATATATATATATATATGTATATATATATGTATATATATATATATGTATATATATATGTATATATATATATGTATATATATATATATATATATATATATATATATATATATATATATGTATATATATATGTATATATATATATATATATATATATATATATATATATATATATATATATGTATATATATATACATATATATATATATATATATGTATATATATATATACATATATATATATATATATATATATATATATATATATATATATATATATATATATATATATATATATATATATATATATATATATATATGTATATCAATTATAATCCTTATCCACAAAAAAGGTGACAAGCTACAGTCCGAAAATTATAGAGGCATATCACTACTTTGTACGGCGTACAACATATTTTCAAAAATATTAGAAAATAAAATTGGATCATACGCCAACAGTATTATTGGGGTGTATCAAGGTGGTTTTAGAGCAGGTACGAGTAGATCGACAAAAGACCAGTTGTTCGCTGTCAAGCAGGTACTTGAAAAATGCTGGCAGTTCAACATAGACGTACACCAAATTTTCCATGACTTTAAGCAAGCATACGACAGTATTGATCGTAAAGTACTGTACCAAATAATGCTTTGCTTTGGCATCCCAGCCAAATTAGTCCGTCTTACCAAAATGACAATGACCTCGACGACCTCCCAAGTCCGCATCAATAACCAACTCACCGATGCCTTTGACACAAATATCGGACTAAACCAGGGAGTTAGGCTGGCCCTATTGCTATTCAATTTGGCTCTGGAGTACGTCATAAGGAAGCTACCTGTCGATACGCGAGGTACATTACTATACAAGTCAAGCCAAGTAGTAGCCTATGCGGACGATACCAACATTTTGTCACCGTCATTAACAAACGCCAAACAACTCTTCCTGAAACTCGACAGCGAAACAAAACTAATAGGGCTACAAATCAATGAACATAAAACAAAGCTCATGACGCAGTCGAGGAAAAATACCCCAAATACACAAAATATCACACTTCGCGAATACAGTATCGAAAATGTGAGCGAATTTGTGTATTTAGGCGCCAAAATAACGAAAACGAGTAATGAAACAGACGAAATACGCCGAACAATACAGCTCGCAAATAAAATATTTTATTCAGTATTGACGATCTTGAAGTCCAATTGGATACACAGGAGAACAAAGCTCCAAGTATACAAATCTGTGATAAGACCTATGTTATGCTATGGGTGTGAAACAGGGACCCTAGCCCAAGCATATTGAACGCCTTTGAGCAACGGGTCCTGAGGTGAATAATCGGAGCAAAGCTAGACGGGGAGCAATGGCGAATTTGATACAACCATGAGCTGTATGAAATTTTTGACGAATCGGAGGTCTCAAGGATTCTAAGACTGCGGTAGCTGCAATGGGCTGGACACATGAATCGTATGGACGTACAACGGATACCCAAACCAGTGGGGAAACCAAGGAAACGCTGGTCTAACTCCGTCGACGAAGACAGTTCATCGCTGCTCGGATTTCTAAATTGGAGAACGCGGTCAATGGACCAAGACAGTAGGAGGCACTATTTGCTGGAAGCGAAGGCCCTAGAAGAAAAGTCTCACTGTGATTAGGCTACCTAAATATGAAATCTCATTTGGACCTTAGCATATGAAGTACTAAGAAGTAAGCTTTATTAGCTGCGTTTATTCTTTTCCTGATTTCGTCGTTTTCTTTTTCATTCTTTCAAGATAGACCCTTAGTATGGGAAGCTATTCACATTTTCCAGATTTATTGATTGATCGATTTTTTCGCTTCTGATTCCAGTCGTGCTATGACCAGAGCATATAGACTAACAAGCAACTGCTACAAAGAAGAAGAAGAAAATATAAGGAGTCAGTTGTTAGTCTGCACTAAGTTGTATAAGATCAATCAAATAAAGTCAATTAAAATTACCTCGACTTGTTTTTTTTAACTCGGTTCATAACAGAATACGTTAATCGTGCGGGTAATTTGAAAACGTCGTCAAGTCGTATGATTACTGTATATCCTTCGGTTGATCCCCTCGGTCTTCGACCCTGTCGAATGTATTCCGTTGTCTCTTCACAAAAATTCGTAAGCGTGACATTTTTTGTAGTGAGTCCTTGCGCTGGCGGAAAGAACCCACACGCTGACGCGTCGCCAAGCAGAGCAATTTTAGTCGAGCACTAAGTTTTCGCTCGTTTAGGCAGCCATCCACCGCTACACTGCTCAACGGTCAGTGTAACACGCCTTTGAACACTATAAATTACAACAACACATGATAACACAGTTGGACACAGCACAGGCCAGTGTTGACCCTTACCTCCCAGCATATGGTGTTGGACTATTCGGTCGCCCAACACTAGTCACGGCAACCCCAATTTCTATGGTCGCCAACCATTCCAACACTGTTAAGTGATTTCAACCCAGCCATTCGTACTAAGCTTTCCTCTTCCTGGCAGCAAGTTCTACAGGTTTGAATTTATCGTTTGTCGTGTTGAGCCAGAAGGCTGTGAGCCGTTACCTATACCACTGGAGTTCTTATGCCATTTCTGTTCATAATTCCTTTCAATTATAACCCGCGTCTGTCTCTTCACAAACGATTTCTTCTAATTCCCTTTTCACCATTGCTGTATTTTGACTAGCTGGCCCAGACCGGGGAACCAAGCTAGTTTTACTACTTTTCGGTTAGCTACAGATTTAAGGACCTGCATCAATCCTGTATTCGCAGTGATACTAAGCGGATAGATGGCAAGCGCCAACAGTGGCATCTTGTTATCTGAGAGGATGTACAGTCCACTGTTGAGGTTGCTCATTGCCATATCTGTGAGTACCTTACTTGCAAGAACTTCCGACTAGAAGACCGTTATATACCGCTCTAGCTGTTAGCTTCGTTTGAATCGTGGATAGCCGTGGAAATGTTTCACATCTTTTATTCGTTTGCGCCCACTCCTGAGGTGAAATCTTGCACCGTTTCCTACTCTTCTCTAGTCGGTAAACCGATCCTCTAAGAGATGCTTGTATCCACTACTTGTTGGATTCTATTATTTTCGTCCTTCTTGACGAAACCATGAATTTAAAAAATCTAAAGCATTTGAGGATGGTTGGTTAACCATTCTGCAGATTTTAATCTTATGTTCGCAAGTGAGTCTTAGGATGTGTCTGTCGAAGGGCATCAGGTATATGCATATAAGCATCGTAGGTGGTAGCGTAGTTCTCTGGGCACCAGTGATGCCTAGGCAGGTGATTCACTTGATCTTTCTTAGCTCTTTTATGGAAGTTTTCTTTTATAGTGTCGGCCATCACACTACTGCTCGGTGCGTAGTTATTGGCCACACTACTGTATCATGTTTGCGAACTGGGATTCAGTCCCCATATCCTCCCCACCATCCCTTTAATTGTAAAAGTTGCCGCTGCTACTGTCTTCCCGACTTTCATGTGAGGAGTTCACGTTTGTTTACTATCCAGGGTTCTTTTTGTTAATAGTTCCGCCTCCCATTTCGTGAAATATGGATCAATTCTATATCTTTTTATGGCTGCAACTATACTTTCGGTTTTAACATAATTGAAGGCTTTTTTTCCTCTGCTTAACCTATGTTGGGTGTGTATTGACTATGTGTAGTACTCGAGCACTCGCCTAAGCAAATTGCTTGAAAACTTTCATAACAGATATCCGAAATTTTAATTGCAGATTTGAAATAGACATTTTTTTATTTATTTCAATTTATAAGTATAAATCATAAAATATTTTTGATTTCTCTTTATTTTTATTAAATACAAATTTTAGAGAGGCTAGTTTGATAAGCGTTTTCGTAGTGAGTATAATACTGTACTATTGTAATAATTGTATGCAGGTATAAAATTGATACGGTGAAAACAATTTCAAAAAGGAATAAAAAAAACAATAATGAATTGCTAAAATGCCCAAAACTCGGTCTTTGCTTTCCTCTAACCTGACCGGGTATGGGACCCGCAACGATAGCCGGCTCCTCTACTAAAATGAGTTAGCCATCGGGCGCGCTCTCCCCTTTTATTATGGTATAGGGGCTCTTGTCCGGGTCGAGTGGCCTTTCGCTGACGTGTCCTTTTATGGTAGTGTTATGTGATTTCATCGCATAATACTATAACATTAATTGGCCACGTTTATATCTCTCATTTGATGGAAAAATTCATGCAAATTATGTTTGTATGAGTTTTTCACTCAAATGGGAAATATATGGCCACGTCTACATTTGGATCTTGATCCGGTTGGGAGAGTGCGAGGAGGCACCGCTTCCACCTGGATGCCCCACTCTTATTTGTGAGCCATAAATATCATCGGTAACGACGAAGTCTCTTAAGTCCGTCCGTTTTCTCCAGGCTCAATTTGTTCTTTGAACAAGCCATTAGTAGGTTACCTCGGCCTTGACACCAGCATTCGACCCTCTTAATTCGTGATTGCGAAATTTGTTTGTAGTGGGTCCATGTGCTGGGGAAAAGAAACCACCCCACGACACCGCAACGCTAGCCTGCCAGCGCGTTTTCAAACAAGGCTAACCTCGGCGGATCGCACTATCCTCTTTCGCGGAGGTAGCAGACCATTGCTGCAGCCCTTCACGGACATTTATCTACCTTTATCACTACAAAATGGCACCCAACGTGGGGCCCGAAAAGCCCGACAGTATCAACAGTCGTGAGCATGAGACACACCATCGTCTCTAGGTTACCCTACTAGGTGTCCACATTTTTGGCGAGTAGCTAACTACTAAGGGATATTGCAGTAATCGTGCCTCAGTATCTCTAACAACTTCCGGACGTGTGTTGTCCTCGGACATCAATATCGTTTGGACCTACTTCTGAATTATACATTGGTGGTTTACCACCATTGTATGACTAGCAAGGCCAAATGATATTAGAGTCCTTTCAAGTATTCGGAAGTTGTTACTCAACATCATTTTTGCGGCGGATTCTGGTCTGCACCCCAAACCAAGCGGTGCTTAAGTGTCTTCCATTACATGGATTTTAATTTCACGTGATTGGTTGCGTAGCTAGTCCGTGACTATCCATGATAAGAAACGTGCTGCTTGCGGGTCAGAATCAATCCTGGGCTAACAAACAGTTCCTGGTCAAAACTGGCGTAGGAGAAAGCACTTCCGGACCCTGATGTTGATGGTGCCTCAAGAGAGTAGTGCCTATAACGCAAAGGAAGAGCTCGCCATTGGTGTCCTTGCCTGGAAAGGGGACAGATGAAGGGAAAGACCGAATTTTCATGATACATATTTATTTATTTTTTTGAGCTTCAAAAAATAGCTCGCCACTTTCGGCCACGTTCTTATTTACATAGTTGTTCTTATTTTTTTTCTCTGATATACATTTAGCATTAAATTTCTTGTAGGATTAAGTGTATTTTTTTAGAAATGTCCACAAAACGCAAGCCTAAGAAACGTCGTTTGCGATCAGATGCAGGACCAACGGCATTGTACGTGATTTGTCAGCTACGAGAAACGATGGCATGCCAGTGCGAACGCTACCATGCAGCCATCAGTTTTACGAGACCTGCGTGACCCAACATCTTCTGGTGAACCGGACATTTCCACTTTGCAGACAACCAGCAACATCTGCCATACGAGACAACAGCTGCAGAAGGGGCGGTGCCCAAACATAAGGACCACCGAGACCAAGATTCGCCACTACCTGACCTTGACGACATGTTAGGAGCCGAAGCAGTGCCGCTTGCTCAAGGGCAAAGCCGAACCGTATCCGTGGAGGCAACAGTCCTGCAGGATCTGATGGCTCTAATGCAGGGCTTGACCACTCGAATAGCCGCTCTGGAGAGCAAGTAAGAGAACTCACCGCCAGCATGTCCCCGAACGCCTCTGATGTGGGACTCGGACCAAAATCTTTGAGATTTTCCATTGGATCCGAGACGCGAGCCCGAGCGAAATATACCCAGCTCATCGATGAATCCCATGGCTCTGGTGTATCGGCCCAGGCTGAGCCAAGTGCAACCACCGACTCTAGCTCCAGTGTCTCCTCCGGACCAACGCGGACCTTCACATCCACCGTATCGGTTGAAGCCAACGCAGATCCCGAGCATCGTTCAGGGCTGGAATCTCCATTATAGCAGGGAGCCTAACTCAACCATTGGTCGGATGGAGTCCCTGATAAACCAAATGTTGGCAGGAGACTACACGGCACTCGCCGGCTACTTGCCGAAGTGCTTAGGGGAGCAGCGCTGGAAACCTACTGTCGGATACATGCTACTCCACCATCTCCACGCTGGTCGCGTTTGAAGGAGGTACTGCGTAGAAAGTAATCCACAGTTAACATGGACGAGAAGGTCCTGGACAAGATACATGCCAGATGGCAACGTCCAGACGAGCCCTACTATAAGTACCGAGCCGACATCTTACGACTGAATGACCAGTTATCTGAGCCGATGACGCAAACACAACTGCTGCGGTTGCTAAAACGAAATTTAAGGACGGAATTTCGCCGCCATATCGAGAACTCCGACCCTCAGGACATGGAATCGCTTCTTAGGGCCGTCAGTCGACAGGAATGTATCGAGGAGGATCTCCGAGAACGGCCATACCTGTTAGCGAGACCGGGTCCGCGGTGCGGAATTGCGGAAGTGGTACAAGACATCAACACTCCAGATCTGGGGGATACCGACAGGGAGTCAGACGAGCTTACGGTAGCCGCGGTGGGGGACCTCTCGACCAGCTGGAACTGCAAGCAAACCGGACATCGGTTTATTGCATGTCGAGCAGAGCGTACGGTTTTCTGCTACGGATGCGGTAAGCCTGACACCTACTCCGCGGATTGCCCAGATTGAGCCCCTTCAAAAAACGGACGAGCGAGTACCCGACCACCACAGCGGTACTCCAAAGCCCCACAGTAGGTTGCTAGTCTGCTGTAAACCCCAATATTGATGATAATACACCAGCCTTGACAATAGTGACTGCGGGGGTTTTCTCTCTTCCGGAAGCCTCTCCAACGACACTTTTGAAGCGAACGCCGCAGTTACTGCCTGAAGAACCCCGGGAGCCACGAATTTGCGCACTAAAGCCATATCATGTTCGACTGCAGGAATACCGTGCGGTTAGAGAGCGAATCTTTGCTTCCGAAGAAGTCACCTCTCGCTCGCGCAAAGTAAAATAGTCAAATCGCCGTTGGCGGAGTTTCCGCAAGAGAGTGCGCACCCACCGTCAAACCCTAAACTAATGTAACATCTCGGAGTCATCGCTGCTTTTCCATCTTACGCCACGCAAGGCCCTGGCCGCACTACTCTGGTCTCACATGTTATCGAAGTTGGCGATAGCAAACCCATTAAATAGAGACACTACGCCATCTCTAAAACCGCTGTCACAGTGCCCGGATGACCATTGTACCAGTTCGTCACGGAAACGTTTGACCAACATCTTCTACTGTTACAAGAAGTAGCCCTGCATATCAGTAAGGCGGGACTCAATGTTCAGAAAAAGTTTGTTCTGACCGAAGTCCGATATCTAGGATATGTCATCGGACATGGCACTATCAAAACAGATCCGAACAAAACTCGAGCGATTGATGTTTCCTTTACCGAAGATCGTTAAGCAGCTACGACGTTTCCTTGAAGTGTGTGGTTGGTACCGAAGGTTCGTTCGGAATTACGCAACTGTTTCAGCGCCTCTGTCGGACATGCTCCGTAAAGGGAAGTTTTTTTGGACCGAACTCAGTTGAAAGGCATTTGAAGAGTTCAAACAAGCCTTAACATCTGCTCCAGTCTTGCACACCCCTGACTTTCAGAAACCCTTCTCCATTCATTGTGACGCATGGAGTTGGGGCCGTGCTAGTGCAATTGAACGAAGAGAGAGAGGAAGCTCCCATTGCTTTCACTGAACTCGGCCCAAAGGAACTACTCCCTATCCGAGCAAGAATGTTTGGCAGCGGTGATGGCTGTAAAGAAATTCCGAGCGTACATCGAAGGCCACCAGTTTGAAATCATCACAGACAACGCTCCGTTACAATGGCTGATGAACCGAACGAACCTACGCGGACGTCTGGCCCGATGGGCTCTTAAACTGCAAGGGTTCAAGTATTCCATCAAACACTGAAAAGGGACCCAGAACATCGTGCCCGATACATTCTCGCGAATGTTTTCACCTGAGGGAGTAGAATTGACAGTGAATGACGATGATTCCATTGAGATAGACTTAGACAGCCCATATTTTAAGTCAGACAGCTACAACGAGTTGATGCAAACCATCGTTGCCTGATTTGAAAGTGATAGACGGCTACGTGTATAGACGGAATGAATACGCCACTGGTGATCCATGGCAGGAAGAAGAGTCCTGCAATGACAATGCAACATCTGATCCTCTGCACAAACGACCATCCTCTAAGTGCCCACGGTGGCTACGGTCGTCTTACTTTGCCACTTTCGGCTATTTAATTGAAAGGACTATTCGCAGGGCCTTATAGTTCTATGTTTGCTTCTTCAAGGAAGGCTATTAATTGAGTAAGTGCTTTTTCATTGTTCTTGTGAAAAAAATTTGATATGGGATCGTTATTTTGAAAGATTTCGTACTTCTTCCGTAGAGTTTACAATTAAGGATTCTGTGTCCAAGATCATCTGTGATGTCACACCACTTACACCCTTGGGATGGAACTAATTTTGCTTTTTTTAATCTGTGTTTTTGGCTCTGTTGAGGAGAATTCTATTTATTTGTTGTTGCGTATTATGTTACTATTAGGGGTGGAATAGTGAAAGCATGGTTTTGTTCTAAATATGACGTCTGTTTGTAGCCAGGGGTTGTATGCTAGATTTTTGCTGTTATTTTGATAACATTCGTGCCATTCTGTGTTTATGGAGTCATTGATCTTTTTAGTGTCATCCAATTCTAGAAATGAGCCGAGATCTGAACCTTCCGTTATTGCCAGTTTAGCTGCTTTGTCAACCAATTCGAAGCTGTGAAATTTTTTCGATTTGGGTATCCAGTATAAGAGTAGTAGGGAGTTTTGTCTGTTAAGGGTTTTTCTGATTTTTTCTGTGATTATTTTATGATATGTTTTTGTGTTTTCGTTTATTGCGTTCTTGGAGTCAGTGAAAATGAGTAGGGTATTTTTTGGATTATATTCCGCGTAAATTATAGCTTCATATATAGCTTTTATTTCGGCATTGACAACTGTGGAGTCTGTGTTTATGCAGTATTTTATTATCTTTTTGTAGTTGTAGCAGGGAATGGCTATACCAGTACCGTGTTTGGGTGAACTGATTTTGCAGGCTATATTGATTGTTTTGTTTGCTTTGCTTAGGGATTTATTGTAGAATTCATTGGCTTTGGTTGTTAAAGTTTCTGACTAGGAAGGTGAAATTTTCAATCCATTCTAGTTGACTGTTACCATTTTTTATTTTGTAGGTGTCTGCTCCAATGTCAATGAAGGCCGCTAGGCTATATTTTTGACGGTAAGATTTCTCTATTCCTCTAAATTCTGTCTCAGTTGACGCCCTGGTAAGTACGCGTGCTGGAACACAGCTCCAGTACATTCGCTATATTTTCAATATGAAACTATTGTTTGAACTTGCATGAAATTTTTTTGTATGCAATGAACATGATTATCCGGTAAAAAAATTTGTCATTACCGCGAGAACGATTCATTTTTCGCACCCACTATATGCCAACGAGAGGTTAGGGCACAAGTTATAAGAAAATCACATTCTGAAAGATCAGCGCAATCAAAACATTTCTACCAAGTAAAAGAACTGATTATTTTGCCGCCAGAATTAGATTATTTGACAGCAGATCATAATCGCATCCAACACACACCCTTGTCAACATAAATCATTAACTCAATAGAAAGTTATACAGTAGAACTCAGCTTACTCACATCTTCATCCAAATTTCCGTATGCTATGTATTTCACATTCACGAACAAATCATCCTTCACGGTCGCCGCCAAAGTTTCCATTATTTCAGCCACTTTTACGATTTCACGCGGACCGTGCTTCCACGCACGGAATCCGCGAAAAAATTATCAACTATCCGGCCAACACACACCACACTTCATATACATTTAAATTAAATGGAAAATAACCAACACTTGTCACTATTCAATGTTTAACCCATAAGCGTACTATTAGCACAATCGAAAATGATATCTTTCGGCTGGTTATTGGTAAGAAATATAGTGAAAACACGCAGACCAAAAATGAGTACGCTTTGGCAACTTTAGTACCAGGACGGCGCCATTTTCCACTTGCACTTTTGACGCGGCGAACTCATTTTCGTTCAGTTGCATTCCAGTTGAGTTGGTTCAATTCCATGAAAATTGTTGTCAAAAAATATAAACAAATCTCAGTTGTTTGTTGTTTTCAGAGAGCCCAACGAAGGACACTCGGAGAAGTGAGCAACATCTGCAAGCTGATTGTCAAAGTTGTCAATCGTCAAAGCATTGTAGCTCGTTGGTGGCGAGTTGATAGTCCCGAGGATTTCATTGTATTTTCTTCGAAGATGTCGACAATAAAGTTATTTTCATTAGCCAGATTGGGTATGTATCTTCCCTCTTCAAAATTAAGAAAATATAGTGCTTATTGGTGTATCATACTATGAATGAACTAGGTGGTGATAAGATTGATAAGGTTAGGGTATCTTATGTCATCACCAGCCACAATTGATCGCATTTTAATATTAAATGTTTAGTTTATTACTCTTTAAAGTTTATTCTATCACTACTATTGCAGTCTTATGCATTTTAAAATTATTTTCAAATTATTCATTCATGAGGAGGTCTGTACATCGAAACAAGAACTCACCGGTTTTTGAAGCTGGGTTGAAGTACAACGAAGTGCCATAAAAGGATACTAGAAACATAACTATTGGTAAAATATGATTTTTTGCAATGATAAAGAGTATCACTCTAGGATTAAAGAGATGTTAATCTTAGTAAAATTTGTTAGAGGACAAAAAATACAAAAATAGGAATTCTAACAAAGCGGCTACATATGAACTAGAGATATCCTTTTAAATTGATATCAAAATATACTCTTTTTCTAATTTAAGATTAAAAAAAGTTCTAAAAGAGAGATACAACGTGAACCCATCACGTTGTATCTTCTAACAAATTGTTACTCTTTTGATGACTTTCTATCGTGCGTTAGATTATCTATTGTCTCTAATACTGTTCTTATTTGCTTGAACATATTCTAGAAAATTGTCTTAGACGTTATGTTTTTCGTAGTTCCAAAGAAACAGTCTTATGACGTCGACTCTCACTATATCGGTGGCCAATCCTAGCCTCAATGTCGAGAAGCCATTGTCGACTGTTATAATTTAGTATAATGCACTTCAACCTTTACGGAATTATTGTGCCCCCGTTTTGTCTGCCTGGAATTGCTTCAGGAGTCGAGTTAAAAGTCTCGGATATTCTTTTGCTATGGTATAGGTAATTTCATAAAGCTAAGATGGTATTTTTCTTCAATCATAGGTTAATTTTCAATTCACATATACATGTATTTCGACATTCCTTCCCAATCGCCCTAGACGCTGAACCTCCTTTCAGTAACCACGCGTGATTCATCCTTAGGAATACCGTTTCCGTCATTTTGACTTTTTGTAGTGCTAAAAGCAAAATTTTGTTTAGTTTGAAGTGTCAGTGTTTACTTCGAAATAGCTTCTCTGCTTTTAGAATCAATTTACTTACAGATATGAAGCAAAATGGACTAAAACTTAAAGTCTTTTTCAACAACCCGAAAGATGCTGATGAAGCGGTGGAAAAAGAAACGTTTAAAAAATATGAAATAAACTCCTACATCCCCGGAAACTTCATATACAGAAATAAGTAATTCGAGATATTGAATTAGATTTCGGATATTAAATTCCCTCGGGCCTTTCCTTCCTGCAAATAGCGCCTACAACTGTCTCGGTCCATTGACCGCGTCCTCGAATTTCGAAATCCGAGCAGCGATGAACTGTCTTCATCGACCGAGTCAGACCAGCGTTTCCTCGGTTTCCCCACTGGTCTCCGGCCTTCAGTTCTCCCAACGAATACCTTTTTGGGTATCAGTTGTTCGTCCATACGATTCATGTGGCCAGCCGATTGCAGCTTCATTATCCGTCTTGGTTATTTTGGCGCCTAGATATACAAATTCGCCAACGTTTTCGATACTGTATTCGCCAAGTGTGATACTTTGTGTATTTGAGGTATTTTTCCTCGAATGCGTCATGAGCTTTGTTTTATTTTCATTAATTTGTAGCCCTACTAGTTTTGCTTCGCTGTCGAGTTTCAAGTAGAGTTCTTTGGCAGTTGTTAATGACCGTGACAAAATGTTGATGTCGTCCACATAGGCTACTACTTGGCTCAACTCGTAGAGTAATGTAGCTCGTGAATCAACAGGTAGCTTCCTTATAACGTACTCCAGAGCCAGCCCACCACCCTGTTTTAGCCCGATATTTGTGTCAAAGGCATCGGTGAGTTGGTTATTGATGCGGACTTGGGAGGTCGTCGAGGTCATTGTCATTTTAGTAAGACGGAATAATTTAGCTGGGATGCCAAAGCAAAGCATTATTTGGTACAGTACGTTACGATCAATACTGTCGTATGCTTGCATAAAGTTAACGAAAATTTAATGCACGTCTATGTTGAACTCCCAGCATTGTTCAAGTACCTGCCTGTCTCTTGTCGATCTGCCTGCTCTAGAACCACCTTGATACTCCCCAAGAATACTGTTGGCGTATAATCCGATTTTATTTTCTAATATATTTGAAAATATTTTGTTCGCCGTACAAAGTAGTGATATGCCTCTATAATTTTCGCACTGTAGCTTGTCACCTTTTTTGTGGATAGGGAATATAATTGATTGGCTCCACTCTTTTGGCATATGTTCTGGTTGTCAAATGTGCTGGATGATTTTGTGAAATAGCTTTACGAACACTGTTGCCACCATATTTGATGAGCTCCACTGGAATCCATCAATACCCGGCGCTTTATTATTCTTTTGAGCTTTGATGATGGAACAAACTTCATCCAGAGTAGGTGGAGCCAATCGAGGCTCTCCGCAAACATCTATAGACTCCGTTGTTCTGGAGCTGTTGGAGGATTAAGGAGGTTCTTCAGATATGATGCCCGTCTTTCCTTAATCCTGGTTTCATCAGCGATGATATTGCCGATGTCACCACGACAGAGCGTGGTTTTGGGCTGATAACCACGTTTCAGGCTTTTTACTAGTTTGTATGCTTGCCTTGGGTTGTTGCTCGCGAAACTTTACATCTATACTTCTCAATTGGTCGTCATAGTATTTTGTTTTCTGAATTCTAATTATTTTATTCGCTACTCTGAGATTTTCATAGTGTTCTCTCTTCGTCCTGGTTTTCCTACCTACGTAATCTTTGAACGCCTGATTCTTTTTGTCTAACGCATTCTGGCACTCATCATCCAACCAATCATTTCTCTTGCGCCGGGCTTGATATCCGATCGTCCCTTCTGTAATAAATTAGCCATATGCAGTAAGTAAGTAGTAGTAAACTTTATTGAGACTTTTTATAACTTGACATTACAGAGTATGCTTAATGACTTTGTGACATTTGACAGAATATGGATGTCAAATAAACTTTGACGGTTAGAAAGTATGTATTCTTATATTACATCAGTGTTTTTTTAGATATATAGAGCAGCCTGGTTTTGGTATTGGTATTAATTTGCTAACTTTCCAAGGTTTTGGAAAGTATCCATTATTAATACAATTATTGTATAGTATCGTCAAGAAGGAGGAGATGGTATTTCTGCACTTCTTGAGTATTCTGCTCGGGATACCATCAAGGCCGTGAGATAGCTTGCTATTTAAGGCATTTAGCAGGTCTTCTACTTCCGTTTTCGAGGTGAAAAATCCGGCGAAGACCGGATGTTGTGGAGAGGATGCTTTATTATAACTAGAGAATATAGTTAAATAAGATCCATCGTACCCTTCCGTCGTTAGTAGAACCTCTGCTTTAACGTTGTTGTTCAAAGCTATGTTGATGACTTACGGCGACAATATAGTTGTTTGAAGTATTCCCCACATACAACGATCTTTTCAGATTGTGCAGTGAAGACTTCGTTCCCTCGCTTTATAGGGTCTTTCTCGATGTTGAATTTGGAACTTTTACGGCCCGTGAATTGATTTATCGTTTTAAAAACATCTGAAGATGGTCGCAGTAATATCAGTCTGCTTTTAAAGAAGATGTTGACTTCTGATCTGATGCGTTTTTGGATTTCACGGGAAATGCTCGTTATTTGCGTTTTAAGTTCCAAATACTCCTCATTGTATCAGTTAAAGGTTCGATGATAAATACGCTTAAGCCATTGGAGCATATGCTTCCGAGTTTTTATTAATTGAAGAGTCTCCTGAGTTAGACATCTATAAAGCGGGCTGCGTGGTTTCTGGAAAGGGGCATGCTGGTCTAGACACTCTATAATGGCAGATGTTAGTGCTGATATATGAGAGTCTATTTCTGCGTTCGAGAGAATGATATTTTCCGGTGGGAGATTCGGAATGAGGTCTTTGAGGTATTTTCTGAAGTTTGGCCAGTCTATGGAATTAAACGGTCTATAGTGAGGTGGGCAAGTAGGAACTGGTATGTGTGACCTAAGGGTTATATTGTCATGGAGGACATGATGGTCCGATAACGAGATAAATTTGGAGCAAGTGAAGGGAATTGTGGGATCATTGAGGTCAGAGGATATTATGAAGTTGTCTAAAAATGAGTTCCCTCTGGGAAATATTTGGACCCCAGCATTTGCTATGGATGCTGAGAGGAGGGCGTCCGCATGGAGCCATTCAAATAGATAGTTCCCGTTGGTATTTCTTGTGGAGTCCCCCCAGTGTTGGTGTCTGGCATTAAGGTCTCCTCCTAGTATAAATGAGTCGTGGGATGAGGCTGTTGCTGTTGTTTTGTTAAGTGTAAATGGGATCTGGGGACCCCGATTGCACGGGAAGTATAGGGAGCCAATAAGGATTTTGGCTGGGTTTCCATTGGGTTGCTTGGTGTTGAGCATTGCTAACGTACATGAGGAATTGTTTTGTTCAAAAGGGATTTGATGGATATCTAAATCATCCCGAAACAGTATCGCAGTACCTCTGCCACTATCATTCCGAAGCACATGGTAGTTCTCCAAACGGACTTTGTGGTGATGGTTAAGAACTGTTTCGTTCAGAAGAAGGATGTCGGGTTGGGAGGATTTGACCAAATCAGCAATGTAGAGCCTCTTATCATGTGAGATAAGAGAGTTTATATTAAGGGATAGAATGGTTAGTCTATTTGCAACCATAAAGGTTGAAATATAAATTGAGGAGCGCCATTGGCTTCTCTTGGTCAGGAGTGGTGTCAAAGTATGGGAGGAAAGCCCTGACTTTCGATAGGAGTTCACTGGGAGAGACTCCCAGCCACTCCACGGTTATTTGTTGTAGGCGGTGGGAACCATACCTTCGTTGCTCGACTGTTAGCCGCGTTTGAGTTATTATTTTGGCTATCGTTTTCCAGTGCGCTGAAAGGGTTAGTGCTAGGTGTGGGTGGGATTGGTATAGGAACCGGGGTTTTACGTTTGGTAACTAATTTACCCTTTGCTACTATAAATTCATTTACCTTACAGTTAATGAGGTTAATATCTTCGTTGAAGCTTGAATTCTTTGCTGTTGTATCGTCCGCATCAATCATGTCCGAAGGCATTTCCTTGCGGGCGGCTTTGGTTTTTGGTTGCTCTGCCATCGTGTTTGCTTGCTCCGCTATCGTGTTTGCTTGATCCGCCATCGTGTTTGCTTGTTGACAATAACTACTCCATTTTGCCGCCTTTGTAATACTAGCCACGGTGTATTTTATGGGCGCTCGCCCAAGATGAAGTTTCTGCTTTCTTCCGGTCTTCAACTTTCAAACTTTATGTATATGATCTTGTATGATAAAATATACTTATAAATTTTCGTTTTCTAATAGGTTTTTTTTTTATAATTTTGATATTAACCAATTCACACGCCTGTTGACCGTTTCAACTTCCAAACGTCCATTAGCCCAATGCCACTGACAACGATCCTTTAACCACTCGCTGATACTGAACCGCGTTCTGACAGTTGGCAGGAAAGAGAAGGTAGTAACCGTGCAATGGTCCAATCCCGTGATAAAATTTTAAGTCAATTTGTGTTAAGTGTGTAACATTTTTTTAAAGAAATTATAAAAATAACTTTCAATTTTAAGACAGTGGAAGCGAAAGTGTAAAATATTGTTCTAGGGGATGTCATTATACTGTGAAATATTATCGGTCCGGAAACTATTCTGCAGGCAGTGCACTTGTTTGAATGCCATTTTCAACGTAACCGGAAAATAATGTAATTTAGAGGTTTGATCGGCCTAACGGTATTCATACTACGAGGGTCATTCAACAAGTACTTAGCCTACAGAAGAAAAACGAAAATTTTGGAAAGGTGGCAATTTATTTTTCCACATAATCTCCTTCAAGCTCGATACACTTGGCCCAGCGATGCTCTAACTTTTTCAACCCGTCCAAAAAATACATTTTCTCGATGGCTGCAAAATAGGCCTCCGTGGCGGCGATGACCTCCTCATTCGACCCAAATCTATTCCCGGCGAGTGATTTTTTCAGGTTTGGAAACAAAAAGTAGGAGATTAAGGTGGATGGGGCAGCAATTCGTAGCGCAATTCGACCAATTTGGCCATGGCGACGGCGGAGGTGTGACCCGGCGCGTTGTCGTGGTGGAACAGCACTTTTTTCTTCGCCAAGCGGGGCCGCTTTTTCTTCAATTTGACGTCAAATCGGCCCAATAAGTCTGCATAGTAGATCCCCGTGATTGTTTTACCCTTTTCGAGGTAATCGATGTGGATCACACCTTGTGAATCCCAGAAAACGGTGGCCATCACCTTTCCGGCCGATCGAACAGTCTTCGCCTTCTTCGTAGCACGTTCGCCGGGTGAAGTCCACTGTTTCGACTGTTCCTTGGTCTCTGGTGTGTACCAATGAATCCATGTTTCGTCGACGGTCACGAAAAACCGCAAGAACTCCGCCGGATTGCGCTGCAACAGTGCCAAACACGCCGCCGATGTGGTCTCACGGTTGCGTTTGTTTTCCGGTGTGAGCAAACGCGGCACCCATCGCGCCGACAGCTTTCTCATGCCCAGTTCTTCTTGTAGAATATGATGCACCGTTCCTTCTGCGATGCCCACAGTCTCAACTAATCTCGCGAACCTTCAATCGACGGTCTGCCAACACGAGATCGTGGATTTTTTTAACGTTTTCCTCCGTAGCAGCCGTTTTCGGGGCACCTGGGCGTGGCTCATCAAAAACCAACGTGAGGCCACGAACAAACTCGTTGAACCAATTCATGACGGTCGCCATCGGAGGAGAAGAGTCAACGTACACAGCATCCAAGCGATCTTTGATTTCGCTGCGCGTTTTCCCTTCCAAAAACAAGAATCTAATAACTGAACGATATTGTTCTTTTTCCATTTTTGTACAACCGACCGACACGCTTGCTTCCAAAGGCTATCAAAACAAAACTAATGAAGGGAATTGACTGAAACTTTGACAGTAGGCTGTGAAAAGAATGTACTGCATGATGGTAGAAATCTTTTGTAATAGCAGCGCCATTGGCTAAGTACTTGTTGAATGACCCTCGTATAGATAAGAGAAAACTACATTGGCACTTCTATTTCACATTCAAATGTCATTGGACTGGGAGATTTATTATTTCCACAAAAGTGTCGAATAATTTCCATTATGCCTGGTGCAATCGTGAAGCCAAGTCATCGATTTTAATTTTATGATTGCGATAAGATGGCCACGTTGAAAAGCATTTATCATGGCCATCACATGAAAGTCCTGTTAATGTGAATGTTACACCAACTCACACGGTGCTGCTAGCGATACGCCTGAAATACGTTTCTTGTATTTACAAGAAACGTTTCAACTCGGCAATCTTATGTGCCGCACTTTGGGGTGTTAATTTATTAATAGGAACTGAGAATGATTTAATATTATTAGATCGATCCGGTCAAGGAAAGGTATGTCAACTTATATCACGTAGGCGTTTCCAACAAATGGAAGTTTTAGAAGGTCAAAATATATTAGTAACGATATCTGGTAAAAAGAATCGTGTTCGAGTGTACTATTTATCTTGGTTGAAATCGAAGATTCTAAGGACTGACGGTTCATCCGATCAAGTTGAAAGGCGTCATGGCTGGATAAATGTTGGCGAACTACAAGGCTCCATTCATTTTAAAATAGTGAAATATGAAAGGATTGAGTTTCTTGTGATTGCTTTAAAAGACTCAAGTGAAATCTATGCATGGGCGGCAAAACCTTATCATAAATTCATGGCATTTAAGTATTTCGGTGAATTGAGTCATCGTCCGTTGTTAGTAGATCTCACAATTGAAGACCAATCAAGACTAAAACTAATTTACGGTTCCGCTGAAGATTTCCACGCTGTCGATTTAGATTATATCTTCCTAAGCATACTCAGGGTTCGATAGTACCACATTGTATAGTGACTCTTCCCAATTCAAATGGCATGCAACTGCTACTTTGTTATGATAATGAAAGTGTTTATGTAACACCTAGTGGTCGTGTATCCAAAAATATTGTGCTGCAGTGGGGGCGAAATGCCAACGTCTATGGCATATATTGGAACTGGTCAAATAATGGCTGGGGCAACAAGGCAATTGAAATTCGGTCCATTGAGACAGAACATTTAGATGGCGTATTTATGCACAAGAAAGCGCAACTTCTAAAGTTCTTGTGTGAGCGGAACGACGAAGTGTTCTCCAGCAGTGCCAAAGGTGCTTCATCGTGTCAGATATACTTCATGACGCTCAATAAGCTGGGAATGGCGAATTGCTTAAACAATTTATCAAATTTCCAACGTGGATATTCATAAGAAATAAAGTGAGAAGAAAATGGAGAAAATTGATGAAAGCATAAAGTTCTGAACAATTTTCAACCTCACGTACAAGCCGCGCGTACGTTGTCCAAACAATGCGTTTAAGTTGCAAGAACAAAAGTATTTCCTCTTCCTATTTTGTTACGTAATCATATTTTCATTTCTGTTTTTTACAAATAATTCTGCGAGCTACTGTCGCAATTGTTTTCACAACAATGAAGAACACGAATTCACTCGAAACCACGAGAACCCAACAAGCATGATCAACATCTGCAAGTGACGTCACTCCATTCATTAATTTGCTCGAATCTACCGGGTACCTCTCGGTAGAACATTCGCCAATAAACGAGAAATGGGTGAATAGGTAGAGACCCTATATAAAGGCGAGCTGAATGAATGGGGGGATCATCATTCATTCGACCGTGATAAGAACTGCGATAGTGTGTTTCGTAATAGTGAAGTGATTTAGAAGACAATTGCGATAAGAAATTTATGGACAAGTGTTAGATAATTTTCATAGTGAAAATTAAAATTAGTGAAAGTGTTAAATTGTTTATTGTGCATTTTCGTAATTAAATAAATTCTTTTAACTTAAATTAAAAGACATTGCGTTTTCACTTTCCCGGAACATTAAAATTATTGGCCGCGAACCAATAACACGCGACAGTGGTGTCAAGAAGTGCGAAAGAAAAATTTTGAAAGTGAAAATTTGAACATTTTTATAGTGCACAATAGTAAAATTTAAAGAAACATTAAAAATGCCACGAAGCTTAAACTTAAAAATTAATGAATTGACCATATCGGAGCTCAAGGAGCAGTTGGAACAGCGGAATCTGGCCACACAAGGTATAAAGGCCATACTGATTGCACGCTTGCGTGACGCGATCGAGTCGGAAGGCGTGAATCTGGATTTGGGTGAGCTCTCAGATGCGGAAAAAGGCGCAGAAGGTGGAGAAGTAGAAACACCAAAATCAAAGGAGCCAGAAAATGCGCTGATGCAAATGTTAATGCTGATGTCATCCAGTCTGACTGCGAAGCTAGATGAACAGTCATCCAGTTTAACTGCGAAGCTAAGTGAACAGTCATCCAATTTAACTACGAAGCTTGATGAACAATCAGCGAAGTTAAATGAACAATCAGCGAAGTTAAATGAACAATCAGCGAAGCTAGACCAACAAGCGATCGAAATCAAGGCAGATTTTCAAAAACAGTCCACCGAAATAAAAGCGGAGCTCGGCAGCCTGAACAAACAAATTAAAGGCGTCGAGGAAAAGGTTTACCAGGTCGAGGAAAAGGTCAGCCAGGTCGAAGAGAGAATGAACCATGAGATGGAAAAAGTGAAAAAAGAATTGGAAGCAGCGAAGGCAGTAGTAACTATTTCACCAGCCCCGCTTATAACCGCAGCGCAAAGCACATCCAGAAATGTGCAAGCACCAATATTCGATGGGCAAACGGTCTGGAGTATTTACAAGACCCAGTTTAAAGCTGCCGCAACGGCAAATCACTGGAATGAGCAGGAACGAGCAACTGCATTAATTCTTGCTCTAAGAGGCCCAGCTGCCGAGCTTTTGCAGACGATCCCCGATGAATTGCACTCAAACCCGAATGCTATAATGAATGCGCTCGACATGCGTTATGGAGACGATCATCTAAAGCAGATTTATCGGTCACAGCTAAGGCATCGGGTGCAGAAGTCTGGTGAAACCCTACAGCAGCTAGCCCAAGACATTGAGCGACTAGCACTTTTGGCTTACCCAGCCTACGACCCAGAACATCGAGATGATGCAGCAACAGAAGCATTCATCAGCGCACTAAAAGACCCGAAATTGCAACAAGCCGTGCGTTTAGCTCAAAAGCAAACGGTTAAGGACGCATTGGCTTACAGTCTGAACTTTGAGGCAGCGAAAAACGTGACTCGTACCACTGCCCGGGTTCGTGAGGTAGTGACAGACGAGTGCAGGTGTGAGCGCGTCGAAATTGAGCGAGACCCGCATGTAAATGGTGCGCCTAGATGCTGGAATTGCGGAGAGAAGGGGCACCTACAAAGAGACTGCAAGAAGCGAAGAAAACCGAGCTATTGTCCAGGGTGTGCAGCTAGAAGGAGATCCAGACCGAGTCAGGAGCCCAGAATGGAAGCCCTTCAAACAGAGGGGTCGGGAAACATGTAAGAGCCAACTTCGTGGGGCAGAGGTTGGCTAGGAGGATCGACGTCCCCAGCACCACCATCACCGTGTCAAGACTACATCGTGGAGAAGCGGACTTATGTCTTCCGGGTCAAGTTAACGGAGAAAACTGCACCATAACAATCGACACTGGTGCAACCCGATCGATTATCCGACAAGACCTAGTTAGACAGCAACAACTTCACAAGGGCAGAATTTTCTCACTACGGACAGCTACGGGAGAAACTGCACCTGTTCATGGAGAGGTCAACCTCCAGATACAGTTGGGAGACCTTGTGTTCCGACACAATTTTCTGGTTGCGAATATTATGGATGACTGCATTCTCGGAATGGATTTTCTGCGACCACATGGAATCACGTTGGATTTGGGCAAACGTGTATTGAAATGGCAGAATGTCGAAGTACTGATGGAGGATCCCAGCGTCCAAATTCCCAAGATGAATGTAGTGGTATGCACTGACACTGATGTACCGAATTCTTCCGAAAGCATTGTATGGGCCAAGCTTGATGGTGATTCTGGAGACCACCGATCTTATCTGATAGAGCCAACGAAGACGTCCGCATTGCGCAGTTTGATTGTAGGACGAAGCCTTGTAAGATCTTTAAGGAACGGATATGTGCCGGTTAGAGTCCTTAACACCGCAGATGCAACCACGAGCATTAAAGCGGGAGAAGTCATCGGCAGCTGCCAGCCTGTTTCCACCATCACCTCCTTGGAAGCCACTCACGACCATCATTGCAAAAGGAGGCAAGACACAGACAAAGCCCGGGAATCAACGTCTGCAATATTGAAGCAGGTCAAATTGCCAGTGCAGCTATTCAAACGAGCCTCTGATCTGGTCACCAAGTACAGTGACATCTTCTCAACAAGCCCGGATGACCAAGGCCGAACGAGTATGGTAACTCACGTCATAGATACACAGGGAGCCAAGCCGATTCGACAAGCACCGAGACGTCTCCCTATAGCCAAACAAGGAGAAGTGAGCGCGCTGATCTCGGACATGGAAAAACAAGGCGTTATTGAACCTTCTGTCAGTCCATGGGCCGCGCCTGTAGTTCTAGTAAAGAAAAAGGATGGTAGCACTCGTTTTTGTGTCGACTATAGGCAGCTTAATGACGTCACTAAGAAAGATAGTTACCCGCTCCCACGCATCGATGACATCATGGACACTTTAGCCGACGCAAAATGGTTTTCTACACTCGATCTCAAGAGTGGCTACTGGCAGGTAGAAATCGACAAGAAGGACCGAGAGAAGACCGCATTTTCAGTTGGGACCGGATTGTGGCAATTTGTGGTGATGCCGTTTAGGCTTTGCAATGCTCCAGCCACTTTCGAACGCTTGATGGAATACGTGCTACGTGGTCTAACCTGGAAAACCTGCTTGGTGTACCTAGATGACATCATTGTCATCGGGAGAACGTTCGAAGAGCATTTGCGGAACTTAGAAGAGGTTTTCTCCAGGCTGCGACTGGCAAATTTGAAACTTAGTCCCGATAAGTGTACCCTTTTCGCAGCTGAAGTAAAATACCTGGGACACGTCGTATCAGCAGAAGGGGTCAAAACAGACCCTGAGAAGATTGAAGCCGTGAAAAGCTGGCCAACACCAAACAACAAGCGCCAACTACGAAGTTTCCTGGGTCTGGCAACCTACTATCGAAGATTCGTCAAAGACTTTGCCAAAATAGCTAAGTGTCTCCATCAGCTAACCGAGAAAAATCGTCCGTATGTCTGGAACGAACAATGCCAGACAGCCTTTGAGACCCTGAAGGAAAAGCTGTGTGAATCACCCGTGCTGGCGTATCCGAAACCCGGAAAAATGTTTGTAGTTGACACTGATGCAAGCAACGGCGGTATTGGAGCTGTACTCTCCCAGCAGATCAATGGCGAAGAAAGAGTCCTCTCGTATTACAGTCGAGTTCTTTCAAAAAGTGAGAGGAACTACTGTGTGACCAGGAAGGAGCTATTGGCTATAATAGAGGCCACCAAGCAGTTCCACAAATACCTATATGGCCAGAAATTTGTTCTTCGAACGGACCATGCATCGCTGAGATGGCTACTTAACTTCAAAAACCCCGAGGGACAAGTTGCGAGATGGATCGAAAGATTGCAGTCATACGACTACGAAATTGTTCATCGAAAGGGCGGAGCTCATGGAAATGCTGACGCCCTATCTCGTCGCCCATGTCCAGCTAACTGCAAGTATTGCCGACTGATTGAAGAAAAGGAACCGCCCGTTGATTTGCGACTGATAACGGCCGAATTCGATGAAGGTTGGTCATCGGAGGAGATTCGAAATGCCCAGCTAGCCGATGAAGACATCGGACCATTGCTCGTATGGAAGGAGACGACTGGGCGACCTGAGTGGAAGGACGTTTCAACGCATGGCGCAACCCTGAAAAGCTATTGGGCACAATGGAACTCCCTTCAGGTGGAGGGTGGCGTACTCAAGCGGAAATGGGAAACGGCGGATGGCAGCTTCTATAGGATGCAAACTATACTACCCAAAAGCCGAATCCACGATGTGGTAAAGGAAATGCATGAAGGATCCTCGGGAGGCCATCTTGGTGTTAACAAGACCTTAGCGAAATTGCGGAAAAGATTCTACTGGCTCCACGCTCGAGAAGACGTAGAGGACTGGTGTCGCAGATGCACAATTTGCGCTTCCGTCAAAGGTCCAAAACGACGACTGAGAGGACAAATGCAAACCTATAACGTGGGGGTACCGTTTGAAAGGATTGCTGTTGACATCGCTGGACCCTTTCCTGAATCTGAATGGGGAAATCGATACACGCTCGTTGTAGCCGATTATTTCAGCAAGTGGCCCGAGGTCTACCCCATTCCCAACCAGGAAGCAACTACTGTAGCCGAACAGCTAGTGTTAAATTGGGTCAGTAGGTACGGTGTGCCTTGCGAACTACATTCGGATCAAGGCCGAAACTTTGAGTCACTAGTTTTTGGCGAAATGTGCGAGCTGCTCGGAATACGGAAAACGAGGACAACACCGCTGCATCCCCAATCCGATGGAATGGTGGAACGTTTCAACGGCACGCTCAATAAACACCTTGCCAAGATGGTTGACGAGAACCAAAGGGACTGGGACCGACATATCCCACTATTTTTGATGGCGTACAGAACCGCCGAACATGCATCGACGGGCCAAGCCCCAGCCAAAGTCATTTTTGGAAAGACTATTCGTCTGCCAGCTGATATAAAGTTTGGAACACCCCCCGAGAAACCCCAAACGATCTCGGAGTACGCAAGTGATCTAAGACAACGGTTGAACCAGATATATCGGACAGTGCGAAAACACCTCGAATCGGCTACTGACCGCATGAAGACCAGGTATGATCTAAAGGCTAATTCTACTGGCTTCCAGCAAGATGACTTGGTGTGGCTATATAACCCGCAACGGCGAAAGGGTAGGTCTCCAAAGTTGCAACATAACTGGGAGGGACCATACCGAGTCACAAAGCGAATCAACGACGTCGTATATCGCATACAGGAACACCGTAAACCGAGAGCCAAAATGAAAATCGTGCATCTAGACCGTCTTGCTCCATATTACATCCAGGGAGAATTGACTACAACTGGCGACACATCTTTTCGGGGCGAAAAGAACTGAGGTGGGGGCAGTGTTACATGTACAAATAATTCTGCGAGCTACTGTCGCAATTGTTTTCACAACAATGAAGAACACGAATTCACTCGAAACCACGAGAACCCAACAAGCATGATCAACATCTGCAAGTGACGTCACTCCATTCATTAATTTGCTCGAATCTACCAGGTACCTCTCGGTAGAACATTCGCCAATAAACGAGAAATGGGTGAATAGGTAGAGACCCTATATAAAGGCGAGCTGAATGAATGGGGGGATCATCATTCATTCGACCGTGATAAGAACTGCGAAAGTGTGTTTCGTAATAGTGAAGTGATTTAGAAGACAATTGCGATAAGAAATTTATGGACAAGTGTTAGATAATTTTCATAGTGAAAATTAAAATTAGTGAAAGTGTTAAATTGTTTATTGTGCATTTTCGTAATTAAATAAATTCTTTTAACTTAAATTAAAAGACATTGCGTTTTCACTTTCCCGGAACATTAAAATTATTGGCCGCGAACCAATAACACGCGACAATACATACAAATATATACTTTTATTATATAATATGCAAAGGAACGCCATTTATACACAAATACAATTTTTACAAGATACGTGAGAAATATTTAGATGAAATATGAAATACAGTCTTCCACAAAAGTCAAGGTACAGTGATAAATATCATGAAAATTGTTTGATATTTTTATTTAAAAAACCTATAGTGAAAAAATTTTTTTGGTATTACTTCAACTATAATCATTACACTTTAAATTCATGTAAAACAAAACGAAAATTCTGTCGTATTAATATATTATTACATATGATGTGTTGGAAAGTCAATGAATGAAGTCCACAAAAGTCATGGTACACCTAAAAAAAAATGATACAAATTGTAATTATAGTCTTGCATAGTTATTTGAATTATACTTTTCTTAATATTTTGTCGGATATCCTTTCATCTGAATTACTGACTTCAGTCTTTTAGGCATAGAATATACCAATTTTTTAGTAAATTCGCTGCTGATTCTGGCCCACTTCTCCAATACAACATCCTTAAGCTGCGCCTTGCTTGATATCACTCTTTTTCGGATTTTTGTCTCAAGCTCATTCCAAAGATGCTCTATAGAGTTCAAATCAGGGCTTTGAGGCGGTGTAGCAAGCATGCGAATATTGTACAATAGCCACATTCGAACTTTATGCGCAGTGTGCTTAGGGTCATTGTCCTGTTGAAACAAGAAATCTTCTCGCATACCTAATTTGGCTGCACTTTGTTTCATGTTGTTTCGTAGAATCTCTAAATAAGAGTTCTGATCCATAGTATTTTCGATGAATGTCAGATTTTCAACTCCAGCAGCAGCCATGCAACCCCAAACCATAACACCACCGCCTCCATGTTTTACTGTTTTAATAGTGTTCTTGGGATTAAATGCTTCTCCTACTTTTCGCCAGACCCTCTTATGCCCATTTACACCAAATATACAAAATTTAGACTCATCCGAAAATAAAACATTATCCCAAAACGTTATTGGTTTGTCAATATATGCTTTTGCAAATGTTATTCTTTTTTGTTTGTATATGGAACTTACAAGAGGTTTTCTTCTAGGCGTACGAGATGAAAATCCAGCTTCTACGACAGCTCTACGCACAGTTTCTGCGCTAACCTCCTTCTTATCATTAATTCCAAGAACATCGCAGATTTTTCTACAGCTTAGAAATGGATCTTGTTTTACCATTCGCGAAATTTTTCTCTTGTCCTTTGCACTTAGTTTAGATGGACGACCTGTTCGGGGCACATTTTCCACTCTATTTTCCTTCTTAAATCGATTTATCACTTTTTGAATGGTTGACCGACTTCGCAACACTAGTTCAGCTATTTCAGAATATGATTTGCTCTGATTTGAATGCAGATTAATAATTATTTCACGCTCCTTAATACTCAACTCCTTTCGACTCATTTTTTAAAAATTTTATTAAATAAAAGATACACCACGAATACGGACGCGATATTAAAGACAGCGGCCTACGGTTGTTAACTCACTCTGATAATATGAACTTGGGGGATTCCACTTTTTACAAATAACAGGGCATTTTCTGCAACTGTACCAAGACTTTTGTGGAGTAGAAAAGAGACATTGCCAACAAAAAATTATTGTCTCCAATGATCATTATTGCCGAATCCCTTTAAATTTATGAAAACTTAAATTCAACAGAACTCGTATCATTACCATTTCATAACTTTTCGTTTTCAAATAAAAATATTGATTCAGTAATACAATTTTCAGTTACCGATTCTCTGTACCTTGACTTTTGTGGAAGACTGTATATATATATGTATATATATATATATATATATATATATATATATATATATATATATATATATATATATATATATATATATATATATATATATATGTATGTATATATATATATATATATATATATAAATTAATTAATTAAAAATTTGCAAACACTAAAAGTCGTAGTCTAAGGTACAAAATAAGTTTTCTAAGAAACAAAATATTAGCATTAAGTAAATAAAAAAGAAAAAGAAAGGTGAAACGCGCATGAATGTTATATTTAAATTTAAAACAAAAAAAAAAAACATGATAAATTCAGATATCAGTTTTTACCACGAAATTGTTTTATGTCAAAGTATCACTAAACAAACAGAAACTTAATAATCTCTCTCCCTTTCTTTAGTTAATCTATATTTCGGTGTTGATTACAGTATTAGGTTAGATGAAATGTAAACAGAAAATATTTCGATATATACAAAACGAATAGTAATTAAAATGAATAATATGAATTGCTAAATTCAACCAACGTCTTTCCTTTCCAGCTAACCCTTCTCTTCCAGCAGGAATGTCAGCGAACGGTGAGTATGCCGTTACGAGGGTAGGGTTCGTGTAATTCGGGAACGCGGAATTAGATACCGTTTTTTGTTGTTGGCTGAATGAATGGAAGAAATACGGAATAGAGATAGATTTCGTTGCCGTATGGTTGTATTTAAGACGTGTTTGAAGCTGACACGTAATCGTGGATGAAATAAAATAATCGAGCGTAATCCATTTAAAAGATCTGCGGCCGAAATCCTCTCCGAACTAGCTGGCCGACAAGTAGCCACCGCGAAATAGATTACGGGTGCACGGACTGGTTGACCAAGTGGTACCACTCGTTGGCACAACTCAGACCACGTCTGGAACCGAAGAGAGGTCGGTTCAGATTTCCTTTGGGAAATCAAGACGTTCGAGTTGTTGTTAATTCAAAATCATTACAGTTCTGCCACGGTCTTAATAACCGCTTTCACTTCCATCCAGAGCTCGTTGCTTGTCTTTAACGATGCGTCTGATAAGATGGGAGCCAGCTGGTTGTCGAGGGTCTCCGTGAAATTTTTCGCCACAGACGCCGTTTGGAGCCTTTCGATGTCAAATTTTTGTAGCGGGCTGGTCTTCGCTCAACATGCCTTTGACATACGACATCGATAGGTCAATTTGATTAAGTAATGATCTGAGTTACAATTGGCTCCTCGATATGTATGGATGTCAAGTATGCTCGAGGCCCACCATTGTTGGATCAGAACATGGTCGATCTGGTTTTGTGTGTTGCCATCCGGTGATACCCAGGTCATTTTATGAATGCGTCGATGTGGGAAGCAAGTCGAACGTATGACTAGATTTCTGCTACAAGCAAAGTCGATCAGGCGCTGGCCGTTGTCATTTGTTTCATCGTGGCGGCTATATCCTCCAGTCGTTCCCCGATGAGATATCTCATTGCTAACCTTAGCGTTGAAATCATCCAGAATTATTTCTGTGTCGTTTGTAGGCAATGATTCGACAAGTCTTTCCAGGTGATTGTAGAACATTTCCTTCGTTTCTTCGGCGTCATATCTTACTCTAGTTAAAAACAAATATAAGGAGATAGTTGTGAAAAATCCACATCCTAGCACGTCAATAAACATGAAATAAAGCCAAAAATTTTCGCTGCAATTAGTATGATCTGACTCTTTAAAACTCATTTCATATCAATCATTAATAAAGGAGGGTACCCCTGTATTTAAAATCTATACAAGTTTCTTGGATTTTCTATTCTCGCTTGACTTTTAAAATATATATTAAATAGCAATAGACACATTTCTGAAGCAAATTATCGGTCATATTTCTTATGCTATTATACCTAATGAGTGTCACATAGTCCTTTCTCATCACTGATCACCTAAGTTAAATACTAATCTTAAATGCCTAATTTAACCCACTAACCAATGGATTCAGATGCTTGGTCCTAATGTTATGAGGAGCTGCACTTTCAACAGGCTGCTTATACAAAAAACAATATTTGGTAAAAAATATCGATCACGCTGGCCTGTGTGAACCCTGCCAAAGTCCATTTTACATCTTCCATAAATAAGGAAGATATCTGCAAAAAGCAGAAGTGAAGGAAAAAAAACTAAATACATCCTTTGTAACAGCAGTGATCACAAGGCTATAGATCTAAAATGCACTAAATGTATGAATTGCAAGCACAAAGTGGAAGTTAGGTCAATTCTGAACATCACCAAGAAAAAAGCCAGAATTTTCCTAAATAGAAATAAATATGTGAACCTATATCCTGAGGAAATCACACAGATGGATTTCCCGCGGCTAAGGAGAGATCGATTTAGTAATAAACGAAATCCCGTTGGAGATGTGCGTAAAGTGATCCCAAAACATACTTATGCAAACATCGTAGGCACCGGACCCAAAGATGCCTGTCTCAGACAATGGCAGAAGGAAAATATGTTCCTGAGCGTTGAAAACATACAAATTCCACAGAAGCCCATTCTTACAAATCCACAAAGGTCTACAGACATCCAATGTATTTTCAATGATTTAAAAAAGTTGGTAGAAACGCTAGAAAAAATTCATAAAGTTGCGGATGTTGATTTGATGAACACTGTCGTCCAAGATATTTCCCGGTTACCGAATAATATTGATACATCGGTAGAAATGTAACACCGCTTGGATAACCCAAGGCCTTCACCTGAGACTACTCTTTCGCCGGCCAGATCATGATGTTTTAAATTTTCTCTCTGATCCATGTGTAGTTTTCAAAGAATTTTTTACTGAATTATTACGTTTAACAAAACAGCAGCAATGGCATCTATGAGCAGGCCATCACCCAGTCTCAAATTTCTCTTACATTCTTCAATCCCATGTTTAATATAAAGGGTTTACAATTAAGGACATAACAATTTTATCTATTAATAAAACACAGAAAATTTGAGATGTTGAGTGGTAGTGCAAGCATTACATTTTATGAATAAAATGTGTTTTCGGTCATATGACCACCACGTGCCCGCTTACAACGGTCGATTCTTTGGACCCAATTTTCCACCACTCTGGCACACATTTCGATTGGAACATTAGCAATTTCGCATTGGATGTTGTCTTTGAGCTCGTCTAAAGTTGCTGGCTTGTTGGCATAGATCAGTGACGTGATATATCCCCATAAAAAGAAATTCTATGGCGTCAGATCGCATGAACGATTCGACCGGACCATTTCTCGAGATAACACGTTCGCCAAATTTGCCTTTCAATAAATCGATTGTGAGGCGTGCTGTATGTCTAAAGGCACCGTCATGTTGAAACCACATATCGTTGATGTCAAGGTCATCCAATTCTGGCCACAAATAATCTTCCAACATAACACGATAGCGCTCTCCATTAACGGCAACATGACGGTCGTTTTCATCCACAAAAAATACTGCCGAATCACATCTCCGGTATGAAAACCGCACCAAACAGTAATTTTTTTACGGATGCAACGGTGCTTCAAGAACCACATGTGGGTTTGTTGCTGAATGAAAAACATCAACGTGGCAAATTATGTTATAGTCTTATGTGATGGAATCACATAATACTATACCATAAATGAGCACACGAGCGGAAGGCCACTCTACCCTGAAACAGCACCTGAAACGTCTTAAAAAAAGGTGAGCTCACCTGATGGCTTGCTTGTTATAGTGGAGGGCCTAGCCAACGTGGCGGGTCCCATACCCGGTCAGGTTCACAAAACCAAATGGAAAGACCAAGTTTTAAATTTAATAATTCGACATTATTTTCATCCTTACAATTTTACAAGTACGTATAGTTATTTAATTTAAATGGATTGATCATTTAAAGAAATTGAATTATTAAGGGAAAAAATTTTAATAATTTCAACTTCACTTAGAAACGAGTTAACACGTAATAATAGAAGTATATTGTATTGCCACGTATTACTAAGTGTCTTAAAACCTTTCACGTAAACTCATTTTGTTAGTGTTTTCCTTTTTATTTATTTCTTCCAATTGAAATGTTAAAAGTTTTTAGGTTTTGTTAAGCAAAATTTAAACGAAAATAAGATAGAGAAGAACAGTAAATAGGTTCCAAATTAATCCAAATAATAAATAAGTGTAATCGATAAATGGGCATGTATTGTTTGACTCCATACCTTGTATAAAAAATTAAGAACAATTAATAATAAACAAGTGAAACTAACAGTAACACTAGAATCTAATCAGAAGCGTAGCTTTACATTGAAATTGGCATCATTCCATTTTTTTCTCCATTAATCCAGATGCGAAAATAGTTGGAATTGTGTTACCGTTAATTTGTAAAACTTTTTGTAAATTAAGTTACAAAAAAATCAAACAAAAGTGTACTTACCCAATCCTCCTCCGACAAGCGCTCGCTTTTGGGGTGGGTAAGCCTGTGTTGTAATTATGCATCCTGCCAATACAATGATGTTGCGAATCAATCAGCAATGTAAGTGCATGGGTTAAATTACTTAGAAATAATTAGATTATAAAAAACACATTGATAACGTGAGTATAACCTATAGTTATACCGGTTGCAATTGATAAATCCACTCTCTCATCGGCATTTTCCATCGATAGTATTTTACATCTTTTTGGTGGTGAATATGTAATGCTATTATCGAGGTTTGTTGCGGTCGTTTTATCGTCGTCTGAGTTATAAGATGCTGAAATGGTTCAAATTTGCACGAAAGTGAACTCCTAATCTAGGAAACTAGATATGCTGTTTTGCTACTAGCTTTTGATGCTGTTTTGCTACTAGCTTTTGATGCTTATTCCAAATAACAAAGAACTGCCAAACGAACCGTATTCGAAATTAACATTAAGCATACAAACAAAACATCAATATTTAAATTTCACGTGGACGAGGCGATGCTGATAGCCAATTCAGTTAATTCACTCAACTAAAGTCCGATCCAAATAAACGCGACAATTGTCGTTTCTTGCACGGGAAGTGGATTTAGTGCGCGGCACTTCACTTCTATAATGCTATACAATTATTCTGTTATATATTATTGCAACTAAGCCAGATATCGCACCATTGAAAATAGTTCCGCGAAAAGCGCGACCGTTTATATTTTTCGTCGCCGTTCCTGCCGCTGAGTATGCATTTGAAAATCAGCAACAAATACCACAGCAAAATATACGAAAGACACGACAGGGTTATAGGGTTTTGTCACGAAGGTGGAATCTAGGGAACTTTAAAAAGAAATATGCAAATTTCCGATGCAACTGACTGAAATCACCAGAACCTTCTATATTTCGTCGGGGATGATTCAAACCTCGTAGTCGTAATAATCAAAACGGAAAATTTAAATTTCAGTGTATGTAATTTGAGGACTTTGTACGTTCACATTGAGCACTAAGCGCACAAATAACATGTAATTCGAAATTCCATTAATTAACCGTAACATTACAACTTGCACCAAACGCTCCGTAGCATACGAATTTTCTTCGATAAGAGATGTTGGTTGGTGGAAAGCCCACTTCGGCGCCCGTTCAAACTTTTTCCCCGCGAAGATTTAATAAATCCACGCACTTTTCACACGAGCCCACACTAATAGATTCACCTCCTCATGCACTTCAGAGCGCAAAAATGACGATCCGTTAATTCGTTGCCGGCGCGATTCTTCCGACGTGCGCAAAGCGTGGCGATCAAAAACAGACTCCCCGATCCGCCCAAGCAGAACTGCTCACTTGTTGCGAGCAGCCACCGGTACGGTGCATATCGCAACGGCAGTTGACGAGCCCCTCATCCATCCACTGTAGATTGCATTCTCCTTCTTCTTAGCACTACAGCCCCTTTCGGGCCTTCGCTTCCTGCAAAGAGCGCCGCCAACTGTTTCGGTCCGTTGACTGCGTCAACGTCAACGTTTTAAATTTAGAATTTTTTTAAAGATAAAAATTAGATTTCTCATAGAAAATATAAACGAAGGCAAAATTACGTTAGTTTGAGAGGTAAGCCCACTAGAGTCACCGACCAAAAGGGAATCAATACCGATCTTCAACCATCAGAGCGACATCTAGAACGAGAGGTGAGTCAGATCTCACCTCCTGAAAATTTCACTCACTGTGAATCATATCATGTAAAAATTAACCTGTAAAACATATTAAAATCTCAATGGCAGTTTAATAATCCAGTATTCACATATATTATCCACAGTTGAATAGTATATATGAGCACTCGACTAAAGAAAATACCATTAAATCCGGAAGTTGAAGATTTATTCTTCTTTTTATATTCCACAATCTGAATCCTAAGATTGCTTCAGTATGTGGAAACACCTTTGGGAACGTTTTGTTCAATGAAATCGGGAATACTTTGAATGATACCAAGAAACGGATGACGAAAAATAACACGAGCGCGGAGATATGAAGGTAGATCGGGCTGACCTCGAAATTGGGTGAAAACAATAATGCAATTTGATTCAAATATCTAATGTAAAGTACTTAAAGGAAAGTCCTTGTTAATTCATAGTACTCAACATTATTTATAATAATTCCAATGATGAATGGAATTGATAATTTCTTCGAATGATATGCTTGTAAAATTTCATTAGAACGGCCAAAATCATGCAAAATTTTATGATTTTAAACTCAATCCAGCACAGAAATATATTGTATTTAAACCAAGCTGAAATGAATGATTTATCATATATATATATATATATATATATATATATATATATATATATATATATATATATATATATATATATATATATATATGTATATCTATAAATTTAAGGGGTTATAGTGGTGTTTTTTTTGGTGGTAGGTAGGTGAATGCCATCTATGCACAGATTGTGGTACCCCATGCTCGCAACAAGGCGACTGGACTACCCACTAAACACCTCCCCTGTCAACCTGAGAACCCAGCCTGGAACCGTTTGACAAATTTCTTCGGGTCAGGTCTCGTTTTGTTCAAGCTTGGGGACCCCTTTCCTAGCGGGAGGGAAGAGGGGAAGAGGAAGTGCCAGAAAAGCGATCCCCCAGCCCCAGCGCCCCCAGCTGCTGTGAGTCCCTTTTATATTTTAGGACTGCCCGAGAATATTGTGTATCTGGTTCCATTTGTCAACCGATTCGAGCATCACTGCAACTATATTATCCGGGGTGAGCTCTCCCGTCTCCCTGTAGAGTTTCCTTCGCAGCCTAACCCATTTGGTACACGCAAAAAATGTGTGGCAGGCATTGTCCTCCTCTCCTGGGCAAAACCAACAATCGCGGGGGCCGTGACTTACCAATCTTATGCAAGTAAGACTGAAAACCCATTTGGTACACGCAAAAAATGTGTGGCAGGCATTGTCCTCCTCTCCTGGGCAAAACCAACAATCGCGGGGGCCGTGACTTACCAATCTTATGCAAGTAAGACTGAAAACACCCATGCCCGCTCAAAAGCTGGGTCAGATAAAAGTCAGTCTCACCATGCCTTCGATTTAGCCACGGTCTCACATCCGGGATGAGATGCGCAGTCCACCTTCCCTTCGTTTAATTGACCCAAGACTGCTGCCAATTGTTGAGCGAGCGCTGTCTCTCCTTACGGCCAACCATCTCCCTCGCATCTTTGTTTCGGCGCAGGTAAATAGCGCGGCGCTCTCTAGCAAGAAGGGCGACAGGTATCACGCCTGCAATCACTCTCACCGCCGGATCAGAGACTGTCGGATACGAAGATGCAATTCTCAGTTGTCCTCTTCTCTGTACCTATGCCAAACGTTTTCGGTATACCTCCTTGCTGAGAGCGTCGCCCCATACTTCTGCTCCGAACAGTAGCACTGACCCTATAGCACTCATCAAGAGGCGTCTTCTTGACGGGCTGGGTCCCCCTACGTTGGCGATAAGTCGAGTCAGAGCCGATATTCCCGAAGCAGCCTTCTCAGCCGTTGCCCTGATTTGCTCAAAGAAACTCATCTTCGAGTCGATCAGTATTCCAAGGTACTTCACCAATGGCTTTGATTCGATTCGTATATCTCTAATACTGATCATACTTACTCTAGGGATTCTCTTTTTTGTCAAGATGACCACTTTGGTTTTCTCCAGTGCTAAACTGAGCCCGCGAGCAGCTATCCAGTCCCTCACTCGGCGCATTAGCATACCTAGCCTAAGTTGCGCCTGTTCGACGGTGCGTCCAGTGACCAGAGCCGCAACATCATCAACATAGCCGACCAAGCGCGACTCATCTAGCATCTCAATTCTCAGTAGCCCGTCGTAAGACACGTTCCGCAGAACGGGACCAAGGATAGATCCCTGGCAACACCCGATGTAATTTCCATCCTTCGTTGGCCCTGTGTCGTGTCGTAGAGCAGACTTCGGTCCTTCAGATAGTTTCTCAAAAGCCGCATTAGATATTCTGGAATTTGAAAAGAGTTTTCCAGCGTATCCAGAATATCCACCCATATAGCGGAGTTGAAATCGTTCCTGATGTCGAGTGTTACCAACAGGACGACCCGTCGCTTGGTGCGACTATGTGCCTCTGCCTTTTGGACCGCGTTCACCACCTCTGCAATCGCATCAATGGTAGAACATCTTGCTCTAAAGCCGTTCTGCCGAGGAGATAGGCTCCAGCAGCACGAATCGCGTCAGTGAGTCTTCCCTTGATGAGTTTCTCTAGCTCTTTCCCAGCCGTGTCTAGCATGCATAACGGGCGGTATGCAGACGGCGATTCGGGATTTCCCTTCCCCTTGCTGATCAGCACGAGCCTCGCCCCCTTCCATCGTACCGAGAAAACCTCGTCCCGTAGGCAAGCGTTGAATGTGCTGAGCAGCAAGTCAGGACAATGGTGAAAGACGAGCCGCAACACCTCAGCCGGAACACCATCTGGACCTGGAGCCTTCCTCGCTTTCAATAAGAGAACTGCCTCCTCCAGTTCCGGCTGTGTGAAGAGTGGACACTCGACTGCTGTTTCACCATTGACAGCGTCAACACGGACGGGATGGGCGGGAAAGAGTCCCCGCAATATCGCGTCCATCTTTTCCGCGTCTTGTGTACAAGGCTTCCGTAGGGCGCCAAGCTTCTGCATAACTAGCTTGTAGCCAAGGCACCACGCATCCTTGTTCACATTGTCCACTAGGTCTTGCCAGCAGCGAGCCTTGCTAACATTGATCAATTTGCGAAGGCATTTCCTGGCCGACTTATATGCTGCCACCCAGTAGCATGCCTCGTCATGGTTCCGCGCCCGTCGAACCTCACATCGAACCTTGTGACACTTCCTTCGCTTTTCAGCGATTTCAGTTGACCACCAGTACACTGGGGGCTTGCCGTGCCGGGGTTTTCGACGGGGCATAGAAGTGCAGCAAGCAGTCGTAATGATGCTCATAGTAGAGTTCACGTCTTGAGCTGCCAGTTCTTCCGTCCCCTCCGAAGCTCCCTGCAGCGGCTCACCTGCTGTGAACACCTCGACAAACTTCTCGACGTCCATCCTTCCCATGTTCCATCCAGTTGTAGAAAGCCGAGAGCACGGACGTCGGGGGACAACATCACTTATCTCAAGCAGAATGCACTGATGATCTCTGGCTGAATAGTCCTCTAATACTTTCCATTTGTGTATCCTCCGTACTAAGGACTCCGAGGCGAATGTCACGTCCGGTATGGTTCCCTCTCAGCCAATACGGCGGAAAGTCAGCGTATTTCCGGAGTTTAGCACGACGAGTGCCGCCCTGGCCGCCTTTTCCAGAATTCGTTTTCCCCGCGGATCCGTTTGAGGCATGCCCCATTCGATTGCTTTAGCGTTGAAGTCATCCCCAACGAGCACCTTGCTCTCTGCTTTCGAGACAGCGCCCTCCAGAGCATTAAGCTTGGCTTGGAAAGATGATATCGGTTCTTTAGGCGTTAGGTACACACTAAAAAAGGTCCACCCGTCCACAACTCTCCGCTTGGAAATCACTGTTCCGAATCCAGATGGCGGCAGAGCAAGTTTCGTCAGAATACCATTATGCAGGACTTTTATCATGGTGTTTCTCACTCAGCAGCGAGAAGTCTGCTTTCATGTCCCTCGCAAACTGCTCAAACAGATTTTGGGCGGTTGAGCTGCGGTGTAGGTTTAGCTGCAGGATGCGGGTCATCGAAGTTCTGATTTTGCCTTGGCTAGGGCTTCCTGGAACACCCGACATTTTCCTGATCCCAAGACGTGTCCAAAATCAGGTCTTGGATCAGCATCCGTGCAGAGAATACAGTGTGCCTCCTTCGTACACTCTTTTCTTTTATGTCCCATTTCACCGCATTTGTAACATAGGGAACTCCTATCGGGTCCTTTGCATACTTGTGTGGTGTGACCATAGCCAAGGCATTTGAAGCATTGAAGAGGCGTTACTCTTCGCCGTATCCTTCAGACAACCCACCCTATTCTTACTTTGCCCTTGTTCAGGAATTGTTCGGCGTCAAGTCAACTATGGCCATGCGTTGTCCCCTGTTGTTTTCTGGTGTCAGTCTCGCTTTGATCCTTCCCACGCTAGGGAACTGTTTTTTGATGGCTTCTTCTACCTCGGCCAGATCCGTCACGCAGTCAATGTCTCTTATTTCGATCGTTGCCATCGGTTCGAGCGAGGCTATAGTTGCGCTTTTGCCGAGGACTTTCTTTACTGCGTCGCAGAATGCTTCCTTATTGCGGGCCTCTGCTCCGAATTCGACCAGTATGTGGCCCGACCGCGTTTGTCGTACTGCTTTAATGGTAGTGTTGGTGTCTTCGGGCCTTACGTTTCTCCTGATGTGCCGCAGTACCTTCGCGTAGGATCGGCCATCTTGGGGCTTTACGAGCAGTGCCTGCTGCCGGGGTCGGGGCTTCTGCCTCTCCTGTTTTGCATCAGGTCCTTTTTCTGATTGAGCGTCCGTGCGAACTTTACTTTCTGGCACTTTTTCAAGGAGTTTCTTTGTGGATTTCTTCGCTCCTTTTGTAAGCACTATCTGGAACCCGTGCTCTGGTGCTCCAAGCCCATCAAGTGCCTCTTCCTTCCTTCTTTTATCCCGGTTTCCTTCGATTGGGCTAGACGCCATTCTTTTATTGATTTGTATGTGGCCTTTAGATTTCGCCCCCAGTGCCTCTTCAGTCTTCTGCTCGTCTTCGGCCCTTAACCAGCTCCTCCGATAGTGCCCTATGCGATCTAGGAGCTCCTCTAGTTCAAGGAGCCCAACCTTTACTGCTTTGCTGATTTTTGGGGAGTCGCATGCAGATTGTATTCTTTTCAGAACATCTCCCGCTTTTCGGAATAGCCTTTCTTCTTCGTATCGCTGGGCGGCAATTGTACTTTACAGCCATCCTTGAGAGAGGTTATCACTTTCCGTTTCCGAATGCAGTACTTCCGCCACAATTTCGACGTTTGCGGTGCAATCACACAACGTCGCTTTATTTGTCTGGTCACTCGTTGCTTTTCGTGCCGTAATCTCCTCGTTGGCTTCAGGATGTTTCATTACTATGTCGGGATTTGCGACCCTTGCATCGGTCGCTTCGGTAACGATCGCAGCAGTGACCATCGAATTTTCGATGCTCTTTATATTATCTTCCACCGCTCGAACACCTGAAGCGTCCTGCAGAGTTTCCCGCGTTTCCTTAATAGGACGCTCCGACGTTCGCATAATTTTTTTTCTGCGCCCGAACGCCGCAGGAATCTCAGTCTGAACCAGACTGTCTGCTAATCTCCGTTTTTCGTCCATCTTCACTGTCATTGTATTATTCGTTGTTTTTGTCGTGGTTAGTACCGCTCTCGATGTACAGTTAACATTGTGGCTGCAACCGCTGTTTGCGTCGTCGTTGTTATTATTTTTTATTTCTTTTTTTGGATTTTTTGATTTTTTTTTTTATGAATTTTTGGTTGCTCCAGTTTTATTGGGTCCCCCCTCGGAGCCGCTAACTCCGTTCGTGTGTGGAGTCGCCTTTTTGGTCCCATGGTTATCTTTGCAGAGCAGGGAGGCCATGCGAGGGTTGGCACAAGCCCTTATGGGGACAAGTGCTCAAAGCCAGACCAGCGGTAATCGGGAGTCCATCTCAACCGAACCTACACCACCAACCCAATGGTGCGAACTTTGAACGTACTCCAAGGCCTGCCAAGGTTTTACCGGGACGGAGACGGTATGATAGTTGAATTGGAGCCGTTCACACACGAGTGTCACCTCGTCGCTACTGTGCAAAGCAACTAGGTCCAAACCATCACATCCACCAGCCCAAAGCGTCAATTCCAGTTCGTTGTCCAAAGCGTAGTCCAGATCAAATCAGAGTCGTTACCTGTCATCCCAGGAGGGAACCTCACGGCGCCCCAATATCCTCGGGTCCGTGGGGGCGGCGCTCCCCAAAGAATGCTAGCCTCCAAGAGTGCTCTTGTCGACCGGCATTCCCCCTGCGGGAATTTCCTCGGGTACGTGGGGGCGGAACTCCCCAAAGAATGCTAGCTTCCAAGAGTATTCCTGTCGACCAGCATTCCCCCTGTGGGGAGTGGTGTTTAAAATAAGTTTATTTAGTGTTGTTACATTGTAAGATGTATTTAAAATAAAAATCCTTTTAATTAAATTCATTATTTCGTAAGACATAATATGACTTCCTATCTATCTCTAGCTAATTTCTGAGTATACATTATGTTTTCAATTAAAAAAAATTAAGCTTTCAAAAAAAAAAACTTAGTTGAGGCCCCCTTTTGCAACGTCCGATTCATCTTCGTTCTTCTCTCTTCTTTTTTTTTCTCTGCGTTTTCCATATACAAGGTGTGTTCAAAAAGTAAGGTGACTGTATTTTTAGGAAAAAATATTTATTTACTCGTCAATATTTATGTTGTCCCCTTCAAAGTAATCAATACACTTGTGCACTTGAAGCGCTTCTTATATGCACTTTTCGGTATAGCCCTGAGCTCTTCCAGCGATGCAGTCTTTATCTCCTCAATCGTTGCAAATCTCCGTCCTTACATAGGCCTCTTCAGTTTTGGGAACAACAAAAAGTCACATGGGGCGAAATTCGGTGAATATGGTTGCTGAGGCATGATTGTGGTGTTTTTGCCAAAAAATTCTTGATCTTTGATCCATTTTTTTCGATAGTAAAAAATCGCCGAGCGCGCAAAACACTTCTAACCGTTATGCCTCTCAAAAACAAACTAAACATATTATATAGCTGAAACTGTAAATATATGTTTGTGACGAGTGTACCAACATAAATAAAATAAAAAATTCTATAATCGAATGTACGTTGCCCGCGAAATTTGAAAAGTCACCTTACTTTTCGAACACACCTCGTACACTGCCTTCAGACCTCTTGCACAGCGCATAAGTATAATGCCGAATTTTGTAGTTTACTTTTCCAATTTATGGCCTCCATTGCCCACGAATTGTATAGCATGATACACTGGCCTCTCGCCGCGGTTAACCCTGTAATGTAACCATCAGTAGCTAAGCATTATTTTCTTAAATGGCAAAAAACAGTATTATCTTTATGGACTTTTCCACTTAATGTATATTTTTATATTTCAGGCAGTCGAGCAGCCGTTCAACAATCGATTCGAACATTTGCTTCTAAAGATATTGTCGAAGTAGAAAAAGGCTATGTTTACGTCAACAATAAAGAACTAAGTATGGATTTCAAAGATATTACTGATCGTGCTGCACAAACAATGTTCTGGACTGAATTGGCACGTGGTTTCGGTGTAACACTTGCCCATCTTTTCAAAGAGCCAGCAACTATCAACTACCCGTTTGAAAAGGGACCTCTCAGTCCCCGATTCCGTGGCGAACACGCTCTTCGGCGATATCCAAGTGGTGAAGAACGTTGCATTGCATGCAAACTATGTGAAGCTATTTGCCCAGCGCAGGCTATTACAATTGAAGCCGAAGAACGAGCTGATGGCAGTCGAAGAACAACACGATACGATATCGATATGACAAAGTGCATCTATTGCGGATTTTGTCAAGTAAGTATTCTCAGAGATTTTTACAAAATGTTTGAATGCCAAAATTCTCATATCCTGAATGATTGCAGGAAGCATGTCCCGTTGATGCTATTGTAGAAGGACCTAACTTTGAATTCTCGACCGAAACTCATGAAGAATTGCTTTACAATAAGGAAAAGCTTTTGAGTAATGGTGACAAATGGGAATCGGAAATCGCGTCCAATCTCCAAGCCGATCATTTATATCGTTAGTCAAAAATAGGTTTTTTTAGAAATTGAATCATAAATGTAAATTAATCGGATGAAGAACTATATTCCGTATTATGTCGAAGATAAATAAAATTTATCTTACTTAGATCTGCATGAAAGACTCTTATTTGTATTTTTTTGAATCTGCTAATACAATTTCCTACTATTATTATAATTGTATTACATATCCACTGTTGGATACAGCATAGACCAATGTTGGCCCTTAGCTCCTCGCATATCGTCTTAATTTTTACAGCTTGTCCATTCGCTCTCCCGACAGAAGCCGTGGAAAGCCCCTAATTTATCGCCAGGTGTTCGAACTCTTGCGGGATTTCACCACATTTGAGGGGGGTTGAATTACGCTCTAACCTTTCCTGTTCCACGGCGCAAGCTCAGCACGTATCATCTGTTTGAGTGCCCTTTCGTTTGGCATCTTGAACCAGAAGGTTGTGGCCCGCTACCAATCCCAGTAGGATTCTTCCGTTATTCCTATTCTTCACTAAGAGTTCTTTGATCCGCTTGCCCTGCAGTCATTCCAAGCCGAATCTATTTCTTTCCAGAGGGTTACATATAATTCCCTTTTCACCGTTGCAAATGGAACTTTATATCAACTCAGTATTTTGAGCAGGTTTTGCTAGTTCATCCGCACTTTCGTTCCTCTCCACACCTCTATGCCCAAGAACCCACGTTAGGTTTAGTTCCTTTCCATTTTCCATTAGCTGCAGCTATGAGAGCCCAATCCTCCAGTGCCTTGCAGTGCCAATTTGCTATCCGAAGGGATATGTAGTCCACCGTTGAAGTTGCTCATTGCGATTTCTCTGGTTGCCTTAATTGGAAAAACTCGACTGGAAGACCGTAGTATGGCTCTATAACATATAGCTTAGCTTAAACCTTGGATAATTCGAAAGTAAATTCCAGTTCATAATCCGCTTAAAATCCATCGGTAAAAATTATAATACATACTATATATCATGTCCTGGAGCGTGGACAGGCAACAGCATCGTCTTCATATGTGTCTCCCTTTGCAGGCAGGGCACTATGTTATGATGTTTATTTGCCATAATGCTTCTATGATGAAGCTCCAATAGTAACTTATAATATTGTGACAACCATATAAAAAATCTCAGAGGAAATTAATGGTAATTATAGTGGCACAGAAGTTTTCCGTTGTCACATTTAATTTTTAAATTTAGAAAGTAACCAAAAATTAAATGATCAGACGTCTAGGAAAGTGATAAGGTCTCCTTAGTCACCGACCAATCCTGAAATTAATATTAAATAATTTTTATTATATCATTTTATCCATAAAGGATTTAGCTCGGGTATGGGAGGACATTCATTATCTCTCTACCCCTTTTATCTTGCTCTTACTAGCAAAACACTACTCCCGTTTTAAATACAAAATTATAATACATGAATATATTGTCGCGTGTTATGGTTCGCGGCCAATAATTTTAATGTTTCGGGAAAGTGAAAAAGCAATGTCTTTTAAATTAAATTAAAAGAGTTTATTAAATTACTTAAAAATGCACAATCACTTATTTGGTCTATTTACCGATTTTAATTTTCACTATTAAAATCTAACTTCCACTTGTCCATAAATTTCTTATTGCAATTGTCTTCTAAAATCACTTCACTATTACTCGATCAATATCGCTTTCCACACACCATCGCCGTTTTTACTATCGCGATTGAATGAATGATCCCCCCATTCATTCAGCTCGCCTTTATATAGGGTCTGTAGTCATTCAACCCAGCTCTCGTACATTGGCGAATTAGCGGGAACATTCGAGCAGCGTGAATGAATGGAGCAGTGACTCACTTTCAGATGTTGATGCTTGGTGGGTTCTCGTGGTTTCGAGTAAATTCATTTTGTTGATGTTCTTGATGGTTGTGAAAACAATTGCGACAGTAGCTCACAGAATTATTTGTACATGTAACACTGCCCCCACCTCAGTTCTTTTCGCCCCGAAAAGATGTGTCGCCAGTTGTAGTCAATTCTCCCTGGGTGTAATATGGGGCAAGACGGTCCAGATGCACGATTTTCATTTTGGCTCTTGGCTTACGATGTTCCTGTATTCGGTATACGACGTCGTTGGTTCATTTTGTAACTCGGTATGGTCGCTCCCAATTATGTTGCAACTTTGGAGACCTACCCTTTCGCCGTTGCGGGTTATATAGCCACACCAAGTCATCTTGCTGGAAGCCAGTAGAATTTGCCTTTAGATCATACCTGGTCTTCATGCGGTCAGTAGCCGATTCGAGGTGTTTTCGCACTGTCCGATGTATCTGGTTCAACCGTTGTCTTTGCTCACTTGCGTAGTCCGAGTTGGTTTGGGGTTTCTCAGGAGGTGTTCCGAACTTTATATCAGCTGGCAGACGAATAGTCTTTCCAAAAATGACTTTGGCTGGGGCTTGGCCCGTTGATGCATGTTCGGCAGCTCTGTACGCCATCAAAAATGTGGGATGTGTCGGTCCCCGTCCCTTTGGTTCTCGTCAACCATCTTGGCTAGGTGTTTATTGAGAGTGCCGTTGAAACGTTCGACCATTCCATCGGATTGGGGATGCAGCGGTGTTGTCCTCGTTTTCCGTATTCCCAGCAGCTCGCACATTTCGCTAAAAACTAGTGATTCGAAGTTCCGACCTTGATCTGAATGTAGTTCACAAGGTACGCCGTACCTACTGACCCAATTTAACACTAGCTGTTCGGCTACAGTAGTTGCTTCCTGGTTGGGAATGGGGTAGACCTCGGGCCACTTGCTGAAATAATCGGCTATAACCAGCGTGTATCGATTTCCCCATTCGGATTCAGGAAGGGGTCCTGCGATGTCAACAGCAATCCTTTCAAACGGTACCCCCACGTTATAGGTTTGCATTTGTCCTCTCAGTCGTCGCTTTGGGCCTTTGACGGAAGCGCAAATTGTGCATCTGCGACACCAGTCCTCTACGTCATCTCGAGCGTGGAGCCAGTAGAACCTTTCCCGCAATTTTGCTAAGGTCTTGTTAACACCAAGGTGGCCTCCCGAGGATCCTTCATGCATTTCCTTAATCACGTCGTGGATTCGGCTTTTGGGTAGTATAGTTTGCATCCTGTAGGAGCTGCCATCCGCCGTTTCCCATTTCCGCTTGAGTACGCCACCCTCCACCTGAAGGGAGTTCCATTGTGCCCAATAGCTTTTCAAGGCTGCGCCATGCATTGAAACGTCTGTCCACTCAGGTCGCTCAGTCGTCTCCTTCCATACGAGCAATGGTCCGATGTCTTCATCGGCTAACTGGGCGTTTCGAATCTCCTCCGATGACTAACCTTCATCGAATTCGGCCGTTATCACTCGCAGATCAACAGGCGGCTCCTTTTCCTCAATCCGCCGGCAATGCTTGCAGTTAGCTGGACATGGATGACGAGATAGGGCGTCAGCATTTCCATGAACTCTGCCCTTGTGAAGTAGTTGGGGCCTCACTAGGTCTGGTCGGATCGTCGATCGGGTTGCACCAGTGTCGTTTGTTATGGTGCAATGTTCTTCATCAACTTGACCAGGAAGGCATCTGTCTGCTTCTCCACGATGTTGCCTTGGCACGGTGATGGGGTGCTGGGAATGTCGATCCTCCTAGCCAACGTTCGCCCCACGAAGTTGGCCCTTGCAGTTTGATGGGCCTCCATTCTAGGCTCCTGACACGGTCTGGATCTCCACCATTCTGGACAATAGCTCCGTTTTCTTCGCTTCTTGCAGTTTCTTTGCATGTGCCCCTTCTCTCCGCAATCCCAGCATCTAGGCGCACCATTCACCTGCGGCTCTCGCTCATTTTCCACGCGCTTACACCTGCACTCGTCTGCCACTACTTCACGGACCCGGGCAGTGGTACGAGTCGCATTTTTCGCTGCCTCAAAGTTCAGACTATAAACCAATGCGTCCTTAACCGTTTGCTTTTGAGCTAAACGCATGGCTTGTTGCAATTCCTGGTCCTTTAACGCACTGATGAATGCTTCTGTTGCTGCGACATCTCGATGTTCTGGGTCGTAAGCTGGATAAGCCAAAAATGTCAGGCGCTCAATATCTTGGGCTAGCTGCTGTAAGGTTTCGCCAGACTTTTGCATCCGATGCCGTAGCTGTGCCCGATAAATCTGCTTCAGATGATCGTCTCCATAACGCATGTCCAGCGCATTCATTATAGCAGCCGGGTTTGAATGCAACTCAACGGGGATAGTCTGCAAAAGCTCGGCAGCTGAGCCCCTTAGAGCAAGAATTAATGCAGTTGCTCTTTCCTGCTCATTCCAGTGATTTATCCTAGCGGCGGCTTCAAACTGGATTTTGTAAATGCTCCCGACCGTTTGCCCATCGAATATTGGTGCTTTCACATTTCTGGATATGCTATGCGCTGCGGTTACAAGTGGGGGTGGTTACTACTGCCTTCGCTGCTTCCAATTCTTTTTTCACTTTTTCCATCTCATGGTTCATTCTCTCTCCGACCTGGCTGATCCCATAGTTGATTCTCTCCTCAACCTGGCTGACCTTCTCCTCGACCTGGTAAACCTTTTCCTCGACGCATTTAATTTGATAATTCAGGCTACCGAGCTCCGCTTTTATTTCGGTTGACTGTTTTAGCACGTCCTTGATTTCGATCGCTTGTTGGTCCAGCTTCACTGATTGTTCATTTAACTTCGCTGACTGTTCATTTAACTTCGCTGATTGTTCATCTAAACTGGATGACTGTTCACTTAGCTTCAAATTGGATGACTGTTCATTGAGCTTTGCAGTTAAATTAGATGACTGTTGTCGCTGCTCTTGCTGCATCAGCATCAGCATTTGCATCAGCGCATTTTCTGATTCTTTTGGTTTTGGTGTTTCTGCTTCACCACCTTCTGCGCCTTTTTCTGCTCACCCACCATGGTAAATTCATCAATTTTTCACTGTTAGCTTGGTGGTTTTTTTTATTATTTCGACTTATATTTTTTTTCAACAGTTTTTACGTTAAATTCCACTATTGTGCACTTTAAAAATGTTTAAATGGAAATTTTCTTTCTCACTTCTCGATACCTCTGTCGCGTGTTATGGTTCGCGGCCAATAATTTTAATGTTTCGGGAAAGTGAAAACGCAATGTCTTTTAAATTAAATTAAAAGAGTTTAATAAATTACTTAAAAATGCACAATCACTTATTTGGTCTATTTCACAATTTTAATTTTCACTATTAAAATCTAACTTCCACTTGTCCATAAATTTCTTATCGCAACCGTCTCGATCAATATCGCTTTCCACACACTATCGCCGTTTTTACTATCGCGATTGAATGAATGATCCCCCCATTCATTCAGCTCGCCTTTATATAGGGTCTGTAGTCATTCAACCCAGCTCTCGTACATTGGCGAATAAGCGGGAACATTCGAGCAGCGTGAATGAATGGAGCAGTGACTCACTTTCAGATGTTGATGCTTGGTGGGTTCTCGTGGTTTCGAGTAAATTCATTTTGTTGATGTTCTTGATGGTTGTGAAAACAATTGCGACAGTAGCTCCCAGAATTATTTTTACATGTAACAATATTTATAAAAATTAGAGACAGAACCATAAAGTAAGATAATAATCAATGCGGGAGTGAAACGCGAGATCAATATTTAAGTTCGGCTGACAAATAAAATTAATGGTTCATCTGTAACTGTGTATTGAAAATTTTATGAACTTTGTTTATTAAATGTAAATTTTATTTTAATTATAAAATAAAAATCGTATTTGAAAATTTTTATATAATTTGAATAAATGCTAAATCTAATCATCAATCAACTTAAATGCTGAATCCAAACATGTTGATAATAACGAAATAACTAATAGTTTATGATTATTTTTGCGTGATAGTGACATCTAGTTATTAATGGATTCAATTCTAATGTCATTATCATTATTGAAATAAAGTTAGTCTGCATGTTTTAACAGGTTATGAGCCCAGTCCTGTATTTAAATAGAAAAAATAAATGATTTTAGTCAGTGAAATGGCTTCAAGTTATATCTTAAATGTTCCGAAACGTAAGGACGTGAAAACTACGACGAATGGGCGTTCGCGGTTTAAAACTTCTTGATTTTGGAAGGTGTCGATATCAACAAGAAGGAAGATGATGACGACGGCGAGCAGCATTTGCGTTGAAGATCAAAAGGCGAAGGCGAAATTAATTATGACCATCGATTCATCTTTGTATGTGCATATTAAGTGCGAGGGTACAGCTCAAGGTGTATGGAAAAAGCTAAAATCGCTATTCGATGATTCCGGTTTCCAACGCAGAATTAGTTTGTTGCGAAGTTTGAATTCTATCCGCCTTGAAAGTAGTGAGATAATGACGGCTCATATAACTCAGATTATAGATACGGCATATAAATTGAAAGGAACGGGCTTTGATATCAACGAGGAAAGGGCCGGATCATTATTGTTGGCGGGTCTCCCTGAAAAGTTTCCACCGATGATAATGGCGATCGAGCATTCAGGTAGGGCTATTTCCACTGATAGCATAAAAAACAAAACGAATGGACATGAGTGAAAATGTTGGCAGCATTGACGCAGAGACCGGTTTTATGACATCCAAAAACCAGAAGAAATGTAATAAAACCGGCAAAATAGGAGAAACATCAAGTCGTTCTGTCCACGTTATAAAATGCTACAAGTGCAAGCAAATTGGGCATTCCAACAATCAATGTCCACAACTAAAGAAAAAGGCAGTTAACGTGCTTAGTGCATTGTTTCTTAATGGCAGTTTCGGTAAACATGAGTGGTATATCGATTCACCAGCCAGCACCCACATGACGGTCAGCCAAGAAAACATGAAAAGCAAGTCACATAACCTAACAACTAAGGAGATTATAGTTGCAAATAAAACAACTATGTCAGTGTTGTGCACGGGAGATACAGAGATTACGACTATTGTTGACACCTCAAGTTATAACATTGTTGTTAAAGATGTGTTATATTTTCCAAATCTCACTACTAACTTGTTGTCAGTCAGCCGGCTGATAGGGAATGGTAATCAAGCAAGTTTTAATAAAAAACATTGTTACATTAGGAATCAGCAGAAAGAATTGATTGGTTTAGAAGAGTTGGTGAACGGGGTGTATAAATTCAACACAAGGTCATCAACTTTGTTAGCAGCTTCAGCTGCAATGATGTCAGATCGAATTTAGCATAGAGGGCTTGGTCACATTAACAGCAGAGCTTTGGATATCATGAAGAATAGTGCTGTGAATGGTTTAACATACAACAACATAACCGAAGGCAGTAAATACAATTGTACAGTATGGTGTGAAGGTAAGTAGATGAGGTCGCTTTTTGCACGAAGCTGTCATAGAAGTAAGATGGTTCTCGAAGTTATACATGCCGATGTGTGTGATCCAATGGAAGCCAAATCAATTGGTTCATCAAGATATTTCTTGCTATTCATGGACGATTACAGCAGAATGTCATTTGTCTATTTTTTGAGGAAGAAAAATGAAGTTTTTCTTGCTTTAAAGAATTCAAGGCTATGGTTGAAAATCAGATGACTACCAGAATTAAGATCCTAAGGACAGATAATGGCACGGAATTTTGATCAAACGAAATGAAAAATTACTTGAAGCAATGTGGCATTATTCACCACAGAGCAAATCCATATAGTCTAGAACAAAACAGAATGTGTGAGAGGTTCAACTGTACTGTTGTAGAAAGTGCAAGATGTCTCCTCTACGATGCCAATTTACATAAGAAGGTCTGGGCCGAAGTAGTTCATACAGCTGTTTTTAAAATACAGATCTATAGCTTCAGGATTTAACCAGAAAACTCCATACGAACTTTGGAACGGCCGAAAACCAGATGTTAGTCACATACGGATCTTTGCGTAGTAATGAACCATATTCCCAAGGAACAACGCTTTAAGTGGGACAAAAAGGCGGTGAAACATTATCTAGTTAGCTATGCTGATAATGTTATAACAAGCAGAGATGTTACCATCATGGAGCTAAATGATAATTCAAAAATGATGCGGAGAATCCATTAACCATGACTTCGAAAATCTACAAGTACCGCGAAGAGTCAAGATGACAATACCTATGTAGAAGAGATACAAATTTTAGCAATACTTCATATGAATCTTATAACAGTATACATGAAGAAGATGTGAAGAGTACTCATAATATTGAACTGAAGAGGGAAGAAAGAAACAGAAAGAAGCCTGACAGATATGGTTTTGTAAATGTATGAAGCAGATCTGAACTTTTATGCCGACCAGATAACACAGGAAGAGGTTCTAAATGGAACAGGATGACAAGAACGGGAAAAAGCAATGAAAGAAGAGTTAAAATCTTTTCTGTAGAATGATGCTAAGGAAGTGTGTAACAAACCAGATCAAGCTACAGTGGTCAAGTGCAAGTGGGTTTATAAGAAAAAACTAGATAGTTATGGAAAAGTGAGATATCGTGCTCGTTTAGTCCCAAAAGGTTTTACACAGAAAGCTGGAATAGACTACAAAGAAACTTTTTCGCCGGTGCTTTGTTATTCAACCTTAAGACTTTTATTTGCATTGAATGTTAAATATTGTATAACCTGGATATAACTCACCTTGATGTCACCACAGCTTTTTTGAATGGGTATTCAGATGAAACTGTATATATGACTTTACCTGAAAGTTTTATATGTTCTGACAGAAAAATAAAGTCTTGAAGTTGAACAGAACCATTTATGGCCTAAAATAATCCACTAGGGCATGATATGAGCTCGAGGACGATTACTTAAAAGGCTAAGGCTACAAAAAATCAGTATATGATCCTTGTTTGTTTTTTTTTAGAAAAATGATAAAGTTAGAAAATTTAAATTGAAAGGCTTCGGGGAGATCACAGAATGCTTAGGTATGAGAATTAGAAAAGGAAATAGTGAAATCTTTGTAGACCAAGATCAATTTGTGGATCACTTGTTAAAAAAATTCAATATGAAGGTTTGTAACCCAGTTAGTACACCAATGCAGGTAAATTTAAAACTAAAGAAAGATAGCTGCTCATTTCAGTATCCTTACCAGCAGTTGATAGGAAGTTTGTATCTTATGCAGTTTGTTACCTGAGTCAATTTAATAATAATTTTAATGAAACCCACTGGAAATATGTAAAACGTATTTTCAAATATCTAAAGGGAACAAAACATTTTGATTTCTAATATGTTAACGACAATCGAGATTTAATAGGATTTGCAGATGCTGACTGGGCATAAGATAGTTTAGATCGGAAATATTACACAGTTATCTATTTAAAATTTCTGGTAGTGTAATTTCATATGAATGTAAAAACAAGTATCAATAGCCTTATCTAGTACAGAACCAGAGTTTATGGCGATGTATGAGGCCAGTAATGAAGCCATTATTTAAAAAATTTGTTTTTGAACTTGAATGTAGAAGCAAATTGCCTTTATATTTATATAATGATAACCAAAGTGCCCTGAAATTGACCAAAAATTGTGTACTACATAAGAGAAGTAAGCATATTGATGTTCGATACCATTTTGTTAGAACTGCTGTTGAAACCATATTGTGAAAATATATGACATGAATACAAATGATATGCCCACTGATATATTAACCAAAAGTTTAAGTTGTCAGAAACATAAATTTGTTGAGCAGTTTGGTGTCACTGCCTTATAAAGTTTTTATATTATGTAGTTACATACAATGTAATTTGTAATTTTTAGAAACATGTAAGTTTTTTCCTTAAGGGATATTGATAATAACGAAATAACGAATAGTTATTAATGGATTCAACTCTAGTGTCATTTTCATTATTGAAATAAAGTTAGTCTATTGTCAGCAACATGTTTTAACAAAACAACATGATACGTTGGCGCCACTTTATCGTTGTCATATCTTGATTTTTCATGAATCGTTTTTTGCTGGTAAACCTTGAAAATTCATCTTCTCGTCATTTAAGCTATTATCACTGTTGTTCAAATCTCGTGAGTAAAATTATTCTTGAAAGTGGCAACAAAACTTCAACAATTCAAATGATGCAATAGATTCTGAATTTGATTCGAGTATTTTCTTTTTCAAGTTAATAGATATACATTAACTTTAGAAGAGGATAAAACAAGTATTATTAAATCCTTTAGTGTTTAGGCAGAAATCCTCATAATCAGTAATCTTCTTCTTGAACAAGATTTACTTCTTAAATTTATGATCTTTCTCACATCGTTCAGTTCATAAAATTCAATTCCTCTTCATTGTATTCCATTCACAAATTCAAATTCTTCTTATTTGCATTCAATTCAGAAAATTCGAATATTCTTTATATGTTTTTCAATTCGTAAATTCAATTTTTCTAATTCAATTTTTTTGTTCCGAAACAGATTCCTTTCAACTTCTCGTTTCAAAAACATTTTACTGGCTAACTCTCTTCTCTTAAACTTTCAAAAAAATTTATTTCCATTCCTATGCCACCTATTTTGTGAATATGTCAATTGCAGTATAGTAAAATGAATGTATATCAAGTATGTTTGTAGTGAATGTATAAGAGAGAAGTGTTTGCGGTACGTACTCTTATAACATTTGAGTATTACGATGAATCATTAGATTTTTAAAAATTGGTTTGCACTTTAAATTAAATAAAATCAACGTATTATGCCTTCCTAGCCTCGATGTCTCGTTGACTCCTTCAATATTGCTTCTAACGAAACTCCATATCTTTATTTTTTCTCTTCTCACATCTGTCTTAAAGGTCTTCATATTCCGCTTGTAGTCCTTCTCCTCCTAGCCTCCTCTAGTTCTCTGTTCACCAACTACCCTCCTGTGTTTTATGGCAATGGTTGAACAAACTTTACTAAATCACTTTATGAAAATTTGTTGTCCATAGCTGTGAAATTGAGTTACTACAGAAGGAAAATGTTAGACTGTGATTTCGACGTTTGTATTACAATTCTTATCAGGGCATCACACTGTAGGGACACACGGATGATGACGACCACCATTGAGTCGAGAAAATCATTCCAATTTATTTATCTTATGCGAACTCAATATGTTTTTGCAACTACGAACTACAATCAGTTTAAATTTCCCCCGTAAATCACATTTTTTACATTTTACATTTTTACACTAACATAATTTAAATTAATATGTTTATGTGCTCTATACTTTTAGTTTTAATTACTATATTGTAAGAGCCAGTTTCCGATAGGAAGTACATATTTTACTAAACCTTAAATTTTACCAAGTCACCCTCTCATACCATAATAAAATGGCCCGATTCGTAGAATCGAAGACGTAGTCAAAGTCAAAAGCGCTTTATTCAACACTAATCTTTATAAATTTTCAAAGAGTATAAAGCAAATTCAAAACAATAAAAATACTAAAACTAATCGCCCAAATGACTCTCTAAATTTATATTTCATCAATAAATCGAAGACGTATCACATATATATAAGATGGTGGCGATAAATCAGCTGTGCACTTTTGTTGAATCTTAAAAATGATTTATATGGACACAAATGTGCGATTTGAATTGTTTAATTTTGGTGAGCGCAGCTTGAAGAATTGCTGTAGTGAAACGATTCTGTTCACAAACCTACATGCATTAAAAAATGCGCAATAATTCGCTAAAATTGTTACCATAAGTTAGAAAGTTGAAAAATTTAGTGCCGCGAAATGTATGTTTGTGAAACCAGTTGTTATCACTAACGAAACACTCAGAGCATTGCTTCCCGACGTTTTGATACATAAAACAGGCAACCTCCACTGCGAAATTACTTTTAATCGGCGAGATACAATTCGAAAAAATCGCGATAGGGAAAATGTCACTGCACTAAGCTGAGCAAAAGAAAGCTAAAAACGTAATGACGTCAGTATTATAGGTAGTCAGCTGAGTTTTTGATCATTTGTGAATACGGCCACTATATTACGAAGGAAACGGCCATATTCACAGCTAACCAAACTCAACTGATTACCTATGATATGCTATGTCGGTTTCGTCTGCAAAATGTTTAAGTAGATTAGCTGTTGCCTCTCTGCTTAAGTGCAGATTTATCTGGGCTACCCTCATTCACCTTCTTTTTGGATGTCCCAAAGGGCGTTCTTTATATTAGGCAACCACTTGAGTGAAGAGAAAATAAAGTCCCATTCACTCACCCTTGCGGTTCAACGTCATCCTGCTGCACTCCTAGAAACAGGACAATTCATTTATTTACGACGTCTTTCTAGGTAAAAAGATACCAAACTTGCATTTCATTCTCCAGATTTTGGAGCTTCAGTAGCTCGAAAGCAGCTTCCATCAAAGGTATAAATACATTGATGATACGTTTTTATGTCCAGAGACCTGCTCACTTTGGCTACGTCAGAGACTGATCGTCGTTATATTTCACAACCAGATGGACCGCTTTCGGTCTTATCGTCCTAAACATCGAAAAATATGACGATTTTCTCCGGAAATATTCAGGAAGACTCTTTTTCAGGATCGCCTGCAGGCCCGTTAGATGAACCTTCTGGATCTTCTCTGTGTCATGAAAGGAATCTATCGCCATCACCATGAGGGAATCGCTTACGACGTCCCGATATGACCCTTTCTTGTCTGTCAGATCCGGGAAAATCCTCCGATTCTGGTCCGGTTTCACCCGTCGCCCATCTTAGTTGTATAGGAGTATGTGTAGTGAAATGGAGTGTTTAAGTCCATGCAGGGCACGGGTGCCGATATTCTGGCACAAGGGTCAGCGAGCTATAAAAAAGACCGGATCCAGCTAACTAACTTCGCTGTATGGCCACTAACGCGTGCTTGTTCGGCTAGATATTTGCGGGACCATATGGAGTGGATACTTTGTCACGTCACGAAGCGTCACGTCACGCGTAGCCTGGTCTACAGCACTCCGATCAATTTTTATTATCTTTAGAAATTTTCTTCAATGTATCAATTAAGTTACAGTAATTCAAAATTTTTCTCACCAAGGTAAGCGGAAACGCAGGGTTGAGACGAATGCTTTAGCACTCCAGCTCCTTTCGGGCCTCCGTTAACGAATGCAAACATCAAATAAAAAAAAAATTCCGCTCTGAAGAAGGTCGTTGCATTACAAGGGAAATGCCAAACCGAGTAATGTTAAAGCACCTGAAGTGAACTACTCATCCCTGCCTAAATGATGGAAACTTCACGGGTGTAGTTGACTATAACCTAGTAAAATAAAAAACTAAGCAGTTTCGACGTGGTGACCAACTTTTCTCGCCAGAGGCAGCCACTCCTGATCACCACGGGGCTTCTCCACTAGTTATGCTTACTACATATGATCCATAATTGGGTATGATGAATGGATTGCGGACGTTGAGATTGTTAAGTGATTTTATGTACTGTATGTGAATATTCAAAACTCATGTCTTAAATGTACTTTGGATATTTGCGTGTTCTTATATTTGAATTAAATGTATGTACAGAACATAACTTTAACCTTTTAATCAATGTTCCTAGAATGAAAGAAACCTTGAAGGGACGTAACCAGATTTTATGGTTTACTGAGCATGATTTTGACATATTCATTATAGTACAGATACTGATCGAGATGAACAAACACAGGATTTATGTGGAACCAGTTCTGAACTATCCTCACCAGCCATAATGTAGAAATCCTTCCAATTACGTTTCAGGTCTTGACTAGCCAACCGCAGCGTTGTACGAAACAAAATTGTTTCATACTTTTACACATTGACTTTTATTTGCCAACTGTCCGTATAAAGCTGCATATCATCAGACACACAAGTAATCCTATAAGGGTTTCGTTTTTGTATTTAGATGTATGGAGCCCTAAAATATAGCACAATGAAATCGATTTCAAAATTGAGAGGGCTTTAAGTTTTTCACAGAAAAAGCTTTTTGCACTGCTTGATCATTGGTCGGCGACGTTGACAAATCTAGCTGTTAAATTAATTATTCAATCGCTTGAATTGATATTTTTCCAGTTGATTTTTTTTCTTACTTAATTATTTATAAATTAATAAAAAAATTAATTCATCACATACAAAAAGTAAAATTTATTCTTATGTATAAAAACATATTTGTTAAAATACAAATACTTTCAAAAATTGTACATAAATTGATCATTGTCATTGATGTCATTTTAATATAAAAAATTTTTAAAAAACTTTCCTTAAGAATACAAATTAAACCGAATTGGTGCGATGCTCTTCCATATGTTTGACCATCGCACTACGATAACGGAACTTCATCAAACAAATAGCACATTTATGGAATTCTTCGTTTGTATGTATGGCAACGTGCATTTTCAAGCTGTACTGCGTCGTAAAGCCTCGTTGGCAATACGGGCAAGTATGTGGTTTTTCACCAGTATGTACTCGATAGTGTGTATTAAGGCCAGTTTTGTCACGAAACGCTTTGTGACATACATCACAAACATGGTTACGAACTACTTGTTTGTGTTTAGCAACATGCACATCCAAACCTTCTTGACTTGGCAGCTTGATACCACATACATGGCACTTGTAGGGAGAATCCTTTTCAACAGCATGTGCAAGAAAGTTGTGGGCTCGTAATTCGGTCATATTGTAGAAACTATCTTCACAAAGTTCACACTTGTAAGTTTTGGTTCCGTTATGTTGTTCAAGGTGTTTAGTTAAGTATTTTCGTTGTTTCACTTTAAAGCCGCATATGGGACACGGGTAAAATTGTGGCACATGAGTTGTGATATGAGCTGATAGACTTGCATGCGATTTAAGGACTAAAAAAAAAAAAATGCATTATGTTGATTTCCAAAATAGATTCAAGGAAATATTTGAAAGTTCAAGACTATGTCATTATGAAAGTAGAACGATCATATAAAATACGAGTATGTGGGTACACTCGACTATACTTACCTCGTTTACATATATTACATTCAAAACCTCTTGTATGTTGTTCTCGTATATGTCTTTTCAATTCGCCAACCGATTCAAACAATTTTATGCATTTTGGACATTCGCGTGGCCCTGATTCTGCATCGGATATATCGTACTGAGAACTGTAATCATTACTGCTGTCTGGATTCAAAAACGCTTGATAAGCATCACTGATATTACCAGCGAATTTCTTAATACTTTCATAATCTAATACTTCATATCCACCATCTGAATGTCGAACATCATGATCCCTTGATCGTTTTCCTTTTTTCGTAGCATTACTGTCTTCATCATCCGAAATTTCAATTTCATAAGAACCATTCTGTTGAGTAGAGGAACTATGATTAGTTCCACTGTCATTATAGTCCATATCATCATCTTCAACATCGCCGTCATCATCGGACAAGCAAACAACATCTTCTGCTACTTGAGAATTTTTGTTGTTAGTTTTCGCGTTTTTCGACAAATTATAAGGTTTATCCTCTACTTGATATTCAACCTCTTGGCCTTTTTCATTGGTATCTATTGTAATTGAGATTTCTGGAGGTAAGTATGGTATATCACTGTTATGGTAATTGAGAGCATTAATTTTATTTTGTAGTTTAGTAAAGTTTTGGTTCAAATATCGGTACAACATAAATTCGGAATTTTCACATCTTAACTTAAAGCTGTAGGCACGTTTAATTTCTTCAACACAGGCATAACATATCTTTTCAGGCAAGCAATCGTTTGCTGATATCTGAAAAATAAAATTTTGAAAATCATAAATGTGATTGTTTATCATAAAAAATTAAATTAAATGCATAATAAATAACAATAAATTTAAAATAACAAACATTGTTCCCAGCTTCTAAAAAAACTAATTATTTCACAGACAATGTTCTGTTGTGAACACGATACAATGTCATTTGTTGAATTTTAATACCGGCGCGCAGTTTTAACGCAAACTTTTTGTAATTCTGCTCAGATATGATAAATTTCTTATAATAGTCTAATTTTTATTTTTTGGTTATGACCAAAACAACTTTTCGCGTTTTGGTCATAGCCTGTCTGTCATGGTTGTAATTTATAAAATAATTTTTTCTTATTATTGTTAAACGTAATATATCAATTTTTCCTTTATGTTAAATTTAAACGATTCCTTTTAATTATATTCCTCATGAGATTTAACTTTTATTACAATTTAAAATCTTTTTCATTTTTCTTCATTTCAGTTAATTTTTTGAAAAATTTTAAATCTGCAAATTAAAATTTCGGAAATGGGAACACTGATTTAGTGCATCCCAACGGTGTATTGCATTACTGAACGCAATCGAACTCGACGGAGCAAGCAGCTGATTCGATTTACCGTGGCGACACGGGCGAGAGAAAGAAAAAGTTTGGGACGGATCGAAGACGAGAGATAGTGAAGAATCACGGGATAAATTAGCGAATTTTTGTTCGAAAAACCCTTTTAAACTTCATGTGTAATTAACTCAGAACGAGCGGGGGATTTGCAATTAGCATGTTCGCGAGCCATTTCACTTACTCGAGAACGAACGGAGTAAATTGAAGGAACATGTTTGCGTTATAGTGCAAGTGCCCGGACAGAGTTATGTAGGAGAGACGGTTCGTGGTTGTTGTATTTTGCACCGCGGAGTACAGTGAAAAGAGGGATTGTGTCTTTTTGCGATTTGAGGACGTCCAATTCGTCTGGAATAGTATCGACATTATTATCAGTGCTCAATACTATGAGTGCATTGTGCAATATAGCAACTGTAACTGGATTAAAAATGCCCAAGTCTGACAAGTCTTATGGGAGTAGAAGTGCAAATTTCATTTCCCCATTCCATTGAAAATCTGAGTGTTACCTCATTCGCCCCAAGTGCATTACGTGATACAATACGTCCTGGGTGTGAATTCATTCTGGAAATTTATATTTGAAGTTTAATTTCTGTCTAGTTTAATTTTTAAGGATTTTCTAAAATAATTTTCAAATTCCTACTAAAATCGCGTTCTGTCTGTTCGTCCGTCCGTCCGTGTGTCACAGCACTTTTCCTCGCAAACTACTTAAGCTAGAAACATCAAATTTTGTATGCAGGCGTAAAGTGGTGCTCTCTTCAAAGTCCAACTACAAAAAAATTGTATAAGGTGTTTAAGGGGGGTCTGCCCATATAGGGGAGTGGCCCCTGAAAAAAAAAATTTCATCAAAGGTAGCCGATATGTGTATCAAATGAAAGGTTTTGATGAGGACTTTTCAAAACAGGTCTTAATTTGACACTTACTGCTTCGGGGGGCGCACATGGAGGGGAAATACACGAAAAATTTGGGTCCGCGATTGGACACCTGTGATCCGAAAAATCTGAAAAAAATTATGGAAGTAGGTTTTTATGAGCAAATACCGTAGAAGTCAAAATTCACTCAACTTTGTTAATAATAGTATGATATTCGCATTTCACATTTTCCCCAATAAAACCGTATATGTACCCTTAAACTGAACGAAATTTGATATTTAAGTAGTCATACGAAAGGTCCTAAAACTTTGTAAGCTTGATGAAAATCGAATAATATACACGGAAGTTATCGCTATTTGAAATTTCTCCGATTACAACAACAATAACACATGATTTTGGTATTTTATGGACTTTCCATTAAATCAGTCACTCAGTTCTGATTTGATCTTCTTGAAATTTTCAAACAAGTTCAATGACATTAATATTTTTGGGAATTCATGATTTGAGTGATTTTTTTTGGTTTGAAACAAAATGGCGACAATTGAAAATAAAAAAAACAATGGATTTTCTTTTAAACGTGCACATCTCTTTGACATATTTCTTGACTTTATTCGTTGCTGGTGACTATATTTCTGAGAAGTTGGATACAAAACCCTTCTGACATGAGCGTAGATCAGTCTACCCAACTTGTTAGATACAGTGTTGTAAAAGAGCAAGAACTTTAAAAGAACCTCAGATTTTACATTCTGATCCCAACGCATATTCTTACGATGTATGTGATAAGTCATTTAGTGATTCACGTGCATTAAAAGAACATCCGAATATACACTTGGGACTATATCGAATTAAGCCAGTTATTCGCTTCTCTCTGACTGCAAAGCTACATGTGGCAAAGTGGGAAATGGAGCAGAAGCACTACGTGCTTCTTCGGCTGCTGATGCTGCTCTCAACAATTCATAGCCGTGAATCGGTTTGAATACATTTGAATATTTGCTTGCTGCAAACATACACTCGTTTAGCGCAACAAACGGTCGAGCTGCTTTCAATTTCAACTAAGGAGGGATAAACACTACACATAATAAGAGATGCCTACGGTAGTCTAAGATCAAAGCAGTAGTCGGGAAATTGGTATTTAATAGCCTTTATTAAAAGTAAACATTAATATGAGCTAATTACGCGATTCTAACCAATCTTATTTTTGATGTTCTATACATAAAGCAATGTAAATCGTAACGAATCATTAATGCATAAAAGACTGCATTTTTGAGGCGGTATACGCATTTTCTAGCAGATATATTAATAGTGTTGTCATACATATTGAAGAAGAAGTTAGTAGCCTTAGGTTCAAGAAATACCGAAAATGAATTAAAATTCAAATACATAAGTAAAGCAGGCGTCGAACACTTTTCTTAAATCATAAAAGAAAAGAATGATTTTTAAAATTGACGATTTCCTTATTATATATTTATAACATTGGTTTTAATTTTTGTCTATTTAGTATGTCGATTTTTTTGCATGGCTGTGACTAGCAGTTTTGTCAACAACTGAAGCATACTGATTTGTACAAACAACTTGTTTATGTTGGGAAATCGTGACTATTAAAAGTTCACGAAGAATAGTAAATTTTGATTTGAAAGGGATATATTTGTATTTTTCATCCACGTTTATAAAAGATATAATATTTAATATACAATGTACATATATTTGAAGACATTAAGGATGTGAACAGAGCCATTACAACCTCATATATTTGTTATAAACAGCAATCTGATATCCTCCAAGAACAAGTTTTAGAATAATAAAATAAGGTGATAGTCTATTACGCTGTATATTTTAAGTAAGAAAAACCTTTTTCTTATGGTACATAATCGCGATTATCTTTCACATTCACACAAATAATTATTCATACCTTACGAATCCTGATGTTTTTTCATATTTACACGAATGTATTGTTAAAATTTAAAACTCGGTCTTTCCCTTTCGTTCATCCTGACCCGATATAGGACCCGCATCGATGGCAGGCTCCTCCTCTAGAATGGGCTAGCCATCGGTCGCGCTCTTTCCTTTCTTTTGTTAACAGGGGCTCTTGCCGATTAAGGTGGCCTCCCGCTCGCGTGCCTATTTATGGCATAGTGTTATGTGATTCCCTCACATAATACTATGACAAATTCGCCACGTTTATATTTTTCATTTAAAGGAAAAATTCATTCAAATTAGGTTTGTACGAGTTTTTTACTTAAATGAAAAATATGGCCACGCTTACATTTGGATCTTGATCCGGTTGGGAGGGTGCGAGGGGGCACTGCTTTCATCTGGATGCCCCACCCTTATTTGTGGGCCATAAGTATCGTCAGTAACGACGAAGTTATCTTAAGTACGTCTGTTTTCTCCAGGCCCAGTTTGCCTTCTGAGTCGGCAATATTCTTTGACCCTTAGTAGGTTACCTCCTTCTCGACTTCGGTCGATATTTTTTTGACCCTCGAAATTCGTGGATGCAAAATTTTTTTGTAGTGGGTCCTTGTGCTAGGGAAAAGAACCCGCCCCACGACCACCGCGATGCTAGCCTGCCAGCACATTCACGCGTCCCCAGACAAGGCCAATCTCGGCGGATCTCAACATCCTCTTTCGCCCAGGAAAGCAGACCATCGCTGCAGTCCTGAACGTTCATTATATATCTACCTAATTTCACAAGACATATATGTCTGTAATTCTATGTTGTAGTAATTGTGCAGACGACTATGATAGTATTCCAAACGTTAATAACAAGTATTTAAAAAAAAACAACATTTCGCGTTTTGGTCATAGCCTAAAAAATAAAAATTAGAGTATTATTAGTGACGACCAAAGCTAGTTAATAAAAAACGTAAATTTCTTCCATGCGTTGGAATTCGCTAAATGTTTGTAGGAAAAAACACTCAAGCGTTCGTAAGAACTTGCTGCAGTGACCTGACATCTGACTCAAATTAGTTTCTTGGTCCCATCCAGCTGATGCCAGCGAATCCCGGGGAGAACTCTTCTATTAACAGCCAGTTGGTCCCATCCAGCTGATGCCATCACCAACTGGCTGTTAATATTACAACGGAAGTTTTCTCCACGGGAAAAAGAATAAAATATAGTTAGTGGAACCTATTTTATGTTCCTGGTTTCACAAGATTTTGATGCTACATGTATACATGAATTGTGGTAATTCCCTAAATAATCACCATATGTTGGGACGTCACAGGAACCAATTCGTATAGGCAAATGCTGGTCCTTATCCTTTAGGGATGGATCCTTACCCTTTAAGGATGGATCTGACTACGACTATATAGTCCCACTACGGTCGCAAGTTAGCACATGGTTAAATGGAAGCGCGTACACTCCGATTTGCGACAATTCTGGCCAGGTCGGCAGTCGCAGGAATTTGCGATTTTTCCTAAACCCAATTTACTAGAGTTTTTGTGATACTCGCGCAGGTGCACATCATTCGGACGTTTGACGCTGGCATGCATGGAAGTTTCTTGCATAGCGCTCAAATGAGTTAGCGCATGCATTCCTGGAAAAGACATACCTTCAAATGATTATATTAGTTCTGCGCACGCCTGAAGTTCCTATGCAAATCTTGTCGCAGTGTGTTCATATTTGCGTCTAAAAATCGCTCGATACGACAGTCGTTTTTTAACATTACATCGGCGCAGCCTGTTTCTGATTCCGAGCTAAACATAACTAGATTTTAAATAGCGTTTTAGATCATTTTAATATTTATCTAACGGAATCCCAACCTACCCCCGTCTACACGAAACCAGTCCATCCAGAGCAAAGGATCCGAGGGAAAATCGTTTTCCTCTTATTTTCTAAAATAAACCCAAATTTATGTCAAATAGATCGATAGACGCAGACAACAAGGCGGAAGCGCAACAGAGCACATCTGGAATCATCCTACGCAGCGGAAAACCTACATTCCAACAGGTAAGTTTAACACGCCTCAGAAAAAGCAAGAGCAGACTGCAGGTCTGAACATGGAAAAACTGCAACAAGGAATAGCGTTCATGCAGTTCCAAACCGAACACCCCTACCATCAACTTACAAACCACTTCACCACCCTAATAACTTCAAACTTTCAACCTTTTTTCGGCCAAAACTACCCCTTAATTGCATCGCAAGGCACTTTCTATAATACAGCCACGGATAAACATTACAACCACAAGTGATAAATGTAAATCCTGGTGGTTTGCAGCCCCAACCAGCCACAGCGGTCGGCACCAACATCCCTAACAAAACACCTAACATAGCAAGAAGAATAAAATGCAGTTTCTGCAGCAAAAAAGGCCCCACATACTCGGAATGTTACAGCCGGAAAAACACCCCATTCTGCGACTCATGCAACGCGTGCACTTCCAAAAAACGCTACGTCGGCCTTAGCCTGGGCGTTCCACCAGTATCTAGCGAAAACGCTACTTCGGCCTTAGCCAGGGCGTTTCACCAGTATCCAGCGAAAACGTTACTTCGGCCTTAGCCTGGGCGTTTCACCAGTATCCAGTCAAAACGCTATTTTCGGCCTTAGCCTGGGCGTTCCACCAGTATCCAACCAAAACGCTACTTCGGCCTTAGTCTGGGCATTCGTCGAGCGAGTCAATTCCACCATTTGATTTTTTGGCACCCCAGCCTGGTCCTCATTTGAACACGGCTCTGGGAGCTCTTGTTCCGTATCTACTAACCGTTTCTTTCACAGGCTCCAATAGTTGCATCCTCCGGTCGGCCCCACCGACCCCGTCACCAACAGGAGCACTCAGAGGCCCCTTACGCCGCTGCACCACGGCCTGACGACCGTCGTCCGGTTCAATCAATACAACAGGAAAATCCTCCTCTAGACGGTGCGTTAGTAGCCAACCCGCGAGCAGCACCCCGGCCTATCACTATCGAAGAATACCGGGCGAGGAGTGTGCCTGTAAGGGCACCCCCGGCTAGACGTCCAACACCAGAACCTGAGCCGGAAACAAATTGTCACATCAGGGGTGGACTTCGGGTGCAGTTACGTTGGAAACTGGGCGAGCTGATTCGACTACATCAAGGTCAGCGTTAGCGAAGACGAGAAAGCCAAATTCCTGGACCGGGCGAGGGTCCTCTAGCGAGAGAAAAAACGAGCCATCCACCGCCGCCGTGCGCTTTCTCGCCAGGTGCGCCCGCGTGCCAGCGCCAACGAAATGGATCGACTCCAAAGACCACCACGCCGTTACTAACTCCTGTTTTATGAAAGATACTGTTAATCAAACTCTGTTAGCTTTAAGAACTATTGGTACGAATTATAACGTTTTTTGAAAAGTACTACCAAAGTCTTTCCTTTTCTCTGGTTTGGTATTTGAAATCCTCTGATGTTTGCAGCAACTGGTGACTAGCCGAATACTCTGGGCTCGGAGTAGGAGGCCACATCTCAACTACAACTATTATACATACAGCGGTACATTTTACGTTACAATGTGGCCGAACCGTATGTATCTCGAAAACTAAAGATTTTTCGCACAAACGAACGAAAACGAAAAATTAAATTCGTGCCGTGCTGAATTATTCAAGCCTTAACCGACATTTACGACGTGAAAAAATGAGAAAATTTCAAAGACCATTAGCGTTGTGTGGGGTCGGATTGCAGACCTTGTTAAATTATGTGTGCTGGCATGCGCAGACCCATATGAACACGGAAAGTAGTTGCAAGATGTGCCTGAGATAAAACAACGTTCGAAGTAACGGTTTGTAGTATACAAATCAAATGAATTTGGTGAAATGTGAATCCTTCTGGGGAATAGTGGAATGTTTCGCAGGTACGTGATTTATCAGCGTAGCAAAATTGCAACGACCAATTAGTTTTTAATACGTACACCAAATTTTCGTTGACTTTAAGCCAGCATACGTCAGTATTGTTCGTAACATATTGGGCCAATAATGCTTTGCATTGGTATCCCAGCCAAATTAGTCCGTCTTACCAAAATGACAATGACGCCGCATCAATAACCAAATCATCGATGCCTTGGACACAAATATCGGACTAAAGCATTCAATTTGACTCTGAAATACGTTAGAAGGAACCTACATGTCGGTACACGAGGTACATTACAATAAAAATCGAGCCAAGTAGCAGCCTATGCGGACATCAACGTTTTGTCATGGATATTAATAACTACCAAAGAACTCTTCCTGAAACTCGACAGCGAAGCAAAACTAGTAGGGCAACAAATCAATAAGAATAAAACTACTTTATGACACAGTCGAGGAGAAATACCTCAAATACACAAAATATCACCCGGCGAATACGGTATCGAAAATTTGAGCGAATTTGCACATCTAGGTGCCAAAATAACGAGAACCAGTAATGAAAGAGACGAAATACGCCGAACAATACAACTCGTAAATAAAATATTTTATTCAGTTTTGACGATCTTGCAGACCAGCTGCATATACAGGAATGCAAAGCTCCAAGTATACAAATCGGTGATGATGAAACTTAACCCAAGCATCCGCAAATATATTGAACGCCTTTGAGCGACGGTTCCTGGGGCGAATAATTGGAGCGAAACTAGACGGGGACGAATGGCGAACTCGATACAACCATGAGCTGTATGAAATTTTTGACGAGCTGGAGGACTCAACTGCAAAGACTGCGAAAGCTGCAATGGGCTGGCCACGCGAATAGTATGGATGAACAACGGATCCCAAAAAAGGTATTTTGAACTGAACTGAAGGGCGGAGACCAGTGGGAAAACCGAGGAAACTGACCCGGCCGACAAAGTTGGAGGACGCGGTCAATGGCCCGAGACAGTTGGAGGCGCTATTTACAGGAAGCGGAGGCTCGAGAGGAGCTTTAGTGCTACGAAGAAGAAAAATTAGTTTTGAATATCTATTTGATTTATGCTTATTATCAAATGATTTTTTGTTGTTGATAATGCTCTATATATTTTATGCTGACTCCAATACTTTAAACTTGAACAACGAATAATTGCTATAAACGTTTGTAACGTATTGAACTCCGTAACTAGTAAGATTTTACTGATTCAAATTTTCATATTTTTTTTATATGTCTATAATTGCTAAACTTTAAATTGATCATTTCACCCTTTTTACATCAATTTAATGTAAATCTATACGCTAATTTTTTGCTCTACAGTGAGCTTCGTGCGGATATCGATCTTTGTTTGGGATGGTTCCGATAGCTTGAAATTAATAATGAAAATTCTTGTGTGTGTATAGCTACATAATTGAGTTGCTTTTTTAAATAATTTTTCTGAAAAATTTTTGGAGAAGAAAAATATTAGGAAAAGGTGAAGGAGAATTAATACACACGTCGAAACCACCTTCTTCCAACATTTTTCTTCTCTAATAATTTTTCAGAAAAAATATTAAAAAAAGCAACTCAATTATGTAGCTACACACAAGAATTTTCATAAGTAATGTCTATAATATTACAGGTTACTCCTTGTACCACTTCGAGCTACTTAAAATTATTGCTGTTTTCAAAGTTAATTCTTACAGTGGATTTAGAATTTATCGAGTTGAAATTGATTGTTGGAAATTAGTTTGAGTTTATATCGAAGTTTACAACCACAGTACTTTCCCCTCATTTATGCTTTGGAGGAGAGGTGGTTTCACACCCGTACAGTGTTACATATTTAATTTTGTTGTTTCAATCTATCTATTGAAATGTTACAGCATTTGCCATTGATTTGTACACTGTAATATTTCTCGTGTCTCGCTAAAACTTCCCAAGGTCCATGATAAGGTGGCTGTAAAGAAGTGGGTACTGTATCCGTTCTAACTAAAACCTGTTTGCAACTATCTAAATTTTTAAGTTCGTTTGGCTTGAAAGTGTTGTGACTTGAGGCTGGAATTGGTTTAAGCTTTCAAATCTTGAACGAATTCCGTTTGTGGTTTCTGACGAAGAGAAATCTTGGGCAAGTCAAGAAGTAAGTAAGCATATATTTTCTCCGTAAACCAATTGCGCCGGAGATACTTGAAGTTCCTCTTTAAATACCGTCCTAAAACCCAAAAGAACAAACGGTAAGATTTTTGCCCATGACGGATTGAGCCATTATAGCAGCCTTCAAGGTGTGATGCAAATTTTCGATCATTCCATTGGCCTGTGGATGATAGGCTGTGGTACGATTTCATTTGCAACCTAGGATTTTTCCAAGTTCACTGAACAATTGAAACTCAAACTGCTTACCTTGGGCTATTACTATAACCTCTGGGACTCCGAAACGTGCAATCCAAAAATTACATAATGCTTTCGCACAGATTGGAGCTGTAATATTAGCTAGATGTATTCCTTCGGGCCATCTCGACAATCTGTGGCGGTTATGTTTAAAATAATATTTAATGTTTCTAAAAGAAGACAACATTACACACAATGTTTTGATTTACATCTCACTTAATTTTTAACCATTTCATTCAAAAATATACTTCCATTCAGACACTTTACACTTAGACACTTTATTTAAAATTATGTAATATTGTTATCAATTGTCATTGTAATATTTTTATGAAAATTTACAAAAAAATTTTAACAGAAATTCAGTAAGTTGTTTAAATTTATATGGATGAATTGCGAAAGTACATGTGCATTGTAAATACTACACTGTTAAACAATACGTAAAACATTGTGAATAAGGAAGTCGTCCAATTGTGTCGATATGAATGAGTGAATGAATAAATGAAGCTTTTGGATGTGAATGGAAGTTTTCTGCTTACTTCTATTGTGTCTCGTAATTTTTGAACGCCGACAATCCAAACGAATTCGAGACCAATCAGCGACGTTTTTCTTTAGGAGTGGCCAAAAGTACTTCTCTGACAGAAGGCGACGTGTAATTCGTGTGCTTTTTTTCCTTCTTCGTAGCACTACAGCCACCTCTCTCAGGCCTTCGCTTCCTGCAACAAACGCCTCCAACTGTCTCGGTCTATTGACCGTCACCTGCAATTTCGAAATCCGAGCAGCGATGGACTGTTTTCGTCGACCGAGTCAGACCAGCGTTTCCTCGATTTCCCCACAGGTCTCCGGCCTTCAGTTACCCAACGATTACCTTTTTGGGTATCCGTTGTTCGTCCATACGAGCCCATTGCAGCTTATGCAGTCTTACAATCGTTGACACCTCCGGCTCGTCAAAAATTTCATACAGCTCATGGTTGTATCGAGTTCGCCGTTGGTCCCCGCCTAGTTTTGCTCCAATTATTCGTCTCAGATTCATAGATTTTAGCTAGTTATAAATAAATAGTTAAGTTATGTTATGCTAGTAATAAGGTCAGTAGAGGTTTTTGCCTAAATTTTCCTCTAGCCAATTGTAATATTCACATAGAAATACGATACTACACATAGTTTTAAGTAATGTTCAAACGATGGTGAAATAATTCTACGTCTAGCACTCGTTGCGTGTAGACGTGTTTTTAATCGCTCCTGTCATTAATTTTAAAAATTAATTAATTTTTCACAAAAGTCAGTTTCAAAAAATTGAAATAATTTTTTACGAGCCAGTCAAAAGAAAGTTTTGATTTTATTGGGAAAGCATTTATCGTCGAAGACATCGACCCACGCAATCAATAAATCGAAAAAAGGAAATAAACCAAAGACTAGCTCGGGACTGCTGTATGGAGGAGCCTGACGGCTTCCCCTCGTTGGGGGGCCCCGGGGAGAATAACAGTGCAAAATTGGCGACAAGTGTCAACAAGCGAAGACACACGAGCACCCAGGACTCGGCAGATGGCGGCCGTAAGACTCAAGTAGTCGAAGACAAGCAAGAAGTGAGTCGACTTCAAGCAGAAATTGAAGAATTAAAATTAAGAATCAAAACGTACGAAGATATGTTCGAGATAGCGAAGAAAGTGCAAGATACTGAACCGGTACGAAAAATCGATACGCAAGCAAAGCAGAAGAAAGCTGTTAAACCAATCATCACAGCAGCAGTATTAAGTGCTGGAGGCACTAACGACAGCCAGAATTACTATGCAGCGCTGGATGGACTCCAAGAAATGGAGATTTATCAAAATATTAGAGGTAAAGTTAGTCAAGATAGTGATAATTTTATACTCCATTTAAAAAATAAAAATAAGGAGAAGAAACCAGCCCGTAGTTCTGCTGGTCCTCCTCAAAAAGTAGCCAAGAATGCAGAGAAAGTTCCGCCAATAAATGTCTTCGGTCAAAGCGGAAAGGATATGGTTCGGCTCTTGGCAGCCGAAAACAAATTAATAAATTTTGAAATTAAACGAATTAATCCCGAGAAGTTATCTATCAGAACGAAATCACTGGTTGATTTCAAATCAGCGAAAAATGCTTTAAATTCTGGGGAGGTTCCGCACTTCACATATACCCCCAAAAGCGACGTTCTTGTTAATGGGCTTGGACTGCGGAGAAGATACCGTCGGTCTTTCTCAGGTGCTCAAGGAAGCAGTACCACAAATCGGGTTTATCTCCGTTAAAACATTCGCGACAAGAAGATCGCCGGTAGAAAAAAAATTTACCACTTTATTTAGTGCAAATATCAAATAAGAGCAGTCCAAGCGCTCTTCGACAAATCAGATATTTGAATTTCCGAGTGGTGAGGTGGGAACGCCTCCAGAAAGGAGAAATCAACCAGTTTTATCGCTGCCAACGATTTGGGCATTCGGGTGCCAACTGCGCCATGCGTTACCGATGCGTCAAATGCAAGGACGTGCATGCTCCCGGTGAGTGCAAATTGGCTCAGACGGAGCCAAAAGAGAAATTATACTGTGTTAACTGCGGTGTTTTTGGTCACCCGGCATCGTATCGAGGATGCTCCCGATATCAGGATGCGAGAGTAAAATCTGTCCCAAAGCAAACACAAATACACCGCAGTGTCTTAGCTCCGAACTTCTTCAAGCTCGGAGTATCATTTGCACAAGCCGCTAGAGGACCAGCAGAAAATGCGGTAAATAGTGTAAATAATGTAAGTGGCAATAATGAGCTGCTTCTCAAAATTTTACAGCAATTAAATTCTCTATCGGAAAGAATCGATACAAAAATTAATCTTGTTTTTCATCGTTTAGGGGTTTCAAATGCCTCAAAATAATTTGTCATCCAGTCACATTCCCATGGATAGGATTCGTCTCACATTTCGATCAACGTCAACTCCATTGCTACTATACATCGGCGTGATTATCTCCTTAAATTCATTGTTAAGCAAAAGCCTGACATCATGCTTCTCACCGAAACCCACCTCATTTCATGGCACTCCATGACATTCAAGGATTTTGAGTTCGTAAGAAACGATAGGGTAATAGGTGATGGGGGAGGTGGCACTGGGATATTGATTCGAAGACCCTATTGTTTCCAAAATATTGAAAAAGTGGAACTCAAAAGCTTTGAATCCCTTGAAGTGTCCGTTATCAAAATCTCACTGCCAGGTGGGGATAACCTCTTCGTTATCTCTGCCTATGCAACTGGTGAAACTGTTCTCAAGCTCAAGGAGGAGCTCAATTCCTTGTTTGAAATACTCGAATTGAATAGGCTGCATAACTATTATATTCTTGCTGGTGACCTGAACGCCAAGCATACATCATGGCTGAACGCCACCAATAATCAAAGAGGTGTTTTCTTGAAATCGTGGATAACAGAGAACCAAATTGAATACAGGTGCAATCTATATGGGTCGGAGTACCCAACATACCCTAGGACAAATTCATATTTGGACCTTTGCATTGCTGACGCAAGACTTGAATTCAGCTTTAATAGTCCTCAACCGAAACTGCAGGTGCTTCCTTATGATAGCGACCATAACGCAATCGTAATGGAAATCAATCATCACAGGGATGATTTCTTCCTCATTCCAGTTCAACATGAAAATCATCGGTTGAATTTCAAAAAAACAGACTGGGGAAAGTTTCAAAAGAAGTTTAATCGCGAGTACCAGAAGCAATGTCCCCCTTCTGATGGTGGCAACTCTTGCTCAATGGTTCCTAATGACAGGAATCTAACTAACGATGAAATAGATGTCTATTTGTCGAAGTTAGAGAAGCTGACGTTGGAAACGATTGAGAAAGTAGTTCCCAAGATTAAACATCGAAACAATATGGAAGGATATGAAACACCAACCATCGCAAGGTTGAAAAGATTGAAAAGCCTTCTCACACGCGTCAACAATATTTATCGACGATTTTTGGACTACAACCATCCCTCGTTGTCTTTGTTGAAATTACATCTGAAGAATGTCCGGAACTTAATCCGGTCTTACTTCAGGAATGAGGTCAGCAATCAATGGGCGGAAAAATTGAGGGGTATTAGCCCACAGGACCCAGACGGCGTGTTCGCGAAAGTGAATAGCATATTCCGCAAGAAGTCTCGAGTGAAGGTATCGAATCTTGAAGTCACTAGTGATGAGATAAATCTTCTCGATAGGGCTGGTATCGAAATTGATAGTACGACTACGGATAGAAATGGAAACAGGATTATTTGTGAAGGATTGGATAAACCGGTCTTACTTCAGGAATGAGGTCAGCAATCAATGGGCGGAAAAATTGAGGGGTATTAGCCCACAGGACCCAGACGGCGTGTTCGCGAAAGTGAATAGCATATTCCGCAAGAAGTCTCGAGTGAAGGTATCGAATCTTGAAGTCACTAGTGATGAGATAAATCTTCTCGATAGGGCTGGTATCGAAATTGATAGTACGACTCCGGATAGAAATGGAAACAGGATTATTTGTGAAGGATTGGATAAACTTGCCCTGATTGGAACACATTTTGAATTGGTTCATCTACCAAACCCTGAGAGAGGGAACGAAATATTTTCAGAGGTCGTTGAAGCAAAAGTTTCCGACTTCAAATCAAGCCTGAACGGCCAATCAATTCTTCATTTTAATGAAAAATTAACATCTGACCTCATACCGAGCTTGAATCTTATTGATTATTTTGTCAGCTATGAAAACTTGTGTTTCATATTTCGCAAGATAAACAACAAGAAATCATGTGGTACTGATGGTATTCCAAATGTAGTTCTCCGACATTTGCCGGAGGTTGCTATTAGGAACTATTGCATATTGTTCAACAACATGTTGAGCAATTCATATTTCCCAAATGAGTGGTAAAAAGCTAAGGTATTTCCGATCTAGAAGAAAGGAAAAGAATCTTCGTGCCCTAAAAGCTATCGCCCAATCAGCTTGCTGCCTAAGATCAGCAAGGTGTTTGAAGTGAAACTCAACAGAGCATTAAACGCCCACATTGAGGAATATGAGTTGATGCCAAACTGCCAATTTGGTTTTCGTACCAGGCATTCGACCACACATGCAACAACGAAAGTAACCTCAGACATCTGTTGGAAACTAAATGATAGACAATGTGTTGGAGCATGTCTCATTGATAAGCCTTCGATACGGTGTGGTAGATGGACTAGTTTTTAAACTCCTTCAGGACAAATTCCCCAGACACCTTGTCGCCATGATGTGTAATATGTTATACGGGAAATCGTTTGTTGTAACTGATGGAAATCTGACAACAATGCGTGAATTCAAGGTCTTGAATGGTCTACAGCAGGGAACAGTTACTGCGCCTCTGCTCTTCTCAATCTTCATTCGCAAGCTATTGAACGGCTTTGATTTTAACGTCTCGCCTACGCGATCATTGGTAGCGTTTGCTGATGACCTGATCATCTATACGGCAGACGGAAAAGCTACAATAGTTCAGAGCAATCTCCAAAAAATGTTCAATGATGTTCAGCTGTACACTGACAATTGGCGAATGAAATCAATGCGCAGAAGTGTGAAACAATCTTGTTTCGGACAACGCTGGAGGGGGTCAGTCAAGACCTGAAACGTAATTGGAAAGATTTCCGCATCATGGCTGGCAAGGATAGTTTAGAACGAGTTCCACATAAATCCTGTGTTCGATACCTCGGTGTTTATCTCGATCAGTATCTGTATTATACTGAACATGTGAAAATCATGCTCAGTAAGGCACTAAAAGTAGTCATGGCACTACGAAGACTCTTTCATTCCAAATACATTGATCAAAAGGTCAAAATTATCTGTTACAAGACCCTGGTTAGACCAGTTTTGACATATGGATGTCAGATCTGGTACAACCAGAGTGCTAGTACTATGGAAAAATTAAGAGTTTTCGAAAGGAAATGTCTTCGTGCATGTACTGGTTTGTACAGAAAGCCTGAGACAGATTGGAAACATTATTTATCGAATAGAAGAATTTATCAAACTGCTGAAGTGACGAGAGTCGATATCTTTATATTGAAACTTCTTCGGAATCATATCGCAAGATCTGTGGCTGTGAGTGAAAACCCTTGGATTTCACAGCCGTTCCACCCTACAGACGGGTATATTGCGACTTGCCTCGCTACTGGCTTCGTTCCTCCAGAAGCATTCGTGTATTTGGACATAATTCGATGTTTTTGATTCTGACGGCGTCCCAGTCATATATCACATATATCGACGGGCCACTGATAAGAAGATAAAATATCCTCCGAATTTGAGTTCACGAGACCAACAATTCCAATGGAGATACTCATTTGCTAGATTCGTTGAAGCTGATCGAATTGAGACGGCGCAATCCAGGTATTGGTGGCTGAATGACAATATCTAAATTATTCGTGTTTATTTCCAGTTTTTGTATTTTTTTTTTTCGTATTTAGTTTTTGAGTTTCTGTTTATTTGTGTTAAAAATTAGGTATAGGTTAGATATTTCTTATGTTTATTATATTAGGTTAGAGATAAGATTAAACGCTTAGGTTAGGAACATTTTTAATAGAATTTTTAGTATAAGATAACGTTTTTGATCGAAATTTATAAGAATTAATTTAAAACATATTAGGTGTAGGATTAAAGTTCACTGTTGTGTTTAAATTATAATTAATTTTAGAAAATAGTGTTTGTTGGTTTTTTCTCCTTTTTCCAATTGATTTTCAAAATATGTAATAATCTTAATTAATTGAATTTGCTATAGTTTTTTTTTGAAGAAATATGTTTAATGTTAACATAAATTTAGAGAGCCATTTGGGCCATTAAGTTTTTGTATGTTTATTGTTTGGAATTTGCTTTACATTCTTTGAAAATTTATACCGATTAATATTGAATAAAGCGCTTTTGACTTTGACTTTGAACGATGGTGAAATAACTTTGTCAGAACACCAACTAGATTATACATGCATACATTCTAATAAAGAAAAATATTTACAAAAAAAAATTTATTTCATACTTTTTAGGGCATTTGAAATCGAGTTACTTCTCGTTCTTTAATTTCGTTTAAAAATAGTAATTTGAGCTTATATTTATTTTCACAATTAAACCTTGGAGTCCATCGAAAACCACGCAATATACGAGTACGTATTTTGGGGCAAAGCTTCCTGCAATTCACTTCTTTGGAAAAGTCACTTAAGTGAAACAAAAACAATCTTAACATCTTTCCTTAACATAATACTTACCTTAACGTTAGAATTGAATAAAAAACAACACTTTCAACAAAAAAGCCTTTATTTTATTTTATAAATAAGTAAATCAAAAACACGTATGAAAAAAAATAACAATCATTTTCAGGTATTTAAAATTTCTAGCCACCAAAATAAAACAAATAATAAGAAAATACTTTTGGTATCAATTCGCTAAAAATTTTAGGGTCTATATTTAAATAAATGACACTGGTATATAATACTCAAAGAATGAATATACTCTGAATTTCAATTTAAATTTGGATAGAATGTTAAAACGTTAAGATGTTTCGAAATGAGCAATTGGATCGTAGAACATATTCATTAACAAATGGTTATTTTGAAAAAAAAAACTAACTCATCGATTCTCTATGCATTTGTATATGTTTTTGTAATTCGCTTCTTTGCCTGAAAGTCGTATAACAAATCCGACACTTAAAGAAATGTTCATTGGTATGAATTGCCATATGCATCCTTAAACTAAATTGCAATCTAAATTGTTTATGACAATATTGGCAGACATACGGTTTTTCCCCTGTATGCAAACGATAATGTTCTGTTAGTTTGGTTTTACTTCTAAAAGCCTTCGAACATATACTACAAACGTGATTTCGTATTACACTATTGTGTTTCTCTTTATGCGACTCGAGGAGGCTAGCACTTGGCAATTTCAAGCCGCACGTATTGCATTTATAAGTCGAATCGATTTCTTCTGTGTGATTTAGTAAAACATGAACACGCATTTCGGAACTGGTTAAAAATAATTGATCACATAAATCACATTTGACTTCTTTGTCACGTGCGTGACGCTCCAAATGTTTCTTTAAATATTTTTCTTGTTTAAGTTTATAGCCGCATATTGGACAAGGATAACAAATTGGAATGTGAACCGAACAATGTTCGAATAAGTTACTGGAACTGGAGAAGTCTGGAAGTAAGTTAAAATTATGTATCTAAGAAATTATTTGAGAATTTTTATTACCTCTTTGGCATATAGAACAAGTCAATCCTTCAGTATGCATATCTTTAATGTGGCGCTTCATTTCAACAGCAGTTGGAAACATTTGCGAACAGATTGAACACGATAAATAATCCGAATCAAAGCCTTGTATGCTGTAGAAATCTTGATTAGCAAACGGTGATTGCGAGTCAGATATGTTTTCAGAGTTCTCCTGGAACGAATCCTCGTCTAACGCATAGCCACTGTCAAAATTATACTCAAGGAACCCATCCTCTTCATCATCTGATATTTCAATTTGTTCTGGTTCTGTTGTACTTTCGGTTGACTTAACGAAACTAGGTTTACTTTGGTCGTTTCCGGCATAATTATCGTCTTCATCCGACAGGCAAACTACATCGTCATCATTACTTTCCGTTGCCACTTCATCCTTTATTGCAGCAGTTAATTTGTTTTTTTCTTCTATTTTGTCACTTTTGGCGGAAGCTTTCCTTTTTGATAGTCTTGTGTATGGCATGAGTTTCGCTGCAACGGTCCCACTACTATCTGCCTTTGCCACCATTTTAGTGCAATACTCCTGAAGGTAACGATTCAGCACATTGTCCGAGTTTTCACACTTGACTTTAAACGAGTATGCTCGTTTGATCTCTTCCAAACACGCAGGACATATACGATCTGGTAAACAGTCATTGGCTGATATCTGTAATTTTCATATTATTCGTTATCAGCATTACAAAAACTGCACTCAACTCATATGGAACGACATGATAGTTGCAGTGATATTTAGCACACAATTATGAAAAGGATAACGAATAAAATGAAAATGTTACTGAACCGATAACATTAATCAACACGAAATCACAAAAACATAACAAACACAACAAATAATTAATGCACACACTAGATTTTTGTTAAATTATAAAACACATGTAATGAAAACTTCACTTAATGAATGTTAAAAATTATTGAATGAAGATGATGTCATATACGAAATTAAACACATGAATTGATCACCAAAATAAAACACATTTCATAAATGAAACGGTTTGATAAAACGAAATAAATGGAAATATATTATGTAGTTTTTATATGTGTATACAATATGTAAAATATTTAGTTTATATTTGAAATCCACACTTGACAATTAATTTAGAACAAAAGAATGCTGAAAATATATATGGTTGTAATTTTGAGAGTTTAATACTCAAAACGTTTAGGTATTCACCATTTAATATTAAGCTTTTTAATTTGATGACTGTTTCTTTTTTAAATAAAACAAAAAAGGAATAAACAGAGCTCATAATTAAAGCTGTCCAACATTTACCAAGAATATTTACACATCTAGCGAATGATTCTCTCCTTTTCTACTACAGGCTTGTGGTGGAGTTTAATATCAATTGCGAGATCTTTTAGATCACACAGAGGACCCCACATCTAGTGTACTATATATAGTGGGTAGAACTACATCGAGGCTCCCATTTGTTCATGCCGATTAGTTCACTCGACAAAGTTAACTTTATCGTTCAATTAAATTCACCTAAGCTATCGTACGGATTCAACTTTCGATAAGACGCTTCTTATTGTGTAATGTCTGTAAGTATGGGAAAAGTTGTACAATCATATAAAACATCAAATTTATACTTAAAACGGAGTTGGCGAGTTTTTTTTTAGAAAGGCTATTGCAGCCGTCGAACACAATCCACAAATTCTTATAACTGTATATGTGTGGACTATTTGAGCTTGTTGATAAAGAGATGGCCCTTCAAAGTGAGTTTAATTTAAACCTTGACCTTTCCTCACATTAGCATCACGGTTATTTTCATTGTTTTAAATAATTCTGCATCACAGCGAATTGCAAAAGAGGAATTAACCTGCGCCTTATATATAATAATACAAAAGAGAAGAGGCAGGATAGCTCGATAGACGTAGATAGTCCGAATCATAAGATACTCACACAGTATTCACACTCAACGTAGGCTCCGGAAAAAACCCGAACAGCGTTCAACCACGTCAAAGGCGACAACTTTGATCCTGGCCGTAGTCTTTCAATGGTTTCAACCAGCACTTTGTTTGGAGACACCTGAAGGAAATAGAAAATAAGGATCGTTTCAAACGCTGGAGTATATATCCACGGCTTACACCATTGAAACCATTCCCTAAGGCCTATGAGAAATGGTTTAAATCTTTCATTAACCTAGTCACGAATCAACTTAGAATCTTACAGGATTTCTCACGGGGCATTGAAAACTAGAGAGGACATCTTAAGAAAATGGCGAGGAGAATGGCAAGTGCAGGTTTTGCAGGTTTGCAGATGAGACGCCAGAACATTTTCTGAAGTACTGCAGGGCCCTATTCCGTAGGAGCAGATACAATGTAGGAGCTTACTGTCTAGCAGAGGAACACCTTAGATATCTGGAGCCAGCGAAGATCATTCACTTTCTACAAGAAGTGGGCCTGTTCGAGAAGCTCTATGTACTTCAACGATGTGTGGGGCTCAATAAATGTGTAAAGACTAAAATGCAACCTATCCAATTCATGCAATCTACAATGGTTTGCACCACTTCATTCATTTCTTTTGCGCTAAAGAACTGTATGCCACCGTTCAAGAATTTTAATCGTTCCGATTCCTTGAACGTTAGACAGCATTGGTCACTCCCAACAAGAAATCAGCCCTCTGTGTTCGCCCTCCAGTACATCAAACTTAGGTCTGTTGTTTATTACTGACTACCTCTGCGAGCCCTCTCACCTAGATAAGTTTTGTATAATATTCTTGAATCATCTTCGATATCATAGTTAATGATTGTAGGGCTTTTATAGCTGCTCATCCAATGAAACCTTTTACGAATTCACTGCAGAGTTTTATTCACTCCGAGATGACCTGTTGTGTAACTTCCTCAGTATTTCGGCTACTCTCGTTCCTCGGAACTTTCATCGTTTTGAAGAATTCTTTCCAATAGGCCTTCTTCCAGAACAAGAGAATTCCACTGAACCAATATGCGCTGAATGACGGTGAAAATCTTAATGTTCCCTGCCAGGTAGGTCGTCGATTTTCCTCCGTCTATTGCCGAATCGACTTCAGGTTAGGATCATTCTCCTGCTCTTCTCCGATCCTGGTAGGTGCCCATTCGTGCAGCTTCCTTTGATTCTGCCTTATTGCACTGGGAGCCGTCTACAGGGTACGGTCGTCTAGAAAGGGAGTTGGCATTTCGGTGACTCACGCCAGCTGGATGTTGAAATCGTACTCTTGAATTCGTTCGATCCATTTAGAAATCGGGCCCTCAGGATTGTTGAGCTGCGTGAACCACTTTTACTTTTTCTACAAGAAGTGGGCCTGGTCGAGAAGCTCTATGTACTTCAACGATGTGTGGGGCTCAATAAATGTGTAAAGACTAAAATGCAACCTATCCAATTCATGCAATCTACAATGGTTTGCACCACTTCATTCATTTCTTTTGCGCTAAAGAACTGTATGCCACCGTTCAAGAATTTTAATCGTTCCGATTCCTTGAACGTTAGACAGCATTGATCACTCCCAACAAGAAATCAGCCCTCTGTGTTCGCCTTCCAGTACATCAAACTTAGGTCTGTTGTTTATTACTGACTACCTCTGCGAGCCCTCTCACCTAGTTAAGTTTTGTATAATATTCTTGAACCATCTTCGATATCATAGTTAATGATTCTAGGGCTTTTATAGCTGCTCATCCAATGAAACCTTTTACGAATTCACTGCAGAGTTTTATTCACTCCGAGATGACCTGTTGTGTAACTTCCTCAGTACTTCGGCTACTCTTGTTCCTCGGAACTTTCATCGTTTTGAAGAATTCTTTTCAATAGGCCTTCTTCCAGAACAAGAGAATTCCACTGAACCAATATGCGCTGAATGACGGTGAAAATCTTAATGTTCCCTGCCAGGTAGGTCGTCGATTTTCCTCCGTCTATTGCCGAATCGACTTCAGGTTAGGATCATTCTCCTGCTCTTCTCCGATCCTGGTAGGTGCCCATTCGTGCAGCTTCCTTTGATTCTGCCTTATTGCACTGGGAGCCGTCTACAGGGTACGGTCGTCTAGATAGGGAGTTGGCATTTCGGTGACTCACGCCAGCTGGATGTTGAAATCGTACTCTTGAATTCGTTCGATCCATTTAGAAATCGGGCCCTCAGGATTGTTGAGCTGCGTGAACCACTTTTAGTTGCTGGCATCAGTATCAAGGATGAAGCTCCCTCTGGTAGTTGATATCCTAGTATTGACGCCGTGTTAAATGTCCCTTCAGAGTTTCAAAAGCCGTTTGACAGTCTTTATCTCAACGGAGAGCTCTTGTTTTTTTCTGCGAGTCGAGTTAGTGACTGGGCAATATCCGCAAACTTCCTGATGAGCCTTCGATAGTACGTGCATAGCCCAAGGAAACTCTTGACTGTTCATTGTCGGTTGGTTGTGGCCATTGTTGAACGAAAGCAATTTTCTCTGGATCCGCTGTCACTCCTTCATTGCTTACTATATGACCTAGGTAGTTAACTTGTTTTTGGAGTGACTAACATTTATTTCTTTGGGTGTAACACGAGCTGGGCAGCTTGAAGTCGTATGAAAACATCTTCTAAATTCTTCAGGTGCTCCTCAAATGTCGTACCTAGTACTACGATATCGTCCAAATAAACCAAGAATGCCTTCGATGATAATCCTCCCCCGACAATTTCTATCTATCTTTCAAATGTCGCGGGTGCACTACAGAGCCCGAAAGGCATAAAGTTGATATGCTATAATGCGGTTCCAGTGATAAACGCTGTTTTCTCTTTGTCTTCTGGTTCCATCTCAATTTGCCAATAACCAGACTTCAAGTCGAAAGTGGAAAACTGTGTGCTGCCGGCCAAAGTGTTATGCGTATCATCGATTCGAGGCAGAGGATAACTATCTTTCTTTGTAACGTGGTTCAGCTAGTGATAGTCCACGCAGAACCTCGTACTTCCATCCTTTTTCTTGACTAGCATCACGGGAGACAACCATGGTCTGGTAGATGATTCTGTCATTTTCTCTTCTGCCATTTCCCGAATGATGCTTTCAGCTTCTTCTTTTTTTTATTCGTAGTAGTCTTTGAGTTGGTTGTCTCATTGGCTTGACATCACAGTGTCGATTTTGTGTTGATGGCTAATGTTCCTCCAATCCTTCCACCTTTTGGTACGAATCGGACCCGATACTGCAGGATAATTCCTTCATTTTCCTTTTCTCAGCTCAATTCAAGGATTGAACAGCTAGTGACTTCATCTGTTCAAATCGGTCAGTGAAACTGTCGGTTGTCACTGTGAGAGGAACTATAGACGTGGCTGATACGCAAGATCCAATCTTGATTTCTTTCTAGGTGGTAATTGGATAATCGTTCACATTTATGACACACTGGGATTTCCTTGGCTGACATAACTAATCCCTGTCCAATCAGTACTCCTCTTCCAAACTCTTCGTCATGATTCTATAGCTCCATTGTAATCGGTGTACCTTCTTCCATGATTCCCTGTAGTTGCGCTACTAACATGGTTTCACTTCGTGCAGGTAGAACAGCATTTTCCTGTATGGATGCCAACTCTGTACTGCCTTCATATGGATGGAGGAATACCTCATCGGAATCCACTTTAATGGTTTTGATTCTAAAGTCCAACTGGACCCGACCTGTTCTAGTTTCCCCAGTGAATGGGATTCTTGGTCTGTCGGAGTCCTGAGATACTTACATTACCTGCGTCCATTCCCTAGCTCGCCATAATTCCAGCATTGATCTTCTTTGACGCTTTTGATGCCTTTTTTTGTTGCCTTCCCCGCCTTCTTTTTGAATGGTCCTGACTTTGTTGTTTCCTGAAGCCTTCGTAGCTGCTTCGTATTTGAGAGCAGCAGTCAATACATCGACCAATGTTTTGGGATGTGGTAAACGAAAGGTCCGCTGCATATTGGAGTCCCGTAATCCCTCAATAAAGGCCTGGATGCTCAAACATTCTATCATGTTCTCCCCAGTGCTAATGGACAGGCGAATTCAACTAGTCGGGCAATATCCACCTCGTATTCTTGAACGGTTTCGTCACGCTTCTGTCTTCGTTTCTTCAGCTGGAAATGGTACATGCGTTCTAGATGTTGACATATCGCATGTCCATTCGCTTCTTTCATCAGTTTCTTCAAGGGGTGTCGCCTGAAGGACGTCTAAGGCGTCTTCCCCAAACGCGATGGTTATTTCACTGTTTTCTCCTTATCGGACCGATTATTGGCTCTCAACTGCTTCAAACTATTTTACGTAATTGGTACACGACGTCTATCCATCGAACGTTCGGGCCTTGACTCGTGCAGAATTGCTAGTATTTCTGACCTTGGGGAGCATATCTGGTCTGCAGTGTTGTATGTTATTTGCTCATTTTCTTTTCTTCTGCCGCCGTTTATTGTGATCTTGACTCTGCCATCTTTCCATTGTTGTAATCTTATTCTCAATATCAGTTTTTAGAGGAGAACGTCAGCAGTAATGTCGTTTTGCATTGATGAGATATCAGCAGAAATCTTGTCTTCCATAAATGTCCAAGTCAGCACAAATATAGTTTCATAGCAGAGATTCCCTTGTTTTTCTTATTTATTTTCAATAGCCCTTGAATTCATTTTAACGGGTGGGACAATTTATAAATTATATCTCAATTTATAAATTATATCTTAGTCTATTTCCACGCTACTCTATTTACAGCTGCAATGTGCCTCTCTTACGGTCCGTCTACTGTCCAAACTCCCGCGGGCTAATGTGATTTGTTTTCTTAACTTCTCGAGTATTCTATTCGAGAAGCAATAGATGCTCAGCAGTGTAGAATTTTCTGGAATCATAGACAAGGGCGGCTTCTAAAATATTGAGTAATACAGGGCTCGATGATTTTGTGATATTGCCCCTTCTTAACACGGGAATTTTTGTGAAGCCGGAACTAGATGCCTACATCGGCAACTGTTGTCGACTAGCATTCCTGATGAAAGCAATCCTCTAATAATCTGGGCAAAAAAGAGAGCTGAATATTTACTTCTGTCAATCGGCTTTCCTTTAACTAATGTAGGACGGTATTCTTTATTTGGGTACAGGGAGATAGTGCCAAGAATTTTTTCTGGTGTTCTAAAGTGGAGTCCCAAATGTTGACGATAGTAAACTGATTCTTCTACTTCTTAAAACCAAGGATCTAGATCAGATCCAAATGAGAATGAGGTCGAAATAAGAGGGTACTGGAAGACCCTGGCTTCTCCCATCTAACCTTAAAGCTAATCAATAAGAGAATAATTTAAAGCTGAAGGCTGAAATTTGTTTTAAACTAAAAATTTAGTATCATCCAAATTTTTGTCCAATCGTTCCATTGGAAAAAGGAGCAACCTTACATATACGAGGGCCCAGAAAGTAGCAGACGTTTTGAAATAAAAAATAAACGAATTTTCATTACATGCTTTTTGGATGTAAACTCTTAGGCTATTTTTCTGCATAATCGCCATTTAAATAAAGGCATTTATCATAACGCGGTATAAACTTTTCAATACCCTCTCTGTAGAAATCTGCCACATCTGAATTCAACTACGAGTTTACATCGGCATGCAATTCAGCGTCAGTGTCAAAGGGTTGCGTAGCGAGCTACGCCTGCATCGCTGGGAAGAGATGGTAGTCGCTCGGAGCCAAACCCGAGGTATATGGCGGATGATTGAATATTTTCCATCCAAAACACTCTCTTGGGTACGATTGGCCGTGGACGAGCGTTGACGTGGAGAAGCAAAACTTTCTTGCTAAATTTTTTATCGTGCGTCTTAATTTTCCGAGTGTTTTCCTCAACAAAAACGTTATCACAGCCCGCACTTCACAACCGGTAGGATTCTCAATTGCAGTGCTTATTTTAACACTCCTCTGTATACAAAGTATGATAGGCACGATGCGCAAGCTACCACGGCTGGTTACGTACTGAGTGTAAGAAGACTCGGAACGCCAACATGGTGGCGCCAGACCCTCCACTGCAGCCGCAGGCCAAAACGTCGGCAACTTTCTGCACAGCAGACGTATTATTAAGGCATTCTTTCAAATTTAATTATAAAATCTCTTTTGCCCCAGCACACTCTCGCTTTAAAACCACAATTTTAAATTATAATTAGTATTGGATTAATATCCATACATTTTAATGAATTCAAACATTTATTTATTCGAATACGTATCTACTCAGATTTGTGGAGTCGGCATATAACGGATCAGAAGTCAGAAATTATCTACATGGGACACATTTGAATGCTCGAATGTATTAAGTTATTATGCTTAATTCTCGCGCCTTATCGGCTATGTGGACGATGTTGCGGCGCTAGTCACTGGACACAAAGTTGAACAAGCGCAACTCAGGCTGTATTCACGAATGCGCCAAATGAGGGACTCGATGTCTGCTCACGGGTGTAGCCTAGCATTGGAGAAATCCCCAGGGTAAGAATGATCAGTATCACATTTTTTGCATGTACAAAATTGAAAAAGCAGGGCGGTGACCTCACGAAAGAAATAGAAGAGCTCTCTTCAAATAGTCTAATCGGAGAGATTCTCTGATCAACTGGCAAATCGAACCATGTATCATATTACATTCGTGCAGTTTTAACCCCAAAGCAAGAATAATCAGTATCGGGCAAGTGCTGATCGAATCAAATGCAGCAGTAAAGTACCTCAGCTTCCCTGCAGAGCGAATCAGTGGACAGGAATACCCTTGGAGGCTAGCATTATTTGGGGCTGGTCTGGCTCTGAGCACCTGTCCCCATAAGGAGTTCTGTCAACCCCCACTGGCCTCCCTGCTCTGCAAAGTAACCATGGGACCAAAAAGGCGACTACACGCACGAACGAATCAAACTGGAGTATTCTCAACTAAAAAACTTAAAAATAAATCAGCAAAAATAAAAAAATCCGAAAAAATGAGTAAAACTACCACCGACGACGGAGCCACGATGTTAACAGCAAATTGAGAAAGGTACCAACGACGATAACCTCTCTTATGAAAGCAAATCGCAAAGTACAATTGCCGTCCAGCGCCACCAAGAAGAAAGGTTAATCCAGAAAGCGGGAGACATTCTAAAAAGAATAAAATCGGCATGCGATTCGAGAAAAATCAGCAAATATGTAAAGAATTGGCTCCTTGAACACAGACAGTCAGAGAGTCTTGTCCACACTGAGATTCCAGCGGCGTTCGGGCGCAGAAAAAAATGATGCGAACGCCAGAAAGTCCTGATAAGGAAGAGCGGGAAACTGCAGGACGCGCCAGATGTTCGAACGGTGGGGGAAAATATAAAGAACAACCAGAATTCGATGGTTACTGCTGCGATTGCAACCGAAGCGACCGAAGCAAGGATCTTAAATCCCGAAATAGTAACGAACCATTTTGAGGTCCACAAAGTGATCACGGAAGAAAAAGAAAGGAGTGACCAGACAAATAAAGCGCTGTTGTGTGGTTTCACCGCCACGTCGCAAATGTGGCGGAAGTACTGTACTCGGCAACTGAAGAAAGGTGGTCGCAAAGTACAATTGTCGTCCAGCGACATGAAGATCTTCTAAAAAGAATAAAATCGGCATGCAACTCGGCAAAAATCAGCAAAGATGTAAAGAATGGGCTCCTTAAAACTATAGGAGCTCCATGACCGCATAGGGCATTACTGGAGGGGCTGGTTAAAGACCGAAGGGGATCAGAAGGCTGAAGAAGAGCAGAAGGCTAAAGAAGCGCTGAGAGCTAAACCAAAACGACACGCGTAGATAGCTCCACCCTCAAAAATCAATAAAAGAATGGCATCTGGCCCAACTGAAGGAGATCGGGATAAAAGGAGGAAGGAGAAGGCATTTTATGGGCGTGGAACGCCAGACCGCGGGTCCCAGACAGTGCTGTCTAAAAAAGCAAAGAAAGCCGCAAAGAAACTCCTTCAAAACGTGCCAAAAAATAAGGTTCACATAGACGCCCAGCAAGAAAAAGACCTGACCCGAAACAGAAGAGAAAAGGCCACGACGAAGGCATTGCTCGTAATACCTCAAGATGGTCGATCCTACGCAGAAGTGTTATGAGGGGAAATGTAAGACACTGATATTAAAGCAGTACGACCAACCCGGTCAGGCGACATACTGGTCAAAATTCGAAACAGAGGCCCACAATAAAGAAGCATTCTGCGACGTCGTAAAAAAAGGTCCGAGGCAAAAGCGCAACTGTAGCCTCGCTCGAGCCGATAGCAACGATTGAAATAAGAGATATTGACTACGTCACGGACTTTGCCGAGATAGAAGAGGCCATCAAAAGGGAACTCCCTAGCGCAGGCACGATAAAGCCGAGGCTGATACCAGAAAACCATAGGGGACAACTCATGACCATCATTGAAGGAAAGGAGGTGTAAGTAGGTTTTGGTAGCAGAGCTGTAGGTGTGTTATTGGCATTTTCCGGCAGTAAATCCAATGTGCGACCCCTAGACTATTTGCTATCATTTGGTCGCTGCGATGATGGCTTTGCTTTCAGCACAACAGCCTCTTTCAGGTCGCTTCGCTTGGAGATAGTTAAAGTATCATTATCTTGTTGAAATGTACCTGTATTGGTAATCGAGAAGGTGATATGGTCAGTACTACTCTGCTACAAAATCCTACTTACATTTTTTAGTGGTAGTCGCTTATACTTATTGTAAAAGGCTGATGTAAGAGGATGAAGATGAGTTTTTCGCGCCTGATAACAGATGTGATAGTAATAACCATTCCGCCGGAATGGTAATGTAAAACCCTACATTGTTTCGAAAACTGCAACAGACTCTTGAAACGGATTCGACCTATGATAACGACCTCGCAACCCTAAAGGACTATAGTATTCGATCCTGGATTGCCTGATCACTGAACAACGCTGGCGCTGTTAAGGACCTTCTACAACAAGCCAGTAAATTTAAATTAAATTTAAAACATGAGTTGATACACAATATCCCAAAGTGGGAAGCCTGCTAGAAAGCGAGAATTCGGAGCGGCCTTTATTGTGTATAGGGAATTCAAATCGCGCTTGTAATGTGACGCCTACGCCCGGGAATCGAAGTGATTCCGATCCCGAACCCTTGCAACCGGCCAGATGGATATGTCCTCGAAGTGCCAGCGGACTTCATCTGTCGTGCGGATATCGTTGTGCAGAAAATAATTTTTTTTTCTGTCCGAATATTTCGATCTGTGGAGATAAATATTCGAAATATAGAATTAATCCCAAACCCCGGCACATTTCGAGACATAGCCATCTGGAAATGCCCCTCCACCGTGGCCATCGAGAAAACTATGCCACTGGCGACAACTGGAGAGGCACATTGCCGCCATATGGCGTACCACTCCACACACAGATGTTTTGTCCGAGGTGACAACCTGGGATTTTGACAGCCACATGGCGGCGAAGAAAAAGAAAAGTACTTTTTGTGGTGATCGATAGTTTGCGATCGTGTTTTGGCTGTCTAGAACATTTTAAGTGCTTTTCTGCCTCTTAACGTGCTTTGATTGACGATCGTTTGTGTGTAGGACTCGGTCGGAGCGAGGTGTACTCAAGAGGGCTGCACGTGGAACATCCAACCCTTGAGAACTTCAACGGAACATTGCCTCAGGCTAGAACAGATCGTGACGCATATTTCGAACCGTCGAACCTCCATCTGCAACCAGCAGTCCAAGTCGCGTTGATCAGATCACTACGACTCCAGTCTTATCCTCATCGAAAGTAAACCGACGGAAGGGTCGGGCTTTCAGGTTTGATGCATCTGGAGTTGAACCTGAAAATGAAGGACCATACGATCTACAATCAGCTAAACTTGCGCTAGACAACTTTTCCGATTCTGTCAAAACCTCGAATCAGCCAATGGAGGTAGAAACTTCCAAAGAAATTGAGGAAGACGTGGCTTCAGTGTCAGAAAAAGACTCGACAAATATTTCCAACTCAACGTTACCCAATGCTCACACTGAAGATCCCAATTCCAGGCTGACTCCTAAGGACACTTTCGAATGCAAATCCTGCGGAATCTACTTCCTTGATGCTGTTCTGCATACGATCCACATGGGATACCATAGCTGCGACGATGAGTTCAAATGTAACATGTGCGGCGACAAATGTGGGGATCGATTGACTTTCTTCGTGCATATTGAGCGGTTTCCGCATTCATAGGAAAGTGCAAGGATTGAGGTATTGTAATTTCTTTTCAATAGAAATTAAGCATACAAATATTTGCCATAGTTTAGAAAGATTATTATAAAAGTTGATTCAGAACCCTTATTTATTTGACACAAAAATAAATGCCGTGCCATTTTCGGAATATGAGCGCTAGTGGGGATACTTTTGAAACGGACGTTTTAAGCATTTATTAAAAATTCCAGATCTTGAATCGATTTTGAACGGCACTATATCCTTGCGTAGAATGCCTTTTTGATGATTTCTAATAATTGATTGATTTAGTTTAAACATTGCAATTGAAATTTGGCTCTGTTTTGTCTTACAATTCCCTGAAGAGATTTAATTGTATTTCATAACAAACTGTAATTCTCTTTAAATAATTTCTCTCAATTTGGTTTGCAATCTGATACAAGCCCGTCGACAATTTTAATAAATGCTTAGCGGCCCCTTGCTTATGTTTTCGACGTCTTTAAAATTGCTCTCAGATACTCTAATGAATAAATACTCGCACTGGAAATCAGCTAAGAATCTAAATCTAAATCATTCAAATCTTTTGCCATAAAATTTAAAATTTTACGAAACTTTATGTGTAAGAAATATTTTTAAGTACGTATGAATAATTATTAATTCAGTTAAGTTCAAAATACTACCTATAATACTAGTTGTATGTTGCAAATTTATTTCTAAGGATGTTTAGCTTTTAAATTGGTATCCATTGTCGTATTTGATAGATTGAGCAGTTTATTATAATTTCAATCCTGCAGTACTAATGAAACTAGTATTTTAGTAGGGAAATGGAATCATTTCAGGGTTGAAAGATAAATTGCTTGTGTAATTTATTAGTCTGTTCTTATAAGAAAAAGAAAATAATTCATTTCTTCAGCAAAATATCAAATATTATTTCCGAAATTTCTTCATTATTAAGTATGGCAACATAACCACACACATTTTTACATTTTTTATATTAAAAATATTTTATTACGTTTTGTCATGTTCTTAGATAAAGGCATAACATTTTTGTGATAGGGCATAATCGCGCTTAGTTAGTTTCTACTTTCTTTCTTTTCCTTTTTGCTTGTTCTTGAATGCACTCCGGATAAAGATATTTGATTTTTAATTTGATAAAGAAAGGAAATAAAGATTTTACGTTTTTCGTTGCGATTAGTTACAAAAAAAAATAAATAAATATGACGATAACAGTGATAAAATAGTAAATTTATCGAAAATGGAGACTGCGATGCTCCTAGCGTTAATGTGGAAAGTTAAACATTTTTAAACGCTGATGAAAATTGCACGTAGGAAACGAATTTTGTGCCGTCGAATGAACGTAACGCATTATTATACAGGCTTTGCGATGAGTAGAGGATTTTAAATAGCATTTTGAAATGCACAGAGTAGTGTTTATTTGATGAAGTACTTTTTCAATTAACATTCAATTATTTTTCGCACTTAAAAGTAAATGTTTCTATGGATAAACTAAATTTGATTTAAGATTTCTTAGCAAGGCATATTTCTATACATTTTTTTTAATTTTTGTTTATTCATGTAAGAATTTTAATGAAGAAAAGACTGTAATCATTATCTTGTGCGTATGTTTTCGAGACAACAATTTAACTTGAAGAAAATTTAATGAATAAAAATGAATTGCTAGATAACACACGACTTTCCTTTTCAGGGGCTCGTTCTTTTTCAGCGTGAAAGGGAAGTGCAGGGTAGGTATGCCGTCGCGAGGTTAGGGTTTCGACAAATCCGCTGAAGTCGGTTTCGCGTCGCGCGCGGTACGCGGTACCTTTGATTGTTTCGTCATTTCATTAGAGTAGTTTTCGTCGGGTTAAGTTCGAGTAGCATATTTTTCGGTACCGCGTCGGTGAATCGGTAACGCGCCTATGGGATTTTGTAGCGTTTTTGATTTGAGATCTGTGGATAGATTACATCCAGAATTAACGTAATGTAGGTTTCTCGTTCTGGATGAGTAATTGTTGACGCGTTTGGAAAACGGGCAAGTTCAGGTGACTGAAATATTGTAATTGAGCGTAATCCATTCGGAGACCCGCGACCGAAATCCTCTCCGAACTAGCTGGCCGACAAGCAGTCACCGCATGAATGGGTTACGGTGCACGGATTGGTTGACCTGTTGGTACCATCCGTTGGCACTACTCAGACTTAACGTCTAGAACCGATGAGAGGTCGGTTCCGCGTTCGATCTGAAAGTAGAAAATCATTACACGCTTTATAGATTTTAAGGCAGTAAATAAACGATTGTGTGCGATCCGTATAAGAGCGAAATGTTTGGCTGATAAACATACACGCCCCGACAGAAGAAAAGAACGAAGAAACGAAAATAACGAAGAAACGAAAAGAACGAAGAAACGAAAAAACGTTCTACAATCACCTGGAAAGACTATTCGATGCATTGTCCACAAATGATACAAAAATAATTCTGGGTGATTTCAACGCTAAGGTTGGCAATGAACTATCTCATCGGAGAACGACTGAAGGATATAGCCTCTACGAACAAACAAATAACAACGGCCAGCGCCTGATTGACTTTGTACGTAGCAGAAATCTAGTCAGTCATACGTTCGACTTGTTCGAATAATTCTGGAAGCCAAGATTCGATTTGACTATTGAATTCAAGAGTCCTTAGAAGAGTTCAAATCCAAGTCATGATCTGAAAATAATTTGTTGACCTTGCCCTCATATAGAACTACTAACATAAGTTGCTGTGGCGAACAGACGCACAGACTAACAGATACAGATTTTAATAGGAATTAGTAAAAAAAAAATCTACAAAATCCTAATACTTGAATTAAATTTTATCCTTTATAACCTAAAAGAACCCTGCTTTAGGGAAACAAACTCGAGGTTCCATATTATGGCATTATCCATTGTTTAATTCAAATGTAAGCTTATATAGATAAATCTTCGTCTGCGAGCAAGCCTTCATATGCCGAAATTATTAAAAATTCTACTTCTCCATCAGAGCATCGGTCAAATACAATATAGCAAAAAGGGATTATAATTAAGCCTAGAAATCACTCTTTCTCAGAAAAAAAACACTGATTGATTTTAAGTCGAAGATCAGGCCATCAAAATGTAAAATTCCTCTTCAACTAATGCGGCCTATTCGTAATGGTGGGGCTATTATCAAAACATCGACCAATGAAAACGCTATTTCGCTCTCTAATATAGCAATGGAGGCAATGAAAGATGCGTATGATATTGCTGACATTCAGATTGCGACAGCGTAGACTTGTCATCAATGGTCTAGAAAAACAATATTCAAATGAGGAATTAAGAAATAAGATCCAATCATTAAATCCCAGTATAGAGGAGCGAGATTCTATGGAACTTGTACATGCTAGGCGGACAAGAAATGGAAAGTGGTTACACATCATCCAGGTAAATGGGAGTATGTATAAGAGGCTTGCAAATAGATACGTTAATATAGATTATGGATCATATTTTGTGAAGGAAGACTTTAACGTAACGAGGTGTTATAAATGTCAAAAATTCAATCACAAAACATCAAAATGTGAATGGGAGCAAATATGTGTAAAATGTGGAGGAAAGCATGACCTAAAGGACTGCAAAAGCACGATTAAGAAGTGCACCAACTGTATTGGTAGCAATAATAATGCTGATCATTCTCACAGAGCTGACTCGGTAGAGTGTCGGAGCCTCAATGCAGTTTATTAATCGCCAGGAGGAGCACCGACTATAACTGCGGTGATTGCTAATCTTTCAAATCAATCAAGTGGAACAAATTTAACACTCATGTATGCTAATATAAGAAGCTTAAGACACAAGCTAAATGATATTCAGATTTACCTGCAGCAAAATGCTGGCCTAGATTTAATTATTCTCAATGAAATCTGAATTTACCCAGAAGAAGCATGATTTTACAATATTGAAGGATATAATGCGGTATTCTCCTGCAGACCTGGAAGAGGTGGAGGTACAGCAATGTACGTAAAAAATACAATCAATTTCGTTACCAAGAGAGTGACGCCTCATAAATATAACGTTATAATAATTGAAATACGTCATGCAGGCAAAAAAAATAAAATTAGGGACGTACTCCAACCCCAATCGTATGAATGCGCAAGATTTTTGCACAGTACTAGATACATTATTCTCAACTGAAAAAAAAATTTAATCACAGTAGCGGACACAAACATTGATGCGCTAATTGAATCACCAGAATCAAGGGTTTATAAGGATACGCTAGAAACGAATGGAGTGATAATCATAAATAACATCAAAATTACTCGCCCAGGGTCAAATACCTGCCTGGATCATATAGTAACCAATGATTTAAAAGTCGCTGTAAGCATGGCATACACATTTGAGTACTGGCCGGAGCTGGATCACCGTGTGTTAAAAATAGCTATTCAAAAACAAACCCTGAACAAACAGAAGCCGACATACAAAACGTTCAGATATCTAAACAAGGAACCTTTTAAATCAAACAAACGAGAATTACTGAAAAAGCGGAAACCAAGTAGTATTATTGAACTCAAAAATATCATCATATCTGCTAAGCAAAGCTCTTCAATTGAGAAAAAAATCAGGTTTCGACAACGGACTTGCATAACGAAAAAAGTAATTGATGCAAGTATTAAAAAAAGGACGGCATACATGGACTACAGGAAGAACAATGGAAACCAGGCTTTCAAGTTTGTATATATGCAAGCGAAAAAAGAATCGAAACGACCGGTGAAAGCGGCTAATGTCTCATATTTCTCAAGAAGAATGGAAACAGCGGCTGACAACTCCCATGAAATATGGAAAATAATAAATGAGGTAAAGGATAACTCTTCACCCCGGGGTATATCACAAAACTTTCAACTGAATCCTAATGGGCCCTCTAATACATCGTGTCCACGTGACGCGTGGAAGAATCACTAAAGAAATCGCTGCCAGTTCAACAAGCAATTTAAATACTACAAATATCTCAATAAATTCCATCCTTCACATTCATCAAACAAATAAAAGGGAAATCTTAAATGTAATCAATGGATTGAAAAAGAATACAGCGCCAGGCATCGATAGCATCACAATGAATGAGATTAGTATAATAAAGGAGGACAAAGCCGAGCTCATGGCAAAATTTATAATAAATGTGCATAATGGGTCATTTCCGGAAGAAGAAAAACTTGCAAAAATATATCCTATATTTAAGGGTGTTGATCATCTCGACCCGAATAACTATCGCCCGATTGCGCTGCTGACGGGATTTAGTAAGATATTTGAAAAAATACAAAACAATCGATTGACTCCATTTTAGTTGAAAAGTCTATCGTAAGCCAACATTTGTTTGGTTTTCAAAAGAACAAGAGTACTTTGGATGCCCTACATTCTGTTACACGTTTTATCACTCTAGGACTTGAATGAGGTGATTATGTCATCGCAATCTTTGTGGATTTGAAAAGAGCGTTAGATACAGTTGATCATGACCTCTTGCTTCGTAAACTTGAATCGTATGGTATTCAGGGTAGTCCTCTCTGGAAGATCGCAGAGAGCTTTAATCAACAATGTTCTAAGCGATCGAGCACCTACGAAAACAGGAGTTCCCCAAGGCTCAATACTGGGCCCAACGTTGTTCCTGCTATACACAAATAATCTAAATACATGTGGGCTGACGGGAGATCACACATTATATGCTGATGACACAGTTCTACTTTATTCAGGACGAGACAAAACTGCCATTGAGAACACTATCAACGAGGATCTAGGAAAATTCCATCAGTGATTAATCGAAAACAAACTAGTATTGAACACTACAAAGACAAAATATATTATTTTTAAGCAAAAGAAAAAAGGAGACATACGTGGGTCATTCAACAAGTACTTAGCCTCACCGCCCGATGGCGCTGCTATTACAAAAGAGTTTTACCATCGTGCAGTACATTCAACAAAACTATTGAAGGGAATTGACTGAAACTTTGATAGTAGGCTACTAAAAGAATGTACTGCACGATGGTAAAACTCTTTTGTAATAGCAGCGTCATTGGGCGGTGAGGCTAAGTACTTGTTGAATGACCCACGTAGATGTTGAACTAAATATTAACGGCGAAAAATTTCAGAGTGCTAGAAATGAAATACCTTGGTCTTATCATAGACCATCGTATGACCTGGTTGCCACACATAAATAGCTTAAGGATGCAATTAGCCCCAATAATAGGCTTGTTAAGGAGATATGAGTCTTTTCCAATGCACATCAAGAAACTTGTTCTAAATGCATTTGTCCTGACGAAATTACATTACATTACATATTACTTATTTGGAGTCAATCAGCAAAGCAACATTTAAATAGTATATCCAGGCTGCTGACCAAAGCGTATAAAAACATTCTGAAACTGCCAATGCTTACTCAAACTAGTTTGGTTTACCAATTAGCAAAATCATTAACATTTAGTGAAATACGTATAACGGAGAAAGCTAAGTTTATCTACAAAAATTTAAAAACTTGGATCGGAACGAACACCATTAATTAAGGTATCACAGAAGATCAACCCATATAATGCGAGGAATGCAGATCAATTCGTAATACCTTTTGCCAGAACGAATCGTGTAAAGAACAATGCATCGAATGATGCTCTGCGTATATATATAACAATCTACCAGAAATGGTTAAGAAAGCAAGCTCACTTTTGATATTTAAGAAAAGACTAAGGGAGCATTTAATGAGCACTGATTGAAGCGTGGACCTGTGATTCTGCTTCTATCAGCCCAGTATTTTAGGGCGTTTTTGACCTTATCGGCGAGATTAGTTTTTTTTTTTTTTTTTTTAATGCATCGTATTATATTGAATGTTTTTTTTTATCTCTGAGAGCTGATCATGATTTTGGGACTAGATGTTCATGAAAAGGATTAGTTCACATTATATTGTGTGCCCCCTTACACCGATGTATTAAACATTGTCTGGGTGGCACAAAGGACGAAGCGACGTAATGTGAATGCAGATCACACGAGCGTTGTGCGACGAAGAAAGAGTGATGGAGAGTGTGGTAGGGAATGCAGGTCATTAAAAAAAATGGAATTGTTAAGGAAACGTTGTACAGGCAGAAATATTCTACTATCAGAAGGTTTTTGTACTCAACGTAGGATATGCAGACACCAAAAGGAAATCATTGACATGTACACACACAAAATACTCTGTTTAAAGAATCCATTTTTATTGGGTAGTCCGATATTTCATGTCGTGAACTGCATATTTCATGTCTTGAACTGCATATTTCATGTAGTAGTGATTGCGTGGCTTATATTATATACTATTTTACAGATTAGACTTTAGACTAAAAACAAGTTGGTTAAAAATAAACTTGAAAATGGACAATCAAATAGAACTTATCGGCATACTCATATCTCATTGTTTTACTTCCGAAAGGACAAAAATACGGTGCAAGCTCGAAAGAAATTGTGTGATGTTTCCGGTGAGGACTGCCTTACTGAACGCCAGTGTCAGCGTTGATTTGCTCACTTTCGTTCTAGAAATTTTAATGTGTAAGTTGCACCAAATACTGGTCTTGCACCACATACTGGTCTTGTAACACATACTGGTCGTCCAATCACTACTGATGACGACAAAACAAAGGCGTTCATCGAAACTAACCGGCGTATGAAAACTCAAGAGATGGCAAAGAAGCTCGAACAATTGAATTCAACCGTTTACTTGCCCTTACAACAGCTTGGTTACGTAAACAAACTGATGTTTGGATCTGTCACGAAATAAAGGAAATCTACCTCACCAAACGCATTAACATATGTGATTCTTTGCTGGATCGTAACCAAACCGGTGATGAAAAATGGATTGTTTACGATAACGTAGTCCGAAAACAATCATGGACCAAACAAGATGAGCTCCCACAATCGACATCCAAAACCAATATTTACCAAAAGAAGATTATGCTTTCTGTGCGGTGGGATTACAAAGGTATGAGGGCGGTCCCAAAGTACCCGACCCGACAAAGAAAACACTAAAAAAAATTGCGAAAATGTTTTTTTATTTTTCAGCATATTCTCCTTTCAGCTCGATACACTTTTCTCAACGATGTTCCATAGCTTCGATACCCGCTTTACAGTAGGAACCGTCAAGCTCCTCAAAATAGCTATTAACCGCAGACTCTACCTCTTCATTGTAGACAAATCTTTTGCCGCCGAGCCATTTTTTCAAATTTGGCAAAAGAAAATAATCCGAGGGAGCCAGATCTGGCGAATAGGGTGCGTGAGGAAGCAATTCGAACTTCAACTCATTGTTTTTAGCCATCGCAATGACGGCACGTGTGGACTGGTGCGTTGTCGTGATGAAACAACACTTTCTTTTTCGTCAGATGGGACCGTTTTTTCTTGATTACATCACTCAAACGCTGCAATAAGGCTAAATAATATGCGCCGGTGATTGGTTTTTCTTTTTCGAGATAACCAATAAATATTATTACATGCGCATCCCAGAAAATGTATGCCATGAGCTTGCCAGCTGACTGAACTGTCTTTGCTTTCTTTGGAGCCGGTTTCCCCTTTTCAGTCCACTGCTTTGACTACTCCTTTGTCACAGGTGTAAAATGAGGGACCCATGTTTCGTCAATGGTAATAAATCGACTCAAAAACTCGGCTTTATTGCTGCGAAACATTGTCAAACACTCGATGGAAACATCCTCATGTTCATGTTTGTGCTCCATTATGAGCAAACGCGATACCCATCTTGCGCACAGCTTTCTCATGTCCAGCACTTTTTGAAATGCCTGCCATGTCTTCTATTTCGCGCACTTTTATTCGACGGTCATCCAATAACATTTTGTGGATTTTCTTCACATTTTCTGACGTAGTGACCTCACTTTGTCGACCACTGCGGTGTTCATCTTGGCAGCTTGTACGACCTCGCTTAAACTCAGCTACCCAATATTTGACCGTTGTTGACGAAGGAGCAAACTTCCCCAGAGTAGAACCCAACTCGGCTTTGATTTCGATTGGACTCATCTTGTAAACGAAGAAGCAAACTTCCCCAAAGTAGAACCCAACTCGGCTTTGATTTCGATTGGACTCATCTTGTAAACGAAGGAGCAAACTTCCCCAGAGTAGAACCCAACTCGGCTTTGATTTCGATTGGACTTGGACCTTTCAAATGAACGTATTGTATCACATAACGATGCTCGATTTTTTCCATATTTACAAATTGACTGAGAGCGTTCACTTTGGATGTCTGTAAAAAAATAATAATAACCGTACCGTTATGAATTTTTCACATTAAGTTGTTGAAAGGTGGTATTGTCAATCGCAGTAATTGTTTTTTTGACTACCTGTATTCGTAAGTCAGGACGGATACTTTTGGGACTGCCCACGTATAGTCTACTTTAAGCTGCTTCCAAGAAACCAAACTATTGATTCGAATGTCTACTGTCGTCAAATATCGAAATTAATCGAAGAAATCAAGAAAAAACGCCCTGAACTGGCCAATCACAAAGGCGTGATGTTCCATCATGATAACGCCAGACCCCACACCTCTTTGATAACCCGTCAATAATTAATGGAGCTCAATTGGGAACTGATGCCGCATCCACCCTATAGCCCTGACTTAACAGCCTCAGACTATCATTTGTTTCGCTCCCTTTAAAACCATTTGAATGGCAAAACTTTCTTTTCCGATCATGCTGTTAAAAATGAGTTGTAGTTCGCGTGTAGCGGTTAGAGCACTCATCCCGTAAGCCGAAGGTCTCTGGTTCAACTCTCGTTGACGGCAACGAGATTTAGTTCGAATGATTCTTTAGACGGACTATAAGCCCGTTCAGTTATGATACGTGCTGATCTAAAAATCAGACCGTATGGCAGCTGGGTGGACCCACGGCCAAAGCGTGATACTGACCATATCACCTTGTGAAGTGCCGACACATTCGATCATAATAATGAGATACTCTATCTATCTCTAAGCGAAGGTCTGAAAGGGACTGTAGTGCTACAATTTAATTTTAAAATTTAAAAACGAGTAGGACCAGTTATTGGCTTTTAAAAACCAAAGCTTCTTCGAACGTGGAATTTTTCAATTTACTGAAAGATCGCAAAAGGTCATCCAACAAAATGGTCAATACATCACTAATTTATATTTGTTGTTAATATAAATAAATTTACTTTGATAAACATGAAAAACAACGACATTAACTATCGAACAACCCACATTTCACTTTAGGCAGCCGCTTTTTATTGCTAGTATTATTAATATTAGTGACTGAATAGGATTTGAAACATATTTATGTTATTGGCCTGGTCTGAAAATTTCCAAAAGATCCAAAAAAATTGTAGTCTGGTTTTATAAATCTCATGTAGTTGTAGTTTTAAAAAATTCAAATGTCGTTAACTTCTGTGAATATGATTCGATTTTCTTGAAACTTACAGAATGTAAAGACACTACAATACATTGGCCTACCTTGAAGCTTAATTACATTGAACTTCAGGGTACACATACAATTATTAAGAATAAACTGAAATTACAAAATCATACTAATGTTAACAAGATCAGTAAATTTTGACTTCTAAGATATTTGTTGCCGTTTTACACGCGAATAGCTACTTCATGATTCCTGCAGAGTTCCTTTCATTTGTTTAGATCTTTCGGATCACTGGTGTTCAATTTCAAGGGGGGCACCAACTGTTTGTACATTTCCCCTTCCTCTGCACCTCTCGATGCAAATACTGCTCTTTCAATACCAGGCCACCAAGACCTTACAACCTTTCATATGATACCCTACATGACCATATTTGGTAAAAAAACATTTTTTTTTGGTGTGGCACCTCCCTACATGGAGACACCCCATTAAGAATCATTGAAATTTTTTATACCCAAACTTTAAGAGGCAATCACTTCTTATATATCATGCTGCTGTGACATACAGACAGACCTACAAACCGCGATTTTAATAATTTTATAAGATAGTAAAAAACCCTAACAAAATAGAATCCTTTCCTAATTTATCAATATATTTGGATAAAACCCGCAGACTGGAGTTGCATTTAATTGCAATTCCATTTCTCTTTAAAAAGTTGGTAAGAATCGTTTTTTTTTAAATTTTCTCTAATTTAATCTAATATGACACTAAGCTTTTAATGATTATTACGATTTTAATTATTAATTTTTTCCATTCATATTATTAGTGATAATAAAATTTAGAACGTTTAAGCCCATGTACGATCACTTTGGCCATCAAGTGTTTCTATTTATTTACATTGCTCAGCAGCCGGCACTTTTTTAACAGGTGTTCCTCAGCACTTGCATTTTAATTAAACCGGCATAAACAATCTGCCGCATTTACTATACATCAAGCTCAATCTGACAGATCGCTAAACAAATTCTCGCTTTCGATCAGTCTTCAATCGTCGCGCACCTCCCAACCACCTGCCACTAGTGGCGTCTAGTCAAGCGGAAACGAATATCCCTGAGCCGTATGCACAATACATCCACACGTTTCATTTAACCCGCATCGTATCGTTGAAACCAGATTCTTTGTGGGGGAAACCAATAAAACTCAACGTGCACCACTGCTCCTGCAAGCGCTCTCATTTCAAACCCAAGCAAAAAATCTTCTACACCAGGCTTGAATTCCTTCGGTAGGCAGTTTCGAACAAAGGGCATGCCTCCACTCAAAGAAAAAAAGACGCGGCAGATGTTCAACAATAGCTGGGATCCGGTCTCAGGTTCCTGCTGTTGTTTCACAAAATGTCCGCAGCTTTGTAAAAATGGCTGCGCTCAAAAGCCACCCCGAGTTGAATCCAGCTTACTCACTACCTTAGGTCCTTTGACTATTTTCAGCCATTTTTCAGGCATGTCTCGCATGTTTACTAATTGAATTCATCACGGAATCATGCTTCGGAGTACTAGTTATCAAAATAGTAGGGATTTACGTACCTTGATATCAGTTAAAGTGGTTAATAAATCAATTACAGTTGTCGCCGACTCACTACCCGATACATCAATGATATTGTTTTCGAAAATTGAAACGAGCGAACATCCGCTTGATAGACATGTTCGGCAGATTTTCTCAAAATCCAATTCCATGATTTCGTTCCGAGTCGAATCGACGCACTCGCAAACAAAAATTTTCACATTAAAACACAGATAACACCAAAAAATCTTTGCCCGAGGATTAAGTACGTCCAAACGGAGGGCGGCAGAATAGCAGGAAACTCTATTGTTAACCGCGCACACACACAAAACCAAATAAGTGCTGTTCTGACAGTTTTTTAAAGACAGCAGGTAGATTGATTTCAAAGTTTTCCGCTACCTGCCGCCACTGTTTGTATGATGCGTGCAAATTTTGGCAACTGCTGTTGTCAATTTGACAAACATCATACAAAATAAATAAATAAAAGTTGACGTTGTCAAAATAATTTGTTGTTCAATCGGCGGGAAATCTTAGTAGTCCTTATTTCTGAGTGGAAATATTATCGAAAATGTCGCGTCAAGACGCATGCTACATAGCCCTTCTAGGATTAGCGGAGTATTTTCGCACGTCGAACCCACCAAATATCAAAAAATGCATACAATGTCTCCAGGCTCTCTTCACATTTCAACCTCCGTCAAAAGTGGAAGCGAGGACACATTTCCAAATGGGCCAGGTAAATTTCATTGAAGAATTTCCAAATTTCATATTATTTATACAGCAACTAATATTAAACTGCAGGCATGATACTTATGACTGAGTTTATGTCACCGCCTCGCAATTTTCACAATACACTTTTTCATACAAAGTACTCTTCTGCTTTTTCTTAATTGTAAAACCAGTTAAAATACAAAACTAAAATGTTCCGGCTCAGAAAACAGCTTACAGCGTCAGATTATTAGCTTTAACAGACACCTGTTATCTGAATTTTCAAAAGAAACAGCATCTTCTACAACTCGATAGCTAGATAGATATTTTATTGATCCTTTTACCGTGCATAAATTTACGGTCAAACAACTCTTTAGCATTCCTTGCTCTTTTCTAAAAATGTTAATTTTATGGCGTTTCGTTTGCCTGGTTTTGTAAGATTTTGATACAATTCTAACAGGCATGGTGTAAGAAATCGTTGTTGCTCTAGGTATTTGTGGAATAAGTCCTTAGTTTTCCAGCTAACGAAAGACAAAGATCTGCATTATCTATACAATCGGCAGCTGTAAACTTCTTTATGTAGCTCCCGAAATCACCATTGCACGAAGGGGTAATATGTGCGCGCTCCTGTGGGGTCACACGAGGGTAAATAAACTGCAAATGTCGTACAGTGTTGATTTCGGGAGGAGATCACCAATGAAGTGAGTCAGATCATCAGAGTTAAATACAGTAACAAAAGGTGGTCAAAAGAATTAATGAAGGTCTTGGAAAGGAAAAATGTTACGTTGAACAATTTTAAGCGGTTGAAGAACTTAGAGAATGGGTCTGCCTTGAATAAAGCAAGATATGAATGGAAAGCGGTGGTTGGGGAAGACAAAAAGATAGAGTGCAAGGAATAGTGGTTTACATGAATAGGTTCGATGAGCCGAAGATTCAGAAGAATTATTTAACATGGAACGAAACTTTTTATCCTTTGGATGAATTTGAACGATTTCTTAAACGAGTACTGGATAAATAATTCAATTCATCGATTCATGGTATCAGAAAATTTTTTCGAACCCTAGAATTGTTACAAAGCCCTTCTGTTAGGAGCTCCCTCCTGTCTTCTCGACTTGTATTAATTTTAGTGCTCGTCTTCAGTCATTCATTAAATTGAATCAAGTGTTTAAAGCATGTACCTTAAACGTCGAGGTTGGGGAAAAATAACTCAAAATTATTCAACCATCTCATTTAAAACAGCCGCCATTTTGTTTTATCATTACCGATACTACTAGCTGAACAAATTCTCAAAGATATTTATAATACCTATCACTCCTGAAACTTTCATGCGAATCCTAGCAAACCTGTATTGTCTGAATCGGTAAAAAGCGCATATTGTTTAACAGCCATATCTTTCCATCGTAATACAACGCAGGACAATTCAAACCGCTATAACTTCGTTAAATACCATTGCCGTTGCAGCCGCCACTTTTGATGTGTTTTTTGTTTCTATGGAAACAAATAACACTGGGCCGCGAGCAAGGCAAAGATTCACTTTTGTTTCACCGTGTCGTCTTCGAGGAGGCACACATCCGCACACAAAGATCTGTCACTGAACCTTTACGCAAACACACGCTCCGACATCGCTCGTTAAATTCGATGCTGCCCGGTCACAGCAGGCAAATCGTAGAAACGTTAAACAAAAGCTAGAATTGCTTATTTGACCGCCTATCGATAGATTTCCACGTTCAACATTGATTTCCGTGCTAACCGTCTGCGTACGCACAACAAAACAGCCTTCACACCCACCACGATTTTCGACTGTTTCCAGGGGACTACGCCAGAAGGATGCAATGAGTGGCTGCAAGCAAGTCAAACAAAATTTATCAAGATATTGCCTTTTAACTCAATTATTTTCGCCCATCAAGCGTTTTCCGCGTATCGGACCGCACACAAAACTTTTGTAACGATATTACAATTCTAAGAATTTCCCACGAACTTCGCGAAGAAATCACGAATCGGAAATTTCTCCCAATCTTCCAATTAGAATTTTCCCTTTACCTAGGCCGAGATATGCTGACGGGACTCCCCACGATTTTCTTTCTCCGACTCACCGCTTCAAAGTACCACTCTCCTTTCTTTTTTTGTTTATTCTTTTCTTTCCATTTTCTCGCTTTTTTCAAAATTTGAATTTTGAATTTGTATGTAAGTCCATCTGTTATTCAACCCTTTCGCATTAATAAATAAATATATATAAATATATATATATATATATATATATATATATATATATATATATATATATATATATATATATATATATATATATATATATATATATATATATATATATATATATATATATGTATATATATATGTATATATATATATATATATATATATATATATATATATATATATATATATATATATATATATATTTATATATTCAATATTTATGCGAAATGCTCTTCAACAGCCGACTTTCATATTTACAATGCGTGCAGACTTATTCGAATCGCCCCTATACTGGAACCCAACAAGGATGCAGCACATCTTAATAGTTACAGACTAATCTTTTTAATTAGTATGCTAATCAAAATGATTAACAAACTGATTAAGATCAAACTCGACCGTATCATTGAGGAAAACAATATCTTACCCCCAAATTGCTGGGTGGTACTAAGTTCTTCATAGCGCTACAGCCCTTCTCTGGCCTTCGCTTCCTGCAAATAGCGCCTCCAACAGTCTCGGTCCATTGACCGCATCCACCAATTTCGAAATCCGAGCAGCGATGAACTGTCTTCGTCGACTAAGTCAGACCAGCGTTTCCTCGGTTTCCCCACTGGTCTCCGGCCTTCAGTTCTCCCAACAAATTTTGGGTATCCATTGTTTGTCCATACGATTCATGTGGCCAGCCCATTGCAGCTTCCGTAGTCTCCGTAGTCGTACAATTGTTGAGACCTACGGTTCGTGAAAAATTTCATGCAGTTAATGGTTGTATCTAGTTCGCCATTGGTACTCCTGCCTCGCTCCGATTATTCGCCTCAGGACCCGGCTTTCGAAGGCGTGCAATATGTTCGCGGATGCTTGGGTTAGGGTCCATGTTTGACTCCCATAGCATAGAACAGGTCTTATCACAGATTTATATACCTGGAGCTTTGTTATCCTGTGTATGCAGCTGGTCTTCAAGATTGGCAAAACTGAATAAAGTATTTTATTTATGGGCTGTATTCTTCAGCGTATTTTGTCTCTTTCATTAACTGTTCTCATTATTTTGGCGCCTAAATATACAAACTCGTCCACATTTTCGATATTGTATAAGCCTAGTGTGATATTCTGGGAATTTGAGGTATATTTCCTGAACTGCTTTGTTTTATTCTCATTGATTTGGAGTCCTACTAGTTTTGCTTAGCTGTCGAGTTTCAGGAAAAGTTATTTGGCAGTTGTCAACGACCGTGAGAAAATATTGATGTCGTCCGCTACCACTTGGCTTGACTTGTATAATAACGTACCTCTTATATCGACAGGTAGATTTGTGTTAACATATTCCAGAGCCAAATTGAATAGCTATGGAGCCAACCCATCTCCCTGCTTTAGTCCGATATTTGTGTCAAAGGCATTGGTGAGTTGGTTATTGACGCGGACTTGGGAGGTTGTCGACGTTAGCGTCATTTTGGTAAGACGGACTAATTTGGCTGGGATACCAAAGCAAAGCATTATTTGGTACAGCCTGTTACAATCTGTACTGTCGTATGCTTGCTTAAAGTCAACGAAAATTTGGTGTACGTCTTTGTTGAACTGCCAGCATTTTTCAAGTGCCTGCTTGAACATAAACGATTAATCTATCGTCGATCTACCTGGTCTAAAACCACCTTGATACTCCCCAATAATACTGTTGGCGTATGATCTGGTTTGATTTTCTAAAATCTTTGAAAATATTTTGTACCCCGTACAAAGTAATGATATGCGCCTATAGTATTCGCACTGTAGCTTGTCACCTTTTTTGTTAATAGGGAATATAATTGATTGGCTCCACACGTTCGGCATATTCTCTCGTTGCCAAATGTTCTATATGATGGATGGAATCTCAACGATACCCGGCGCTTTATTATTCTTTTGGGCTTTGATGGTGGAACAAGCTTCATCCAGCGTAGGTGGGGCCAATGAAAGCTCTCTAGGAATATCTATAAGCTCCGATGTTCTGGAGCTGTGCGGAGTATTAAGGAGGTTCTTGAAATATGATAACAAAATTTCCTTAATTCTGATTTCATCAGCCATGATGTTGCCAATGTCCTCACGGCAGAGCATGGTCTTGAGCTTATAAACTCTTTTCAGGCTTTTCACTACCTTGTATGCTTGTCTTGTGTTGTTGCTCGCTAGACTTACATTGATATATCTCAATTGGTCGTCAAAGTATTTTCTTTTCTTAATTCTAATTATCTTATTCGCCACTCTTCTGAGATTTTCATAATGTTCTCTCTTCGTCCTAATTTTCCTACCTAAATATTGCTTGTACGCCGGATTCTTTTTATCTAACGCATTCTGGCACTCATTATCAAACCAAATTTTTTTTTTTTGCCGGGCTTGATGTCCGATTGGGTGTTCTGCCACAGTCTTAATGGCCGCTCTCACTTCCACCCATAGCTCGTTGCTTGTTTTCAGCGATGTATCTGGTAGGATGGGAGCTAGCTGGTTATCGAGGGTCTCCATGAATTTTTTTGCTACAGGCGCCGTTTGGAGCCTTTCGATGTCGAGCTTCTGTAGATGGCTGGTCTTCGCCGAATACGCCTTTGACATATGACATCGATAGATTAATTTGGTCGAGTAATGATCGGAGTTACATTTGGCTCCTCGGTATGTACGGACGTCAAGTATGCTCGAGGCCCAACGGTGTTGGATCAGAACATGGTCGATCTGGTTTTGTGTATTGCAATCCGGTGATACCTAGGTCATTTTATGTATGCCTCGGTTTGGGAAGCAAGTCGGACGCATGACTAGATTTCTACTACATGCGAAGTCAATCAGGCGATGGCAGCTGTCATTCGTTTCATCGTGGAGGCTATATCCTCCAGTGGCTCGTGATATTTTACATACGATACTCGTATATGGATAACTGTTTCATCGTTATTGACTCACAATAAAATAAGCAAGACGAACTACTTACCTATATGAATGAAATACACCCTAATATAAATTTCATTATAGAAATAGAAATAAACGGACAACTCACCTATATGGACCTAACCATGACACGCGAACAAACACGATTTGACTACCAAATATATAGATCACCAACCACAACTGATCTTACCATACACGTAACATATAACCACCCCATACCACATAAACAGCGTACAGATCAATAGTGCAGACACTCCGCTCCATCCCCATGACCCCTACTAACTACTCCAATGAACTGAACAACATTTACAGAATAGCTAGTAAACGAATACAAACATGACCTTGATCAACTTATTATATGGTATAAACAAAAACAAGAACGCCAACTGACCAAAGCACAAGAACGACCAACAGTGAATTTCCTGAACATACATAGGCGAAAAAAACATACAAACTATCAAACTTCCTTAAGAAATATAGGGTGGTCTAACCAAACCGCACGATGTTAATTGTAAATAAAACAAATAATTTTCAGAGAATTATGTTAAAATTTTTTATTATAATAGAAGGATCGATGAAAATTATGCGTGAAACAAAATATCGCCCAAATGCTCGCCACGGCTACGGTGGCATACTTCTATCCGATGGTCTATATTTTCAATGACTCTGAGACATAATTGAGGTTCAATGTCGTTAATGTGCTGAATTATCTCATCCTTTAGCGCTTGAATTGTTCTTGGCTTATTGACGTACACTTTTTCTTTTAAATATCCCCAGAGAAATAAGTCCAACGGTGTCAAATCACATGATCGTGGCGACCAATTAACATCGCCACAACGTGAGATAACACGGCCATTGAATTTCTCGCGCAAAATAGCCATTGTTTCGTTGGCTGTGTGGAAAGTGGCACCATCCTGTTGGAACCACATATCGTCCAGGTCCATAACCTCAATTTCTGGCCACAAGAAGTCCGTTATCATCTCGCAATAGCAAACACCATTCACTGTAACTGCTTGGCCGTCCTCATTTTCGAATTTGTACGGCCGCCAGCTCATAAACCGCACCAAACAGTCACTCTTGTGGATACAGCAGCTTTTCAACAATCACTCGTGGATTTTCATTTGCCCAAATGCAGCAATTCTGCTTGTTAACGAATCCACAGAGGTAAAAGTGTGCCTCGTCGCTGGAGATGAAGTGCACGAAATGCATTTTGATTTGAACGCCCATTTTCGTAAAAGGCTTCAACAACCTTAACGCGCTGCTCAATTGTGTACCTCTCCATGGTTGAATTTGTCAAACACTGAAACAAAGAAATGTCAAATTAATTTGGGCGAAAAACGTGACGTTAAGATGTGACACAATTAACATTGTGCATTATGGTTGGACCATCCTTTACAAACTGCAAACTGCATTCCAAACTAACAACAATATTGGAAACAAACAGGAACCAACCCTGAATGACACATCAACATACGAAAACAGCAGCATATACGCGATGCATCTACAAAACCACGCACAAAAACCTGACGCTATGTCAAATTATATGACATTGCTACATAAACAAAGCAAAAGACCAAGACTTGACATCCTAAAAAGACATGAAATATATAAAAATATTGTAATAAAAAGAAGCAGTCGAGCAGTCCCGTGGTGATCAGGAGTGGCTGCTACTGAAGAGAGATGGTGGTCACTCCGTCGAAACTGCTTAGTTGTTGTTTGACTATGTGAAAGTTAACTAAATCCGTCAAGTTTCCATCCTTTAGGCAGTGATGAGTGGTTCACTTAAGCCACTTTAACATCCTTAGGTTTGACATTCTCCTTGTAATGCAACGGTTTCTTTTCGTACAATGTTTGCGTTTGTCCCAAGCCTCCGTGTCCGCTAACATTAACGAGACAAAAAAGTTTTTGAATTGCTGATAATAGCTTAAATGACACACAACATTTCTAAAGATAGTAAAAATTGATCGGAATGTCTTGTAGTGTAAACCACGCGTGATAAATATTATGTAGCCTAGCTTCGCAGCGCGACAAGAACCCGCCTCATATGATCATGAATAGCTAGTTGACAAGTACGCGTACGCGGTCGTCAAGCGAAGCTAGTCAGCTGAGCTCAGTCTTTTTTATAGCTCGCTGACACTTATGCCAGAGCATCGGCACCGGTGTCCTATACGGATTTAAATACTCCGAATCTCTACATCATAGAAAGGTAGTAACGTTATCAACGAACAACTTATTACAAATTCCGACGCAATTTTTTCAATACTAGACTACACCCTCCGACGAAAATAGAAGCGAGATGAACCAGAACAAACGGACATCCAACAACCAAAACAACAAAAACCTAATATCCCTCTACCTGGCCTAACCTGGGACCTACCTGCTTAACCCATCATACACCTATATAAAGTCATTTCCTTCCACACATCCTTTCGACACAAGATAATTGAAAGGAGTGAAAATGCGTCTGCACACTCAAAAAAGCAAGACCCTGCAGCTTTTTAAGAAAAAGAGAACTGGACTGCGGATATCAAATAAATAAAATAATTGACTATGAGAGAAAATAATCAGAGAAGGAAAAAACGAGAAAAACAAAAAAGAAAATACGGTATCGAAATAATAGAAAGCAGTTACAGTAAAATGAATATGAACGTATGTTTTTCTTCATATTGATTATTAGCTATTTTCTCTTCATAACTAGCATTACTAAACAATCAATTGCTTCAGTTATTATTGTTATAAATAAAAAGAATATAGAGGGTATGAAATTCAATGAATAAATACGAATACGAAAAACAATTATGCACCCCTATCATATGAATTATTATAAAATCAGCAGATATTCGTTAAGTGATGAGATAACCTCGATCCCTCGGATCGATATTCCGCAGAGATCAGTCACCCTTCAAATTAAATGTCCGCGCCAGCTGATATGTCCCAACCACCTGATGCAATTGTATGACAGCTCTCTGCGACTGAACCGATTGATGTCGACTGGTGGCGAGCGAATTGATGCCACTGAACCACCACTTGACGTTGGTCGGTTGACAGGTGTGAGTCGGCGGATAGATTAAAATCGCATTCTCATAGCTCTAGGACGAGATAACTCGTAAAACAATAAAAAGTAGAAGAGTCGATGAAGAGTGTAGTTCGTCGATGTTTGATGTCCTCGTTGCCGGCGGCCGGATCCTCTTTTGTCGTCGGTATTTTATAGAGTGTACGGGAAGAAAAATAGTGGAAAGTGCAGGAGTGGGCACTCGAAAAAACAAACGGAAAAGCGAAGTCACTCGCTGTGGAAGAATTTCTCGTCAAACGGGATCCATCGATAATTATAAAAGTTAGTTTTATCGTGATTAACGTGGTCGCACTTTCGCCTTTGCGGTGCTCTTTATGTCCTACAGCCACCGTCATTATCCGATTCGAATGTTAGGTGCCAGTATTATTTCGGATATAAGTATGCGGGGAGTAAAAGTAAGAATTTCATCTAAAGAATAAAGATTTGAAATTGATTATGATATGAAACATAAATTAAAACTAGGATAATGGCGGCGACAAGTCTATGTGGAGTTTTTCCCTAGTGGAATACTTGAACCATACATTTCTTTTAAATGAGTGCTACAACATTTTGGCATAAACCTCGACAACTGGTGGATAAAACGGGATTATAATGCTTCTATTATCATCTGTTGTGCTACAGGCAAGGTTAGAATGTTACAATTTATTACAATGAATCCAAAACCAACAAAGTTCGTCCCCGAATTCGAGCGATTAATTCAGATGAAGAATAGAAAAAGAAATTTTATGAAAACTGAATATAAAATATATATAATAGGTTCAAGAAGGTGCTAAATACGATCGAGAGATAAATCGGAACATAGTGGAAAAGGCATAATATGTAGATACGGATTGCGTTTTAGAAATTTTTTGGTACTTTGGAAAATCTAATTTGGAGAATAATGAATTAACTTAAAATTATCATTATAGAAAATTATATGATTGCATTTTAAGGATATGATTAAATTGAGAAATTGCTTTTGCCTAAGCAACTTTCTTCAATTTTTAAATTCAACAAAATAATAATCCATGATTAATTCTAAAAGTTCCTAAATGTATAAAAGATATGGCAAAAAGAAGAAAGCAATCGTTGAAAACATTTGGCTAAAACCGTTCAAATGAAAAACGATTGATCAATGAAATAGATAAACTACTAGAAAATCAACAAATTCAAATCCACCTGAAATGAAAACAGTCATATTTTGTGGAAAATAAGTAGATAATAATGCATTCTACGTTCTTCTTCCACATTTGGACTTATTTTATTATTCAACATTCCGTATCATCACTGAAATTTTTTTTAAGTATTTTTTGATGCACAGTTTTTGTTGGGTATCACAATCAATTTCAATTGTTCAATTGATTACGTAATGAATTGATGATTTATACAATATTTCCTGGTATCAGTCAACCAGCAACCAAACAATTTTCCCTAGCTTTCAGCTTATCCATTTTTTTTGTGATGATTGTAAAACATCATTTACACCAATGAACTTAAAATTAAGAACTAAACAATATACCAATCGTGCATACCATTGAGTGCAGCATAAACATTGTTGTTAAATTTACTCTTGTAACTAGAATTTATATAAGACTAAATAAGGATAATACTAAAATAACAAGCAATGAAAAAAAAGTTAATAGATATCTAGTCGATTTTCTATACCCATAATATAAAATTAATAGATATCTAGTAGATTTTTTATACCGACAATATAAAATTAATAAAAATCTAGTAGATTTTCTATACCGATAATATAAAATTAAAGAATAATTAATTCAAAATTTTAAGATTATAAACAAATTCTATGTTGGAACTTTAAACTTTAAAAGCTAAATCAAACATAAAAAAATTTTGATACAAAAGTGGTTGTCTAAAATTTAGATTTTGATAAATTTAGGGCAAATGGCTTAAGTCTGTTTAAATTTTTATTTGGTAAATAATTTTAATTTACAAAGAATAAATTTAAAGCGCCTTATACTACATAACAAATAAAAATCATGAATTGCAGAATTAACCCATGGCTCTCCTTTCCAGCAAAACAGTTTCCCTTTCAGCAGGATAATGTCGGTGAAAGGTGAGTATGCCGCCGAGAGGGTAGGGTTCCAGTAATCCGCGAATGGTCGGTTTCGCGTTGCGGTCGGAGCGCGGTGCCATTGATTGAGTTTACGTTTTTCCTTAGAGTAATTTTTTTTTCAGTTCGAATTCGAGTAGGTTATTTCGGGCACCGGGTCGGTAATATTCGAGACCGTGGATTTTTGTTTTTCGGCGGCTGCCTTCGTTCCTTTGTCGCGGAATTAAGTTACGTGATATGAAGTAGAGTTTTTGTAAGTTGTTCGGCGCGTTTTGAATCGGGCATTTAAACCGGTGGCTGAGCTTTGTAACTCGGACTTAGTCTGCTCGCATAAGACCCGTGACCGAAACTCCTCTCCGAACTAGCTAGCTAGCCAGCAGCCACCTCCAAGTAGACTAAGAGCGTCCGGACTTGTCGACCTGGTGGGTAAAGTCCGTTGTCACGTTCTATGACTTCACGTTTAAAACCGACACGAGGTCGGTTCAGATTTCCTTTGGGAAATCTCGAGCGAACGAGCTTATGAGACGTGAGAAAATCATTACAGTGATCACAGTTCTGAAAAATTCCATCTTCTTAATTTGCGTTCCTGTCTTTTTTTCTTCTTTCTAAAACGGGTATAAAGCCAATAAGGAACGCTTCTTTTCTTCTTCTTTCGGATCCAATTGAATCAGGCATCTAGCATGTTTGTTTTCTTTTGTATAGTCTTTGAATTAATTTCCAATACAAAAATAACAAAATTCATGAAAAATAGCGTAAAATAAAAAATAAAACATAGAGCAGTAACCTTTAAGAGAATAAATGATAAAAAAATGTTGAATTACTAGGATAAAGCTCGTCTTTTCTTTCGGCATCAAGGGACTTATTGAATATTTCAGCGATAGGTGAGTATTAAGTTTTCCACTCGGTATTACGTTTCCACCTCGGAGATTTGCAATAATTTTTTTTTCAATCGCTTGGGTCGGGTCCGCGATGCTTTTGCTCTTTTTTGAACATCGTTAAAGTAGTATATATATGATTGAGATAGAGTAGCTTAAGTCTCGGCACCATGGCGGTACGGTAACTGTGACGTTTTGATTCAAGTTGATTTGATTTTGTTTACGTCGAAACCACGAGTCTACATTAAGGTAACATACGACGTACTTAAGGTGGAAACGCGTTTCAATCGGGCAAATTATTCGGTGGCTGAAAACTTGTAAGGAGCGCCCGAATACCTCACTGAACTGAATAGCCAACCAGCAACCGCCAAACAGTAGACTAACGAGTGGCCGAATTATTGACCTCAAGAGTACGATTCGTTCGCCGCCAGACTCTACGTCTAAGTCGATTGCGAGGTCGACTCTCGATTCCGCCGTTCGAATCGATAAATTCAGTCTTAAATCAAATCATTACAACTCTTCTGCTACCGTTCTGCTCACTAGAAAAATAGTGTGCGATCCACGATCTTTAACTTCGTAGTTTAATTTTCGTTGCCGAGATTCAGTCCTACCCGAGACGCTATTTCTTGTTCCTGGACAATGCATACTAGGTTTTGGTCCTCAAGTGGTACCCGCCAGTTTTCCAATGAGAGCACTCCTCTTTACTCCACCTAAGGCCACGTTCGTTGAGGCACCAAATACTCTGCACGGGCAGAATCACCCTTAACCGTTGGATTGTTATCTTTCAATTAGGGTCCGTTACAGCTTGTTAACAGATCTTGTTGCCGACAACATGATTTGAACCAGTACATTTATATACTAACCTAATAGAGAAATGTTTTTTTTAATTCTAAATTAATTACAAATGATGCGGTATGTAAATTTCAAAGGGTAAAAACTGGAGTTTTTGTTATGCGCCATTATATTAAGAACAGTATATGATTTATGAACAATCTAATAAAATCATAAAAATCAATGTAGAAATATAATGCTGATTTCTTTTTTCAGATCCTAATGGCATATACAAAAAATATTGACATGGCCAGAAATCATTTGGAGAATGCTTGGCGGTTATCTGAAAACTTGGTCAATTTCGATGATGTTAAATTTGACACAGCAAGCCTATTAGCGCAACTTTACCTTCAACAAGAGCAAAGTGCTTTGGCTAAGGCAATCCTTCGTAAAGCTATAGAATTGTCGCAAAACAATGTATACTGGCATTGCAAGCTACTTCTTCAACTTTCTCAAATTCATGCTACAGATCGAGAATATAGCGTTGCTTCAGAATTACTTGCTGTCGGCGTTGAATCAACTGACGAGTGTAATGCCATTTATTTAAAAGTTTTGTTTTTGCTCAGTCGCGCCATGATACTGATGATTGAAAGGAAGACAAACGACGTCTTAGCATTATTGAACCAAGCAGGATCAATTATTGACAACAATATAGCTAACGTTCATCAAAAAGAATACCTTAAAGTTTTTTTCCTTGTATTACAAGTGTGCTACTACTTAGCGTTGGGGCAAGTGAAAACTGTGAAGCCAAGTCTAAAGCAACTTCAACAAAGCATTCAAACTATCATGTCACCGAATTGGCCCAGCGATGAAGGTAGGTAATACAATCAAGCTTGAGCTCGAACTAATTAACTCCTTTTTACAGTCATATTTGGCCAAAACACACTAGAAATGTTTATGTGGCTACCGAAGGAGCAACTTTACGTTCTGGTTTATTTAGTGACAGTTTCACATTCAATGATGGCTGGATACATGGACAAAGCTCAGAAATATACCGAGAAGGCTTTAGCACAAATTGATAAATTAAAAGCGCAGGATAATAAGCCCATTCTGTCTGTTTTCAAAATAATCCTTCTTGAGCATATTGTAATGTGTCGTTTGGTGATGGGTAATCGCGAGCAAGCTATTATGGAAATTGCAACAGCACGGGATGTATGCCTGGCAATGTCTACTAAAACTCTATTACGAAGACACTCGGCTCAGCTGCATTGTTTGCTTGCCTTATATGCAATGTCGACCAGCATTTTTGATTATGCCGAACATCAATTTATTGCCTGCATCAATGAAACAACCGAAAGAGACTTGAAACTTTTTGCATATCTAAATTTGGCCATAATTTATTTGAGAACAAAACGTGAACCTGATTTGCGTCAAATTCTAGATACGGTTTCTGCTGAAAACGCACAATGTCTAAATAGCCAAGCGTTAATGGGTGGATTCTACTATGTACAAGGACTTAACTCGTTCCACAAGAGCAGCTTCCATGAAGCTAAGTAAATATATTTAACCTGATGATACCAAATGTACTAATGAACTTTATTTTCACAGGCGCTTCCTTCGAGAGACATTAAAAATGGCCAATGCTGAAGACTTAAATCGTTTAACTTCCTGCTCGCTTGTGCTTTTGAGTCATGTTTTCCTCAGTATTGGGAATTCAAAAGAAAGCATGAACATGGTAACGCCAGCGATGCAACTTGCATCAAAAATACCAGATATCCACGTGCAGCTGTGGGGTAGTGCTATCTTAAAGGATCTACATCGTATGTCTAAGGATGTACAGCGGGAAAAGGAATCATATGCGAATCATGTGAAGTATTCGGAAGCTTTATTGGCCGATCAAAGAAAATGCAGCACGCTACCGCAGCATGCACTATTGCAGTGGCTGTCAGGGGACCCGATTATAACGGGCGAAGTTGTGCCCAGCGTTGTTGCTGCGCCACAGCCATCAACATCAACACAGTTCCAGCAGTTTTAATATCAACATAAAAATATGTAAAGCGAATATATGCCGTATTTAAATATGTGAGGTTTAATAAATTGACATCTAGTAATAAGGTAAATATTGGATTTTAGTTTGTAAAATTTCAAGTGAAAATGAATGCACCAGCCTTCAAATCAAATTGAAGGAAAGTATTCTTAGAAAAGGTGGACCCAATGTTCGCAACTAAGTAACTCATCTCACCTCTGATTATCAATGTTTTTTCCTTCCCGCGGATATGCTCTCAATTAGTCATGTGGATTTTACGCTACCCTACATTGGTAATGGGAGTTTTTTTCAATATTTTTTACATTGATTGTCAACTTTGAGGGTCCATTTTCCATGGCTGTATCATTATGTACCATTGATCCTTGTTGAGTTGGTTCATAAGGGTTGTATTTAGTGTATAGGTCAATAAGTGAAAAGTAGTTGTTTTCTGTTGGTATGATATATTTTGAAATATTAAACTTTCTGGCAGGTGCAAAAGAGTCCATGCATAATGAAATCATAGAAGAGAGGACGTGAATTGATATATCAATTGCTTGGTTGTTGAATACACGCGTCTGCCGAGAGGTCAGATAAATCAACATTCTTAAATGAGTGAAATAAAGAAGGATGAAGAATAATCGGGTATAAATTAGCAAGAGCAAGCATAAGAAAAAGCGCCTGATGATCAGAAGGAGCTGCAATTGAGAAAAAGTGATGTGTTGCACAATAAGCGTTCAGAAGTGAAGGCGAAATCAGGAAATTATTTAAAAAAGAATACCCTTTGGGAAAAGCAGGAATACCTAATGGATGTTGAATAGCTATTAACTGACATTAAACAATTGTTAATAATTCTACCGTTAATATTACAAGTACTATCATCGCAACTAGGATATCGAGGATTAATATTTCCTCCCCAATTGAAACCATCAAGTTCGTTGGAAAAATTTAATAATTCAGTCAATGTGAGAGACCACAAGGAATATAAAAGGTTTTCCATTAAGGACGTTTCGGGCCCCACGTTGGGCTAGGTGTTTTGCGGGTAGGCTTTGAGGACAGTCGGAAGGAGCTATGTCTAGCACTCGTTGCGTGTAGACGTGTTTTTAATTGCTTCTGTCATTAATTTTAAAAATTAATTAATTTTTCACAAAAGTCAGTTGAAAATAATTTTTTTAATTGAAAACCATCACCGACGAATTATTCGAACATTGATCGAATACCTGAAATTTATTTCCTGAAGAAGTATCAAAAGTGGAAATACGTTCAAGGAAAGTCCCGGTTTAAGAACATTCCCTCTAGTCTCGCTGCAAAAGCAACGAGATGGAGGAGCCCGATGGCTTCAGCCATCAACCAGAACGATGACGGGCGAGAAAAAGCTGAAAAGGAGATACGATAATAACGAAGAAAAACCGCAAATTTTATCGGTCATCGAGTTCGAGCAGTTAATTAAATCTAACGAGAAAGCTGACAAGGTTGAGAAAGAAAATGAAGAGCTCAAACTTCGAATCAAATCACTAGAAGCACTCGTTGGAACATTGACGTTCAACAAAGCTCAAGAAAGCAAGAAATAAAAAGAGGTAAGTTCAAAACCGACTGAAGATAAAAACTCTAAGAAACCGAAACAAGAAGCTGATCAAGAGAATGTCCTCAGCGCAGGCGGAGCAAACGTCAGCACGAATTATTATGCAGCGCTAGCTGGACTAGAAGATGAGTATTGAAGAGGATCCAGGTAATAAAACTTCTGATTATTGTACTGCTAAGCCAGATAATGGATTTATTGAATACTTAAAAATTCAAGATAGGGAGAAAAAACCAAAAGTTTTGTCTGCTGGCCCGTCAAGATGCCGATAAACTGACAATTAGAAGTAAGTCGCTGGTTGATTTCCTGGCAGCAAAAATTGCGTTAAATACTGGAGATGTTCCGCATTTTACATACATTTTAGTTAAGTGGAGTTTAAGAAGTTGCACCAGAAATAGAATTTATTTCCGTTAAAGACTTTGCAACAAGGAGATCAATTGTGGAGCGTAAAAACTTGCCTTATTATTTAGTCCAGACTTCCAGCAAAAGTAGTTTAAGTGCCCTACAAAAAAATAAAGTAACTGAACTTCCGTGAGGTGGGAACGCCTCCAGAAAAGTGGGGTCAACCAGTGCTACAGGTGCACTGGTGATTCGGGCATTCGGCTACCAATTGCGCCATGAAATATAGGTGTGTAAAATGCAAAGATATCCATGCTCCCGGCGAGTGCAAATTGACTCAGGCGGAGCCAAAAGAAAAATTATATTGTGTGAACTGCGGTTTCTTTGGTCATCCAGCATCATATCGAGGATGCCCCCGGTATCAAGATGCAAAGGTAAAATTCACTCCAAAACAAAGTCAAGCATACCGCAGTGTGATACCTACCAACTTTGTCAAGCCCGGGGTGTCATTTGCACTTGCTGCGAGAGGACCAGCAGACAATGTAAATAAAATAAATAATGTAAGTGGCAATAATGCCATTAACAACTGCCAAAGAGGTCTTCCTGAAACTTGAAAGCGAAGCAAAACTAGTCGGGCTACAAATCAACGCAAATAAAATAAAGTTCATGACGCAGTCGAGGAAAAATTTCTCAAATACACAAAATATCACAATTGGCGAATACAGTATCGAGAATGTTAGCGAATTTGTGTATTTAGGCGCCAAAATAACGAAAACGGGCTATGAAAGAGACGAAATACGCCGAAGAATACAGCTCGCAAATAAAATATTCTATTCAGTATTGACGATCTTGAAGACCAGTTTCATACACAGGAAAACAAAGCTCCAAGTATACAAACCTGTGATAAGACCTGTGTTATGCTATGTGTGTGAGACATGGACCCTAACCCAAGCATCCGCAAATATATTGAACGCCTTTGAGTGACGGGTTCTGAGGCGAATAATCGGAGCGAAGCTAGACGGGGTCCAATGACAAATTCGATACAACAAATTTTTGACGAACCGGAGGTCTCAAGGATTGTAAGACTGCGGAAGCTGCAATGGGCTGGACACATGAATCGTATGGACGAACAACGGATACCCAAGAAGGTATTCGCTGGGAGAACTGGAGGCCGGCAGCCAGTGGGAAAACCGAGGAAACGCTGGTCTGACTCGGTCGACGAAGACAGTTCAACGCTGCTCGGATTTCGGAATTGGAGGACGCGGTCAACGGACCGAGACTGTTGGAGGCGCTGTTTACAGGAAGCGAAGGCCCGAAAGGGGCTGTAGTGCTAAGAAGAAGAAAACGTGGTAATAATGAGTTGCTTCTAAAAATTTATCAGCAATTAAATTCCTTGTCGGAGAGAATCGATACACAAGATTCTAAAATTAACATTGTTTTTCAGCGTTTAGAGCTTTCAAATACCTCAAAATAAGTTGTCATCCAGTCATATTCCCACGGATAGGATTCGTCTCATCTCGATCAACGTCAACTCCATTGTGAGTCTACATCGAGTAACTGTCTTCTGGAGTTCCTTGTCAAGCAAAAGCCTGACATCATGCTTCTTACTGAAACCCACCCCGATTCATGGCACTCCATGACATTCAAGGATTTTGAATTCGTATGAAACGATAGGGTGATTGGTGATGGGGGAGGTGGCACCGGGATACTGGTTCGAAGACCCTATTGTTTCCAAAATATTGAAAAAGTCGAATTCAAAAGCATTGAATCTCTTGAAGTGTCCGTTATCAAAATCTCGCTGCCAGGTGGGGATAACCGCTTCGTTATCTCTGCCTATGCAACTGGTAGAACTGTTCTCAGACTCAAGGAGGAGCTCAATTCCTTGTTTGAAATACTCGAATTAAACAGGCTGCATAATTATTATATTCTTGCTGGTGACCTGAACGCCAAGCATACATCATGGCTGAACGCCAAGAGGTGTATTCCTGAAATCGTGGATAACAGAGAACCAAATTGAATACAAGTGCAATCTATATGGGTCGGAGTTCCCAACATATCCCAGGACAAATTCATATTTGGACCTCTGCATTGCTGACGCAAGACTTGAATTCAGCTTTAATAATCCTCAACGGAAACTGCAGGTGCTTCCTTATGATAGCGACCATAACGCAATCGTAATGGAAATCAATCGTCAAACAGATGATGTCTTCCTCATTCCAGTACAACATGAAAATAATCGGTTGAATTTCAAAAAACCACACTGGGGAAAGTTTCAAAAGTATTTTAATCGGGAGTACCAGAAGCAATGTCCGCCTTCTGATGATGGCAACTCTTTCTCAATGGTTCCTAATGACAGGAATCTAACTAACGATGAAATAGATCTCTATTTGCCGAAGTTAGAGAAGCTGACTTTGGAAACGATTGAGAAAGTAGCTCCCAAGATTAAACATCGAAACAATATGGAAGGATATGAAACACAAACCACTGCAAGGTTGAAACGATTGAAAAGCCTTCTTCTCACACGCGTCAACAATATTTATCGACGATTTTTGGACTACAACCATCCCTCGTTGTCTTTGTTGAAATTACACCTGAAGAATGTCCCTAACTTAATCCATTCATACTTCAGGAGTGAGGACAGCAATCAATGGACGGAAAAATTGGGGGGTATTGGCCCACAGGACCCAGACGGCGTTTTTGCGGAAGTCAATAGCATATTCCGTAAGAAGTCTCGAGTGAAGGTATCGAACCTTGAAGTCACTAGTGATGAGATAAATCTTCTCGATAGGGCTTGTATCGAAATTGATAGTACGACTCCGGATAGAAATGGAAACAGGATTATATGTGAGAAATTGCAGAAACTTGCCCTGATTGGAACACATTTTGAATTGGTTCATCTACCAAACTCTGAGAGAGGGAATGAAATATTTGCAAAGGGCGTTGAAGCAAAAGTTTCCGACATCAAATCAAGCCTGAACGGCCAATCAATTCTTCATTTCAATGAAACATTAACATCTGACCTCATACCGAGCTTGAATCTTATTGATTATTTTGTCAGCTATGAAGACTTGTGTTTCATATTTCGCAGGATAAACAACAAGAAATCATGTGGTACTGATGGTATTCCAAATGTTGTTCTCCGACATTTGCCTGTGGTTGCTATTAGGAATTATTGCATATTGTTCAACAACATGTAGAGCAGTTCATATTTCCCAAATGAGTGGAAAAAGGCTAAGGTATTTCCGATCTTGAAGAAAGGAAAAGAATCTTCATGCCCTAAAAGCTATCGCACAATCAACTTGCTGCTTAACATCAGCAAGGTGTTTGAAGTGATACTCAACAGAACATTAAACGCCCACATTGAGGAATATGAGTTGATGCCGAATTGTCAATTTGGTTTCCATGCCAGGCATTCAACCACACATGCAATAATGAAAGTTACCTCAGACATCTTGTAATAAACATAAGCAGTTGAGCAGCCCCGTGGTGATCAGGAGTGGCTGCTCCTGAAGTGATAAGGTGGTCACCCCGTCGAAACTGCTTAGTTTGTTGTTTTACTAGTGTAAAGTAAACTGCATCCGTCAAGTTTCCATCCTTTAGGCAGAGATGAGTGGTTCACTTCAGCCACTTTAACATCTTTAGGTTTGACATTCCCCTTGTAATGCAACGACCTTCTTCGGTGAAAGTAACGGTTGCTTTTTGTGTAATGATTGCGTTTGTCTCAAGCCTCCGTGTCCGCTAACTTTAACGAGGCAAAAAAATATTGAATTACTGTAGAGTAGCTTAATTGACACCTAATAGAACTTTTCTAAAGACAATAAAAATTGATCGGTGCGTCTTGTAGAGTAGAGTACGCGTGATAAGTATTTTGTAGTGTAGCTTCGTGGCTCGACAAGAACCCGCCTCATATGATCCCGCAAATGCTAGTCGTCAAGCACGCGTACGCGGTCGTTAAGCGAAGCTAGTTAGCTGAGCTCGGTGTTGTTTATAGCTCGCTGACACTTATGCCAGACCATCGGCACCCGTGTCCTACACGGGCATTAAAAAAATCATTACAATGGCGCCCAACGTGGGGCCCGAAGGGGAAACAACATCACTCTCCTTCGAGTTCTCACATTTTTAATTTTGCTGTCGGCAGATGAACCGATTCAATTTTTATTGTCGCCCTCACCATTTGATATTAACGTAGCATACTTTGGAGGGTTCCGTAAAGTAAAGATAGAGTCACCGATAAAGTTTCTTTTGATGTTGTTTCTCTTGTCTTCGGTGTAATAAGGTCTATAGCATCTTCTGGAGTTCTTCGGTCGTGGTGGCTCTGCCGCCTGAACATGCCGATGATGTTATAGAGTAGTTATTCCCTTAATGTTACCAAAAGAAAGGTTTGCACATTTTTATAAAGTTTGTAGTTGGAAAGTTCTAATTTTGAACAAACTGATGGTGCCAGGGGTTTTCAAATACACTGCTTGGAGTTGCGTCAGTTTTTGCTGGGAGCTAATCTGACGACCGGCAGTGATAAAATCCGCATCATCAATTAGTCCTGACCGACACCCGATTTGTTTTTCTGATTGGTTAGCGGTTTTTATTAGCATACTTTCGTTGAAGACAGGGACTTGTATTCAAGGAGAGGAGCCTAAAATTATAACAACCATCTCTCCACTGCGGAAACAATTGTTTCTTTACTAGTGAAGAGCGAAACCCTTCAGTCTCTCCATGTCTGGGTCGGCATCGAAGAGACTGTCCTGTAATAAACATAAGCAGTCGAGCAGCCCCGTGGTGATCAGGAGTGGCTGCTCCTGAAGAGATAAGGTGGTCACCCCGTCGAAACTGCTTAGTTTGTTGTTTTACTAGTGTAAAGTAAACTGCATCCGTCAAGTTTCCATCCTTTAGGCAGAGATGAGTGGTTCACTTCAGCCACTTTAACATCTCTAGGTTTGACATTCCCCTTGTAATGCAACGACCTTCTTCGGTGAAAGTAACGGTTGCTTTTTGTGTAATGATTGCGTTTGTCTCGAGCCTCCGTGTCCGCTAACTTTAACGAGGCAAAACAATATTGAATTTCTGTAGAGTAGATTAATTAACACCTAATAGAACTTTTCTAAAGACAATAAAAATTGATCGGTGCGTCTTGTAGAGTAGAGTACGCGTGATAAGTATTTTGTAGTGTAGCTTCGTGGCTCGACAAGAACCCGCCTCATATGATCCCGCAAATGCTAGTCGTCAAGCACGCGTACGCGGTCGTTAAGTGAAGCTAGTTAGCTGAGCTCGGTGTTGTTTATAGCTCGCTGACACTTATGCCAGACCATCGGCACCCGTGTCCTACATGGGCATTAAAAAAATCATTACAATCTGTTGGAAACTAAATGATAGAGAATGTGTTGGAGGATGTCTCATTCACTGAAAGAAAAAAGCCTAATCATGATAAACGCAGACCGCGTTCAATACCACTTTTATACGATTCGCATTTATTATGAAAGAAAATTGTTATATCTAATGGAAAAGCGGTTATATTGATCAAATTTTCGAGTTAATATAAAATTATCAACATTCGAAAAACGCGTTCAACCTCAGTATTTTTTCAAATATTTTGTCTTATCAAGTCAAATGAGAAAAAAGTTAAAATAAATGATTTATGTGTTTATTGCAAACATAAATGCTTTTAAAATTATAAATACTACTATCTATATCTATTCGTTTTGAAATGAATGCAAAAATATTTACAGTAAACGCTTTTCCAGTTGTTGCAAAACGCTTTTTCTGTGCGACGAACTCTTCTAACAAACATGATAAAGAAACCGCTTTTGATTTGAACGCTCAAATGTTTGTTCTAATTAGAAAAATTTTAGGAGATATTCAACATGACTTTGCTACCTGATAGCCAAGTCTGGAAATAATCTTTTTAGGGCTACCATATCAAAAGCTTAGAGGATTAAAGCTGGTGAAAATTTCTAGTGCTATTGTTTACCTTGTTATATGGATGGAATTTAAAATTGTCTTTATTGAGCCCTAAATGGTTTATTGGTATTTTTTTCACCTGGACTGTCATTAATTCACTTATATTAAAAAATTGCAAACCACTACCTTGGAATGGTAATTAAGAGTGAACCAGAAAATACTTTATAAGGGATTTAGTCATTCATACAGCAAATTTACATTCCTATTTTTAATATTTCATTTCATTGTTCGTCTGCTTTATTTTCGAAATTCGAAATGCTCAAACTTAATATTAAATGCAAGAGCAAAAATGTTGGTCAAAACTTTGCTAATTATATACATGTGGCAGCCCTGTTGGGCATCCATAAATTTTCGATCGTGCCATTTTATGCACTGTTTAAACGAAAAAGAACTGGTTTATTCAGTTGCAGTGTGTTCGCGTTGCAGTCTGTCCGGTTGTGTTGATAAATATACATATACGTGTAAACCCATGTGCGTGGAGTGGATTTTGTGATTTTTGTGCCTCCGACCGGTAAGTTAGTAAAAAATCAAATTAAGATTATAAAGTAAAGTTTATAGTGATTTTCTTGCATGAAACTAAGCTTGGCAAATGCGCGCCTCTTTTGTACCCACACAAATAATGCGATGTAACCGATTTCGCACGTTTTTTTGATTTTCACACCTTTTAATGTCGGTCAAAAAACGGTTAATTTGATATTGATAGTGAACCGAGGGAATGTTTATTTGTAGTTTATGGACGCGAAGTTAATTATTGAGAACTGTGAAAATCAATGAAAGTGCGCAAATACGAGTATCGCTTGAGTTGGCGTTTAAGCTGCGCACGTAGAATTTCATATTTTGACCAAGCTTGGTAAAAGAAATCGTGTTTGTCATTGTTTGTGCATTGTGCGAAAGTCCTTTGTTTTCAAGATAATAGAGGAAAAAAAGTATTTTTACAATACAAATTGTTTTTAACGTGTATTTAATGTGCAGCTTTATTTGAAATGACAACCGAAACTACAAACGGCCCACTTTCAGCACATTGCCGAGCAGATTCTTAAATTTTTTCCCAGTGAAAATACTGTAAGAAAATTTAAATGTGTATAATATGAAAACTTACTATTTTTATTCTAGGATACTTACTATGCAGCTCGAAACCGATTCAGAAAACATCCAAAGGGGAAATTACATGACAGATACTTCAACTTAAGAACGCGCCTTAAGCGCTGTAAAACAACACAATCAGAAGCAACAGAAACTAATCTGGTTATCCAAGAGATAGACGAAGAACTTTCAAATCGTCACAAATTGTGGCTTAAGTACAACGATAGCCCAAAGGGGGAGGTTGTTGAAAGATGGCGCCAATCTTTTCAATATCGTAGATTGAGCATTTTGAAAACTGAAAATACTTTGGATGCCATTTTAAAGGAATGGCCGGTATATAAAAATGGAAATTTGGGACCATATTTGGTAATGGGAAGCCTTATAAATTTTGTAATTATTTCAAAATGTTGTCATTACAGGTTGATATTGATTTTGAATATACTTTCCCTGGGAAATCCACTCAATTATTAGAAAAATGGAATGATTTTTTAAAAAACATTGTATCTTACCTGAAAGACAGAATATGCGATGCTGAATCGAAAAATCTATTCAAAAAATTTTTGAAGGAAGACATTAGTGAAGGTATTAACTATCATACAATTAAATAACGCAACTTCATTCATTGAATACTCTCCTTGCATTACAGATTCCCGTGATTGCATCATTACAATATTGCTGAATGCTGTTCTCCCTCCCACATTACGATTGGAAAACGATGAAGACTCCAAATTGAAACGGAAAAAAATAACAATCAAAGAAGGGATAGATTCAATAGTTTTACATATAAAGAACATTTGTGATTTCGAGCTTGCGTTAGCTGACATGAATGAAAGATTTTTCGTAAGTAAACAACGAATTCAGCCCTTTATTGTGGTTATTGGTTCTGAGTTAACCAAATTAACAGAATTTTACGTATACTTTGATGGAATCAAACATAAATTTGCAACATTTCTTTCAACTCTTGACATATGCTTCAAAATATTTCATGTTTTAAACCTCGAGTACCCAAGATGCTCTATAAATGTGTGGACATTTTTGCAAAAATATTTTTATTCTATCAGTCTTGAACAAGAAAATCTCATTCCCAATGTAACTGGACTAGTTTCTTTCTTACGGAATATCAAGTAATATTGATTATAACAAATATTTTTTCAACACTTTTTCTATTTGAAACTTAGACAATGTATCATTGTTCTTCTTGTAAACTTAGTTTTAAGTGTGCTTCTGATTTGGTAGGGCATTTGAAAACTGTACATGAAATTGGCACATGTGGTACATATAGATGTGCGCAATACAAATGTTCCCAAACATTTTCGTCAAGAAAAGCTTTTAAAAAACATTTAATTAAAACTCATACTTCGTTTTTGAACATCAAATATTCCAGTGAGACCAAAATAATAAAAACTCCGAATCCAATTTCAAATGTTAGTAATGCATCATCAGCCACCCAGAAAGTTCAACAGCAAAATTTAGAAAATTTAGAGGTTTTACAAGTAGAAAATAGTTATATGAATTCAGGTCCCACGTTATTGCCGCATATCAATGAAATTTCAGAAACTTTGTTAACTTTCTCCTTAAAACTTTTCTCAAAGCCAAATTTGAGCCGGAAAGAAGCAGTTGATGTTCTGAAAGATGTATCCAAAATTACTGCCAGTGTATTTGATGTTGTCAATAAATCTACTTCTGCTGTTACCGACCTTAATGAATTCAACAAAAACCTTAAAGTAACTTCCATGGATTGCTTTAATTCCTGGTATTTTATTAAAAGCGAATATAAATTTATTCGTTATATGCTTGAAAGAGATTTGTTTAAGTTTCCAGTTTGTCACACAATAGACAACCAAGTTCACGAAATACATAAAAATGGACAAGCTTCATTGGAACCAGTCCAAATCAAAGCCTACTTTTTGCCAATAAGGTTTCAAATTAAAAGATTTTTTGAGCTCCCTGGGGTACTGCAAACTACTTTGGAATATATGTATCTTCTTAAATGTAAAGATACCTACCATAACTTTATTAATGGAAAATTAAATAAGCAAAAAGAATCCTGTTTCTCTCATTCGAATATTCTTATCCCTTATTTTATATATGTTGACGATTTTGAAGTAAATAATGCTCTTGGGAGTCATTCTTCAGAAGACACACTTTGTGCCATTTATTACATGTTTCCTACTATTCCATCATATTTACTTGCCAATTTGGATTATATTTTTGTGGCTGGTTTTGTCAAAGCTAAATATCTTAAGCAGCATGGAATAAATTCTTCACTTTACTTCCTGAAAGAAGAAGCTAATTTTCTAGCTGAAGAAGGATTGGATATTAAAACTGAAAGAGGAACTTCGAAAGTTAATTTTGTACTTAGTTTGGTCTTAGGGGACAATTTAGGCTTAAAATCAATTCTAGGTTTCAATAAATCATTTAATACTTCTAAATACTGCAGGATCTGTAGTCGAGTGAAAACCCTTTGCGAAGTCGATTGCAAAGAAATAACAGATTCAATTAGAGACATAAATAGATATAAAGATGATTTGATACTGAACGATTACAAACAAACTGGTTTAAACGAGTCTAGCATTTTCAATGAAGTCTTTTTGTTTCACGTGACAGAAAATTTTACTGCAGATGTTATGCATGACATTTTTGAAGGGATTTGCCACTATGAGATTTGTCAAATATTATTAGCCTTAATCGACAATAATGTTTTCACTTTAGACACATTAAATTATAGAAAAAAAATGTTTTCTTACGGATCTACTGAAATTGGTAATATTTCAGTTGAAATTAATTCGAACCGACTCAAATCCAATAATCTCAAGATGTCAGCAAGTGAAATGTGGAATTTTTCTCATTTTTTACCCTTGATAATTGGGGATTTAGTTCCTCGAAATAATAAATTTTGGAATCTTTTTTGTGTATTACTAAAAATTATTGATATTGTCTTACTGACTTCAATATCCGCAGATGATATTGATACTCTACGAAATTCTATAAGCTTTCATCACAAGCTTTATTTAAATTTATTTGGTCCTCTTAAACCAAAACATCATTTCCTTGTTCATTACCCTACAATAATAGAAAAAAGTGGCCCCTTAAGGTATTTATGGTGTTTCCGTTTTGAAAGTAAACACAAAAACTTGAAAAGATACGCAAATATTATAACTTCAAGAAAAAATATCGCATTTTCATTGTCAATGAAGAGCTGCTTCTCATTTTCACAATTTATCCACCAAAATAGTGGATTTCCGAAAATCCTAGATTTCGATAAAACAGATCCTGTAAATTTCAGGACCATTCCTGCCTATTCAAAAATAGTATTTTCAACACAAGCAATTCAAGATACTGAATCCGTTTACATGCCAAAATCTTTAGTTTATAAGGGTACAATGTATAAAAAACTTATGTACTTGTCGCAGGGAAGAAACAGCAGTTTGCGTTTGTTTAAAATTTTGGAATTCCTAGTTAACCCTGCAAATAAATTATTTATTTTATGCAACGAAATAGAGGTCAAAAAATATAATGAACATTATCAGAGCTATGAGGTTGGAGTTAATAGGACTACTTTCTGTTTGTTTGAGATTGATTTTTTTACCAGCACTCCACTGCATATTTACTCATTATCAAATGGAAAACATTTTATAAGAAATAAAACAATTTAGATTCGTATAATCCTAGAAACTCTATAGAGGTAAATAGTCGTGCACTGAATATTTTTTATGTTCTCTAGTAATCAGCCTATAAAACATTCCATATATTCGGAAGTTGTTGACTTGTCATAAATCATAACTTTCTGCATTTAGCAATTAGCATTTCCAAGTGATAATTAAAAAAAGATATGTGAATTTAAATAAAAACTATATTGTTGCGTATCTGTTTATTAGTGCGAAACAGAAAAGTTTTATGTATGCTGCAAATATATTTATGATTTTAAGCGGAATGCTGCTGAAATCAGATTCCTTTGTCATTTACAAAATTTTCGATTTTTTTTTCTTTTGTTTTACAAAATACCATGTTTGCTTTATATGTATTGATAATTACTCCAATAAATATATAAGTACTTATGTATTTGCATATAAGCGTAAGCCCTCAAAGGCAATATGATAGTTAGACATAAAAATGCCTCATGTAATCTTAATTTTTGTAAGCTATCTACTGGTGACTGCTATATACAGATATTTGAATTTAAAAATTTTTGTTGAAACTGCTGTATTGCATATGTATTTGTTTAATCCATGTTTGGACACAAATGTAAAAATCATTGTTCCTTGAAAGTCTGACTGCAACTGAATTTGTTCAGCTTTCATAATTTTAGACATTAACTGCGTAGCGACAAGCTTTATTATTCTAAGTAATAGTAAACCGTTGCTTGAATTCAGAATTATTATTGTAAGCTGTTATATAAAACTACATTTTGAATTACAATAAAATATTTTGGAGCGATATATGCGTCTTTTCATTGGTTTTTGCATAATATGTGAAATTGTGATCAGCGAATGAATGTTTTTATTTTCAGCGTGAACGGCTAAGAGCTTAATCTCCGGTCCGCATACTAAAATTGGAGTGTTTCTGCTGAATATACGTAATGTTTATATTGACAATATCTGCCATTCACTAATAGCATTTAAAGAGTTCTGAACGAATGCGCTTTAGTTTATTGTTAACAATTTTATAGTTAAAATGCAAACGTATTGAAGATTAAACCAAGCGTAATGCGTTTTAAATAACTGCAATAAACTGTTTGAATTGAACCTTAAATTTTCAACATAAATGGAATAGAGCTTTTATTTTGAATGCGCAAACGCGTTCAAATGAGTTCTGAACAAACGCGCAATTGTTTATTATTAACAATTTTATAGTTACTATGCAAACGTACTTGATATCAAATAAAGCATAATGCATTTTGAAATAACTGCGACACACGTTTGAATTGAACGTGAAATTTTCAACATAAATGGAATAGCGCTTTTGTTTTGAACGCGCAAATACCGTTGAAAGGAAAGTAAATATATTTCTTTTTAATATCTATTTGTTCAAACTCACCGCGTTTAAATGAAATGCGACTGAATTTTTGATTCAACAATATCCGCGATTGGCGCCATTTTAATCGCGAAAATAGTAATCGTGAACAACGTTTTTGGTCATTTTGACAACTTTTTTCTTTCAGTGTTGATATGGAGAAAGCCTTCGATACGGTGTGGTTAGATGGACTAGTTTTTAAACTCTTTCAGGACAAGTTCCCCAGACACCTTGTCGCCATGATGTGCCATATGTTATACGGGAAATCCTTTGTTGTAGCTGATGGAAATCTGACAACAATGCGTGAATTCAAGGTCTTGAATGGTCTACAGCAGGGAACAGTTACTGCGCCTCTGCTCTTCTCAATATTTATTCGCAAGCTGAACGGCTTTGATTTTAACGTCTCGCCGATGCGATCATTGGTAGCGTTGGCTGATGGTCTGATCATCTATACGGCAGATCGAAAAGCTACAACAGTTCAGAGCAATCTCCAAAAAATGTTCAATGATGTACAGCTGTACACTGACAATTGGCGAATGAAAATCTATGCGCAGAAATGCAAAATAATTCGGTTTCGGACCACGCTGGAGGGGGTCAGCCAAGACCTGAAACGTAATTGAAAGGATTTCCACATCGTGGCTGGCGAGGATAGTTCCGAACGAATTCCACATAAATCCTGTGCTCGATACCTCGGTGTTCATCTCGATCAGTATCTGTACTGTACTGAACATTTCAAAATCATGCTCAGTAAGGCACCAAAAGTAGTCATGGCCCTACCGAGACTCTTTCATTCCAAACACATTGATCAAAAGGTCAAAATTATCTGTTACAAGACCCTGGTAAGACCAGTTTTGATATATGGATGTTAGATCTGGTACAACCAGAGTGCTAGTACTATGGAAAAATTAACAGTTTTTGAAAGGAAATGTCTTCGTGCATGTACTGGTTTGTACAGAAAGCCTGAGATGGATTGGAAGCATTATATATCGAATAGAACTGCTCAAGTGCTCAAGTGACAAGAGTCGATATCTTCATATTGAAACTTCTTCGGAATCATATCGCAAGATGTGTAACTGTGAGTGAAAACCCTAGGATTTCACAGCCGTTCCACCTTACAGATGGGTATATTGCGACTTGCCTCGCTACTGGCTTCGTTCCTCCAGAAGCATTCGTGTATTTGGACATGAATTGATATGTTTTTGCTTCTAACGGGGTCCCAATCATATATCACATATATCGACGGGCCACCGCTAAGAAGATAAAATATCCTCCGAGTTTGAGTTCACGAGACCAACAATTCCAATGGAGATACTCATTTGCAAGATTCGTTGAAGCTGAGCGAGCTGAGACGGGCAATCTAGGTATTGGTGGCTTGGTTTTTGAGTTTCAGCTCATTATTGCTACATTTAGTGTTGTTGTTTATTCGTGTTAAAAATTAGGTATAGGTTAGGTATATGTTATGTTTATTATATTCGGTTTAGAGATAAGGTTAAACGCGTAGGTTAGGAATATTATGATAGAATTTTTTAGTATAAGATAAAGATTTTGATTGCATTTTTGTTAGAATTAGGTTATATGTTAGGTGTAGGGTCAAAGTTCACTGTTGTGTTAAAATTATAAATAATTTTGAATAGCGACCCTACGGTTCCTTGCTTGTGGACAAAGTTTTGAGGATTTGAAATTCCTCACAGCAATCTCTCCTCAAAGCCTTGGGGTTATTGTCATGGAAATATACTCTGCTCTCATTAAGGCTTTGAAAGAATATGTGGAGGTAATTTAAAAATTCAACAATTTTTAGTTGTTGGGTAATCGTAATTTTATTTTTCCAGAGACCGAAAACTGAAGAAAAGTTGATGAATAGGTATAGTCGATGGTTTTTCATAAAGGTGGAATTTCCCGAACTGGATCGGAGCGATAGACGGAAAGCATGTGGAAACTCGGAAGCCCTATAACACGGGTTCGTATTACTTCAACTACAAGAAGACATTCAGCATTGTTTTGCTTGCGGTGGTTAATGGAGAGTACGAGCTTATTATGGTGGAAGTTGGTGCGAATGGACAATTGTCTGATGGAGGAGTATTCTCGAACAGCAAATGTAATGGAAAATTATCAGAGAATCCGCTGGCAGTCCCAGACATGCGTGTACTTCCGAATACTCTTACGAAAATTCCTTTTGTGTTTGTTGGTGATGAAGCATTTTTTCTCGAGACTCATATAATGAAACCATATGGAGGCGACGGCATTGGGAAGGAAGAGCATATATTCAATTATAAGCTGTCTCGTGCAAGAAGGATAGTAGAAAATGCCTTTCAACAGTTGCGGAAGTTCTTTAAATTTTTCAAAAAATTGTGCCCGTGCGGCGCCATTCGGAATCGAACTCATTTTTACTAACTGTCTATACGTCACGAAATTTTATCGTCGAATGAAAATTTTGAAACATTGCCACAGTCCATACATGTACCGTGCAAGTATTGCAGATCTACAAAAATCAAAAGGTTTTGATTTCACTGCGACCCAAGAACAAACATCACAAGCCAACTCAAGGGCCAAACATCACTACACACCCTTAAGTTTCATGAATTTTACAGTCATGTACCAATAAATAGAAATTGATTCATAACTAAGCAAGATACAGACATTTGAATTTTCGGGAATTATAACAACAAAAACACGTGTTCACGTCATCGACCTGGATATCACAATTTCCTTCGGATTTTTATGAAAATTTTGAAGAAATGTGTTTAGTGTCTCAAAATTGCCAAGAATTCTTCAAATTTTTCTAAGGCAAAACAAAATAGCGGCAGTATTTTATATTCATGAATGAAATCTCCGATCCTTCTGATTTGTTGGAACTCAATTAGAGTTGAATTAACATTGTCAATTGATGTCATCAGAAAAATTGTTTTTTTCCTAGGTTGCTCACAAAGCCCTTCTGGCAGGTGCAGTTTCTTGCAAACTGTAATGATTTTTTTTTAATGCCCGTGTAGGACACGGGTGCCGATGGTCTGGCATAAGTGTCAGCGAGCTATAAACAACACCGAGCTCAGCTGACTAGCTTCGCTTAACGACCGCGTACGCATGCTTGACGACTAGCATTTGCGGGATCATATGAGGCGGGTTCTTGTCGAGCCACGAAGCTACACTACAAAATACTTATCACGCGTACTCTACTCTACAAGATGCACCGATCAATTTTTATTGTCTTTAGAAAAGTTCTATTAGGTGTCAATTAAGCTACTCTACAGTAATTCAATATTTTTTTGCCTCGTTAAAGTTAGCGGTCACGGAGGCTTGAGACAAACGCAAACATTACACAAAAAGCAACCGTTACTTTCACAGAAGAAGATCGTTGCATTACAAGGGGAATGTCAAACCTAAAGATGTTGAAGTGGCTGAAGTGAACCACTCATCTCTGCCTAAAGGATGGAAACTTGACGGATGCAGTTTACTTTACACTAGTAAAACAACAAACTAAGCAGTTTCGACGGGGTGACCACCTTATCTCTTCAGGAGCAGCCACTCCTGATCACCACGGGGCTGCTCGACTGCTTATGTTTCTTACAAAACCTGAGTCGTTTTGATCTGTTCACTTAAAATTTTGAATAGAGATAGTTTCAAGGGTACTGTTTTATGAAAATTCTCGCGTTTACTTTGCATTAGGTCCCATTCAAAGGACATAACAAGTTGAAGTACTACGAGATTGCTCTTGCTAAAACAGTTATGTTCTCAAACAACCAAATGCTTTGATTTTCAAAATCTGAAAAATATCATGGAGATATTCCTTTATGAGGAGAACAACAACAAAGAGCTTAGTAGTCAAAATTCATTAGCAAAACCCTTCTGACAGGAGCGTAAGAAGTTCTATCTATACAGCTTGTTTTGGTAAGAAGAACTTAAAAATGCGTGAAATAACTAGTCGAAGTAACAGAAGAGTGCTCTTGTTTAATGGGGTTTGCAAACAAATTAGCAAATCAAACAATTTTAATCGTGCAAACAAAGCATCTTTCAGTAGATTTAAAACGAGAGAAATTTTGCCAATTTGTTTAAGCCCAACTGACCTCGCTATTTTATTTGAATACGTACGGTAGCATATCGTCGTTTCTTACGGTTGCTACATTTTTTTCGAAAAAGAGCAAATCTTTTCCCCTCACTCGTGGTTTTTTCGCCTCACTCGTGGTTTTTGTTGTTTTAATGGTAAAATTTCCGACTGGCAATCATTTTGCTTTTATTGCACGTTTGCTATGAAAATTGCAGAGTACATATGTATAATTATAAGCTATCTAAATATAATTTTTTTTTATTTTAATGGGCCCGTTTTGATTTTATTGGCGAAATTGTAAAACTCACAAATCATGATAGTTCTATCAAAATTGACCGAACACTGATTTCTGAGGTATTTTTTGCCCATGTTCGCATAAAGGTCTACTTTCTTGATTTTTTTTCAGCTCAAAGATATTCAATCGCTACGAGGACACATTCCCCCCCCCTCTATGGGATTTGGAAAGTCCTCATCAATATCATTCTTTTGATACCTATATCGAATTTATATTGCAAAAAAATATTAAGGGTCACCTCCATAGATAGGGAGACCCCATTAAAAACCATATACGAGTATGCAGCAATTTTTACAGACCTGAAGTTCCAAGGAGGCACTACTTTTGATCTACGTACAAAATTGCATATCTCTACCTTTTAAATTTTACAAGAAAGCTTGCTGTGATGGACGAATGGAACAGATGGTAACGATTTTAGTAGTGTTTGTAAAATTAAATACAAAGTAATATTAAAAAATTATTTTAAAAACCCTAGAAAACTAGAAAACCGACTGCAAAATATTTTAAAGGAAGCAATAAAAGTTTTCAAATGGGTTTTAAAACCCCACTTCGCAGAAATAATCTTTTGCTTCTTGCTTGCAAAATATTATTTCTAAAACATTGTTGAGATTATCGAAGGGGCAGAGGACGATAGGTTTGAAGAGAAAGATAACTTTGAATATATATGAGTACGCTTTATTTGTTTTACATAAAGGAACTTCTTCTTTCACACGTCTCGTGGGCAACAGTCACAGACCAACTAAATAAATTACTGGTGACGCAAGTAGTGCGCTTCGGCGCCTTAATACTGGGTTTCGCTCACGCATGCGCGGTGAGCCTATCGACGTACGATAACTTTAGTTCTCAACAAACATTATCATCAAATACTGCCAGTGGCAGTGTGTACCCATTTGGCACATATCTAGCCTGCAAACACCACACCTAGCATACATATATTGTATATTTCACTGACAAACCTATTTACAGACCAACTCACGGACCAAACATCGCTACAGACAGTGAAAATTCATCATCAAAACATCATGTTTGAGATCTTGTTATGCACCAAGCAATGCGATTAGCGGGAGGACCTAGCCGCGGACCAACTTTCGGAGCAATCACAGTTGAATTCAACACCAAATACCCAAAATGCGACCTTGTCATGGACGATGTCTCAAAATCTGTAGTGCCCTTAAAAGATAACCCTCAACTATGCAGCAGTTTCTGTCTCCCCTCCTCCAGAACAGAATCCCGAAGTGCGTATTCTGGTCTTTCACCTGCGAATCTGCAAACTTACATTCGCCATTCTCCTTGAGACTCATTATAAAGCCCCTTGAGAAATAATAAGGATCCAAATTGATTCTTTTCAAGTTTGATGTACAATTTAAATCGTTTCTCATCGTAGCCCTCAGCCAACGCCTTCGATGTTTAAGTGCTGGATAACATCTCCACAGTGTATTATACTCCCTAGTTTCTATTTCCTTCGAGTGCCTCCGAATAAATTGCTTTTTGTCCGCACTGAAGGGTTCAGGACCAACGAATCCACCAACTGGTAATGTTCATACGAAATTTCCGTCGAAGAACTAATCTATTCCATGCTTTTATCTACTCTACTTTTCGACTTTACTGCCATCAGGTGATAATTTTGAGTACATAATCGGACAGTTGTCATGTTCATCGCAGAAGCAATGTAAACATATGAGTTAGTGGCGGCTTTTATACAAATCAAACAATAAAATATGAACTGTTAGTGCTCATTTTATGTACCTTTTATGTAGAAATATTAAAGTGAAGAACTTTTATGAAATTAGCCACCAGCGACTATGAATTCGGGATTTAATATAAACGAAATATGTCGAACGTGTCTCATGAAGAGTGCAACATTAGTGTCGATTTTCGATAACAATCCTGCATTAAATTCCACCGCTTATGCTGTCGACTTCTTAACAAATTTTTGTAAAGTGTCGGTAAGTATAAGGCAGTTTGAATGTCTCGATAAGAGAACCACTTGTTGCGAACCCAATATTTTCTGCTTGATTTAGTAAGTGAATCTTGATTCGAGGAATTCTCTATTCTGCGCCCAATGTTCGCTTAGCACGAATTTAATTTATTTTAAGTAAAAGTATTCCGAGTATGAATCCTACTCATCAAATGAAATTAGAGAATTATGCACGTTTTCCAATAAATGTTGCTCTTAAAGATTCAATTGCTCCATGTTTCAGAGAATTTATATCAAATCATAAATATTCAACAATTGACTAGCATAGCTTTAAAATTTCAATATCACAAACTTAGGAAGCAACATTTCTTTTACAGCTCACTTCCGACGACAAATTGCCCAGTAAAGTTTGTCCGATCTGCGCAGAGGAAATTAAAAGGTCATATGCATTCAAAATCAAATGTGAACGCTCAGCAGAAATATTAAAACATTATGCAGAGCAACTCGATAAAAAAACAAATGCGGGAAAGAGAAAAAAACCAACCCAGAAGAATGTGGCAACCACAACTGAAAATACGTCGCCTTCTCATCCAATAGTAAATATAGTGTTTCAGAATGACCCTACAGAATATCCAGGTACAGCTAAACGAACGCGTAAAAAAATAACACAATTAAGACCCACAGAAGAGCTGGTATTAAGTATAGAAAACAATACAAACGGAAGTAGTATAGTAAGTCCAAGTGATGAAGTCGTTTGTATCGACGATGATGACGACAATGACAGTGTAAATAAAAAAACTGTTGAAACCGCTACACAAAAAGCAACCAATCCACAGAAAGCAACCAATCCACAAAAAGCAACCAATCCACCGCCTCTAGTGATATCAAATGTAATGTCGATTTTGGTACCGGAAAAAATTGATAAATCACAGAGTAATGCCTTATTTGCCCTAGAGCAGGCCCTTGCAAATGACCGTTCAGATTCGCCGGTTTCGGTAATTCTAATGATAGAAGAAGACAATAATTCGGAGAATGAGAATAAAAATTCCACATCTATTACGGGACAAAGTTCAGTAAGTGCAGAACCGGCTGGTGACAAAGATGTAATAGAAATCATGGACGATGATCCCCCAGCCTATTTTTCAAATAATGAAATTGAAGACACGTTTGTGTGCCATTTGTGTTCAACAGTAATCACTGGACAGGAAAACTTTGCAGAGCATATGAAAAAGCATAAAGAAAACTCAAACGCTGATGTTGGCAGTGCATTACTAACTCTGTCCTCTCCGAGTTCGGATACGTTACTATGCCATATTTGCTACCAGATGATTGAAGGAGTTGAACATTTTTCAGAACATTTGAAAACGTGTAAATCACCTGGATTAAAAATAACAGCTGAAAAGAGTCAAAATGGTTATCGATGTAGCGATTGCGGCGAAACATGTGCGAATAAATCGGGGTTAATCGATCATGTGAAATTAAAACATATGAGCTCTGTATCGTTATATATTTGCGGCGTATGCTGTAAAGGTGAGTATATAATGTTGAGGTATACACATTTTTTTTTGTCGCAGCCAAGCTTAAGTTAATTATGTTAAACTTAAAGATTGTTTATTTAGATCCTTAGATATTAGGGTTATGATGATGCTTCCGCTCCCCCATCGGAGGCGTCCTCAGGTGATGGATAGAGGGTGCCTTAACCGGCTAGTCAACAGGTATGTGGAAAATAAAATACCACTCGCGGACAAAAACTGACTAAGTTGCAGCGCTGTCAATGCTGCACTTAGTATTTACTTGTCATGTAACCTGGTCAAAGCCTCGGATAGAATTGGATAAACGGCAACGGCAACGAAACGTAAAAAAGACCATTCTTTTGGAACAAGGAATGTTAGATTATTGAACAGACTAGGTGCACTGCGACAACTTCTAGATGAAATAAAGAAATATAGCAGTGCAACAAACAAATGGCATGGTGAAGACAGAAGACACATTTGGCTATGAACGCACACCGTTTTTAAAAGTGGAGAATCGCAAGGAAGCCTTAAGTTCGGAGTGGTTTTCATTGTTGACAGCACAATTAAACAAATTATCACCGACTTCAAGGCCGTTAAGGAAAGGATCTGTGCGGTTCGTATCAAGACCAAATTCTTTGATGCCTGGCTGGTCAACTGTCACACGGCCACAGAAGACAAGGAGTAGGCAATCAAAGAAGAATTTTACAACTCTCTGGATGCATTGCTGTCAAACAACATTAAAATTGTTCTGGGTGACTTAAATGCAAAATTCGGCCGAGAAACGGTACATAGAGGAACACGACAATGGACAATGCCTGATAGACTTCGTTATTAGCAGGGGCTTCACAGTAAGCTCCACACACTTCCCGCATTAGGACATCCATTAGAGAACTTGGTCATCATCAGACGGTCGCACATTCAACCAGATCGACCATGTTCTCATATAAAAACGAGAGCCACCAGTATTCTCGACACACGCTTGTTTCACAGCGCTGTATGTAGTTCGGACGATTACCTTATAAGGGTCAAGTTCTAGCATCACATCTACAAGAGCTGTAAACAAGGAAGATCAGTTACTTCAAGGTACCAAATACACAAACTAAATGATAGCTCAGTAACGTCCATATATATATATATATATATATATATATATATATATATATATATATATATATATATATATATATATATATATATATATATATATATATCAGCTCCAGAAAATTGTATCAACATATCCCTGGATGCGAGAGAAAGTAATGATGATATCTGGAACGGCGAAGAACGCAAGGAAGCGGTTAAAAATGCTGAATAGACAGAACTACACTCATCTCAGAAGGGTTTTGTACTTTCGATGTGCAGACATATCTTCTTCTTCGTAGCACTATAGCCCATCTTGGGTCTTCGCTTCCTGCAAATAGCGCCTCCAACTGTCTCGGTCCATTGATCGTGTCTTCCAATTTTGAAATCCGAGCAGCAATGAACTGTCATCGTCGACCGAGACAGACCAGCGTTTCCCCGGTTTCCTCACCGGTCTCCACCCTTCAATTCTCCCAATGAATACCTTTTTGGGTATCGGTTATTCGCCCATACGATTCACGTGGCCAGCCCATTGCAGCTTCTGCAGTCTTACAATCGTTGAGACCTCCGGCTCGTCAAAAATTTCATACAGCTCATGGCTGTATCTAATTCGCCATTTGTCCCCGTCTAGCTTCGCTCCTATTATTCGCCTCAGGACGCGTCGCTCAAAGGCGTTCAATAAGTTTGCGGATACTTGTGTTAAGTTCCACGTTTCACACCCACAGCATAGCACAGGTCTTATCACAGGTTTGTATACTTGGAGCTTTGTTTGGTTGTTCATGATCGTCAAAACTAAAAATAATTTATTTGCGAGCTGTATTCTTCAGCGTATTTCGTCTCTTTCATTAGCGGTTCCCGTTATTTTGGCGCCTAAATGCACGAATTTGTTCACATTTTCGATATTGTAATCGCTAAGTGTGATATGTTGTGTATTAGTGGTATTTTTCCTCGACTGCGTTATGAGCTTTATTTTATTTTCATTGATTTGTAACCCTACTAGTTTTGCTTCGCTGTCGACTTTCAGGAAGAGTTCTTTGGCACTTGTTAATGAAGGTAATAAAATGTTGATGTCGTCCGCATAGGCTACTACTTGGCTCGACTTGTATGGTAATGTACCCCGTGTATCGACAGGTAGCTTTCTTATGACGCACTCCAGAGCCAAATTGAATAGCAATGGGGCCAGCCCGTTTCCCTGCTTTAGACCGATATTTGTGTCAAAGGCGTCGGTAAGTTGGTTATTGATGGGAGGCCGTCGACGTCATTATCATTTTGGTAAGACGGACTTATTTGGCCTGGGATAACAAAGCAAAGCATTATTTGTTACAGTACGTTACGATCAATACTTTCGTATACTTTGCTTAAAGTCAACGAAAATTTAGTGTACGTCGATGTTGAACTCCCACCATTTTTCGAGTGCCTGCTTGACAATGAATAATTGGTGTAAGTTGTAATTATACTCAAGAGCGGCCACACCAGCAATTGTTGATAAATAATTACTTTTACTTATTGCAAACTGACGATGATAAAAACACGTTCACTTTGTTGGCGTATGAAGGAATGAATTTATTATTATTACCATTTGAACTTAAATACAAAATATTTTAATGACTAAAAATGCATACAATAATCAAAGTCAATGTCCATTTAAAAGAAAATTGCATTCTATACAGTAATACTTTTCGTATGCTAATAATTAAGAACTTGAATAAAGTGCTTACAACACAATGCTAATAATTGGAGTCAATAAAACATAAATGAAAATGCATAATATACAATAAATTCTTATGCTGTAGTCAATGTTCATTCAAAGTGTAAACTTTTTTTTGCTTACAAGCTCAGGTAGGCAAATTCGCGGCCGAAAGTGGGTCAATTATATTTTAATATTAATAGGAGGAATGACCGACTGAATGGACATTGACTACTGTTGAGAACTCTGTTCAATTGTTGAACATGTTGGGGCACCACCGGGAACAACAATGTTGAATCTTTTACTGAGCGACACGTTTTCTTCTGATGTAGTTGATATGGACTCCTGCGATTTCTTCGGCATCCATGTCTACTTCAGTATGCTTCTGATGTATGCAGATCGCGATGATGATCAGCATTGTTGAAGTGAGCGGTACCACGTGCTTGCGTAACTGTTGCAAGGTAGTTGTATTTGCAATCGGCTCTGGCTTGAAAGAATCACCATCGAAAATTTTCTTCTTTACTTTTGCTATTGGGTCTATCGATTTTGCGTGGTACTCCTTGTCTCCGAACATAGCTGGGGCCACCTCTTTCGCGGAGCTCGTCAGTACTCCCTGTTTTGAGTCGTGGCTATTTTGCTTCAGCTATTTGTCGCTCATTTTGGGCCTATGCCAAAGTTCTGTTGTCACAGTTCTTGTACTGAGACAACGACGCGATGGGTTAATTCAAAACAAACGTTGGCCTTATGCCGAAGTCTTGTTGCCTCAGTTCTTGTACTGCGATAACCACACGTACTAATATAAATTGACTTTAGCCGATGCTTTTATCAGCTAATTCAATATATGTAGAAGGAATAAAACCAACTTGTATCTTTCGATGGTCAAACTTGACTGACTGTATTTTATTCAATCACTTCGCTTATATCTACTATATTTCACAGTTATTTTACTCATATGTAAATTGCTAAGCTCACCTGACTGTGGTTCCTACAAATTTGCAAGCGCAACACAATTCATGTGTCTTACAGACAAATAGATCACGTTGCGGTCGCTGTGGGAATCTTTTGTTCAACGCGTACAAGATAAATTCATAGATATGTAAGTATTTCATGCGCGCCCGACAAAACAAACATAATCTTACATGCACATTCCAGTGAGTTTAGATGATAACTTTAATTACAATGTAATTATGATGATGAGAGTTTGATGAGTTTAGAAAATTTAAGAGATAGGAATTTATGCTTGGTTTTTAATACTAGAATATGCTAATTTTACGTTTGGTTAAAGACTATTTGATAAGTAATTAATAATTAAGAAGATGATTTCGTACATCCTCCCCCGCGTTGAACAGTCCGTTCTACACAAAGACATATAAATAAATGAACGAGCAACGAGAATCTGTGTACTCGTCCATGTGGGAAGCAAATTTACCACATAAATAAGTTATAAATAATTTACGCTCTCAAAACTATATGATTCCCTCTGCTTCTCCTTCCCCTTTGTTTCCAGACAGGTTTTTATTTCCTCTATTCAAAAAGTCACTTCCCCCTCTGACACCCGCGTACACCGACAAAAATTCATGTCACGTGCACACGATCGCGCCTTCGTTATGATTCGTAAAGCTGTTTGAGTACAACACAACAAACGACTCTCACAGAAAACTCGAATGTCAATGCAAAAGAAATTCGTAGAGGCGCGAAACCGACGAGAAAACTCATGTGTCAAAGCCGATGGAAAATTTGTAAATTTTTAATAAAAACAGTGAACTAAAGTGCCGATTTCGTACACGCGATCTTAAAAATTATATACTTTATAAACGTGAACGTGTTTCCGAGTGAATAAAGTGAAAAAACAAAAGCATATCACTTCAGATCTCAACTTCACCCAATTTTAGCGAAGGTTGCTAATTGCTTCGGCTCTCGCGACCGATTGCGTATCCAGTACTCTCTATATCTATGGTTCTACCTTAAGCTTGGCTCACTGGCACTCACTCATTCGAAAGGAGGATTTGGCTCCACAAGGCTAAATTTTCGAGTTTCGTTATGTTGCATTCGACTGGGGATAGAATATCCTTCAAGAGCATGACTTCACAAGTGCTGATGTTTGGTTCCTTTGTGGTACAGTGGGTGAGATTGTTGACACATGTGAATAGACGGTTCCATCTGGATGCATGTTATGTATTCTTCTTCTGTGAGTAGATAATACGAATCACGGTGTTGATTGATAATCAAGTATCGGGCGCGAGGAATTATCGCTATTAGTCGGTTATGTCTTGCTATAGGTATGGGATAAAGTCTAAAGAGGTCGAAGGTAATTGTGTTGATGAGTAGGATCTTGAATTCAAATATAACGAAGTCTTCGATTAGTCTAGCGCTAATTGATGTTACCCTGAACAGTCTTAAGAAGTTGTCGTTAGCTGCTGGAAAACGTAGCGTATCAGGTAGATGCTCTTTGATGTTAGATATCGCTACGCTCAATTGCTTCTGCGACAGCAATAATGGGTTGAACTTTCTGTGTTGGGTATCAGTGATGATACTTACTATGGAGGCCTGAATGCGTTGCAAATTGATGGAAATTAGCGTCATTTGAAACAATAACATCGTGATAAGATTGGTCGCCTTACTTTGGTTGCCTTCCTGATTGAGTCCTCATACAATGTTGGTTAATTGATCCTTTCTTCACTTCGCTTGATGATGTTCAACATAGAATCGATGATGGATGTTTGATTCTTTAATAAGGAGTACAATTTTTCTTGATTTGCTTTTACACCTTTGATAATCTGAGTCATCTGGTTAGCATATTCTTCATCCAGAACACCAAAAAACGATTTTGCTACACTACCAACAATGTTGAAGGCTCCTCTTTTGGTTCGAACTTTTAACAATCGATTAATGTTTGTAAGTTCATTTTGTAAATGTATGAAGTGGTTTCCAGCATCAAGCAACTGGTCATAAATGTTCCCTGCTCACAAAGCTGTCGCAAGATCTTCTAATCGTTTTCTAACGTTGTAAGTTCGGTCCAATATGGCCCTAAATCATAGTAGATTACGAGCTTCCATTCACTTGTCGAGAAATATGCATTACCTAATGATTGGAAATGCAGTCCTGGATGCGGTCCAAATGTTGACACCTTAACGGGTTCTGCGTGTACCAAGGGTACTATCCGACAGGCCAAAAGTGTTGAGACAATTGACGTCCCTTTTTCAGTTTTTTGGATGGATCTTTGGAGCCCCAGGGTTCTGGGTCATCTACGATGGATGGTCGCCTCTTAGACTCAGGGATTCCTTGGATGCGCCTTCTTCACAGTGTGTGTCTTCACCGAGTGGCAGTAGAGCAAGTCCATGTATGGCTCTCTTTATAACACGTGAAGAAGTCTTTACGTCGGCCACCGCACTAAGCCATCATTACCCTTATAAATTTTTGTGATTCGTCCAAGTGGCCACTTCGGTACCGGCATGTTGTCCTTCTTGATGATTACAAACATACCCGGTTGAGCATTCTGGCAGTTCTGTTTCCACTTAGAGCGATGTTGCAATTGATTCAGGTATTCTTCTGACCAGCGTCTCCAGAATTCGTGCTTAATATCCGCCTTTTACTGGTTCTGCCGTGTCGTCTACGATAGCTGTTGCAGGTTCTCCGATTAGGATCTTCTGATAGTGGTGTTAATGGTCTCGAATTGAGGATGGCTTCGATTTCTACCACCAGAGTTTGTAGCTCTTCATATGTCAAAGTTACTGATGAAGCTCCTCAATGTAGCAAATATTTGGCCGATTTAACTGCTGCCCCCCACAGACCACCGAAATGGGGCCACGGGTATTGCATACGGCGGCTATTCTCTCTTCAGATTTTTTGGGATGTAAGGACGTTGCTAATTCCTTAAGCTGATTATGGGCTCCCACGAAATTGGTTGCATTCTCACAGTAGAGATTTCTACAGTGGCCTCGTCTGCCGATGAATCGTTTAAGGGAGCCGATGAATGCTTCGGTGCTAAGATTGCTCACCAGCTCTAAATGTACTGCTTTAGTGGCAAAACAACAAAATATGGCAATGTACCCCTTTTGCGGGCGCGTTCCTCGTCCACGGTAATGAATCATCATCCGCCCCGAGAAGTCTACTCCTGAATTAATAAACGACCGCGCAGGCTGTACATGTGTTGATGGTAAGTTTCCCATGACCTGAGAAAGCAGCTGTAGGTTCGCTCGAGTGCATCGTATGCATCGCTGCACAATGGATCGTGCCAACGATTTTCCTTTGATTGGCCAGAAACGTTGTCGTATGATCGTAAGTAGTTCCTGTGGCCCAAGATGGCAGTTGCCTTGGTGAATGTCGGTCATCAGCAGCTTTGTCAGTGGATGCCTGTAGGGTAGCAGTATCGGATGTTTTGCATCGAATGAAAGGTTTGATGCCTCTAGTCTTCCCCCAACACACAGTATCCCCTTTTCGTCGATAAAAGGGGTTTAGACCAGTTATGGGACTCTCCTTTTTGAGACTCTTTTGATGACTCAAATCCTTTATCTCATCACGAAATTCGTCCTGCTGGATATATTTCACGATGACTTCCAGCGCTCGGGATTATTCCGGACTTGTGAGTGACCCTGCCACCACTGTATCGGATCGCAAACTTTTACTAATGCGCTTGGTAAGCCTTAGCACATATGCGATGATTCTCTGTAATTTTTTAAAGGAGTTACCATATTCAATATTGTCAATAAAATTAGCGGTTGTGACAATTGTTGCCGCAAAAGTTAGTTTTGCCTTCCTCTTCTCTAGGTCACATGATAGTATTTCAGCTCCATGCAAGAAGGGAGGTCCGTATAACCAAATGTTACAGCCAGTGAATTCCGCTGGCGTAATTCCTGGTGAAAGGATGTCAGCTGGGTTGCTTTTTGACTCAACATGCCGCCATTGACTTGGTATTGAAAGTGATTGAATTGCTGATAATCTATTTGCAACGAACGTGTTGTTAGATGACGCTGTGGCATTGATCCATCCGAGAACAATTTTGGAGTCACTCCAGAAAAAAACGTATCACCTCATCCATGTGTAGAACGGTCTTGACTCTGTGGGCCAGCTCGGCTCCTAATTTGGCTGCACAGAGTTCCAAGCGGGGAATGGTTACGTTCCGAATAGGAGCTACTCGAGATTTGGCGCATAAAAGACGTACAATAACTCTACCGTCTGTTAAGGTAGCTCGAGTGTAGACTATTGCTCCATACGCTCTTTCTGAAGCGTCACAGAATATGTGTAACTGCGTTCGCTTGGGGACTTCCTTTGCAATAACATGTCTTGGGAATTGTGCCTTCTGCAACGCTAGTAAACCTTTGCGGAAGTTGTACCATCTGGTGAACATCTGTTTTGGTAAGGCTGCATCCCAGTCCAGCTCCAATCGCCGTGTCTTGTAGAAACAATTTGGCCGTGACGATGACAGGTCCCATGATGCTTAGTGGATCGAAAATTCTGGCAATATCAGAGGATATCGTCCTTTTTGTGATTTTGTTATTTTTTGGATCGAGATTTGATCCTGTCATGACGTCATCCACATAAAAATCTCGTTGCAGGATGTTGCAATCAAGTGGATACCGCTGTATTTCCTCTTGACCGAGTCGTTGGATGCATTTGAAGCACACGTCGTTCCATATGTTACGGAGTTCAACTGATAATACTGTAGTGGTTGATTTGAATCATTCCTCCGGATCAGCAGTTGGTATTTACGGTCGTCAGGATGCAGCAGGACCTGCCGATACATATTTTCAATATCGCCTGTGAAAACATAACGATGCAGTCTGAAATGAAGCAAAATTGAAAATAACTCGTCTTGAACAGTTGGCCCAGTGTGCAGTATATCGTTCAACGAGACATTTGTAGACGTTTTGCAGGAAGCATCGAATACTACCCTGAGTTTAGTAGTGCTACTATCTGGTTTCAGGACATAATGAGGAGGCAGGTAATAAAGTGGACGTTCACACGACTGAGGCGTTACATCCTGCATATGTCCAAGGTTGATGTATTCGTTCATAAACTCCTCATACTGACGGTTCAGCTCTGGATCCCGTTGAAGCCTTCGTTCCATATCAAAGAAACTGCGAGTGGCGATATCCCTTGATTCGCCTAGATGTTCCGGGTCATCATTGAAAGGAAATCTCACCAGAAATCGGCCTTCTCGCGTTCTTTGTGTCGTCTGGCAAAAATATGTTTCACATGATTTCTCGGCAGAAGTATACTGTGGTTTGTCCTCCACTACTTCCTCAGGCTTCCAAAACCTTTCGATTGTGTTGTTTAACTGTTGTTCTTCTACAAGGATTCCACACGTAACAGAAGAAGGAAGATTGGTCTGTGCCAACTTTGCCGGCCACTATCCAGCCAAGAAGCGTATTTTGCAGAACTGGGAGTTCGCTGCCTAGTTTTATTTGACTGATTGATAAAGTGTCGTAGAAATGTTCGGCACTTAATCTATAAAACTCGGTTCAATTTTATAGATGAGTGAAGAGATATTATCTTCTCCATTATGTCTGCTTCTAAACGCGTGATATATCCGTTCAACCTTGACTGCAGTGCGACGTTCACCTTTTTTTGTGCCTGTTCCGCGGATGCGCCAACCTTTTCAATAAGGGTCGAGTGGTGACATGATGCAAGACCTAGCTTCTTTACTTTTCGATTAGTAATAAGGCTAATTTGGGAACCCGGATCCAGTACTGCTCGGCATTCCATTGTTTTTCCGTTGCTACCACTCAGCTTTACATTGGCGGTGCTCAAAAGGACATATTTCATTTTTCCTTGATTACTAACCGTGGTCAAGGAGAGTGCCATGCCATCTTGTTTGGTGATTGTCTTTGAGTCTTCGGGCGATGCCCTTGATTGTTTTGGAGTAGAGGTTGTTCCTAGGTTAAGCAAGCTATTGTGTTTCTTGGAACACTCATTACAACTTCGTGATTTACAGATCACCGATTTATGTCCCTCTCGAAGGCAGTTAACGCACAAACCTTTGCCTTGAATAATTTTCAACCTCTTTGAAGGAGTGAGTCGCAGAAAGTCTGGGCAATAGTAGACTGGATGAGATTGATTGCATACCAGACATGATGACATTGTTACGGCCGCACTGGTTGATTTCAAGTTTTTCTTACGGGGTTCTTCAGGGTTCTTTGGTTGGTTGCCAAGTGCCTCTAATGCTTGGAAACGTATTTCCAAAAATGCTAAGAACTCCTTCAATGACTGGAGCTTGCGTGGGTTGGCCAGCGATTTTTCATATAGAGTGTGCGTGACGGTATCGAGCTTCCTGATGAGGCTGTAAAGAAGCAACGGATCCCAATTTTGTGTAGCCACATTGATGTTCTCCAGACCTCATATGCATTCGACCGTTGTATCGTGCAAAGACCTCACTGCTGCTGCTGAGGGCCTATCATCTGTGATGGATGGTTGAGCCATTAGCTTGTTGAGGAGGGCTGTAACCAATAAGCGTCGATTTTCATATCGTTCGTGTAGTCTTCCATGCAGACTCGTAGTCGTCTTCAGAATCGCAAAATTTTGTGTGAGTTTCGCCACTACCGCTGTGAGATTGGCCTTTAGGTACTACATTTTTTGACATCTGGATAGTGGTTGATTATGAATCATTTCACAAAACAGATACTGAAATTGTTGCCACTGGAGATAGTCGCCGTCAAACTTGGGTGGATTGATTTTTTGCAGTTTCAAATTAGGTGCTGTCGCTGGAGATGTTGGCTGGGCAGGTGTCCCAATTATTGCGTCGAGCTCGCGTTCCAATCTTATAAGCTAGTCTTGAGACAATTCTTCCAGGGTGTCGTGTTGGCTTGATTCAAATCCATATTTTTCAGGCACTGTACCAATCTCGTGCATCCTTTGTTGATACTCCTCTAGTTGTGACCAGTAACGATTGATTGAGGCAATTTCCAATTTATAAAATTGCCGGGTTTGACCGTTAGCTTCACCAAGTCGAGCAAGGAATCGTCGCAATGAATCTGCCAAGACGCTATACCGTCGCACTTGTTTGATGACCTCAGATGATGTCTCGGCCTTTGCCGGTAATCTCTGCTTGATTTTCAACGTTCTGTTCTGCATACCTCAATGCCAGCATTTTCTCCTTAAAATATGCTTGAAAATTCTGGTAGATGATTTCGGTTGTCTCGTGCAAACCACTTAAAAAGTAGTCATGGGTGGGCGACACATCTTTCAACGAGCGAATCTTTGCATCCACTTCCTCGAATGCGTCCCATTTGGATTCGAGACATCGGAGTCGCTCTTCGTAGTACTCAGCCCTTTGTTTACGGCTCGTGAGATCCTTTCTATAGTTTGCGATGATCGCGTCGACATCCACTGCTAGAAGCCTCTACCGCTCAGCTAAACTGTCCATTCCTGCGTTTTTGTGGTGTGTATCACGTCGGGGTCACCAACATTTTGAGTCGTGGCTATTTTGCCTCGGCTATTTGTCGCTCACTTTGGCCCTATGCCAAAGTTCTGTTGTCTCAGTTCTTGTACTGAGACAACGACGCGATGGGTTAATTCAAAACAAACGTTGGCCTTATGCCGAAGTCTTGTTGCCTCAGTTCTTGTACTGAGACAACCAAACGTACTAATATAAATTGACTTTAGCCGATGCTGGTATCAGCTAATTCAATATATGTAGAAGGAATAAAACCAACTTGTATCTTTCGATGGTCAAACTTGACTGACTACATTTTATTCAATCACTTCGCTCATATCTATTTCACAGTTGTTTTGCTCATATGTAAATTGCTAAGCTTACCTGAATGTGGTTCCCACAAATTTGCAAGCGCAACACAATTCATGTGTCTTACAGACAAAAAGATCACGTTGCGCTCGCTGTGGGAATCTTTTGTTCAACGCATACAAGATAAATTCATAGATATTTAAGTATTTCATGCGCGCCCGACAAAACAAGCACCATCTTACATGCATATTCCAATAAGCTGATTTTACAATTGATTAAAGACTATTTGATAAGTAATTAATACTGAAGAAAATGATTTCGTACACTCCCTTTTGTTGGGTCATATCTGATCGTAGAATGAATCGCTCGGTTTCGATAGCGCAATTCTCTTTGGTTCGGATTATTCCAATGTTCTCTAGTAAAATCATCTTTGCCGATAACAAAGGCTGTGCTTGATGTGCTTGCAACAAATAGCCATGCGTTGTTCATCATAAGTTCCTTCCATGTTGTTTGAGAAGATGTTACCTCAACGCTGGGGCACGGTTGCTTCTTGTGTCTACTCTATAGTTCGCTGATGATACAGTTTAGGTTTGCATTCATATTGTTGATCATGCTGGGAGTACATAGGTATCCTTCGTCTTTAATTGTGCATGCCTTCAGCTGTGCATCGTCCAATTCGAAATACGTTAGTTGATTGAAGTTAACCGCCAAGGTTGGAGTTTTTGTGATAGGGACCAGATATAGATGCACACCTGATTCGAAAGGAATTGCAGTGACATGAATTAGCTCGTATCTGTCCCTTTCGATTATATGGAAGTAGCCATAGATGATGATATTTTCATCGGTGCGTGCAATCGTCGTTGCTTTCACTGGAGTATGCTGAATCTCAAAGTGAGGGCCAATCTTTGATGATACCTTTTCCATTGTGTTCGTCATTGCTTCAATTGAAACGAACTGTGGAAAGCTCTCGGATCCATAGATGGTGTTTACTAGTTTTTGGTACTTCATCTGGAGCTCCTCAAAATAGTTGATCGCCATGAGATAAGTGGATAGCACTTGTAAGCCAACTTTGTTGTTATCAATCTTTGCGAACCATTTTTGCATTTCGTTGATCGAATCTACAACTTGATTTAATTTCATTGTAACTTATGCAAGCTGGGCGTCAGTGCGATGGTTGACGCTTGTTATATGTGCGTTCAATTCTACGCTTTGTTGATTTAAGACTTGTAATATTGTGTGTTGATTTTTATCGAGAGTGTCAATATCAGTGTAGACCTTATCATTAACACCAAAAACTGTGGTAAAGAGGTTTCCAACCAAGTCTCTCTTTTTTCTGGAGCCTGTTATCGTAAGTAACTTTTCCGTTTGTTGAAGAAGCTCCTTTTGTTTAATCTGGAGATGGTTCAGCAGGCCATTGCAGTGGGTGCAGTTGGTAAATTCTTTTGTGCGTTGACCCATATCTTCTATCTGTTTGCATTGTTTGCATTGGAAAACCTCCATATCTTTGAAATACTCTTATCATTGGTGCTAGTTGTCTCCTCAAATTATTTTTATGTGGCAAACATGTCAAACGATGATCTATGGTAAGACCGAGATATTTAATTTCAAACACTCTTTGCAAGTTTTCGCCGTTAATTTTTAGGTCAACTTCTATGTCTTCCTTATTCTTCTGTTTAAAAATAATGTATTTTGTCTTTGTAGTATTCAATGCTAGCTTGTTTTCGATAAGCCATGAACGATATTTATCTAGATCCTCGTTGACGATACTCTCCATGGCAACTTTATCATGTCCTGAATAAAGAAGTACAGTATCATCAGCATATAATGTGTGGTGAGCTTTCAGTTTACATATACATATTCAAATTATTAGTGTATAGCAAAAACAAGGTTGGTCCAAGTATGGACCCTTGAGGAACCCCCGATTTCATTGGTACTAGAATACTCAAAACATTCATCTTCCTTCCAAATAACTTTTAAAAAATTGTTTCGGTTTTCCTTGTATACCATACGATTCAAGTTTTTGAAGTAACCGTATAAAAACCTTCCTTCAGGTTCACAAAAATTGCAATAACATAATCTTCTTTATCAAGACTTTCATTGATGTAACGTGAGACAGAAAGTAACGCATCGAAAGTACATTTGTTCTTTTGAAATCCAAACTGCTTCGGATTTATGATGCAATTGTCCATTAAGAAAGATTTTAAACGATTATTTACAAGTTTTTCGAATATTTTACTAAAGGCTGTCAAAAGTGCAACAGGGCGATAATTATTCGGGTCCAGATGATCTCCTCGTTTGAATATTGGAATTATTTTTGCCAGTTTCTCTTCGTCAGGAAATGTTCCATTTCTAATATGCTCGTTTATAAAGTTTCCCAGTGGTTCAGCTACCTCCTCTTTGACTAGAATAATTTCATGTGTGGCGATTTTGTCAATACCTGGTGCTGCATTTTTTTTTCAAATTTTGGATTGTATTTAATACTTCTCTTTTAGTCGTTTGATGAATGTGAAAGATGGATTAAAGTGGGCTATTTATGATATTGAAATAGCTAGTTGACTTTTCACCAAGCTTCCTGGTAATTTTTTCACCAATTGTTGAAAAAAAGTGGTTTACCGAGTTTACTGTTCCACATGGGTGTGCTGCATTGTTAGAGTCCATGCCAAAAAATTCAGCATTTGATGACATGATCCAGGGTAATGAATTATCTTTCACTTCATTTATTATTTTCCATATTTCGTGTAACTTGTCCGCCGCTGCTTCCAATCTTCTGGAGTAATATGAAAATTTAGATTCTTTTATGAAACGTTTTGATTCTTTTAGGGCTTGGTTATACAGATGTTTAAATGCTTGATCTTCAGGGTTATTTTTGTATTTTTTATAAGCCTTCCTTTTGTTAATACTAGCCTCAATAACTTTCTTTGTTATCCGTGTATGTTGTCGACATCTGATTTTTTTCTCAATGGTAGAATCATGCTTGGAGTCTGTAATCAAATTTTTGAGCTCCATAAGGTTTTCAGGTTTTCGAGTTGTTAACAACTGTTGACATTTCGATTTGAAAAAATCCTTGTCTAAATATCTGAATATTTTGTGAGTAGGCTTTTGCTTACTGAGACTTTGACCATGAACGACAATTTTTAGGACACGATGATCTAACGCCGGCCAGTCTGCAAGTGTGAATTTAATGTTTTCAGCAATTTTTTTTTATCATTTGTTGCTATGTGATCTAGGTAGGTACTTGAAGTCGGGCGAGTAATTTTGTCCTTATTGACAATGACCGCTCCGTTTGTTTCCAGGGTGTCCTTGTACATCCGCGATACTGGAGATTCTGCAAGTCAGCAACTGTGGTTAGATTTTTTTCAGTAGAGTATATTGCATCTATTACTGTGCAGAAGTCCTGCGCATTGAGACGATTGGGATTATAGTAAGTACCGATTTTTAGTTTTTTACCTGCGCAGGTTATTTCAATTATTATTATATTATATATGTCAGATAATACTCTCTTTGTCACGAAATTAATTGTATTTTTTATATAAATTGCTGTACCTTCTTCTCTTCCGGGCCTGCAGGAAAAAACGGAGCTATATCCCGGAATATTGTAATACTTTGCTTCTTCAGGATAGATTCAAACTTCGTTTAGTATAATCAGATCCTTTTCAGGATTTTGCTGCAGATAAATTTGAATATCACTCAGCTTGTGTCGGAGGCTTCTTATATTGGCATAAAAGATAGTTAATTTGTCGCTTGATTGTTTTGTGATTAACAATCATCATCAAAATTGTAGTCAGTACTCCTCCTAGCAATTACAATCCTTCTTTGATACTCTGGGCACTCCCACGAGCCTGCTCTCTGTGAGTGGTCAGCATTCTTATTATTACTCATACAATTGTAACAGTTCTCATGTGTGCTTTTGCATTGCTTGAGTTCATGCTTTCCTCTAAATTTCACACAGATTTGTTCTTCGCATTTCGACGTCTTATCGTTATATTTTTGGCACGTAAAGCATCTCGTAACGTTAAAGTCTTCCTGCACAAATATGACTCATAATCAATGTTGACGTTTTTGTTAGCTCATCTTTTATACATGCTTCCATTTACCTCAATAATGTGCAACCATTTTCCGTTTTTTGTCTGTCTGGCATGAATGAGCTCCATTTTTTCTCTATTCCCAACATCAGGGTTTAGCGCCTGTATTTCCTTTCGTAGTTCCCCATTGATTATCCAGCCCATTTATAACCAGTCTGAGTCGACGTATTTTTCTCTCGGTAATGTCGTACTCATCTTGAATGTTATCCATGGTTAATCGGCATAGCTCAGGCGCGTTGGCATTGGTCGTTGTTATAATTATCGCCCCACCATTGCGAATATGCCGTAGCAGTTGAAGAGGAATCTTGCAATTTGACGGTCTTATCCTAGACTTCAAACTTAATGTCCTTTGTATTTTTGATGCTCATGTTTTTGTTCATGGAGTAGAAGAACATAGGTGTAGGTCTTACTTTTTCATTGGACAGATCCATTAGCACAAAGCATTTTTTTCTATCGTCGGCTTTGTCATATGTGTTAATGTTTTGCCCAGCTTCGGTTTGTTCCATATTTGGGTTTTCGCTGTCCTTTATCACTGCCATGTGGTCTTTTAAAATCTGTGTTATGGTATTTTTGGGTTTAAGAGTTTTATTCATGGTGTCAGATATTAAGATTTCAATGTCATCCATGGGTGTGGGCAGGGTTTGTGTTGATTCTACTAACTTTGTTGTTTCATTATTGTTCGATGTGCTTGACGTTTTACTGTTAGATGATTCACATGTTTTTTACGTATCAGGCGTATCCATGGGTTCACTGAATTCACAGTTACCATTTTGATTGAGGTTATGAACCTTATATGTGCTGTCTCCTTTGATGTTCCTTTTGATTCTTTTCGAATCGATTTCGTCTGTTTTTTCTTAATGCAGCTTCCTTCTTTTCCCCAGGATCGGGCGGGACCTTCTTTTCATTCATAACATTATTTTAACAAAAATTTCTTATCTGTGTCGAAAAAAACTCTAAGGAACTTACACTTCTTTTATTTTATTTTTAAAATACTATTTTTTTTTGCGGTAGGGAGGTGAATGCCATTTATGCACAGAGTGTGGGACTCCCATTCGCGACTGGACTACCCACTCAACACCTCCCCTGTCAACCTGAAAACCCAGCCTGGAACAGTTTGACACATTGCTTCGGGCCAGGTCTCGTTTTGTTACGCCGTGAGGCACCTTCAAGCTGGGGAGTCCCTTTCCTCGCGGGAGGGAAGAGGAAGTACCAGAAAAGAGATCCTCCCGCCCCAGCGCCCCCGGCTGCTGTGAGTCCCTTTTATATTTTAGGACTGCCCGAACATAATGTGCCACATAGTTCCATTTGTCAACCGATTCGAGCATCACCGCAACTATATTTACCGGGGTGAACTCTCCCGTCTCCCTGTAGAGTTCCCTTCACAGCCTGATCCATTTTGTACACGCAAAAAATATGTGACAGGCACTGTCCTCCTCTCCTGGGCAAAACCGACAATCGGGGGATCGTGACTTACCGATCTTGTGCAGGTAAGACTGAAAACACCCATGCCCGCTCAAAAGTTCGGTCAGAAAGAAGTCAGTCTCACCATGCCTTCGATTTAACCACAGTCTCACATCCGGGATGAGGTGCGCAGTCCACCTTCACTTCGTGCAATTGACCCAAGACTGCTGCCAATCGTTGAGCGAGCGCTGTCTCTCCTCGCGGACAACCATCTCCCTCGCATCCTCGTTTCGGCACAGGTAAATAGCGCGGCGCTTTCTAGCAAAGAGAGCGACAGGTATCACGCCTGCAATAACTCTCACCGCCGAGTCAGAGACTGTTGGATACGAAAATGTAATTCTCAGTGTTCCTCTTCTATGAACCTGTGCCAAACAAAATACTATTAAGTACTTTAAAAAAAAATATTATTTCTAATTGAAACTTATATTTAGTGGTTGGGGAATTTGCCCACCTTTTGTTTAGCAATTTAAATTACAAAAGATGAAAATCTGATTTTAATAAGAATTAATATTTTTGTAGATTAACTTTCAATACAATCACTTTCGAAACGCACTGCACTCTCAGGTAGTTGGATAGGAAGTGCTTTTTTCCTAAAGTCGTTGCCGTTCATGTTATCGAATGTAATGTCAGATGATGGCATATTTTGAAATTGTTCTTTTTTTGCAAAGTTTATATTTTCATTTTCATAATCCAATGGATCGAACGATTTGTGAACATTCATACCGTAATCACGCGATAATCACAGAATTTAATAAATCTTTCACACAACATCAGGATTCAAATTAAAATTCATTTTAAACTCGCGGTCAGATAAACATGGAAATCAACTCGAATCGAATCAAATTACAATCCGTTTGCAAATTAATCAATGCGACCGCGAAAAAAATACACGGCAAACATACACCGCCAGCACAAGTATTCCTGACGGTTCACTTTATTATCAATAACTTTTAAATCATCGTCGGACAGGAGATTTTGCTCGAATGTTATCACTAAATCATGGCAACAGCCCGTTGTGATTGCGGTCAGTACATTCGCCAATCAAACTCCTCATTCACTTTCGAATTTCACGTATGTGGATAGGACGGTTTTTCGGGGACTTCTCCACCTCTATCGCAAATATGATAATTATTATCTATTTCCGACGAATTGGAATTCAAATATATTTCAATTCTCCACGAAACTTAAGCGAAATTTTCCGTTTTCTAACATCCGACCTCGTTTTATCGTCACGAGCGATATCAACTCAAACCGTGTCTCTCGAATAACTGTTTTTTTTTAAACTAATGTCATCACAAAAAGAATTTTCAAATTAAAAAAAAACAAGGAATGACTCCCCTCTTTTTATTATATGTTCATTTAACCGACGTAACAGATGGCGAAAAAATTGTTTTCCCGCTGTTTTTCTTCGGTATATTTCTGTTCCTTTGTATCCGGTTTTTAACCGGTTCTTGAATTTAAACCGGGAGAAAAAAAACGGTTTTTCCCATCCCTAAATATTTTGAACCGCAAGGGGGACACAAATTCCCCACTTTTAGCTTCTCCTTGGACTCCCCGATTGAAGTAGTGAAGTTTAGTTTCAGCTTCTTCGCAACTTCACTGAGTACACCACTTGACGATCATTAACAAAAGAAAAACGTTAAGGATCAGTTCAGTGTATTGGAACCTTTACTATTCCATTAAACACTTTTGGAAGCTTTGACAAGGCAAAAACCTTTATTACGAGTACATAACGTCGGATTGTAGCTTCTATGGTTTCTGAGCAAACTTGGTGCAACGACCGTACGGGTGGACAGACAACATGCAATACTTACTAAAATTCTCTTTACAGAGCAGTCACACAAGCAAACTGCTTGAAAACCTTCCTATCCCCAATTCAAAATTTTAATTGCAGATTCGGGAAATATTTTATTACTTCCATTCACAGTCGTGATTTGTAAAATAGTTTTCTTTCTTATTATTATTATTATTAAACGTAATTTTTATATCAATTTTCCTTTATATTAAATTTTAACGTTTCCCTGTAATTATATTCTTCATGGGATTTAACTTTTATTACTATTTAGAATCTTTTTCGTTTTTCTTTACTTCAGTTAATTTTTCTTAAAAACAAAAAAAAATTAAATCTGCCAATTAAAATTTTGAACATGGAAACACTGATTTAGTGCACCCCAACGGTGTATTACATGACCGAAGGCAATCGCACGCGGCTGAGTGTACACGGTAATGGAAAGAAAAAGGTCGGGAATTTCTGGGACGTAGCGGGGGAGTCCACTTACGACCTTCACCCGGCAATTGCGCGGAGAACGGCGGTAAAAAGAAATCTTCTGAAGAAAAAAGAAATGTTCGGTAGCTCGTTCCCCGAAGTGAAATTTAATCTGAAGAAGTGCTAAGAATAGTGCAGTTTAATTTGCTCCATTAGATGTGGTGCTCGGGCGATTTGTATTGGTTCGCTTCTTCTTTCCGGTGCTTCGGTACGAATCCGAGTACATACTCGTGCATGCATGGCATCAATATCGTATTGATTATTGGAGCTTTCTTAACTTATGTTTGTCGGGTGGCATGAAATTTGCGGGGTTTTACTTTAACCGCAGACGAATTGGTTTGTGACGTGCAGTAGCGGTACCTTTGCTGTTTCAGAAGGTGCGAGTGCGCTCAGCTGGCGCAAAACCATTGTGTTAAGTACTCAAGTGATTCGCAAGGCGTTCGGTTCATTGTATGTGCAAAAATCATTCTGTTACGCCTCATATTTTCAAGAACAAACGCCGAGTTGTGGTTACATATGCCCATACACAGAGCTTAGATTATTTCACGCTTATCCAGATCCATATATGCCGATAAGGCCAATTATTTATTTAAATGTGCATTGTACATTTGTCTCTTAAAAAGTGAAGTGCGCAAAGTCAAATTGCTCGTTATTTATATTTTCAACTTTATTGTTAAAGTAGAAAGAAATCAATAGCGAAAAGTGAATGGCGGGAAACATTCTTTTGTTTTGTTGTTTTCCCTAGTTGTTGCTATAAATATTGGAAAAACAGTGTAAACGGATGGAGGGAAAAGTAACGGTTCGAATATCCATGTAATGTTGCTAGGAAATTGAGTTTGTAACTAATATTTCTAAACGATTGAAATATAGTGGGGGCGAGATTCGTTGCAAATATTTTGTTTTTGTGTGAAAGACTCGTCTTAGAAGACGTGGCAAAATTAAACAGTGAGATTGAAGAAGTATTTGAATTGCAATTAATACAAGTACATACGTTCTGAGTCAAATTGTAATAATCGAGGAGCTATGGCTCTAAAAGCCAGCGCTGCCACAGGCACACAGCACAAACTCAATTTAACAATGAGTAACCTTTCGGTCGTCTTCCCCATCGCATCACTCGCTCTTTTTTTTCGCATGAAAAATAAGTCAAGAAAATTTCTTTTGTACTTAACTGCCGGGAAACAAAATTCTAAAACTGTTTAATATTTTTAATGTGTAGTGATTTTATTACAATATCTTTAAAGATAATTTAACGAATTGCGGTGTAACGCGGTATACAAATGCTTAGAACGAAACGGTTAACCCCTTAAATTATATGAACGATAAAATCATTGTATCATTTAAACCCCTCAAAAATTGTCAAATTTTACCCATTCCAACCATAATATTAATTAAAAATTGTTTTGTTTGTCGGTAATTAAAGTGTGCCTGTCTAATTCTTCCGATTTTTCTTTTCCACTTAATTACGCCTAATCATTATAAACGAAAATTGCTTTCAATTGATAACTTAATCGAATCTACAAAAGACGACGGAAGTTTGAAAAACAACCGAAACGAGTGTTCGTCGAATTGTGCTACTGTGCGTGCCCTCCCAAATCTGTGTATTTTTCTCTGAGGCGACTCGGACTGATACCTTGTGCTCGATATCAGCTATCCGCCACCGAAGGGGAGTGAAGCTGTGGCCGCAACAGCGCGATGATAATTTGGGTTTTTTCGCGCGACGGGAGCAATTTGCGCGCGCATGAGATCTCACGGGGAGTCTGCATCGAATCGCGACAGCGATCACGCGGGGGTCGCAACGAGAGTGCCGTACGCTATTATTAGCTGCGGATAATGATTTCTGCTTTCGTAGCTGTTTTCTGACTTACGCGGGAATAATTAACGCTTTCTAGTGGTGAAAAATTGAATAGTTCCTAATAAAGTGGAATAATTGCAAGTTTATAAGCAAGGAAAACAGAAAGCGATCAATTATATGAATGGTGTAAATAATTCATCGCGCGACCCACCAAGTGATACGCGAGGCATATAACCTAGAGAATTAGAAAGATTCTTTTGTCCGAAACGAAGACCGGAAAAGTAGTGCAGTGAAATGCATTTGTGAATCTTTTTCATTTCTTGCTTCCTTTCACAATTCCATCCCACTTCTTAACATTATATTTTGTAACTGCAAGCCAGGAGAAAGGAAAAATTGAGGTCGAGATAACATCTAGTGTTCGCAAGTTTAAAACAGACCTGAAAACTGTTATCAACGGGAAAGGTCAGTTTCCCTCTGTTCAAGGTCACTAGCAATATTCCGTGTCGCATGGGAAAACATCACACAACAACGCCTTTGGAAGTAGGCTCGGCAATCGAATTGCATTCAAGTGTTCGTTCAACGGGATTGGACATTTGAGATTATGAAAGTGTAGGCGAAAAATGCGAAAAAGAAGTGAGATTGTTGGCGTGTTCGTGCACGGATCTTGCATGGACACTCTCGGACTATGAAAAGAAATTAAATGGGATTAGCAAAGCACAATTTTTTAAATAAACTTCAGGTAATTGCGCGGTGACTTCTCATTTTGCACGATCGAGGATATTAATGATAATGCCGGTGGAAGTTTAAAAATGCGTAAAGTTTTCGAAAAAGATTTCAAAGAACGCAAGAAATTTCTGACGTGTGCGTATTGAGTGCGAGTGCGAACGAGAATCATTGCAGATTCAGCTGATGGGAGTAGAGAAGGTTTTAAAACAATGCAATCATAGGAAGTCTCGATAAACTGTGGAAACGTTTGTCTTAAATGTTAACCGAGTAAGACGGGCAGTGACGAGGAAATCGCATCGACGGGTTTTCGCATTGTGAGGTGTAGATCGTGATTGATTCGAAGTAACTAAATTACGATGTATTAATTTGGGGGCCCAATAAAGCACGGTGACTGCCGAGTTGAATCATGAAACGCGAAGGGTGGTGAATGAAAAAGAATTCGTTTGATTAGTGTGTCCCTTTGCAATTATATTGGAAAAATTACAGGCGGATAGTTTCAGTGATTCGATGAACTCTGCGTGTTCGTTATGGCCATTCAATTTTCATGTTGAAAACCTTTATAATCACTTCTAATCGTGCCGTTAGCTATTAATAAGATAATCGAACTGTATCAGAATCGGTACACGGAATTTGGATGTTAGTGTTGTTTATCCAAATTACGGTGTTGTAAAACGAGTAGGAACTAAAATCTGGAGCTGTTAAGAAATGTTCAACTTCTTATTAGACGGGCTATTATTTATAATTTTAAGTCGACATGTGTACATAAAAGATCATCAGCACCAACAAATCGACCGTCATCACCAGATCTTCAGCGAGCGCTCGTTCAGGATACTGGTGAGTACCTGTTTATTTTGATTTGTACATTTTTTCATTAAAAATATATTTGAACATTTTTGGTATAAGCGAAGTAAAATGCATTTTAAATAGACTCAATATTAAAATAAAATATCAATTTTTGCTACTTTTAACTGTAATAAATCTTCTTTTTTTTTGCAATAAACACAACATTTTTAAATTAAATAGGCAAATTTAGAAATATTTCTATATTTTACCGTTATTCAATCGAAAATTTCTTGATAAGATTTGATTGGCAGAATCACGATTTAGGTACGAAATATCGGTCCGAGTAAATTTTTAAATAATGTTAAATGTCCTTTTTGAAATGCAGGAAATTGTTTCAGCGTTTCATATTAACCTAACAATAGATTAGTTTGTGCAATAATCTCAAATACTTTATATCAACGTGCTTATCGATTCTTATAAAATTCTCTAAATTATATGGTAAACTAAACTAAAATGTTTTCTATTGATAAGAATTGTGTAACTTGGTCTTACGGTGGAAAAATATTACTTGCTTTATTGTACCACAATTGAATTTATAAATATGGGCAACATTTAGAATAATTGGCATATGATAAATTGCGATCAAAGGTTAAGGTTGTAAATGAATGAAATACTTATTACGTTATTTGAATTTATAAAGCACACATTTTCGAATTGATTCTAAGTCATTTTTATATTCTTCATAATTCGATATGGAATGCTTAAATAAAAAAATGGATTAATACCGTACCCGATGGTCTTTCCTTTCTTCAACTTCTGACCGGGTATAGGACCCGGTACGGTGGCAGGCTTCCACCACAAAACATGAGCCAGCCGCCGGGTACTTACTAATTCCTTCTTTTGTTTCAGGTGACGTTTTGGGTTGAGTGGTCCAAGCAGAGTGCCTTTTTATGGCATAGAGTTATGCAATCAAATTGTATAATTCTATGACATAAATTGGTCACCGGGGTACTCCCCTTCTGATGGGAAAGTTCATACAATTCAAGTTGTATGAGTTTTCCACTCAGAAGAGGAATACTTGGCCACTTCAACAAGCTATCTATGGATTTAATCCGGTTGGGTGGGTACGAAGGGGCTCCACCACCACCCGGTTGCCCCTCTTTCATTTGTGGGCCATGAACTTCGTTGGGTAATGACGAGGTCACACCCAAGTTCGCCTTTCTTTTCAGGTTCCACTTGTTCTCGTAACAAGTTACATCTCCCTCGGTGAGGTTATCTACAATTCTTGCGACTTCGGTCGCCTTTTGAGCTATCGACCAATTCGTGAATGCGAAATTTTTTTGTAGTGGGTCCTCGTGCTGGGGAAACGAACCCGCCCCACGACACCGCAATGCTAGCCTGCCAGCGCATTCACGCGTCTCCAGACGAGGGCATTCTCGGCAGATACCGACACCTTCCTCTGCCGAGGCAGCAGAACATCGCTGCAGTCCTTCACGGACTTATTGAAACTCATATTAATTAATCACTACAAAATGGCTATAGATTTTCAAATTGACAATATTAAGCAATTCGAAATTGCAATAACACCTAAAGAGCTGTGACATGGCAGTGCGTGTTTGATTGTAAATTTTCAAAGATTTGAAGTTTTGTCCCGGCGAGAACAGCTTGAAATCAAAGTATTTGTTGCGAATCAACGGGAAGTGGTGCGTAGGATATCATTGAAAGAAGTCCTTTGCCGAAAACGTTCATAGTCGAAATCGTCAATCCGGAAGCCGAACTGCATTTTATTAATATCAACGTAATTGGATTAGTACGCTTGACCAAGGAAATAACTCGATATCAACGTCTCGTAGAATTTCACGGCCCTAGCCTAAACTCGCTTCAGTTTCTTGCATTGCGATGAATGATTCGTATTATCGGTTTGGCTGAGGATATGGTCTTCTCAAAATCAAGCAAGGCACAGCAACGCAATTAACATCGTGAAAAGGGAGTAATCAACCATACTTGTATAAACTTGCCAAGTACATGTATTAGAGCGAAGCATTTGCTGGAGTTCATCATTATAACTAGCCTTCAATTTCACTTCAAAACTATTGCATGCATTAGAAAGATAAAACAAACAGAAATATGATATACATTTGCTTATGTTCTCAAGCTAACGTAAATTAACGTTCCTTGTTTTGTTTGATCAGGTTATAAAATATTTTAGCCGTTCTTTACAGATTGAAATTATAGTATTCTTGCTTTGCCTATGGAAGTAATTTATTTTATCATAAGGTTGAAAGCAATTAATCAAATCATAAGTTTTGTAAGCCTAGATGCAATAGCTTCTTTCCTTTCAGTTTCCCTTGTATATATTACTAAGCATGGAAGCTTTTACTATAGGTTGCTTAAATGCATAAAAAATTCACGTTGTTGGGATTAAAATTTGAGCAATCTAAGAGATACGTATAATTCGACCGATTTATTATTCCATCCAAATTCTCTTTTTTTTTTGCTGAACTACTTCTTTTTCTATATTCTATTCTAATTATTTTGTCTGTAAGATATTGAGTCCTGTTTAAAGTCTTGTAACGAATAAAAACCTTATTGAAAACTCAACTGTTATCGTTTCAGTGTTATAAAATTAAGTGTCAGATAGGGTGAAGTCTCGAAAGATTCTTTTCACCAATTCGTCAGTAGTATTCAATTATTGTCTCAGATGAAGGGCCTTCATGAGCATTTTCGAAACAAAGACTAGAATTGTACAATATTTTTTCTTTTTTTCGGATCATTTACGATTGACGCGAAAATCTGAAAAGAGAATCACTTTGTGAGTATAAAAGTAACAATAACCACCGAAATCTGAATTTGGTAATAAGATGTGAAGCTGCGGTTTCCGATGAAGTGTGCTTGTCTAGAAATCTCTATATTGATTTAATTATTATAAAATACTTCATAGGCCTCGATGGTTGTAAATAGGAATAAAGGAAATAATATTGAAGTTAAAAGAATAAAATGAATTGTTAAACCTAGCCATCGGGCGCGCTCCTCCGTTTTTTGTTAACAGGGGCTCTTGCCGAGTAGAGTGGCTTTCCGATCGCGTGCCCATTTATGATATAGGGTTATGTTATTTCATAACATAACGCTATAGCAAAAATCGGTTGCGTTTGTATTTCTCATTTGAGGGAAAGAGTCATACAAATTGCTGTTATGTAAGTTTTTCACTCAAAAAGGAAATGCATGACCACGTCTACGTTTGGATCTTGATCCGGTTGGGAGGGTGCGAGGGGGCACCACCTCCATCTGGATGCTCCAATCTTATTTGTGGGCCATAAGAATCATCGGTAACGACGAGATCTTGCTAAATCCGTCTGCCTTCCCCAGGTCAAGTTTGTCCTGCTTTTCGACTTCGGCCGACATTTATTTGTCTCCAGAAATTCGTGTACGCGAAATCACTTTGTAGTGGGTCCTTGTGCTGGTGAAAAGAACCCACCCCCCGACACCGCAACGCTAGCCCGCCAGCGCATTCGCGCGTCCCTAGACAAGGCCAATCTCAGCGGATCCCAACATCCTTTTCCGCTGAGGCAGCAGACCATCACGGAAGCCCTTAACGGACATTCTACTTCACTACAGAGCCTTTAAAAACCACAGACCAAAATATAATCCCAAATAAGGACCGTATGTTAAAGAAATGGATAAAAAATTAGGAAAAATAAAACTGGAACAATATCCTGAATGATTTACCCTCAAATAAAAAACAATTTAATAAACGCATCTTATTGCTGGTTTGGGAAAAACATTAAACTTACTTTTATCTTTACAGAATTCCCAACATCCGATTCTCTATCCACTCATGTTAATATGTGTGAATGTCTACGATATCAGTGCAAAGTATGTGGTGAAGATTTTGTTACTCAAAACGACTGCGACTTTCATATTGAACAGTGCCACAACAAATGTAAATTGTCGTTGGCTGGAACGTCCAGATTACTAACATGACACAATGGCGGAAAAACACAAATATGTTAGATTGTATTTTAAGATATTTTGTACGATACTATTAAGCTAGTTATTTTTCGAATCTTGGGCCAATGTTATGTTACGTTCGAAACACAACATGTATCCACTAAATTTTCCACATGTAGACATAATCTCAATCACTTAATTTTCAAATCATTAACTTAGTTATATCTATATTAAGTTAAACGCTTCCAAAATTACAACTAAAGATTAGTTCATTTTAAGAGAATTTTTAAAGTATATAAAAGAAAAAAAATTATAAACGTATTTTTAAGAAGACTTTTATTTGTTATTGTAATAAAAATTAACATCGGAATTTAAATTTACAAAATTTGCAATTTCACTAGAGCAACTCCTTGAACTCAATCATCTTGCACAACTTTTCCAAGCGTATCGGCATACTGAAATTCAGGGCTGTTTTCATATTCGCACATATCGAGCGCCACTTCGCAACTTTCCTTTACTACACGCTTCTCATCCTTCAAGTATTCATTCAAAATTTTGATGCAGTCTTCCGTGGCAATAGCTCCAAGTGCTTCGGCGCATTCATGTCGAACCATTTCATTTTCGCTTTTGTCTTGTAAATTTTCAGAAAGGTACGGAATACTCGAAGGACTTTGCATCTGGCCTAAAACGAACGCAACTTCGTGACGAAACAGTGCACTCTTGCATTTAAGTCCTTTTGCCAATGCCAAAACACTATCCTCTGAGCCAATATTACGAAGGCTAAACATGGCTCGGTAGCGGTTAAATAACGATTCATTTTCATCCAAGTATACTTTTGTGAGTTCTTCAATATTTCTGGTATCAGCGGGCGGTGAAGGATCCACTGAGGCATATGGATTATCATCTTTTACAGAGCATCCATTCCTAATCCACTTGACTCGATCCAGAGCTATTTGACAGGTTTCCGCAACTTCGATGACTGGATCGGACTTATATTTTTCAAGGATAGGTAGAACATCGGGATGTCCAATAGCGCCTAATGCTTCGGCTGAAAAATGAAAACATTATTACAAGCTCAACCAAGTTTTTCGATATATTGAACACTATTGGCGATGGAGAGCTTAATCTAAATGAACAGAATAGGGAATTTCAAATTTCGTTGTTCAGCCAAAAAGTTAGAAAAGATAAATAATTCGAATTCTATCCCAAAATGTTTTTTGGAATGAGTTTAGAAAATATTGTATTATAGAGGATAGCTTTGAAAAGCATGTGTATTTTTTCCTTCACTTCTGCTTTTTACATAGATCTTCCTTATCCATGGAATACATAATATCGCCATTGGCAGGGTTCTAACAGTCTCTTTAGAGTGAGACTAATAAATGTACAGCCTTTCAGGGTTATTGGTTAGTTAGAATTTATGAGCTAGGAAGGGTTAGTAATTTGGTTTGGACATCATATTAGGAAGGACCATGCAAACCTCCTTAAGTATTATTAAAATTTATAGCAATAATATATATATAGGCCGAACATCTACTGATGAATGTTGAAAGTTTCTCGAGATTTAGTAACATGTGCTATATCAATTTAATTTGATACAGATTACAAATGTCTTAATGATCCACCCTCCTTCATTAGTGATTTAAGTTAAGTGTTATAGATTATTAAAACAGTCATCCTTAACGTTAATCATTTCATTGCACGAGAAGTGCTCGGTTAGCCTTTCCTAACCTATTTTTTTCGTTCGTTTTGAACTTGGATGGAAACTAGACAGCATGTCTAGATTTCGAATATCTTCGAGGATATTACATATAACACAAAAGCTAAAATATAAGACATTTAAGGTTATGTTATTACCTGCTTCGTGCCGAACCATTGGTTCTTGTTTCACATCTTCTAGAACTCGGACCAACAAAGGAATTGCTGAAGGATCTTGCATCTGGCCTAGACAGTATGCCAGCTCATGTTTGAGTAATGCGGATTCATCTGCAAAGCACTCATTGATACAGCTGATTGAGTCTTCACCGCCGATATTTCTAAGGGTGAACAATGCCCGGAATCTTTCCTTAAGTGGTCGATTTACATCATTTAAAACACTGCCTATGGCCAAAACTCGCTCTTTTTCAACTTGAACCATTTTTGAATTAAGAAACACAACAGAGACCCAACACTGGTCTTGGGACGACAAGTAATACACACTTGTATCAGAAGAAATGTCAAAAAGTCAGAAATTAAATGACGTTTATCGTGGTGTTTAGTTATTTTATATTGGGAAATTTCTTAAAGGCCATATTTTATATATATATACACTTGCCAGAAAAAGTATCCGTACATGCAAGATAATAAAGTTATCGTTGTATTATAAAGAATATGTATTTAATTTGAATGCTTTCTTTTATAATATAAAATATACACTTTTGCATGATTCCCAGTATGTTTCATAATACTTACTATTTAAAAAGACTTGAAATTCAAACAAAATCAACTTATGGCAACACAATAGACCAGAAAATGTATCCGTACTGAACAAACCGGGGGACTCCCCGTGTTACGCGATGACATATGCAGATGCATATTAATGTTTTTAGGTCCGATAATAAATAGTTCTACTTTAAGTTCTCATAGGTTTAAAAGTGAGTGCAGTTTTTTTTTTTAATTTTTTGTGCACTAGAATACATGATGACGCCCCAAAATTAGCGAAATCAGTGTTGAGAAGAGGAAAATTATGCTGAAACTTAAGAGTGAAGGGAAAACTTACCACGAAGGCTGAACTCACTGTCACTGTCCAGTATGTGATGAAAACATTTGATGAAAACGGTTCGATTATGTCAAAGCCTAGTTGTGGTCGACCCTCCATACTGATTAAACGCGAAAAAGAAACATTTTGCAGGCAGTTAAAAAGAATTCTCGGGTAACTGCTTCCCAAATTGTTACAAATATACATGACTATTTTGGCAAGGTTCTCCACAAAGATACCATACGAAAAATACTAAAGAGAGATGGATATCGCTCATGCATAGCACATAGGAAGTCATGCACTTCGGAAGTGAACAGGAAGAAACGTGTGGATTACACAAAAAAATATGTAAACAAGCCACCAGAGTTTTGGGAACAGGTCATATTCTCTGACGAAAGCAAACTTTGCATATTTGGCATTAAAGGAAGAGCGGTACTTGTAGTAATAGAGCAGTTACTATAAAAAAAACTTTTAAATTTATTATTTTATATTTAAATTATTTAATAATTTTATATAAAAGTTAAATTTTATTTTTATGTTAAATTTATATATTTAATATTTTATATATTAAATATAAATAAAAATGCTCGATTCGAATTCGGCGCAGGCAAAGGGTTAAAGAAAATTCATGCATAATATAGACCAGATCTACTAATTCACTACACGAGCAGCAAACCATTTCCATCTAGAAAATCCTACTATGACTTGAAAGTATGTAAAACACACATTCTCTCACCCAGCTCATCGTAATCCTGGACATACGAAATATACATTTACATTCAGGCGCGTCGCACAAATCATTTAAGCTCAACAACTTGCCTCTATACATTTGCGTGCAGTTTGTATCGATCACATAATGAAAATGTTCGATCCAATTCAACATCTACAACAACATCCAGATCTCCAGAGTCATGGTATGCTATTGCATCCTACACAGCAATCATGCTCGTCGGCATCGTCGTCTTCAGCTCAACAACCTGCCTCTATACATTCGGGTGAGTTGGTATCGAGCAGAGAATGAAAATGTTCGATCGAACTGAACGGGGAGTCTTGTGAGGGACGTGAAGGAGATTGGAGCAAGATCTCGGGCATATTGTTGTGGAATTTGTGGAGCCGGCAAATATGCCATTGTGTACATGCGGATATAATTCAAGAATTTAGCAAGCGATTATCGTCACCGACAATGGGAATTGATTGAAAAAAGGCGGTGCGTGGCGTCGTCGGCGGTGGAAGCAACGACAGCGAAAAGCAAGTTGGCAAAAACAAACGGAAATCGACTGTAAATTGGCTCAGCTCCACGCTAAACCAAAAACGAATCAGAAAAGTGCGTTTGTTGCGGGGGGAGAAAAACGACGAACGACCTGCAAAACTGTTTTCGTGTCAACCACATAGTGAGTGCCCGGCCCGAAACTGTACTTCCTTTCGTTTTTCTTTATGCTCAAGTCGAATTGCTGTTGCCAAAGCGGCAAACGGGAATCTGTGCTCAGAACGACAAGTGAGCGGATTTACTGAATGTTCGCCGAGGAAACGTTTGAACGTGCGCCGAAGTGCTCTTTCCGCCAACCAGCATCTCTGATCGATAAGAAAATTTGTATCTTACTGTGCGTTGGGTGCAAGTTGTAAAGTTACGGATAATTAATGTAGTTTCGAATTACATAAGCTATTTGTGCGCTAAATGCTCAATATGAACGTACCCTGAAAATTGAATTTTCTGCTTTGCTTACGAGTTTAAATCATCACCGACGAAATATAGAAGATTCTTGTGATTTTTCCAATCAGTTGCATCGAAAATTTGCATACTTGTTATTGAAGCTCTCTAAATACAACCTTCGTGACAGACCCTAACTTGAAATGTTGTGTGTATCGTTCACTGTCCGAGGAGAAAATCGTCGATGAGTGTGTATCGCATCTTCAATGACAACAAAACAAAAGTGGTTGATTCAGTTTGTGTTGATGCGCATGGAAGTTACTACAATTATTTTTGATTTAGCTTCTTACTGCAATACGTAGTAGCTTACAATGTTTAGGAGTGCGATTTGCTGAAAATTCTCAAAAGTGAATTATCTCAAATTTATTCTGTGGTAGCGCTAAGGCTGAATATCAGAAAATCGGACTGAGCTGCCGGCGAAATACATAGCTGGAAAAATTCGGGGAAAAAGCTGTTGGTCCTCGTATCGCCTTACAACTAACTATGTGTACAACGTTACCGAGCACTATATCGTAAATTGCTGTCCCGGGATAGTTTCATATTGCAAGTGATTACAACATCCATGCCGATTTGTATAATCTTTTGGAATTAATACATCGTGTCTGTGACACCACCCTGACGTGAAATTCAATATGTTCTGCATGATTGTCACTCTGTGTAACACAACAGCAATTTGGATAAACTAATTTTTATGAAGTTTAATTTGACAGGATACCTGCATCGTTCTCGAGCGCTCGACGGACCATGTGGGTAAGTACCCTTTTGGTATATTTTCATTCCAATTAATTTTTTATGTAAATTCTATTTTTGTTTCTCTACAAATCATTTTTTTACTTAAATTTTTTTTATAGTTTCTTTATATATGAATTTTGTTTTTATATTCTCATTTGTGTTACCAATTCATAATATTGTTTTTAAATATCCATATTTATCTCTCGTAAACGATACCAATCGGCATGTTAAAAATATAGAAAAATAAAGAAATGTGGAATTGAACTGATATCCTGGTATTTCCTTTCCTTCTGTAGTGAATAAGAGATGTTCAATAAGTCCGTGAAGGACCGCAGCGATGTTCTGCTGCCTCGGCAGAGGAAGGTGTTGATTCCTGCCGAGAATGCCCTCGTCCGGAGACGCGTGAATGCGCTGGCAGGCTAGTTGCCAATGCTGCTTAGGGGAGCAGCACTGGAGACATATTGGCGAATACATTCAGCTCCACCATCCATACGCTGGTCACGATTGAAGGAGGTACTCCGCATGGAATACCCTACGGTCGACATGGACGAATTAGTCCTGGACAAGATGAATGCTAGATGGCAGCGTCCGGACGAGTTCTTCCATCAATATCGAGCTGATATCCTTCGGTTGAATGACCAGCTGTCAGAGCCATTGTCTTCTACCCAAATTCTGCACCTGCTAAAGCGCAATCTAAGACCGGAGATTCGTCGGCATATCGTGAACTCCGATCCACAGAGTATGGAGGCCCTGCTGAGAAATGTGCGTCGCATAGAAAGGTTTGAGGAAGACCTACGAGACCGGCCATACTTACTAACCAGGACGGGTCCTCGACGAGGAATCGCGGAATTGGCCCCAGATTATACCACCCTAGATCTGGAGGATGATTTGGACCCAGACCATCTTGCTGTAGCAGCAGTGGGAAGTCTTACGACCTGCTGGAATTGTCACCAAACCGGACACCGGTTCATTTCATGCCGAGCAGAACGTAAGGTTTTCTGCTACGGTTGCGGCAAGCCGGACACTTACTTCCCGGACTGTTCTGAATGTGCCGCGCGAAAAAACGGCCAAAAGAGTACCCGACCACCTCAGCGGTACTCGAAACCCCAGCAGTAGCTCCTCAGTCAGTGGCTCACCCCAACAAACCTGACGTTAACCCACCAGCCATGACCATTACGACTGCGGATGTTCACTCTCTTCCGGAGACCTCACCAACGACAATATTAAAACGACCATCGCAGTCACTGCCAGAAGAACCGCGGCAGCCTCAAGTACGCACTCTAAAACCTGATCATGTTAGACTGCAGGAATATCGGGTGGCTCGAGAGCGAATATTTGCTTCCGAAGTCGTCACTTCCCGTCCGTGCACGACAAAATGGTCAACCCGTCGTTGGCGGAATTTCCGCAAGAGAGTGCGCACCTGCCGTCAAACCGTAAACTCGTGTAACATCTCGGAGGTTGCTGAGAATGAGATCAGACCTTATCATCCAATTAAAGTGTTGGGCGAGACTGTGTTTGCTTTGATCGACACGGGTGCCAGTATCAGTTGTCTTGCCTCGAGCTTTGGCTCGAAGGTGCTCCAAGAATATCCGACATTGATTAAATCCTGGCGCACTGAAATTAGTACAGCTGATGGCACCAAACACCCTATACGAGGTAAACTAACCACACCCGTGACGTTCAGGGGTCAGACGAAGGATATTACCATCTACATTATCCCGTCTTTGACTCAGAATGTATACCTTGGTGTCGATTTCGTCCTTCGCTTTGGACTGGCCTCCGATTTATTCACCGATTTGTCTTTAAAAACCAGAAATGTCAACGAAATCACTTCTACTCCCGATAGGCATGACCTGATGCCTAACCAACGGCAACGCCTGGAAGCATCCATTGCTGCTTTCCCATCGCACGCTACCCAAGGCCTTGGCCGCACCACCCTAGTCTCACACGCCATCGACGTTGGCGATAGTAAACAGATTAAACAGAGACACTACGCCATCTCGCCGGCCATGGAGAAATTGGTGTATGCGGAACTAGATAGGATGCTCGAGTTGGGGGTCATAGAGGAGTCCCAAAGTGCTTGGTCATCACCGGTAACCTTGGTTGTGAAGCCAGGTAAAGTCCGCCTCTGTCTTGATGCCCGTAAGGTAAACGCGGTTACCATCAAGGACGCGTACCCTCTTCCACTCATCGATGGAATACTAGGGAGACTGCCGAAAGCTAATTATATCACCAGTCTCGACCTAAAAGACGCCTTCTGGCAAATTCCACTCGATGAGGGCTCGAGGGACAAGACCGCCTTCACAGTGCCTGGACGACCATTATATCAGTTCGTCACAATGCCCTGTGTGCCTGTGTCAGCGCTGCTTTTAGAGCCATAGCTCCTAGATTACTACACTTCTCCTCTGACCGGGTATAGTACCCGGTACGATGGTAGGCTCTCCACGCCACAAATGAGCCAGCCATTGGGCATTAACTAACCTCTTTTTGTTTCAGGTGACTTCGCGGGTTGAGTGGCCCGAGCAAGGTGCCTTTTTATGGCATAGGGTTATGTGATCGAATTGCATAACTCTATGACATAAATTGGTCACCGGGGTACTTCTACTCTGATGGAAAGGATCATGTAAGTTATGTTGTATGAGTTTTCCACTCAGAAGAGAAATACCTTGCCACTGCAACATTTATGGATTTTGATCCGGTTGGACGAGTGCGAGGGGGCACCATCACCACCCGGTTGCCCCTCTCTTATTTGTGGGCCATGAGCCTCGTCGGGTAACGACGAAGTTACCCTAAGTCCACCCATTTTTACTTGTTTCACTTGTTCTCTGAATAAGTCATTTCCCCTCTGTATGGTTGCCTACAATTTTTGCAACTTCGGTCGCCTTTCTTTTTGAGACCCCAGAAATTCGTGAACGCGAAATTCTTTTGCAGTGGGTCCTTGTGCTGAGGGAATGAACCTGCCCCACGACACCGCAACGCTAGCCTGCCAGCGCATTCACGCGTCCCCAGACAAGGGCATTCTCGGCGGATATCTTCACCTTCCTCGGCCGAGGCAGCAGACCATCGCTGCAGTCCTTCACGGACTTTGAAATTACCTATTCACTACATACTGCTCTCGAAAAAGGAAATCTCGTACCAACTGTGAAACATGGTGTAGGTGGTGTGATGGTCTGGGAGTGTATAGCGGCAGGAGTTGGCCAACTTGTGTTTATCAATACGGTTACCTTAAAATTTTGAAGGCGAATTTGAAGCAAAGCGTTCAGCAGTTGAGGCTTGGTGACGATTTCTGGTTCCAGCAAGATAATGATCCCCAAGCACACAATGTGAAGCTTTGGTTGCTCTACAACACAAAACATCAACTGTGTATGCCGGCCAAATCCCCAGACCTTAATCCTATTGAGCATTTGTGGAACTTGTTGGAGCGCAAGATCCGTCAGCACAGCATTACCTCGAAGGTAATGCTGAAAAACGTCATCACCGATGAATGGGGCAAAATTACCAGGCAGGACACAGCCAAATTGGTTCATTCCATGCCAAGTGGATTTAAGGAGATCCTAAAGTGAAAAGCTTACCCAGCAAGTTAATATGTTGAATGTTTCAAATTAATATTGTTATGTACGGATACTTTTTCTGGTTCGTTTAAGTGAGGTTTTTTTGTTTTTATTTTGTAAAATATAGTTTTTAAAGGAGTAGCACAGGAAAAATTCATATAAAAGATAGGTTCATTAATGAATAAATTTTTTTGCTTAAATATTTAAATTTAGCAGTTTTCTTTAGCATGAATTCTCTAATATGTTGCTCTCTTTTGATGTTGTACGGATACTTTTTCTGGCAAGTGTGTAGAATATATGCTCTGGTACTGACATAGTAAGATATGACGCCATATGGCATCAGCGCTTACCACCCCACACATGAGACTTCTTTACGATAGCTTACATGGCAGTATATGAAGAATTTTGGAGGTGCCAACGAAAATTCAAGGGTTTGTACGGTTTCGAGATGAATTCCTACTATGAAATCCTGACGCGGAGAACCCAATAGCGCTCCAAGTGAAGTAAAAATGGTTTCAGTTCTTATACCCGTTAAATTTTTTCGCCTTCCAAAGTTTATGAATAGGAGTTCGTTTACTTCTCAAAGCTTACTATCAGCGGAATCAACTACGTGTGAAGTGCAGGTCGCACGAGCGTTGTGTGACGACAAAAGAGTGAGGAAGAGAGCGGTAAGGAATGGAGGTATTTTAAAAAAAGGAGCAAAACATGTGCTTCATTTGCTAGTCTTGGAAAGTGTAGGAGTACAGTGGACAGCGCAAGGTGAATTTTAAGTATATACGGAATGCGTTTCGTATGTTTTCATTCCGAAAATAGTATACATTACGCGATATAAACATTTGCTTAAGCCGCAATTGGCTGACCCCTCACGGACGCTTGTCCAATATTAGACCGATTAATACATATGCTAATTGCTACCATATGGCTTCCTATCTTACGTGAGCTTTGGACATAGTACAATAACTAAAAGCCTTGACAAGTAGGTGGTATAGAACAAAATCTGGCATCAGTATACTAGGTTTATACTAGATTTCAGACCGTGGTCAGAGCATATCTACTAAATAGCAGCTGCAATTAAAACAAATTTAATATGGTTTAAAAATGATATGTATTGTAAAAAAACCTGAATTTGCAAGTAATTAAACCATTGAGGTATATACACGAGTCGACAAAAGACTAATCTAATGAAGCCGGGGTCTTGAGGAAGCTATGACAATTGCACTTGTGGGTTGACGCATTGGCAGAGCATATATACTACCTAGCACCTGTAATCGAGGAGCTGTCAAAATGAAAAGAGAGGCAAATAAATATGTAAAAAATGGATTAAGGTTTACCATGTTCTGGTTCAAGTGCACTTTTAGTCCAATTCTCTCTACCGCAAGAAATAAAATTTGCTCTAACTGCAGCTTCTTTATAGTAGATATGCTCTGGCATTGGCACGAACATATTTCGAAAACGGGGGAAACATACCATTTTATGATAAATGCGTGCAAACTATTTTCTTTTGTGGTTGGGAGGTGAATGCCACTCACGCACTGAGTGTAGGGCTCCCATGTTCACAAGCGGGTGGACTACCCACTAAATACCTCCCCTGTTAACTCGGTAACCCAGCCTGGAACCGTTTGACGCCTCACTTCAGGCCAGGTCTCGTTTTGTTATGCCATGAGGCACCTTCAAGCTGGGGATACCTCTTCTAGTAAGAAGGGAGAGAGGAAGAGAAATTGCTAGATAAGCAATCCCCCACAGCCCAACGTCCCCAGCTGCTATGAGTCCCTCTTATCTTTTATGACTGCACGAACATAATATGCCACCTGGTTCAATTTATCAACCGACCAAGCATCCCCGTGACTATACTATCCAGGGTGAGCTCTCCCGTGTCCATGTAGAGGTTTCGTCCCAGCTTGTTCCATATTTTGCACGCAAAAAATGTGTGGCAGGCATCGTCTTCCTCTCTCAGGCAAAACCGACAATCAGGGGACCATGACTTACCAATCTTGTGCAGGTCAGACTGAAATCCCCATGCCCACTCAAAAGCTGGATCAGATAGAAATCAGTCTCACCATACCTTCGATTAAGCCACGGTCTCTCATCCGGGATGCAGCGCGCAGTCCACCTTTCCTTCGTACAATCCACCTAAGACTGCTGCCAATCGTTGAGTGAGCGTTGTTTCTCCTCGCGGACAACCATCTCCCTCGCTTCGACGCAGGTACATAGCGCGGCGCTCTCTAGCAAGGAGGGCAAAAGATATCACGCGTACAATAGCACTCACCGCGGAATTAGAGACTGTTGGATACGAAGATGCAATCCTTAGTACGCCTCTTCTCTGTACCTGTGCCAAGTGTTTTCGGTCCGCCTCCTTACTGAGAGCGTCACCCCATATTTCTGCTCCATACAGTAGCACCGTGCCTACAGCACTCATCATGAGGCGTCTTCTTGATGGGTTGGGTCCCCCTGTGTTGGCCATAAGACGACTCAGAGCCGATACTCCCGAAGCAGCCTTAAGGGATCACAATAAACCTCATGTATAGTATAAGCGTGATAATCATCATATCACCTTGTGGAATGCCGATACATTCGATCATGATAATGAGATACTCTAACTATCTATAAGCGAAGGCCCGAAAGGGGCTGTAGTGCAAAGTAAAAAAAAAAAGGAATAGTATCTCACCTTTTCACTTCCCCCATCACTTTCTGGAGGCTTATTCTCTTTCGAAAATACTGGTCGCGTTTTGACGAACAGCTGAATGTCGCTTTCTCCAGGCCAAATTGTTGACATATCCGTCAGTTGGTGAACCTGGCGCTGGCTCCACTTTTTTCAGTGCCAGCTCTATGTACTTTCCACTGTGTTTCTTTGCGTACAGGAAATATCTTCCCGTCTATGCTACAAAATGCCGACGACAAAAGAGAGTGCGGCCGCGGGCAATGAGGCCATCAAACCTCAGCGAACTTCACTCTTCATAAAATCTTCTATACTCTTTTTTGAATTATCTAGTCCTAGAGTTATGGGAATGTGATTTTACAATTTATCTGTGACTCACACCTGTCAACCGATCAACGTCAAGTGATGGTTCAGTGGCAGTGATTTGCTTTTCATTCTATACCGGCTGTCTCCCTAGGCTACATACTAGGATAAAATTTCCCCCTACGGATTAATTCTTGTATGAAACAAATTAAATTGATTCTTGGACAATATTCATTCATTTCACTGAAGTTTATCAATTCCTAGTGAAGATTGAACCATTTTTGCTTGCAAATATTTGAAAAATATAACTAAAAATCAAATGTATTCATCATCTACAATCAGTTCATTTTGATATTTGACTTCACTTGACAGTTGATGCCAGGTTTCCTTCTATATCACATGTCTACCTAGGATTTAATGAATGTTACGTTTCTTACATCTCGTATGTTTGATTGAATTTTAAAAATGGTTTGAAATTTGAAATCCGTTCAATTTCAAACAATACATGTAAACTCACTATAGGTTGGTACTACATTTGAATGTTTGTCATAGTTACTTGATATACTGATAACAGGTTAACATTCTATGCCATATGTCTATCTAGGCTATTAGCAATGGCGCTTAAACAGCCCCAAAAGTGAATGCACGATATCACAGTAGATACAAGGCATTTATACCTAAAGACCTGTTTTTTTAGACCTATCGATCAGCTGCCATTAGCGCCTCCTGTGACTTCATACAGATTAATTGCTTTCTTTTTGAACCAAAGTTAGCAGGCGTTGCTTTTTATTATTGCGGTTGAAAACTGCATTGAATATACCGAGCAGTACGTTAAAGTAATGGGGATAAACAAGCTGCAATACCTCAGCTGGCACGCCGCGTGAAGCTTTCCTTTTTTTCAATAATATGACTACCTCTTTTAGTTTCAACTATATGAATAATGAGCATTCGATTGCTGTTTCACCGTAGACAGCGTCAAAACGGACGGGATAATTGGGGAAAAGCACCAAGCTACCGCATAACTAGCTTGTAGCTAAAATGCTATAGATTTCTATCCCCATTGTCCAGTTAATCTTGCCAGCAGCGAACATTGCTGTAGTTAATCATTTTGTAAAGGCATTTCCAGGCAAAATTAGCCGTTTGCATGGCTCATTCCGACTCTGTATCCATTGAGCTTCACATCGAAGCTTGTTATACTCGCTTTGCTTATCTGCAACTTCAGTCGACCACCAGTACACTGGAGGCTTGATGCACTGGGGTCTCCGATGGGATATAGAAGTGCTGTAGGCAGATATAATTATGTTTATAGTTGAGTTCACCACGTCTTGGACGACTAGTTCTTCAGTCCCCTGAAGTTGTTCGGCGTCCTTCTTAGTCAGGTCAATGGTGACCATACCTTGTCCTCTATTGTTTTCTGATGTTAGCTTTGACTTAACCCTGATTACCCTGGAGAGCTTCTTTTGATGGCTTCCTCTACCTCAGTTAGGTCCGTGACATAGTCAATATCCCTGATCTCGATTACTGCCATTGGCTTGAGCGAGGCTACAATTGCTCTTTTGCCGAGAACTTTATCGGCTACATCGCAGAATGCTTCTTTATTATTGGCCTCTGCTGCAAACTTGACCAGTATGTTGCCAGAGTGAGTTGGTCACTTTTCGTGTCTTTCAGCCTTACACCTCCCTAAATTTCCAACAACACATCGAAGTAAGGTTGACCATCATTGGATTTCACGTGCAGTGTCTGCCACCAGGGCCCTCTTCCTGGTTTTTCCCTTTCTGCCTCACATCAGATACTTCTTTGGAGGTTTTTTTTTTGTGATTTTCTTGGCTATCATTGTCAGCATTGTCTTGAAGCCCTGATCCAAATTTCCATACCTTTTATCCTAGGCTCCTTCGATTGGAGCACAGGCGATTCTTTTGATTGTGTTTAGTGGTGGAGTTATTTACGTTTTCTCAGTAGACTTGGCCCTCATTTCATCTTTAGCCTTCTGCTCTTCTGCATTCTTGGACCAACTTCACCAGTGATCCCTGAAGCGGTCTACAAGCTCTTCTAGCTCCGGAAGCCTAATCCTTACACTTTTGCTAAATAATATTTCCGGACTTTTTGAATTAGCGCTTCTTCCTGATGGCGCTCAACAGCTATTGTATTTTCCACCCTTCCACCTGGAGAGAGATTTTCTGCTTCAGGTGCTGGAAACAATACTTTAGTTACATTTTTGGCGATGTCAGGAACTTTGCGCAGCGGAATCTCGTTGGTCTGTATGTTCTTTTTTTCTTTCTGTCGATTGTTTTCGACTTCGGGATGGCCCCATTATGTCGTCTTCTCTTATAGAGAGTTTGGGTGTGCGTGGTTTTTTTATAGGGTCCGAACTTCACGACTATATTCGGCTGATACGTGCTCTCTGAGTCTTTCCGTTCAGTTGTTCATTTGTCTTCATTCTTTGAATCTTCAATCTTATTCGTTGTTGTTCTCTTTGATGAGTTCAGAGACGCCTTATCTCTTGGGTCCTCCTTGAAGTTGCTTTCTCTGTTGGTATGTGTAGTTACCTTTTTGGTTCCATGGTTTTCTTTGCAGATGCGGGAGGCCATGCGAGGGTTGGCACCAGCCCTTATCGGGACTGGTACTAATGTGGAGTCCGTCCTTACCGAACTTACACAACTAACTCAAAGGCGGGAATTTCGAACATACTGCGAGGCCTACTGAGGTTTTACCGAGATGGAGATGGAGACGGTATGATACTTAGATTGGAACCGCTCACGTCCAAGTGTCACCTCGGTAGTACCATGCAATGCAATTAGGTCCAAAATATCATATCCACCAGCACAAAATATCAGTTTCAACTCTTTATAATATTCGTAGTCCAGAGATCGTGTCCAGGTCGCGAAAAAACCTTACGGAAACTTCCATTTCCTCGGTTAGATGTGGACGGCACTCCCCAAAGAATGTTAGCTTTTAAGAATACTCTTGCCAACCAGCACTCCCCCTGCGGGGTTATTTGGGAAATGTAAGAAGGCTCAAAGATCCCTTTCTTTAAAAATTCAAGCTTAGAAAATTTCCTGAAGATAATCTATTAATATTTACTCCTCGGTGTTCCCTCTTAAAGATACTAGCCAGTAAAAATGTAAAATGAAGGCTTCTTGAAGGTCCCTTTACCAGATATTTTCCGCATATCTTGAAAACGATGCTTGCTACGTAAAATCTTATTGTGACCAAAATAAGGATTCATAATATTTCCAATAAAATTTTTTATTCACATCCACCCTTATGTGCCATCTCCCACCGATTGAGCTCACGTAAATACAAAATTCGGGAAGATTAGAAGGTCTCAATTCCAGTTTTTGTGCATATCTTGACACTGGTTCGTCACACATAAAATCTTATATTAGAATTAAAGCTTGTTAAACTACCTGCAAAGTGAAATATTATACTTGTCTCCATATGTTCCCGGCTCTGAGAGTCTTTTGAAATTGTGCCTTATTTGTCATATTGGGACAACAGCCTCACACATTGTCTCAATTTTGAAAATAAGGCAATCTTCATTAATCTGTGTGCTACAATATGTTCGATCATTATCAGTTTCAGGCACGTTGGGATGCAAGTTTCCCCGAGTTACTTGCCACCTCCCTACCAAGCTGGTTGTGCGAGTTCAGAAGATTATGTTAAAGGAGTCAAGAAACGTACATACATATGAAGAAATAATTTGCAAAATAACTCTTTTAATCGTGCTTTTAAACCCCAATAGAAAATCTGCAACACTGCATATGGTATACAAGGTTTAACGTAGTATACTAGCTTGCTATACCCCACGTCTGCCCAGGCTATATTAGGTTTCAGAACGTGGTATACTAGGTTTTATGAAGTATACTAGGTTTGTATACTGCATGTCTGTCTCGGCTGTTAAACATTCAAAACTTTCCGGGATTGTTGTTCGAAACCATATGGAATTTTATATGTATTATATTTCCCTGGTTCGAATCCCGTTGGCGATGACGAGATTTGTTTCGAGTGATTCTTCGGACAGACTATAAGCCCGTTCATTTATGATACGTACTTGTTTAAAATCAGAACGTATCGCAGCTGGGTGGACGAACACACGGCCAAAGCGTGGCAATGACCATAACACCTTCCCGACTACCGACACATTCGATCAAGATAATGAGATACTCTAACTATCTCTAAGTGAAGGCCCGAAAGGGGCTGTAGTGCTAAAGCAAACAATTATATTTATAAAAAAAAAAACAAAATATATGTAGGTTGAATGACTTCATCTTCTTAATAGAAACAATAAACTGAGACATTCTACATAAATCTCGCGCGAACATTTGAAAAAGAAAGGAAGGGAAATTCCCTTCATATGACTGCATTTTCATAATTATTCAGCGATTGGCACCACTTAAACCTTATGTCTCCCGGTATCATTTTATTGTCAAGCGTATTTATAGCAATTGCGGCCAATGGAATGTTGAAACGAAAAGAGAGGCTTTCATTATGAACAAAAGGCAATCAACACCATAGTAAGAGAAAGATACAACTTATCAAAGGGCAAAACACACGAGCGTGAAAGAAAAGACACTTAGCATGTAGCCTGTCATCAAGCAGATTTCGATACGAATGGAACATCTTTTTCCATGGCGCTCTCACATGTACACAACTTTTACAAACACAACGAATATTTTGTATTATTAAATTTTTGCAGTAGGAATGAAAATTTGTTGTGACTGCTGCTACTATGTAGTTGATATGCTCTGCTTTTGACATTGCTTTATACGACAAAGTAAACAATTTTCTGTGTTTTGAATGAGGAATTTTTCGTGAATTCTGTAATTTTGTGTTAAATTGAAATCCAATATAGTCCTCCTTGAAGTGCACCTAACTGTATAACCTTCAATCCTGGCAAGGTGTTGAATAAATCGTCGTCTCGGGACTAGACACCATGTTCGAGAGTCTGGGATTTGGAACAATGGTGAAAACTGTTCGAAATAGTGTAGTAGGAACATATCCACCATGTCATATACGTAGTCGAATCGAAGAACGTCGAGCCAAGGCCAGGATTTTAAGGTAACTTACTTCAAGAACGCGTTTGTACCAATCAAATTGGAACTCGATATTTTCAGGCAAGAAAGACGACGAAAACCCGACAAGCCCGACGATTTCATAACCTACGACGACTCTGAAAGCGAAGAGGAAACGCCGCAGCAACAAGATGAGATTCTACATACTACATATAATTTCGAAGATTATATTCGTAGTCGAGAGTCGAATTTGAAACAGGTAAGTATTGCAACTAGTAAAGTATGTAATTAGTGTTTCATGTTGAGATGCAAATTGAATTTCAGGAAAGATGTATAAGTTTGGACTATACTACACGCTACATATTAACGCATGATATGTTAAGGGAAACGCCAATTTCATTAGGATACTTGAATAAAGTCTTTTGCTCGCAATGGCTTAGTAATAGGCAAATCGTTTTCGGGACTAAGTGCAATAAGGTATGTTATATTTGAAGATAATTCAATAGACTTCATTTGCTTCTCTTGTTTTATGTGCTAGTGGTAATGACGGGAAATATTTCCCTTTTTAACAGTTGAATGTGGTTAACAAGACTCTTAATTTAACAAAATATTTAATTCTCTAATATAGTTAATGGTCTATGACGTGAATATGCGACGAGTCGACGCTATACCAACATTATCAAATACTCGTCTAAATGGTCCGGAGATTCAAAATGGAATTCACGCGATAGAAATTAATCCTAGCCGAACGCATTTGGCAACTGGTGCACGTCATTCAGTGGATATAGCAGTCTATCGGTTGCCCACATTAGATCCAGTTTGTGTTGGGGAAAATGGACATCGGGATTGTATTATGGATATGTGTTGGTTGGACGACCAATTTCTGGTGTCAGGTTCTAAGGACTCCAAAATGGCTCTTTGGCGCATCAACGAAGACATGATGGAGTTTCCGAATGGTGGTGAAGAGTCTTGCCCTACTTATGCCAACGTTTCACCGGTGTGTGTCGAAGATTGTCGTGCATCACAAAGGGTATGTGAAATAATCGCTAAGTATCAGCTGGAGCAAAAATATAATACATTTTTCTTCGCTTAGATACGATCGCTTTGCTTCAACGGCGAATACAAGGAAATTGCTGGCTTATCACTTAATGGGTATATACATATATTTAACGCAGAAACATTTAAGCAAAAGTTATCACGAAAACTACCCAACTGCCAAGATAATGTTAGCTTGGCATATCATAAGGATGGACTTTATGCAGTAGGTTGTAGATCTTACACAATCTTGCTTGATGCAAGGACTTTACAGGTGAGTGCAGTCTGATTCCTTATTTTGTTAAAAATTAAATTGATCCATATAGATCTGAAATGTGTTTATTGCTTTAACGCCAACCAGATAATCAGTACATGCATTTTTTCTTAGAATTGAAATCGGTGTTAATTCCTTGTATAGATCAATCACACGATTCTTTCGAATGGTAGGGTAGTTGTGGATTTTAGAGCAGATGCAAAGGGTATATGAATATTGCTTCGCTGTTCGGAAGGGAGGTGATTTGGCCATAGTGGCAAGATTAGAAACTTGATTATCCGTTAGCTCTATCCCTTTCTTTGATAAGTTGCTCTTTAAATTTTATTTTTGCAGAACAGACTATTGAATTTGCAGGTTGGCTGCAGGAATCACAAAGTGCACTGTTAACCGGGGGAATGCCTTCGTGATGTTTGCCACAGGCCAGACATCTTCCTGTGTACCTGCAATTTGCGTAACATATCCAAACGTTGGCACCTAACACATTACTCATCTTGAGGTTTAGGTTTCACTCCGCAAATTTTATGATTGAGAACTTATATCAAAGCCCAGCGTGACCTTAAAAAGATTTAGATTTGTATTATTTGGTTATGTCTACGAGATAGAGAAACCATTTACTAAGTTTAGCCTGGGAAGCTGCTTTGAAAGCTTGTGCGTTCTGTTGTAATGTAGTCACTTCAATTACAATCAAAAGCGATTTGTCTATATATTGTATTTGTTAAAACGAGAACATAACGAATACACTTAATATTTACTCGTACATGCGTTTGCGATAGTTTTGGATAATAGCCCGAGTAGAAGTGAGAGTCGAGTTATAGAAATTCAAGATTCAGATTCAAGATCTTTATTTGGTGATTTTTTTCTCTAATATATACAATTCATAAATAACTTAACCTAACAATATTCATGCGGGTTGTGCCTTAGGGCTTGTCCCGGAGTTCAACAATAATTTACTTTACTTAGATTACAATATTGTCGCGTGTTATTGGTTCGCGGCCAATAATTTTAACGTTCCGGGAAAGTGAAAACGCAATGTCTTTTAATTTAAGTTAAAAGAGTTTATTCAATTAAATAAAATGTACAATAATCAGTTAACACTTTCACTAATTTTAATTGTCACTATTAAAATTATCTAACACTTGTCCATAAATTTATTATCGCAATTGTCTTCTAAATTACTTCACTATTACGAAACACACTTTTCTACTACTCGAAGAATATCGCTTCCTACACACTATCGCAGTTCTTCTCGCGGTCGAATGAATGATTCCCCCCATTCATTCAGCTCGCCTTTATATAGGGTCTCTACCTATTCGCCCATTTCTCGCACATTGGCGAATGTTCTACCGAGAGGTACCTGGTAGGTTCGAGCTAGTTCATGAATGGAGTGACGTCACTTGCAGATGTTGATCATGCTTGTTGGATTCTCGTGGGTTCGAGTAAATTCATTCGTTGACGTTCTTAATGATGATGAAAACAATTGCGACAGTAGCTCGCAGAATTATTTGTACATGTAATTATTTGTACATGTAACACTGCCCCCACCTCAGTTCTTTTCGCCCCGAAAAGATGTGTCGCTATTTGTAGTCAATTCTCCCTGGGTGTAATATGGGGCAAGATGGTCCAGATGCACGATTTTCATTTTAGCTCTCGGCTTACGATGTTCCTGTATTCGGTATATGACGTCGTTGATTCGCTTTGTAACTCGGTATGGTCCCTCCCAATTATGTTGCAACTTTGGAGACCTACCCTTTCGCCGTTGCGGGTTATAAAGCCACACCAAGTCATCTTGCTGGAATCCAGTAGAATTAGCCTTTAGATCATACGTGGTCTTCATGCGATCAGTAGCCGATTCGAGGTGTTTTCGCACTGTCCGATGTATCTGGTTCAACCGTTGTCTTAGATCACTTGCGTACTCCGAGACCGTTTGGGGTTTCTCAGGGGGTGTTCCGAACTTTATATCAGCTGGCAAACGAATAGTCTTTCCAAAAATGACTTTGGTTGGGGCTTGGCCCGTCGACGCATGTTCAGCGGCTCTATATGCCATTAAAAATAGTGGAATATGTCGGTCCCAGTCCCTTTGGTTCTCGTCAACCATTTTGGCAAGGTGTTTATTGAGCGTGCCGTTGAAACGTTCGACCATTCCATCGGATTGGGGATGCAGCGGTGTTGTCCTCGTTTTCCGTATTCCCAGCTGCTCGCACATTTCGCTAAAAACTAGTGACTCAAAGTTTCGGCCTTGATCCGAATGTAGTTCACAAGGCACGCCGTACCTGCTGACCCAATTTAACACTAGCTGTTCGGCTACAGTAGTTGCTTCCTGGTTGGGAATGGGGTAGACCTCGGGCCACTTGCTGAAATAATCAGCTACAACCAGCGTGTATCGATTTCCCCATTCAGATTCAGGAAAGGGTCCAGCGATGTCAACAGCAATCCTTTCAAACGGTACCCCCACGTTATAGGTTTGCATTTGTCCTCTCAGTCGTCGCTTTGGGCCTTTGACGGAAGCGCAAATTGTGCATCTGCGGCACCAGTCCTCTACGTCTTCTCGAGCGTGGAGCCAGTAGAATCTTTCCCGCAATTTCGCTAAGGTTTTGTTAACACCAAGGTGGCCTCCCGAGGATCCTTCATGCATTTCCTTTACCACATCGTGGATTCGGCTTTTGGGTAGTATAGTTTGCATCCTATAGGAGCTGCCATCCGCCGTTTCCCATTTCCGCTTGAGTACACCACCCTCCACCTGTAGGGAGTTCCATTGAGCCCAATAGCTTTTCAGGGTTGCACCATGCATCGAAACGTCCTTCCACTCCGGTCGCCCAGTCGTCTCCTTCCATACGAGCAATGGTCCGATATCTTCATCGGCTAACTGGGCATTTCGAATCTCCTCCGATGACCAACCTTCATCGAATTCGGCCGTTATCACTCGCAGATCAACGGGCGGCTCCTTTTCCTCAATCCGTTGGCAATGTTTGCAGTTAGCTGGACATGGATGACGAGATAGGACGTCAGCAACTCCATGAACTCTGCCCTTGTGGAGCAGTTGGGGCCTCACTAGGTCTGGTCGGATCGTCGATCGGGTTGCACCAGTGTCGTTTGTTAGGGTGCATTGTTCTTCATCAACTTGACCAGGAAGGCATCTGTCTGCTTCTCCACGATGTTGCCTTGGCACGGTGCTGGGGATGTCGATACTCGTGGCCAACGTTCGCCCCACGAAGTTGGCCCTTGCAGTTTGATGGGCCTCCATTCTAGGCTCCTGACACGGTCTGGATCTCCACCACCCTGGACAATAGCTCGGTCTTCTCCCCTTCTTGCAGTCTCTTTGCAGGTGCCCTTTTTCCCCGCAATTCCAGCATCTAGGCGCACCATTCACCTGCAGCTCTCGCTCATTTCCCACGCGCTCACACCTGGATTTATCTGTCACTACCTCGCGAACCCGGACAGTGGTGCGGGTCACATTTTTGGCTGCCTCAAAATTTAAACTATAAGCCAATGCTTCCTTGACTGTTTGCTTTTGAGCTAACCGCACGGCTTGTTGCAATTCCTTGTCCTTTAAGGCGCTGATGAATGCTTCTGCTGCTACGTCATCTCGATGTTCTGGGTCGTACGCTGGGTAAGCCAAAAGTGCCAATCGCTCAATGTCTTGTGCTAGCTGCTGCAAGGTTTCGCCAGACTTCTGCATCCGATGCCGTAGCTGCGCCCGGTAAATCTGCTTCAGATGATCGTCTCCATAACGCATGTCCAGCGCATTCATTATAGCAGCCGGGTTTGAATGCAGCTCAACGGGGATAGTCTGCAAAAGCTCGGCAGCTGGGCCTCTTAGAGCCAGAATTAACGCAGTTGCTCGTTCCTGCTCATTCCAGTGATTTATCCTAGCGGCGGCTTCAAACTGGATTTTGTAAATACTCCAGACTGTTTGCCCATCGAATATTGGTGCTTGCACATTTCTAGATGTGCTTTGCGCTGCGGTTATAATTGGGACTGGTGAGTCGGTTACCACTGCCTTCGCTGCTTCTAATTCTTTTTTCACTTTTTCCATCTCATGGTTTATCCTCTCTTCGACCTGGCTGACCTTTCCCTCGACCTGGCTGACCTTTTCTTCGACCTGGTAAACCTTTTCCTCGACCTGGTCAACCTTTTCCTCGACGCCTTTAATTTGTTTGTTCAGATAACCGAGCTCCGTTTTTATTTCGGTTGACTGTTTCTCCAGCTTCTGTGAGATGTCTGCCTTGATTTCGATCGCTTGTTGGTCCAGCTTCACTGATTGTTCATTTAACTTCGCTGATTGTTCATCTAGCTTCGCAGTCAGACTGGATGACATTAGCATCAACATTTGCATCAGCGCATTTTCTGGCTCCTTTGATTTTGGTGTGTCTACTTCTCCACCTTCTGCGCCTTTTTCCGCATCTGAGAGCTCACCCGAATCCAGATTCACGCCTTCCGACTCGATCGCGTCACGCAAGCGTGCAATCAGTATGGCCTTTGTACCTTGTGTGGCCAGATTCCGCTGTTCCAACTCCTCCTTGAGCTCCGATATGGTCAATTCATTAATTTTTAAGTTTAAGCTTCGTGGCATTTTTAATGTTTCTTTAAATTTTACTATTGTGCACCATAAAAATGTTCAAATTTTCACTTTCAAAATTTTTCTTTCGCACTTCTTGACACCATTGTCGCGTGTTATTGGTTCGCGGCCAATAATTTTAACGTTCCGGGAAAGTGAAAACGCAATGTCTTTTAATTTAAGTTAAAAGAGTTTATTCAATTAAATAAAATGCACAATAATCAGTTAACACGTTCACTAATTTTAATTGTCACTATTAAAATTATCTAACACTTGTCCATAAATTTATTATCGCAATTGTCTTCTAAATTACTTCACTATTACGAAACACACTTTTCTACTACTCGAAGAATATCGCTTCCCACACACAATCGCAGTTCTTCTCGCGGTCGAATGAATGATTCCCCCCATTCATTCAGCTCGCCTTTATATAGGGTCTCTACCTATTCGCCCATTTCTCGCACATTGGCGAATGTTCTACCGAGAGGTACCTGGTAGGTTCGAGCTAGTTCATGAATGGAGTGACGTCACTTGCAGATGTTGATCATGCTTGTTGGATTCTCGTGGGTTCGAGTAAATTCATTCGTTGACGTTCTTAATGATGATGAAAACAATTGCGACAGTAGCTCGCAGAATTATTTGTACATGTAATTATTTGTACATGTAACAATATTAATTTTTCGATAAAACAAAATTTTAAAATGTTGACACCCACAACATTATCAAACATTAATAGGTTATAAAAAGAAGTTTAGTGTAAGATTCATTTGCTCTAACAACTGCAGTTTTGAAAATTGAGTTTCTTAAAATTAAGCACATTATTTCTTGAAGACTACGTTAATACTACTCATTCACTGCATCCATTTAGCGGTTGTCCGTCGCTCTCCTGACTACTCCCGCTTTATGTTCCTTGGCTCTCCTGATTCCCGATTCCACCAGCTTTTCCGCATACGATTTGATTGGCTCCATTCCTGCCTCCTGGTACAGCGTCTCGTTGGGGTAAGACCGTCCGCCCTTCCGTCTGTATAGCCCGAAGGATTTTTCGCTCCACTAATCCTATCTTGCCCCCTTTTTGTTTTCGGAGCTCCTTTCCATATCATCATCGCATATTTGATGATCGGACGAATCAAGGTTTTATAGGCCAAAACCTTGACTTGCTTGCTGGCTGTTCATTGTTTCCTGAAAAGAGGTATAAGAAGATGGTACGCATAAGTCACTTTTTTCAAAATATCAACGTGAGCACTGAAGGTAGCCTTCCTGTCGAAAACTTATCCCAAGTACTTCGTTTGCCTAGAGCAGTGAACCATCTGTCCATTCAACTTATCCTGGAGTCATAGATGCCTCTTGCACAACGGCCAACGTTTTTGTGGGGGCCCTTCAACACAATTAATTCACTTTTCTTTGCATTCGCCTTGATTCCCCATTTCCGGTAATATGCAGTAAGATATTGCAAATATTTTTGGAGCCTCATCCTAGCAAAGCGCAAATTGTGCTCAGATGACCACACTAACAAGTCGTCAGCGAAGAGGTTCACCTGGATTCGTGGCTTATATTGATCTCTTACACCCGGGACGTCAGAGGTGAATATGTTGTAAAGAAATGGGCCTAATATAGACCCTGTGAGACTCCCGAGTCAATACTAAATGGGTCTGATCTAGCTCCACCAGCCACCGCAAAGGCAGTTCGTCCCCTCATGAAGCTGCATATAATTTTTACAATATGGGCCGGAAAGCCAAAATTAATCATTTTATAGAGAAGCCCATTGATTCATACAGAGTCAAAGGCTTTCTCCACATAGATCAGGCAAGCTACAACAGGCTTATTGTTGCGCCAACTTCTCGTTATATCGGCTTGGAACACGGCCATGGTTTCCACCGTGGAGTGGGCTTTTTTGAAGCCAAATTGTCTTTCCGGGACAATTCTTGCCCCCGCAGAGAATTGTATGATTCCTTCAAGTATTAACCTTTCAAGCAGCTTACCAATATTTGAAAGCAGCGAAATCGGACGAGTATCGACTACGTCAGTACTGGCCGACTTCTTGGGTATTGCAAATATTCTTGCGCATTTCCATTGCTGAGGGAAGTAGCAAATGTCAATGCAGTTATTCAGAATGATCGCTAGGAGAACAAAGAAAACATGGGGAAGCCTTTCAAGCATATAATTGGAGCTTCCATCAGCCCCTGCTCATTTTTTGGAATTTTGCTCCAGTGCCAACAAAGTGAGTCTCTCAGGACTCACAAATAGAATATGGCCAGTAGGTGCGTCAGACGGATTTGAATCAGAGAACCTGGTCGAGCATAATTGCTCTTTGTCCCTGTCGAAATTCGTTGTGGTGCTGCTCACTAATGAAGTAACGGAAGAGTCCTCAATTGCTTTCTCTCCTTAAAGAACTTTCGCAATATGTTTTGCGATAGAGTCAGCATAGAGCCAGCGATAGCTTCGTCATCCATGAGCATGGATCCATCATAAGTGAGGACCCCGGGCAGCCTTTTTTCTGCCAGTTATCCTATTGATATGAGGAAACATGCAGGGACCCGGTTTGATACTTTCCAGGGCCTGTTCAAATCGCTCGTTAGCAAAAGCTGTGGTTCTCCCCAAGATCATTCGGTTTAGAGACGTAATCACTAGATGAATACGGTCATACTCCCAGTTGACCATATTTAAATTGCGGTGGTAGATTCTTGCGAGTAGCTTTCTAAGCCGACTACGTATACGATGAAGCTCCAAAATGTCTTCTGGTAAATCTCGATAAAGGTAATTCGTCGAGGATTTCTTAATGGAGATCTTAGAGAGGATCGTATCCAGCGTTGAATTTATACATGCGACTCTCTCATAGATTTCAGGAATAGAAAGATTTTTCGATCTATTTATCGAAATTCCCTTCAATTTTCCGTCAAAGTCAGAAATTACTGCTGCCCAATCGATTCGTTTGTATGGAATGAAAAGTTGAGGATCTGTAGCCTCAAGTTTCACACCCTTTTTCACTCTTAAGGTCAGCTCAAGCAAAAAATGGTCAGACTCGGCATGAAGAACTCCACACTCGAAATCCCTCCAACTGTGGGAGAGATTTGGCTTTTTTTTGTTTTTTTTTTTTGTGGTAGGGAGATGAATGCCCATTTACGCACAGAGTGTGGGACTCCCATGTTCGCAAAAAGGCGACTAGACTACCCACTAAACACCTCCCCTGTCAACCTGAGAACTTAGCCTGGAACCGTTTGACACATTACGTCGGGCCAGGTCTCGTTTTGTTACATCGTGAGGCGTCTTCAAGCTGGGGGATCGCTCTTGTAGCGGGAGGGTAGAGGGAAAGAGGAAGTGCCAGACAAGCGATCCCCCGGCCTCAATACCCCCGGCTGTTGTGAGTCCCTTTTATCTTTTAGGACTACCCGACATAATGTGCCACATGGTTCCATTTGTCAACCGGTTCGAGCATCACCGCGACTATATTATCCGGGGTGAGCTCTCCCATCTCCCTATAAGGGCTCTTCGCAGCCTGTCCCATTTTATGCACGCAAAAAATGTGTGGGCGGGCATTGTCTTCCTCTCCTGGGCAATACCGACTATCGGGGGACCGTGACTTACCAATCTTGTGCAGGTCAGACTGAAAAAACCCATGCCCGCTCAAAAGCTGGGTCAGATAGAAGTGTAATGTGACGCCTACGCCCGGGAATCGAAGTGATTCCGATCCCGAACCCTTGCAACCGGCCAGATGGATATGTCCTCGAAGTGCCAGCGGACTTCATCTGTCGTGCGGATATCGTTGCGCAGAAAATATTTTTTTTCTGTCCAAATATTTAGATCTGTGGATATAAATATTCGAAATATAAAATTAATCCAAACCCCGACACATTTCGAGACATATCCATCTGGAAATGCCCCTCCACCGTGGCCATCAAAAAACTATGCCACTGGCGACACATGGAGAGGCACATTGCCGCCATGTGGCGTGCCATTCCACACACCTCTGTTTTGTCCGAGGTGACAACCGGTTGGGCTTGACAGCCACATGGCGAAAAAGAGAAAGGGTGTCATGGTGTGGTGTCGGTAGCGACTTGGCGCGGTCCTAGGTGGTGTAAAATTATTAAGAGTTCATCGCCCTCGTCGTTGTAGCAGCCAAACGAGGATCTTTAGATCGAAGTAAATCGAAATCTCCCAAGAAAAAGAGGACAACCGACACAAAGAAGACATCGAAAGAAGGGGTGACTGCGAGCGACTTAACCGAATCGAAGGACTCTGAAGAAGAGGTTGATAACGCCCGAGAATGCAAACCGCAGAGCTGTTGTCAGTTCAAGGCTGTGGAGGATCCATAATTGTCCAGCTAAGTATCGGGATTAATTATAGGAAATGAGGCCTATGGGGTTGCTGGGTTGTCTAGCACAAGTAGACTCAATGGCCTAGCAAGAAATATCTCTTGGACATCCATGATTGCCTAGTTGTTTGGTTAGTTTTTGTGTCAGTTCTGCAGACCGGGTCAAATATCGGTATTCATTGGGCAGTGTTTATATTCCGCCCGGCGTATTTTACCGACTGAAAGCGAAATTTCCGGCGGTCCAATCGTTTGGCGCCGCATATCATGGAAGTTCCTGATTTGTATTACAGTCGCGATGAATATGTTGAAACGGCTTCGGGTAATAAATTAAGTCGGCAAACTGTCCTCTGTGGATCTCAGAACATTGTCTTGAGTGGGAAAGTTATAGTTCAAAGCGGCGCTATAATTCGAGGCGATCAAAGAATCAAAAGAACTGAAACATGTGAGCGCAATAAAGAATAAATTTTTCGTGATGAGTTAAATAGAAATGTATAAATCTAAGTCGACATCTTAGACTATTGGACTTTTGTATGTAAAATTACCAACACCTTTATGTGCCTATTGATAGCGCTTGACGCGCATACGGTATTGTTTTAAAACTATTGTTTTATAATAATGTAAACAGTCCTTGTATTATATCTAATAGTTAAATTCTAAAAATGTTACCTTTCATTAACTTGAAAACATAGGCTTGTATAGAACAAAGTAATGGTCATGATATTATTCATTCTTTGTTGCGATCTAGTAGGAGATTGTCAAATGCTCAATACAATGCAAGAAACAAGCGTTGAGTTGATCTTATCCAGTGGAAATTAAAAACTTAAAGAGCCAATAGAAACTAATGCAGCCTATCGTTCAGTCTTGCCGATAAAACTGAAGAAGTTCTTAAAAATTATTTTTTTTTCTAATCCAGTTGACTTGTACTTACAATTGTATGGAGTCCATTGACAGAAGATCTACATTTGATTATTTCTTGGGAAAAATCTTTAAATTAGAGCAGCATGTAATGGAAGTGATAAAAATAAAAGAACTCGATAGCCAGTAGAACAAATAACTGATACGTTAATAAATAAAATTTTCGGGGAAATAAAAACTCGTTTTGATCGTCGGTGTTTTTTCGTCGCGTGCATTTGTATCTCCGCCCTAAGATCCGCTCGGGTAATCTCGTCGTTCGTTCGCTTTCGGCCTACCGACCATAAATCATACTATGGGAATCTAGTCAGAACGGCACAATTCTTATAATTGTAAATTTTTTTCATATATAAGCCAAGATTCGTGATATTCTGGAATGATTTATGTACATGTGATTATGATGAGGGTAACAAATAGTAGTGAATGATTGATTTGTATTTTGACGAAAGTTCCCATTTTATGTTAGCAGGTTAAGAACAATAGTCCTTTAAAATGAAAACAAACAAACGTGTATTCAATGAATTGCTTCAATTTGGGTGGTAGTTATCAAAACCAATTACTTCTTTATTCGTTTAATGTAAAGCATTTCATTGGAAACATAAGTTGCTTGAAATTAATTGAAACAAACAAGAGGTCAATCGTGATTTCGTATGTACCTAAACCAAATTCACGGGAATTTGGTCGCGTCGCGTTTTTCGCGTTTAATTCGGGTGACCTTAATAATAATAAAATAAGTAGGGTATAAAAGTAATAAAGAAATGTGAACACATTTTTAGGGATAATAGTTTTTTTATTAACGCGTTTTTGTTTAATTTTTAATACACACATAACCTTAACACACATACATGCATATACAATGTATGTAATTTTTTCAAACAAAATTCTCTACTAGAAGGCTCCTTTTGTCTTTTGTTTTCGATCCATATTCTATTATTGCAACTAATCATTTAGTTTTTAAGAAAACGATTTAGTTTAAATGCTCATATGCTTCTTTTTAGTATTGTTCGAAGCATGAATTTCTTATCGGTTTGGTAAATGAAAATTTAGGATTTCAACATATCTCCTTGAATTCAAAGAATAAAATATAAGAAAAATTCCAAGAAATGAAAGAATCTAAGGCATTGAAAAATAAATATCTGGGGAAGGAAAAAACAAAAATCCTGTTAATTATTTGATCATTAGTTGTTCCGTTATTTTTAGTACAACATTTTTTTTATAAAATAAAGTAAAATCAACCAGAAAAATTACTAAGCCAAAACTATATATTGCTATTACGTTATTATAAAACTAAAGGAAACTATGTCCTACAAAAACAAAATTAAAACATTAAATATTCTCAAGTATGATTTCTGTACTGTACTCTAATATTATTTAAAATTATCTTGGATATCTATATGATCAGATTGTATCGAAATTAGAAATAATTAAAAATGAATTGCTAAGACTTTAACCACGACTTTCCTTTTCAGTGACTCTTCTTTTTCAGTGGGAACAGAGAGTGTAGGGTAAGTATGCCGTCGCGAGGGTAGGGTTTCGACAAATCCGCTGAAGTCGGTTTCGCGTCGCGCGCCGTACGCGGTACCTTTGATTGTTTCGTCATTTCATTAGAGTAGTTTTCGTCGGTTTAATTTCGAGTAGCATATTTTTCGGTACCGCGTCGGTGATTCGGTAACGCGCCTATAGGATTTTGTAGCGTTTTTGATTTGAGATCTGTGGAGAGATCACATCCAGAATTAACGTAACGTAGGTTTCCCGTTCTGGATGAGTAATTGTTGACGCGTTTGGAAAACGGGCATGTTCAGGTGACTGAAATATTGTAATTGAGCGTAACCCATTCGGAGACCCGCGACCGAAATCCTCTCCGAACTAGCTGGCCGACAAGCAGTCACCGCATGAATGGGTTACGGTGCACGGATTGGTTGACCTGTTGGTACCATCCGTTGGCACTACTCAGACTTAACGTCTAGAACCGATGAGAGGTCGGTTCCGCGTTCGATCTGGAAAGTAGAAAATCATTACAGAAGTCAGTCTCACCATGCCTTCGATTTAGCCACGGTCTCACATCCGGGATGAGGCGCGCAGTCCACCTTCCATTCGTGCAATTCACCAAAGAATGCTGCCAATCGTTGAGTGAGCGCTGTCTCTCCTCGCGGACAACTATCTCCCTCGCATCCTCGTTTTGATGCAGATAAATAGAGCGGCGCTCTCTAGCAAGGAGGCCGACAGGTATAACGCCTGCAATAACTTTCACCGCGAAATCAGAGACTGTCGGGTTACGCACAGAGGGTAGAACTCCCATGTTCGCAAGAAGGCAACTGGACTACCCACTAAACACCTCTCCTGTCAACCTGAGAACCAAGCCTGGGACCGTTTGATACATCACTTCGGGCCAGGTCTCATTTTGTTACGCCGTGAGGCACCTTTAAGCTGGGGGATCCCTCTTCTAGCAGGAGGGGAGGGTCCCCCTTATCTTTTAGGATTGGCAGAACATAATGTGCCACCTGGTTCCATTTGTCAACCGAATCGAGCATCGCCGCGACTATATTATCCTGGGTGAGCTCTCCCGTCCGCCTGTAGAGGTCCCTTCGCAGCCTGCCCCATTTCATGCACGCAAACAATGTGGGGCAGGCATTGCTTTCCTCTCCTGGGCAAAACCGACAATCGAGGAACCGTGACTTACCAATCTTGTGCAGGTCAGACTGAAAATACCAATCCCTGCTCAAAAGCTGGGTCAGATAGAAGTCAGTCTCACCATGCCTTCAATTTAGCTACGGTTTCACATCTGCGATGAGGCGCGCAGTCCACCTTCCCTTCGTGCAATTCACCCAAGACTGCTGCCAATCGTTGAGTGAGCGCAGTCTCTTCTCGCGGACAACCATCTCCCTCTCATCTTCGTTTCGACACAGGTAAATAGCGCGGCGCTCTCTAGCAAGGAGGGCAACAGGTATCACGCCTGTAATAACTCTCACCGCCGAATCAGAGACTATCGGATACGAAGATGCAATTCACAGTGCTCCTCTTCTCTGTACCTGTACCAAGCGTTTTTGGTATACCTTCTTACTGAGAGCGTCGCCCCATGTTTTTGCTTCGTACAGTAGCACTGAGCGTATAGCACTCGTCTTCTTGATGGTGTGGGTCCCCCTACGTTGGCCATAAGTTGACTCAGAGCCAATACTCCTGAAGCAGCCTTCTCAGCCGTTGTCCTGATTTGCTCAGAGAAACTCATCTTCGAGTCGATCAGTAGCCCCAGGTACTTCACCGCTGGCTTCGATTCGATTCGCAAGTCTCCAATACTGATCATCCTTACTCTAGAGATTTCTTTTTTGTCAAGATGACCACTTACTTCGGTTTTCTCCAGTGCTAGACTGAGCCCGCGAGCAGTCATCCAGTCGCTCACTCAGCGCATTAGCATACTTAGCCTAAGTTGCGCTTGTTCAACGGTGCGTCCAGCGGCCAGAGCCGCAACATCATCCGCATAGCCGATCAAGCGCGACTCATCTGGCATCTCCAGTCTCAGTAGCCCGTCGTAAGCCACGTTCCACAGGTCTGGACCAAGGATAGATCCCTTTCAACAACCGATGTAGCCACCATTTTTCTTTGGCCCTGTGTCGTGTCGTACGTGTCGTAGAGCAGGCTTCGGTCTTTTAGGTAGTCCCTCAAAAGCCGCATTAGATATTCTGGAACTTGAAAAGGGTTTTCCAGCGTATCCGAAATATCCACCCATCTAGCGGAGTTGAAGGCGTTCCTGACGTAGAGTGTCACCAACAGGACGATCCGTCGCTTGGTGCGACTATGTGCCTCTACCTTTTGGACCGCGCTCACCACCTCTGCAATCGCATCAATAGTAGAATGTCCTGCTCTAAAGCCGTACTGCCGAGGTCAAGTCAACTATGGCCATGCGTTGTCCCCTATTGTTTTCTGATGTCAGTCTCGCTTTGATCCTTCCCACGCTAGGGAACTCCCTTTTGATGGCCTCTTCTACCTCGGCCAGATCCGTGACGCAGCCAATGTCTCTTATTTCGACCGTAGCCATCGGCTCGAGCGAGGCTATACTTGCGCTTTTGCCGAGGACTTTCTTTACTGCATCGCAGAATGCTTCCTTATTGTCGGCCTCTGCTCCGAATTCGACCAGTATGTGGGCCGACCGTGTTGGTTGTACTGCTTTGATGGCAGTGTTGGTGTCTTCGGGCCTTACGTTTTCCCTGATGTCCCGCAGCACCTCCGCGTAGGACCGGCCATCTTGGGGCTTTACGAGCAGTGCCTTCTGCCGGGGTCTTCGTCGGGGATTCTTTCTCTCCTGTTTTGCATCAGGTCTTTTTTCTTGTTGGGCGTCCGTGCGAACTTTACTTTCTGGTACTTTTTGAAGGAGTTTCTTTGCGGCTTTCTTCGCTCCTTTTGTAAGCACTTTCTGGGACCCCTGATCTGGTGTTTCGCGCCCATCAAGTGCCTCTTCCTTCCTTCATTTGTCCCGATCTCCTTCGATTGGGCTGGACTCCAGTTTTTTATTGATTTTTGATGGTGGAGTTATCTGTACGTGGCCTTTAGATTTCGTCCCCAGCGCTTCTTTAGCCTTCTGCTCTTCTTCGGCCTTCGGGTCCTCTTCGGCCTTTAACCAGCTCCTCCGATAATGACCTATGCGGTCTAGGAGCTCCTCTAGTTCAAGAAGCCCAATCTTTACTGCTTTGTTGATTTTTGGGGAGTCGCATGCAGATTGTATTCTTTTCAGAACATCTCCCGCTTTTCGGAATAGCCTTTCTTCCTAATGTCGCTGGGCGGCAATTGTACTTTGCGACCATCCTTGCGAGAGGTTATCGCTTTCCGTTTCCAAATACAGTACTTCCGCCACATTTTCGACGTTGGCGATGCAATCACACAACGTCGCTTTATTTGCCTGGTCACTCGTTTCTTTTTTCTTCCGTAATCTCCTCGTTGACTTCAGGATGGTTCTTTATTCCTTCCTTAGTTCCGAGGGAATGGTTGCTAAGGTTCTAGTTATCAGGTGCAGGAAACGCGCGTCATCCCCATATTGCATTTTTCGGATTCGGTAGCAGAGCATTTGGTGTTTTTATAGTAGTTGTGTCTCGGCTTTCAATGCTTTGCTTGTGGAACTATAAACCCGGTCCAGCACCGAGACCATTTACTACCATTTCAAAGGCTGTTTGCATACAACATAATTAGTATATTTGGGTTTTGACACACATGCGTTCACGCTTGTGAAAGAATGAAGTGCTACAATAAAGCTGATAAAATGAAAAAACATTCAATGTTAACAAAATGAAATCATTAGCGTGCTTGAAGTATGGTATTTGATTAGGCAAAAGAAAGAAAAACGTCCCTATCATCTTATGCCCAAGTTTTTCTCCAATAAAACTAATTCACAATCATAAAATTCCAAAATAGGTAGATTTTCAAACAAATAGTGGAGATAAAATTAGTAATCGTAAAAATAAATATTTAATATTTTCTTAGCTTAGTAAAATGCAATTTTTTTTTGCTTCAGGCGGTGAAAAAAATTCCTGCACGATACAGTGGCTGTGCAATACGCTCAACAAGCTTCAAAGGAAACATACTAACAGTTGGTACGGGCCTAGGTATGTTAATGTTTTATGATATAAGGGCCGGTAAATATCTGGAAAGCAGTGTGAATGCTTCACGTACAGTTGTTTTGAAAGCTAGCCGTGGTTATGTGGTATGCACTATAATTGCGTTTTCACTTCCATCGTATTTTAATTTTCCTCCTTAATTTTTTTCTACAGTATCCAGAAGAAGAGTTAGATGGTTTGCAACAAGCTAAATATGTTCCTGCAATATACACACATTGCTACGATACGAGTGGTATGCGAATATTTGCAGCGGGCGGACCGTTACATACAACACAGATAGGCAATTACGCAGGTGTTTGGCAGTAGTTAGAAAATAGAAATAATTAAATTAAACGGAAAATATTTATAATGAAATCCATATAAAATTAATTTTTTTACTATGCTATATGAATGTATATTTGAAATATTGGATATAAATTGTCTCAACGAAATATTTGTTTTTTTTTTTATAACAATTAAATTGTATGCAATATTATAGGAAAAAATATTTTCCGTTGATTGCAGCACCAAAAGCCAACGTGATACTTTGTTTTCTTTCGTTTAAATAGATAACAAAACAATTCTATGTTAAATTGGACTCTAGATTTACGATAATTTAAGTAAAAGCATGAAAATTGTTGATAGAAATGAAATCATTGAAATTGAATCAACTAGTTATAAAGATGACTAAGTTTCAGCAAATAGAACAAGATAATGTCCCACTGTCCGCATGCATTTGATGCTAACCATTTTATGAGGAATTTTATTTTTACTAGTATGTAAGCTACTGCTTTTTTGGTTTTATTCGATTTCCTAATTAAGCACTTAATGAAATCTATAGTTTTATTTCCTTTATTTATAACTGCGAAGAGATTAAATATTGAACGAATTAAAATTGTCTACAATTTTATTCAGTTGTTTTATTGGTTTCAAATTGTTCGAAACTTTACGTTGTTAAAGAATGGCTTCAACAGACCAGTCGACTGAAACGAAACATGCTGGCAAGTTGCAAAACCAAAACCTTAGCAACTCATAATCGAGAAAAAAACAAATTTGACATATATTAAATGTGGAACAATGCGAATAGACAGGAGCGCGCTCCTCTCAGAAGGGTTTTCCACACAACCTGTAAAATGCAAACATTTACGTTTCGTAACTAATGCAAGAACTCAATAAATACTACTATGATATGTATGTTATTGATATGTTTAAAGGAAATCGTCTTTTGATCCAATTTAAGTGGCCGCCATTTTGTTGCAATATAGCAAATATTATTCAGTGTACAAGGTATTTAAGTTATTCATCTTTTCTGAAGTTTTCAAAAGGATCCCATCAATAATGTAGCATCTGGTTGGATCAAAAGCCCATAGAGTAGGAAAACCGCGCATTGTTGTGGTATATGAAAATTCACATGGTTATAACTTTACTGAATACGGTTGGATTCTGATAAAACTTACAGGCTAGGGCAAGTTTTAATGAAGAAGAGCGAGTTTTGACTTCAGAGGTACTTGGCGTTGTTGTGCTCATAGCGCACTACCTCTATGATTTTTTTCAAATTTTTCGGCCCACAGGTATCCAAACGCGAGGGGGGTACACAACTTGTTCGTGTTCTTCGGACCCCATCATTGACATTACAACTTGAAAAGCTGATATTAAATCAAGACCTTTCATTTGATACCGTACTCGACTATATATAATAGTTGAAATTTCCCCTCCGTCTCCTTTCGAGATTTTCCGAAGGAAATCTAAACCAACCACTAATCGGTTATAAAGGTGAAGTCTGGGAACGTGACAACGGACTGTACTCACCAGGTCAAGAAGTCAGGGACACCCTTAGTCTAATCCGAGGTGGCTGCTGGCAGGCCAGATAGTTCGAAGAGGAATTTTGGTCGCAGGTATCCGCGGGCAGAATTAGTCCGAAATGCAATAATCAGCCACCGATTCAAAACGCGTTGAACAACTTCCACCGCCTCGACTTTAATTTGCTTTCCTTTCGTTTCCTTTTCGTTTTGATTCGAGAAAAAGAACAACCCTAAACCTATAACCAAAAACACGCGCTCCCGAATATTCACCTGCGCGGTGCCCGAAACAAACTACTCGAACTCAAAACCGAATCAATTTACTCTAACTAAAAACCACGAGGTAGTTGGTGGATGTTCTGGATACGCTGGAAACCCCTTTTCAAGCTCCAGAATATTTAATGCGGCTTCTGAGGCACTACCTGAAGGACCAAAGCCTGCTTTACGACGCAACATAGGGCCAACGAAGGATGGAAATTACATCGGGTGTTGCCCAGGGATCTATCCTTGGTCCAGACCTGTGGAAAGAGTCTTACGACGGGCTACTGAGACTGGAGATGCCAGATGAGTCGCGCTTGATCGGCTATGTGGACTATGTTGCGGCTCTAGTCGCTCGACGCACTGTTGAACAAGCACAATTTAGGCTAGGTATGCTAGTGCGCCAAGTTTAGCACTGGAGAAAACCGAAGTGGTCATCTTGACGAAAAAAATCTCTAGAGTAAGGATGATCAGTATTGGAGACATATTAATCTTAATCGAAGCCAGCGGTGAAGTACATGGGGCTACTGATCGACTCGAAGGTGAGTTTCTCTGAGCAAATCAGGACAACGGCTGAGAAGACTGCTTCGGGAGTATCGGCTCTTTGTCGACTTATGGCCAACGTAGGGTGGGCCAGCCCATCAAGAAGACTCGTCTTGATGAGTGCTGTAGGGTCAGTGCTACTGTACGGAGCAAAAATATGGGGCGACGCTCTCAGCAAGAAGGTATACCAAAAACGCTTGGTACAAGTACAGAGAAGAGGAGCACTGTGAATTGCATCTTCGTATCTGATAGTCTCTGATTCGGCGGTCAGAGTTATTACAGGCGTGAAACCTGTTGCCCTCCTTGCTAGAGAGCGCTGCGCTATTTACCTTTGTCGAAACGAAGATGAGAGGGAGATGTTTGTCCGCGAGGAGAGACTGCGCTCACTCAACGATTGGCAGCAGTCTTGGGTGAATTGCACGAAGGGAAGGTGGACTGCGCGCCTCATCCCAGATATGAAACCGTGGCTAAATTGAAGGCATGGTGAGACTGACTTCTATCTGACCCAGCTTTTGAGCGGGGATTGGTATTTTCAGTCTTACCTGCACAACATTGGTAAGTCACGGTTCCTCGATTGTCGGTTTTGCCCAGGAGAGGAAAGCAATGCTTGCCCCACATTGTTTGCGTGCATGAAATGGGGCAGGCTGCGAAGGGACCTCTACAGGCGGACGGGAGAGCTCACCCAGGATAATATAATCGCGGTGATGCTCGATTCGGTTGACAAATGGAACCAGGTGGCACATTATGTTCGGGCAATCCTAAAAGATAAAGGGGACCCTCCCCTCCTGCTAGAAGAGGGATCCCCCAGCTTAAAGGTGCCTCACGGCGTAACAAAATGAGACCTGGCCCGAAGTGATGTGTCAAACGGTCCCAGGCTAGGTTCTCAGGTTGACAGGAGAGGTGTTTAGGGGGTAGTCCAGTCGCATTCTTGCGAACATGGGAGTCCCACCCCCTGTGCGTAAATGGAATTCACCTCCCAAACACAAAAAAAAATATGGAGGAATACGCGCGAATGTGTGACGACATATTTGCGCAATTGCATGAGCTCGACGGCACTCACCTGAGTGACCAAGACCTTACTTTGCGCGGTGTGAGAACGCGAAATTATTTACCAACAATTGAAAATAAGATTGCAGTTACTGCTGTGCTGATCCTGTTACAACGGCAACAAGTGCAACAACAACAACGAAGGATGAATCTGTAGAAATCGACACATCCAATGTATGATATATTGGATCTATAAACTGTGTGATCCAAGCTGGTACAATGTGAACGGGAATTGATGGAGATAAACTGATAATATCTCTTCGCCATCAGCGTCCCATCTTCGCTCCAAGATTTCGAGCTACCACATGAAGTGGATCTTCGCTCATTCGTTTTTTAGTGTGGGAAGGCGTTAAAAACATGGAAATTTATCTTCATTTGCGAAATCAGTTCAGTAGTGAGTGCCTGAGTAGGGCTGCTGCATTTAAATGGGCCAAAGCATTCAAGGTCGCGAAACCGTCGAGAGTGAGCCGCATGATCGTCGACCGCGAACCACCAACACAACATGTTGGAGACATTTCGACTGAACTCGGCATCAGTATTGGTAGTGTAGCGATGGGTTCCTAAACTGTTGAAGTTCGAGCAAAAATTCACGCGGTTGGAAGTTTGTTGCCGCTTACTGACGCGATATGGAGCGGAGCGGGAGAGTTTTTTAACGCGAATCTTCACTACAGACGAGACATGAGTACACTATTACACTCCCGAAAGCAAGGTGTCGTCTGAAGAATGGAGGAAGAAGGAGGAAGGGGCGCCCGTCAAAGCGAAGACAACCAAGTCCGCGGGTAAGGTTATGTCTACTATGTTCTGGGACCGGTGGGGTGTGCTGTACGTCGATTTCCTGCGCACCCAACGTTCCATCAATACTGCATACTACTCTAACCTTCTGAAAATACACGTGAAACCCGCATATCGCTCGAAACGGAGGAGCATTCCAGCAAGAAGTGCGATTCTTCTCCAGGATAACACGCGCCCTCATACCGCGCGTCTCACGCTCGATACAATATCAGAATTGGGGTGGGAGGTACTGGTAAAGACGAGATCCTCTCAAGTCTCGCACGCTTTCTTCAGGCTTAGTCGGTCGTTTTGTCTGAGCATTCCATCCCTTCAGTTAGTTACCTCGGCCTCGACACCGTTGAACCGAGTCATTCGATCGTTGAATTCGTTAATGCGAAATTTTTTGTTGTGGGCCCTTGTGCTGGGCAAAAGTACCCGCCCCACGACACCGCAATGCTAGCCTGCCAGCGCATTCACGTGACATCAGGCAAGACCAATTACGGTGAGCAGCAACATCTTCGCTCGCCGAGACAGCAAACCATCGCTACAGCCCTTTACGGACATTTACATTCCTCCAAATCACTACATGTTTCATTAAATTAAGAGAGTTATATCACTTAGCAGGTACCTTCAACTTACACCAGAACGTTCGAGCGACCTCTTCAGGGAATGAGCGTAAATCAGTAATCCCTCTCGATCTCCTTGGATGCCGCAGTTAACGACAGAGTGCCTTAGTTAGCACGCAATGTGTATTTATTCGTATAGTATTTTTTGGTGTTCGTAACAGTTGCTCACTGCAGAACAGAAACATTTTTTTCTCTCAGGACAACTTAGAAATAGTCTCTTTTGGCTATTCCAAAGGTTGGTTTTTTGCTGTTACTAAAATTGAAAATGCCGCTCAAGGTACACCAGGTGGACGATCTCGAGGCAATTTAAATTAATATTCCTTTTTTTGAGCACAACAGCCCCTTTTGGGCCTTCACTTAGAGATAGTTAGAGTAGAGTAGAGATCGAGTGTATTAGATATGGCCATTATCACACTTTGGCCGTGGATCTGTCCACCCAGCTGCGATACGTTCAAAACAATATAGGGTTTTCCCCCGATCCCCATTCCAGCGGTAGGGTTATTACTTTTGATTCCATTATCAGGCGCGCTTCACCTTCTTGCGTCCCCACAAAGAAGGTGTAAGTAGGATTTACTAGCAGAGCTGTAGGTGTATTTACAGTTATTGACATTTCTCAGCATTTGCTGTCCCATCATTAAGGAACCAGTAAATCCAATGTGCGACCGGGACACCATCTGCTATCATTTGTTCGTGGGATTTAGGATGAGGACTCATAGAAACTGTGCGTGGAGTTTTACTTTAACCATATGCTAAGATATTCTCCAAATTTCATTTCATTTCAAATTTAAATGCGCTTTATTTCATCAATCATTATAAAATTTATAATAAAATAAAGCAAAGTTCTAAACATTAAAACAATCAAAAACTTAATGGCACAATTTGGCAGTCTAAGTTTAAACAATATTGTAGTGTTTAGGGGTGTTTATCAATCCATTAAGAACATGCAGCGATGGTCTGCTGTCTCATCGAGCTATAAGAGAACTGAGCTCAGCTGGAAAGGCCTTGGCTGGCAACGCATACGTGTGCTGGCAGCTAGCTTTTGCCGTGTCATGGGGCGGTTTCTTTCCGCCAGTGCAAGGACCACGCTTCAAAAAAAAATTCTTAAGATCCAACCGGATCAACAGGGTCAGGGCCCGAGGAACCTAACTACTTTTCCCCTCTAACGTGACGAAAGATCTCGTCCTTAATGAGGATATTTACGGCCCAGCTACAGGCTTTGTGATTTGATTTCAGATTAGTTTCAAAATAAAAATGCTCCTTCTCATCACTTTAGCAGTTTCATAAAATCTGTAATGTGACGACTACGCCCAGGAATCGAAGTGATTCCGATCCCGAACCCTTGTAACCTGCCAGATGGATATGTCCTCGAAGTGCCAGCGGACTTCATCTGTTGTGCGGATATCGTTGTGCAGAAAATATTTTTTTTTCTGTCCAAATATTTAGATCCGTGGATATAAATATTCGGAATATAGAATTAATCCAACCCCGGCACATTTCGAGACATAGCCATCTGGAAATGCCCCTCCACCGTGGCCATCGAGAAAACTATGCCACTGGCGACATCTGAAGAAGCACATTTCCGCCATATGAAGTGCCATTCCACGCACCTATGTTTTGTCCGAGGTGACAACCGGAAATTTTGACAGCCACATGGAGGCGCGAAACGTCATCGTAAAGTTCTTCATGAGAATATCGAAGGTATTACAAAACCAGCTATACGTCGTTTGGCGCGACGTGGTGGAGTGAAACGTATTCCCGGTTTAATCTATGAAGAAACGCGTGGTGTGCGTAAAGAGTTTTTGGAAAACGTTATTCGTGAGGCAGTGACATTCACCGGAGCAGAACATTAGGAAAGAGGTTAGTTTAGTTAATAACTAAAAAGAAAGTTAGAATTGACTCACAATCATGTGCCCTACAGCCGCCGCCGCCGTCGTCCAATTCGAAATACGGCCGCCGCTCTCTCCTCGTTGCTGCCGCGCGCTAAATAAATTTGAAAATAAAAATTCCATCTGAGAAATAAAAATTCAAAATAAATTTGATGAAACAGAGAATTGGGAACGCGGCGTAGAAAATGCATAAATAATTGTAGGAACGCGCGATTGAGGACTTGACTGGAGAGACTTGAAAGACCAAAGAAAAGGGTGAGCGTGGTGGAACGTGGAAAACAGTGCCTGTAGTCGCAAGGAGAAGCGAATCAGGGAAAATCTCGAGTGGATTGTGTAACTTTATGTTAGCCCAACGCAACACCAGCACCAGCAGCCATTGCCATCAAACTATTTTCGGATTACTTCCATCGCTGACATCGTGCAAGGGACACAAGCAAGCAAGCAAACACGGCGACGAACCGAGTGCCTAGAAAAATGCCAAAAAGGACAACATCATCAAACTGGTGACTTTCCATTGCCAGCCGGTTGGGATATTGCCCGCGATTACGACGGCAAAGTCTACTACATTAACCACAATAACAAGGAGACAACGTGGTAGGATCCTAGAGACAGGTGCGTGCCTTTGTCGTCAACCATGCCACAGATTCCATGAATTTTACAATGATTAGGAATTTATGAAAAAAAAAACCAAAATAAATTACTAACAAATTATAAAAGACAAAAATGTATTAACCGGACTAAAACTGTTCGATTTTCTTGATATAATTTTTAAACATGTATTATTAGATGAAAATCGGGGGCATGTCAAAAGATGGTATAACATGAATGTCAACTAAACACTATTCTTTAAATCCAATGAAATCTTTTAAAACTTTAATCAATGATTTCAAATGACAACTGATATGCGATAATTGAATGAGCTTTCTTGGAATAATTATAAGAAGTAAAATTAAAAATCAACACTTCAAACGTAAACAAGCTTCATATGAAGAAAACGTCAAGCTAACATAACTTGAACATAAACTAAATAAACTAAAAATCTCAATGATTAGTGAATCGAGTACTAAATTCAGAAAAAAAATACTAAACTTAAATGAAACAATTAAATGTTAGAATAAATGAATGAATGTCTTAAAAAAAATGATAACTGAATATATTCAATGAGATATCGGAAATTATATCATTTAAAATACACAACGTAAGCACTAATTTTTCTAGTTTTCACAATAAGTAAAATATCAAAAATCATATTATAGACAGATACATTTCACTATTGATAAATCCCGGTTTTCCGCACAATTTAAGTTTTCTGAGAAAAAGTAATAGACACAAAAGTAGTCTTTATAGTGTTCAACAACCCATACAATACTTTTCTTTCGCAATTTCAATATTTATATGACACCATAATTTTCTTTAATGTATCCCAACTTTGAACGTTATTTTCGTATAATTTACTTCGGATTCAAATTAACTTTGTATTTATTGTCATATGTAGGACATTCGAACCTATTTTGTTTTCAATCGAATCAAGACATTGGTGTGTCAGTCTCAGAAAGTTTAGCTTATATTCAGGAACAAGGTATCCCTGAAAGATAGGAACACAGAATACGATAATATTAAACAATGCCATTGATTTATTTGTTCAACGAGGCCTAGCCCAACGTAATGTGTCAAATGGTTCCAAGCTTGGTTCTTAGTCCGATAGAAGAGGCGTTTGTTAGATAGTCCAGAAGTTCTGCGCTCCAGGAGGTCTCACGCTCAGGGCGTAAATAGTATTCAACTCACTACTACAAAAATATTATTTGCTTTAACGCTGTTTCCTTTGAGTGATTTTCATGTTACTGATTTAAATCATTCGTTTCGTCCGTATTTTGAGTCCTAGCTTTTCACGGTTTCTTCGAAAAAAATATATTTTAAATACTGAGCTTCAGTAACGCATTTTAGTCTAGTGAAAGTCGAGAGATTTTATATCGAATCGCAAATGTTGGAAGATAAATTCCTGTGTATAGCTTAAACTAGGAAGCTGATGTTTCTGCATTATTTTCCACTTTTTAACTTACGTTGCTAGTACATAGCTTAATTTGATTAGTTGATTGCAATATCTCGTTGAACTTAGTCGCTAAACAAACGATATGATATACAAAAAGTTTCGAAGAAATGAAAATAAAAAGTGCTAACTATAATATTAGATGCTAGATGTTAGCTGTTATGAAGATAATCAGAAAACCAATTGCCACAAGTTGCTGCCCCTGATTTCATTTCTTTACTGCACAATCTCTAATTCACTTATATTTACTTTATCTATTTTACCTCTTATTTATCCCGGAATCGTATCCATATAGTTTTTTTTTCTTATTTTGTAAATAGTATCGGTATAACCTTATTCACAACATGTTTGGGGAAGTTCTTTGTGTTTTTTTCTGATAATATTAGGATATATTTTTAAATCTTTTTAATTACCGCGAATGACTTATGTATAATGTTTCCATGTTCAGACATTAATCAAAACGCACTTCTTTTGCATTCGGCTGTCTTCCTCATAAAGAAAAGAACTATATTTACATAATATCGCCGTCTTTTAAATGAAAATTGTTTGCCATGTTTCTTATTTTTTTATTGAATTTTTAAGGTTTATTTAATGAGAAAAATAAAAAAAATATGGAACAAAAAAAATCAATGAATTATATACTGGGATATCATGTACAATAAAATAAGTAAAGAAAAGACAGTTCTTTTGATATTAGCTTTTCGCATATATATACAATATTTTCATTTTTCTGTTTGTTTTTCTTTTCAAAATACACTTATACACACATAATAAATATATTTTAAATTAAGTAAAAATAATATTTGATATGAGGGTAAATATCATAATTTGATTTTGTTCAGCTCTTATGTCCCCTCTCATTGTCATTATTCAACATAGATTGCCCAGGATATATAAGAATATATGATATGTAAGAATTGAATAAACTAAGAATGAATTGCTAATTTAACCACGACTTTCCTTTTCAGTGACTCTTCTTTTTCAGTGGGAACAGAGAGTGTAGGGTAAGTATGCCGTCGCGAGGGTAGGGTTTCTGCAAATCCGCTGAAGTCGGTTTCGCGTCGCGCGCGGTACGCGGTACCTTTGCTTGTTTCGCCATTTCCTTAGAGTAGTTTTCTTCGGTTTAAGTTCGAGTAGTATATTTTTCGGTACCGCGTCGGTGAATCGGTAACGCGCCTATGGGATTTTGTAGCGTTTTTTTTTGATTTGAGATCTGTGGATAGATCGCATCCAGAACTAACGTAATGTAGGTTTCTCGTTCTGGATGAGTAATTGTTGACGCGTTTGGAAAACGGGCAAGTTCAGGTGACTGAAATATTGTAATTGAGCGTAATCCATTCGGAGACCCGCGACCGAAATCCTCTCCGAACTAGCTGGCCGACAAGCAGTCACCGCATGAATGGGTTACGGTGCACGGATTGGTTGACCTGTTGGTACCATCCGTTGGCACTACTCAGACTTAACGTCTAGAACCGATGAGAGGTCGGTTCCGCGTTCGAGCTGAAGGTAGAAAATCATTACAAATGGCGCCCAACGTGGGGCCCAAACAACATCCTAAGGGGGAAAGAACTTCGCGTCTTCTGACGAGTTGGTCCTTTACGGAGGATGTAAGGTACTTTGGTACTCGAGTCCCACTATCAGGAGCAGTGGAATTGTGTGATACACATTAGAGGTCGCTTCACGTGAGTTGTAGCTTCCGCTCTCCTTTGTTTGATTTTTTTTTTTTTCGCGACAGAATCCTTCCGATGTGTTGTCCCAGGTTAACCCCTGTAAGGACCTTCTATTTTCTTGATGGAACTGCCAGTCTGATGGGTTTACCTATCAGCATGGACTCTCAAGAAAATAGAAGGCTACCTTGCCTTTATGTCGCGGAAGGATTCTAACTATTTCTTATGCGTGTTAGACGAGTGGTATCGGTTCAACGTTCGATGGCGTACGCTGGAGTTGCGAAGCCCGGAATGCTTCTACGCGTCGGGAATTTTGACCGCGTACTAAAATCGTTACGGTAGCTCTACCACTTGTCTCGTCGAGTCACTTTAACGTAGTTTAGAGACGGTTTTTTTTTTTGTAATGTATGTGGGTATGGGGATAAATTTCGTAAATCGACCGAAGCACCCTTTCTTCGGCAGATTACCACGCACTCTCATTTCCCGCTGAAGAGGTCGACCACTGGAAAGGAAAGTGTGTCTTAAACAATTTTTTTTCCCAGTCACTAATAATAGCTCGCCACTTTCGGCCACTGATTTAGTCTTAAGTTTTAGTCATATTTAAAGATTTAAAAATTTAATTTAAGCTCGATATTTTTAACTAATTGTTAGGAATGATAAATTGGAATCAATACTACAAAGATTAAAATGGAAGGGAACGTTAATTTTGTGAAGATGATTGGTATGCAAGGAGCTGTAGGCGGTGAAGTTCCGGCCGCAAGTGTCGTGTCCGAGGAGACACACATGCCTTCCGCTCACTCCATTGACACCCTCGTGGTGTTGATGAGAGATATGTCGGAGAGGATTGGCAACCTGGAGGGAAAGATCCAGAATCTCCCGTTGAGCCAACCACCCAGCCGCGTGAGAACTCCGCTTGGCTGGGAGCCAAATCCCAGTGTGGCGATACCCCACTCCCGACAATCCGAGCAATGGGTTCCACCCCCAAGGAACTCGGGAATGGATCCCAGAGCTCCCGAATACAGACCGCGACACAGTACCGGACCTCCGTTGGTACCTCCAGCCCCCGAGGCAGTTCAGTACCACAGGTCAATCGAGGATGTGATTCCCCCCGGGAACGCATTGGCACCCTTTCGAGACCCGACGCCTCGTATCATGGAGAGTTGGCGCCTGAACTTTACAGGGTTCAACGATATGATATCGGCGGACCGGTTCCTTTTCCGGATTCAGGCGTTGGTATCCAGCTCCCTGGGAGGTGATTCCTCGGCCTTCCTCCGGCATGCCCATCTTTTGTTCAGCGGCGACGCTGCCGACTGGTACTGGAGCTTTAAAGAGTCAACGCCACGTCCCACTTGGCACTCTTTCAGTGCAGCCTTCCGCAATCGATTTGAGGATGGCTTCACTGAGAGAGAGCTAAGAGAGCAAATAAAGAAACGGAAACAAGGCGCTCACGAACCGTTCGACCAGTACTACACAAGTATAGTGAGATTGAGCACTCGCCTGCGAAATACCATGCCCGAGGACGAATTAGTAGAAATTATCAGAGAGAACATGCGCTGGGATCTCCAGAACAGCCTGCTACATTTTCCCATCAACACCATACAGGGATTGCGCCTCCATGCGCGTAGACAAGAACACTTGGATGAGCGACGAGGTACCTTCCGCCCACAACCTCGCATAACGGGACCAAATCCCCGAAATCATCACACCGCGGAGTTGATGGCAGCAGACCACCTGCTTGCTGATCCAGTACCAGTACCGAGGAGCGGAGCACCACCGGAGCTTGAGGACCCCGCATTGATTGATCGACCCTCCCTTGAAGCACTTACAAGCCCGACGGTCTGTTGGAACTGCCGACAACCGGGACATCGGTTCTATGCATGTCCAGCGGAGCCGACGCTTTTCTGCTACCGCTGCGGGAAGGCCGACACATACGCACCTGACTGTGCAAATTGCAAAGGGCGAAAAAACTTGCCACCGAGTGCCGCGACCACCCGTCGGCACTCCTAGACCCCGGACGAACCAATCCAGACCCCATCACCAGCTATGACCCAGCTCCCAACATGACTCCAACTCTGCTGACTCGCACCGCTAAACACAGTTCTCCCGAAGTTCCACAACCGACGCCGTCCTTCGCCGAGGCCAATGCGCAGGGAAATGATAGCGAGACGAAGGCTCCTTGGCATGTAAAACCTTTTCATGTCAGGTTGCGGAATTATTTGGCTACTCGACAGCGCATCTTCCATGAGGAATTGGCCACAACTGTCCCACCGCGAAGCAAGCGAGCCACGCGTCGGATGCGGAGCTTCTGGAGAAAAGTCAGGCAGTCGAGAAAAAGGTTGAAGGACATATACTTAGACGAATTATTGAGGGATGATGTTCGGCCATATGCGTCAGTACACCTCCTGCAAAAACGAGTATCAGGCTTAGTCGATACGGGAGCCAGTGTGAATTGCATATCTGCCGAGTTTGCAGGGGAGGTACTGGCAAAGCACGCGGACCAAATCCGCCATTTCACCTCCTGGTTAAGCACGGCGGACGGAACTCGTCACTCTGTAGTGGGAAAAATTATGACGGATGTCACCTTTAAAGGGGTAACTAAACCTATGGAATTTTTCATCATACCTCAGTTAACCCAGAATCTTTATTTAGGAGTGGATTTCGTTCGAAAATTTAACTTGGCCCCGGCACTATTTTCCAGTTCGACCCTGGAGTCCGTCACCACCGTTCCTGACCAATCTCAACCCACTAACTTATTACGGCATACACTGGATGTAACTCAGCAACTGCGTCTCGACTCGGCTATATCGGCTTTTCCCTCGCACGAGAAGGAAGGTCTCGGGCGGACTGCCCTGGTGTTCCACACTATAGATGTGGGGGATGCTAAACCCATAAAACAGAGACATTTCGCCATATCTCCGGCGAAGGAAAAATCGTTATATGCCGAAGTGGATCGAATGCTAGCATTAGGCGTAATCGAAGAATCACAGAGCGCGTGGGCTTCCCCAGTCACCTTAGTGGTCAAGCCGAACAAGGTCCGGTTATGCTTAGATGCCAGACGCTTGAACGCCGTCACAGTCAAGGACGCATATCCTCTACCGTTGATCGAAGGCATTTTGAGTCGATTGCCTAAAGCCCATTTCATCACGAGCTTAGACCTCAAGGACGCCTTCTGGCAAATTCCTTTAGACCCCGGTTCAAAGGAGAAAACAGCCTTCACAGTCCCAGGCCGGCCCTTATATCAATTCGTGACCATGCCATTCGGATTGTGTAATGCCCCCCAAACAATGACGCGCCTTATGGATAAGGTGATACCACCTCATTTGCGGCACCAAGTTTTCGTTTACTTGGACGATCTGCTGCTTATAACCGAGACCTTTGACGAACACATCGACCTGCTTCAGGAGGTGGCTCTACACATCCGGAGGGCAAGATTAACCATCAACATAAGGAAGAGCCAGTTCGTGATGACGGAGGTGAAGTATTTAGGTCACATCATTGGGCATGGGCATATCAAGACCGATCCGGAAAAGACTCAAGCGATTGACGTTTTTCCACTACCCAAGACCACCAAACAGTTACGCCGATTCTTAGGGTTATGCGGATGGTACCAGCGTTTTGTACGTGACTATGCCACCATTACCACTCCTTTGACCGACATGCTGCGTAAGGGACGTAAATTCGTCTGGGAAGAGCCCAGCTTGCGAGCCTTTGAAGAGCTAAAGAAGAGTCTGACTACGGCCCCCGTACTGCACAGCCCGGACTTTGACAAACCGTTCTCAATCCATTGTGACGCGAGTCAACATGGGGTGGGAGCAGTCTTAGTCCAGGTTGCACAAGACGGCGAGGAGAGACCTATAGCCTTCATGTCTCACAAGCTGAACCCAGCCCAGCGAAATTACACGGTCTCCGAGCAAGAATCTTTAGCCGCGGTGTTGGCAGTGAAACGCTTCCGAGCCTATGTGGAGGGACACACCTTTGAAATCGTTACGGATCACGCTTCTCTGAAATGGCTAATGAGCCAGACTGATCTCAACGGTAGATTGGCCAGGTGGGCACTGAAACTACAGGCATTTGACTTCACAATTCGCCACCGAAAAGGAAGCCAGCATGTAGTCCCAGACACCCTATCCAGAATGTTCGCCCCTGAAGGAGCCGAGTTGGTCCAAGAGGACGACAGCCCCCAATTGATCGATTTGGACCATCCTGCCTTCAAGTCAGCCAGCTACACCCAACTGATTCACACTATCCAGAATCAACTGTCCCAGCTTCCTGAACTGCGGTTGACGGATGGATTTATTTATAAGCGGATGGGACACGCATCCGGAGACCCCATACAAGAAGAAGAACAGTGGAAGTTGTGGGTGCCCGAAGAATTAACCACTGATCTTATCAGACGGGCTCATGACCACCCATCAAGTGCGCACGGCGGATACGGTCGTACACTTAGGCGGTTGAAAACCTGTTTCTTTTGGCCTAAGATGGCCCAACAGATAAAAGCGTACGTAGCCTCTTGTGAGCTATGCAAGTGCACTAAAGCGCCCAACACCATCCTTCGGCCACCCATGGGTAAGGTTGAGGTCCCCGAACGCGTGTTCCAGCGCTTGTACATTGATCTTATCGGTCCTTACCCTCGATCTGCTTCTGGTCACACGGGAGCTGTCGTGGTCCTGGACCAGCTCTCCAAATTCCCTATCATAGAGCCACTACGTAACATGCACACTGGACCAATAACCAGCTTTTTGGAGAACCGAGTCTTTCACATGTTTGGAGTTCCGGAGAAACTTGTCTCCGACAATGGGGTCCAGTTCACCTCCAGCAAGTTCCGAGACCTAATGTCCAAATACGGCATCATCCACCAACGAACTGCCGTCTATTCACCACAAGCCAACGCATCCGAACGACTGAATCGTACGCTCATAGCGGCCATTCGTGCCTATGTCCACCCGAATCAGAAGGACTGGGATCGCAAATTGTCCGCCATCACTAGTGCGCTGCGCTCGTCGTACCACGCCACTACCGGCATTTCGCCGTATTTCGCAGTGTTCGGCCAGTACATGATCTGTCATGGGAGCGCTTACCGGCTATTGCGGCAGCTGAAATCGCTAGAGGACCCAATCGTGGTTCTAGAACCGCACGAAAAGCTCCAACTTCTGCGAGATCAACTGCGGGAGAAGATTGAAGAAAGTAGACGGATGGGAGAGGAGCGGTACAACTTGCGATCTCATCCTTCTGGCTTTAAGGCCGGCGACGAAATATATCGTCGAAACTTCCGACAGAGCGATGCCACCCGCCATTACAATGCCAAACTAGACAAGAAATTCGTGAAGTGTCGAGTCATGCAAGTCATAAGCCCCACCCGGTACCTCATCGCGGACATGACTGGTAAGACCCTGGGAATTTACCACGCAAAAGACCTTAGACGATGAAGTGCAACTAATTCCCACGAGAAACCTTGGCTTATCCCAAATCTCTGCCTAGACGAAGGCCTCCGAATAACACCTGACTTCCTACTATATAGTCACTGTCGAGTCTTCACGAACAGGGTTGTAGCCTATCCTTCGAAACGGATCTTCGACCCGCCACGTCCCTAACCAAGACCTTTTACAAAGGAGACGGGATCGTAATTACTTCGATTTTGGGGGGGGGAATGTGTAATGTGACGACTACGCCCAGGAATCGAAGTGATTCCGATCCCGAACCCTTGTAACCTGCCAGATGGATATGTCCTCGAAGTGCCAGCGGACTTCATCTGTTGTGCGGATATCGTTGTGCAGAAAATATTTTTTTTTCTGTCCAAATATTTAGATCCGTGGATATAAATATTCGGAATATAGAATTAATCCAACCCCGGCACATTTCGAGACATAGCCATCTGGAAATGCCCCTCCACCGTGGCCATCGAGAAAACTATGCCACTGGCGACATCTGAAGAAGCACATTTCCGCCATATGAAGTGCCATTCCACGCACCTATGTTTTGTCCGAGGTGACAACCGGAAATTTTGACAGCCACATGGAGGCGCGAAACGTCATCGTAAAGTTCTTCATGAGAATATCGAAGGTATTACAAAACCAGCTATACGTCGTTTGGCGCGACGTGGTGGAGTGAAACGTATTCCCGGTTTAATCTATGAAGAAACGCGTGGTGTGCGTAAAGAGTTTTTGGAAAACGTTATTCGTGAGGCAGTGACATTCACCGGAGCAGAACATTAGGAAAGAGGTTAGTTTAGTTAATAACTAAAAAGAAAGTTAGAATTGACTCACAATCATGTGCCCTACAGCCGCCGCCGCCGTCGTCCAATTCGAAATACGGCCGCCGCTCTCTCCTCGTTGCTGCCGCGCGCTAAATAAATTTGAAAATAAAAATTCCATCTGAGAAATAAAAATTCAAAATAAATTTGATGAAACAGAGAATTGGGAACGCGGCGTAGAAAATGCATAAATAATTGTAGGAACGCGCGATTGAGGACTTGACTGGAGAGACTTGAAAGACCAAAGAAAAGGGTGAGCGTGGTGGAACGTGGAAAACAGTGCCTGTAGTCGCAAGGAGAAGCGAATCAGGGAAAATCTCGAGTGGATTGTGTAACTTTATGTTAGCCCAACGCAACACCAGCACCAGCAGCCATTGCCATCAAACTATTTTCGGATTACTTCCATCGCTGACATCGTGCAAGGGACACAAGCAAGCAAGCAAACACGGCGACGAACCGAGTGCCTAGAAAAATGCCAAAAAGGACAACATCATCAAACTGGTGACTTTCCATTGCCAGCCGGTTGGGATATTGCCCGCGATTACGACGGCAAAGTCTACTACATTAACCACAATAACAAGGAGACAACGTGGTAGGATCCTAGAGACAGGTGCGTGCCTTTGTCGTCAACCATGCCACAGATTCCATGAATTTTACAATGATTAGGAATTTATGAAAAAAAAAACCAAAATAAATTACTAACAAATTATAAAAGACAAAAATGTATTAACCGGACTAAAACTGTTCGATTTTCTTGATATAATTTTTAAACATGTATTATTAGATGAAAATCGGGGGCATGTCAAAAGATGGTATAACATGAATGTCAACTAAACACTATTCTTTAAATCCAATGAAATCTTTTAAAACTTTAATCAATGATTTCAAATGACAACTGATATGCGATAATTGAATGAGCTTTCTTGGAATAATTATAAGAAGTAAAATTAAAAATCAACACTTCAAACGTAAACAAGCTTCATATGAAGAAAACGTCAAGCTAACATAACTTGAACATAAACTAAATAAACTAAAAATCTCAATGATTAGTGAATCGAGTACTAAATTCAGAAAAAAAATACTAAACTTAAATGAAACAATTAAATGTTAGAATAAATGAATGAATGTCTTAAAAAAAATGATAACTGAATATATTCAATGAGATATCGGAAATTATATCATTTAAAATACACAACGTAAGCACTAATTTTTCTAGTTTTCACAATAAGTAAAATATCAAAAATCATATTATAGACAGATACATTTCACTATTGATAAATCCCGGTTTTCCGCACAATTTAAGTTTTCTGAGAAAAAGTAATAGACACAAAAGTAGTCTTTATAGTGTTCAACAACCCATACAATACTTTTCTTTCGCAATTTCAATATTTATATGACACCATAATTTTCTTTAATGTATCCCAACTTTGAACGTTATTTTCGTATAATTTACTTCGGATTCAAATTAACTTTGTATTTATTGTCATATGTAGGACATTCGAACCTATTTTGTTTTCAATCGAATCAAGACATTGGTGTGTCAGTCTCAGAAAGTTTAGCTTATATTCAGGAACAAGGTATCCCTGAAAGATAGGAACACAGAATACGATAATATTAAACAATGCCATTGATTTATTTGTTCAACGAGGCCTAGCCCAACGTAATGTGTCAAATGGTTCCAAGCTTGGTTCTTAGTCCGATAGAAGAGGCGTTTGTTAGATAGTCCAGAAGTTCTGCGCTCCAGGAGGTCTCACGCTCAGGGCGTAAATAGTATTCAACTCACTACTACAAAAATATTATTTGCTTTAACGCTGTTTCCTTTGAGTGATTTTCATGTTACTGATTTAAATCATTCGTTTCGTCCGTATTTTGAGTCCTAGCTTTTCACGGTTTCTTCGAAAAAAATATATTTTAAATACTGAGCTTCAGTAACGCATTTTAGTCTAGTGAAAGTCGAGAGATTTTATATCGAATCGCAAATGTTGGAAGATAAATTCCTGTGTATAGCTTAAACTAGGAAGCTGATGTTTCTGCATTATTTTCCACTTTTTAACTTACGTTGCTAGTACATAGCTTAATTTGATTAGTTGATTGCAATATCTCGTTGAACTTAGTCGCTAAACAAACGATATGATATACAAAAAGTTTCGAAGAAATGAAAATAAAAAGTGCTAACTATAATATTAGATGCTAGATGTTAGCTGTTATGAAGATAATCAGAAAACCAATTGCCACAAGTTGCTGCCCCTGATTTCATTTCTTTACTGCACAATCTCTAATTCACTTATATTTACTTTATCTATTTTACCTCTTATTTATCCCGGAATCGTATCCATATAGTTTTTTTTTCTTATTTTGTAAATAGTATCGGTATAACCTTATTCACAACATGTTTGGGGAAGTTCTTTGTGTTTTTTTCTGATAATATTAGGATATATTTTTAAATCTTTTTAATTACCGCGAATGACTTATGTATAATGTTTCCATGTTCAGACATTAATCAAAACGCACTTCTTTTGCATTCGGCTGTCTTCCTCATAAAGAAAAGAACTATATTTACATAATATCGCCGTCTTTTAAATGAAAATTGTTTGCCATGTTTCTTATTTTTTTATTGAATTTTTAAGGTTTATTTAATGAGAAAAATAAAAAAAATATGGAACAAAAAAAATCAATGAATTATATACTGGGATATCATGTACAATAAAATAAGTAAAGAAAAGACAGTTCTTTTGATATTAGCTTTTCGCATATATATACAATATTTTCATTTTTCTGTTTGTTTTTCTTTTCAAAATACACTTATACACACATAATAAATATATTTTAAATTAAGTAAAAATAATATTTGATATGAGGGTAAATATCATAATTTGATTTTGTTCAGCTCTTATGTCCCCTCTCATTGTCATTATTCAACATAGATTGCCCAGGATATATAAGAATATATGATATGTAAGAATTGAATAAACTAAGAATGAATTGCTAATTTAACCACGACTTTCCTTTTCAGTGACTCTTCTTTTTCAGTGGGAACAGAGAGTGTAGGGTAAGTATGCCGTCGCGAGGGTAGGGTTTCTGCAAATCCGCTGAAGTCGGTTTCGCGTCGCGCGCGGTACGCGGTACCTTTGCTTGTTTCGCCATTTCCTTAGAGTAGTTTTCTTCGGTTTAAGTTCGAGTAGTATATTTTTCGGTACCGCGTCGGTGAATCGGTAACGCGCCTATGGGATTTTGTAGCGTTTTTTTTTGATTTGAGATCTGTGGATAGATCGCATCCAGAACTAACGTAATGTAGGTTTCTCGTTCTGGATGAGTAATTGTTGACGCGTTTGGAAAACGGGCAAGTTCAGGTGACTGAAATATTGTAATTGAGCGTAATCCATTCGGAGACCCGCGACCGAAATCCTCTCCGAACTAGCTGGCCGACAAGCAGTCACCGCATGAATGGGTTACGGTGCACGGATTGGTTGACCTGTTGGTACCATCCGTTGGCACTACTCAGACTTAACGTCTAGAACCGATGAGAGGTCGGTTCCGCGTTCGAGCTGAAGGTAGAAAATCATTACAAATCGTCAATTCAATAGTGAATCCAATCCGTCTCGCGGTCCAAAAGGCAGAGGCATATAGTCGCACCAAGCGACGGATCGTCCTGTTGGTGACACTCAACGTCAGGAATGCCTTCAACTCCGCTAGATGGGTGGATATTCTGGACACGCTGGAAAACTCTTTTCAAGTTCCAGAATATCTAATGCGGCTTTTGAGGAACTACCTAAAGGACCGAAGCCTGCTCTACGACACGACCCAGGGCCAACGAAGGATGGAAATTACATCGGGTGTTGCCCAGGGATCTATCCTTGGTCCAGACCTGTTGTAATGAATCATGCGACGCCGCTGGTGACCACTACCAACACACTTTGCTGCTAGATGGCTTGTCATTTTACGTTGGTTGCGACCAGTGCACATCCCACGTCTATTTTGTCGTGGGATGCCAACAGAGATTGACAGCCACATGGCAGTGAATTGAAGTGTGGAGGTAGTGGCCGCCACGCATAAGGAGTGTTAAGGAGTTTTGGCCGACAGCGAACGATTAAACAGAACGAACGGTGCACAAATACGAAGTGATCGCATGTATGTATAATCACGAAGTTTTCTTTAAATTTTCGGAGATTTGTGTAATATTTCGATTTTGTAGCGCTAACAGCTGTTCGTGTTCAGTACTCAGAACTTGCTCCACGGTCGATTCGTCCCGAAAACTGTTTCAATCCTCTCGAAACAGCGTTGAAAACTTGAGTGCAAAACAAAAAAGGAACGGACTGTGTGTGCTACGAATGGTGCCGTTGATTATGCGCTACACCACCGGCACCGATGGGCAATGGGCTATTGTTCAGTTTGCAGCAGCAGCACCAGCAGCAACATCCACTCAATTACTTAATTACAGCAGCCGCTGCAGGAGATATTCCACAACTTTCCACCCAGATGGAAAACTCATCGGCGTAACCATTATAGAAAATACAATTCCAACCAATCAGAACAGTAGTGGTGGCGAAAACACTGAAAACGAGGATGCTCGGGAAAAGCGCACAAATTGCATAAAAATCGTTAAAGATGAAATCCTTGAGAACCCTTTGCTGCCAATATCAATAGCCGAGCCCAGTATTACACTTATGGAAAATGGAAGAAAACACCTAACACCTAACTCCATGCGAGTAGAATGTAAAACTAATTTATGAGCGTAAACGTAAAATAGCTACCCCAAAAAGTAAAGTAATAACAAAAAGCAACACCCCATAGATCATGTCGTGTCTAACTTATTAAAAAAAAGATAAAATCAAATGGAAACAAATTATACGGAAAATATAATAAGGTGTATGAAAAAATCTAGACGTGAATTCTAATTGAAGTAAAACAAACATAACCTACGAGAAAAAGTGAAGCGAAAAGCGAAAGAATTGCATAGCTGAATTGCTAACTCTTCAGTTATTTAGTTTAGAAACGTAACTAGAAAGTAAAATAGTAAAAAATGCAGAGAATGAATGAGAGAGCGAGAATAGCAAAAATAGATTGTTAACCGTTATGAAAATCAGAGGTGTGAGATAGCATGAAAAAGAAAAAGAACTTGCAACAAGAAAAGTCTTTGATCAGACTTGTAAAACAATAGTTGTGTAAAACTCTTCATTTCCATTTTGAATCGCTCATTCATTTTCCTCGCTAACATCTTGTTTTCCTCTTTAATGATTCGATTCTTTGTCGCCTCGGCAATCCGCTGGATGGAAAGGACACTAAACGTCCGGTTGTTGAAAAAGAAAAACTTTTATTCTAACCTGTTGACTGTTTAAAACGATTCTATTTTTTCTATTTTATTATTTTGAATAATATCTTTTTCCTTTGATTTGTTATGGTTAATTTGAATGTCCAAGACTTTATATTTACATATTCAGAGCAATTTATTTATTGTATCATTGTACATAGAATGTGTCAGAGTCTGCACTACGAAGGTTATATTATATATTGCTTTTGATTTTTCCAAAGTAATACAAAAAAAACATAATTCACTCACGCGAATCGAAACTACATATATTGGTAATAAGCTTATTTTAATGTACGTTAAGTAGTAAGTAAGTAATACCTTAGTTTAATTATATAAATAAAATAAATTTTTTTTTCACTTGTAAGTTGAAGACGATGCATGATCTGAAAAAAAAACCGAAAACGATAAAAATCTACATCAAATTTAGCCACACATTTTCAATTTCCATATACAAGTGGCAACGTAGTAATTGTAATTGAGGAAATTAAAAATAAGTAAAAGAAACAAAAAAAATAAGAATTAACGTAAACAATGAAAATGAAACAAATAATTTAAAATATTGGTAGATGCGAATAAGAAAAAGAAAAACAATGAAAAATTGATATCAATTAAAAAAAATATTTACATGATAAGTGAAAAGGATTAAATGATAATGATAAAATATGAAATGATTCTGTGACGAGAATATTCGCTATGTAAATGTGCAATGATATGTGATTTTTGCTTACTTTAATAATTATACACATACAACATTACATACAATATTATAAATAATTATATACACATCTTAAATATATACATATATTTACAAAACATCGATAAGAAAAAAAAGGGAAACTGTATGGCATAAGAAATCAAAATAGAAAACAACATGAATCGCTAACGAAAAAAATAGACTTTCCTTTCCAGTGGTTCTGCTTTTCAGCGGGAAATGAGGTTTAGGGTAAGTATGCCGTCACGAGGGTAGGGTTTGAGAAAATCCGCTGAAGCCGGTTTCGCGTCGCGCGCGGTACGCGGTACCTTAGTTGATTTTGATTTTTCTTTAACGTAGCTTTCGTCGGGTTGAGTTAACGTAGTATACTTTTCGGTACCGCGTCGGAAATTCGGGAACGTGAAGTAAAAATTAGGTTTTTGTTCTTGACTGGTTGATGAAGAAATACGGAGTAACGTAAAGTAGGTTTCCTCTCCGTATGATTTTGTTTTGTAACGCGTTTGAAAACGGGCATGTATAGGTGGCTGAATATTGTAAGTGAGCGTAACCCATTCGGAGACCCGCGACCGAAATCCTCTTCGATCTAGCTGGCTGACAAGCAGCCGCCGCGTGGATGGGTTACGGTGCACGGATTGGTTGACCGATTGGTACCACCCGTTGGCACTACTCAGACTTAACGTCTAGAATCGATGAGAGGTCGGTTCCGCGTTCGCACGTAGACCTAAAATCATTACACTGTGGAACGTGTCTTACGACAGGCTACTGAGACTGGAGATGCCAGATGAGTCGCGCTTGATCGGCTATGCGGATGATGTTGCGGCTCTGGCCGCTGGACGCACCGTTGAACAAGCGCAACTTAGGCTAGGTATGCTAATGCGCTGAGTGAGGGACTGGATGACTGCTCGCGGGCTCAGTTTAGCACTGGAGAAAACCCAAGTGGTCATCTTGACAAAAAAGAGAATCCCTAGAGTAAGGATGATCAGTATTGGAGATATAAAAATCGAATCGAAGCCAGTGGTGAAGTACCTGGGGCTACTGATCGACTCGAAGATGAGTTTCTCTGAGCAAATCAGGGCAACGGCTGAGAAGGCTGCTTCAGAAATATCGGCCCTGAGTCGAGTTATGGCCAACGTAGGGGGACCCAGCCCATCAAGAAGACGCCTCTTGATGTGTGCTGTAAGGTCAGTGATACTGTACGGAGCAGAGGTATGGAGTGACGCTCTCAGCAAGGAGGTATACTGAAAACGATTGGCACAGGTACAGAGAAGAGGAGCACTGAGAATTGCATCTTCGTATCCAACAGTCTCCGACTCGGCGGTGGGAGTGATTGCAGGCGTGATACCTGTCGCCCTCCTTGCTAGAGAGCGCCGCGCTATTTACCTGCGCCGAAACGAGGATGCGAGGGAGATCGTTGTCCGCGAGGAGAGACAACGCTCGCTCAACGATTGGCAGCAGTCTTGGGGGAATTGCACGAAGGGAAGGTGGACTGCGCGCCTCATCCCGGACGTGAGACCGTGGCTATATCGAAGGCATGGTGAGACTGACTTCTATCTGACCCAGCTTTTGAGCGGGCACGGGTGTTTTCAGTCTTACCTGCACAAGATCGGTAAGTCACGGTCTCCCGATTGTCGGTTTTGCCCAGGAGAGGAAGACAATGCCTGTCACACATTTTTTGCGTGTACAAAATGGGTCAGGCTGCGAAGGGAACTCTACAGGGAGACGGGAGAGCTCACTCCAGATAATATAGTTGCGGTGATGCTCGAATCGCTTGACAAATGGAACCAGGTGGCACATTATGCTCGGGCAGTCCTAAAATATAAAAGGGACTCACAGCAGCCGGAGGCGCTGGGGCTGGGGGATCGCTCTTCTGGCATTTCCTCTTCCCCTCTCCCCTCCCGCTAGGAAAGGGACTCCCCAGCTTGAAGGCGCCCCACGACGTAACAAAACGAGACCTGGCCCGAAGTAATGTGTCAAACGGTTCCAGGCTAGGTTCTCAGATTGACAGGGGAGGTGTTTAGTGGGTAGTCCAAGGGTATCCTCCATGGGAGTCCCACACTGCCAGACAATGCCTTCACCTCCCTACCAAAAAAAAAATACGTCTCAGGCTTTCTGTATAGACCAGCATATGCACGAACGTATTTCCTGTAACAATCACTTTGATCTTTTAATTAATGTTTCTGGAATGAAAGAGTTGTCGAAGGGACATGACCACTTTTAGTGCTTTACTGGGCATTATTTTGATACTGATCAAGATGAATACTGAGGTATCGATTTATGTGGGACCCGTTCTGAGCTATTCTCACCAGCCATAAGTAGAAATCCTTCAATTACGCTTCAAGACTTGACTGGGCAACCGCAGGGTTGCCCCAAACAAAACTGTTTTGCACTTTTGCCCATTGACTATCATTTACCAATGGTTTGTATAGAGCTGAACATCATTAAACATTTTTCTATGACTGATTTGGACTCTTCAGTCTATCGTCTAAATTATAACATCATGTAAATTGATCACCTTATCAGTAAACGCTACTAACGATCACGTTAAAATAAAAGCCATTTAATAGTTTGCGAATGAATATGGAGAAGAGCAAGGGTACAGTAACTGCTCTTCTTTGTAGACCATTGAAGACCTTTAAAAAGCGCATTATCGTCTGAGTTCCATCAGTTACAAGAAACAATCTCGCGTACAACATATTGCAAATTCAAATTCGAATGCGCTTTATTTCATCGATCATAAAAATTTATAGCAACATAAAACAAGTTTCAAAACATAAAAGTACTCAAAAACTGAAACACTTGGGAATCTAAATTTCAACAACATGGCAATCAAAAAATTAATCAAAAGAAAAAAAAACAATATAGTATGTTCAACAAATTGAAATTATAACATATTAATCATCGGAAAAAAGGAGAAAAACCAACCAATTCTATTAAAAATTACGTATCATTCAAAGAACACAACAAAAAAGTTAACTTTTACCTTATATCTAATATATTATAACTTTATTCTTACTTGATATTATCAGTACCACCCGTTGGCCTTGTCCATCCACCCAGCTGCGAGACGTTCAGATTTTAAACCAGTTCGTATCACAACTGCATTATAGTACGTCCGAAAAATCATTCGAAACAAATATCGTTGTCACCAACGTAATTAAACCAAATATCTTAGAATTAAGGGGTCACCACACTAACCACAACACCACTTGGACTACTCTAACTTAATTCTAGTAAATTCTAATCAAAAACGTTATTCTAAACCTAAGCCTACATGTTTAATCTTATCTCGATTTTTCGAAAAAAAAACAACACAAACAAACAACAATAACATTCAATGTAGCAATAATGAGTAGGAAATCAAAAACTAAAAACGAAAAACACAAACCATGAAAAATTGTTCCATTGTCATTTAGCCCCCAATACTTAGATTGCTCTGTCCCATCGCGACCACCCTCAACAAATTGTCAATGAGTATCTCAATTGGAATTGTTGATCTCTGGAGGATATTTTATCTTCTTATCGGTGGCCCACCTTTATATATATATATATATATATATATATATATATATATATATATATATATATATATATATATATATATATATATATATATATATCTTCTTCATGCACTACAGCCCCTCTCGGGCCTTCTCCGGAAACATATATAGGCTCCGATACTCTGGAGCTGTGCGGAGGGTTAAAGAGGTTCTTGAAATATGATACCCATCTTTCTTTAATTTTGGTTTCATCAGCGATGATATTGCCGATGTCATCACGACAGAGCGTGGTTTTGGGCTGATAATCACGTTTCAGGCTTTTCACTACTATGTTTCCTTGTCTTGTGTTGTTGCTCGCTAGATTTACATCGATGCTTCTCAATTGGTCGTCATAGTATTTTCCTTTCTTTACTCTAATTATCTTTTTCGCTACTCTTCCGAGATTTTCATAGTGTTCTCTATTCGTCCTGGATTTCCTACCTAAGTATTCTTTGTACGCCAAACTCTTTTTGTCTAACTGTAATGTGACGCCTACGCCCGGGAATCGAAGTGATTCCGATCCCGAACCCTTGCAACCGGCCAGATGGATATGTCCTCGAAGTGCCAGCGGACTTCATCTGTCGTGCGGATATCGTTGCGCAGAAAATATTTTTTTTCTGTCCAAATATTTAGATCTGTGGATATAAATATTCGAAATATAAAATTAATCCAAACCCCGACACATTTCGAGACATATCCATCTGGAAATGCCCCTCCACCGTGGTCATCAAAAAACTATGCCACTGGCGACACATGGAGAGGCACATTGCCGCCATGTGGCGTGCCATTCCACACACCTCTGTTTTGTCCGAGGTGACAACCGGTTGGGCTTGACAGCCACATGAGGAAAAAGAGAAATGGTGTCATGGTGTGGTGTCGGTAGCGACTTGGCGCGGTCCTAGGTGGTGTAAAATTATTAAGAGTTCATCGCCCTCGTCGTTGTAGCAGCCAAACGAGGATCTTTAGATCGAAGTAAATCGAAATCTCCCAAGAAAAAGAGGACAACTGACACAAAGAAGACATCGAAAGAAGGGGTGACTGCGAGCGACTTAACCGAATCGAAGGACTCTGAAGAAGAGGTTGATAACGCCCGAGAATGCAAACCGCAGAGCTGTTGTCAGTTCAAGGCTGTGGAGGATCCATGATTGCCCAGCTAAGTATCGGGATTAATTATAGGAAATGAGGCATATGGGGTTGCTGGGTTGTCTAGCACAAGTAGACTCAATGGCCTAGCAAGAAATATCTCTTGGACATCCATGATTGCCTAGTTGTTTGGTTAGTTTTTGTGTCAGTTCTGCAGACCGGGTCAAATATCGGTATTCATTGGGCAGTGTTTATATCCCGCCCGGCGTATTTTACCGACTGAAAGCGAAATTTCCGGCGGTCCAATCGTTTGGCGCCGCATATCATGGAAGTTCCTGATTTGTATTACAGTCGCGATGAATATGTTGAAACGGCTTCGGGTAATAAATTAAGTCGGCAAACTGTCCTCTGTGGATCTCAGAACATTGTCTTGAGTGGGAAAGTTATAGTTCAAAGCGGCGCTATAATTCGAGGCGATCAAAGAATCAAAAGAACTGAAACATGCGAGCGCAATAAAGAATAAATTTTTCGTGATGAGTTAAATAGAAATGTATAAATCTAAGTCGACATCTTAGACTATTGGACTTTTGTATGTAAAATTACCAACACCTTTATGTGCCTATTGATAGCGCTTGACGCGCATACGGTATTGTTTTAAAACTATTGTTTTATAATAATGTAAACAGTCCTTGTATTATATCTAATAGTTAGATTCTAAAAATGTTACCTTTCATTAACTTGAAAACATAGGCTTGTATAGAACAAAGTAATGGTCATGATATTATTCATTCTTTGTTGCGATCTAGTAGGAGATTGTCAAATGCTCAATACAATGCAAGAAACAAGCGTTGAGTTGATCTTATCCAGTGGAAATTAAAAACTTAAAGAGCCAATAGAAACTAATGCAGCCTATCGTTCAGTCTTGCCGATAAAACTGAAGAAGTTCTTAAAAATTATTTTTTTTTCTAATCCAGTTGACTTGTACTTACAATTGTATGGAGTCCATTGACAGAAGATCTACATTTGATTATTTCTTGGGAAAAATCTTTAAATTAGAGCAGCATGTAATGGAAGTGGTAAAAATAAAAGAACTCGATAGCAAGTAGAACAAATAACTGATACGTTAATAAATAAAATTTTCGGGGAAATAAAAACTCGTTTTGATCGTCGGTGTTTTTTCGTCGCGTGCATTTCGATCTCCGCCCTAAGATCCGCTCGGGTAATCTCGTCGTTCGTTCGCTTTCGGCCTACCGACCATAAATCATACTATGGGAATCTAGTCAGAACGGCACAATTCTTATAATTGTAAATTTTTTTCATATATAAGCCAAGATTCGTGATATTCTGGAATGATTTATGTACATGTGATTATGATGAGGGTAACAAATAGTAGTGAATGATTGATTTGTATTTTGACGAAAGTTCCCATTTTATGTTAGCAGGTTAAGAACAATAGTCCTTTAAAATGAAAACAAACAAACGTGTATTCAATGAATTGCTTCAATTTGGGTGGTAGTTATCAAAACCAATTACTTCTTTATTCGTTTAATGTAAAGCATTTCATTGGAAACATAAGTTGCTTAAAATTAATTGAAACAAACAAGAGGTCAATCGTGATTTCGTATGTACCTAAACCAAATTCACGGGAATTTGGTCGCGTCGCGTTTTTCGCGTTTAATTCGGGTGACCTTAATAATAATAAAATAAGTAGGGTATAAAAGTAATAAAGAAATGTGAACACATTTTTAGGGATAATAGTTTTTTTTTTAAAGCGTTTTTGTTTAATTTTTAATACACACATAACCTTAACACACATACATGCATATACAATGTATGGAATTTTTTTTCAAACAAAATTTTCTACTAGAAGGCTCCTTTTGTCTTTTGTTTTCGATCCATATTCTATTATTGCAACTAATCATTTAGTTTTTAAGAAAACGATTTAGTTTAAATGCTCATATGCTTCTTTTTAGTATTGTTCGAAGCATGAATTTCTTATCGGTTTGGTAAATGAAAATTTAGGATTTCAACATATCTCCTTGAATTCAAAGAATAAAATATAAGAAAAATTCCAAGAAATGAAAGAATCTAAGGCATTGAAAAATAACTATCTGGGGAAGGAAAAAAACAAAAAATCCTGTTAATTATTCGATCATTAGTTGTTCCGTTATTGTTAGTACAACATTTTTTTAATAAAATAAAGTAAAATCAACCAGAAAAATTACTAAGCCAAAACTATATATTGCTATTACGTTATTATAAAACTAAAGGAAACTATGTCCTACAAAAACAAAATTAAAACATTAAATATTCTCAAGTATGATTTCTGTAATGTACTCTAATATTATTTAAAATTATCTTGAATATCTATATGATCAGATTGTATCGAAATTAGTAATTATTAAAAATGAATTGCTAAGATAACCCACGACTTTCCTTTTCAGTGACTCTTCTTTTTCAGTGGGAACAGAGAGTGTAGGGTAAGTATGCCGTCGCGAGGGTAGGGTTTCGACAAATCCGCTGAAGTCGGTTTCGCGTCGCGCGCGGTACGCGGTACCTTTGATTGTTTCGTCATTTCTTTAGCGTAGTTTTCTTCGGTTTAAGTTCGAGTAGCATATTTTTCGGTACCGCGTCGGTGAATCGGTAACGCGCCTATGGGATTTTGTAGCGTTTTTGATTTGAGATCTGTGGATAGATCCCATCCAGAACTAACGTAATGTAGGTTTCTCGTTCTGGATGAGTAGTTGTTGACGCGTTTGGAAAACGGGCAAGTTCAGGTGACTGAAATATTGTAATTGAGCGTAATCCATTCGGAGACCCGCGACCGAAATCCTCTCCGAACTAGCTGGCCGACAAGCAGTCACCGCATGAATGGGTTACGGTGCACGGATTGGTTGACCTGTTGGTACCATCCGTTGGCACTACTCAGACTTAACGTCTAGAACCGATGAGAGGTCGGTTCCGCGTTCGATCTGAAAAGTAGAAAATCATTACAAATGGCGCCCAACGTGGGGCCTAAAACATCCTAAGGGGGAAAGAACTTCGCGTCTTCTGACGAGTTGGTCCTTTACGGAGGATGTAAGGTACTTTGGTACTCGAGTCCCACTATCAGGAGCAGTGGAGTTGTGTGATACACATTAGAAGTCGCTTCACGTGAGTTGTAGCTTCCGCTCTCCTTTGTTTGATTTTTTTTTTTCTTCGCGACAGAATCCTTCCGATGTGTTGTCCTAGGCTAACCCCTGTAAGGACCTTCTATTTTCTTGATGGAACTGCCAGTCTGATGGGTTTACCTATCAGCATGGACTCTCAAGAAAATAGAAGGCTACCTTGCCTTTATGTCGCGGAAGGATTCTAATTATTTCGTATGCGTGATAGACGAGTGGTATCGGTTCAACGTTCGGTGGCGTATGCTGGAGTTGCGAAGCCCGGAATGCTTCCACGCGTCGGGAGTTTTGACCGCGTACTAAGCTGTTACGGTAGCTATACCACTTGTCTCGTCGAGTCATTTAACGTAGATTAGAAACGGTTTGTAATGTATGTGGGTATGGGGTTAAATTTCGTAAATCGACCAAAAGCACCCTTTCTTCGGCAGATTACCACGCACTCTCTTTTCCCATTGAAGGAGTCGACTACTGGAAAGGAAGGTGACTGTCAAATATTTTTTTTTCTCCACTTATCATTAGCTCGCCACTATCGGCTACTAACGTATTCTTAGGTTTTCTATATATATATATTAGGTTTATTAGGTTTATAGTAGAAATAAGTGTATTTTATATTTTTTTTTTTTCTTCTCAATATTAGCAACCACACAAAAAAACTAGCAAGAACAAACATGGCAACGAAGCGGACCCCAGATAAGCGTTGGACCCGATCTAAAACGGTCCAACCAGCTAACTGCGGGATCTGCTTCGAAGACGTAGTGGAGGGCGTACACAGCGTGCGATTGGATTGTGGACATCTATTCCATCGTGCCTGTGTACAACAGCTCCTCCTCACGTCAGAGAGTTGCCCATTATGTCGGCGACCCATCGAGCGGACCGCCCTAGACGTCCCCCTCGGAACGCCCCTACCAACGCGTGGAGCAGTGGCGAAAGGAGTTCCAGAGGCCGAACAGTCCCAACCACTTTTAGAACTGCAAGGAGCCGTAGGCGGTGAAGTTCCGGCCGCAAGTGTCGTGTCCGAAGTGACACCCATGCCTTCCGCCCACTCCATTGACACCCTCGTGGCGTTGATGAGGGATATGTCGGAGAGGATTGGCAACCTGGAGGGAAAGCTCCAGAATCTCCCTATGAGCCAACCACCCAGTCGCGTGAGAACTCCGCTTGGCTGGGAGCCAAATCCCAGTGTGGCGATGCCCCCCTCCCGACAATCCGAGCAATGGGTCCCACCTCCAAGGAACTCAGGAATGGATCCCAGAGCTCCCGAATATAGACCACGACACAGCAACGGACCTCCGTTGGTACCTCTAGCCCCCGAGGCAGTTCAGTACAACAGGTCAATCGATGATGTGATTCCCCTCGGGAACGCATTGACACTTTTTCGAGACCCGACGCCTCGTATCGTGGAGAGTTGGCGCCTGAACTTTACAGGGTTCAACGATATGATATCGGCGGACCGGTTCCTTTTCCGGATTCAGGCGTTGGTATCCAGCACCCTGGGAGGTGATTCCTCGGCCTTCCTCCGGCATGCACATCTTTTGTTCAGCGGCGACGCTGCCGACTGGTACTGGAGCTTTAAAGAATCAACGCCACGTCCCACTTGGCACTCTTTCAGTGCAGCCTTCCGCAATCGATTTGAGGATGGCTTCACTGAGAGAGAGCTAAGGGAGCAAATAAAGAAACGGAAACAAGGCGCTCACGAACCGTTCGACCAGTACTACACAAGTATAGTGAGATTGAGCACTCGCTTGCGAAATACCATGCCCGAGGACGAACTGGTAGAAATTATCAGAGAGAATATGCGCTGGGATCTCCAGAACAGCCTTCTGCATTTTCCCATCAACACCATACAGGGATTGCGCCTCCATGCCCGTAGACAAGAACACTTGGATGAGCGGCGTGGTACCTTCCGTCCACAACCTCGCATAACGGGACCAAATCCCCGAAATCATCACACCGCGGAGTTGATGGCAGCTGACCACCTGCTTGCTGATCCAGTACCAGTACCGAGGAGCGGAGCACCACCGGAGCTTGAGGACCCAGCATTGATTGATCGACCCTCCCTTGAAGCAATTACAAGCCCGACGGTCTGTTGGAACTGCCGACAACCGGGACATCGGTTCTATGCATGTCCAGCGGAGCCGACGCTTTTCTGCTATCGCTGCGGGAAGGCCGACACCTACGCACCTGACTGTGCAAATTGCAAAGGGCGAAAAAACTTGCCACCGAGTGCCGCGACCACCCGTCGGCACTCCTAAACCCCGGACGAACCAATTTGGACACTATCCCTAGCTATGACCAAGCTCCCAACATGACTCCAACTCTGCTGACTCGCACCGCTAACCACAGTTCTCCCGAAGTTCCACCACCGACGCCGTCCTTCGCCGAGGCCAACGCGCAGGGAAATGATAGCGAGGCGAAAGTTCCTTGGCATGTAAAACCTTTTCATGTCAGGCTGCGGAATTATTTGGCTACTCGACAGCGCATCTTCCATGAGGAATTGGCCACAACTGTCCCACCGCGAAGCAAGCGAGCCACGCGTCGGATGCGGAGCTTCTGGAGAAAAGTCAGGCAGTCGAGGAAAGTGTTGAAGGACATATACTTGGACGAATTATTGAGGGATAATGTTCGGCCATATGCGTCAGTACACCTCCTGCAAAAACGAGTATCAGGCTTAGTCGATACGGGAGCCAGTGTGAATTGCATATCTGCCGAGTTTGCAGGGGAGGTACTGGCAAAGCACGCGGACCAAATCCGTCATTTCACCTCCTGGTTAAGCACGGCGGACGGAACTCGCCACTCTGTAGTGGGAAAAATTATGACGGATGTCACCTTTAAAGGAGTAACTAAACCTATGGAATTTTTCATCATACCTCAGTTAACCCAGAATCTTTATTTAGGAGTGGATTTCGTTCGAAAATTTAACTTGGCCCCGGCACTATTTTCCGGTTCGACCCTGGAGTCCGTCACCACCGTTCCTGACCAATCTCAACCCACTAACTTATTACGGCATACACTGGATGTAACTCAGCAACTGCGTCTTGACTCGGCTATATCGGCTTTTCCATCACACGAGAAAGAAGGTCTCGGGCGGACTGCCCTGGTGTTCCACACGATAGATGTGGGGGACGCTAAACCCATAAAACAGAGACATTTCGCCATATCTCCGGCGAAGGAAAAATCGTTATATGCCGAAGTGGATCGAATGCTAGCATTAGGCGTAATCGAAGAATCACAGAGCGCGTGGGCTTCCCCAGTCACCTTAGTTGTCAAGCCGAACAAGGTCCGGTTATGCTTAGATGCCAGACGCTTGAACGCCGTCACAGTCAAGGACGCATATCCTCTACCGTTGATCGAAGGCATTTTGAGTCGATTGTCTAAAGCCCATTTCATCACGAGCTTAGACCTCAAGGACGCCTTCTGGCAAATTCCTTTAGACCCCGGTTCAAAGGAGAAAACAGCCTTCACAGTCCCAGGCCGGCCCTTATATCAATTCGTGACCATGCCATTCGGATTGTGTAATGCCCCCCAAACAATGACGCGCCTTATGGACAAGGTGATACCACCTCATTTGCGGCACCAAGTTTTCGTTTACTTGGACGATCTGTTGCTTATAACCGAGACCTTTGATGAACACATCGACCTGCTTCAGGAGGTGGCTCTACACATCCGGAGGGCAAGATTAACCATCAACATACGGAAGAGCCAGTTTGTGATGACGGAGGTGAAGTATTTAGGTCACATCATTGGGCATGGCCATATCAAGACCGATCCGGAAAAGACTCAAGCGATTGACGTTTTTCCACTACCCAAGACCACCAAACAGTTACGCCGATTCTTAGGTTTATGCGGATGGTACCAGCGTTTTGTACGTGACTATGCCACCATAACCACTCCTTTGACCGACATGCTGCGTAAGGGACGTAAATTCGTCTGGGAAGAGCCCAGCTTGCGAGCCTTTGAAGAGCTAAAGAAGAGTCTGACTACAGCCCCCGTACTGCACAGCCCGGACTTTGACAAACCGTTCTCAATCCATTGTGACGCGAGTCAACATGGGGTGGGAGCAGTCTTAGTCCAGGTTGCACAAGACGGCGAGGAGAGACCTATAGCCTTCATGTCTCACAAGCTGAACCCAGCCCAGCGAAATTACACGGTCTCCGAGCAGGAATGTTTAGCGGCGGTGTTGGCAGTGAAACGCTTCCGAGCCTATGTGGAGGGACACACCTTTGAAATCGTTATGGATCACGCTTCTCTGAAATGGCTAATGAGCCAGACTGATCTCAACGGCAGATTGGCAAGGTGGGCACTGAAACTACAGGCATTTGACTTCACAATTCGCCACCGAAAAGGAAGCCAGCATGTAGTCCCCGACACCCTATCCAGGATGTTCGCCCCTGAAGGAGCCGAGTTGGTCCAAGAGGACGACAGCCCCCAATTGATCGATTTGGACCATCCTGCCTTCAAGTCAGCGACCTACACACAACTGATTCACACTATCCAGAATCAACAGCCCCAGCTTCCTGAACTACGGTTGACGGATGGATTTATTTACAAACGGATGGGACACGCATCCGGAGACCCCATACAAGAAGAAGAACAGTGGAAGTTGTGGGTGCCCGAAGAATTAACCACTGATCTTATCAGGCGGGCTCATGACCACCCATCAAGTGCGCACGGCGGATACGGTCGTACACTTAGGCGGTTGAAAACCTGTTTCTTTTGGCCTAAGATGGCACAACAGATAAAAGCGTACGTAGCCTCCTGTGAGCTATGCAAGTGCACTAAAGCGCCCAACACCATTCTTCGGCCACCCATGGGTAAGGTTGAGGTCCCCGAACGCGTGTTCCAGCGCTTGTACATAGATCTTATCGGTCCTTACCCTCGATCTGCTTCTGGTCACACGGGAGCTGTCGTGGTCCTGGACCAGCTCTCTAAATTCCCTATCATAGAACCACTACGTAACATGCACACTGGACCAATAATCAGCTTTTTGGAGAACCGAGTCTTTCACATGTTTGGAGTTCCGGAGAAACTTGTCTCCGACAATGGGGTCCAGTTCACCTCCAGCAAGTTCCGAGACCTAATGTCCAAATACGGCATCATCCACCAACGAACTGCCGTCTATTCACCACAAGCCAACGCATCCGAACGACTGAATCGTACGCTCATAGCGGCCATTCGCGCCTATGTCCACCCGAATCAGAGGGACTGGGATCGCAAATTGTCCACCATCACTAGTGCGCTGCGCTCGTCGTACCACGCCACGACCGGCATTTCGCCGTATTTTGCAGTGTTCGGCCAGTACATGATCGGTCATGGGAGCGCTTACCGGCTATTGCGGCAGCTGAAATCGCTAGAGGACCCAATCGTGGTTCTGGAACCGCACGAAAAGCTCCAACTTCTGCGAGAACAACTGCGGGAGAAGATTGAAGAAAGTCGACGGATGGGAGAGGAGCGGTACAACTTGCGATCTCATCCTTCTGGCTTTAAGGTAGGCGACGAGATATATCGTCGAAACTTCCGACAGAGCGATGCCACCCGCCATTACAATGCCAAACTAGACAAGAAATTCGTGAAGTGTCGAGTTCTACAAGTAATAAGCCCCACCCGATACCTCATCGCGGACATGACTGGTAAAACCCTGGGAATTTACCACGCAAAAGACCTTAGACGATGAAGTGCAACTATTTCCCACGAAAAACCTTGGCTTACCCCAATCTTTGCCTAGACGAAGACCTCCGAGTAACACCTGACTCCCTACTATATAGTCACTGTCAAGTCTTCACGAACATGGTTGTAGCCTATCCTTCGAAACCGACCTTCGACCCGCCACGGCCCTAACCAAGACCTTTTATATAGGAGACGGGATCGTAATTACTTCGATTTTGGGGGGGGGAATGTGTAATGTGACGCCTACGCCCGGGAATCGAAGTGATTCCGATCCCGAACCCTTGCAACCGGCCAGATGGATATGTCCTCGAAGTGCCAGCGGACTTCATCTGTCGTGCGGATATCGTTGCGCAGAAAATATTTTTTTTCTGTCCAAATATTTAGATCTGTGGATATAAATATTCGAAATATAAAATTAATCCAAACCCCGACACATTTCGAGACATATCCATCTGGAAATGCCCCTCCACCGTGGTCATCAAAAAACTATGCCACTGGCGACACATGGAGAGGCACATTGCCGCCATGTGGCGTGCCATTCCACACACCTCTGTTTTGTCCGAGGTGACAACCGGTTGGGCTTGACAGCCACATGAGGAAAAAGAGAAATGGTGTCATGGTGTGGTGTCGGTAGCGACTTGGCGCGGTCCTAGGTGGTGTAAAATTATTAAGAGTTCATCGCCCTCGTCGTTGTAGCAGCCAAACGAGGATCTTTAGATCGAAGTAAATCGAAATCTCCCAAGAAAAAGAGGACAACTGACACAAAGAAGACATCGAAAGAAGGGGTGACTGCGAGCGACTTAACCGAATCGAAGGACTCTGAAGAAGAGGTTGATAACGCCCGAGAATGCAAACCGCAGAGCTGTTGTCAGTTCAAGGCTGTGGAGGATCCATGATTGCCCAGCTAAGTATCGGGATTAATTATAGGAAATGAGGCATATGGGGTTGCTGGGTTGTCTAGCACAAGTAGACTCAATGGCCTAGCAAGAAATATCTCTTGGACATCCATGATTGCCTAGTTGTTTGGTTAGTTTTTGTGTCAGTTCTGCAGACCGGGTCAAATATCGGTATTCATTGGGCAGTGTTTATATCCCGCCCGGCGTATTTTACCGACTGAAAGCGAAATTTCCGGCGGTCCAATCGTTTGGCGCCGCATATCATGGAAGTTCCTGATTTGTATTACAGTCGCGATGAATATGTTGAAACGGCTTCGGGTAATAAATTAAGTCGGCAAACTGTCCTCTGTGGATCTCAGAACATTGTCTTGAGTGGGAAAGTTATAGTTCAAAGCGGCGCTATAATTCGAGGCGATCAAAGAATCAAAAGAACTGAAACATGCGAGCGCAATAAAGAATAAATTTTTCGTGATGAGTTAAATAGAAATGTATAAATCTAAGTCGACATCTTAGACTATTGGACTTTTGTATGTAAAATTACCAACACCTTTATGTGCCTATTGATAGCGCTTGACGCGCATACGGTATTGTTTTAAAACTATTGTTTTATAATAATGTAAACAGTCCTTGTATTATATCTAATAGTTAGATTCTAAAAATGTTACCTTTCATTAACTTGAAAACATAGGCTTGTATAGAACAAAGTAATGGTCATGATATTATTCATTCTTTGTTGCGATCTAGTAGGAGATTGTCAAATGCTCAATACAATGCAAGAAACAAGCGTTGAGTTGATCTTATCCAGTGGAAATTAAAAACTTAAAGAGCCAATAGAAACTAATGCAGCCTATCGTTCAGTCTTGCCGATAAAACTGAAGAAGTTCTTAAAAATTATTTTTTTTTCTAATCCAGTTGACTTGTACTTACAATTGTATGGAGTCCATTGACAGAAGATCTACATTTGATTATTTCTTGGGAAAAATCTTTAAATTAGAGCAGCATGTAATGGAAGTGGTAAAAATAAAAGAACTCGATAGCAAGTAGAACAAATAACTGATACGTTAATAAATAAAATTTTCGGGGAAATAAAAACTCGTTTTGATCGTCGGTGTTTTTTCGTCGCGTGCATTTCGATCTCCGCCCTAAGATCCGCTCGGGTAATCTCGTCGTTCGTTCGCTTTCGGCCTACCGACCATAAATCATACTATGGGAATCTAGTCAGAACGGCACAATTCTTATAATTGTAAATTTTTTTCATATATAAGCCAAGATTCGTGATATTCTGGAATGATTTATGTACATGTGATTATGATGAGGGTAACAAATAGTAGTGAATGATTGATTTGTATTTTGACGAAAGTTCCCATTTTATGTTAGCAGGTTAAGAACAATAGTCCTTTAAAATGAAAACAAACAAACGTGTATTCAATGAATTGCTTCAATTTGGGTGGTAGTTATCAAAACCAATTACTTCTTTATTCGTTTAATGTAAAGCATTTCATTGGAAACATAAGTTGCTTAAAATTAATTGAAACAAACAAGAGGTCAATCGTGATTTCGTATGTACCTAAACCAAATTCACGGGAATTTGGTCGCGTCGCGTTTTTCGCGTTTAATTCGGGTGACCTTAATAATAATAAAATAAGTAGGGTATAAAAGTAATAAAGAAATGTGAACACATTTTTAGGGATAATAGTTTTTTTTTTAAAGCGTTTTTGTTTAATTTTTAATACACACATAACCTTAACACACATACATGCATATACAATGTATGGAATTTTTTTTCAAACAAAATTTTCTACTAGAAGGCTCCTTTTGTCTTTTGTTTTCGATCCATATTCTATTATTGCAACTAATCATTTAGTTTTTAAGAAAACGATTTAGTTTAAATGCTCATATGCTTCTTTTTAGTATTGTTCGAAGCATGAATTTCTTATCGGTTTGGTAAATGAAAATTTAGGATTTCAACATATCTCCTTGAATTCAAAGAATAAAATATAAGAAAAATTCCAAGAAATGAAAGAATCTAAGGCATTGAAAAATAACTATCTGGGGAAGGAAAAAAACAAAAAATCCTGTTAATTATTCGATCATTAGTTGTTCCGTTATTGTTAGTACAACATTTTTTTAATAAAATAAAGTAAAATCAACCAGAAAAATTACTAAGCCAAAACTATATATTGCTATTACGTTATTATAAAACTAAAGGAAACTATGTCCTACAAAAACAAAATTAAAACATTAAATATTCTCAAGTATGATTTCTGTAATGTACTCTAATATTATTTAAAATTATCTTGAATATCTATATGATCAGATTGTATCGAAATTAGTAATTATTAAAAATGAATTGCTAAGATAACCCACGACTTTCCTTTTCAGTGACTCTTCTTTTTCAGTGGGAACAGAGAGTGTAGGGTAAGTATGCCGTCGCGAGGGTAGGGTTTCGACAAATCCGCTGAAGTCGGTTTCGCGTCGCGCGCGGTACGCGGTACCTTTGATTGTTTCGTCATTTCTTTAGCGTAGTTTTCTTCGGTTTAAGTTCGAGTAGCATATTTTTCGGTACCGCGTCGGTGAATCGGTAACGCGCCTATGGGATTTTGTAGCGTTTTTGATTTGAGATCTGTGGATAGATCCCATCCAGAACTAACGTAATGTAGGTTTCTCGTTCTGGATGAGTAGTTGTTGACGCGTTTGGAAAACGGGCAAGTTCAGGTGACTGAAATATTGTAATTGAGCGTAATCCATTCGGAGACCCGCGACCGAAATCCTCTCCGAACTAGCTGGCCGACAAGCAGTCACCGCATGAATGGGTTACGGTGCACGGATTGGTTGACCTGTTGGTACCATCCGTTGGCACTACTCAGACTTAACGTCTAGAACCGATGAGAGGTCGGTTCCGCGTTCGATCTGAAAAGTAGAAAATCATTACATAACGCATTCTGGCACTCATCATCGAACCAATCATTTCTCTTGTGTCGGGCTTGATGTCCGATTGTCTGTTCTGCCACGGTCTTAATAACCGCCTTCACTTCCATCTAGAGCTCGTTGCTCGTCTTTAACGATGCGTCTGATAAGATGGGAGCCAGCTGGTTGTCGAGGGTTTCCGTGAAATTTTCGGCCACAGACGACGTTCGGAGCCTTTCAATGTCAAATTTTTGTAGCGGGCTGGTCTTTGTTGAATATGCCTTGAGCTACAATTGGATCCTCGGTATGTACGGACGTCATGTATGCTCGATGCCCAACGTCGATGGATCAGAACACGATCGATCTGGTTTTTTGTGTTGCCATGCGATGATACCGAACGTATGACAGATTTCTGCTACATGCAAAGTCAATCAGGCACTGGCCGGTATCATTTGTTTCTTCGTGGAGGCTATATCCTCCAGTTGTTACCCGGTGAGATAGCTCATTGCCAGCCTTAGCGTTGAAATCACCCAGAATTATTTTGGTGTCATTTGCAGGCAGTGAGTCGACTAGTCTTTCCAGATGATTGTAGAAAGTTTCCTTCGTTTCTTCATCCTTTTCTTCGGTCGGGGCTTGTACGTTTATCAGCCAGATTTTGAAGAATTTCGCTTTTATACGGATCCCACACAACCGTTCATTGACAACCTTAAAATCAATAACCTGCGATTTGAACTCCCTATCCACAATAAAGGCCACCTCGAATTTTCATTTTCCAGGAGGCTTCCCACTTTTGAATATTGTATGCGATCTCATGTCTTGAATATCATTCCCAGTGCAGTTCGATTCCTGGATTGCCAGTATTTTTAATTTATATTGACTGGCCTGTTGTAAAAGGTCCTTAACAGCGCCAGGATGATTGAGTGATCTGACATTCCAGGATCCAATACCATAGTCCTTTTTCCATTTGCGACGTTGTTGCCGTAATTTCAATCCATTCCGAGGCCATTCTTCCGGTTTCAAAATATTGTAGGGTTTCCCAGGGATGGGGAGTCAGTCCGTCGCCCAACCTCCATTCCGGCGGCATGGTTATTACTTCGATTTCGTTATCAGGCGCAGAAGACTCGCCTTCACCCTCTTACGTCCCCTCAAAGGAGGTGTATGTAGGACTTAGTAGCAGAGCTGAGATGTATTTACAGTTATTAGCATTTCTCGGCATTTAATGTCCCATCATTGGGGAGCCAGTAGACCAAATGTGCGACCCCGAGAACATTTACTACCATTTAATCGTGGGGTTTAGGATGAGGAATCATAGAAGCTGTTGATTGGGGAACACCTATTATTCTAGCCATTCGAAAATTGGCACATTTTGTGAATTAACTAAATGTACATTTTTTTTAATTTGTGAAGCATTTTGTTCTTCGTTAAGACGATGAAGCGTGTTTATTTCGAAAACCAACTTCATTTTCGAGAGATAATAAGGAAAAGTATTGTTACATGTACAAATAATTACATGTACAAATAATTCTGCGAGCTGCTGTCGCAATTGTTTTCATAATCAACGTCAACAAATGAATTTACTCAAACCCACGAGCACCCAACAAGCATGATCAACATCTGCAAGTGACGTCACTCCGTTCATTAATTTGCTCGAATCTACCAGGTACCTCTCGGTAGAACATTCGATAATGTACGAGAAATGGGTGAATAGGTAGAGACCCTATATAAAGGCGAGCTGAATGAATGGGGGGATCATTCATTACAACCGCGATAGAAAACTGCGATATAGTGGAACGCGAAGCAAAGACGATTGATTGTTTGAGTGCGAAGTGATTTAGAAGACAATTGCGATAAGAAATTTATGGGCAAGTGCTAGATTTTTTTTCATAGTGAAAATTAAACTTAGTGAAAGTGTTAAATTGTTTATTGTGCATTTTTGTAATTAAATAAATTCTTTTAACTTAAATTAAAAGACATTGCGTTTTCACTTTCCCGGAACATTAAAATTATTGGCCGCGAACCGATAACACACGACAATGGTGTCAGAAGTGGGATTAAAACCTTGAAAGTGAAAATTTGAACATTTTTATAGTGCACAATAGTAAAATTTAAAGAAACATTGAAAATGCCACGAAGCCTAAACTTAAAAATTAATGAATTGACCATGTCGGAGCTTAAGGAAGAGTTGGAACAGCGAAACCTGGCTACGCAAGGCACAAAGGCCACACTGATTGCACGCTTGCGTGACGCAATTGAATCGGAAGGCACGTATCTGGATTCGGGTGAGCCCTCAGATGCAGAAAAAGGCGCAGAAGGTGGTGAAGCAGAAATATCAAAACCAAAGGAACCAGAAAATGCGCTGATGCAAATGCTGATGCTGATGCAGCAAGAGCTGCGACAACAGTCATCTAATTTAACTGCGAAGCTCAATGAACAGTCGTCCAATTTAACTACGAAGCTAGACCAACAAGCAATCGAAATCAAAGCAGACATCAAGGCAGACATCACACAGAAGCTGAAGAAACAGTCAACCGAAATAAAAGCGGAGCTCGGAAGTCTCAACAAACAAATTAAAGACGTCGAGGAAAAGGTTGACCAGGTCGAGGAAAAGGTTTACCAGGTCGAGGAAAAGGTCAGCCAGGTTGAGGAGAGAATCAACAATGAGATGGAAAACATGAAAAAGGAATTGGAAGCAGCAAAGGCAGTAGTAACCACCTCACCAGCCCCGCTTACAACCGCAGTGCAAGGCTCGTCCAGAAATGTGCAAGCACCAATATTCGATGGGCAACGGTCTGGACTATCTACAAAATCCAGTTTGAAGCAGCCGCTAGGATAAATCACTGGAATGAGCAGGAACGAGCAACTGCGTTGATTCTTGCTCTAAGAGGCCCAGCTGCCGAGCTTTTGCAGACTATCCCCGTTGAGCTGCATTCAAACCCGGCTGCTATAATGAAAGCGCTGGACATGCGTTATGGAGACGATCATCTGAAGCAGATTTACCGGGCACAGCTACGGCATCGGATGCAGAAGTCTGGCGAAACCTTGCAGCAGCTAGCACAAGACATTGAGCGACTGGCACTTTTGGCTTACCCAGCCTACGACCCAGAACATCGAGATGACGTAGCAGCAGAAGCATTCATCAGTGCCTTAAAGGACAAGGAATTGCAACAAGCCGTGCGGTTAGCTCAAAAGCAAACAGTCAAGGATGCATTGGCTTATAGTTTAAATTTTAAGGCAGCCAAAAATGTGACCCGTACCGCTGCCCGGGTTCGCGAGGTAGTGGCAGATAATTGCAGGTGTGAGCGCGTGGGAATTGAGCGAGAGCTGCAGGTGAATGGTGCGCCTAGATGCTGGAATTGCGGGGAAAAAGGGCACCTGCAAAGAGACTGCAAGAAGGGAAGAAGACCGAGCTATTGTCCAGGGTGGTGGAGATCCAGACCGTGTCAGGAGCCTAGAATGGAGGCCCATCAAACTACAAGGGCCAACTTCGTGGGGCGAACGTTGGCTAAGAGTATCGACATCCCCAGCACCGTGCCAAGGCAACATCGTGGAGAAGCAGACAGATGCCTTCCTGGTCAAGTTGATGAGGAACATTGCACCCTAACAAACGACACTAGTGCAACCCGATCGACGATCCGACCAGACCTAGTGAGGCCCCAACTGCTTCACAAGGGCAGAGTTCATGGAATTGCTGACGCCCTATCTCGTCATCCATGTCCAGCTAACTGCAAACATTGCCAACGGATTGAGGAAAAGGAGACGCCCGTTGATCTGCGAGTGATAACGGCCGAATTCGATGAAGGTTGGTCATCGGAGGAGATTCGAAATGCTCAGCTAGCCGATGAAGACATCGGACCATTGCTCGTATGGAAGGAGACAACTGGGCGACCGGAGTGGAAGGACGTTTCGATGCATGGCGCAACCCTGAAAAGCTATTGGGCACAATGGAACTCCCTTCAGGTGGAGGGTGGTGTACTCAAGCGGAAATGGGAAACGGCGGATGGTAGCTCCTATAGGATGCAAACTATACTTCCCAAAAGCCGAATCCACGATGTGGTTAAGGAAATGCATGAAGGATCCTCGGGAGGCCACCTTGGTGTTAACAAGACCTTAGCGAAATTGCGGGAACGGTTCTACTGGCTCCACGCTCGAGAAGACGTAGAGGACTGGTGTCGCAGATGCACATTTTGCGCTTCCGTCAAAGGCCCAAAGCGACGACTGAGAGGACAAATGCAAACCTATAACGTAGGCGTGCCATTCGAAAGGATTGCTGTTGACATCGCAGGACCCTTTCCTGAATCTGATTGGGGAAATTGATATATGCTGGTTGTAGCCGATTATTTCAGCAAGTGGCCCGAGGTCTACCCCATTCCCAACCAGGAAGCAACTACCGTAGCAGAACAGCTAGTGTTAAATTGGGTCAGTAGATACGGCGTACCTTGCGAATTACATTCAGATCAAGGCCGAAACTTTGAGTCACTAGTTTTTAGCGAAATGTGTGAACTACTGGGAATACGGAAAACGAGGACAACACCGCTGCATCCCCAATCCGATGGAATGGTCGAACGTTTCAACGGCACGCTCAATAAACATCTGGCCAAGATGGTTGCTGAGAACCAAAGGGACTGGGACCGACATATCCCACTATTTTTGATGGCGTACAGAGCTGCCGAACATGCATTGACGGGCCAAGCTCCAGCCAAAGTCATTTTTGGAAAGACTATTCGTTTGCCAGCCGATATAAAGTTCGGAACACCCTCTGAGAAACCCCAAACGGTCTCGGAGTACGCAAGTGATCTAAGACAACGGTTGAACCAGATACATCGGACAGTGCGAAAACACCTCGAATCGGCTACTGACCGCATGAAGACCAGGTATGATCTAAAGGCTAATTCTACTGGCTTCCAGCAAGATGACTTGGTGTGGCTATATAACCCGCAACGGCGAAAGGGTAGGTCTCCAAAGTTGCAACATAATTGGGAGGGACCATACCGAGTTACAAAGCGAATCAACGACGTCGTATACCGAATACAGGAACATCGTAAGCCGAGAGCTAAAATGAAAATCGTGCATCTGGACCGTCTTGCCCCATATTACACCCAGGGAGAATTGACTACAAATAGCGACACATCTTTTCGGGGCGAAAAGAACTGAGGTGGGGGCAGTGTTACATGTACAAATAATTACATGTACGAATAATTCTGCGAGCTGCTGTCGCAATTGTTTTCAAAATCAACGTCAACAAATGAATTTACTCAAACCCACGAGAACCCAACAAGCATGATCAACATCTGCAAGTGACGTCACTCCATTCATTAATTTGCTCGAATCTACCAGGTACCTCTCGGTAGAACATTCGATAATGTACGAGAAATGGGTGAATAGGTAGAGACCCTATATAAAGGCGAGCTGAATGAATGGGGGGATCATTCATTACAACCACGATAGAAAACTGCGATATAGTGGAACGCGAAGCAAAGACGATTGATTGTTTGAGTGCGAAGTGATTTAGAAGACAATTGCGATAAGAAATTTATGGACAAGTGCTAGATTTTTTTTCATAGTGAAAATTAAAACTAGTGAAAGTGTTAAATTGTTTATTGTGCATTTTTGTAATTAAATAAATTCTTTTAACTTAAATTAAAAGACATTGCGTTTTCACTTTCCCGGAACATTAAAATTATTGGCCGCGAACCGATAACACGCGACAGTATGAAAATTAAGCTTGTTTTAGAAAACAACTGCTCACACATAATATTTTGACCAGCTGTTTATATATATATATATATATATATATATATATATATATATATATATATATATCTTCTTCGAAGCACTACAGTCCCTCTCGGGCCTTCTCCGGAAACATCTACAGGCTCCGATGTTCTGGAGCTGTGCGGAGGTTCCTGAAGTATGATTATATATATATATATATATATATATATATATATATATATATATATATATATATATATATATATATATACAGGGTGGGCCATATCAGTGTTGGCGATTTAATTCCTTTAATTTAATTTCTCGGTAACGTGCGGCGCGGGGTGGCGGGGGGATATGTTGTTCGCTGTGCCGCTTCCTGGAAATTTAGTCGCCATGGAGCCGTACACGGGAGTGCAGCGTGCATTTTGTGTCCGAGCGTATTACGAAAACAATAAATCAGTGATTACTGCACGACGTTTGTATCGGCATGAACACGGTTTACGCGATTTAAGTGAAGTTCCAAGCGCCAATGTGTTACGAAAATGGATCAGAATGTTTGAAACAACCGGCTCAACAGTACCAATTACGGCTCGTGGTCGCCCAGTTTCTGCAAGATCAGCCGACATTGTGGAGCGTCTTCGTGTTTCAGTTCAGCGAAATCCGCAACAGTCAACACGTAAGAGAAGTCAGTCTTTGGACGTCAAAAGATCAACTTTGCGATGAATTTTGAAACGTGATCTGCATTTGAAGGCTTATAAGATTCAGAAAGTCCAAGAATTAAAACCCAATGATGCCAATAACCGACTTAACTTTGTCAATTTGATGCTCGAGCAGTTCAACAATTTCAACAACATGATTTTTAGTGATGAGGCTAATTTTCACCTTAATGGCCATGTGAACAAGCAAAATTGTCAGTTCTGGTCCAAGACTAATCCCCGACGCTTGCATGAACGTCCACTTCACAGCCCTAAGCTTGTCATGTGGGCTGGCATAACGTCAACCGGTATTATTGGGCCATACTTTTTTGAGGACGAAAGAGGGCAAGCGATGACGGTTAGAGCTAACAATTATTGCAACATGATAACAGACTTTTTGGTGCCAGCTTTGCAAGAACTTCAAGGCAATACCTCGAGGATGTGGTTTCAACAGGATGGGGCCACATGTCATACGGCTAGGGTATCCATAGAGCAGCTGAAAAATGTTCTTCCCGGAAAACTCATCTCGAAAAGGGGGGATATTGAATGGCCCCCACGTAGCCCCGATCTCTCTCCATGCGATTATTTTCTATGGGGTTACCTCAAATCGGTAGTTTACGAGAATAATCCGACCAATTTAGAGCAGCTGAAGAGGAATATTATTCAGGAAAGTAACAAAATACCGAGAACAACTTTTCAACGAGTTTTCCAAAATTTGCGACTTCGGTTCCAAGAGTGCCAAGCAGCCGAGGGAAGCCATTTGGACAACATTATTTTTAAGTTTTAAAAATTCCTATGCTTCTACTTTTTAACAATACAAATATATTTTTCCAAAATTTGCGACTTCGGTTCCAAGAGTGCCAAGCAGCCGAGGGAAGCCATTTGGACAACATTATTTTTAAGTTTTAAAAATTCCTATGCTTCTACTTTTTAACAATACAAATATATTTGTGTTATGTTTCGTAGTTTTTTTTAAATCGAAATATATATCTATATATATATATATATATATATATATATATATATATATATATATATATATATATATATATATATATATTGTCGCGTGTTATTGGTTCGCGGCCTATAATTTTGATGTTCCAGGAAAGTGAAAACGCAATGTCTTTTAATTTAAGTTAAGAGAGTTTATTTAATTAACTAAAATGCACAATAATCCGTTAACACTTTCACTAATTTTAATTTTCACTATTAAAATTAAAATCTAACACTTGTCCATAAATTTTTTATCGCAATTGTCTTCTAAATTACTTCACTATTACGAAACACACTTTGCACTCAAACAATCAATTGTCTTTACTTCGCGTTCCACTATATCGCAGTTTTCTTATCGCGGTCGAATGAATGATGATGCTTCCCCCATTCATTCAGCTCGCCTTTATATAGGGTCTCTACCTATTCACCCATTTCTCGTACATTATCGAATGTTCTACCGAGAGGTACCTGGTAGATTCGAGCAAATTGATGAATGGAGTGACGTCACTTGCAGATGTTGATCATGCTTGTTGGGTTCTCGTGGTTTCGAGTGAATTCGTGTTCTTCATTGTTGGGAAAACAATTGCGACAGTAGCTCGCAGAATTATTTGTACATGTAACACTGCCCCCACCTCAGTTCTTTTCGCCCCAAAAAGATGTGTCGCCAGTTGTAGTCAATTCTCCCTGGATGTAATATGGGGCAAGACGGTCTAGATGCACGATTTTCATTTTGGCTCTCGGTTTACGGTGTTCCTGTATGCGATATACGACGTCGTTGATTCGCTTTGTGACTCGGTATGGTCCCTCCCAGTTATGTTGCAACTTTGGAGACCTACCCTTTCGCCGTTGCGGGTTATATAGCCACACCAAGTCATCTTGCTGGAAGCCAGTAGAATTAGCCTTTAGATCATACCTGGTCTTCATGCGGTCAGTAGCCGATTCGAGGTGTTTTCGCACTGTCCGATGTATCTGGTTCAACCGTTGTCTTAGATCACTTGCGTACTCCGAGATCGTTTGGGGTTTCTCGGGGGGTGTTCCAAACTTTATATCAGCTGGCAGACGAATAGTCTTTCCAAAAATGATTTTGGCTGGGGCTTGGCCCGTCGATGCATGTTCGGCAGCTCTGTACGCCATCAAAAATAGTGGGATATATCGGTCCCAGTCCCTTTGGTTCTCGTCAACCATCTTGGCAAGGTGTTTATTGAGCGTGCCGTTGAAACGTTCGACCATTCCATCGGACTGGGGATGCAGCGGCGTTGTCCTCGTTTTCCGTATTCCGAGCAGCTCGCACATTTCGCCAAAAACTAGTGACTCAAAGTTTCGGCCTTGATCCGAATGTAGTTCGCAAGGCACGCCGTACCTACTGACCCAATTTAACACTAGCTGTTCGGCTACAGTAGTTGCTTCCTGGTTGGGAATGGGGTAGACCTCAGGCCACTTGCTGAAATAATCGGCTACAACCAGCATATATCGATTTCCCCATTCAGATTCAGGAAAGGGACCTGCGATGTCAACAGCAATCCTTTCAAACGGTACCCCCACGTTGTAGGTTTGCATTTGTCCTCTCAGTCGTCGCTTTGGGCCTTTGACGGAAGCGCAAATTGTGCATCTGCGGCACCAGTCCTCTACGTCTTCTCGAGCGTGGAGCCAGTAGAACCTTTCCCGCAATTTCGCTAAGGTCTTGTTAACACCAAGGTGGCCTCCCGAGGATCCTTCATGCATTTCCTTAACCACATCGTGGATTCGGCTTTTGGGTAGTATAATTTGCATCCTATAGGAGCTGCCATCCGCCGTTTCCCATTTCCGCTTGAGTACGCCACCCTCCACCTGAAGGGAGTTCCATTGTGCCCAGTAGCTTTTCAGGGTTGCGCCATGCATTGAAACGTCCTTCCACTCAGGTCGCCCAGTCGTCTCCTTCCATACGAGCAATGGCCCGATGTCTTCATCGGCTAGCTGGGCATTTCGAATCTCCTCCGATGACCAACCTTCATCGAATTCGGCCGTTATCACTCGCAGATCAACGGGCGGCTCCTTTTCCTCAATCCGTCGGCAATGCTTGCAGTTAGCTGGACACGGGCGACGAGATAGGGCGTCAGCATTTCCATGAACTCCGCCCTTTCGATGAACAATTTCGTAATCGTATGACTGCAATCTTTCGATCCATCTCGCAACTTGTCCCTCGGGGTTTTTGAAGTTGAGCAACCATCTCAGTGATGCATGGTCCGTTCGAAGAACAAATTTCTGGCCATATAGATACTTGTGGAACTGCTTGGTGGCCTCTATTATAGCCAATAGCTCCTTCCTGGTCACACAGTAATTCCTCTCACTTTTTGAGAGAACTCGACTGTAATAAGAGAGGACTCTTTCTTCGCCATTGATCTGCTGGGAGAGTACAGCTCCAATACCGCCGTTGCTTGCATCGGTGTCAACTACAAACATTTTTCCGGGTTTCGGATACGCCAGTACGGGTGATTCACACAGCTTTTCCTTCAGGGTCTCAAAGGCTGTCTGGCATTGTTCATTCCAGACATACGGACGATTTTTCTCGGTTAGCTGATGGAGACACTTAGCTATTTTGGCAAAGTCTTTGACGAATCTTCGATAGTAGGTCGCCAGACCCAGAAAACTTCGTAGTTGGCGCTTGTTGTTTGGTGTTGGCCAACTTTTCACGGCTTCAATTTTCTCAGGGTCTGTTTTGACCCCTTCTGCTGATACGACGTGTCCCAGGTATTTTACTTCATCTGCGAAAAGAGTACACTTCTCGGGACTAAGTTTCAAATTTGCCAGTCGTAATCGGGAGAAAACCTCTTCTAAGTTCCGCACATGCTCTTCGAACGTTCTACCGATGACGATGATGTCATCTAGGTATACCAAGCAGGTTTTCCAGGTTAGACCACGTAGCACATATTCCATCAAGCGTTCGAAAGTGGCTGGAGCATTGCAAAGCCCAAACGGCATCACTACAAACTGCCACAATCCGGTCCCAACTGAAAATGCGGTCTTCTCTTGGTCCTTCTTGTCGATCTCTACCTGCCAGTAGCCACTCTTGAGATCGAGTGTAGAAAACCATTTCGCGTCGGCTAAAGTGTCCATGATGTCATCGATGCGTGGAAGCGGGTAACTATCTTTCTTAGTGACGTCGTTAAGCTGCCTATAGTCGACACAAAAGCGAGTGCTACCATCCTTTTTCTTTACTAGAACTACAGGCGCGGCCCATGGACTGACAGAAGGTTCAATAACGCCTTGTTTTTCCATGTCCGAGATCAGCGCGCTCACTTCTCCTTGTTTGGCTATAGGGAGACGTCTCGGTGCTTGTCGAATCGGCTTGGCTCCCTGTGTATCTATGACGTGAGTTACCAAACTCGTTCGGCCTTGGTCATCCGGGCTTGTTGAGAAGATGTCACTGTACTTGGTGACCAGATCAGAGGCTCGTTTGAATAGCTGCACCGGCAATTTGACTTGCTTCAATATTGCAGACGTGGATTCCCGGGCTTTGTCTGTGTCTTGCCTCCTTTTGCAATGATGGTCGTGAGTAGCTTCCAAAGAGGTGATGGTGGAAACAGGCTGGCAGATGCCGATGACTTCTCCCGCTTTGATGCTCGTGGTTGAGTCTGCGGTGTTAAGGACTCTAACCGGCACATATCCGTTCCTTAAAGATCTTACAAGGCTTCGTCCTACAATCAAGCTGCGCAATGCGGATGTCTTCGTTGGCTCTATCAGATAAGATCGGTGGTCTCTAGAATCACCATCAAGCTTGGCCCATACAATGCTTTCGGAAGAATTCGGTACATCAGTGTCAGTATATACCACTACATTCATCTTGGGGATTTGGACGCTGGGATCCTCCATCAGTACTTCGACATTCTGCCATTTCAATACACGTTTGCCCAAATCCAACGTGATTCCATGTGGTCGCAGAAAATCCATTCCGAGAATGCAGTCATCCATAATGTTCGCGACCAGAAAATTATGTCGGAACACAAGGTCTCCCAACTGTATCTGGAGGTTGACCTCTCCATGAACAGGTGCAGTTTCTCCCGTAGCTGTCCGTAGTGAGAAAATTCTGCCCTTGTGAAGTTGTTGCTGTCTAACTAGGTCTGGTCGGATAATCGATCGGGTTGCACCAGTGTCGACTGTTATGGTGCAGTGTTCTCCGTCAATTTGACCCGGAAGGCATAAGTCCGCTTCTCCACGATGTAGTCTTGACACGATGATGGTGGTGCTGGGAACATCGATCCTCCTAGCCAACCTCTGCCCCACGAAGTTGGCTCTTACATGTTTCCCGACCCCTCTGTTTGAAGGGCTTCCATTCTGGGCTCCTGACTCGGTCTGGATCTCCTCCTAGCTGCACACCCTGGACAATAGCTCGGTTTTCTTCGCTTCTTGCAGTCTCTTTGCAGGTGCCCCTTCTCTCCGCAATTCCAGCATCTAGGCGCACCATTTACATGCGGATCTCGCTCAATTTCGACGCGCTCACACCTGCACTCGTCTATCACTACCTCACGAGCCCGGGCAGTGGTACGAGTCACATTTTTCGCTGCCTCAAAGTTCAGACTATAAGCCAGTGCGTCCTTAACCGTTTGCTTTTGAGCTAAACGCACGGCTTGTTGCAATTCCGGGTCCTTTAGTGCGCTGATGAATGCTTCTGTCGCTGCATCATCTCGATGTTCTGGGTCGTAGGCTGGATAAGCCAAAAGTGCCAGTCGCTCAATGTCTTGGGCTAGCTGCTGTAGGGTTTCACCAGACTTCTGCATTCGATGCCTTAGCTGTGACCGATAAATCTGCTTCAGATGATCGTCTCCATAACGCATGTCGAGCGCATTCATTATAGCCTTCGGGTTTGAGTGCAATTCAACGGGGATCGTCTGCAACAGCTCGGCAGCTGGGCCTCTTAGAGCAAGAATCAATGCAGTTGCTCGTTCCTGCTCATTCCAGTGATTTATGCGAGCGGCTGCTTCGAACTTGGTTTTGTAAATAGTCCAGACCGTTTGCCCATCGAATATTGGTGCTTGCACATTTCTAGAGGAGCTTTGCGCTGCGGTTATAATTGGGGCTGGTGAGGCGGTTATTACTGCCTTCGCTGCTTCCAAGTCCTTTTTCACTTTTTCCATCTCATGGTTTACCTGGCTGATCTCAAGGTTGATTCTCTCCTCGACCTGGTATACCTTCTCCTCGACGCATTTAATTTGGCTGTTGAGACTACTGAGCTCCGCTTTTATTTCGGTTGACTGTTTTTCCAGCTTCTGAGCGATGTCTGCCTTGATTTCGATCGCTTGTTGGTCCATTTTTGCTGATTGTTCATTGAGCTTCGCAGTTAAATTGGATGACTGTTCATTGAGCTTCGCAGTTAAATTGGATGACTGTTGTCGCTGCTCTTGCTGCATCAGCATTAACATTTGCATCAGCGCATTTTCTGGTTCCTTTGGTTTTTTTGTTTCTGCTTCACCACCTTCTGCGCCTTTTTCTGCATCTGAGGGCTCACCCGAATCCAGATACGCGCCTTCCGATTCAATTGCGTCACGCAAGCGTGCAATCAGTGTGGCCTTTGTACCTTGCGTAGCCAGGTTTCGCTGTTCCAACTCTTCCTTAAGCTCCGACATGGTCAATTCATTAATTTTTAAGTTTAAGCTTCGTGGCATTTTTAATGTTTCTTTAAATTTTCCTATTGTGCACTATAAAAATGTTCAAGTATCCACTTTCAAAATTTTTCTTTCGCACTTCTTGACACCACTGTCGCGTGTTATTGGTTCGCGGCCTATAATTTTGATGTTCCGGGAAAGTGAAAACGCAATGTCTTTTAATTTAAGTTAAGAGAGTTTATTTAATTAACTAAAATGCACAATAATCCGTTAACACTTTCACTAATTTTAATTTTCACTATTAAAATTAAAATCTAACACTTGTCCATAAATTTTTTATCGCAATTGTCTTCTAAATTACTTCACTATTACGAAACACACTTTGCACTCAAACAATCAATTGTCTTTACTTCGCGTTCCACTATATCGCAGTTTTCTTATCGCGGTCGAATGAATGATGATGCTTCCCCCATTCATTCAGCTCGCCTTTATATAGGGTCTCTACCTATTCACCCATTTCTCGTACATTATCGAATGTTCTACCGAGAGGTACCTGGTAGATTCGAGCAAATTGATGAATGGAGTGACGTCACTTGCAGATGTTGATCATGCTTGTTGGGTTCTCGTGGTTTCGAGTGAATTCGTGTTCTTCATTGTTGGGAAAACAATTGCGACAGTAGCTCGCAGAATTATTTGTACATGTAACAATATATATATATATATATATATATATATATATATATATATATATATATATATATATATATATATATATATATATATATATATATATATATATATATAATATATAAATTCAAATATATCAAACATACCGATTTATGTCCTAATGCACAAATGTTTCTGGCCAGTAGTGACAAGTCTGAATGTACCCGCCTGACGAGTTGCAACAGCTGCAAAATCCAGTGGTTTTCGCTCACAGTTAGTGATATGATTTCCGAGTAGTTTCAAAATGAAGATGTTGACTCTCGCCACTTTAGCAGTTTGATAAATTCGTCTTTTCGATATATAGTGTTTCCAATCCGTCTCAGGTTTTCTGTACGGACCAGTACATGCATGAAGACATTTACTTTCGAAAACTCTCAATTTTTATTTTGTATTAGCACTCTGATTATACTAGATCTGACATCCATATGGCAAGATTGGTGCAGCAAGTGTCTTGTAACAGATAATTTCGACCTTTTCATCGATGTATCTGGAATGAAAGAGTCGTCGAAGGGACATGACTATTTTTTGTGCATTACTGAGTATGACTTTGACATGTTCATTATAGTACAGATACTGATCGAGATGATCACCGAGTTACCGAACACTGGATTTAACTGGAACCCGTTCCAACTAGTCTAGTGGAAATCTTTCTAACTATGTTTTAGTTCTTGACTGGCCAACCGCAGCGTTGTCTTAAATTAAATTGTTTCGCGCTTCTATCCATTGACTTTCATTCGTCAATTGTTCGTTTAGAGATATACATCATTAATTTTTGTATGATTGCTTTGAACGACTGAACCATTTCGGTCTGCCATCTAAATTATAAGAGCATTAGCAAACGCGACCAATGATCGCGTTGGTGACAGGTTAAATTCGTAGCCGTTCAATAGTTTGCGGATGAATATGGAGAAGAGCACAGCATTGTAATTGTTCCTTGGTGTAGACCATTGAAGAAGTTACAACAAATGATTCCGGCACAACATATTGCACATCATGGCGACAAGGTGTCTGGGGAATCCGTCCTGAGAGAGTTTAAAAATTAGTCCATCTAACCATACCGTATCGAAAGCTTTCTCCATATCAATGAAACACGCTGGAACACATTCTCCATTGTTTAGTTTCCAACAGATATCTAAAGCCACTTTCGTTATCGCATGTATGGTCGAATGCTTGCTTTATTTCATTTCAGACACGTAATAAAATTACTCTGTAGCTAAGTAGAATTGTGTTGCACATTTGCTACCTTCTTCAGTATCCATACTGATAACATTTTGGTTTATGTTTATCAAATCAACCTAATCTTCAATTTTTCCATACGTTCCTCTAAAATTCAGATTAAATTGCCAATCGATTTTTTCGAGTAAAAGAAAGATTTTTTTATTGTTGTTCTACATTTTATTTTAACTGTTTTGAGTCACTTAAAGTAAAAAAATGAACCACTTTTTAAATAAAGATAATTTTCTCCAAGATGCCAGAGCTTGGAATTACAAATTAAATGTGTTGCCAAACTTATTTACGATTTTTGGTGCATAGTACCAATAAAAACGACACTAAAAACTAGTTAATAAACTCCACATAAATAATATTATTTTTCTTCCTTTTCATTTACACATACATCATCCTAAAGCTTCTTATCGTCAAAGTACTCGCAATAATTATATGATGTAACTTTATATTGTTTGTATATATATAAATAGATTGTAGTGATTTCTTGCGTTTCTTGTTCTGTGTTGTCCATTTTGTTTCAAATATCTCATTTTACAGTCTTTGTACATAATTATCTTTTTACGGTATTTTATGGTAAAACCTTAATATTAAAATTTATTCTTATATACTATTCCCTTAATTGCTTCTGCATATAAATATTTCATTATTATTTAAAGATTCAGTGAAAGCACTTCAATGGATTTACATTGCGTCTCTTGTTTTGTCCGTACTTTACTTATGATGCTTTTTCATTCGCTTGAGAATGGTAGGTTTAACTTTGACATGTAAATATAACAATGTTACGTAGATTCTGTAAGGTTGTTTGGGACACTATCCACAATGTGATAATTATTCAATATATGTTTTATATTTACAATTTATTCAATGAGCATCCGGTTTCATTTTCAATCTGAGTAGTTATATTTATTGGTTCATTTATTTTAGGTTAAAAGTAAACCTTAAGCCAAATCGAATGAAAGATTAGAACACCCAAAAGCATACATAAATAAACAAAAAGAAGGGCCAACTTCTAGGGGCGATTTAGATCTGACAGATGGCACTGCTTTGAATATTTGACAATATCAACGAGTTTTCAACAAGCAAGCATTTGAAAGATTGTTGCGCTAACAACAAAATTCAGGTTCCAGCCAGATATAAGCCATTTCTACACATAGCATGCTATGTGACATGGTATCCTTGTATTTTTACCTCGTAAACGAGTTATATACGATTTTCTGTCATGAACACGAAGTTGCAAAAAAGTCTTGCAGCTTTTGAACTGTTATACGGTCAAGCGTACATAGATCGAAGTCAAATGATTTACTTGTAATTTCAAAGCGACCTGTTGGAGCGATTAGTTCCACTACTTGCTGCAGGTCGTTACTGTCCTGCAGTGTCATAATCTTCTGCTGCAGATCACGCAATTCAGAGATATAGTCAACAGTAAAAGACCGATCGGGATGATTACTTGTTTGAGATGTATTGCTGTTTGTAGAAGAAGAGGATGTTGAAGGCAAAGGAACGTTCGCTGCATTAGGTGTCCGGAAAGCTTTTGAGTCGTCCACAATATGTTGCGCCTTCGGGGAAGGATTTGGTGCACTATTGTTTGAGGTGATGTGTGGTAAATGCGGTGAGTTCGAACGATCTCCGTTCTTTACAATAAGCTCGTCTTTTTTCACTTGCTTGACAGGAGGTTCTGGTACTAAAACAGGGGGCGGCGTCGCTTTATGTGATGCGTCAACATCATCTTTACTTTTTCGCTTTCTCTTCTTTTCATCTTTCTCGGTCTTCACTTTTTCACGATTTTTGCGTTCTTTTTTGTCGGGCTTTAAATCTTCAGGAGGCGGAGCTGGAGCAGGCGGAGGAGGAGGCTGATGCGGTACATTTGCAGCGGCGACTGCGGCTTTAGCGGCGGTATCAGTAACACTGCTGTTCGAACTTTCTGCGAAACTCTCGTGTCGTTCCGATACGGATGCAGACATGCTTTCAGTGATGCTATCTTTAGAGTCGTCATCGTCACTTATTCCATGAAGAAGCGTACTCAGTGGTGTTACGTTAGATTTTTGTGATGTGGTTACGGGCGCTTCATGCGCCACTTGTGGGGCTTTCTTGGGTTCATCTTTCTTTGTTGACTTTTCTTTCTTTTTGTTATCCTTGTTGCTGTGATCTTTATCCTTTTCTTTTTCTTTGCTTTTATCTTTTTTCTTATGCTTGTGGCGTTTTTCCAAGTCCTTATCATGCTTTTCAGCTGGTTTCTTCAATTCGCTTAGATTGCTACTTGTATCTACATTACTTTTTTTATTAGATTCTTTGGCTGTTTCCTTCGAGCTACCTGAGTTCATCAATTCCTTTTCTTTTTCCTTACTTTTAACGAAGTCAGTAACTGCTTTAACGTCATTGCTGGGCAATTTCGAATTATTATTTTGTGCACCGCTGGTATTCGGAAAATTTGCTGGCAAAACATTAGGGACTACGGGAGTGCTATTATTACTAGATCGATCGTCAGATGGCTTGTCTTTTCGGTCACGATCTTTTTCTTTGCCCTTTTCTCTATCTCTATCTTTATCATAGGATTTTTTCTCTTTCTTTGACTTTTTGCCACTACTGCTACCGCTAGTCGAAATTTTCTCGGCATTATTATTCAAGCTTACATTATCCGAATGAGGTTTTGCTGAAGTTTTAAATCCATTTGTGTCTCCACGACCGGCCGCAGAAGAGCTTCGAACTGGACTTTGTCGCTTGGGACTTGGAGGAGCTCTCTTAGGACTGGGTGGCCTTTTGGAGCCCTTATCACGACTTCGATCACGTTCTTTTGAATGCGATTTATCCTTCTTCTTTTCCTCCCTCCGTTCATGTTTCTCATCACTCTTTTTACCTTCTTTTGCTTCGTACTTTTCTTTATGGGGGCTATGTTTATGCTTGTCCTTCTTATCCGGTTTCTCGGTCTTATCCTTTGCTGCTGTCGACGTTGAAGAAGTTTTGTCGGAGTTTTTGCTGCTTTTACTTGTAGCCCCCGGAACATTTGTACTCGGACTTGATTTTGTTTTCGCATCTGGAGACACTTTCGATGTAGTTTTTGTTATAGGTGGTCCGAAAAGTTTTGCAAATGTCTGCAACTTTGATTCTTCTGGTCGAATTTTATGTTTCTTTGCTGCATCGTCATTGTTAGCTTTCGGCTTGCTCATGGGCTGCGACCGATCATCTAAAGAATCTCGACTTTTATCGTCCGCTGCATTATTCACCAACGATGTTCCTCCACCTTTGAGTAATTTACGTCGAAATTCCTCGGACGGGTTATTAAATGTGAATTTCTTAATTTCGCTACGATGCACAGGCGGGCCAGCATTTTGAAGTTGCAGGTCGTAGGTGAACGTTACTTTTGGTTGATCGCGTGCTTTGAAATGAATTTCTGTTGGCACGAGAAAGCCAGCATAACCGGATTCCTTGAGAACATATGGCGCTTCTTTTAATACTGTAACAAGAAATTCCATTTAGTTTACTGGAAAATGTTTTATCAATAAATTATAACTTTACCTCGTTTTGGTTTCGGAAACGATTCATGTAAATTGAATACCACTTTGTCTACAAAATGACTAATATCATTTTTATCTGTTCCTCGAACGTAGAGTTCCCAGTCGTGGGTGAATCCATCTGGAGTTTGCTTACTCTTAAGTTTGGATGTATGACCCACTTCAAATAGAACTTTAACTGCCATGTTTTTTCTTAAAGTATCCCTGAAAAACAAAAATAAGGAATCAGTTTTTTTTAATCTTAAAGAAAAATGTATAATTGCTTAATAATGGTGTTTCTTTCTCTGACAGAAATTTCTATGCATCTACACATATTATCTACTTTAATTCAATAGATTGGATTTGCTAAAACTTTCAAGACCGTTTATTGTAATTTATTTATATTTTTCCTAAATTTTAATAAAATTGCTGCTGCTGGTAACCTGATTCTTTTCTATCTTCTCGCCTATACAAGACCCATCTCCAATTATTTTCATAAATTATAGAAGCTAGAGCGATAAGATTTACAAGGTGATGTTACTAAGTGTGGTCACCAATTTGAATAAAATTCGGTAAGTTGTGTGTTTCTCCCGTCAGAAAAAAATCATGAGATCCATTAAATATACACAAAAAGTGGTTCTAAATTTTCCTGTTCAGGACCTGAATTTAAAAATTACCTTCAATAGTTCAGCTTGGCTGCCGAGAGGACACTGATCAGACTTTCACAGGGGACATCAGATTGGCGGTCTGCCCACGTAGAGTTTGACAAATGATTGGAAGATGACATCGGGCAATGAATACATTGGTGCCTGGCCAATGGTCACTGCCAAAACTGACGTAAGATAGGAAGCCATATGGAAGCATTTGCATATGTAGTAGTCGGCCTTGCTCCCGTGAGCTGTCGTCCAACTGCGGCAAAACAAATGCTTACATGGCGAAATATATATTTCCCAAGAAAAAAGTACAAAACGCACTCGATGCATGCTTAAAATTCACCTTGTACTGTCCACTATACTCCTACACTTTTCAAGACGCGTAAATGAAGCACATATTTTGCACCTTCCCCTGATAGCTATGCTTTGAGAAGTAAACAAACTCCTATTCATTCACTTTGGAAGACAATAAAAATTAAACGGGTTTAAAAACTGAAATAATTTTCACTTCACTAGGAGCGCTATTGTGATCTCCGTGGACCGTCTGGATTTCACTAGAAATCCGTCTCGAAACAATTCCACCATTCTTCATATACCACCATATAAACTAGCGAGAAAAGTTGGCCTACATGTGATCATGTTGTGGTAGTAAGCGCTGCTGCCATATGGCTTCCTATCTTACATCGGTCTTGGTCACTGACATTACTGGGCCAATTTTAGTTGCCACAACTGAGTCAATCGCCATAAACATTACTGAGTCGATGTTCATTTGAATTTCAATTTTGTTTGAATAAAAAAAAAACTATTAAATGGATACTACTTACTCAATTACAATATTAACGACATTCTCATCACGATTTTACTCGTATGATCTGCGACTTACGAGAAGTATATCTTTTTCAGGACCGTTTGACGAGTGTATGTTTTGCTTTGGATTTTGTGAAAAGGACAAATGTTAAATTTTGTATTTTGAAAATTATTATAAGCCCGACATGATCACAATTTCAATCATGAAATGCGACTACTTAAGAGAATGATTTAGATGATGCTACAGGTGTTTTCGTTATCGCACAGGTTTGGCTGGAAAATACACTCTATTACTGTTACGAAAAACTATTACTAGAGCATATTCTCTCTCAAAGTGCTGCCATAACATTGGAAACATTTATTTAAATAATAAGGCAAGATTGCCGGAATTGACTTTTCTGGCTCAGAAAGCACATGAAAATCAGCGTAAACATTTTCACTGTGGTCTAGGTGAAACTGTTGCTCGAAAAGTGCTAGGTATATAAAATCGATGTGCACCAGCTCTTCGCAGACTTCAGGTAGGCGTACGGCTGTGACAACAGAAATATCTCGGCAAAATAATGGTTAACTTTGGCATCTTTACTAAGCTCACCAGCATGATCAGGAGTAAAATGCGAAACACCGAGTCTCATGTAAAAATTAACGGAAATTTGGCTGAAAGCTTGCTGATCCCGTTCAACATTTTCTAGAACATGAGGTGAGGAAAACGCCAGCTACAAGTCTAAGCAACTAGTAGCGTATGCCGATGCCATTTACATTATGTCTAGACCAATTCCAGCTGCGAAGGAAGCCATAGCAGAGCGTATGAACTATCAAGCGATTTTTTGATCAGATGGGCAAAAGATTCCCCTTTTATAAGTGAACGTACATGCAAACACAACAGCAAACCGATTTTGTACATAAAAGCTGAATCTTAAGTAGATAGCGCTTTCACGTTTTATCTCAGATGGAAACAAATGATGATAAACGCGCTCTCTATCTTGTGCAAGTTTATCACTTGTTTCATTCAAATATTTCCCTTTTTAAATTTGGCTGATCAGCTGGTGAAGTTGCTTGCTAGTCTATATGCTCTGGTCATAGCACGACTGGAATCAGAAGCGAAAAAATCTATCAATCAATACAACCTGGAAAGTGTGGATAGCTTCCCATAATAAGAGTCTATCTTGAAAGAAAAGGCAAAGAAAACGACGAAATCAGGAAATAAAGCCTACTTCAGCTAGTAAAGCCTACTTCTTAGTACTTCACATGCTAAGGTCCAGAGATGTTCACTGGGAAAATGAGATTTCATATTCAGGTAACCTGACCACATTGCGACTTTTCTTCTCTTCGTAACGGTTCAACCCCTCTCGGGCCTTCACTTCCTGCAATTAGCGCCTCCAACTGTCTCGGTTCATTGACTGAGTCCTCCAATTTCGAAAACCGAGCAGCGAAAAACTGTCTTCATTGACCGACCCAGACCAGCGTTTCCTCGAATTCCCCACTAGTCTCCGCCCTTTCAGTTCTGCCAACGAATACCTTTTTGGGTATCCGTTATTCGTCCATATGATTCATGTAACCAGCCCATTCCAGCTTTCGCAGTCTTACTATCGTTGAGACCTCCGACTCTTCAAAAATTTCATACAGCTCATGATTGTATCGATTCGCTATTGGTTTCCGTTTAGCTTCACTCCCATTATTCGCCTCAGAACCCGTCTCTCGAAGACGTTCAATATGTTTGCGGATGCTGGGTTAGGGTCCATGTTTCACACCCATAGCATAGGACAGGTCTTATCACAGAATTGTATACTTAGAGTTTTGTTTTCCTGTATATGCAGCTGGTTTTTAAGATCGTCTAAACTGAATAAAATATTTTATTTGCGAGCTCTTCTCTTCTCTCGTCTCGACCATAACAAAATATTGATGTCGTCCGCATAGGATACCAGTTGGCTCGACTTATATGATAACGTACCCCTTGTATCGATAGGTAGATTCCTTCTGACATATTTCAGAGCCAAATTGAAAAGCAAAGGTGCCAGCCCATCACCCTGGTTGAATTCGATAGTTGTCAAAGACGTCGGCGAGTTGGTTATTGATACGGAATTGGGAGGTTGGCGACGTCATTGTAATTTTGGTAAGACGGACCAATTTGGCTCGGATACCTAAGCAAAGCATTATTTGGTACCGTACGTTACGATCAATACTGTCATATGCTTGCTTAAAGTTAACGAAAACTAGGTGTACATCTATGTTGGACTCTCAGCATTTCTTAAGTACCTGCTTGGCTGTAAACAATTGGTCTATTTTCCCCAATAATACTGTTGGCGTATGATCTTATTTTATTTTCTAAGATCTTTGAAAATATTTTGCACGCCGTACAAAGTAGTGATATGTTTCTATAGTTTTCGCACTGTAGCTTGTTAGCTTTTTTGTGTATAGGGAATATAATTAATTGACTACACTCGTTCGGCATATATTCTTATTGCCCAATTCGCTGGATCACTTTATGAATGGCTTTCTGAATACCGCTGCCACCATATTTAATGAGCGAGAGTTTTCACCCTCTCATATCGTGCGAGAATACCTGGAAATGTCAAACAGAAATGCATTTTGTTTCATGTGTTTTGTTACAAAATACAAAAGATTCTCCTCTGCTGATTTTTCTCGCCAAGCGAATGTTTTTGGAGAACTAACTTTTGACATAATTCAGAACTATCAGATGTATGTCAAAAAACGTTATTTGCCACCCACCTGAAACAAGAGGACGGTCACTGAACTTGTTAACGGCAGATAAATGCTTTGTTTTTACAAACTAATACCGATCCTTTTAAATTCAAATACGCTTTATTGATTCTTCTTCGTCGTACTACAGCCCCTCTCGGGCCTTCGCTTACTGTAAATAGCGCCTTCAACTGTCTCGGTCCACTGACGGCGTCTTCCAATTTCGAAATCCGAGCAGCGATGAACTGTCTTCGTCCACCGTTTCTTCGGCTTCCTCACTGGTCTTCGCAATTCAGTTCTCCCAACGAATACGATTCAAGTTGCCACACCATTGCGTTCATTATGTTTGCGGATGCTTGGGTTAGGGTCCAGGTTTCATACCCACTGCAAAGCACACACTTTATCACAGATTTGTCTGCTTGAAACTTTATTTTCTGTGTATGCTGATAGTCTTTAAGACCGTCAAAACTGAACAAAAAAAATTTATTTGCGAGTTGTATTTTTCTGCTTTATTGATTCAACCGTTACAAATTGTAACAACCATCTTCCGTTGGCACTGTGTCGTGTTGTAGAGCAGGCTTCGGTCCTTTAGGTAGTCCCTCTAAAAGCCGCAGTAGATATTCTGGAACTTGAAAAGGGGTTTCCAGCGTATCCAGAACATCCTCCCATCTAGCGGAGTTGAAGGCGTTACTGACGTGGAGTGCCACCAACAGGACGATCCGTCGCTTGGTGCCTTTTGGACCGCGCTCACCACCTCAACAATCGCATCAATAGTAGAAGGTCCTGCTCTAAAGCTGTACTGTCGAGGAGATAGGTCCCCAGCAGCACGAATCGCGTCAGTGGGTCTTCCCTTGAGTAGTTTCTCTAGCACTTTCCCGGCCGTGTCTAGCATGCATAACGGACGATATGCAGACGGCGATTCGGGATTTCCCTTCCCCTTGCTGATCAGCACGAGCCTCGCCACCTTCCATCGTATCGGGGAAACCCCGGCCCGAAGGCAAGCGTTGAATGTGTTGAGCAGCAAGTCAGGACAATGGTGATAGACAAGTCGCAACACCTCAACTGGAACACCATCTGGATCTGGAGCCTTCCTCGCTTTCAACGGAAGGACTGCTTCTTCCAGCCCCGGCTGTGTGAAGAGTGGACACTCGACTGCTGTTTCACCATGGACAGCGTCAACACGGACGGGAAGAGCGGGGAAGAGTGTCCGCACTATCTCATCCATCTTTTCCGCATCATGCATGCAAGGCTTCCGTAGGGTGCCAAGCTTCCGCATAACTAGCTTGTAGCCAAGTTCCGCGGATCATTGTTCATATCGTCCACTAGGTTTTGCCAGCAGCGAGCCTTGCTATTGTTAATCAATTTGCGAAGGCATTTTCTGGCCGCCTTATATGCTGCCACCCGGTTGCATGCCTCGTCACGGTTCCGTGCCCGTTGAGTCTCACGTCGAAGCTTGTGACACTCTCTTCGCTTTTCAGCGATTTCAGTTGACCATCAGTACACTGGGGGTTTGCCGTGCCGGGGTTTTCGACGGGGCATAGAAGTGGAGCAAGCAGTCATAATGATGCTCATAGGTGAGTTCATCACGTCTTGAGCTGCCAGTTCTTCCGTCCCCTTTGAAACTCGCTGCAGCGGCTCACCTGCTGTGAGCACCTCGACGAACCTCTCGACGCCTATCCTTCCCATGTTCCATCCAGTTGTAGAAAGCCGAGAGCACGGACGTCGGGAGACAACATCACTGATCTCAAGCAGAATGCCCTGATGATCACTGGTTGAATAATGTTCTAATACTCTCCAACTGTGTATCCTCCGTACTAAGGACTCCGAGGCGAATGTCACGTCCGGTATGGTTCCTTCACAGCTAATACGGCAAAAGTTGGAGTATTTCTGGTGTCTTGTACGACGAGCGCCGTCCAGGCCGCCATTCCCAGGATTCATTTTCTCCGCGGATCTGTTTCAGGCATTCTCCATTCGATTGCTTTAGCGTTGAAGTCTCCCCCAACGTTCGAGACAGCGCCCTCCAGACCATTAACCTTGGCAGGGAAAGATGATATCGATTCGTTCGACGTTAGGTACACACTAAAGAAGGTGGTCCCTGAACACCGAACCCACACGAAACCATCCCCCCGTCCACAGCTCTCCGTTTGGAAATCACTGTACCGAACCCAGATGGCGGCAGTACAAGTTTCGTCAGGATACCATAATGCAGAACTTTTATCATGGTGTTGCTCACTCAGCAGCAAGAAATTGGCTTTCATGTCCCTCGCAAACTGTTCAGAGTTTGGGCGGTTGAACTGCAGTGTAGGTTTAGCTGTAGGATGCGAGTCATCGAAGTTCTCATTTTGCCTTGGCTAGGGCGTCCTGGAAAAACCAGCATTTTCCTGATCCCAAGACGTGTCCAAAATCAGGTCTTGCAAAGAATACAGTATGCCTGCTTCGTACACTCTTTTCTTTTATGTCCCATTTCACCGCATTTGTAACATAGGGAATTCCTATCGGATCCTTTGCATACTTGTGTGGTGTGACCATAGCCAAGGCATTGGAAACGTTGAAGAGGCGTTGCTCTTCGCCGTATCCTACAGACAACCCACCCTATTCGTACTATGCCTTTGTTCAGAAATTGTTTGGCATTCTTTATGGCCATGCGCCGTCCCCCATGGTTTCCTGGTGTCTGCCTAGCTTTGATCCTTTCCACGCTCGAGAACTCGCTTTGGGTGGTTGCGCTTTTGCCGAGGACTTTCTTTACTGCGTCGCTGAATCCTTCCTTATTGTCGGCCTCTGCTGCGAATTCGATCAGTATGTGGCCCGACCGCGTTGTACTGCTTTAATGGCAGTGTTGGTGTCTACGGGCCTTACGTTTCCCCTGATGTCCCGCAGCATCTCCGCGTAGGAGGGGGGGTTTTCCGAGCAGTGCCTGCTGTCGGGGTCTTCATCGGGGCTTCTGTCTCTCGTGTTCTGCATCAGGTCTTTTTTCTTGTTGGGCGTCCGTGCGAACTTTACTTTCTGGCACTTTTTGAAGGAGTTTCTTTGCGGCATTTTTCGCTCCTTTTGTAAGCACTGTCTGAAACCCCTGATCTGGTGCTCCACGCCCATCAAGTGCCTCTTCCTTCCTTCTTTTGTCCCGATCTCCTTCGATTGGGCTAGACGCCATTCTTTTATTGATTTTTGATGGTGGAGATATCCTCACGTGGCCTTAAGATTTCGTCCCCAGCGCTTCTTTAGCCTTCGGTTTTTCTCGGGCTTCTGGTCCTCTACGGACTTTAAGCAGTTCCTCCGATAATGCCCTATGCGGTCTAGGAGCTCCTTTAGTTCAAGGAGCCCAATCTTTACTGCTTTGTTGATTTTTGGGGAGTCGCATGCAGATTGTATTCTTTTCAGATCGTCTCCCGCTTTTAGGAATAGCCTTTCTTCTTCATGTCGCTGGACGGCAATTTTACTTTGCGACCATCCTTGGGAGAAGTTAGCACTTTCCGTTTCCGAATACAGTACTTCCGCCATATTTTCGACATTGGCGATGCAATCACACAACGTCGCTTTATTCGGCTGGTCACTCGCTTCTTTTCCTGGCGTAATCTCCTCGTTGACTTCTGGATGGTTATTTATTATGTCGAGATTTACGACCCTTACATCGGTCGCTTCGGTAACGATCGCAGCACCTGCACCGCTCGAACACCTGAAGTGTCCTGCAGAGTTTCCCACTTTTCCTTTTAAGGCACTCTAGCGTTCGCATTATTTTTTTGCTGCGCCGCAGGAATCTCAGTCTGGACCAGACTGTCTGTTAATCACCGTTTTTCGGCCTTCTTCACTGTCATTGTATTGTCATTTTTGTCATCATTAGTACCGCTTTTGATGTACTGTTAACATCGTGGCTGCAACTGCTAGTTGCGTCGTCATTGTTATTATTTTTAATTTTTTTTGGGTTTTTTTTTATGTATTCTAAGTGTTTTTGTTTGCTCCAGATTTATAGGGTCCCCCCTCGGAGCCGCTGTCTCCGTTCGTATGTGTAGTCGCCATTTTGGTTCCATGGTTATCTTTGTAGGGCAGGGAGGCCTTGCGAGGATTGGCACAAGCCCTTATGGGGACAAGTGCTCAGAGCCAGACCAGCGGGAGTCCGTCCCAACTGGACCTACACCACCAACCCAATGGTGTGAACTTCGAACGTACGCCGAGGCCTGCCAAGGTTTTAACCCGGGATGGTGACGGTATGATAGTTGAATTGGAGCCGTTCACACACGAGTGTCACCTCGGCGCTACTGTGCAAAGCAACTAGGTCCAAACCATCATATCTGCAGTCCAGGCGTAGTCGTTACGTGTCATCTCACGAGGGAACCTCACGCCGCCCCCCATATACTTGAGTCCGTGGGGGCGGCGCTTCCCAAAGAATGATAGCCTCCAAGAGTGCTCTAGTCGACTGGCATTCCCCCTGCGGGAATTTTCTCGGGTGCGTGGGTGCGGAACTCCCCAAAGAATGCTAGCCTCCAAGAGTATTCCAGTCAGCCAGCATTCCCCCTGCGGTAGACTCTATTAAAAATTTCCATTCAAGCAGAATTTGCAAAAGTCGACCTTTTCGCTGACGGAACCAAGGATGTTGATCTCCAATCGAGGGCCTTTCCTCGGAATATGATCTGAAGGAAATCGTACGAACATGATAGAAGTCGTTAAAATTCCGACCACTCTTTTGATTCGACCTTCATTATCGAATTTTCACTGGTGAATTCATTTTTATCATACATCCTTCATCATCATCGGCTGGGAAGAAAAAAAGCCTTACGGCAAGGAGAACACAGCAGCTCGACAATAATCAGTGCATGTTAAAGAGATATTGCTGTGGTAATTGGACTCAAAGTAGATGAAGTAGCTCCTACTAACTAAGGTATTGTACACTTTTATTAGCAGAAGTATTTTGAAGCAGAGTGAGGGTAAAACATCACCCGAAACAACTTCTAGCACAAAAGTGAAAAACATTTATATGAAACAGAAAATAGACACCATTGCCCTTCTTTTATAGCGGAAACAAATGAAGAATACTGTAAAGTAAAATATACAGCGTAACAAATAAATGTACCAATATTTGTATTTGAAGACAAGATTCATTATATTTAGTATTGGTTTTAGTTTATTTACAATCAGGTTTTAGTTTATTTACAATCAGGCAGCAACACTTGATCGTGTTGTTGAGTAATTTAGTTAGTAGTGGTTTAGTGAACTACTCTAACTCCATAAGACTGTCAAACCCCATAGGGCGACAATCGTTATATTGGAAGTAAATATATACTCATACGTATATACTTACGTCCAATCCAGTATATACCTTATCAAAGACTACGAATATCATTCGGTGCCGAAGATATCAAAGATATTGATCATATCTGAAACTTCCAAGAATAAACTATAAATCCTATCCTACACGCACGAGACGTTACTTCCCTTCTTAGACCACTCTGATTAATCTTTAAGTTTCTTTTTGCGCCATTTTGTGATACCACGCTTAGTGAACCTTAGATTGAGGGAAATAAATCCGAAGACATCGTGTTTATCGGAGTAGCGTCTGTGTTTCTCACAATAAATTGTATAACGACCATTAAACCCAGGTGAGGACCCTCAGTTATTATTACTGATTGGCGTGTTTTTCTTCATAGCACTACAGTCCCTCTCGGGTCCTCGCTTCCTGCAACAAGCGCCTCCAACTGTCTCGGTCTATTGACTGCATTCTCCAATTTTGAAAGCGATGCACTGTCTTCTTTGACCGAGTTAGACTAACGTTTTCTCGGTTTCCCCATTGGTCCCTTCAGTTCTCCCAAAGAATACCTTTTTGGATATCCGTTGTTCGTTCATTCATGCTTTGCTGACGAATTATAAATTAAATAATTTGTGGTGAGCAACCACATGCCCCACGATGAAACAGGGTGGGCAGAATCGCTCCCCTGATCCAGGAATTAGCAAAGCATTTAACGAATTAAAGACAGTTGTCAGTGAATGAAATGAGAATGAGAGAAAAAGGACTAATGCAGGTCATCAGTTTGTGTGCTTAACAAAGTGGGGAAAAAAACTTTATAAACACTCCCCAACCAACAGACCTAGCCTTCAATTTAACACCAATAAATGTTAACAACTATAACTCAACAAGCAATATGGAGCTGACCTGCCCAAAGAAAATACAAACCCATCAATCCAGGGTAAAATTAACAGATCCAAACAGAAATTTTTCCAGCAATATGGAATAGAAAGTCAACGGTGATCTCGTAACGTTGACACCGATGAGATTCTTCATGCTCAATAAAGAAGATAAATACAATGTCGCAGAAGTAAAACGAAATGGGTTAAGACTTAAAGGTTTCTTCGATACGCCTAAGGAAGCTAATGAAGCCGTGAAAAACGACATTCTAAATAAACAGGACATAAATGCTTTCATGACAGTCAACTACATTTATAGTTATTGTGTAATTCATAATGTCGAAATAGACTTTGAGCTAAATGGACTTCTTGAAACAGTAAACAGTTTTTTATTTTACATGTTAATAAATCTCGAGAAACTACCGACATCCATCATTCCTTTATATTATTGCTATAAATTTGAATAATACTTAAAGAGGGTTGCATAATCCTTCCCCACTAATGATCCCGAAACTAAGATTCTAGCCCTTCCTACCTAATAAACTGAACTAACCAAAAACCCTGAGGGGCTGTACATTTATCAGTCTCCTTAAATGAGACAAATACTAAGAAATCAATAAAAAATTTCCCCTATTCCCGCGAGCTTCGACGGTGTCAGCAATGTTTTAAGATTTTTTTTGGCAAGCTCTAATCGGATATTTCATTTGATATCCTACATGGGGGGACTCTCTTTAAGTACAATTGATAAACTTACCAAGTTTTTGTCTGTAGCCACTATAGTTTCGGAGAAAAACTGCTGTAACAGACGGACGGACAGATCGCGATTTCAATAGTGTTTTGTAAGCAAGTACAAAACACTAAATAGTGGTTCATCGTTGTAACACGAGAATTGATATTGGTGAATAGTATATTGAGAAGTACATTTGCTTCCCTGGATGTCCACTTGGACACTTCTCCTCTGTGATGATCGTGCACTTGCGTGTTTTTTCTTTTATGTGACCACCATTTTCGGCGGACAACTTGAGTGAAGTCAAGAATGTTTTCTTTGTTATGGGGTTATGTTTTTATAGTGAAAATTATGAAGAAACGTTTAATCGAAACGTTTATTCTAATTATAATATGTTGAATTTGTGACGAAACGTTTATTCTATTTGTACCCTTGTTTATCTTCGAATATTGGTGTGACTTTAAATTTACTAATTTAGTTGCGTAGCCTGTAGTAATCGGGCAGTCTGCCAAGGCAAACTGATCGAGGAATCTTCACGAAAAGGACGTATGAGAAGTTACCAGAAGACTTAAACGGAGGAACTCGTCTCCAACCTGGGATACGGACTTTGAAGGTAATTGAGAAATGGGAACAGACGTCATCAAGGAATTACTAATGTCACAAAAGAATCGTAATCGCAGTATATCGGAAAGGGATGTCTCAAATTTCGTCTATGAGAACAACTCGGAAACGCCTACGGAGCCTACAAACAAGGAGAATAATATGAAATCCTCAGACCACCTACATCAAATGGCAGGTGTTACAAATAATAGTAAAATTCGTTCAAGTGTGGCGACTACTATAAATAATTTGAACAAGTTGTCTTACAAACGTGGAGTGCCAAAAGAAGGATATAAATATAGCAGGCAACAATAACATATATGATGATATGAATGAATACGTACCATATAATGAATAGACATCTTCTAAAGATTTTGATATATGTCTAATATGACACGTCACATGTATCGGGATAATATATCCTACGATGACGTTAAATCATCAAAAGAAGACAGTTTCTACAACAATGGATGGGCACCAAAAACTATGAACAGGCAACAGATACGTATGTGAAGGAAATTACCAATGGATTCAATATCTCCAAATGTTCTGAATGCTCATTCGAAACACCGTTTATCCCAACTTCACCGACACTAAATGGATCCACGAGCGTAGGTTTGGCTAACCAAGGAAACATTTTTTTTTATGGTGGAGGTTGTAGGCATGCAGATGCTGGCACAAAGATCAATAAGGCCCGAATAACCTATTCCATCAAACATTTCAACTTCATGCGCACTATCAACTTTCCCAGCCGGTATCATTACCAGATTATGACGGTTCATCACTATGCTGATTTACAAACGAAAACAATCACAAGATCACACCAGCAATGATTCCGCTACAGTTACAGGCAATCGCCGTCCGTATCACTTCCTCCATCACTACCACCACTACGGCAGGCATCGTAAGTCTTACTAATCGCCCAAAAACTAGTGGATTCATAGAGTATTCCATTGTGAAATCTTCTTCATAACTTTTCCAATTTAATCAAAAATTTGATCAAAAGGTCAGTTTGTACGTAGAATCGGGTAAATATTTCGAATACATCCGCGTTGATGCTTTTTTATCAGATGAAAATTCGTCAGCATCTTGATTTTTTCACTAACCGATGATAGCAAGTTCAGGGACATAGACGAGGTTAGTGGCTTGAAGGGGTTATATCCACTAAAGTTTCGCAGGAAACGGTCTGATAAACAGTACCAGACGGAAGATTCACTTCAGATATCCGTTTTTCCACAGTCCAATCAGCTAACTGCTACTAAAAAGCGAAACAGTGAAAATTATCAGAGAATTGATCAACTGGAACTTTTCCGTGAAGACTGTTGACTGTTCAACAGACAGATTCCAGACAGTGCTTACAAAAGGAGCGAAGAAAGCCGCTAAGAAACTCCTTCAAAAAGTGTCAGATAGTAAAGTTCGCACGGACGCCCAACAAGAAAAAAGACCTGATGCAAAACAGGAGAGAAAGAAGCCCCGACGAAGATCCCGGCAGCAGGCAGTGCTCGTAAAACCCCAAGATGGCCGATCCTACACGGAGGTGCTGAGGGAAATCAGGGGAAACGTAAGGCCCGAAGACACCAACACTGCCATTAAAGCAGTACGACCAACGCGGTCGGGCCACTTACTGGTCGAATTCATAGCAGAGGCCGACAATAAGGAAGCATTCTGCGACGCAGTAAAGAAAGTCCTCGGCAAAAGCGCAACTATAGCCTCGCTCGAGCCGATGGCAACGATCGAAATAAGAGACATTGACTGCGTCACGGATCTGGCCGAGGTAGAAGAGGCCATCAAAAGGGAGTTCCCTAGCGTGGGAAAGGCTGATACCAGAAAACCATAGGGGACAACGCATGGCCATAATTGACTTGACCGAAAAGGACACCGAACAATTTCTGAATAAGGTCAAAGTACGAATAAGGTGGGTTGTCTGTGGATATGGCGAAGAGCAACGCATCTTTAATGTTTCAAATACCTTGGCTTTGGTCACACCACACAACTATACAAAGGACCTGATAGGAGTTCCCTATGTTACAAATGCGGTGAAATGGGACATAAAAGAAAAGAGTGTACGAAGGAGGCACATTGTATTCTTTGCAAGGATGCTGATCCAAGACCTGATTTTGAACACGTCTTGGGATCAGGAACATGCCGGGTTTTCCAGGAAGCCCTAGCCAAGGCAAAATCAGAACTTCGATGACCCGCGTCCTGCAGCTAACCCTACACCGCAGTTCAACCGCCCAAAATTTGCTTGAGCAGTTTGCGAGGGACATGAAAACCAAGTTCATGCTACTGAGTGAGCAACACCATGATAAAAGTTCTGCATTATAGTATCCTGACGAAACTGGTACTGCCGCCATCTGGGTTCGGAACAGTGATTCCCAAGCGGAGAGTTGTGGACGGGGGGATGATTTCGTGTGGGTTCGATGTTCAGGGACCACCTTCTTTAGTGTATCTAACGCCGAACGAATCGACATCATCTTTCCAAGCCAAGCTTAATGCTCTGGATGGCGCTGTCTGGAACGCAAAGAGCAACGTGTTCGTTGGGGGAGACTTCAACGCGAAATCAATCGAATGGGGCATGCCTCAAACAGATCCGCGGGGAAAACGAGTCCTGGAAATGGCGGCAAGGACGGCGCTCGTCGTACTAAACACCGGAAATACGCCGACTTTCCGCCGTATTGGCTGTGAAGGAACCATACCGGACGTGACGGAGGATACCCAATTGGAGGGTACTAGAAGACTATTCAGCCAGTGATCATCAGGGCATTCTGCTTGAGATCAGTGATGTTGTCTCCCGACGTCCGTGCTCCTACAACTGGATGGAACATCGGCAGGATGGACATCAAGAGGTTCGTCGAGGTGCTCACAGCAGGTGAGCCGCTGCAAGGAGCTTCGGAGGGGACTGAAGAACTGGCAGCTCAAGACGTGGTGAACTCAACTATGAGCATCGTTACAAATCTGTGCTGCGCTTCTTTGCCCCGTCGAAAACGCCGGCACGGCAAGCCCCCAGTATACTGGTGGTCGCTGAAAAGCGAAGGGAGTGTCACAAGCTTCGACTTGAGGGTTAACGGGCGCGGAACCGTGACGAGGCATGCAACTGGGTAGCAGCATAAAGTCAGCCAGATAATGGCTTCACATTTTGATTAACAATAGCTAGGGTCGCTGCTGGCAAGACCTAGTGGACAATGTGATCAAGAATCCGTGGGACCTTGGCTACAAGCTAGTTATGCGGAAGCTTGGTGCCCTACGGAAGCCTTGAATACATGATGCAGAAAAGATGGACGCGATAGTGCGCGGACCCTTCCCCGCCCATCCCGTCCGTGTTGACGCTGTCCATGGTAAAACAGCAGTCGTGTCCACTCTTCACACAGCCGGAACTGGAAGAAGCAGTCCTTTCACTGAAAGCAAGGAAGTCTCCAGGTCCAGATGGTGTTCCAGCTGAGTTGTTGCAACGTGTCTATCACCATTGTCCTGACTTGCTGCTCAGCACATTCAACGCTTGCCTACGGGACGGGGTTTCCCCGATACGATGGAAGGTGGCGAGGCTCGTGCTGATCAGCAAGGGGAAGGGAAATCCCGAATCGCCGTCTGCATACCGCCCATTATGCATTCTAGACACGGCTGGGAAAGTGCTAGAGAAACTCATCAAGAGAAGACTCACTGACGCGATTCGTGCTGCTGGGGACCTATCTCCTCGGCAGTGCGGCTTTAGAGCAGGATGTTCTACCATTGATGCGATTGCTGAGGTGGTGAACGCGGTCCAAAAGGCAGAGGCATATAGTCGCACCAAATGACGGATCGTCCTGTTGGTGACACTCGACGCCAGGAATGCCTTCAACTCCGCTAGATGGGTGGATATTCCGGATACGCTGGGAAATTCTTTTCAAGTTCCGGAATATCTAATGCGGCTTTAGAGGGACTACCTAAAGGACCGAAGCCTGCTCTACGACACGACACAGGGAAATTACATCGGGTGTTGCCCAGGGGTCTATCCTTGGACCGGGCCTATGGAACGTGTCTTAGGACGGGCTACTGAGACTTGAGATGCCAGATGATTCGCGCTTGGTCGGCTATGCGGATGCTGTTACGGCCCTGGTCGCTGGACGCACCGTTCCACAAGCGCTAGTTAGGCTAGGTATGCTAATGCGCCGAGTGAGGGACTGGATGACTGCTCACGGGCTCAGTTTAGCACTGGAGAAAAACGAAGTGGTCATCTTGACAAAAAAGAGAATCCCTAGAGTAAGGATGATCAGTATTGGAGACATACAAATCGAATCGAAGCCAGCGGTGAAGTACCTGGAGCTGAGCAAATCAGGGCAACGGCTGAGAAGGCTGCTTCGGGAATATCGGCTCTGAGTCGACTTATGGCCAACGTAGGGGGACCCAGTCTATCAAGAAGACGCATCTTGATGAGTGCTGGAGGGTCAGTGCTACTGTACGGAGCAGAGGTATGGGGCGACGCTCTCAGCAAGGAGGTATACCGAAAACGTTTGGCACAGGTACAGAGAAGAAGAGCACTGAGAATTGCATCTTCGTACCCGACAGTCTCTGATTCGGCGGTGAGAGTTATTGCAGGCGTGATACCTGTCGCCCTCCTTGCTAGAGAGCGCCACGCTATTTACCTGCGCCGAAACAAGGATACGAGTGTTGCGAGCGAACACATTTAACATACTCGAATATACTTCCGCTTCATAACTGTAGTAGTTGCGAGCGTGCAAACACTACCTATGTACTCGCACTTTGCCAATGAAAATTAGTCAAAGAAGCACATACGCAAGTAAATAAGCGAGCGGTAAGGTAAACGAAAAAGATTAACCCACAATGATATTCACATCGTGAACGATAAGCTTTGGGTGTGCTTCGAAGAGAGGTAAGCGGAAAGGAAAACCGAAAGTTCCGGCATAAACACTCTTTCGCTCAATGTCCCCAGTTTCGCTAATTCACCTCAAGAGATCGTGGGGAAGCCGAAAGCTTAAGCTAAAAGCACTCTTTCGAAGTCAAAAGCTTAAGCGAAAAGCAATCTTTCGCTCAATTTCTCCAGTTTCGCATATTCACCATCCGAGCAAACGAGACGAAGCGGGGAGGAAAATTTTCGTGGAACGAGAGCGCACGTGTTCGGCTACTCAGCACCATTAAAGAGAATTTAGGTTGAAAGTTCACGAAAGAACGGTATTCAAAGTTCTTGAGCAAAGCATACCAGTAGAGTGTATTCAAATCCAAAAGGAAGCGTGCTGCTACGCGGTTGAAGTTTAAGACGTGAGTGCTGTCCAGTGTCCGAAGAAATGGTGAGGGGTGAGGCGTTGGCTTGTGCCGCGGTCCTCAATCGGCCCTTTGGCGTTTCACGCCGTGTAGCCACCCCGATCTATTAGCTCGTCCAGTTGTTACCCTCTTCTGACTGGCTGATAGTTAGAGGTTTCTAATAAATAAGTAATTGAAAATGTAATTTATAAATACTGTTCTTATATAAATGTTTCGAAAACATGAACAATATAATAAAAACCATTCCTTAAAATTAACTTTTGCCTTTATTGTTTTGGTTTAAATGGAAAGAGTAGCAGGTAAGTGGTGTTACAGCGAGTTCTCTCCCCGGGAGCCTTGATGATGTATATAGGATACACATCAAATGAGCTCCCAGTTCATGCCAGTATACATAGGGTATACTGGTTATGTAACACGAGGGAGATGGTTGTCCGCGAGGAGATACAGCGCTCACTCAAGGAGTGGCAGCAGTCTTGGGTCAGTTGAACGAAGGGAAGGTGGACTGCGCGCCTCATCCCGGATGTGACCATGGCTAAATCCAAGGCATGGTGAGACTGACTTCTTTCTGATCCAGCTTTGAGCGGGCCCGGGTGTTTTCAGTCTTACCTGCACAAGATTGGTAAGTCACAGTCCCCGGATTGTCGGTTTTGCCCAGGAGAGGAAGACAATGCCTGCCAAAAATTTTTTGCGTGCAGAAAATGGGACAGGCTGCGAAGGGACCTCTTCAGGAAGACGGGAGAGTTCACCCCGGATAATATAATCGCGGTGATGCTCGAATCGGTTGACAAATGTAACCAGGTGGTACATTATGTTCGGGCAGTCCTAAAAAAGGGACTCACAGCAGCCGGGGGTGTTGGGGCTGGGAGATCGCTTGTCTACCCCAGCTTGAAGGCGCCTCACGGCCTAACAAAACGAGAGTCGCCTTCTTGCGTGCATGGAAGTCCCACACTCTGTGCGTAAATGGGCATTCACCTCCCTACCACAAAAAAAATACAACTATTTTTCGACAAAATCGACGACATCAAAGCAAATGTTCTAAAGCTCTGTCGTGGACTCCCACGTAGCTCCACCACTGTTCAGGCATTCTAAATTGCTAAAGAACTCATGAGCAAGGATAGAGCCAAATTACTCACAGCAAGAGAGCTAAGCAAAGCCTTTTTAAACAATTTCCCAGACACTGAGTTGGCGGACTTAAAGACTTAAAGTATTCCAAAAAATTCAAGGCCTCCTGCGACGGAATTATTCCCACGGTCGCAGTCACTAGATCGCATAATTTTAAAATATTTCTAGAGATTCGAAATCTGATAAGCAACACACACAACGACCACAGTGGCACTGAACTAAACGACAAATTAATCTGTTATGTAGAGAAATTAAAGAGTATGTCTCAGCTCATTTTTGTTACCAACGGAGCAAAGAATATTGCCGGTGTGAGTGGTGCCTGCATCAGCCTCCCAAATAACGAGACTTCATACTTCACGTTTCTGCCCTCAACGCTGAATTGCAGGCCATTTTGACAGCCCTAAAGGATCTGCTTTAACCTCGACCACAGTGTTGAATTTGTTTTCAGATTCCAGGGTCGCACTGCGGAATACTGAAAATAACAAAAATCGTAAAAAGTAATCTATGTGGCAAGTCATCAATACCAAGCCGAACGTCAAGTTCAACTTTCTATGGATTCCCGGGCAAAAAGGGATAGAGTTGATTATTATGCTAAAGATGGGGCTATGAGAGGCTTTTTGGACAACACCCACTTAGCTCCAGTCACGTTTAATCGCTTCACGCATTAAACGTGACTGGAGGAATCGTTGCCCAGACAAAGTACTAGGGCTCACAGTGTGTATCTGGAAAAAGAGCCCACCATTTGAGAGGCGACAAATCATGGTTCCACACTCTAGCAATTAGCAGTCCTGCAATCAAGTCCATTAATAGAATCCTCATCAACAAAGGTTACAACAACTTGAATCTGTTTAAAGCAAAACGCTATACTAACACCACCCGAGCCCCATTCTTTCAACTAAAAAATTTTTGTACGAGCGTGTTGGGGTTCAGTAGGTGAGCCAGTCCCGCAGTAGTTTTACTGCCAGGCCATTTCTTTGACTGGATCATAATTTAGCGTACCACGCAATTAAAAAAAATAATATTGAGAAACAGCAAGAATCATTTTGTCACTTAGTTCTTTTTCTGTATCAGATTGTCATTGAATGATCTGGTACATTATTATGATTAATATTTTACATTAATTATTTGGATTAAAAGGCAAAAAACTAAGCAACTAAAAAGCAAGTTGGATGCGACCGAAAAACAATAACTTTTTACCTAAATATACCTAACATATTTCGAATTAAATCTATAAATTCAAAAAATCTGTTAATCTAATATGCAAGCTAAATTTTAGTTTTCTATATTTTGTTATATAGTTCGTTGGTTTTGTCCCTTTTGTCAATTAAATGTAGAATGAATAATCATGTTTACGTACAATGAATAAAATTTTTTTTATATGTATATGATATATTAAAACTTACGAGTGCTCTCGGAGCCACTCCGGTTCATTATTTGCATGTTAAAATACGCCTTGTTTTGTGTATGAATTATGGATAGTGTTGATAAAGCAAATTAATCAATCGGTCTTGTTTATTTCTCGTGCGTGAATGCACTATTACCCGTTTTAATGTTGTAAACAAACAACCGAAACCGGTTACGCACAGTACAGGTGGAGGTGCACCAAATGTCTGCTTGGCAGCCCGCCTTCAATTTTTTAGCAAGTTTTCAATGTTGCGCGATCAAGAGCATTACAACAAAAACAATCAATTTTTTGGTCACTTATCGAATTTTAATTTCCATTGCTAATTTCCTGCATTCTACAAAATCAAATATCAACACCCGAGCTATTGGTGGATGTGGGGTCAGCCCAATTTACGTTTCATTTGTCTTCTGTTTACCACCGGGGAAAGGACCAACGAATGAAGCAGTGAATTTAAATAAAGTTTAATCTTGAAATCTCCCCATACATACCTTGATTCTATCCACTCAAATATTTGAAGAATACCTGAGATTTTCTTCGAGTGTTCCCAGACGAGAATACAGTCACAACAGCATCAGCCGCAACCGACACATCAACGCGGAAGGCAAAAAGTCAAAAGAAAAACAATTAGTCAAAATGGCCCCTTCTGTCACTTTTGCACTCAAAACCATTCGCTGCAGTAGGCTGCAGTCCTACAGGCGTGACTATTTTCACTTATTCGCTCGTCAACCACCACTCGCATCCTCTAGATGAAGGATCTTTATAATTTGTGCTCGGATTAGCTATGATCCACATTTCTAAGATCAAGTCTGCAGGGTATGCAAAGTTTTCGGCGTCCCGGCCCCAGGTTGTGTCACTCGGATTACAGGTTACGAGGTTTCATAGCCAACCGTAATTTCCACTGAATTCTCAGCGACAAATTATGAAAGGTCGAAAAAAAGATCACAATATACAATCAGACCACTACACTCAGCAAAAATCGCAAGGAACAGCTTCCACATAATCACATTAATTTTACACAACACTTCTTACGATTTTTCTCAAAACCAGGGCAAATTCATCGTGCATTATCATGCAACGCGCGAGGCGGAAACCTGCCGCCCAAAACCATACACGACCCGAATTGTCAACTCACGCAAAGATGCACACAGTGTGCCCCAAGTGCACCAAACGGCCTAAACATATTTTACGATATTAACACCTTCGGCGATATTATCTCACGTCCGGTTAATATCACCATAAACTCTGGTTCATATGATATGCGCCACTCATCAAAGATTGAAAACAATCTGGAAACCACCAAATTCCCGCTAGAAGTTGATCAGCTTAGTACGCGACTTGTTTTCTTCGATACCGTCTTAACCGAAGATGTACGATGCGAGACACACGAGTACGAACGTCATATTTTATCAATTGTCGTCAAAATTATGTCTCCACAATTTGTGTCACTCGAAGTAGATTTCGAAAGCAGCATGAATAAAAACATTTTTACCACATTGAATTCTACAGTTACTATTTATTTTGAGGATTAATTCATAAAATATGAATTGCAGGGGGTTGACTTTGCAACTGTCGTAGCGAATAGGTGTGTTTAGATCTAAAGGCAAATTGTATATAATAACATTTAATAAAATTCAATATTTGCATTTAATTTTATTGTTTACTTTTTGTTCTAAATTTCAACGTCTATTGAAAACAGAAATTTCAGACCACGAAGGATATCCAAGAGGGGGATTTTCCCATTTCGCATCCATTAGGTACATTCAAGAAGCGTGACAGCGAGTAATAAAATCATCCAGCACATTTGGAAAGAAGAGCATATGCCGAAAGAGTGGAGCCAATCAATTATATTCCCTATCCACAAAAAAGGTGACAAGCTACAGTGCGAAAATTATAGAGGCATATCACTACTTTTTACGGCGTACAAAATATTTTCAAAGATCTAAGGTAATAAAATTGGATCATACGCCAACAGTATTATTGGGGAGTATCAAGGTGGTTTTAGAGCAGGCCGACAATAGACCAATTGTTCACAGTCAAGCAGGTACTTGAGAAATGCTGGGAGTTCAACATAGACGTACACCAAATTTTCGTTGACTTCAAGCAAGCAGACAACAGTATTGATCGTAACGTACTGTACCAAGTAATGCTCTGCTTTGGTATCCCATCCAAATTTGCCCGTCTTACCAAAATGACAATGACGTTGACGACCTCCCAAGTCTCCAACTTACCGCTGCCTTTGACACAAATATCAGACTAAAACAGGGAGATAGGCTGGCCCCATTGCTATTCAATTTGGCTCTGGAGTACGTCATAAGGAAGCTACCTGTCGATACACGAGATGCATTACTATACAAGTCGAGCCAAGAAGTAGCCTATGCGGACGGCATCGACATTTTGTCACGGTCATTAACAACTGCCAAAGATCTTTTCCTGAAACTCGACAGCGAAGCAAAACTAGTTGGGCTACAAATCAATAAAAAATAAAACAATTTGTGGATATAGGCGCGAAAATAACGAGAACCAGTAATGGAAGAGACGAAATACGCGGAAATAAAATATTTTATTCAGTTTCGACGATCTTGAACAAAGTTCCAAGTATACAAATCTGTGATAAGACCTTTGTTATGTTATGGGTATGAAACATGAACCCTAACCCAAGCATCCGCAAACATATTGAACGCCTTTGAGTGACGGGTCCTGAGGCGAATATTCGGAGCGAAGCTAGACGGGGACCAATGGGGGCGAATTTGATACAACCATGAGCTGTATGAAATTTTTGAAGAGCCTGAGGTCTCAACGATTGTCAGACTGCGGTAGATGCAATGGGCTGGCCACATGAATCGTATGGACGAACAACGGATGTCCAATAAAATATTCATTGGGAGAACTGAAGGCCGGAGGCCAGTGGAGAAACCGAGGAAACGCTGGTCTGACTCAGTCGAAGAGGAGAGTTCATCACTGCTCAGATTTTGAAATTGGAGGACGCGGTCAGTGGACTGAGATAGTTAGAGGCACTATTTGCAGCAAGCGAAGGCCCAAGAGGGACTGTAGTGCTACGAAGAAGAAGTCAGAGAATCACCCAAGAAGAGCGGCCTTGCTATTGAAACGAGGAATTTCCGCGTTGAAATTCAAGAAGAGAGTAGGTTAATTCAAGATGATTTCAAGACACAAGAAGGAATTTTAAAATTCCGAAATAAGAGAGAAGGAAAGTTAAAGAAAAAAGAGGGAACTCTCAAAAAAAGAGAAACGCGTGAAGAGAGGCATAGTTACTTTTTCAAAATCAGCCTGCTGACCAAAGCATATAAAAAACATTCTAAAACTGCCAATGCTTACTCAGACTAGTTTGGTTTACAAATCGGCAAAATCATTATCCTTTAGTCAAATCATTATAATGGGGAAAGCTCAGTTTATTTATAAAAATTTAAAAACTAATGGATCGGACCGAACACTATTAATTAAGGTATCACAGATCAACCCATATAATGCGGGAAATGCAGATCAATTCGTAATACCTTTTGCCAGAACGAATCATCTAAAGAACGATGCCACGAATGATGCTTTGCGTATATACAAAGCAAAATCATTTTTGGTATTTAAGAAAAGACTTAGGGAGCATTTAATCAACACGGATTGAAGCATGGGCCTGAAGTTCTGCTTTTAAAGCTCAGTATCTTAGGGCATTTTTAACCTTATCGGCAAAATACTGAAGAGACGGTTATTCAGAGTTTTTTTGAATGCGTTGTATTTTATTGCTGTATATTCTTTTAAAATTTATAATGATTAGTATTGAATAAAGCGCTTTTGACTTTGACATTATATTGAATTTTATTTTATCTCTGAGAGCTGATCATGCATTTGGACTAGATATTCATGAAAGGATTAATTCATATTATTTTGTGTGCCCCGTTATACCATGTATTAAACGTTGTCTGGGTGGTACACTTGACAAAGCAAAAAGATGTGAATGCAGATTGCACGAGCGTTGTGCGACGAAGAGAGAGAGAGTGATGGAGAGAGTGGTAGGGAATGGAAATATTTTATTTGAAAACAATCCATTAGGTATTGGAAGGATCGTCAGCCTTTGAGGAACAAGATATAATCAGAGTGGACATTCATACATCAAGGTTGCCATAAGTACCCCTGCGACGCCTACCTAACTACGTGTCTTTTTATACCTAGCCCTGTGAATTTGTTTCCAAAGCTTGTTAAGGGAAAAGTCTTGTGGATTCACAAGAACTGAAGAAAATAAACAAACGTGAATGCAATTATAAATATGATTTTATTGGAAACAACACTTCACAAAAGCAGAAAACAATATTGAATATGAATAAAAATTTATGGTTACGTTGGAAAGAAAACACTTACATATCGATGAGCCATAGTTTTCCGGTGATAGCGCACATTACACTTTTTAATGAGTTCTTTGCTCCGATGCACAATGTCACTGCTTAAGATGTTAATATTCATAAACTTGACGTAATTTTTGTAATAAACATAAGCAGTCGAGCAGCTCCGTGGTGATCAGGAGTGGCTGCTCCTGAAGAGATAAGATGGTCACTCCATTGAAACTGCTTACTTTGTTGTTTTCCTAGATTAAAGTAAACTACATCCGTCAAGTTTCCATCCTTGAGGCAGAGATGAGTGGTTCACTTCAGCCACTTTAACATCTTTAGGATTGATATTTCCCTTGTAACGCAACGACCTTCGTCGGAGAAAGTAACTATTGCTTTTTGTATAATGTTTGCGCTTGTCTCAAGCTTCCGTGTCTGCTAACTTTAACGAGACAAAAAAATGTTGAATTACTGTAGAGTAGCCTAGTTGACACATAATAGAACATTTCTAAAGATGATAAAAATTGATCGTAGAGTAGAGTACGCGTGATAAATATTTTGTAATGTAGCTTCATGGCTTGACGAGGATCCTCCTCATATGATCCCGCAAATGCTAGTCGTCAAGCATGCGTGCGCGGTCGTTAAGTGAAGCTAGTTAGCTTAGCTTGGTGTTGCTTATAGCTCGCTGACACTTGTGCCAGACAATCGGCACCCGTGTCCTAAACGGATTTTCAGAGAAAAAAATCATTACATCTTCATTTCACTACAGTCAATATGTTGCCTCGAACACACTCTCAAACTGAAAAAACGACTAAATTTTGAAACGTAACTTATGCGTTAGTAAAATTTCGCGTCCATGTTTGGTTGTAAAATTGCTGATTGGACTTGCGAGAGGAAAAATTGGAAATAACAATTCATTGCTGATCAAAATCTCAACTCACTACCTCTCATATTGACCTCATCACGTTTTTTGCTTTCTTTTGATCAACTGAGTGCAGTGACAATTTTCCTATCGCGAACTTTTCGAATTATATTTCATCAGTGAAAAATAGAATCGCAGTGGATAGCAATTGGTTTCACCAACCTACATTTCACGGCACTAAATTTTTCAACTTTCAAGCTGATGGTATAAGCTCTGCTTATGGCACTAATTGTAGCGAATGGTTTTGCATGTTTTAATGAATGCGAGTTTGTGAACAACATTTTCACTACAGCAATTCCCTAAGCTGCATTAACAGAAACTATTTTTGAAATTCTGATACTCAATTCGAAGTGTTCGCGAATTAAAGAAATGTCGCTTATTGATACATAGTTGATATATTGTCGCCATGTTAACTTTAAGTAATATGTCATCGATTTGTCGAATCAGGCCAATATATTACGAAGGTAACAGAAAAATGAAGTCTAGACTACCATATCCAAAAGTTCTTAGCAGCTCATATTTACGGAGTTTAAAGATAATGGGCTTAAATTGGTTAAAGTAGCTACAGCTCCCAATGTTTCTAATATGAATAAAAATGATGAAAGTAAAGAAGTATCAATGGAAGTTTGCAGTAAGTTTAACTCCTGTAGATTCTTTTGAGATTTCTCGAAGGAAATCTAAGCTGATCCCTCATCGGTTAAAGACGTGAAGTCTTGAGGTGCAGCAATGAATTCCTCTCAAAGTCTAAATGTTCATATGCCCACAGTCTACTCCAAGGTGGTCGGTCAGGTAGTTTGGAGAGTGATCTTGTTGGAGGGTCTTGATGTATGTAGACAACACTCCAAAACAAACTTTCAGCCATCGAATCAAATTGTCCGCTTAAAACGCGTTTAAAAATTTTCCGAAGAAATATTCCATAACCTTCGCCAGGCTTCCAATAACTCAACAAGGACAAACATCCAACTCAGACCTTTCCATTCTACATGCCGACGTGGTACCAGACATAAACCACTCCAATCTTAATTGAAATATTCTACACTACGTAAAACTGGCCAAATTACAAGTTAGGGCATTGGGCAACTTGACCGAAACACTGAATTGATTGGTCACAGATTACCTCAAGCCTCGTCCACTCAGTGCCATACTCACCCTCCGGTTGCCACTGAAACTCTAATCTACTGAAAGGGACGAATTAATTATAGTTTAACAATTTATTTATTTTTAGTCATCCTACCATTTTCATATATTTCTTTTTGTATTTTTCCTATTTTTCAGATGTGACTATTTTTCACATAAAAAACAATTCATTTTTACAAATTTAGAAGGCTTGTACACAAATTCATTTAAACTTAATGCATAATTATTATAGGTGCTTTATTTATCATTACATGAAATATTTTTGTCCAAACCATATGCCTAAATATTGTAACATATAATGTAGTTGCTCCATGAAGGAAATGACATTCAGTTGCAAATTTTTCTTCTCTGATTTCCTACCTAGAGGATATTTTTTTTTTAAATACTTCCATTCCCTACCACTCTCTCCATCACTCTTTCATCGTCACACAACGCTCGTGCGATCTGCCCTTCACACGTCGTCAATTCCTACGTGAAGTACTCCTTTCCTGCTAGTCTAGTCCGATTTTCAGAGATAAAAAAAATATTATAATACGACGCAGTGAAAAAACTCTGAGTTCATAAAAACTTACTGTTTTTAAGAATCTCGACGTTAGGGTCTAAAATGCTCTAAGATACTGTATTTTCAATCCTCCGGACTTATCATTAATTTGAATTTATTATATGTTCCTTAAGTCTTTTCTTAAAAATCAAGAATGAGTTTACGTTTTTCACTGTTTCTGGAAGATTGTATTATATGCGCAGAGCATTATTGGTTGCATCGTTCTTAAGTCGATCAGTTCTAGCGTAAGGTATTACAAACTTGTTGGCATTTCTTGAATTATATGGATTTATTTGGAATACATTTGTAAAGGGGCGTCGTTACGATTCACTGGAAATTAGACATTTGAAGATAAACTTCGCTTTCTCCATAGTAATGATTTGACTGAAGGTGAGTGCATTGGTCCGTTGATACACTAGTCTTGTTGGATTGATAATTGGAAGGTTTAGAATATTTTTATAGGCTTTAGTTAGTATCCTGGATATTATATTAAGGTTTTGCTTTGACGATCGACTCCAAATGACCACCGCATAATGCAGCTTTATCAGTATAAATGCATTAAATACAAGTTTCTTTATATGCATTGGAAAACCTCCATATCTTCTCAGCACTCCTATCATTGTTGCTAGTTGTCTCCTCAAATTAATATATTTATGTGTAACAACCATGTCATGATCTATGGTAAGACCGGGATATTTAATTTCAAACAATCTTTGCAAGTTTTCGCCGTTAATTTTAGGTCAATTTCTATATCTTCCTTATACTTCTGGTTAAAAATCGTGTATTTTGTCTTTGTAGTATTCAATGCCAGCTTGTTTTCGATAATCCATGTACGATATTTATCTAGATCCTCGTTGACGATATTCTCCATGGCAACTTTATCATGTCCTGAATAAAGAAGTATAGTATCATCAGTATATAATGTGTGGTGAGCTTTCAGTATACATATATATATATATATATATATATATATATATATATATATATATATATATATTCAAATTATTAGTGTATAGCAAAAACAAGGTTGGTCCAAGTATGGATCCTTGAGAAACCCCCGATTTCATCGGTGCTAGATTGCTCAAGGCATTATTAGCTGATGTTCTTTGGAATCTTCCTTCCAAATAACTTTTAAAAATTTGTTTCGATTTTCCTTGTATACCATATGATTCAAGTTTTTGAAGTAACAGGTCACGATCAACCGTATCAAAAGCTTTATTCAGGTCTACAAAAATTGCAATAACATAATCTCCTTTGTCAAGACTTTCATTGATGTAACGTGAGATAGAGAGTAACTCATCGAAAGTACTCTTATTCTTTTGAAAGCCAAACTGCTTCGGATTTATGATGCAATTGTCCATTCAGAAAGATTTTAAACGATTACTTACAAGTTTTTCGAATATTTTACTAAAGGCCGTCAAAAGTGCAACAGGGCGGTAATTATTGGGGTCCAGATGATCTCTTCCTTTGAAAATTGGAATTGTTTTTGCCAGTTTCTCTTCGCCCAGAAATGTTCCATTTCTAATATGCTCGTATATAAAATTTCCCAGTGGTTCAGCTACCTCCTCTTTGACTAGAATAATTTCATGCGTTGTGATGTTGTCAATACCTGTTGCTGCATTTTTTTCAAATTTTTGATTGTATTTAATACTTCTCTTTTAGTCGTTTGATGAATATGAAAGATGGACTTAGGTGTGCTATTTACGATATTGAAATAGCTAGTTGACTTTTTACCAAGCTCCCTGGTAATTTTTTCACCAGTTGTTGAAAAAAGTGGTTTAGCGAGTTTACTGTTCCACATGGGCGTGCTGCATTGCTAGAGTCCATGCCAAAAAATTCAGTATTTGATAACATGATCCAGGGTGATGAATTATCTTTTACTTCATTTATTATTTTCCATATTTCGTGTGAGTTGTCCGCTGTTGTTTCCAATCTTCTGGAGTTTTTCCAATCTTTCTATTAAAATGAGTCAACTCTCCTATAATTCCTATTAAATTTAAGTGTTGTAGTGTTATGTCTGTAGATAAATGTCCATAAAGGACTGCAGCCATGGTCTGCTGCCTCGGCGAGAGAGGATGGTAGATTTTTGCCGAAATTGGCCTTGTCTGAGGACGCGTGAATGCGCTGGTAGGCTAGCATTGCGGTGTCGTGGGCGGGTTCAATTCCCAGCACAAGGACCCACTACAAAAGAAATTTCGCATCCACGAATTTCGGGATTCAAATGAATATCGACTGAAGTCGAGAATGAGGTAATCTACAGAGGGTCAAAAATTGCTGACTCACAGGACAAACCGGGCCCGGAGAAAACAGATGGACTTAACAGGACTTCATCGTTACCGACGATATTTATGGCCTCCAAATAAGAGTGAGGCATCCATCCTATCCTATGACATAAAAAGGCACGCAAGCGGAAAGCTCGCCCGATGGCTAGCTCATTATAGTGGAGGGGCCAGCCAATGTGGTGGGTCTCATACCTGATCAGGTTCAGATAAAAGGAAAGACCGAACGTTATTTAGTTTAATAATTCATTTTTTTTTTCTTCAATCAAATCTCTCGAGTTTTACCATGTACCTTTATTCGTGTTCATACCTGTACACTGGATTGCACGATATCGCATTTCGTATATTTTTTGTAAATAGCTTATTTGCAATCAATATCTCTATTCTTTACATTTTGCTAGGCTATGCACTTTCTATTTTAATTCAATAAATATATACATAATATATAACGCATCCCTCTGAGTATAATACACTAGCTTCCCGAATGAACTTAACTTAAAATCCATTTTCAATTATGCTCACATCCACAATTCGATTCAACGTGTTAGGAATTTTTCCATTTTTAATTAAAATATCGCCATTTGGCTTTATTAGTATCATGAAATGTAGCATCACATGTATTAAAGAAATGACTGGAACTAGTATCAACAAAGATGATCAACGCTTCCTCAATTCAAAACTCCTAGTTCTGCATATAAATTAAAAATAATTTAAAATTTTTTTATAAATGTAAACAAAGCCAAAGGGCACTCACCCAACAAAACTTGCCATTTTTTCTATTTAATGACAATTTTATTGATCAGCCCGAAGGAAGACAACGTAAAACTACAATTTTGAAATGTAGTTCAACCCTAAGAGGTATTAAGATTGCAACATTGGAACTTTCCCAAATTTCGGAAATAATAATTAACTGAATTAAATCATTAAAAACTAAATAAAGGCAATAATAATTATAAGTAAATAAAACGAGAAATTTCCAACATGTCGTGCAGTGTAGTAAAATGTATTGATCCAATCAATAAAACCCCTATGGTCCTTTGCTTTGGCTTTTGTGAGCTTTCCTACCATTCGGCATGTGTTAACCTTAAATGTTTTTCAGCCGACCTGATCAATAAGGCTGGTAACGGAGTTTACTGGTACTGCAATTCTTGCAGGAGATACTCTTTGTCAGCATAAGTTTCCAGTCTACAATTAGCTGATAAAACAATCAAATCGCTAGCGGAAGAGTTTAAGGCGCAGCCCCCAGTGAAACTGAAAATTTGGGTAAACTTTACAGCCGTTCACCTCAGAAACGTTACAAATATTTGCAAAAATATTTTAGCAAGAAGTCAGAATGAACCTTTGGCTATCGAATCAACTCATTACATTTTGCAAAAAGTTTATGGCAAAGGTTATTAAATTCAAACAAAGCATCTTTTCGTTAAAAAATGTAGTAAATCTCAGAAACTACTTAACGTGCCGAGTTGATTTAAGCTACGGTTGTTAGATCTAAATTATTTACATTGAATTACCTCATCAAAAATTTAAAAAAATTTTTGCAAAAAATTTCCTAGAACAAAATGTGGAAATTTGATGCAAATCAACGTGCATGCATGATATTTGTTCAGTGTGTGCAAATTACACATTTTGTTCTAGGAAATTTTTTGCAAAAGGCTTTTAAAATTTTTGATGAGGTAATTCAACAAGAAACATTTTTATCTATCATTATCTTTCTTTAACAATAAATTTGTGATGAATCCAGAACATGGCATCTCATTTATTAGAACCAGCTTTAGTATTGTGTGATTTGGAAACAATGGATGTTAAAGGGAGTCGTAATACAAGCCTCATTGGGACATCCAACTTATACAATTAAAGGGAGTCTTAATCCACACTACCCATTACTACCCACAAACTAATAGTTCACTTGAACGGTGGCATCGTTCTTTGAAACAAGCACTCTTTTGCAATGAACAGGAAACGTGGTTTGAAGCACTACCTTTGGTTCTAACAGTACTTCGTACCTCACTTTACGAATCATTGAATTTCACTCCAGAACCGTGGTTTACAGGGAAAACATTCGTACCTGGGGTGATTGCCTTATCGATTTGTCTTGACCAAAACTGTCTAATGAAGTTATAGTTAGTCGATTACAGCATTTTTTACATAATATAAAACCTGTTTGAGTAAATTCAAACAATCAACACCAAACATTCGTCTTGTAGCGTTTCGGGATGTTCAAATTGCCCGTAAACAACTGTAGTTGCTGCTACCTCAGCGAGCGAAGATATTAATGCTAGCCGGAATTGGCCTGGCCTGAAGATGCGTGAATGCGCTTGCAGGCTAGCGTTGCGGTATCGTGGGGTGGCTTCTTTTTCCCCAGGACAAGGGCCCACTACAAAACATTTCGCATTCACAAACTGTACGTTAAAAAGATAACACGCTCAACGGTGTCGAGGCCGAGATAACCTACCAAAGGAATTGACATTTGGAAAAGGACGCCGATGTTGGATTAACGTGCGCGGGACGCGAGACTATTTCGTCCTTACTCCGAACACTTCCAACCGCCAACCAAGAGTGGGGCATCCAGGTGGTTTTGCACGCGTTTCTTAAACACTTTTCATATGGGAGAAAAATGTTTGTACATAAAAAGACTCACTAAAATATCTATCTGTATATCTAAACATGAGCTACAAAGATATGCCTGAACTCCGCTATACTTTAACGATGGCGATTTCCAACATTTGCTTAAGATCTTAAGCTGATTATAACCTCAAAATTAATCAAACCTTGTACACCTTTTACTGCTTCACGGCTGAGGAAGGTACTGTCAGTTCACGTGGAGTAGCTGAAGGCGGGATGGTCAGAATTTATGGACTGGACTCCAAGGACGAGCTGAATTCTTTTCGTTGAGGCACCCGATTTAACAGCTATCCCATGAATTTGTCCAGATGTATCTTCCTCCACTTCAGCATATGAAGAATGATCGCCTTGTCCATGTGAATTAATTCGTCTTACGCCTTTTCCACAAACGCTGGTCGTCGTTGATTCCCGACGGGCCGTAATGGCATCACTGAAATTACTAAGTTCGTGCCCCCGACACTGTAGCGTTTTCAGTTTTAAAGTCGTTCGCGACGAGCGAGAGATAAACACTCAATTCTACTAGGACCAAACGCTGTAGCAGGACTACGAAATATGGGATATTCACCCCGAAAGGATGAACTGAAATAAAGCGAAGTCACATCTTTCGGAACCGTAGCCACGTGGTGGCTATCCTCAACTTTCTTTCTCAATTCACTAATTCTTGTATATTTATGAATTTCGCACAACTCTTCTCGGTTGAATAGCAAAATCCAACCCTTATTTGCTGGGACATGAAAGCAGCAGAAATCGATTAATATAACGTGCGACAATCTAGAATTGACATAATCGACATGGTTCAGACGACCAACAGGGTTAATATCATTATAATTTAATTCTAATCCACGTTGTTCTCAAAGTCTTATGGTTCTTATAATTGTGAACATTCATAGCTTAAAAATTAGTTTAAACGTTTTCCAACAAAATCGTTTAAATATGGGAGTTAAGAAGTTTTCTGGAGAGAATTTCATAAATTGGCGAGATACTATTTTATTAAATCGGCAGCACTGAAAGACTCAATAAAACATGTTTAGGTTCAAATGTAAACAGCTTTGATAACTTTTTTCTGTCATATCTTTCCGAATAAAAATATGAATTTGAATAAGTGCGGCTTAATGTTTTTCATGTTAATTAATCAGTGTATCCGTTTTTGACTCCATTGTCTTCAAACTAAGTTCATCTACGACAGTTGTAATTAAATGTCGGTTCTGATTCCCGCCATCAGATAATTTGATGTCCTATCACACAGCTGGTGTCACGTATTATGTCATAACAATAAACTGTCATGTCACAACTGTTGGAGAAGTTTAACTATTTGAAAAGGCGAAAATCATTTAAATATGGATTGCCATTTCTGATAATGATGGTTGGAGGATCATTTGGCTTAAAATATTTTACTTCATTAAGGTAATTAATACTTACAGGACTTCAAATGAGATTTAAGGTTATAATTCATACATTTCTAGGTATGAATACTCTAAGAAGCAGCCGGTTACTCCGGAAGATATGGAGAAAATAGGTGTGAAAATGAAAAAACAATCGGAAGTAACGCTGGAAACAGAATTTGAAAAGATTAAAAAAATTGATATCGACCACTGGGAGAACAAACGAGGTCCAAGGCCATGGGAGGAAGTTGATCAGAAATAGTGTTGATTAGAGTTAAGTAGTTTTTATAGTTACTTTTTGTTTTTTAATAATAAGTTCCTGTGCAAAAGCATTTGCGTTTAATATGAACAACTGTTTGATTGTGGTAACAGCACATTCCATAGTTCCAGTGACGAATGAGATGTGAGAGTCTATTTTATAATTCACTGCTGTCTATAATTGTGTTTTTAGAATTATTCTAATGTTCTACATCGTTAACCTGTTCATAATATATAGTTAAAAGGTCGAGTTATCCAAGACAAAAAAAGCTGCATCGCTAGAAAAGACCTATGGAGGAGTCGAGCGACTTCAACCATCACAAGAATAGAATTAAGCAACAGCTAGCAGGAGACAAGATTCAGAAAATTACGAAACCGACGTAAACCCAAAAAGGAAATCAACGAATAAGAAATGTGAAATAAGTTCTCAGGCACGAAAATGTCAACCTCAAAACTAAAATTGCTTGCCTAAATGTAATTGTAAAGCAATCACAATAGGAAATGCTTAAATTGAAAAATCGAAAAATTAAACGAATAATGCTACGCAAGAAAAACCAGCAAATAAGAGAATTCAACTAAAAACAAACTCGTGCAAACGAGACAGATCAACGCAAAAAGGAAAAAGAGTTAAGAAGCGAAAAAGATGTTAGCGCTGATGGTTTAAACACGGCCAAAGTTTTAGTGAAGCACTGGTGGATATAATCTAAGTTTCTTTTCCCAATTGCCCCCTCTTTCAGTGACCGCACGTGATTCATCGTTCGGAATTATTTTCTCCACCCTTTTGACTTTTTGTAGTCATCACCATCTTTGGCGCGACAACCCAAGCCGGGCCTTATCCTCCAGGATTAATTTCCTCCAATAATCACGGTTCCGCGACCTTGTCTGCCAGTTGTTTACCCCCAACAACGATCTGCTGTCAGCTTCTATTGTGTCTTCCCATCGAGACCGCGGCCTTCCCGCTAGACGGCTTCCTTGTGCTCTACCCGTCATTGTTCTTTTGGGTAGCCGGTTTTCTTCCATTCTTTCTACATGGCCCGCCAATTGGAATTTACGTAACTTTACGCAAGAGGAAACAGGCGGGTCGTCAAATAGTTCATACAAATCATCTTGTAACGCAGACTCCACTCTGTTCCTTGTTTCATTGGGCCGTCGAGTGTCCGGAGCACGTTGCGTTCAAAGACTTTTTGTAGTGCAAAAGGCAATCGAATCAATTTACTTAAACTGTTGAGTACCTCTAAACTTATAATAAGTTAAAATGAAATGACATGAAAGCACTTCCTTGGTCCAGGAAATGTATTTTTTTTGCGAAATTGAAGCGATCCAACTTATGCTGTTCCGTCAAATTTGGTTTCTGTGCCTTTTACGTCACACCAGGGTTTGTATGCGACGCGTGGTAATCGGATGTTTCAATGCGAGGCGGATTCATGATGCTGTTTTTTCTGATTCGCTGCAATTCTGCAAATTCTCCGTTTATCGGTTGCGGTGAGTTTACTTTTCTTTCCACGTTTCTCGATCCGATCAAGTTTGCTGTAATTTTTAAAGTAGTTTTCAACAGCCGTGTGTGCCCGATGATGTTTTCGACCGATTTCTCTATTAGAAAGGCCTGCATCGTGGTAAGCTTGGATTTTTAATTTCTCCTCGTATGTAAGATGCTTTTGTCGACCCATGATGGCAAAATCCCATGAAAATATAACGATCTCACTGGGAAATAACCACCCCTTTGACACAAGTAATGAATGTAATGAAAACCAAAGCAACACATATCAAATGAGAGTCAGGGTTGCTTTAATACAGTGTGGTGCTATTTATATTTCGCACCGTTTTAACGAAATGTTTGGCTTAACTCTCCCGTTCCTATATTATATCCTCTGTTGAAACTTTGCTCTTACATAGATTTTCCGTATGCTAGACATCCAAATTTACGTAAAAAACTATAGCTAAATTTAGCTACGTTATAGCACTGCACCCTATGGGGTGCACTAGGTAAGGGAAAAACAATATAATACACTTTACGCTTAACAGTCGTTGCTTTTCTTATTGTACCAGAATTAAAAGTGATTACGGAAACAGAGGATCAAATACATATTAGAATTCTTATTTTAAAATATTTAGTGAGAAAACATAAAACTTCATTGAAGAGCTGCATGAAATTCATACCAACAGTGTACATGTAGGCCCACAAATACTTTCTTACTTTAGCGAATTTGTCATTCTGAAGCAGACATGAGTGAAGACATTGTTGTATCTCGAAAAATCGGTCACGTCTCATGCTTTGGGCTACCAGTTTATTGTAGGTATCGCTCTGTTCTTCCTAAAACATGCGCATGTATTTTGGAGAAAGATAACCTGTCAGTAGAAGAATTGCAACGAAAACTTCCATCTCTTCCACCGTTAAGTGGAGCATATGATTGTTGTAGCTGGCGTATGTGTTGGCCATTTCAACAAGCAAATTAAATATCTCCGAGTTGTACATTTTTTCGAAACACAACATGAGACAAAGTGGGACCTAGATAATTTTTGGCAACTTCTGGATCATCAGCTAATCCTGATCTTTTAGTAAAGTAATTTTCATCTCTTTTCCATTCTGTATCTCTTTTTTTCTTCTGCGCTTTCCTTTTTTCTGTTACGTTTCGGATGCGGATGGTTGGTTTGATACATCAAGATCACTTTCACGATTAGGTTCGAAATTAAGGTCAAACTCAGGTCTGTTTACATCTTCAACGACTACTTCAACTTCACTTCGAAGCACACTTCTCGCTAAATGGTTTAAGTCGTTTTCTGCTTCATCTCCACTTTCTTCTTTTGCGTTATTTCCATCGTCGGGTAGAAAAAGAGTTATTTCAAGGTCATCGATATTTAACCCGGACTCTAAAAGGGCTATTACTTCATGTAATGGAACCCTGAAAATAAAACAAATTCGATTTTCGAAAGAGTTAGCTACTGAAGCTTTCAGAAGTTACTTAAAATAATAATCATCGTTGAAATTCAAAGATTACTAATATAAACAGTCGAAGATTCATCAAAAAGATCAAAACACAAAGGTAGACTCAAGTTCTAGTGCACCCTACAGGGTGCACTGTTGATTGTTTATATTTGAGGCAAATGTTTTGTTTCCCGCAATATTTTTGCACACATAGAACCGGCAACTACTTCAAAACTAATAGAACACAAACAAAAGCAAGAAATTACGTTTTGCTTGACACGACGACCGAAAATCAACAGGCTACTCTGATGACACTTCAAAACAGGAATGTGACTGACTTTGGAAGATTATTGTCAATCTTGATAAAAGTCTAGTGGCTTGGGACAGCTGTGGCACGCTTAATAGCTATTAAAGACTGCACGAGAAGCTTTAAAGCTCACAGACAAACGAGTTGAGCTTTTTAAAGCAAACAAGAAGAAGTGCACCCTGGGGGGTGCATTAGAAACTGAAGAGTTAAGTGTAAATACTGCACAAAACAACTAGAATAATGATGCTGAAAGATGATAAAGAGTACATAGGTGAATTGAAGCGCGAATTTGATGTTGCCAACAGCATAACATTAAAAATTATCTGAAAAAAAACATGATGGTGCTATTTTTATTTCGCTTAGTGCACATAATTGGTATAACATTAGCCAAATTGAGCTCTTGGCTTATGAAAGGGGAAGTCTGATATCATATTTCAACACCCAGAATCGACTTGGAATATTAAAGTTTTTTTTCAATTTATTTGATTCACCTGTGAAATATGGACGATAAAAATTACCCGTGGTCCTCAACGGCTATATTTTCAACAATATTCTGCAAGTACCGATTTAAATGGCTTTTCTCCTTAGTAATACTGTTAAATTTAATTGTTCGCAACATTTATTCTTCTATATTGTAACCACCGGATGCGCTTTTACTTTTGACCTGAAATGTGCACCTTCCGAATGTGAAGCTAAAAAGCTTTCGTCAAGCCCGCTGAAAATTCAAAAGCAAATAGGGAATCGATGAAAATTAAAGGAAAAACAAAGTTTGCAATTATATTCTTTATTACATCTACATTTTGCGTCTCCGACACACAGAGGTCCTTATACTATTTTGATATTAATGATACAATTATTCAGAATTAGAAAAGGAAAAAGAGAAATAAATATAATAAGTATGGCTTGCTTAAAGTAAGTAAATCCATCAAATATTTTATTGCGATTAATTAAAATTTGAAAAAAGATTTCAAAGGATTTACAGTTACAATTTAATTTTCAAATTAAAATATTTGAACGTTTTTGCATGTTATAATTTTTAATAAACGGTTTACTTTATCTTCTTAAATTCTATTCCTGACTATAAACTAAGATAATATTATGTGTAGAAATATATAAGACTCTTGAAACAACATTTATAGATTCTAATATGCTCGTAATTTTTTTTTATAAATCTTACAAATCTTCATCGTCATCTCCCCATTCGCTTATTAACGTACGAATGCGATCTCCACCATCCCCATCCTTCTTCCCGTCAGCAGCTAACGTTTTATCCGTTTCCGCCTTCGGTGAATTGCCTTTTTCAACTTCTGTATTATCAGTTACGTCAGTGGTCGGTTGGATCTTTTCACTTTCGGAGTCAGATTTGTCTTTTTGGTTAATTATTGTTGTACTATTAATATCTTGCTCCTTGCTGTTTTCTTCAATCTCTGCCGCAACAGTTTTTTCCTCCTCTGTTAAAGACATATCCGCCGTGCTATTCTCTTGTGCTTTTTCGTCTTTCTCTATCGACTCATCTAGACTTTTTCCGGCTACTTCTGGTACTTGTTCGTCTGTAGTAGTCACTGGTATCTCAACTGCAGTAACTTCATCGAGTTTCTTTGCTGTTGTTGTTTCGTAAATTACTTCTTCATTTTCACCCTCCAATGGTTTATCTTTGGGCTCAATTTCTTTAGAAGTGTCAGGCGTTTCAATGGTTTCTTTTGTATTATTAGCACTGTCGTCATTTAACTCTTCCTCATCATCACTCCAATCGCCAGCTAGCAGTTTAAGCTTTTCCTTAGCTTTTTCAAGCTTCTCCTTTTCATCTTCTTGCTCTGCCTGTTTCGATGTAGTTTGATCTTCATCGTCCTCCATGCTCTCATCGTGCTGCAATAAGAATATGAATTTATTAATATGAAATTTTGAATTTTAAGGGGAGACTTTTAGTCCAGCTTTTTGGGCATCTCAGAATATAATTTTAACAAGTTGAGAAGACAGAACTACGCGCATGTCAGAAGCGTTTTGTATTTAAGCTACGATATACAGACATTAATAATGAATAAACTTAAGAAAAATTTCAACGACGTCTACAACAATTACATACTTTATTTTAAAAGAAAAACCATTGTCCCATTTTGACCTGCTGTTATTTTGTTGCAATATAAATAACACCCATTGACAGAAGATTTTGTTATTGTTCATTTTATGTGGAGATTAAAAAATCCAATTGAAGTGTAGTGTCTGGTTCGATGGAAAGCCCGAATAGTAGAAAAACCGTACATTGTTTTTGTTCTATTTGGAGAACTTTCAAATGGCTATTATTATGCGATTTAACTTCCAGACTATAAGAACCTTTCCTTGGACTACTTAATTTTAAATTTAAGAGTACCGATATGAATTTACTGGGAAAATGTTATATTTAAAAATTCTAATAGGGGTACCGGTTGTCATGCGGTTTTTTTTCGAAAATTGGAAGTTTTATTGTAACAAAATGGTTACAAATTTAATATTCAAAGTATTGTCCATCGCTAGCTATAACCCTCTCTGAAAAATTCGGCCGGCTTCTCCACTATCCACGAATCGATCCAATTTTTGACTTCTTCATAATTGGAGAATTGGACATGTTGTATTGATCGGAAGAGATAGTAATCGGATGGCGCAAGGTCTCGACTATACGGCGGGCGGGGTAGGACACCCCATTTGAGCGTTTCAAGGTAGGTTTTTACGACCTGTGCAACATGTGGCCGAGCATTGTCATGTTGCAAAATTACCTTGCCGTGCCTTTGTTCATATTCCGGCCGTTTTTCGCGCAGTGCTCGGCTCAAACGCATCAATTGTCGTCGGTAGACTTCCCTTGTGATTGTTTCATTCGGTTGTAACAGCTCATAATAGATCATACCCAGCTGGTCCCACCAAATACACAGCATAACCTTCAGGCCATGAATATTCTGAACGGCCGTCGATGATGATGCATGGCCGGGGTATCCATACGTGGCCCGACGTTTTGGATTATCGCCAGTGACAATTCGATGCAAAAAACTTTTTCTTTTGTGCCGTTGAAGCAGTTGTTCACACGTGAAAAATCGGTGTTCGACGTCTCTTGGCTTCAATTCATACGACACCCAATGGCCTACCTTCCGGATCATTCCCATTGCTTTTAGACGATCGGAAATGGTTTGTTGAGCGACGCCAAGTGATTTTGCAAGTTCTTCTTGCGTTTGGGATGGATCTTGGTCGAGCAATGTCTCCAATTCGTGATCTTCAAACTTTTTTGGCTGTCCGGGCCGTTCATCGTCTTCCAAGTCAAAATTGCCACTTTTAAACCGTGCAAACCACTTCTGGCGCGTACGCTCAGCTAGAGCATGCACACTATACACTTCCGCCAAAATACGATGACTTTCGGCAGCCTTGTTCTTCATATTGAAATAATGAAGAAGTACTCCCCGAAAAAACACTTTATTCGGCACAAAATTCGACATTTTCAAAAAAGTATTGTTGTTTACGCTTCAGATAAATGACACATACTGATTCTGAAACTATATGACAGTAGCTTTCTAACACATATTTGGAAAGGTGAATCACTGGAATAAAAATCAAGTTACGCCATCTGTTAGAAAACCGCATGAATTAACCGGTACCACTATTACTATTATTAAAAAATTTTAGTGAAAGTATTTCTTATTGTTGTACTCATAAGAACCTACCGAAATAATTTTGCCACCTTTTGTATGCTTTCATCAGGAGTTGATAGCCTCAATGCTCAAGTTGGGGAAAAATAACATACATTTACTCAATATTCTCATTTAAAATGGTCGCAATTTTCTTTTACGACTATTATTTGCTGCACAGATCCTCAAAGATGTGCATGATATACAACTTTCCTGAAATTTTCATGCAAATCCTAACCAGCCCGTAGTATCTGAGTCGATTGGAAGCGCATATTGTTGTTGTTGTTAGACTGAAATTTTTTTCGTGTTATTCCGCTTTGCATGCCTATTCCGTCATCTATATTGTAATTTTAATACAGGATATTCAAAGATCTCATCAAGACCTTTCATTTGAAACCTCACTCGGCTATCTTTGATGCAAAAATTTGTTTAAGGGTTTACACCTTATATGGGGAGACCCCCTTAAAAGCCTTTAGACATTTTTTTGACTACGAAACTTTCATTAACCAGAAACTTCTGAACTGCTCACAAAATTTGATGACTGCAGCTTCTATAGTTCCTGAGAAAACTTTCTTCGACACACTGACGGACGGACAAGCGGACAGGTACCGATTTTAATAGGGTATTGTAAATTTTTTTTTAAATCCTGAAAACTAGAAATTCTTGTGGATAAAATTATTTAAATCGATAGGTACTACTTTTAACTTAACAATCCTCATGGTTTCTCAGTCTTTACGCCGCGAGGGGGTACATTACCTACAACGATCCCGGCGAATTTACTGCATAGGGTCTACTTATTTAACCCAGAAAATAGGCAAAAGGGGAGTAGCGAAACTAAGTGATGATTATAACAAAATGGAAGTTGACGAGAACAACGTAGCCTCACTATCTGGCAAATAAGGGGGAGAAATCTGCGGGAACTGGACAATTAGTGTGATGGTAATTAAGCAGTAGCTGCGCCGAGCTGTTGGGCTAGGAATGTGTGCTGTGAAAGCACGGGATGCATTTGACGAATGACTGCAACAAAGCAAGTGGAATGGTGATTGTCGCGCCCGCTGGGCAGTCGAACGATAGTACGCCAAAACGGAAGGTCCAGGTTAAACTCAGGTGCCAACAGAAACTGCAAGAGATCGGTACCCCACCGAACTCTGGATCTAGTAAAAAGCGACAACCGACTTTGAGGGAGTATCTTCGCCATCTTTTCGCCCAGAAATATGTCACCAATAAAGGAATCGTCCTGATTCTAGGAGTGCGACAGACGACATGGAAGCGCTAAGGAGAGTGAATAGGCGACTTAACTTTAGCTACACTCAAATGACTGCCAAACTAACAGATATTGAAAAAAAGTGTAATTCATTGAGAAGAAATTACAAGAGCAACGAGATGCACATCACATATTTCCAGTAGAAAAAAATGCAACCAATCTAAAATTAATCCAGAAATCGTAAAACGCATTTTAAGTTAGACATGTTCTGGTCAGTGGATGAATGGAATGTTCGGCTTAAAAAGTTAGAATCAGTTAACGCCAAAACAGCGAAGCTGGGAAATTATGAAACATTTTTCATACACAAAATACCAAAACATATCAACGCCTCCGAGTTTAGAAGTATTTGGAAAATGATCTCATGCTTGAAAGTTGCAGAGTGGAGGACGTGGCAAAGGGAAATAAGCGCAAGCGTTCGATGAAAGGTTTCATTCCACAAAAGTATGCCTGACTTTTCTCCAACCATCAAAGTGAAAACGGTGTTGTGGCTTGGAATATTCAAAAAGTGGAAATCTCGAAACCCGGTTTGCAACAAGGATCGACCAAGAAAATCCATCAATAGTTTAATAATAGCCCCTCACTAAGAATGAAAAAATCAATACTAACCTTCCTTCGGATCCTTCACTAAGCAATTTAATTGCTAACAGTACTATTCTTTCTGATAATAAACAACAGAGTGACACCGTTGGTTCACCACAAGAGCCTTCTACTTATATTTCCACTCCTGAGCTAAAGAATGTGAACCCCCCCGCTAAATATGCAATTTCTTTAGTGATGGTTTTCAGTTTTCATCCACAAAATGCACAATTCAGTTACCTAACGTATCAAATAATTCGGTCACTGAAAAAGATTCCTTTTTAGACCCTCTCTTACCTCCAGCTGCAAAAGCTACCATTAATTCCAGTAACGATCTTGAGTAGGTATCTCTTGTCAAGGCTGCGAGAGGATAAAATAGGAGTTTGTTCGACTCTACCTGGCCTACATGCATAAAGCGCCAGATACAACGTGCATTGATGGTGAAACGAAGACCAATCTGAAAGTAATGATACAAAGAGAAGGTCTTCCCATATAACTTGAACCTCTTCGCAATTTATACCTCAGATACCACGAACAACAAGCGAAAAAATATCTTGAGACCCATGCTTCACATGTAAGCTCGAAATATATATCCTCGCTACAAAGGTCACGAGAGCAACATCATAAATTTTTTCGTCCGCAATAAAAATACTTTGTCAAAAAGCCTCAAAATGTTCTACCATAACTGTGGTGGTATGAGAAGTAAACTCGGTAAACTTTTTCTTGGCGCTAAATCATGCGCTTTCACTGTTTTGGCTCTAACAGAGACCTGGTTGAATGAATGCTTTCGTAATGAAGAGATTCTCGATAGTAGCTAGAGTATTTATAGGAATGATCGAGACTATATTATTACCGGGCTGAAGCTCCAACACCCAATTGCAATGGTAATTGGCTAGATCTTGTTTTTGCCAATGCATATGACGACGTGGTGGTTAATCAAACTAGTGACGTTGAAAATTTGTTCTCAAATACCCTTCAGCATTCCGCACTGTCTATTGAATTTTCCATGCTTAAACTTCCAACACTGTTTCGTGCAATAACTCGATTGTATTCGATTTCCGCAATGCTGATTACGAGAGTATTAAAAATTATATTTTTAATATAGACTGGACTATCATGCTTTCAACGTTAGATATAAATAATGCAGTGAATTTATTCTATCAGCACATTCTTGACGCAGTTGAAAGGTATGTACCCAAAATTAAGAAAAAGGACAAATCATGCGAACCTTGGTTGGATAGTGATCTTCGATCTATAAGGAACAGAAGAAATAAACTGTATAAAATTATGCAAAAGGGGTCTGATGTGAACAATGAAATTAAAAAAGAGTATGATGAACTGACGAAAGAATTTCAATTGAAATCGCGCGAGGTCTATGAAGCCTATGTTAATGTTATAGGTGAAAATATAATCAAAAACCCCAAGAAATTTTTGAATTTGTCAACATTAAGCGCAAAGCTCACAGCTATCCTAAGCAAATGACATACAAGGACTCCAGATCCACTCTCCCTGAAGAAATCGTCAATTATTTTGCAGACCATTTTCAAACAGTTTATTGACAAACGATTCATCTCATTTTTCACCACTTGACAAAGACCGTACTTCAAGAAATTTCAGTTTCAGAAGGTGAAATTTTCAACCCAATCGAAACTCTTGATGTGAATCATGGACCTGGCCCTGATTTACTTCCACCATATTTTTTTATTTCAATGCAGAGAACAATTAATTTTACCTCTTCATATTATTTTTAACAAATCGCTATTCCCATCCATAAAAACAAAACTAGAGGGGATGTTCAAAATTATAGAGGGATGGCTATATGTTACTATCCGCTGCCCCAAAAATTATTTGAAAATTTGTCTATTCCAAAATATGTCCCATCATAGAGCAACGTCTCAATGACCAACAGTATGGCTTCAGAAAAAATCGATCCACAACCACCAACCTAACAGTTATGGTCTCTACCATTCTTTGTGCAATGGAAAAGGGATATCAAGTTAATGCGATTTATACTGACTTTAGTAAAGCCTTCGATCGTGTATGCAATTTCGTCTTATAAATTGCGTAAATTTGGAATCACTGGATCTTTGCTTCATTGGCTGGACTCGTATCTTAAAAACCGTTAAATTTCAGGGATATGTGTCCTATAAAATGCATGTATAATCCGGTGTACCTTAAGGCAGTCACCTCGGATCACTTCTCTTCCAACATTTTTATATCGGACGTTTCTGAAGTGTTATCCGATATACCATACTTATTTTACGCGGATGGTTCTCAAATTATATCATGTGGTAACATTCTAAAATGATTCGTTGTTCCTACAAGACAACATAAATACTCTGTTAGAGTGGCCCAACAAAAATCACCTATATCTAAATTTGAAAAAATGTCATGTGATAAGTTTTTCCTGGAAAAGTACAGTTTTATTGTTTCATTATCACCTCAACAATGCAAAGCTTTCAAGAGTGTACAGTGTAGTAGGTCTTGCGGTCCACTTGGATAAGAAACTGCGCTTTAATTTGCATTACGATGAGGTTCTCTGAAAAGCCAATAAACTTCTAGGTTTCATCAAATGACGGGCAAAAGAATTTGAAAACTTGTGGCTAACGAAAACCCTATACGCATCATTAGTTCGCCCCATTCTCGAATACGCTTGTATCGTTTGGAATCCGGTCTTTTACGTTCATTCAGAATGGTTCGAGTCAGTTCAGAAACAATTTTTACTGTTTGCTTTGAGATCACTCTATGATCCAAAAAATTTTCATAAATTGCCGTCATATAATAATCGGCTGTCTTTATTTAATATGACATCACTTGCCTCCCGTAGGACCATATTGTGCTCTTGCTTTGCATTTGATGTCCTTAGAGGAACCGTTAAAGTCCAATATTTAAACAACAAAATAATATCGAATCTGCCCATAAGATTTACGAGATATTTACGTTTCTTGAGAGAAAGTAATCATCTTACTGTCTATGGTGATAATGAGCCAGTAAATAGGTGTGTCAAAATTTTTAACAGTCTGAGCCATCTCTACTCCCCAACCATCTCTAGGTCCCAATTTAAATCCAATTTATCCAAGTCCCTCAGTCCTTAATCCTAGTATTGTAATAGCGAATAAATATCTATCTTATCAAATATGTGTGAATAATGTGATATATATATATATAGGTATGTAGATTGTAAAATTAATTGTAAAATAAATTGCAAACCTTGTTTGGTAAGTAAATAAATAAAATTGAAGTGACCAACCCCGTAGCGATATTCAATAAGAAGGTAAATGAGGTGATTCAGATAAACTTGCACCATAGCAGAGCGGCAACAGCCAATCTGCTATAATGTTTTGTAGACGGGAGCACCGAAATAGCACTGATCCAGGAATCTTACCAACATAATGGAAAGGTGACAGGGTTCAGTGCTGTATTCGCCTCAAGCGAGGTAAGTAATAGTAATGTCGGAAGAAAATTAAGTTAATCTTTCTACCGAAATTCAAAACGAGCGATCTTATAATGGTAATGCGCGGAGGAGGAAAGAGCGGCCAAATATTTATGGCCACAGTTTTTCTGCCTTTATGAACATCTAGAAATACTGACCACCGAGTTTCGCGTACTAGCGGAATACATACGGCGGAAGTGGGCTTTCATTGGATGCAATGCAAACGTACATCCTGAATTATAAGGCAGCACCAATCTCAATAAAAGAGGCGAGCAGCTGATTGATTTTCTATCATCTACAAAATCAATCGAAGGTATAGGGTTTTCCATTAGGGACATAACAATTTCGTATCTTTATATGAACGCATCCTTAAATTTTTTTAATAAACCGTCAATGCCAAAACGTTAGTTACAGTCAACATTTTTATCATGGCAAAGTTCACGAACCAGCAATGTTTGGAAATTATTAAAAATTCCTACCGAAATTCTGAGTCGGTGGTCGCAACTTTAAGAGCGCTTACTCCGATGAAGCGATGAAGCTCATTTCTGGCTCAATGGCTTTGTTAATAAGCAAAACATGCGTTATTTGTTAGCAACAAACCCACATGTGTTTCTTGAGATACCGTTGCATCCGCAAAAAATTACTATTTGCTGCGGTTTTCATGCCGGAGGTGTGACTGGGCCGTATTTTTTCATGGATGAAAACGACCGTCAATGGAGAGCCCTATCGTGTTATGTTGGAAGATTATTTGTGGCCAGAATTGGATAAACTTGACATCAACGATATGTGGTTTGAACAAGACGGTGCCTCTAGCCACACAGTACGCCTCACAATCGATTTGTGGAAAGGCCAATCCGATGAACGTGTTATCTCGAGAAATGGTCCGGTCGAATGGCCGCCTCGTTCATGCGATCTAATGCCATTCGATTTCTTTTTATGGCAACTTCAGACGAACTCAAAGACAACATCCAATGCGAAACTGCCAACGTTCCTGTCGAAATGTGTGCCAGAGTGGTGGAAAATTGGGTTCAAAGAATCGACCGCTGTAAACGGACTCGTGGTGATCATATGACCGAAGTCGAGTTTCATTCATAAAATGTAATGCTTACACCACACCCACAATAAATTTGAAGTCAATGTCTTAAATATTTCTGTATATTATTAATAGACAAAATTGTTATGTCCTTAATGGAAAACCTTATATCCGATCATGCTAATGAAAGCGGACATTACGATAATACGGATACTGGTAAAAATATACAGAACCTTTATCAAAGGGATGGATTCTGAAGAAGAGGAAAAAATTAAAAATACTTTTATACCAAAGCCGGCAAATGCCAAGGACTACAGACTTATCAGCTTATCGGTTTTCATGGTGAAAAACTCGGAGCACCGTGTGTACTCGTATATCTGTTGTGTCCCAACCAGCACTTGTACCTACCAGAGCGTTCAACTGAGGCTGTACTACATGAAGTAGTGAGCAGGATAGAGAGAGAACTTGCTATCAAAGAATACACCCTGGCGGCCTTCGTTGCCATCGAAGGAGCCTTCAATAATGTCAAAACAGGGAGTATAGTAGCAACCATCCAAAGACATGAAGTTGGACTATATTTGACCTAATACCCGGCGGAACTTTTAACAAAAAGAGAGATCATACTCGAAGACAACCGTGGATGCGCCACAGAATGGCAACATACTATTCACTAAGCAGTTAAATATCTCGACAGAAGGGGTTCAGACTGATTGCGTACGTCGACAATATCGTGATACTTAATGGTGGAAAAATCTCGAAGATAGTCTGTCCGGATGTAAGGCGCGATCTCCCTATTACATAAATGCGCGAAGACAAATGGACTGAATATCTACGCCGACAAAACGGAGCTTATGCTATGCACGAAGCTCCGAAAACCACCTACAGTAGAAAATAAACCAAACAAGTTAGATGAACAAGGTAAAATATTTAGGACGAAGGCTGGACAACAAACCAACGTGGACTCCTCACATAAGAGGAGTCAGAAAGAGAGCGACGCAATATTGTAGAACTTTCAAAGCTGAAGCTAACTGAGAGGAAGTAAAGCTAACGTGTATACGCATTTTATATTGGCTGCGTTCGGTTGTGTTTGGTTGTTTCGCCATCTAGACATGACATCTGTAGTGACAGACGGCAAGACTCAAGCGGTCATTTTTTGAGGTCGGTTGAAAAAGAGACCGTCGAGCGAAAGGGACGCATACCCACGTATGTAATAATAAAGAATTAATCGCGTCATCCGCCGTTCTTAATTGTTTAAAATCCGAGTATGTAGCGAAATCGCGCCCCCTAAAGCTTCAGAAGTGGGTTCCAGCCGTTATTTTATTAGTGTATTACCGATTTTACGAGTTTTTCTTCTTTCTACGCAACGTAGATTTTCCAATCGGCGCGACTGTCGCTCAATTGTAAATTTTACTAAGCAATGCGGGGCATGCACCAAATCCACCTGATGTCTAGCGAAATGATGACCAACTTGATGTCCGACGACCTGATGGCGATGCCGATCGACGAGCAGATTGTGACGACCGAAATGGGGCTCCAAGCTTGCAATAGAAAATCGAACAATTGCGTTTGCAATGTGAGTTATTGTTGCTACAACGTGAAATCAATGATTTGCAGAATCCACAAATCGTACGCACAGCAGTAGAACATCGTGGGCAAGTCTCACTATTCGAAAATCGTGAAATCGATTGCTGATTTTTCAGGCGATGGCAAATACGATGTGGACAAACATATTCGCGATTTCAATCAATTGGCGGACGCTCACCAATGCAGCGAGCAAACGAAATTTTTGCTATTGCGTCAGAAATTAGATGAAACAGCTAAACTGTGGTTGCAATTAACTGATGTGAACGACTTTGTTGCATTGTGTGCTGCGATGCGAGCTGAATTTAAAAGACTGTGTAATCCATTGCCGGATGAAGTCCATTGCCGGATGAACAAACGCGCTCGCAAAAGTGATGAATCCCTCAAACGATAACCGCTGGAATTCCAAATGATCGCGATAATCCATGATAATCCATGCATTTATTCGTGGTTTGCGGGATACATCGATGGACGCCACAATGCTGTACGCTACTAATACAGTGGATGAATTGAAAGGTTTGCTGGACAAATACGAGCAGGTGCGTGCCATCACCGTTCCCACAACTAGCGGTGTGAAGCCATAGGGTCCGAAGCCGTTCGTACCTAAAACCGAAGCCAAGCCAGCCGCCGTTAAGCCAGCCGATTTGAAGGATGTGCGATGCTTTAATTGCCAGAAATTTGGCCCTTATAAAAGCAGCTGTACGGGGCCAGTTCGAGCGGCCGGCGTGTGTTTCAAATGTCAGTCCGCCACACATCGTTATGCTGATTGCCCGAAGCGAATTCCAGTTGATGTCGGTGCTGTCAGTGGCATGAGCCCAGAAGAAATCCAGCGGTTGGAAGAAACCATTACAGCGAATGTCATCGAGGCTTTTGGTGCAATGAACATGGTGAGTGTTGCTTTTCCTTCATTTTTAAGTGAGTGCAATGAATTCAAGGAATGTTTCTCTCTTTTTGATACTGGCAGCGCGATAACGTGGATCCGTAGTTCGCAAGTGCCAAAAAAATATTCAGATGCCCCAATGGAAACGGAATATCGCGGAATTGGAAACCAAAACATCAAAATGTATGAAAAACTCATTTGTTTAGTTAAGTTTCGAAACAATGTCAAACCAGTTACTTTCAATGTTGTACCGGATGGCGAAAAGTCATTATCGCTGATTCTACGCCGCGATTTTCTGGAGGCATTTAATATCAAGTTAACGCAAAACAAGAAGGCACCATTAAACAAGTTTGTAAAAGATAACTTCAATAAAAATTTAAATGAACTAATTGAAAATAACATTCCTTGTGTTCGTCCACTTGAAAATGAAATTGATTGTAATGTAGCTAGTGATACCCAGACTGGTGGCCAAACTGATGTACCCCTGATTGTTAATATTACTGAGAGCTCTGATGCAATTGATGTCGATTGTGCAGGTCGGAGTTCTGGGCTTGATAGGTCCGACTTGTGTATTGATGATGACGCGTGTACGGTTGTTCCTGCCGGCGACGATAGAGACATGTTGCAATGTCTTAGGACAGTGAACAGGCAACTCTTCTCGACCGAATCCGACGATTTATTGGCTTATGAAAGGTGGTTTAAAATGAATCAGGCATTGAAAACTAAACAAATTGATGAATTAATGTTCGTAGTTGAAGACAATTATTTAAAACCGATTGATTTGAAGTCCCAACCCCATGATTATGAGATGAAAATTCAGTTGAGTACTGAGACAGCGGTATATTGTTCTCCGTGTCCATTGTCCTTTGCCGATCGTGTCATCGTGCGCGAAAAGATAAATGAATTGCTTAAGAAGGGTGTTATTTGACCAAGCCGATCGCCATACGCGTATGCAATCGTCCTGGTTAAAAAAAGGACGATACGAAGCGAATGTGTGGTGATTAACGGCCGTTAAATAATTTGACTCATCGCGATCATTTTCCTTTGCCGTTGATCGACGACTGCATGGCATATTTAGATGGAAAAAAATATTTTTCTGTTTTCGATCTGGATCAGAGCTTTCACCATGCACCCCGATTCTGTAAAATACACCATGTTCGACACACCTGACGGCCATTATGAATATTTAAAACGCTCCGGCTAATTTTATGCGATTTACCACTGATGTTTTCCGTGATATGCTCGATGCAAATAAGATTGAGATCTACATTGATGATATTATTTTGGCAAGTAATTATTTCGAATACCATAAGAAATTGATAGCAAACGTGTTACGACGAATGGCTGAAAAAATCGAAAATCGATGTTTCCGGCATACAGAGAGGTTGATTGTCTTGGTTATAAGGTGACTGAAACTGGTGTACGACCAAGCCATGCGCATATTACTGCTATTGAGAAATATCCTATGCCAACTAATGTAGATGAACTACACTCATGTTTGGGATGGTTTTCATATTTTGGCCGATTTGTACCGTCATATTCACCCATCGAAAAGCCCATGCAAAATCTATTGAAGAACGCTAACTTTGATTTTGATGAGAAATGTGTGAATGCCTTTTGCCGGTTGAAACAACTTTTGATTTCGACACCTGTGTTGGCCATTTACAACCCCTCTCGCGAAACCGAATTACACACTGATGCCAGCAGTGCTGGTTTTGGCGCTGTGCTGATGCAAAAGCAAAGTAACGGCAAATTTCACCCGGTCGCATATTTTTCAAGGATGGCGTTACAGGAGTATGATTATACCATAATCCACCATAAGGGCGTTTCAATGCCACATGTTGACGCATTTAGTCGGTGCAGTACCGTTGCTGCTGCCGATGCCCAAGAATTGGATTTTCAAATTCAATTGAATCAAAATCGAGACGAAAAGATTGATGTACTGATGAAAAAGCTGATGAATGAAAATGTGAATGGGTACGAATTGCTCGATGGAATAGTGTTTTGACGTGATGACGGGGATCGACCGCAGTTGTATGTACCAGAAGAGATGGAAAATAATATCATACGCTTGATTCATGAAAAAATTGCTCATCTGGCCGCTGATAAAAGCTGCGAACAGATCAAAATAAATTATTGGTTTCCAAATATGCGTGAAAAGGTCGAGCAATTCATTCGGAATTCACGGGGATCGACAGCAGTTGTATGTACCAGCAGAGATAGAAAATAATATCATACGCCTGATTCATGAAAAAATTGGTCATCTGGCCACTGATAAAATCTGCGAACAGATCAAGAAAAATTATTGATTTCCAAATATGCGTGAAAAGGTCGAGCAATTCATTCGGAATGCTTACCGTGTATCATTTATGCATCGCCGAAGGGTGACAGTGAATGCTATGTCTATAACATCCCGAAGGGGGTTTTGCCGTTCGATATCATTCATATTCATCACTTCGGACCACTGCCAGCGATCAAGCCTAAAAAGAAATATATGTTGGTTGTTGTTGATGCGTTTACCAAATTCGTCCGGTTATATGCCGTGAACTCGACGGGCACACGGGAGGTATGCAATGCTTTGAACGAATATTTCGATTACTATGCGCGCCCACGACGCATTGTTTCTGATCGCGGCACTGCTTTCACATCCGGTGAATTTACTGATTTTCTGAACAACCGAAATATCGTCCATGTAAAGGTGGCTGTTGCCTCGCCACAGGCCAATAGTCAGTTTGAACGTGGGAATCGGGTATTAAAGGGTGTTTTGGACAAACTAACTCAACCCATCGAACATGGCAATTGGGTGCAGATGCTTTCGCATGTTCAATATGCCATTTACAACACTGAGCATCGATCGATTAAGCAGCTCCGAGTAAATTTTTATTCGGCGTCGACCAACGTTTGGGGACGAATTGACTGAGACTTTGAGAAGTTTGCCGTCAAAAATGCCGTTGGCTTGCAACGGATTCGCACTGACGCTGGAGAAGCTATAGCCCAGTCTCAAGGCAAAGCAAAGACGTTTGAAGATGGTGATTATATTGTTGTGCGTCACGTCGACACGACGGCCGGATGTAACAAAAAGCTCTTGCCAAATTTTCGGGGCCCATATGCGATAAGGAAAAAGCAGCCTCATGACCGATACGTTGTTACCGATATTGAGAACTGTCAAATTACTCAAATGCCCTACAATGGCATTGTTGAAGGATAGCGCTGGCTTCAAGGGGAAAGCAACACAGTAGAGTAAAATGATTTATTTATGCCGTGTGTCCAATATATTATTTGATTTTTATAGGCAAAAACGTAAAATTCATAAATTGTATTATTAACAAAGTTGATCGAATTTTGACTTCTGAGGTATTTGTTGACCGTGTACCTCGAAAGACTTACTTCCACGATTTTTTCAGATTAAGGATGTTCAATTGTGAGGAGCTGAACACAATATTTTCGTACATTACACCTCCCCTGCACCCCTCGAAGCAAAATCTGTCAGTCTAAGGCCTGTTTTGCAAAGTGCTCACCAATACCTTTCATTTGATATCCATATGGGCTACCTTTGGTGAAATTTTTCTTCAGGGGCCACTCCCCTATATGGGGAGGCCCCCTTAAAAAGCCTATAACAATTTTCTGTAGTGAAACTTTGAATAGGGCGGGGTTAATTATTTTACAAAACCCTAAAAAAATTAATGCCTCTTAACACACGTCGTAGCGGATTTTAACAAATTTTTAATGGCAATTTATCCGCAAAATTTTTATACTTCTATTGTTTTGCTGGTGGTGGTTAAAAGAATGCTTGGAATTTTCGAAACCCCAGATTTTTGTGCTCTGTATCCTTTGATTTAATAAAATCGAGAGTCAAAAGCTATTAGTTACTTCATACGAGTACTTCAATTTCTTAGCTTAAATAATTTAAAGAGTATTTATGAACCTACCGGGTTAATATCTTCATCTGGCTTAAGCGGATCTTCCTCTGGTTGTGCAGGTTCAATGACGCTTTCTTTTGTTTTCCCTGCTGCATGATCTATGGAGCTCTGAGAGTCGCTTTGCCAATCCATTCGTTCAGCCGATTCTTTAACTTTCGGATCAACCTCCTTTTCTTCCACGAACCCACCATGCAAACTTGTGCTGTCTTCTGATTCTAATTTAACCTCCGCATCACCACTTTCTACTACACCGGATGGGAAAGAGTCATTTAGTACCATAACGACCCCACCCTCAGGTTGACCTTCTAATTGCGAAATAATTTCATCCCGTTGTTCCGGTGTCAAATCCATTATTTGACCATCTGCATTAACGAATTTGGGCTCTTGGACAGTTTTCACTGCTGGTACGCTAATAAATTCAGATTCTTCGAGGTATTGAATTTCTTGACTATCAGACGAATCAATCAAGCCAAGACTAGCGGCGATTCCTGTTGCAACTGTGCTCAGTGATTCTGTTCCTAACTTAGTTGCTGCAGTTTCAATGGGTGCCTGGGGTGATATTGTTATATTTGAGAGGATTTTGATTCCTTTGTCCGTCGCTTGATCTCCACTGTAGTATGCTGTATCTTCCTCATCCGAGTAGTCGATTAACCCATCCTTTTGTGCTTGTGCCTTGTGTTGGGTGTTCATATGATTGTAGAGCTCGTCTTCGTCCTTGAACAAAGCGTCACAATACATGCAATGCTGTTGATAAATAACCTTGTCTGGATGATCGTCTTTGAGATGTTGCTCAAGTCCAGCTTTGTCCAAACAAATTGAGGGGCAGTAAGGGCATTGTGGGAAATCATATCCTGGAGGAGGGGCGATGCTGTGTTGCACTTTAATATGATGATAGAGTTCAATATCGTTGCCCGATCGCCATCCACAATGTTCACAAAGACGCGGATCGACCTTTTCTTTGTGGGTGTTGATTAGATGGCGCCGAAAACCACGATATGACGGGATGCTAATCGGACGACCGTTAACTCCACATCGCAGACAAAGCCACGGACCTGGTGAAAGATATTAAATAAATAAAATTTATAGAGGTTTTAAATAAAATTAGATTAAGCATTGATTTTCCCAAAGCTAACAAAAGAAATAGAACGAGCAAAAGATAATCCAACATAATTACTTTTTTCTTATCTTCTTCTTTTTCATTCTACTTCGCATCATGCAATATTCTTCGCACTAACCTGTCGTGTTTTCAGCGCCCAATGCGATGAGAGCATGCATTGTTTTACTATCGATACGACGCGGAGCAGGATTTGTTGTTACAGGGACTTTCTGTGTTTGAATTGCTGTAGACGTTGCAACAGCCTGGGTCGCCGGTGGATGTACAACTTGTTGGGGAGGACGCGGCGCTATAGTTTGCACGGCCACTGGCGTTTGTGTGGGCGCTGGCCTTGGCGGTTGAATGATTTGTTTTGGTGGAGGCGGTGGTGGTGCTGGCTGCGTGGCGACAGTTCTAACTATCGGCCTTTGCTGTGTTTGAGTTTGAATGCTGGTCGGCCGTTCTGGTTCGGGCTCTTGCTTGATAATTATACTCTGTGGTTGATTGGGTGATGTCGATTTGGCCATTATTTTCAGTTTGATATTCTTGTTGTTCTTAACAAGGTGCGGGTACTTTTTCAACACTTCACTTATAATCTTCGCATGATTTACATTAGAACCAACTGTATCTTTAACCACAATAGTTGGTTTTTGGTCTTTTTCTTGCTTAATCACCACAGCGGATGGACCTGGCTTCCTCATTGTTTTCTGAACGTGAGCGGGTGGTACATAGTCCTCATCATCATCATCATTGTGAAATTCATCATCAAGCACGTCATCGTATTCATTGTCTTCGTCATACTCAGCCGTTATCTGTTTTCGCATACGTTGTTGCTCCGCATATTCCTTGACATCCTGTATGTTTGGCTTTTTCTCCGGAGGTGACTCAAATGAAGAAATGGACGATGTGGGTCGTTTATTGCCCGTGTAGCTCTTGCGAAGCTGTTCAAAGGTTGAACTTGTATCGTGAGCCGGTATCAGATTATCATAATCTTCAATATCATCTTTAGAGGCTTGGTTGGCTGTTATGAGTGGTTTGCTTTCGTAAGAAATAGAATCAAACTGTTCAAAGGAATCTGGCGGTAAAGTAATTTCGTCATTGCATTCGAAACGGGAAGGACCTTTCATTGGCGTCTTGTTATGCGCATATTTTACAACCAGTGATGATGGTTCTGCTACACCAGGGTTGTAGTAAGAGGTTGAAGGTGCTACAGGTTTTATTTGAAGAGTCCGCAACTGATGAGCGCTAACGGGAACTGTTCTATGTTGTTCATTATAACTTATGGTTGGCTGGGCAGCATATGTCCTGTCAACTCGAATTTGCGTTGCAGGTGCAGGTGCAGCCCTTCGGCTGGGAAAGGATTTCGGTACGCGTCGAATTTGCTGTAATTAGAAATTAATGTATTTTCCGACACATAATTATAGCTACTATACAAACTTACTTGTGCACGGGAGGTGTCTACAGTGCGTTTATGAGCTTCCAATAGTTTCAAAAGCACCGTCATATTCATATCGCGGGCAGTTTTTAGCAAACGCCCGTACATGTCAATCTCAAATTCCAATGTACCAGTGTACATAAAGTTTACGATTGGAACAATAACATCGGCTTGAAGTCCATGCGGCATTATTAAAATATCGTCGATGACTTCACATGTTTGCTCCAATACGTTGAAATAATCGGTACATGCACTTAAAACTAGCCGGTGTACCTTCAATTGCGAGTTATCATTAAATTGTAAAGTAAGATCGCAATAATCTGTTTTGTTGAAGAAGTTTTGGAGTTTCTGAAGGAAGAAAACTCCCCAATTGTCAACTTTAACTGATTTCACTTCTCTCATCTTGACAGTTTAGCTTAAAATTAGGTCACCTGGAAGAAAGTTTAAGAAGAAGAAAGTTTAATCTTTGGATATTATCTATTACATAAAAGTCTATTTAATCACAGTAAGATTTATCAGAAAGTAGAGAAATTATAATCATAATTTGGAAAGGGGAGCAGTTCAGGTCCGCATGGAGATGACTATTTCAGGTGATGGTGAAAAATCCTAAAACAGTTTCTAATTCACAGACCGGGAAATTTTAAGCTGTGTCTCTCCCATCGGGATTTGGTGACTGATATTAAGGTATTTTCTGCGCTGATTACTAATATGTCATCACTTTCTAAACATCGCTGTTTTTTAAAAAAAAAAAAAAAATCAGAAAAATCGCAAAAACCCACACGACACATTAGGTATATGTACATATATACATAAATAATCGTCAATATTTGTTATATCTTTTTTCGCCTAAGCTCCGACATTGACATTTCCGCTTAAAAGCTTGGTTTGGATCATCCCGTGTCGGCAATCAACAATAGTCTGCTCCTTCTTCTTCCCAGTGCTACAGCCCCTCTCGGGCCCTCGTTTCCTGCAACAAACGCCTCCAACTGTCTCCAATTTGGAAATCCAAGCAGTGAAGAACTGTCTTCGTCGACCGAGTCAGACCAGCGTTTCCTTGGTTTCCCCACTGGTTTCCGCCCTTCAGTTTTTCCCAACTAATACCTTTTTGGGTATCCGCTGTTCGTGCATAGTAGGATTCATGTGGCCAGCCCATTGCAGCTTCCGCAGTCTTACAATCGTTGAGACCTTCGGCTTGGGAAAAATTTCATACAGCTCATAGTTGTATCGAATTCGCCATTGGTGCACGTCTAGCTTCCCTCCGATTATTCGCCTCAGGACACGTCTCTCGAAGGCGTTCAATGTTTGCGGAAATTTTTGGTAGGGTCCACGTTTCACACCCATAACATAGCACAGGTCTTTTCACAGGTTTGTATACGTGCAGCTTTGTTTTCCTGTGTATGCAGCTGGTCTTCAAGATCGTCAAAGCTGAAGCGAGCGTTTTTCGTTTCTTTCATTACCGGTTCTCGTTATTTTGGCGCCTAAATACACAAATTCGAACCCCTTTTTTGATACTGTGTTTACCGAGTGCGATATTTTGGGTATTTGAGGTATTTTCTCTCGACTGCGTCATGAGCTTTGTTGTATACTCATTGATTTGTAGCTCTACTACAAAACGTGACAAAATATTGATGTCGTCCGCATAGGCTACCAGTTGTTTAATAACGTACCTCTTGTATCGACAGATAGCTTTTTTATGACGTATTCCAGAGCCAAATTGACTAGCAATGGGTCCCCAGCCCATCTCCCTTCTTAGTCCGATATTTGTGTCAAAGTCATCGGTGAGTTGGTTATTGATGCGGACTTGGGAGTTTGTCACCGTCATTGTAATTTTGATAAGACGGAAAAAATTTGGCTGGGATACAAAAGCAAAAAATAAGTTGGTACAGTACGTTACGATCAGTACTGTCGTATGATTGCTTAAAGTCAACGAAAATTTGGTATACGTCAATGTTGAATTTTTCAAGTACCTGTAAACAATGGGTCTATCACTGATTTACCTGCTCTAAAGCCACCTTGAAACTCCCCAATAATACTGTTGGCGTATCATCTGATTTTATTTTCTAAGATCTTTGAAAATATTTTCTACGCCGTGCAAAGTAGTGATATGCCTCTATATTTTTCGCACTGTAGCTGGTCACCTTTTTGTGGATAGGGAATATAATTGATTCGTTCGGCATATGTTCTTTTTGCCAAATGTGTTGGACGACTTTATGGATGGCTCCACTGGAATCTCATCGATTTCCTGCGCTTTATTATCCTTTTGGGTCTTGATGGTGCGGCCAATGGAAGCTTTCCGGGAATATATATAGGCTCCGGTGTTCTGGAGCTTTGCGAAAGATCAAGGAGGTTCTTGAAATATGATGACCATCTTTCCTTAACCCTGTTTTCATCAGCGATGATGTTGCCGATATTATCACGTTAGAGCGTTGTCTTGGGCTGATAACCTCGTTTCAGGCTTTTCACTACTTTGTATGCTTGTTTTGTGTTGTTGCTCGCTAGACTTACATGGATACTACTCAATTTGTCGTCATAGTATTTTCTCTTCATAATTCTAATTATCTTATTCGCTACGCTTTTGAGATTTTCATAAAGTGCTCTCTACGTTCTGTACCTATGTATAGATGGCCTTCTAGGCATCAACACATTATCTCAGTAAGGCGCTAAAGTTGATTTGAGTAAGAACGTGCTCATAATCTATAACGCCACAATTCCATTCAATGCTAAACCAAACTACATGTCCGAAAGGTATATCATACCATCTCGTTCAAAATGCATCACAAAATAGCCTGTAGATGCACAACGTGGAGACACATTCTTATAAAACCCATCCAAATTACCTCAGATTTATTCATCTCTGAAGGCATTTACACAGCTATACTCTACCGTGGAAGTAAGGAATATATCTGGAAATGAGAATATTCTCTTTGTTGAACAACCCTTAATGGTAAAGGGTGGTCCAACCATAATGCATAAGGTAATTGTGAGTCACACCTTAACGTCAAGTTTTTCGCTCAACTTAATTTGACATTTCTTTTTTTCAGTGTTTGACAAATTCAACCATGGAGAGGTACACAATTGAGCAGCGCGTTAAGGTTGTTGAAACCTTTTACGAAAATGGGCGTGCAAATCAAAATGCATTTCGTGCACTTCGTGGTAATCGACCAAATGTGTCCACAATCGGGAGAATTGTGCGCAAATTTTAGCAAACCGGGTCTGTAGGAAATATGAAATCACCTGTGCATGCTCGCCTAGTCCGTTCTGCGGAAAACATTGCTGTTTTTCGCGATAGTGTGGCAGAAGAGCCGTCAACCTCGACTCGTCGTCGTGCCAAACAATTGAACATCTCACGAACATCACTAATGCGAATTTTGAATAAAGATTTTAATTTACACGCTTACAAGGTTCAATTGACTCAAGAGCTGAAGCGTCTGTCATACGCCGAATGGTTGGTTGAACAGACCGAAGGGAATGGTGACTTTACAAAGAAAATCATCATCAGCGACGAGGGACACTTTCACCACAGTGGACTCGTTAACAAGCAGAATTGCCGCATTTGGGCAAATGAGAATCCATGAGCGATTGTTGAATAGCCAATGCATCCACAAAGAGTGACTGTTTGTTGTGGTTTATGGGCTGGCGGTGTCATCGTGCCGTACTTCTTCGAAAATGAGGACGGCCAAGCAGTAACCGTGAATGGTGTTAGCTATTGCGAAATGATAACGGACTTCTTGTGGCCAGAAATTGAGGTTGCGGACCTGGACGATATGTGGTTCTAACAGGATGGTGCTACTTGCCACACAGCCAACGAAACAATGGCTCTTTTTCGCGAGAAATTCAATGGCTGTGTTATCTCACGTTGTGGCGATGTTAATTGGCCGCCACGATCATATGCTTTGACACCGTTTGACTCCTTTTTCTGGGGATATTTAAAAGAAAAAGTGTACGTCAATAAGCCAAAAACAATTCAAGAGCTAAAGGATGAGATAATTCAGCACATTTACGATATTGAACCTCAATTATGTCTCAGTCATTGAAAATATGAACCATCGGATAGAAGTATGCCACCGTAGCCGTGGCGAGTATTTGGACGATATTTTGTTTCATACAAAATCGTCATAGATCCTTCTATTATAATAAAAAAATATTAACATAATTCTGTGTGTGTCTCTTTTTCTAGACATTATGTTTTTGGTTGTATTCTTGAACATATTGCTGTGGCTTTTAAATTTCTTAAACCTTCTAACAAATCCTTGTATTATTTCCATATTTAATAACCTTTGGGACCATTCTCTCGAAAGTCAGTTGATTTTAATTCTATAAAAACAGTATATTTGACCGTGTTTAAAATTCCTGTTGTTTCGTACCTTCTAACAGTAGTTACCATTTTCAGAAGGTGAAGATTTTTTCCTGACAACATAAATTCTTTTATATGATTTGCATTTCAAGCTTGAACAGGAAATACATCATTTTGGGGTACAGAACACGCTCGCTAATCGGACACGTCCAGTAATTGGACGTTTGGTAGTTTCGCCCGACGTGGTTGCTCGATTCTGTAATCCGGCGTTTTTTCCGAAACGCTTTTGCTAATCGGATGTTTCCTCTCACCACTTGGGTTGCTGTTAAAATAGTCGAACGGGTTTCTCACATCTGGCTCTTTAATCGGATAACCACGGGGTGGTAAACACATGCAGAGCCGCTTCACTTGTCCTGGCGATGTCACATCAGCCTACCAAAACACTCATTATACGCTTAACTTTCGAAGTCTTAGATTGTTCTTGGCTGTCTATTTTTAAAGAAGAACGAAACGTTTGTTTTGTTTAAGACCAAAAACTGCAAATTTTTTTTTTGCAAAATAAACGTTTCAACTTACGTTCAATGCTTTGCATTCCTGATACGGTTACTGACTTTGTCACTTCAATCTTAAGAAGCAAATCCTTTCAAAAAACAATTCACCTGAGTCGTTTTCAAACTCTTTATTTGCCTACGAGGGTCATTTGAAAGTTTCCGTCCTTTTAAAGAAAAACACATAACTCAAGCCAAACAAAAATTTATTTCTCGACAAAATCTCCACGCAAGTGAACACATTTGGTAAAACGCTTTTCCCAACCTTTCAGGCCAGCAGAAAACAATTTCTTTAGGTAAGCCTGAAAAAGGCAGGTTTACAGCCTCTTCAATCTCGGTATTTGACCCATATTTTTTCCCACCCAAAAATTTTTTCAAGTTCGGGAACAAAAAAGTCACTCGGAGCTAGGTCTGGTGAGTGTTGAAGCCATTCGTACTTCAATTTGTCCAATTTCGCCATTGCGACCGTGCATGTGTGGACTCGCGCGTTGTCTTGATGAAACAAAACCATTTTCCTCGCCAAGTGTGGCCGCTTCTTCTTGAGTTTCGTCTTCAATTGGTCCAGCAACGCAGCCTAATAGGGTTCGTTAATGGTTTTACCTTTTTGAAAGTAATCCACCATAATTACTACACGGCTATCCCAAAAAACGGTCGCCATCACTTTTACGGTAGGAAGAACGACCTTCACCTTTTTCGGAGCTGGTTCCCTCACCACAATCCACTGCATTGACTGTTGTTTAGTCTCCGGAGTATGGTGATGGGCCCAGGTTTCGTCGAAAGTAATTAATCGGCGCAAAAACTCGGTAGGATTCTTTTGGAACAGCTGAAGAGTCTCGCGCGACATGTCCATACGTACGCGCTTTTGGTCGATCGTCAACAAACGCGGCACCCATCGCATGGATAATTTTCTCATGCATAAATCTTTCTGAAAAATCGTATGCACCCGTTCCGTTTATATCACACAAGCCACACCAATTTGTGCACTAAACTCACTGTCATCGTCAAAAATCCTTGTGCGACCGGGTTTGAACTCAGCCACCCAATGTTTCACGGTTGTAAATAAGGGCGCCGATTCACCATACACGGATTCTAACTCTTCTTACAATTCCCGGATTCTAACTCTTCTTACAATTCTCCCCTTTCAAATTGAGGTACTTTATCACCGCGCGATACTCGATTTTTCCATTGTTCTTAACAAACGCCACCTGACAACTTTGGAAGGGTACCATGTGTTTCGTACTAATCGGAATGACTTGAAATATTTATAGCATACATATATATACAGACCATATATTGGTTGGCAAGATAACTTGAATGTACAATGGCTTTTTGCCGGTAAGGCCAGAAACTTTTCAAATGACCCGCGTATTTATCGTCTAAAAACCAATGTGCTTAAATTTTCTCCTCGTTTTTATTTGTAATATAAAAAAAGATCAATAATGGCGATTTTTTAAAACAAGGCTTTTAAGTAAACTTCCAGTAATCAGATGTTTCCAGTAATCGGCCCCAAGGTGTCCGATTCCCAGGAGAGGAGGACAATGCCTGTCACACATTTTTTGCGTGTACAAAATGGGTCAGGCTGCGAAGGGGCCTCTACAGGGAGACGGGAGAGCTCACCCCGCATAATATAGTTGCGGTGATGCTCGAATCGGTTGACAAATGGAACCAGGTGGCACATTATGCTTGGGCAGTCCTAAAATAGAAACGGGACTCACAGCAGCCGGGGGCGTTGGGGCTAGGGGATTGCTTTTCTGGCATTTCCTTTTCCCCGCACCCCTCCCGCCAGGAAAGGGATCCCCCAGCTTGAAGGCGCCTCACGGCGTAACAAAACAAGACCTGGCCCGAAGTAATGTGTAAACGGTTCCAGGCTGGGTTCTCAGGTTGACAGGGGAGGTGTTTAGTGGGTAGTCCAGTCACCTTCTTGTGAGCATGGGAGTCCCACACTCTGTGCGTAAATGACATTCACCTTCCAAATAAAAAAAACTGGCGATTAACGAGCGTGTACTGTATTTGTATTTCAATAGCGTCGAAAAGAAGAATCTATAGTTTTCATTGATGAAATTAAAAATGAATTCTAGCAACAAAAATATGATGTTTCCCAGGGTATTTTGCGGGTATCTACCCATGAAGGATAAATTTGAATTCATGTGGACTATTGGTGATAGTAACTGAGATGAGACGAATCCCAGCGTTTTATTTTGTATTGTGATTGTGGTTCGGTATCCGGTTGGAGTCCTGTTTTATCGAATGGTTACCGCTGGACTGATTGGGGCGAAATTTTATATTCCGGAGTACTTTTTGATTACAATACCAATGAGGTGCGGAAAAATTAGATTTAAGCATTTTTTCAATTAAATTTAATATATTCTAGTTTTGACATGACAGATACGCAGCTCCACATCCTCTCGTCAGTTTACAGCTGCTTTTCTTCTTCTTAGCACTACAGCCACTCTCGGGCCTTCGCTTCCTGTAAATAGCGCCTCCAATTGTCTCGGTCTATTGACGGCGACCTATAATTCCAAAATCCGAGCAGAGATGTACTGTGTTCGTCGACCGAGTCAGACCAGCGTTTCCTCGGTTTCCCTAGTGGTCTCCGGCCTTCAGTTCTCCCAACGAATACCTTTTTGGGTATCCGTAGTTCGTCCATACGATTCATGTGGCCAGCCCATTGCAGTCTTATAATCCTTGAGACCTCCGGTTCGTCGAAAATTTCATACAGCTCATGGTGTATCGAATTCGCCATTGGTCCCCGTCTAGCTTCCTTCCGATTATTCGCCTCAGGACCCGTCGCTCAAAGGCTTTCAATATATTTGCGGATACTTCGGTTAGGGTCCATGTTTCACACCCATAGCATAACACAAGTCTTATCACAGATTTGTATACTTCGAGCTTTGTTTTCCTGTGTATGCAGCTGGTCTTCAAGATCGTCAATACTGAATAATATATTTTATTTGCGAGCTGTATTCTTCGGCGTATTTCGTCTCTTTCATTACCCGTTTTCGTTATTTTGGCGCCTAAATGCACAAATTCGCTAGCATTTTCGATACTGTATTCGCCAAGTGTGATATTCTGTGTATTTGAGGTACTTTTCCTCGACTGCGCCATAAGCTTTGTTTTATTTTCATTGATTTGTAGCCCTACTAGTTTTGCTTCGCTGTCGAGTTTCAGGAAAAGTTCGTTGACAGTTGTTAGTGACCGCGACAAAATGTTGATGTCGTCCGCATAGGCTACTACTTGGGTCGACTTGCGCTGGATGACTTTGTGAATAGCTTGATGAACACTACTGCCACCATATTTGATGAGCTCCACTGGAATCTCATCGATGCCCGGCGCCTTATTATTCTTTTGGGCTTTGATGATGGAACAAACTTCATCTAGAGTTGGTGGGGCCAACGGAAGCTCTCCGCAAACATCTGTAGGCTCCGATGTTCTGGAGCTTTGCGGAGGATTAAGGAGGTTCTTGAAATATGATGCCCATCTTTCCTTAATCTTGGTTTCATCAGCGATGATTTTGCCGATATCATCACGACAGAGCGTGGTTTTCGGCTGATAACCACGTTTCAGGCTTTTCACTACTTTGTATGCTTGTCTTGTGTTGTTGCTAGCTAAGCTTACATCTATACTTCACAATTGGTCGTCATAGTATTTTCTTTTCTTAATCCTAATTATCTAATTCGCTACTCTTCTGAGATTTCATAGTGTTCTCTCGTCCTGGTTTTTCTACCTACGTATTCTTTGTATGCCTGATTGATTTAACTAACGCATTCTGGCACTCATCATCGAACCAGTCATTCCTCTTGCATGGGGCTTGATTTCCGATCGTCTGTTCTGCTGCGGTCCTAATCGCCGTTTTCACTTTCATCCAGAGTTCGTTGCTCGTATTTAACGATGCGTCTGATAAGACGGGAGCCAGCTGGTTGTCGAGGGTCTCCGTGAAATTTTTGGCAACAGACGCCATTTGGAGCCTTTCGATGCCAAATTTTTGTAGTGGGCTGGTCTTCGCCGAATATGCCTTTGGCAGATTAATTTGATCAAGTAATGATCTGAGTTACAATTGGCTCCTCGGTATGCACGAACGTCAAGTATGCTCGAGGCCCAACGTTGTTGGATCAGAACATGATCAATCCGGTTTTGTGTGTTGCCATCCGGTGATACCCAGGTAATTTTATGAATGCGTCGATGTTTGAAGCAAATCGAACGTATGACTAGATTTCTGCTACATGCGAAGTCAATTAGGCGCTGGCCGTTGTCATATATATCCTCGAGTCGTTCCCCGATGAGATAGCCAACCTTAGCGTTGAAATACTCAGAATTATTTTTGTGTCGTTTGCAGACAATGAGTCGACTAGTCTTTCCAGGTGATTGTTGAACGTTACCTTCGTCATTTTCTTCGGTCAGGGCGTGAACATTCATCAGCCAGATTTTGAAGAATTTCGATTTTATACGGATCGCACACAACCGTTCATTGACTGCCTTAAAATCAATAACGTACGATTTGAACTTCCTATCCACAATGAAGGCCACTCTCCAAATTCTCGTTTTCCAGTAGGCTTTCCACTTTTGAATATTGTGTGCGATCTCATGTCTTTAATGTCGTTTCCAGTCCAATTCGTTTCCTGGATTGCCAATATTTCTAATTTATATTGACTGGCCTGTTGTAAAAGGTCCTTAACCTGAACCGAGCGGGACGTATAAATACGTCAAACTTAATCAATAGCGTCTACGGGTAGGACGTATGAATGCGTCCTTGAACTATATGTTGCGCCCTGGAATGGGTGGGACGTATAGTTTCGTCCACCAAAGGTATTAGTCATCGATACGTGTTTCGACATGAGCAGTGACGAGTACATACTTACACTTACCTACCAATTTTCGTATTATTTTTTATTTACTTCTTTTTATTTTTACATTATTGTTTATATTTTTTATATTTCCAACCATTTTATTTTAGAATACATTTTTAAAAGTATCCACTAAAATGAATGAAAGCGATATCAGCGATACCGAAATCAATATACCGGCAGGTATAAAAAGGAGACGTGTTATGGGTCAGCTGACAATAATTTTGACAACGAAACAGAATTGAGCGGTATTGGGAATGAAGATGGTGAAGAAGTTGATCAAGTTAGTCCAACAGCATTGTTTCTGAAGAATGGCTACCTCAAAATGCAGAAAGACCACCATTTCCCTTTACAGCAAATATAGAAAAAACTTTCGATACTCCTCCAAAAAAGTTCCTCTGTTTTATCTTAAGAAGTTTTTAGACGAGGACTTTATCAAATTAATTACAGAGCAAACAAATTTGTATGCCGCCCAATTTTTTTGGTAATGATCCTGAGTTGAAACCACGTTCGAGAATGCGAAAATGGAAGGCTACAAATGAAGCTGAGATGAAAATTTTTTTAGGCCTCCTAAGTTTACAAGGAATAATTGGAAAACCGCCTTTAGAACATTATCCTTTCAGGAAAAAGAATAATTGAAACAGTATTTTTTATGAAGCTATGAGCGAAAGCATGTTTGGATTATTATGTACGTTTTTGCACTTTGCAGACAATCTAAGTTTTGATCCTAACACATCTCATAAAAAACATATAAAATTGATCCAATCATCAATAACTTGTCAGAAAAGTTTAAAGTTTTTATCTATGTGAACGAGAAATATGCGTAGATGAATCTCTTTTATTATGGAAAGGGAATTTATCTTGGAAACAATATATATCGACAAAAAGAGCCAGATTTGGAATGAAGTTGTTTATTTTAAGTGAAAGCCAATCTGGATATGTACAAAATATAATTTTATACACAGGCAAGGACACAAATTATGGTTCGAACTACCCACAAGAAAAACAATCAACAAGAATTATTTTGGAGTTAACACATGACTTACTGAATAAAGTGTATAGGATTTACTTAGATAATTTCTATACGTCAATTCATTCAATAGAGACATTACTTTTTATGGAATTGTTTGCAGCTACATATAAATGAGTTGCATATTTTGAATAATAATTTTTCTGAAAAATTATTAGAGAAGAAAAATGTTAGAAGAAGGTGGTTTCGACGTGTGCACTAATTCTCCTCAGGCCATCACACTTAGATACACACCGGTGAATTAAAAAGTTTAGCTAATACAAGTACTTACAAGAGAAATTTACCTTGAATATAACTTGCAGAAACAAAAACATATTGAGTTTGCATTAGTAGAAAAGCTAAAAATTTACTCCCTCACCTCTGAGCATGGTGGTCGCCATCACCGGTGTGTATCTAAGTGTGATGGCCTGAGGAGAATTAGTGCACACGTCGAAACCACCTTCTTCTAACATTTTTCTTCTCTAATAATTTTTCAGAAAAATTATTATTCAAAATATGCAACTCATTTATATGTAGCTGCAAACAATTCCATAAAAAGTAATTTAAAAAGCTATCGGAGCCATCCGAAAGAGTGATCGATATCCGCGCGACGTTAGATAAAGCTTCAAATGTAGAGCAAATTTGTCGTATAGATTTACATTAAATTGATGTGAAAAGGGTGAAATGATCCAATTAAAAAGTTTAGCTAATACAAGTACTTACAAGAGAAATTTACCTTGAATATAACTTGCAGAAACAAAAACATATTGAGTTTGCATTAGTAGAAAAGTTAAAAATTTACTCCCTCACCTCTGAGCATGGTGGTCGCCATCACCGGTGTGTATCTAAGTGTGATGGCCTGAGGAGAATTAGTGCACACGTCGAAACCACCTTCTTCTAACATTTTTCTTCTCTAATAATTTTTCAGAAAAATTATTATTCAAAATATGCAACTCATTTATATGTAGCTGCAAACAATTCCATAAAAAGTAATTTAAAAAGCTATCGGAGCCATCCGAAAGAGTGATCGATATCCGCGCGACGTTAGATAAAGCTTCAAATGTAGAGCAAATTTGTCGTATAGATTTACATTAAATTGATGTGAAAAGGGTGAAATGATCCAATTAAAAAGTTTAGCTAATACAAGTACTTACAAGAGAAATTTACCTTGAATATAACTTGCAGAAACAAAAACATATTGAGTTTGCATTAGTAGAAAAGTTAAAAATTTACTCCCTCACCTCTGAGCATGGTGGTCGCCATCACCGGTGTGTATCTAAGTGTGATGGCCTGAGGAGAATTAGTGCACACGTCGAAACCACCTTCTTCTAACATTTTTCTTCTCTAATAATTTTTCAGAAAAATTATTATTCAAAATATGCAACTCATTTATACGAGGTGTGTTCAAAAAATATCGCGAATTTTGTTTTTTTTCAAAAATTATTTATTTATTCATGAATATCTATTTTGTCCCCTTCAAAGTAATCCCCATGAGATATTATACACTTGTGCCAACGGTTTTTCCAATCTTCAAAGCACTTCAAAAAATCATTTTTTTTAATCTTGTTCAGCTCCTCCTTCGATGCCGTCTTTATCTCGTCAAGCGTAGCGTAACGTCGTCCTTTCATGGGCCTCTTCAGTTTAGGAAACAAGAAAAAGTCACAGGGGGCCAGGTCTGGGGAATACGGTGGCTGCGGCATCATTAGTGTGTTGTTTTTGGCCAAAAAGTCGCACACAAGCAACGATGTGTGAGCAGGGGCGTTATCGTGGTGCAAAAGCCATTTTTTGTTCTTCCACAAATCCGGGCGTTTCTGGCGGATTGCTTCGCGCAAATTGCGCATAACTTGCAGGTAATATTCCTTATTGACCGTTCTTCTCTGTGGCAAGAACTCATGATGCACCACGCCCCTGCAATCGAAGAAAACTGTCAGCAAAACTTTCACATTCGACCGAACTTGTCGCGCTTTTTTCGGTCTTGGTTCATGCGGCAGCTTCCATTGAGATGATTGAGCTTTGGTTTCCACGTCATAACCATAAACCCACGATTCGTCACCAGTTATGACCCTCTGGAGCAAATTTGGTTCGTCACGGACAGAGTTTAACATCTCATTAGCAATGTTCATGCGTTGCTGTTTTTGGTCGCAATTGAGCAATTTTGGTACGAATTTCGCGGCGACCCGTCTCATGCCAAATCGTTGATAAAAATCGAATGGCACGAGCCAATCGATATGTTTAGGTCCTCAGGAACTTCTCTAACGGTGATTCGACGATTGGCCAATACCATTTTCTCCACTTCATTAATTTTTTCGTCTGTTGTTGAAGTGCTCGGGCGTCCGGCACGCTCTTCGTCGTTAACATCTTCTCGGCCTTCTAAAAACATTTTGTACCACCGATAAACGTTGCTTCGGTCCAAGATAGCTTCTCCGTATGCCACAGTCAACATTCGGAATGCATCCGCGCACTTAATTTCGTTTTTCACACAAAATTTGATACACGTTCTTTGATCCATTTTTTTGAATAAGTAAAAATCGAAGACGATTGAAAACACGTGCAAGTAAAGCAGCTATCACCAATTAAGTGAACATTCAAAATGGCCGAGCTTGTCGGCATAAGTGACAGACATGAGTACCAACATAACGCCCCAAAAAAACGAAATTCGAATATACGTAACCCGCGAAAATTCAAAATTCGCGATACTTTTTGAACACACCTCGTATGTAGCTGCAAACAATTCCATAAAAAGTAATTTAAAAAGCTATCGGAGCCATCCGAAAGAGTGATCGATATCCGCGCGACGTTAGATAAAGCTTCAAATGTAGAGCAAATTTGTCGTATAGATTTACATTAAATTGATGTGAAAAGGGTGAAATGATCCAATTAAAAAGTTTAGCTAATACAAGTACTTACAAGAGAAATTTACCTTGAATATAACTTGCAGAAACAAAAACATATTGAGTTTGCATTAGTAGAAAAGTTAAAAATTTACTCCCTCACCTCTGAGCATGGTGGTCGTCATCACCGGTGTGTATCTAAGTGTGATGGCCTGAGGAGAATTAGTGCACACGTCGAAACCACCTTCTTCTAACATTTTTCTTCTCTAATAATTTTTCAGAAAAATTATAATTCAAAATATGCAACTCATTTATATGTAGCTGCAAACAATTCCATAAAAAGTAATTTAAAAAGCTATCGGAGCCATCCGAAAGAGTGATCGATATCCGCGCGACGTTAGATAAAGCTTCAAATGTAGAGCAAATTTGTCGTATAGATTTACATTAAATTGATGTGAAAAGGGTGAAATGATCCAATTAAAAAGTTTAGCTAATAGAGACATTGTTGGAATAATGAGGATAAACAGAGTCGGAATCCCCAGTGAAATAAAAACGAAAAAAATGAACATATAGCAAGATTCAAAGACAAACTTATGGTTTTCAAGTGGAAGGATAAAAAAGACGTATTGATGCTCAGTTCTATTCATAACGACGAAAAGACAAAGATTGAAAAGAAAGGAAGAAAGCAAGAAAAACCGAATGTTGTCCTAGATTACAACAAAAATGTGGGCGGCGTAGGTTTGGGAGATGGAGTTATGGTAGCCTACACGGCTGCCCGTAACAGGTTAAAAAAAATTTTCTCTGGTTACTTGATATGTGCTGCTTCAATGCATATATTATATACAAAAAAGATAAAGGTCATTTGGATCGAGTACACTTTTTGATAGAATGTGTAGAGAAATTGGTAGATAGCAACATAGTGAAAACCCACCCAAAGACATCACCAAGCAGCTCTACACCTAAACCAGCAAGCTTAGTTGAAAGGCATTTTCTAGAACAAACGAAAAGCGATATAGGAAAAACAAAATCCAGAAAATGCCGAACTTGCTATAAAAAAAGGTGTTAGGAAATAATCTACATACTGGTGTCCGGATTGTAAGGTAGCACTATGTATCAACAATTGTTTCAAAATACACATACTCAAAAAAGTCTGCGGACACTTGCTGGTCGTAGCAAATATATCAATATAAAAACCTTTGCCTTTTGTTTATAACTTAAAATCTTTTCTTTATTATATTCATTAAACTATGTGGTACATAAATATGTAGCTGATCACTCGTTCGCTGTTTAGAATAACCAAAATAAAAAAGTTTCTTCCAAAAAGTCATGAAAATCCATCCAAAAAAGTCTGCGTACACCTGAAAAAATTTATTCATTTTATTTGAAAACCACTATATTAGCTTTCAGATTTTGAACCTTAATATCTAGTAGCATAGCCTTTCCAATAAATGACTTCCTTTAGCCTATTTAGCATGGATTGAACAAGTTTTGATGTTTCTTCGGCCGTTATTTTGTTCCACTCGTTCAAAATAACATTTTTTAATGACTCTTTGCTAGTTATGTCATGCTCTCGAATTTTTCTTTCAAGTAAATCCCACAAATGCTCAATTGGGTTTAAATCTGGTGATTAAGGAGGTGTTCCTAAGAGTTTTGGGACGTTATAGGCCAACCAAAGCCTATTTATTTCAGCTGTATGTTTGGGGTCATTATCATGCTGAAAGAAAAATGCGTTCCCCAGCCGCAATTTCTCGGCATTTTGCTTAATATTATTTTTTTAAATATTAAGGTACCCGTATTTATCCATTGTAGATTCTATGAAAACGAGTTGCCCCACTCCACTGGCTGCCATACACCCCCAAACCATCACACCGCCGCCACCATGCTTTACAGTGGGAATCAAATTTTCTTTATTGAATTCTGTCGAGCATTTTCTCCATACTAACTTGCGTCCTTTTATCCCAAATATACAAAACTTACTTTCGTCCGAAAAAAGAACGCTTTCCCAAAATTCTTTTCACATATTTACATAATTTTTGGCGAATTCCACTTTCTTTCGGCGATTCCGTTCCGATATGAACGGCTTTTTACGTGCGACTCGACCATGGTAACCGACTTTTCTGAGAATTATGCGCACTGTTTCATCGCTTATTGTTTTATTGTATTTCTTTCTTATATCCTGAGCAATTTGGAACGCGGTTAATCGGGGATTTTGTTTCACAGCATTAATAATACTCCTACGTTCACGTGCTGTAAGTTTGGGAGGACGTCCTGACCGATGCCGTGAAATAATCAAACCGCTTTCTTTGTAATTAGCAACAACCCTTTGGACCGAGGAATGGGTTCTCCCAACTAATTTGACGATTTCACGAAAACTTTTCCCGTTTTCACGCAATTTTACTATGACTTTACGCTCACTAACACTGATTTCCTTATTTTTTACTTCCATATTAAAGAATAATCTTTTATTCACGCAAAACACACAGACAATTTTCCAATGAAGTACTGTCACGCAGAACAATGAAAAAATGAAGGCATCAACATTGCACATTTCGGGGGGCTTCAATACATTTCTTGCAGTTTAGGCTCTTCTATCAAAATCAAGAAATCAAGATCACATTATTGATTCATACGATTCCAACATAATTCAGTTTGTACTAATGAGATGTACGCAGACTTTTTTGAGTATGTGTATATCACACGGAAATTGAGTTTTGAATTTTCACATATGTATATTGTCGCGTGTTATTGGTTCGCGGCCAATAATTTTAAAATTCCGGGAAAGTGAAAACGCAATGTCTTTTAATTTAAGTTAAAAGTGTTTATTTAATTAAATAAAATGCACAATAATCAGTTAACACTTTCACTAATTTTAATTGTCACTATTAAAAAAAAAAAATCTAACACTTGTCCATAAATTTATTATCGCAATTGTCTTCTAAATTACTTCACTATTACGAAACACACTTTTCTACTACTCGAAGAAAATCGCTTCCCACACACAATCGCAGTTCTTCTCGCGGTCGAATGAATGATTCCCCCCATTCATTCAGCTCGCCTTTATATAGGGTCTCTACTTATTCGCCCATTTCTCGCACATTGGCGAATGTTCTACCGAGAGGTACCTGGTAGGTTCGAGCTAGTTCATGAATGGAGTGACGTCACTTGCAGATGTTGATCATGCTTGTTGGATTCTCGTGGGTTCGAGTAAATTCATTCGTTGACGTTCTTAATGATGATGAAAACAATTGCGACAGTAGCTCGCAGAATTATTTGTACATGTAATTATTTGTACATGTAACAATATTTTAATTTTTAAACTCAATAACATATTTCTATTTTATTTGTGTGTATATATAAATAAATAAAAACATATATATTTCATAGTCTTTAAATTTATTTTAAGGACAAATTAAAAAAAATAATAATATGAAATTACGTTCTCCGGGCATGACGTACTGACACGTCCTAGTGAAAGAGTCTGCGCTGCGTAGTTAATAAATGAATTCCCCGGTTAACAACGCCAGGGTAATTGAGTGATCTGATATTCCAGGATCCAATGCCATAGTTTTTTTTCGTTTGCGAGGTCGTTGCCGTGAGTCGAATCCATTCCGAGGCCCATCTGCAGGTTTCGAAACATTTAAAGGTTTTCCAGGGACGGGGAGTTAACCCGTCGCCCAACCTTCATTCCGGCGGTATGGTTGTTACGTCGATTCCATTATCAGGCGCGGAAGATTCGCCTTCACCCTCTTACTTCCTCACAAAGGAGGTGGAAGTAGGATTTAGTAGCAGAGCTGTAGATGTATTTACAGTTATTAGCATTTCTCGGCATTTAATGTCACATTACTGGGGAACCAGTAAACCCATAGTGCGACTCCGAGAGCATTTATTACCATTAAATTGGGGAGTTTGGGATGAGGAATCATGGAAGATATGGGTTGGGGAAACAAGGGGTTCCCTCCTCTTTTCTCAAACGGGCTTGGAACCGTCTACGGCGGAGTTCAGTTTACAGCTACCAAATTTATTTCCTTTAGAAGGGTAGAAGGACACTCTGCTATCCTTCAGCAGGACACCCTTCTAAAGGAAATAAATTTGGTAGCTGTAAACTAACGAAAGAATGTGATGCTTCTCATCTGTCATGTCAAAACTAAAATACATTCAATTTAATTGAAAAAATGTTTAAATCTCATTTTTCCTCACGTAATCAAAAAGTGCTCCGGAAAATAAAATTTCAACCCAGCGGTAACCATTCGATAAAACGGGGCTCTAATCCGGTATCTTAACCACAATCCTTTTTCCTATAGCTTTATGATGAATAAGAATACGCTCTTTCTTGTTCTTCATTAAGAAACTGAAAAAAATTACTTTCTTAATCTTTCGCAGAGCTCCATAGGATAGAAGCCAATTGATATTCCTGGAGAGCTACTGTTGCCCTCTATTCTGGATGAAGTTTCGACCGCAATCAAGATCCACAAGATTAAAGCATTGGAGATTGATGAGGCTCCAGTTGAGGTTATCAAATTAATAGTAATAGCCGCGTCCAGAAAGCCATCCAGCACATTTTGATTCAAGAACAAATGCCGCTTGATCGCAAACAAGCGAATGTGTGAAAATTATTGAGGCGTGTCGCTACGTTACTATATACGAGTACAAAATCTTATCTAAAATAATATCAAACATCATCAAAACGCCAACAGTATTATTGGCAGGAGTATCAAGGTGATCCAAGGAGAGGATTGAATTGGAGCCTACGAACTATGTAGTCTTGAGAAAACAAGACTGTTTTTCAACTCTAAAGCGAGGACAACTTGGTCTGCCACATAGCTAATGAAAGAAAATTTGGAAATCGACTGCACAGTTTTCCAAAGGCAAAAACAAAAATTCACAGAGAAAAATATATTTTGGATCATAGACTAAAAAGCTGTCATACCTTTTAGTCATAATATTTTGTTGTGAAAAAGTACCGTTTAGAATAAATTGTCAAAAAACTCAGGTCATTGCAATGAAAACACAAGAAGTTAATGACCTAACCAAAAACATTAGCAGGGCTATACTTGCATAGACTTGTTTTCTCTCTTTTACTCAGATTATTCTAGAAAGTGTAGCAATATCAATAGAATAGGAAATTGGATCCCAATTCATCGTTTGCACCAAGATATACGGCAAAGATTTTCCTCCAATGCGAATTGACAGCTGCCATTAACATACATCAACAAATTTACGTCACCCCAACAGCGCCAATGTCATAATAAGTCTTATGGGGCTCTGCGTATCGATTCTAGCCACATCTTAGCAAGCGCCATATCGAAAGGTGTTGTCTTAAAGACAATTAAATATAATCTGAGCATTTAGCCATTGTTGATAGGAATTGTACACGTCCAAACGAATAATGAAAGTTGCGATCAACAAACAATAACATACTAAAGTCACAAAACACACGCACTCACCCACCATAAAATCATTCGTGGAATAACGCAAAACAAAGTCTACAGATTTCTAGTCACTTTTCACCCGCGGAAATGGCTTTTCATTGCACGCCAAGCACTCGATTTGACCCGAAAAAGTTTCGCGACCGCTGGAGGTCCCCGATCTTAGGATTTTCACGCAAATTTTTAAAATCCGAATACACGTTACGAGAACTTTGAAAACTTTGCGCTGGTGATCGCCGCGTTGCGGTTCTTCTCAAAAATGAAATTCTAATCACAATTCACGACACTAAACTTTTTGAGTCTCGGTTAAGAAATTCTCAAAGTCCGATTTCCAAGTTTACAAACCTCTAGGTCGAGTACGCTTTTGATTATGCTTGTTCTCCTTCTCTTCCAACCAAAATGGCGACTCGTCGAATAGTTCGTATCGTGCTCGTCGAACGCGTTGCAATTGGTCGTTGTATTTAATTTGTAAGAAAGAATGTGGTAGTGGTGACGATTTTGATTATATGTTGAAGCGACCAGGTGGCGTTAGCCTCTAAATTGTGTGGCGACACTCGCTACTGGAACCGTCGAATATAAGGCGTTGTAAGGAACGGTTACCGATAGAATTTTTTATACTGTGTACTTAACATTTTGTTGTATTGTTATTCTCTTCTTCTGCCCTATTATATGTTTAACTTTTGCCTTCTTGGTGGTTAGTATCACTAACCACCTTTCTCTGATTTTTTATATAAGTATTCTTGACATCTTGTGATAATGCGTTGAAGTTTTACAAATATTTAAGCAATGCTTAACACAATGCAGCCATTCCGCGGTGTTTCGAATGAATGAAAGTTAATTTGTTTTCAATGTTTTATTGTGCTAACGTATTTGAATTCGAGTGTGTGATTAAAAAAATCTATACAACGTGCAGATAAGCTTTTCTTTTCAATGTTCTTCATTCAGTGTATTCACTTAGACCTACTTTATACGTGTTCACACAAAAAGAAAATTACTTTTTTGTTTTTAATATGTTATCGTAAAAAAAAAATTTGGTGGTTAGTAAACTGACCACCATAACTGTACCAGATTTATGGCGATAGTTGTGATGTAAATAATGTGCTACTATAAGTGATTTTTTGTGTTTGTTCCAGTATGTCACGCTCGCTAAATGAAAAAGAAATATTAAAATACTTACTGGAAGATGTACCTTCTGATGATGAAAGTATCTGCAGTGATAAGAAGGATCAAAAAAATGCTGATGTTCAGCCAGACCTTCTGACATTAGGTGATACGATTGGAGAAGTTCAACCAACATGTAATGATTTGACGTCTACGTGCGAACGCGGAACCGACCTCTCATCGGTTCTAGACGTTAAGTCTGATAAGTGCCAACGGATGGTACCAACCGGTCAACCAATCCGTGCACCGTAACCCATTCACGCGGTGGTTGCTTGTCGGCCATCTAGATCGGAGAGGATTTCGGTCGCGGGCCTCCGAATGGGTTACGCTCATTTACAATATTCAGCCACCAATACATGCCCGTTTTCAAACGCGTCGCAAAACAAAACCATACGGAGAGGAAACCTATTTTACGTTACTCCGTATTTCTTCATCAATCAGTCAAAGAACAAAATCTAATTTTTACTTCGCGTTCCCGAATTTCCGACGCGGTACCAAAAAGTATACTACGTTAACTCAACCCGACGAAAGCTACTCTAATAAAAAGGCAAAACAACAAAGGTACCGCGTACCGCGCGCGACGCGAAACCGACCTCAGGGGATTTTCTCAAACCCTACTCTCGCGACGGCATACCTACCCTGCACCTTATTTCCCGCTGAAAAGAAGAACCACTGGAAAGGAAAGTCGTTATTTTGGTTTAACAATTCATTTTGTTATTTTTATTTCTTGCATCTCAATACTTAATTCGTGACCTGTTCAATTTATAGTTAATCGAACAAATTCCTTACTGGTTTCTAACAAAATTATTTACAACCTTATGTAAACAATAATAGGGTATAATTATCAATGTTTTAGGGATATAATATAAAACTTTTTGTTAATTCTTAAAAAGATTGTACTATTTAGCAACTACGTTCATTGAACCGCCTCGTTCACTGCAAGTAATGTAGGAAATCAATTCATGTACGTTCATATACCTCCGATATAAACCTTCAATTTCTCTTTTAAAAATTACTTTGAAGATAATTTTCGCGTAAGGACACTTTCCTTTTGAAATTCATACAAAGGTGACCGAATTTGGAAAATTTAATGGGCCATTGACTGGAAGTTTTCAATTAGAAAAAGCTGGAAGAATCAAAGTTAACAAGTGTTAACTTTCTTGCACCTAAGTGGCGGCTCAAAAATTATTTTCAATAGTTTTGTTTAAACTCTCAATTTTAAAGGTTACAAATTTTCCTCGGTAGTTTGTTTACACACTATTGTACTTAATTTTGTAGTATGAAGAGAAGAAAAAAAAAACTCGCAAAAATACTGAATCTGACTTTCATCAATATCTCAAGTATTGTTATTTGTATCATTGGTTGCTATCTATTATTATGATATCTATTATGCCTTATTATTGTTTGTATTATTTGGTATTCATTAACATGCTTAGTATTAGGTCTTATTATTATTGGTTATTTATTATGATTGTTCGTATGATTTCTCAGTATTATTTGTTAGATATTATAGTGTTCAAATTATTTTGCATTATTATTTGTATTATGAGTTATTTATTAAGCTTCAACATTACAAATATGACAGTCATAAGTTCTTAATTTCATTGAAATTTCTAAAAATTTACCAATTATTAATTCACATATCAATGGATGATTATATATCAATGCCAGTATTTCCATAGTGTAAATCTAATACAGCTTTATATAATTATGTTATTGGGGTGTTTTGTCTTTCCCTTCATTCCTTTTTTTTTCTTTGATATATTAATAAAAAGGTAATATAAATTTATGCGCATCGTTTTAAATCTCGAAAAGCTTCCAAATTGATTCAAATTTAATTGATTTCCCTAGCAATATCTTAGAATTTAATTAAATAAAATTTCGCCTCCTAATTGGAAAAATTTACAAATACAAAGATATTTTCTTTCTTTCATCGTAAGTATAAATAATATTGCATTGGGTAAAATTATCGTGCTGATTCAGATCTTAAAAGTAAGTAGGCAAGATCATCCAATATTTCATACATATAAAAAAAAAATGGAATAGTCCTTACTAAATATCGTTGGACCGGGAATTTAAGTAAATCACTACTCCTCTTAATACATGATACCTTGTTTTTTTTCTTTTGGTCATCACTCGCACCACCATTTTTCTCATTATTGTAATTTGCTTATGTTTTATTGAATAGTAATTGCATGATATTAAATATAATTTGACGGTTATAAAAGTTTTATTTAAAAGTTGCGGTACTAATAATATAAACCGGGTGTCCTTGATTACTAAATTGAAACTGTTCTCATTGTTACTTTACCCCGTTTGTACGTTCCACGGAATATATCACTTCTACACACACTATGGATATCATCGTAAACATTTTTCTTTCGATCAAGATGTTTCACTTGCACCGTCTATGTTGATCATATTTTCATACATGACATGGATTAGGATTATGGAAATGCTCGAATTTCGTTGAAAACGCAACAATAAATTCATGTTTTTTCCCGATATCAACTAAAGAACTCTTCCGCGGGACTTCCGACATGTTATCGTTCTTTACATTAGTGGCAAGTTTACTTCATAAGTCCTTCAGATTGGATCGGATTTAACTTATGTGCAACATACTCACTGTAATATGGCTTTGTAGATACGGGGTTTACAAGCAAGCACGACGTTTCCAGCTTTTTGAGGTGCGTGAGTGGTTTCAAATCGCCCAACTCTTGAATATTGTTCCCAGTAAGAACTACTGACTCCAAATTGGGGATACATTCCGGCAGGCAATCGCCCATTCGTATTGTCCGGTTGTTGTTTAATGCGGCACTTTAATCTAGGCAAATACGGACATCCATCGCATTTGCACATCTCTGCATGGATTGATTGATGATGTCCGTGGTTAACCTAAACATCACAGAACGTTATTTTACTCGAAGCGGAAAAACAAACTTTGCATTCACCGACTTACCAATTCCAATTTCTGATATCTTTACTACTTTTGGAATAGTCGATGGATATCAGTGATGACCTATTTGTGGGAGAGTTCTTCTTCCTGTGTGACGGCCACTACTTCCACACTTTCCTCCCATGTGGCTGTCAAATCTTCTTGACGTTCCACGACAAAATTGACGTGGGATGTGCGCTTGTCGCAACCAACTTGAAATGACAAGCCACCTGGCAGCAAAGTGTGTTAGTAGTGGTAGCCAGCGGCGTCGCATGATTCATGACAAACAGCTTTTGACAACACGGATTCAGATGATGACCTCCCTTTGTCCAGCTTCGTAAGTGAGAATCAGGATTCTATAGGGCTCAGCACTTCGTATTCAACCAGACAGGGTGCAATAGTCCCAGAATGGAGAAAAAACTATAGAATGGATATACCTGGTGAGCTATGTGAAATTGTGGGCATTTCGATCACATACTTTACATGGAGAATGTTACACCACTTCTACTGTTCAGCATTTTTTTAGACAAAGGATATGTAGGACATGATATATTTCCAAACAAATGTTTACGCCACACATTTGGAAACGCCTTATGCACCCATCAAAACAGAAGAACTGAATACTTTAATTGCATTGAAAAAAAACTACTGCGCTACAGAAATTACTGGTCCACAGCTCCAGATTTACATGATATCTTTGTTTCGAGGTTCATGAACTTCAACAGATTTAGTTGGCTTTTGAGTTATTTGCATGTATTGTAATTGACAATAGTGTAATGCCCAGCAGAAATCGCCCAAATTTTGACAAGCTTTCTAAAAACACTACCAACCTTCGGAAAGGGTTGCAATTGATGAGAGCATGTCCGGACACAACTTAGTCTACTCCGAGGTGGCTGCTGGCTAGCTAGCTAGTTCTGAAAGGAGTTTGGTCGCGGGTCTTACGCAAGCAGACAAAGTCCGAAATACAACAACTCTGCCACCGGTTCACATGCCCGTTTCAAATGCGTATAAAAATACAACATACGGAAAAGAAACCTATTCTTACGTTATTCCGTATTCAACTTCCATTCAGACAACAACAAAAACTAGGTTTAAATTCGCGTCGTCTATTCTAATTCGACTGTGAAATAAATGACTCTAGGAAAAAATTCAAATCAAACTATGGTACCGCGTACCACACGCGACGCGAAACCGGCCATCCGCGGATTTCTACAACCCTACCCTCGTCACGGCATACTAACCGTTCGCTAACATTCCTGCTGGAAAAGAAGAGTTAGCTGGAAAGGAAAGTCGTGTTATACTTAGCAATTCATTTTATGTTTATTATTTACTCAAATATTTTTCTTTACTCATTAAAATACGAATAATTACAACTGATAATTCTATTTACATTATCATTAAGCAAGGGTTCTAATGTGTGCCACCACATAAAATAAATCTTTGTCTTATATATAAAAAACAATTTAATTACTTAAGGTTGGCAAACCGGAGATAACAAAAAATTTATGCTCAAATGTATAAATATGGTCAACATGGTATACTAGGTTTCACGCAGTATACTAAGTTTTTATACCACATGTTTATCTAGATTATAACATGAAACTTTAAAGCTTGATATAGAGAAAATACAAAATATTAAATAGACAAGTGTAAAAACAATAGAAATTCACCATTGCAATTGAAAATAACGTTTGATTGTGTTCACATGTGTATAGGTATTCTTAATTATGAACAAAAGCTAAACAGTGGTCTCCGATCGAGAATAATAGTGGCTTATGAGGATCAGATATTGAAGGCGGAAGCAGAAGGTAATTATCAATACACAAAGATTTAATACAAGTTATATATATATATATATATATATATATATATATATATATATATATATATATATATTTTTTTTTTTTTTTCTTTAAAAGCCGTCGGGCCTTGCTTAGTTGTGTGAGCAGACGCGTTTCGACTACTTTGAGTCATCTTCAGTGTCTAAAGGATGTGTTGAAGGGAGCGACTTTATATAGTCGTAGGATGGGTAATTAGCGAATAGGTAATTAGCGGATGGGTAATTAGCGGATGGGTAATTAGCGGATGGGTAGTTAGTGGATGGGTAATGAGGTCAGGAAGTAAATTACTCAATTATACCAAGTAGGGGGATATTATGTTTTTGTTTTTTTGCTTGTTGGCTGTCCGTTTGTTCTGTTTCATCTCGTTTCCGTTTTCGTCTAAGAGTGTGGTCTAGGACTGAGAAAATTGCGTCGGAATTGGTAACAAGTTGTTCGTTGATAATGTCACCGTCTGTCTTTCTATGTTTATAAATTTCAAGCCTTTCTAGGATGTCAAGTCTCGGTCCTTTGTTTTGTTTGTGTAGCAATTTCATAGAGTTTGTCATAGCATCAGGCTCATGTGCGTGGTTTTGTAGGTGCGTCGCATAATTGGAGTCTGCCTTGTTGTATAAGAAAGATCGTAGGTGCTCTTTGTATCTTGTCGTTAGTTTTCGTGTTGTCCTTCCTATATATACCATGTCGCAGTCCTTGCATGTCAGTTGTGTCATTCATTTTGGCTTCAGTTATATATATATATATATATATATATATATATATATATATATATATATATATATATCCATTTATGTTCTCCATAATAATATTCTAATTAATAAATAATTCTTGAATGAAGAAATCAGGATGAAATACCCAAATGAATATACTTTTGATACTCAATTCAATCATTTAAAATAAGATCGACTTAATTCTGGTCTCATTGTAAAGAGAATTGTTCCATTACATTATCATATAAGTCAAGCCAAGTAGTAGCCTATGCGGGCGACATCAACATTTTGTCATGTTCATTAACAACTGCCAAAGAATCTTTCTAACACTCGGCAGTGAAGCAAAACTAGTAGGGCTACAAATCAAGGAGAATAAAACAAAGCTCATGACGCAATTAAGGAGAAATACCAAAAATACACAAAATATCACACTTGGCGAATACAACGTCAAAAATGTGAGCGAATTTGTATATTTAGGTGCCAAAATAATGAGAACTCTCAAGGTAAGAGACGAAATACGCCGAAGAATACAGCTCGCAAATAAAATATTTTATTCAGTTTTGACAAGTATACAAATCTGTGATAAGACCTGTGCTGTGGGTGTCAAATATGGACTTTAACCCAAGCATCCGCAAACATATTGAGCACCTTCGAGCTTTGGGTTTTGAGGTGAATAATCGGAGCAAAGCTAGAAGGGGACCAATGGTGAATTGGATACAACCATGAGCTGTATGAAATTTTTGACAAACTGGAGGTCTTAACGATTGTAAGACTGCGGTACTGCAATGAGCTCTGGCCACATGAATCGTATGGATGAACAACAAATACCCAAGAAGTTATTCGTTGGGAGAACTGAAGGCCGGAGACCAGTGAGGAAACCGAGGAAACGCTGGTCTGACTTGGTCAACGAATACAGTTCATCGCTGCTTCGATATCAAAATTGGAGGACGCGGTCAATGGACTGAGACAGGTGGAGGCACTGTTTGCAGGAAGCGATGGCTCAAAAGGGGCTGTAGTGGTACTAAAAAGAAAAGTACCCTCAGTTTTTCCACCCATTGGTTGCTGACTTAACTCCTGTATTATGAACGGATTAAGTTTCAGACATTTTTAGGTATAATTACAACAAGGCTATTGAGGGATGGTTGTAGTCTAGAAATCACCGTTGAATATTATTGAAGCATGTGAGCAGAAGACTTTTCAATTTTTTCGACCTTATAATGGTTGATGCTTCATACCCTTCCATTTTATTTCGAAGTTTAATCTTGGGAGCTTTTTCTCAATAATGTCTGCTTCTCTATATTTCACAAAAAGGGATCCATTTCATTGTTAGTCCGATTCCTGTCTTTCATTGAGCAAGAGCAGTTATACTAGCAAACTGCTCGAAAACCCTCCTATCTCCTATCCAAATTGTAATTGTAGATTTAAAAAAAAAAAAAATGTAATTTTTCCCCTGTAATTGTAACTTGTAGAATAGTTTTTCTTCATATTATTATTAGTAAATGTAACATCATATAAATTTTCCTCTGTATTAAAATTTAAATGCTCTCCGTTAATAATCTTTTCCATAAAATTTAATTTTTCATTACTATTTAAATTTTATATTACTTTCCTTCATGTAAATTTCTTCACTGCATGTAAGTTTTCTTCAATTCATTTAAATTTCTTTACTTCATTCTTAATTTCTTTAGTTCAGTTAAAATTCCCTACTGCAGTTAAATTTTGGTTTTTTTTTAAATTTGAATCTGCCCATTACAATTTAGGATGTGGAACCCCTGACTTAGTGCAGAACAACGGTGCATTACATGATGAAATGCATTCGAATTCAGCTGGGTGGACAGCTGATGGGATTTTCACCGTAGGCACGGGATGAGAAAGCAAAGACAAGTTTTTGGACGGATCCAGACTGAAAAACGGGGAGTTGGTCGAAAGTGAACTGGTGAGTCGGAGCAATTGATTAGAGATTTGCGCGAGTCGGGACATTCGTTGGAAAGTCTGAATTCGGTTTCTTACATTCAGTGGAAATGTGGAAAAACTCACGGAAATTCGTCTCATTCATCGCAACACCCGTCTAGTTAATGAGTTTAGGATATTGCAGGTCGTCATTTTTGGTTCGTAGTTCCATGATTACATTGCTGATTTGTTAAGTGAAATTTATGTTCGTTCAAGAAATTTCGCCTATTCGTTAAAGTGTTTCCCCTTGATGTTGATTACTATACAAACAACAAAACAAGCATTAGCGTTAAAGAATTGAATAAAATTGTCAGTTATAATAATCTCTTTCAAATTATTATAATGTTAAAGGATTGGATGAAATAAGCGAGTGATGCATGTGTTTGTGCGCAAAGGAGCTAGTAGACCGAATCGCTGAACGGGACTTGTAAAATTTAATATTTTTCCGAGTGGCTTGTTTACAAGATTACTGTCATATGAGTTCTTTCAAGCGGAAGAAATTGGTGATGATCGGCTTTTGAAAAGTGTAATTCTATTGCGGTGCTAAACAGTGGAGCCTATGTGGATATTGCCTTCTATCATCGCGTTTTTTCGTCTGCTGCTTACTGTAAATCTGAACAGTTATCTGTATGTGTTCTATTGTATCAAGAAAAACAGCAAAACCAAGATATCCAAGATTGATAAATCGAAACTCGAAGAGAGATACGAAGATCCTGACAGCATATATAGTGTTTAGTCCTTTAAAAATTCTATTGCTACTTCAGTATTTTGCCTTGGATAATTTCATGAATCGGCGTGCTAATAATTACAATTCCTTGTTGATTTCAACAACAACAACAACAACAACAACATGCTGTTAAAAATGCGATTTAACGAATTGATTTCAGCACGCAATATCACCACATCACCAGCGGGCGCCCGATTGTTTTTATTTAATTGTTTATTTAAACAGCTTTATATTAATAACTTTTGGAAATTGTTTTTAAAACTTTATAAGTTAAATTTATAATAAAAATAAAATTCATTTACACACAATTGTCCTATCTTGCGATGTAACATCTTGGCTATTCCAAATATCAAGAAGGAAAAGAAAAAACGAAAAAACCATATACAGTAGTTAATTTAAAACAAAATACCGTAGAACGGGAATGAACGTACATTACGAGAGATTGTTAATCACACACATGTTTCTTTTCGATTATTATGATGATAAGTAGGAAAAATTAAAATTAACTCTCTCACCTCTAGGCATGGTGGTCGCCATCACCGGTGTGTATCTAAGAGTGATGGCCTGATGAGAATTAGTACACACGTCGAAACCACCTTCTTCTTTAATAATTTTTCAGAAAAATTATTATTAAAAATATGCAACTCATTCATGTAGCTTCAAACAATTCCATAAGTAATTATGATGATTGTTGTGAGATAATACAATGAAGTAATTAAAGTTACGCGTAGGTCTTTCATTTTTGTTCTTTTGACCGGGTACAAGACCCGGTACGGCGGAAGGCTTTGTCTAAAAAAAAATGAGCTAGCCATCGGGCGCGCTCCAATTGTAATTCAGTTTCAGGGACTATTGCGGGTTGACTGGCCTTTTGTCAAGGCGCCTTTTTATAGCATAGGGTAGTGTAATCCGATTGCATACTTCTATGACATAAATTGGTCCCCGGCATATTTCTTTTCTGATGGGAAAGCTCATACAAGGTATGTTGTATGAGTTTTCTACTCAGAAGGGAAATATATGGCCACTGCAACATTTTGGATCTTGATCCTGTTGGGCGGGTGCGAGGGGGCACCACCACCATTCAGTTGCCCCATTCTTATTTGTGGGCCATGAGAATCGTCGGGTTACGACGAGGTTCCCCTAAGTCCGTCTGTTTTCACTTGTTTCAACTTGTTCTCTGAGCAAGTCATTTTCCCTACATTTTTTTCGACTTCGGCCGATCCATTCTTTCGAGACCCGAGAATTCGTGAATGCGAAATTCTTTTGTAGTGGATCCTTGTGCTGGAGGAACGAACCCACCCCACGACACCGCAATGCTAGCCTACCAGTAAATTCACGCGTCCCCTGACAAGGGCATTCTCGGCGAATACTAACATCTTCTTTTGACGAGGTAGCAGACCATCGCTGCAGTCCTGAACGGACATTTTGATACCTACCTTTCACTTCAATTGCTTCTGGTAATGCAGGTTAAACATTCTCAATCTGTTTTTCTGAAATTAGTCCCATAATTCCATTTCGAACCGGAATGAGCAAGATATCATCCCTCTGATGCTTTACTTCCATAACAGTGTCAAAATAGTCGCTATCACAAGGAAGTACCTGCAATTCCCGTTGAGCATTGATAAATTCAAATTCAAGTCTTGTGTCAGCAATACAAAGGTCATATAAATTGCACGTATATCCAATTTGATTCTCTGTTATCCACGATTTCAGGAAAACACCTTTTGGAGTTTTTTTTACATTCAGCCATGATGTATGCTGAGCATTAAGATTGCCGGCAAGAATATGATAACAGTGCAGTCTGCGCAAGTTGAGTATTTCTAACAAGTAATCGAGCTTTTCTTTTAATTTGAGATAAGCCGACATAACGAAGAGGTTATCCCCACCTAACAGTAAAAGTTTGGTGACGGATACTTCAAGAAATTTAAAGTATTTAAATTTGAATTTTTCAGCATGTTGGAAACGAGGGGTCTTCTTACTTATATGCCACTACCAAATCTGCCATCACAGTTCGCACTACCGTTTCTTATGAATTCAAAATCCTTGAACGTCATTAAGTGCCATGAATGGAGATGCATTTCAGCTGGAAGCATGATGTCAGGCTTTTGCTTAGTAATGAATTCAAGGAGATAATCACGAGGAAGTGAGGTAATAATGGATTTGACGTTTATCGAGAAGAGATAAAGCCCATTCACGAGAACATGATGGAATGGAAAGCTGTATTAAGTCGTTTGAAAGATCTAATTTTCGAATCTTGTTTGTAGGTTCTTTTTGATAAGGAATTAAGTTTCTGGTTGATTTTAGGAAGCAACTCATTGTTGCCATATTATATTTTTATAGTATTGTACCGAGTCCTTGTTTATAGTATTGTTAGCGAGTTCCCTAGCGGGTAGTGAAAATGATACCCTTGGTTTGATAAATTTAACATTTGCATCCTGATATTAAGGGCATCCTCGATATTTTACTGGATGACTAAATACGCCGCAAATGACGCATTGAAAATTTCCTTTAGGCTCCGACTGAGCCAATCAACACCCACCAGGAGCATGCATTTCTTAGTACTTAACGCAACGTTGCATAGCACAGTTGGCAGCTGAATGGCCAAATTGTGAGCCCGGTAACACTGATTGACTTACTTTTTCTGGAGTCGTTTCTACCACACCACTCTGGAATTCAATAACTTAACTGTTTGAAACTTGGACTGCTTTTATCAGAAATTTGTACTAAATTTTATGGAAAGAACGGTCACACTTCTTGTTGTGAAATTCGTTACTAAATATAGGTGAAGTGCGGAACCTTCCCAGAATTCAAAGTATCTTTGACAGCCTTGAAGTCAACCAGTAATTTTGTTCTTATTTTTTTTTTGTCTATATTTACCCGAGTAATTTCGAAGCTATTGATCTTATGTTAGGCAGCCAATAGACTGACCATGTCCCCACCGCACTGCCCGAAAATGTTGGTTAGCACTACTTTTTCGGTATTCCAGGTAATGTTGACTAAAGCACCAACAGACACATGCGTTGGTTTCTTCTCCTTCTTTTTCTTTTTCAAATATGCTATAAAGCTATTATTATTAATAATATTGCTATCGCAATTATCACGTTTTCGATTCTCAGTTGTGTTGTCTTCTTATATGTCCATGCTGTTCTTCCAGTACTGCAAAATAATTGCTGCTTTCATTTACCCTACCAGCACTTGTAATGATTTTTGATTTAAAAATCGCTCGAACGTCGAGATTTCCCGAAGGAAATCTGAAACAACCTCTCATCGGTTCTAGACGTGAAGTCTGAATCGTGCCAACGAATGGTACCAATCGGTCAGCCAGTCCGTGCACTTGTAATTCATTTCGCGGGGGCTGCTTGTCGGCCCGCTAGTTCGGAGAGGATTCCGGTCGCAGGTCTTTCAAATAGATTACGCTCAATTACTTTATTTCAGCCACCATCACGTGCCCGTTTCAAACGCGTCTAAAATACCAACATACGGAAAAGAAACCTATCCCTACGTTACTCCGTATTCAACCTCCATTCAGTCAAGTAAGATAACAACAAAAAAACTGAATTTAATTTCGCCTTCCCGAATTTTCTTTTACTTTTTCCCGACGCGGTACTGAAAAATCTCTTACTCTAACGCAAGCGTTGAAATAATCTACTCAAATGAAAACAACCTCAAAACAAACGATGGTACCTAACGTGACGCAAAACCGACCATCCGCGTATTTCTAAAAGTCTACCCTTGTAACGGCATACTAACCGTTCGCTGCCATTCCTGCTGGAAAAAGAGGGGTTTGCTGGAAAGGAAAGTCTTGTTCTCTTTAGTAATTCATATTATTATGGGTTTTAATTATTTACAATACTCATTTCTTCATTTGAATAAATTTTATCACTATGAAATGCCCAGCTAAAAGGTTGAGTAGAACGTAATGTAAAAAAAAATTTATTTTATAGTGGAAGTATTTTAGAGTAAATTTAATGGTTAAATGTAATATGTATAAGATTAATTAATCTAATGATCTATGCATACGGAAAATGCTTTAAAGCGATAGTTGTTTACTTCACATTGATCATATCTTCACACGTTTTTTTTTAGCGCAGTGAATGAGACCAGTAAGCAGTAATTGTTTTCGATTCAATAAAATACCATTTATTTTTTTAAGTTACAAAGTCCCATTGATTTCAATCAGATATTCATTGTATCATGGAAAAGTCTGATTTAATGAAATATTTATGAAAAATAAGACACTTATCATATTCATAAAGCATTACGGACTTACAAACAAAAAAAAGGTGCCAAACTTAATGAACTGCCTTAAATATTCTCATCGGGCGATTCTTCACCTATATATTTATTGTAGTGCATAATAAACAACTACGTTTTATAACATTAATTTTTATACCTAAGAAAATATTTCAACGTAACCATAATTTCACTTTGTTGTTTGTTATTTTCCAATTTTCCCTTGTTTTTATGAAATATTTACCATGAAGTATTCACACTCTCTTTCTTATCATAGCAAATTTAGAGTCAACATGATTTCAACTTCGTAATAATTTACATACACAAATTATTATATAGAAATCCAACGAAATTTTGGTATTTAAAAAAATCCAATAAAATGGACGGATCTCATTTCTCCAATGTCTGGGTATACATATTATAATTAGTATGTGGTAGCTTAGATTTGCATTGCAGCGTATAATGAGTTGGCCTACGCCACTGCTGACTCGCACACATGCACATCGTTACCATATGGCTTTCTAGCGAACGTCAGCTTTGGATGACATTCCCATCCTACGTCAGTTTGAGTCGAGGAATGTCATCCAAAGCTGACGGCAGTTGAAGTCGGTAATGTCAAACGGGTGCAGGTGGCAGATAACCGTACACAGCGCGTGTGGTTCGCAAATTTAAATTGTGCAGAGGTGCGACGAGTGGGTGTTTGAGTGTGTGGCTTCCATGGCTCTTCTCCTATGAGCAATGGAAATTAGAGCCATTCCAACTGCCCCCATACAATCGGAGTAGGAATAAAGCAGGGAAGCAGCAGCAGTAGGTGCTTCACCAGAGATATTAGTTTTTAGCAACGTCACCACCACAGCCCCAAATTGCCAAGTGCACCCAAATCTTGCCTAATCATCCGCTCACATGAAGGTGCTGGTCCTGATCAAAACTGCATCGGATTATCTTCAATTTAGGAAGCGCATTGATGAGCTCAACGTATCGTGGGGAAATGTTATGAATTTCTTCTCCTCTAATTTCAATCGCCCTCTCGAATCTGGAAGCGGACGAAACGAGAAAGCATCCGAGTGTATTGTCCGGAAACCTGTCCGTGTCGGCAATGGTGCGCGGGTTGCGGAATTGGCGATTATTGGAAGGTATTTAAATAAATACGAGTTTTAATGTTTTTGAGATATAAGTTGCTAGCAGATGTCTGATTGTATCTGGGTTCCGGGTAATTATGAACCATCCATTATGATGTGGACTATTCAATAAAAGATTAGATTACATTAGTGTAATGTCCAAAAAATGGAACCACCCGATAGAAATTACCCAAATGATACTCTGTCTCCCTACATTTTTTTTGTCAACTTCGAAAAAAAATTGAAAAATTAAAGGTGGGTAATCGACAAAACATCAACAAACGCGTAGACGGTCTTCCTGACCCTTTGGTAACTGGATTTTATAAAATAGTCATAGTGCCTGATTCCATACCCATCTCAAAGGGTCAGCAACAACAATTTCGGCAGGGTGCTGTAAATAATGCTGGCAACGTCGAATGAAGGAGTTTTTACAGCCTCCCCACAACCAGTTACATCATTGAATAGTTTGTCGCTTAGTCAATCGCATTCTTTGTACTCAAAATCGCTTCAGTTGTCGACATTAAAAGTGACATCAACATATACAACTTTACCCCTTCTATTTCAAAAGAGTGGTCCAAACTTGAGCATACAATGTTTAATTCAAGGAAAATATACTGTCAACGTAAATGAGCATGTACAAAAATTACGTTAAAATTTTGTTTAAATTAAGACGATAAGTTAAATTTTAGCATATATACTGTGAAATTGAGACTGATAAAACCCCTTCTTTTACACGGCATGGTGCATTATAAAAAAAATATTCGTTAAACCTCTTTTAAATTCTATATAAGAAGCATTAAAATATCACGCGGAATAGTAAAAACTGACTTCAACGCGATTTTGAGTAGGCAAACGTACTACTATTTATTGGTCAATGTTGTAAATATTGAATTTTAAAGACGTTTGGCCCAGTTTCAAAGCATTTATTCAATGCAGTTTCCAAAATATACATGAAATAAGTATAAAAGCTAAAACGAATATCCATGCACACTCTTAACCCCAAAAGATTCCTCATTTATTCTGATGAAGAACTAACTTGCTAAAAATAAATTTAGATTTTATATCATGCTGGAAAACAATATTAATTTGTCTTATGCGTCCGAGAGAGTCACAAAAAAAAATTATTCCTAATGCTAAACACGGCTGGTTCAGTGCTAGGTATCATAATAAAATGCTAGAATAATATTTAGATTGCAAAGCAAAAGGAGAAACGTGTATTTTATTATTGTGACAAGAGTATTTTTATAGAGAAAAGTGAAATTCTTTCATGATAGATATATCTATCGCTATTTAATTTTAAATCTCTTTTTAATTATTCACATATATTTTTGTTCGAAGTATCTTTGTAATGATATTATTTTATTGTTGTCAAAAATACTAAAATTAACAAAATATTTAAAGGAAATAGTTTACGGCTATTTGATTTTCTAATACTGCTTTTGGCATATCGATCGATATTGGTTGAAATTTACTAAAAATTATACACTTGTAGCTTAAGTTAAGCCTTTTCTAATGAATCGATAAAGGAGTATTATTTATAAAACAATTGTAAGCTCCGATATTCATATGACTTTTTCTTTAAGTGAAGACTTCATTTATTTTATCTTAAACGTAAATTTAATCACATCCCAACTAGATCAGGTATAATAGCACCATTTACAATAGTTTCTGAATTTCGAATTTTTTATCTTATCTTAATATTTTTCCAACTGCATAATTTCTTCGGTTATTATTTTCGTTTTCAACATTAAAGTCAAAACCTAATTTTATATCCATATATGTCAAGAAGTAAGGCAGTTTTAAACGCATAGCAACAGATCAAATCATACTGTTAAATCCACTAGAATTATAGTAATATGAAATCATTAATGAATAATACAATGAATTGCTAAATAGAAAAAAAGAAATATATAACAATATGAATTGCTAATCAGACAACACGACTTTCCTTTCTAGCAGCCTTTCTTTTTCAGAGGTAGTGGGAGTCCATGGTAGGTATGCCGTCAAAGGGGTAGGGTTTTAAAAAATCCGCGGATAGCCGGTTGCGTGTCACGTACCTTAGTTTGTCTTGCCTTTTACTTAGCGTAAAGTTCTTCGGGATTGAGTTAACGTAGTGTATTTTTCGGTACCGCATCGGTAAATTCGGGAACGCGAAATTGAAATTAGATGTTTGTACTTGACTGAAAGGATGAATGAATACAGAATAAAGTAAAGTAGGTTTCTTTTCCGTATGCCTGTGTTTTCGACGCGTTTGAAACGGGAACTTAATGGTGGCTGAAATACGTAATTGAGCGTAATCCATTTTAAGACCTGCGATCGAAATTATCTCCGATCTAGCTGGCCGACAAGCAGCCACTGCGAAATGGATTACGGGTGCACGAACTGACTGACTGATTGGTACCATTCGTTGGCACGACTCAGACTTCACGTCTAGAACCGATGAGAGGCCGGTTTCGACTTCGTTTGTACGAATTCAGATAGGAGAACCATTAGAAGCGTTTTATTTAAAACGAAATACTCCCTTACATCAATGGGCGTGTGGGATTCCTTCGATTTCGATATTTACATATCAATGTGAGTTTAATTATTAATCTTTTCTGCTGGGGTTCTCTTATTATATTAATATTTATTTACCATTCTGTTCTACTAGTATGTGTTTATCATTGCATATAGCCTAGATATTTAGCTTATTACTTGCATCTAGCCACATTATAATGTATAGTTTGGGTTAATAATGAAGTGGCTGTAATTGGTATTTAGGCTTTTTTTACTGATAAATATATATAAGCTGAATAAATACGCCTTCTCGTTTCGTATTTTGTTGTCTAGGAATGCTGTATCTTACAAGCAAAGTCCTACTTACTTTGTGGTGTGCATGTGTGTCTCTGAATCAAATAATCTTTGGTGTAGCCTCATTATACCCACAACAAAGTCGTTTTGTTTTGCTTTCGATTATAATTACATATTTTCGTTTGTCAGTTTTGCTTTAATCATAGTAGCACCTCCAGCTACCTTAACAAGGATAAATACCAAAATTAAATTCAAGCGCTTATTTCATAAAGTAGGGACTGTTCAGCGAATTCAAAGAACGTTTCATCGACAACTGTCGAAATTAAATTGGAGGCAAAATCGGCACCATTCGTTGCACATATAGTCTGTTTCTTAAAAGCAGGGGCAGTGTTAAGCTTCCTGTCCTTCAGACAACGCATTCTCCATTTGTCAAGTGCATGAATATTGCACACATTGTACGGAACCAAGTATGCAAATATGACAATCGAGAAATTGAATCACCTTCAGCTATAACGGCACTAGCTCCGGCTTTAACTAATTGTTCAGTCATATAGCGCTTAAAATACGGCAGAAATTTATTTTTTCTTCCCTAAAGTGGGTGGAACTTCAGTGACAGTCATGTAGGTTTCCTTGCCGTCTTCTTCGATGAAATGAATATTTATTCCATTTGGCCACGTCAAGAGTTTTGTTGTGTCATTGAACATGACACCCATCCCTTCACCGCAAAAATCTCGTGCCGGTCTATTATTCGGTTCTAATGCAATTTCTATGCACTTTGCGATAAAAACTTTAGTAGCATTTACACATTGAAATGAAAATAGACTTTGCTGGAATGCGCATGACCGGCTCTTAAGGCGTTTCAAAATAATACATTGTGGTAGCGAAAAAACAAGGAAGGAAGAGTGAATGCATTTTAGAGCGATTGTCGCTATAGAAGTTGCTCTCGGTATCGAAAGTACAGATTTTTTTTTTGTATGTATTTCTGGCAGAGCTTATACTTATATACTGTATAAAAACCGTATCTTGCTCTGAGACTTATTCTGTTAATTTAATGATGTGGGCACTGCCAATATTTCATCGTAAAACTTACTTGCTAACCTCCATGAAAAGGAATGGATTCGGTGTGTTGTATCTTCTTCTTCTTAGCACTACAGCCCCTTTCGGGCCTTCACTTTCTGCAAACAGCGCCTCCAACTGTCTCGGTCCATTGACCGCGTCTTCCAATTCAGAAATCCAAGCAACGATGAACTGTCTTCGTCGACCGAGTCACACCAGCGTTTCCTCGGTTTCCCTACTGGCCTCCGTCCTTCAGTTCTCCGAACGAATACCTTCTTGGGTATTCGTTGTTCGTCCATTCAGTCTTACAATCCTTGAGACCTGCGGTTCGTCAAAAATTTCATACAGCTCATGGTTGTATCGAATTTGCCATTTGTTCCCGTCTAGCTTTGCTCCGATTATTCGCCCCAGGACGCGTCGCTCAAAGGCGTTCAATTTATTTGCGGATGCCTGGGTTAGGGTCCATGTTTCACACCCATAGCATAATACAGGTCTTATCACAGATTTATATGCTTCGAGCTTTGTTTTCCTGAGTATGTAGCTGGTCTTCAAGATCGTCAATACTGAATAGAATATTTTATTTGCGAGCTGTATTCTTCGGCGTATTTCTTCGCCCGTTTTCGTTATTTTGGCGCCTAAATACACAAATTTGCTAACATTTTCGATGCTATATTCGCCAAATGTGATATTTTGTATATTTGAGGTATTTTTCCTCGGCTGCGTCATGAACTTTGTTTTATTTTCATTGATTTGTAGCCCTACTATTTTTGCTTCGCTGTCGAGTTTCAGGAAAAGTTCTTTGGCAGTTGTTAATGACCGTGACAAAATGTTGATGTCATCCTCATAGACCACTACTTGGCTCGACTTTTATAGTAATGTCCATCGCGTATCGACAGGTAGCTTCCGTATGACGCACTCCAGAACCAAACTTTATAGCAATGAGGTCAGCCCATCACCCTGCTTTAGTCCGATATTTGTGCCAAAGGCATCGGTGAGTTGGTTGTTGATGCGGACTTGAAAGGTTGTCGACGTCATTGTCATTTTTAAAAGACGGACTAATCTGGCTGGGATTCCAAAACCAAGCATTATTTGGTACAGTACCTTACGATAAATACTGTCGTACGCTTACTTGAAGTCAACGAAAATTTGGTATACGTCTATGTTGAACTCCCAGCATTTCTGAAGTACCTGCTTGATTGTGAACGATTGGTCTGTTGTTGATCTGCCCTAAAACCACCTCGTACTGCCCAATAATACTGTTGGCGTATGATCCGATTTTATTTTCTAAGATTTTAGAAAATATTTTGTACGCCGTACAAAGTAGTGATATGCCTCTATAGTTTTCGCACTGTAGCTTGTCACCTTTTTTTGTGGATAGGGAATATAATTAATTAGCTCCACTCTTTTGGCATATGTTCTTGTTGCCAAATGTACTGGATGACTTTGTGAATAGCTCGATGAACACTACTGCTACCATATTTGATGAACTCCACTGGAATCTCATCGATGGCCGGCGCTTTATTATTCTTTTGGGCTTTGATGATCGAACAAACTTTGTCCAGAGTTGTTGGGGCCAATGGAAGCTCTCCACAGACATCTATAGGCTCCGATGTTCTGGAGCTGTGCGGAGGATTAAGGAAGTTCTTGAAATATGTTGCCCATCTTTCCTTAATCTTGATTTCATCAGCGATTATATTGCCGCTTTCATCACGACAGAGCGTGGTTTTGGGCTGATAATCACGTTTCAGGCTTTTCACTACTTTGTATGCTTATCTTGTGTTATTGCTCGCTAAACTTACATGTATACTTCACAATTGGTCGTCATAGTATTTTCTTTTCTTAATCCTAATTATCTTATTCGCTACTCTTCTGAGCCGCTTAATAGCAGCTTTCACTTCCATCTAGAGCTTGTTGCTCGTCTTCAACGATGCGTTTCATAAGATAGGGGCCAGCTGGTTGTCGAGGGTCTCCGTAAAATGTTCAGCCACAGACGCCGTTTGGAGCCATTTGATGTCAAATTTTTGTAGCGGGCTGGTCTTCGCTGAATATGCCTTTGACATGCGACATCGATAGGTTAATTTGATCAAGTATCAAGTAATGATCTAAGTGTGTTGTATACCTTCGCACATTCAATTCATTTAAAAGTCGATCCGCCACGAATTCAATGCATTGCGACATCAATCCGCCATTCACACCGCTCACAGCTACTGTTGAGGCATCCTTCACTTGTAAGTTTCTGTACTACATGATTGAACCCAAGACGACAAAGTCTGACGGGAATTACTGTTCGTGCCATGTCAGCAAAAGCAATCTTGCAATTTACTCCTCCACTACTCGCGCGAGAATGCCATTTTGTCGTGGTGGCGTTGCGGATTCGCGCCCTCGTGTCGCCTGGTTTATTCTCGCTCTTCTTCACAAGGAAATTAAAATCGGCTTCCCCGCTGGGCGCAGACACCGCACTACTTCTGCCAAAGAACAATGAAATCCGTCTTACGTGATACTCGGATTGGCAGCCATCTTCCCGGAGTTATTCACTTTCACTCATTGACATTTTCCCTTCAACTGTCAAAACACTGATTCATTACACACCAAAACGTCTTCAAGAGTCGTTTTCATTTAGATTTTCTTCTTTTGGTCCTCATTTGTCTTCAAGTTGGTTTTCTTCACACTTTGTTGATTTTGCTTTTCCTTGAATAGTCGGCTATCTTTAGATTACAGGGTCTGAATAATAAGTAACCGGACTGACCTCAGGAAATTTTTTATTGGCAAAATATGTACAATTTTTCTTTAGAAATCTTCAAAGTAGTCCCCATTGGAGTCGATTACACGCTGATACCGGATTTTCCAATCCCCAAACGCTCCCTGGAAGTCGGCAACCTCGATGCTGTCTAGAGCCCTCGTCGTAGCACGTTGAACGTTTTCCAAAGTCCCAAACCGCGTCCCCTTAAGGTGTCTCTTGATCTTGGGGAACAGAAAGAAGTCCGCTGGTGCCATATCCAGGCTGTAAGGAGGCTGTGGCAACGTTGCCCCCGACTGTTTGGCCAACTGCTCGGTGGCGAGCAGGCAGGTGTGCGAGGGAGCATTGTCGTGATGGAGGATCCACGAATCGGCAATCTCCGGATGGACTCGGCGAACCCGGGCGGTCCCCCTGTAGTACTGGCCGTTTACAGTTTGGCCGAGTGGCACAAACTCTTTGTGAACAATGCCTTTCACGTCAAAGAAAGCAATGAGCATCGACTTCACCTTCGATTTGCTCATGCGCGCTTTTTTCGGTCGTGGTGACGCCGGTGTGTGCCACTCTGAACTCTGCCGCTTCGTCTCAGGATCGTATTCGAAAACCCACGTCTCATCTCCTGTAATAACGTGGTTAAAAAACTCTGGTTCGGTTGCTCGATCGTACGCTCCATTTTCACTTCGACGATGTAACTGAACACGCACTCCGCTCTCGCTCGATGCTATCTCTCCAAGCGCTTGGAGGTAACTGCTGCAGCCCTGTTCCCTTTACCTAGACCCCACCACCACTACAGCACCAGATACCGGTTAGCCGACGCATTGACGGCGCGGGGCAGGCTCAGTCCGGTTACTTATTTACAGACCCTGTATTTCTACATATGCACTTGTTCGCTGTTTCGGCTCATGATTTTCTTTTTTTAAGTTATTAGTTTCCATTTCTTTTATTTCAATTATATGTTTATGTATTTCCTATGTGATTCCAAAATTTCCTGCTCAAATCTTCTATTCCCCAGCTTCTCTTTCGGTGGTTCCAATATTTGAAAATCGTGAATATTGGTTTCCGAATAGAACAGCTTCGAATTTGTAGGTTCATTACTCCTAACGTTGAAGACATCGTACAGCTCCTCCATCCCAATTTTTTATTGGCAAGCCGGGCTTCGTTTCACCTTGAGAGCCTCTTGCTAATTCATTAAAATCAAGCGATGAATCAATTCTTTGTATAACGCAATAAACAATAAACTTCTTCCAGCAAACAATTACACTGAACAGCAAAAAAAAAAATTTGTTTTTTTTTCGTACTTCGAAGCATATTTTTTTTCATATCTCGGCAAGAAATTAGTAAAAATATGTGTTTGAAAAAAAATTTAAACATCCATTTTCGTTGAATAATATGTTTCTTTAAAAAAAACCAAAATGTAACTTAGTTCGAAAGAATCATGTTTTAAAATATTTATTCTGACGATTTTTTAGTTCGTTTTGCTTGGTTCTTATAACTATACGATGGATGATCTTGTTTTAAAGTCCAATAAAATCTGCAGGTATTCTTGACGACCGTTTTCCTTGGTATCGTTTTTACATCGCCATGATATCCTGATGAAATCTTTAAACCGGAGAAACAGTCTATATGGGAATAAAGAAAATGAATATTCAAGGACATATTATACGCTAAGGCTTTATAATCCTGTAGTGTTTTAGAAACCATCTCTTTATAGTTTGCAGACTTTCTATTTCCCAAGAAACTGTTTGCCACTTCAACAAAAGAAAGCCATGCATTTTTTACTTGTGTATTTAATTTTGAAATAAAATTGGAATCTTTCATGATCTTCCTTATATTCATCCCGACAAAAATTCCTACTTTTAATTTAGCTTTGCTCAGTCAAGGAAATAATGTTTTTAAATACAGAAAACCTTCTCCATTTCTATCAATGGCTTTAACAAAGATAGGGTTTCTAATCATTCGATCCATTTCTCGTATATTGGTGAACTACCTGGAATATTCGAGCAATACTGAATGGGCAGTGACGTCACTTTCAGATGTTGATCATGCTTGGTGGGTTTTCGAGTACATTCGTTTGTTGATCATGATGTTCCTAATGGTTGTGAAAACAATTGCGACAGTAGCTCGCAGAATTATTTGTACATGTAACAATAAGATCTAATTTTATGCGCAAAGGTGGCAAAATAATATTATTCTGCTCTACTAAGGGATTTTTCAGAAACAGTTTTGTCCAGGGATGAAACTAGTTCTAATTGACCAATCCTTTTTTATGTAATGTTCACTTTTAGCTCGACTGTCCCACTCGCACAAAAAACAACAGTATTTCGTGTAGCCTCCCTGCAACCCAAGCAATATTCCAAAAACTTTAAGATCTGCACATATTTTTCAAGAATGACGGTTGTACTGAAATTTCTCCAGCAAATTTTTTATAGTAGCATATGTTTCTTTTATGTGGATGGCATGTGCTAAAGGCACAGATGAAAAATCATTGCCATTATGTAGTAAGACCACTTTTAAACTTAATTTTGAACAGTCAATGAAAAGTATTTATGCATCTGGTGAATAGTCATAGCCCAATTTATTTATAAGCCCCTGCACATCATGGAAATCCGTAAGACCACTTTTTCTTTAAAAATATCTATATATTTAGTATCACGTTGACGATAAACTGAAACTCATGTGCTCGGATGAAGTAAATTCCATTGCAGAAGTCTGGAACCTAAGAGTTCAGCTTGAGCTTTAGACAAATTAAGGTCTCTAACTAAATCATTTAATTTAAATTGAGGTATTAAATGTGGTTCATTTTCTTTTACAAAAATTGAAAAAATCTGGCGTCAGAACAATACAAAATTTATTCGCTACTACAGTTGCAAAGTCTATGCTTTTTTCATTCATTTCAAACACTAGAAACCAACAAAATTTTCTCCAACTGTGAAGTTTATTTCTTTATCTTTCCAACATCTTTATTATACCAACATAAAAACATCAAAGTTCTGGCTTTGTGTATGTATTTTGTTTCGAAATTCCCTTCGGACTTTTTGCTACGAGAACCTAAGGATATAGCCGATATGGAGAATATTCAAAATATCAAAATTCCATAGGAAAAACGATGTTTTTGTTAATTTTTTACCTATGATCCTTAATTTTTAGTTGACAGTGTAGATGTCACTCAACTTTAAGCAGCATGTCTACTCGTATCTCAGACGCTTTTAACGCAGTTTGGCGGCTGCAGTATTGCAACTGCAATGCGACAACAATTTTCATCCCTCTTCCCCTCAAAAGTCTTTGGCTCTATTGTTTCCAGTCAAATCAACGCTCGGTTTTGTGCAGCAGTGTCTCGGTCGTCGCTTTCGCTTGTGTTTGTTTTCATTTCTTTCAACCAAAACGGCGACTCGTCGAATAGTTCGTTTCGTGCTCGTCGAACGCGTTGCAATTGGTCGTTGTATTTAATTTGTAGAAAAGAATGTGGTAGTGATGATGATTTTGACTATGGGTTGAAGCAACCAGGTGGCGCAAGAAAGTGAAATTAGTTCTAAAATTGGCGGAAAAGTTTGAATTAAGTAGCGAGTAGAAATATTATGTTGGGAGAATATTTGTGATAAAAAGAAATATTAAAAATATATTCAGCGCATGAATTTGCATCTACTATTTTAATCGATGAAATTCAAATTCTTCGACCATAGCGAGGGTGACTACGAAACTTAAAATTTTGAATGTTTTAGTACAAACAAAGTTTATCGAGGCCAAACACCTTTTCATAGCTTGGATTGTAAATAAATACCTTTGTTCCGAGCGCAAACGAAATTGATTATTTCAGTGTATTCAAAAACGTTTCTTCAATTGAACACAAAAGCAATTTTTGAGGGAAGGGCTGTTTTTCATACCTTGTGATGATTTTTAAAAATAGAATTGCCTGGAAAAGTTATTACCTTTTATTTTAAGAACAGGGCCCTAGATGGAAGATTATTAAAAGCCGTATTAAGTTAAATTATAAAGCTGAATGGATACGGGTAAATCATCAATTATTAGCGTTATGTTAAAAATTTTGACAAATCCATAGCAGATTTTCTTAAAAATTATAGAAACTACATCCATCAGTTTTCGTGAGAAAATGAAGAAATTTAGTTTTGTCAAACGCTTTCAAAAGAGGTCTCTTCATATAAGCTTATCTCCCCTTCAAAATTTTATCACTGGATATAGTCGAGTGTGGTATCATATACTTCTAGAAGAGATGGACGTTGACGAAAGTATTGAAGGTAATGTTAGTCAAGATAGCAATGACAATTTTATATTTTACTTAAAAAATATAAATAAGGAGAAGAAACCAGCTCGCAGTTCTACTGGTCCTTCTCAAAAAGTTGCCAAAAATACAGAGAAGGTTCCGCTAATTAATGTGTTCGGTCAAAGTGGAAAGGATATGCTTCAGCTATTGGCAGACGAAAATAAATTAACTAATTTCGAGATTAAAAGAATCAATGCCGAAAAATTAACTATCAGAACGGAATCACTGGTTGATTTCAAACCAGCTAAAAATGCACTAAATTCTGGGGAGGCTCCACACTTCACCTATACCCCGAAAAGTGAGAAGAACCAGACCTTTTTGTTGAAGGTGCCCAAGGAGGCAGCACCAGAAATTGAATTTATTTCCGTTAAAACATTCGCGACAAGAAGGTCGATGGTAGAAAAAAAAAACACTATTTTGTTTGGTTCAGATTTCAAATAAGAACAGTTGAAGTGCTCTTCAACAATTAAGATACTTGAACTTCCGAATGGTGAGGTGGGAATGCCTCAAAAAAAGAGAAGCCAACCAGTGTTATCGGTGTCAAAGATTTGGACATTCGGCTGCCAACTGCGCCATGCATTATCGATGCGTCAAATGCAAGGACGTTTTTGCTCCCGGTGAGTGCAAATTGGCTCAGACGGAGCCAAAAGAGAAATTATACTGTGTTAACTGCTATGTATTTGGTCACCGGGTATCATATCGAGGATGCTCCCGATATCAAGATGCGAGAATAAAATTTGTCCACAAGCAAACACAACTATACCGCAGTGTCTTAGCTCCGAACTTCGTCAAGCCTGGAGTATCATTTGCACTCGCCGCTAGAGAATCAGCAGAAAATGCGGTAAATAATGTAAATAATTTAAGCGGCAATAATGAGCTGCTTCTCGAAATTTACCAGCAAGTAAATTCTTTATCTGAGAGAATCGATAAACAAAATACGAAAGTTAATCTTGTTTTTCATCGTTTAGGGCTTTCAAATGCCTCAAAATAACTTGTTATCCAGCCACATTCCCATGGATAGGACTCGTCTCATCTCAATCAACGTCAACTCCATCGTTACTATACATCGAGGTGATTACCTCCTTGAATTCATTGGAGAGCAAAAACCTGACGTCATACTTCTCACTCCATGACATTCAAGGATTTTGAATTCATAGGAAACGATAGGGTAAACGGTGATGGGGGAGGTTGTACCGGGATATTGGTTCGAAGACCCTATTGTTTCCAAAATATTGAAAAAACCGAATTCAAAAGCTTTGAATCTCTTGAAGTGTCCGTTATCAAAACTTCATTGCCAGGTGGGGATAACCTCTTCGTTATCTCTGCCTATGCAACTGTTGGAACTGTTCTCAAGCTCAAGGAGGAGCTCAATTTCTCGTTTGAAATACTCGAATTGAATAGGCTGTGATGGGATTGGGCGAAAATAACAATACATTAAATTGGTATACTGAGATTTATTTATAATCTAGTTAGCACTGAAAAACAGTTGACACAAGAGTGAGTAGGTATTATTCGACTGAACAGAATGACATAATCAAGGCATTAACAGTAGCTCCAACTAGTGAGCTATTTAGATAATGACAATTTACATTATTTGGTTTATACTAGTTCTAACACCTGCCCTTAAACTAAACAATCTGTAATCCAAGATTTATTACACAATTAAAATGTTTATCTTTACTTAAACATTTAGTTAGGACATCTGCTGGCATATTTTCAGTAGATAAGTATTTTAACATTATCATTTTATTTTCTACAATTTATCCTACAAAATGATGTTTAATATCAATGTGTTTACTACGGCTATGATTAAGATGACTTTTACAAATGTTTTGTGCTGACTGACTGTCATTGAACAAAGTTACTGATAAATGTTTACCTAAACATTCATAAAGAAAACTTCTAAGAAATTTAGCCTACTTTGCTCCTTCACACAATGCCATATATTCAGCTTCGGTGCTTGATAGGGCCACAGTTCTTCCACAGTGTCCCATGACACTGCTGAATTTCCCAATTTAAATACATAACCAGTATATGAGCGACAGTCTAGCTGATTAGAAGCCCAATCTGCATCTACATATCCTGTAACACTCAATGAGGATTTTTCATATACTATGTTATAATTAATAGTCCCTTTTAAATATCGCATTACACGTTTGGATGCTTTCCAGTGTGTACAATCAGTTATATTAAGTTGATCTAATACCTTCTGTATATAGTTTTTCTGATCCAATGTAATTTGATTTTGTTTTTGATTTAATCTCATTCCTAATACATGTGTAGCTTGGCCAAGATCTTTTGTTTCAAACCTTTTCATCAGTTTCTCCTTGAGCGCTTTCTTTTCTGGTGTATCTTCACTTATAATTAAAATGTCATCGACATACAAAGCTAATATAATTATATTTCCTGAGTTATGTGATTTAATGTAAACACAAGGCTCACTGTTTTTCTAAACTGAAGATCTGTCAAGGCATTATTTATCTTGTCATACCATGCCTTTGAGGCTTGTTTAAGCCTATATATAGCTTTATGGAGTTTTAATACATGGTTTTCTTTACCATTTATCTTGTATCCATTTGGCTGCTCCATGTAAACAGTCTCTTGCAAATTACCGTTTAAGAATGTTGTCTTTACATCCATGTGATCAATGTGTAAGTTTAGATTTACTGCCAGAGCAATCAATGTACGTATAGTAGAATATCGTACCACAGATGCGAAGGTTTCCTTGTAGTCAATCCCGTATTCCTGGGTATAACTTTTTGTTACAAGGCGTGCTTTATGCGGAAGTAACTGACCTTCTGGTCCTAGCTTCTTCTTGAAAACCCACTTACAGTGCACAACCTTCTTCCCTTCAGGCAGTAATGTCAAACTCCAAGCCTCATTTTTCTCAAATGATTTATATTCGTCTTTAATAGCTTCCCTCCAGTGTAACTTTTCAGGTCCTGATAATGCTTCCTCAATTGTCTGTGGTTCTCCATCAAGTGTTGTTGCTGTCATTGCTATTACAGCATTAACACTCTCATCAATGTCTTCATAATAACTAGAATACTAATCTTGAGTCATGGCTGGATTCCATGTGACATCATTGGGGTCATCCACAGAGCTGGAGTCAGAAACAGTTGAATTAGTTCTGATCGAGTCAGATAACTCTCTAGTAGGCGGGGGATCGACATTGTTATCATCATTTGTTCTCACAACATTTTCTATTCCATCATTAAAATTTATTTGACAATCAGTAGTAGTGTTATTCTGATTTATTTTTAAGTCTTTATACATCATTCCTTCCACAGAGCACACATCTCTAGATTTAATGCATTTGGAGAGATTTTGAGGATCAATTAGTCTGTACCCTTGTGCCTCATTACAATATCCTACAAAAACGTATTGTTTACTCTTTGCATCTAGTTTCTTACGCCTCTCATCAGGGATCATTGCATAAGCAACACAGCCAAATATTCTCAAAATTGATAAATCAACTTTACAACAAGACCATTTTTCTTCTGGTGTGGTTCCTCTTGCCGCTTTACTTGGTGATTTATTCTTGATAAAGATTGCTGTATTCAAAGCCTCAGCCCAGAATCTTTGGTCCATACCTGCATCTCGTAGCATACATCGTCCGGCCTCCATAATCTTGCGATTTGCCCTTTCCGCAACTCCATTCTGTTATGGAGGGTAGGGTACAGTCGTCTGATGCACGATGCCATGCTCTTGAAGGAATGTCTGGAAATGTTTATTCACATATTCAAGACCATTGTCAGTTCTTATCATCTTTATTTTCAAATAAGTTTGTTTTTCTGCAAAACTTTTAAAGATCTTGAATACGGACAGAACTTCATCTTTACTTTTAATAAAATAACCAAAGATCATCCTAGTATAGTCATCTATAAATGTTAATAGATGCTTAGCACCAGTAAATGAGGAAACTGACATTGGCCCACATAAATCAGAATGTATGAGACCTAATTTCCCAGTGGCTCGACTATAGGATTGATTTGGGAATGGTATTCTGCTCTGCTTCCCTTCAATACATGCCGCATAGGGATTATTTTTACTATAAGTGTAATAAATTCCACTTGCCATGCCTTGTTTCAGTAAATCCATACTTCGCTTGTTCAGGTGTCCGAGTCTCGGATGCCAAATCTCCTGTGATTGATTCGCTTCACACAAATTCACAGCTTCTGCGCGTTTTTCATCCATGGACTGGATCTGTGGCTCCACCAAAGCCACTGTTTGAGATGTCGCAGCCACCTCATGCCCATTTGTTGATTGTTGACTCACTGTGTCCAGTTCGTAGACACCATTCACCTTTGTAGCACATGCAACTGGCATTTTTCCGTAATAAACATTACACTTTTCAATGTTAAAATGAACTTCAAGTCCATTAGAAGCCATTTTGCCTGGAAATGAGGTTTGTTGACAGTCCCGGCACAAAAATAACTTCATTTAATTTTGTAATTTGAGATTGTCCTTTCAACAATAATTCCACTTCACCATGACCTTGACTATGCATTTTCTGATTACTAGCAACTATAACTAGCCGCGGAGTGTCCACAACATAATTTTTCAATAGATTTTTGTTGTTTATCATGTGACAAGCAGCGAAGGAGTCGACATACCAGGCATTCGAGTCAATGTTCACAGCTAGTGCTGTCAATAATGTTCCGTTCCACGCTTTCTCACACTTTTCACTTTCACCCCGTTTATTAATATTTTTATTGTTCGTTTTAGTTGGAGTTTTTAGCAAAGTGATTTGGTTTTTTTGCAAATGAAGCACTTTGGATGTTTGTTGACATTTTTTGTGGAAGACTTGTTTGTAAACATCGCACCTTCACTCTTGTCGACGTCTCTAGGTAAATTTTCTTGTAATAATTTACTTTTCACTGTTTCACTGCACAATTTAATGTTTGAATTTTCTAAAGCCATGATAAGCGGATCATAGTCTGGGGGGTAAACCGCTTAGCATTAACACTGACAGGAAATCATCTTCTAATGGGGCGTTTATGTCTCGTAATTGTTGATTTAAGTCCGTGATTCTCAAGATATACACTTCCATGTCACTAAATTGTTCCAATTTTAATCCAAATAACGTGCGTAAGAGTCCAAGACGACGACACAATCCCCTGTCTTCATAGGCTGTCTTTAGGTTGTTCCATGTCTCGTAACCAGTGGCAGAATTTCTAAAGTGGGAAAAACACGAGGGTTAAACCATCAAGCATATCTTTGCGAGTGCCCGTAGTTGTTTGCGGTTATCATTGACCTTGGGAACACCCGGTACAGATTCTTCGATTCAATCCCATAAATCTTCATGGACTAAATACATCCGCATCATAAACTTCCAGTTTCCATAGTTAGGCACTGGCACCTCGTCCCCACGCGACATCGTGTCTTCCTTGAATGTTGCGGTTTTTAGAAAATAAACTTTTACGCACACTTATTTATCGCTTATCCTGGGCCCGTAACCTGATGGGATTGGGCGAAAATAACAATAGATCAAATTGGTATACTGAGATTTATTTATAATCTAGTTAGCACAGAAAAATAGTTGACACAAGAGTGAGTATTATTCGACCGAACAGAATGACATAATCAAAGCATTGACAGTAGCTCCAACTAGTGAGCTATTTAGATAACTATGACAATTTACATTGTTTTTGTTTATACTAGTTCTAACAGGCTGCATAGTTATTATATTCTTGCTGGTGACCAATAATCCAATGTCCACCTTCTGATGATGGCAACTCTTGCTCAATGGTTCCTAATGACAGGAATCTAACTAACGATGAAATAGATGTCTATTTGTCGAAGTTAGAGAAGCTGACGTAGGAAACGATTGAAAAAGTAGTTCCCAAGATTAAACATCGAAACAATATGGAAGGATATGAAACACCAACCATTGCAAGGTTGAAAAGATTGAAAAGCCTTCTTCTCACACCCGTCAACAATATTTATCGACTGTTTTTGGACTACAACCATCCCTCGTTGGCTTTGTTGAAATTACACCTGAAGAATGTCCGGAACTTAATCCGTTCATACTTCAGGAGTGAGGTCAGCAATCAATGGGCGGAAAAACTGAGGGGTATTAGCCCACAGGACCCAGACGGTGTTTTCGCGAAAGTGAATAGCATATTCCGCAAGAATTCGAGTGAAGGTATCGAATCTTGAAGTCACTAGTGATGAGATAAATCTTCTCGATAGGGCTGGTATCGAAATTCATAGTACGGCTCCGGATAGAAATAGAAACAGGATTATATGTTAGGGATTCTATAAACTTGCCCTGAATGGAACACATTTTGAATTGGTTCATCTGAGAGAGGGAATGAAATATTTTCAGAGGTCGTTGAAGCAAAAGTTTCCGACTTCAAATCAGGCCTGAGCGGCCAATCAATTCTTCATTTCAATGAAACATTGACATCTGACTTCATACCGAGCTTGAATCTTATTGATTATTTTGTCAGCTATGAAGTCTTGCGTTTCATATTTCGCAGGATAAACAACGAGAAATCATGTGGCACTGATAGTATTCCAAATGTAGGTCCCCGAAATTTGCCTATTCGAAATTATTGCATATTGTTCAACAACATGTTGAGCAATTCATATTTCCCAAATGAGTGGAAATAGGCGAAGGTATTTTCGATCGTGAAGCAAGGAAAAGAATCTTCATATCCCAAAAGCTATCACCCAATCAGCTTGCTGCCTAACATCAGCAAGGTGTTTGAAGTGATACTCAACAGAGCATTAAACACCCTCTTAGAGAAATATGAGTTGATGCCGAATTGCCAATTTGGTTTTCATGCCGGGCATTCGACCACACATGCAATAACGAAAGTAACCTCTGTTGGAAACTTAATGATAGAGAATGTGCTGGAGCGTGTCTCATTGATATTGAAAAAGCCTTCGATACAGTGTGGTTAGATGGACTAGTTTTTAAACTCCTTCAGGACAGGTTCCCCAGACACCTTGTCGCCATGATGTACAATATGTTATACAGGAAATCGTTTGTTGTAACTGACGGAAATCTGACAACAATGCGCGAATTCAAGGTCTTGAATGATCTACAGCAGGGAACAGTTACTGCGCCTCTGCTCTTCTCAATATTCATTCGCAAGCTGTTGAACGGCTTTGATTTTAACGTCATCTATATGGCAGACCGAAAAGCTACAATAGTTCAAAGCAATCTCCAGAAAATGTTCAATGATGATGACAATTGGCAAATGGGAAGGCTGCAGGGGGTCAATCAAGACCTGAAACGTAATTGGAAGGATTTCCACATCATGGCTGGCAAGGGTAGTTCAGAACGGGTTCCACATAAATCTTGTGTTCGATACCTCGGTGTTCATCTCGATCAGTAACTGTACTAATCTGAACATGTCTAAATCATACTCAGTCAAGCGCTGAAAGTAGTCATGGCCCTACGAAGACTCTTTCATTTATAATACATTGATCAAAAGGTCAAAATTATCTGTTTCAAGACCTTGGTTGGACCAGTTTTGACATATGGATGTCAGATCTGGTACAACCAGAGCGCTAGCACTATGGGAAAATTAAGAGTTTTCGAAAGGAAATATCTTCGTGCATGTACTGGTTTGTACAGAAAGCCTGAGACGTATTGGAAGCACTATATATCGAATAGAAGAATTCATCAAACTGCTCAAGTGACAAGAGTCGATATCTTCATATTGAAACTTCTTTGGAATCATATCGCAAGATCTGCAGCAGTGAGTGAAAACCCTTGGATTTCACAGTCGTTCCACCCTACAGATGGGTATATTGCGACTTGCCTCGCTACTGGCTTCGTTCTTCCAGAAGCATTCTTGTATTTGGACATGAATCGATATGATTTTGATTCTGATGGTGTCCCAGTTATACATCACATATATAGACGGGCCACCGATAAGAAGATAAAATATCCTCCGAATTTGAGTTCACGAGACCGACAATTCCAATTGAGATTCTCATTTGCTAGATTCGTTGAAGCTGATCGAGCTGAGACGCAGCAATCTAGGTATTGGTGGCTGAATGACAATATCTACATTCTTCGTGTTTATTTTCAATTTTTATGTTTTTCTTTACTTAGTTTTTGAGTTTCAGCTCGTTATTGCTAATTTAGTGTTGTTTATTTGTGTCAAAAATTAGGTGTAGTTTAGGTATATGTTATGTTTATTATATTAGGTTTAGAGATAAGGTTAAACGCATACGTTAGGCATATTATGATAGAATTTTAAAGTATAAGATAAAGTTTTTTGATTGAATTTTATTAGAATTAAGTTATGACATATTAGGTGTAGGATCAAAGTTCACAGTTGTGTTAAAATTATAAATAATTTTAGGATATTGCTGGTTCGTTTTTTCTCCTTTTTCCAATCAAATCATAAAATATACAACAATCTTAATTTGAAATTGCTATAGTTTTTTGATAAAATGTGTTTAACAGATTACGTATAAATTTAGAAGCCACTTGGGGGATTCTCTTCTTCTTCGTAGCCCTACAGCCCTTTTCGGGCCTTCGCTTAGAGATAGTTAGAGTATCTTATTGTCATGATCTAATGTATCGGTACTTCACAATGTGATATGATCATTATCACGCTTTCGTCATGTTTCCGTCCACCCAGCTGCGATACGTTCTGATTTTAAACCAGCACGTATCATAACTAAACAGGCTTATAGTCTGTCTGAAGAACCAATTGAACTAAATTTCGTGAACTCAAACAAAACTTGAACCAGAGACCTTCGACTTACGGGCTTAGTGCTCTAATCACTTGGGCCATTAAGTTTTTTTATTGTTATTGTTTGGAATTTGCTTTATATTCTTTTAAATTGTTACTGTAATGTTAGTACCAAATGACTTAAGGATGAGAGTCGATAAACATTTGAATAAGTTCGCCCACCTCATCTACGAGCGTTCATTAGGAGGTCGCATTTTTGCATTTTCGGAAACCATGGTGTAAACTGCTGACGTTATGTCTACAACATGGTGTGAAAAATAAAAGTTTCTTGTTACATCTCATTCTTGAGGTGTTTTCTTACGTTTTCCATTATATTTTTATAGGCGTTTAAGGTTTCGGTATACGTGACTTCCCCCTCCTCTAGATTAGAATTCTCCTGAATTCGATTATTTATTTTAAATTTTACATTATTTTTCTTAATATATAATATAAAGATTACAATGAGGAGAGATATGATAATGAAAATTGTTACATTTAGTCCATAGCCAATATTTTTATGATATTTCAGTTCTTCGATATGTTTTATATTTTCTATGTTTTTGATAGCAATTTCCTCAAAGGTAAGTTTTTCCGAAAAGTTGGCAAATTTTACGTTTACAGGATAAAAAAATCTCTCTTGAACTTTGGTAAATACGTTTGAAAAATATTTGTTTAATATTTGAATTGTACAATTGTTATAATGGATGAGAATATTCTTATTCACGACAATGTTTCGATCATCACAATCTTGCGTGACATTTAATTCGTATGCATTTTTGATTACAATTGTTTGTTCATCCAATTCTATGAGCTCTGTTCTTGTGTTCTTTATTAATTTACAATCTCTTTTGAATGTACAATGATTGGTAAGGCTTAATTCGTTGACTGTTTTGAATGGTTCGTATTTGTAGGTTTTATTGTTTAGTGTAAAGATTATTTCCTTATCTGAATCTATTTCTTTCATTTCGTAATTTGGGATTGGTAGTATTACTTTTAATTGAACATTTGTAAAATTTTTGGGGACTTTAATGGCAAAAATTAATAGATTGTTTGTGCTTTTAGCTAATCCTAACTTAATATACTGCATACGATTTACATCAATTTGGTATTTATTAATTTCTTCGTCCGTAAGTAAATTTGGGTGAATAATTCCATGTTTTGCTGATGAAATGTTATCTTGGAGATGCTCAATTTTGCTTTTAAGGAGTAGAATTTTGAACAATTGGTCATAATAAATGTTAGATAATTGGAAATCATTTGAAATGCTGTTAACCTTATTCAAGACCAGATTTCAATCTTTCTCGATTATATTTTTCAATTGGGTAAATGTTTCGTTAAATTGTTTGTTTATATTTACTTGTTTATTAAGAGTTTTTATTACCTCATGATTATTTGTTTCCAAAGTTTTTATGTGTTCGTCTAATTCACGTCTGTCTTCGTCGTCCATGGTACCAAAAAGCCACTTATGTGCGTTTCCTACGAGATTTATCAGTCCTCGTCGAGTCCTGTTACTTTGTGGCATAAGCGTCTTTACTTTGACCATCAAGTGTTGCAGTTCTGTCAACAGAATTTCTTTGTTTTCTAAGTTATATGTATTTAAATTCCTTTCAAACGCTTTAATTACTTCTAAAATTTCTTCAGTGTTAATTATATGCATGATGATATCTGTCTTTTTAATAATTTCCACTTTGTCTAGGTTAATCTTCGAAAATCCTGGATGTCCGTTGATGTCATAGATGTTTAAGAGTCCTGTAACTGGGCTTATAGAGATAAGTAGTAGTAAGGTCAATATGGAAATCTGAAAGTAAAATTGTAGTAAGGTTAATATTTATAGTAGTTTGTCCGTTACTTTTAGGTTAAGTATGCTCTAAGGTATATAGTCTTCATGTCAGTAGTTGTCCTTGTATGATTTCAAGGATCATTCTTTTTCTCAAACATTGAATATTTTCTTGCGTGAATGTTGGTTTCAAGTCACGAAATATATATTCGGCAACCCTACAACTGAATACTCCACAATCATAACTATTGTTTTGAAATGGTGAATCGTGGACATTTTCGATTATGAAATCTGATGTATCCAGGTTGATACTTAGTTTATCTAAGGACTCCTGTTTTAGGTACTCTATTAGGGCATTTAATAGGGACGGATTTGGTTTTCTTAAAGAGTCAAAGTATTTTATAGTTTTTTGTCTGAAATCTATAATACTCATGCACCAATGACACTGATTAACGTGGACAGGTACGATAATGATATCACAACCAAAAATATTTACATTTTTTGTCCATCTTTTAACAGAGTCATATCCTGATTTCAGGTATACAGGTACAAAAAACGTGTTCATTGTATGAACTCTCGGTAACTCCTCTGGTTTCTTTAAATTTCTTTCTGCTATAAGTGCCATATAAAAATTGATAATATTATCGTTGAGCCAAGAATTGCCAACTAAAGTTTGGAGATCATTATTTTTGATCGTCAAATGAAATTTAGAGGTAACAATATTATTTTGTTGATTTTGTTTAGTAGCTTCGCCAATAAGTGAGATTTGGCTTTGAGTAAACTCCGGGAACTCGTCCTCGGATTCGAGTTCTTTGTTAGGAAGTTCGTTGTATTTACGAGGTCTTTTGATATTTTCTGGATGCACATTCTGTAACTTGCCTAACTTAAATTTATGTTCATTTTTGAGCCTAATTACTTTATAATTTTGCACATATCCTGTGGTCCTAGTTTTTTCATAACTTTCTCTATTCTCATTTGTTTTTTCTATCCATTTCTCTTTACTTTTGATAAGATTTTTCCTAATTTTGTCCAGATCTGTTTTATGAAATTGTACAGAACTTGGTGTACTTTTTATCGTCGAATGGTAACGTTCATTATAAGTTCTTATCGCTTTTTGCAAAAGTTGTTTAATCGAAAATTTGTTATGTTCATTTGTAATGTGACGCCTACGCCCGGGAATCGAAGTGATTCCGATCCCGAACCCTTGCAACCGGCCAGATGGATATGTCCTCGAAGTGCCAGCGGACTTCATCTGTAGTGCGGATATCGTTGTGCAGAAAATATTTTTTTTTTCTGTCCGAATATTTCGATCTGTGGAGATAAATATTCGAAATATAGAATTAATCCCAAACCCCGGCACATTTCGAGACATAGCCATCTGGAAATGCCCCTCCACCGTGGCCATCGATAAAACTATGCCACTCCACACACAGATGTTTTGTCCGAGGTGACAACCTGGGATTTTTGACAGCCATATGGCGTGCCATTCCACACACAGATGTTTTGTCCGAGGTGACAACCGGGATTTTTGACAGCCACATGGCGGCGAAGAAAAAGAGCGGAACTTTTTGGTGGTGATCGGTGGTTCGTGATCGTAAGTTGTGCTGTCTAGAACATCTCAAGTGTTTTTCTACCTCTTAACTTACTTTGGTTGACGATCGGGTGTGTGTAGGATTTGGTCGGAGCGAGGCGTACTCAGGAGAACAAAAAGGAACAACGAACGCTTGAGAGATGCACCGGAACATTGCCTCAGGCTAGAACATGGGGCTCTGTCAAACTCGGCCGGAAGATCAACAGGCTCCAATCATGAAAGAGGTTAGTTTAGTTAAGAAAGACTTAGGAAATATTAGAAAATTTTGTCTAGGTGAAGGTGAGGCTAGAAGACCTGACGATCAGCAAAATCAGCAATTAGATGGGAGTCCTTTACGCGGAACCAGTATTATATATAAAGGACACGAATTTACCCAAATCCGTTATCATATGCCAACAGCTTGTGAGGTTTGCACCAAACCATTGTGGCAATTGTTTAAGCCGCCGGCGGCCTATGAATGTAAAAAACTGTCGCAACCAAAATCCATAAAGAGCTTTGCTGCTATTATTGCGAAGCTATGCAGCGGCTGATCACCTCATCAAATTTAACGTTGCCCCGAGTTTGACCATGGGTACAAAAAGTCGAAAAGAAGATAACAAGCGCTACAAATGTTAAGTGTCGATTAAAATGGAAAGTTATATTTTGCCGTTGCCAAATTATCAAATATCTCAGGTTTATGGATCGACGTGTTTGGAAAAAAACTATTAGATAAATTGTTTCGCATATCAGGTTTTACGTTGAGCCGGGCGAACGCTTTGTTTGTTCAATCGTAGGAATAAAAATATATTTATATATACATAGTTATAACAACCAGTCCAGATAACATGTTAGTTCAGGCAGCCAAGCACACGTAGAGATTAGAAATATGTATAAATTCAGGAGGAAGGAAGGATATCGCCGAAATAAATGTCTTCTAAGCCATACGATGATAAGGTATATGCCTATATCTTGAATATACATTATAGAAAGCTTTTGAAAAGTACAAAGGGCTTTTGGTTATAATTGCTTCGACGTTTATTTTACCGCATAATACCTCAGAGAAATAGACAATGTTTTTTATTCGCAATAAGTTCAAGAGATTACAAAAACTTTGAGCTGAATATGTTACCTATTCCAAAAGTACTATTTGATCAAAATTTTAGAAAAGAATTTACTCTTTTTATATTAACGTAGTGAAATTTAAAACAAAGGAAGCTCACTTGTTTGATACACGGAATGAGACGACACACGTGCATATTCAGCATTCAGTTAGATCACTGTTTATCTAATCCGTAGTCAACTCGTTAAAGTAATCAGTCCTAATATATCAACCAAATCTTCAACATACTCAGTGTAAAGTTAATATCAATTCATCACCAGTATTGCAAGTTTTATTGGTAACACTATCAGATCGATGTAAACGGCAAAAGTTTTAATACAGATGAATCGAATAACACCTTTATAACGAAACTGTTTTAACGTTTATTCCTGAAATATACACAGATTTCTATTAAGTGTTTATCCTAAAAGTGCATAATATGGTAAATTTAAGATAAAAAAGAGATTAAAACTAGAATAATATCATTAAGTGATTTTTGACTAATAGTATACGGAAAGGTACAAATATCAAAGAGGTTAACCCAACTAAACTCGTAGGGAAATGTGGTTAGCATTTGTTACTTTAGTTAGAATATTTTTTCATTTAAATTTGGTATTTTGACAAATATTGTAATAATTTTATTGCCATTCAGTAGATAATTCCTGATTTAGGAAGAGGATTGGAAATACATCTTTTTCAACTGATAACAAGAAGGAAACAATGTTCTGAATGTTTGGCTTTGTACAGTCTATTGTCAGAAGCGCCTAGAACATGAAATTTGGGTTTAAGGGTATACTTTTATATAGTAATTGTATTAATTTAATTATTGATGATTATTACATAGGAATTAATTTAATTTTTATTTCGCATATACACACACACCCAATATTACTACGATAATATACTATTATGATGTTATTATTTTTAATGAAACAATTAATATTATGAACAATAATGTTTTTCCGATTTCCTGATTTTATCTTATTTTTGCGCAATTTTAAAGAATTTATTTTATACGGCTGCAAAAGCATATCTACTCGTATAAGGTTGATTATTATTCATGCATGTATCTTATGAAATATATATTTTGTGTTTGTTATCCATGCATGTATCTTATGAAACATATATTTTGTGTTTGTTATTTCAAATATTGTCTCTTTGACTATATACTATAGAAAAAAAAAAAAAAGATTTGATAATGAATGAAGTAAAAATAATTAAAAACAACAAGTGCATAATTTGCTAGAGATATAGGAACATTTTTTAAGACAATTTTCTTTTAATAAGTGGGAATTTGTCTGTTGTTTTTGTTTTGAGTAGTTACAAATACACACGTTCTTTTCAACAATTGCAAAACGCGTTTAAATATTTCTTACGCTTTAGTAAAATAAATTCTCGTGTAGCAAAATAAAGGGAAATATTTTTTTGTGACATTATTATACAGACACATATTATAAGAGAGAAAATTGTTAATATTTTTAACGGGGATAAACTCCGATCCAAAACAAGATCTAGTTATGAGAAGGGATGAAAATTATGAAAACATAATTATCAAATCTATTTTAAGGAAATCGTCTTCGTAATTTTTACCCTTGAGAATTTTTAAATGAAAACATAAAAAAGTATAGAATTCAATGAAAATAAAGTATAAATGAATAAAACGGAACAGAAGGAAACATTTATTGTATCTTATATAAATTATTCTTAATACGGTTATCGATTTAATACTATAATATTATTATTGTATTTGCTCTTATTTTTAATAATGTCAAGGAATTTTGAAATTTGAACAAGGATTAGTAAAATGGCTATTAACCGTATTTTTCAATAATCATTAAACCTAATATTAAACACGAATGATTAATTGTATAAAATTCTCATACAGATTACGACAAAATAGGATATTTAATTAAAGTAGCTTACAGGATAAGGATAGATAAAAATAGAAATATTAATAGAAAAATTATATCGATTTTTAGGACCTAAATAAAGATAACATGAATTGCTAGATAACTAACGACTTTCCTTTTCAGTGGCTCGTTCTTTTTCAGCGTGAAAGGGAAGTGCAGGGTAGGTATGCCGTCGCGAGGTTAGGGTTTCGACAAATCCGCTGAAGTCGGTTTCGCGTCGCGCGCGGTACGCGGTACCTTTGATTGTTTCGTCATTTCTTTAGCGTAGTTTTCTTCGGTTTAAGTTCGAGTAGCATATTTTTCGGTACCGCGTCGGTGAATCGGTAACGCGCCTATGGGATTTTGTAGCGTTTTTGATTTGAGATCTGTGGATAGATCACATCCAGAATTAACGTAATGTAGGTTTCTCGTTCTGGATGAGTAATTGTTGACGCGTTTGGAAAACGGGCAAGTTCAGGTGACTGAAATATTGTAATTGAGCGTAATCCATTCGGAGACCCGCGACCGAAATCCTCTCCGAACTAGCTGGCCGACAAGCAGTCACCGCATGAATGGGTTACGGTGCACGGATTGGTTGACCTGTTGGTACCATCCGTTGGCACTACTCAGACTTAACGTCTAGAACCGATGAGAGGTCGGTTCCGCGTTCGATCTAAAGGTAGAAAATCATTACACATTGATCAAAATTCTAAATTTCTCTGCTTACGTTTGATGGAATCGTTCGATATCTGCTAGACCTGTGTGACTATGTGGTTTTGTAAAATGAAGTTCAACATTTTCGTTATCGAGGAATTCTTTTAATTGGACACCGTTGAACTCATTTCCTGCAATAATCTTCTTAGGTTTCCCAGCTTTTGCAAAGTGTTCTTCAAAGGTTTCCATCATTGTGATATGACTACGATCTGGAAGGAAATAGGCTGTACCAAATTTTGAAAATCTATCGATTATTGTAAGGAACTGTCTCTTCATCATTGTGTAGATATCGATCTGAATAATTTGGTTAATATCAGATGGAGTTTCGGTTAATTGAAACTTAGGTTTGATTGGTTTGCGATCATATTTAACTCGTTGACAAATATCGCATTGGTTGATGACCAGATTAATAAGATCAAATAATTTTGGGTAGTAAATTTTGTTCTTGATTGCATTGAATGTTTCCAAAATACCCGAGTGCAAACTTTCTCTTACATGATACTTTGATATTTGCTTACCTGCCTCGGTTTCTGTAGGAATATCTTGAGCTCTGTACGAGCACCTGATAAATTTTATTTTTGAATCATTTGAAAACAATTCACGAATTTTATTTTGTACTATATTATATTGGCTATCTGTTAACTCGGTGAAAATTCCTATTGTCCCTTTTTTAATGTATCTTCGTAATATATCGTGCAAATTTTCAAAGTCGTATTCTGCTATATAGATAATTCTTTTATTATGAATTTTTTCTAATTCCTTAATTTTATTGTTGGTAAGAATTAGCTGAGTTTTATAGATATTTACAATCCCTTCTCTGATTGGAATGTGATCTAGGAGTTCTTCCCGAGCAGAATGGATTGTAGCCATTGTTTCATCATTGTCCTCTTCCACATTATGTAAGAGTCCAAGGTCAGAAAATGAACGGGTTTTAATAGCTGATGCTTCGGAAATTTCATCAAATTGTTTAGGGTGTTCAATTCTACTCAGAAGGTCTGCAACTTTATTGTCTTTGCCTTTTTGATACTCTATTTCAAACTGATACTCCCCCAGTTTAATCAGCCATCTTTGATACCTTGGAGACATGTCCTTTCCTTTATACTTCACTTATAAGTACTTTATTGGCTGATGATCAGTTATAACTTTGAATTTGTTACCATACAAGTATGGTCTGAAATAGTTCACAGACCATAAGATGGCAAGAAATTCCTTGTCTGTAGCTGAATAGTTTTTTTCATGAGAATTCAACGTCCGCGATGGAAAGCAAATAGGGTGTCCTTCTTGTGATAGAACGGCGCCTATTGCGTAATTTGAAGCATCTGTCGTTAACGTAAACTGTTTGTTATAATCTGGGAATTTCAGTATTGGTGGAGAACTAATTAGAGACTTTAATTTTTCAAAGGAGTCTAGATAGTTGGGGTCATTCACATTGATTTTTGTATCTTTTTTGAGATATTTTACCATGGGGTGTGCTATTTTTGCGTAGTCCCGAATGAATTTTTGGTAGAAACCAGTTAACCCCAGAAAACCTTTGATTTGCTTTGTGGTTCTAGAAAGATCTAGTTTTTCGATGATTTTGATCTTATCGGAATTTGGCTTCGATCGCTCCTTTGTTACGATATGACCTAAAAACGTGGTTTCTTTTTGTAGAAAATTACACTTGTCTATTTGTATTTTTAACTGATTTTCTTGCAAAATTGGCTGGCCTTTCCACTATAATGAGCTAGCCATCTGGTGAGCTAACTTCTTATTTTGGAGTGTTACAGGTGTCCTTGCAGGGTAATGTGGCCCTCCACTTGCATGCCTGTTTATGGCATAGGGTTATGTGATTCCTTCACATAGTACTATGACATAAATTTGTCACGTTTACATTTTTCATTTAAAGGAAAAATTCATTCAAATTATGTTTGTATGAGTTTTTTACTTGAATGGAGAATATGGTCACGCTTACATTTGAATCTCGAGGGGGCACCGCTTCCACTTGGATGCCCCACTCTTATTTGGGGGCCATAAATATCGTCGAGAAAGACGAAGTCCGCTCAAGTCCGTCTATTTTCTTCCGGCCCAGCGGGAGGTTGAACGTACGCTAAGTATACCGTGAAGAGGGTAGGGTTCTAGAAATCCGCGGATGGCCAGTTTCACGTCGCGTGCGGTACGAGGTACCTTCGCTTGCCTTGCATTTTTCTTAGCGTAGCGTTCTTCGGGTTTGACTTAATGTAGAATATTTTTCGGTACACACCGCGAAATGGATTACGGGTGCACGGACTGGATGACCGGTTGGTACCATCCGTTGGCACGACTCAGACTTCACGTCTAGAACCGATGAGAGGTCGGTTCCGAATTCGTTCGAGTGGACGTAGACGGAAAATCATTACAGGTAACTGGAGAAAAGCCAAAGTGGAGAAGAGATTCATTGTTTTGTTTAGAAAGGCCGTTTTTAGATTTATTGATTGATTTTATGACATTCGAATAAATTAAATTGTTATTAATTGGAGTGAAAGAAGAACTGGGAATATTATTAGGTGGAATACTACTCTTAAATGATATTGGATTGTGCAGATAATTCGTCGTTACTTACGCCTTCCTCGTCAGATCCACATAGGCCATTATTTTACTAACCGGGTTGTAATGTGACGCCTACGCCCGGGAATCGAAGTGATTCCGATCCCGAACCCTGGCATCCGGCCAGATATGTATGTCTTCGAAGTGCAAGCGGACTTCATCTTTCGTGCGCAGAAAAATTTTTTTTTCAAATATTTATATCTGTGGATATAAATATTTGAAAAATAATATTAATTAAACACCGATACATTTCGAAGCATATCTATCTGGCAATGCCTCCGACAGTTGCCATCAAAACGTCGAATAGATAGAAACGTGGAAACGGGTTGGAAGTGTCATTCGGAGATAACCTAAAAAGTGCGGGCATTGTGATGTCTCGGTTGTGTTCCCGCAAATTTTCTACTTAAAAATAAATTAGCTTCTAATAGATAATAGTGAAGAAAGTGCTCCATTAGTCTACTTATCAGTACGTTAAAGAATCTGTGTTAAATATTATGAAAATGCCATCGTAATCTGAAAATGTCGAACATTTTCCGATGTAAGGGAACATAGAACCTGATTGCGGACACGGAACGAATAGTTATCAATTCAATATGAGTACAAAATGTTGGCGGATTTTCCTATTCGTGTGCATCCTTCGAGTGACATCAGCAGTTTGTCCGACAAAGTGTATTTGCAAAATATAAAACTTAATGCACAATTTCCTTTGTCTCGGTAAGTTCTTCTGATATTCATCAAAGATGCATGATTACTTACAAAAATGTATTTATATTAAATACGATTTAAACCAAAAGCATTTCAAACACTAGTAAGATAATTCAGAGTAAAGTATATCAAATCAATGTTGACTGATTGGCTTAATAAAAACTTTTCGGCCTCAAATAGGGAAACTTGTACTAAATAAGTCCACAAATAAATGTTTGCAACGTAAATTTGACAGACTGCATTTCATACTTCAACAGAAAATTGGAGGGATTTTTATACGTATCACAGACCGGAAGGCTATTCAAACTCAGACCGATAGATACTACAAAATATCTGAAAAATAAGCGGTTTGCAATTATAATAAGAATACCAATCATTATAAAGATGTGGTGAAGGAAACGAACTGTAGAACTATCGAAAAGCAAAGCACGTAAATTGCTAGAAGACAAGACTGACAAAACAGTTCTTTTTCCACGTGGTTTTTGAAAAAGCTTTTGGGAACATTGTTTTAAATAGGGGATTTTACTCAAGGCACGGCATTTATTAATACAAATGGAAATATAAGAAAACTCTACTAACTGAAGTATCCACCAGTTACGAACACTAATATAACTAGCTGATTCTCGGAATTAAAACATGTGTTACTTTGATGTAAGCGGTATAATATATTATATATGTATTGTTAATCGTTCAGTAGAAAAACAATTATGTTTGGTTATTGGAAAAGAATGAACTTCAGTTAAACAAAAGCAGCAGAAGAAAACAAAATTATAGTACTAATAGTGATAATGCAACAATAATTTAAATAACAGAAATAACGCTAGAGTGATATTCTCTTTTGTATATTATTTTATTTAATTATATTTATTTACGTTACTTAAATTAGGAAAGGGCATAGGCTATCATGTCTTACTGAAATGACGGCCCAATACAAAAAAAAAAAATAAATCATTGTACCAAACTGAACGAAAGTAGAGGAATTGAATGTAATGGAAATCCATTTAAATATTTGACAGAAGTAAAATTAAAGCTGAAGTCGGGTGAGAACTTCCTTTCCCCGCCCTTTTTCCCAAAGTTTCAAATATTCCTTCCCCCGCTTTCTTCTTTTTCATCTCGTGGTAATTAGCGAAGGATTTGACCTTCAGTCATATTTCTATTATATATATTATATCTCCTTTTAATATTTATGTTATTTATTAATTAAAGTTAAACGCATGAAAAATAATTATTATAACAAAGAAACATAATCGGGTGGCCACCAAATTCTTGGAGATGTCAAGCCGATTATGAGCTGTTTTTTTTGTAATTATTCAATAGTTTTTTTTAAATACGTTGTCTTTCAACTTGATTTTAAAAATATTAAGTCAAATGAGGCATGATTCGCGCTTATGAGAACTCTACGATTCAGATCCTATTAAGAACTTAATAAATTTAGTGATTGCGAGAGTTCCCACGGACATATTCGTATGCTGTGCGAATAAAATGATTTGAAAAAAAAAATCACTCAAAATGATTTGTTATCTTCTTAAAACGCGAGTTGTAAACATTATTTTTGGATCAAATTAACGATACGACGCGACGTGAATAATTGAAACTGAAAATTCTTAATTAAGAATACTAAAAGAAGATTGAAAATATTGCAAACGTTAGAAAGGTTGAGATAGTTTTTTTTCATTAGCAGGATTCTGACTCGTATTGTTTTAGAGACTATTTTGTACTTCGCAACATAATGTTAAAATATAAATAAAATTGGATGTAAGATGCAATTAAACATATATATTTAAATTTGTTTTTTTAGAAACATAGCCGCAAAAGATAGGGACTTAGTTTCGTTTTAAATTACATTCATTTATGACATTTAAAATATTGTGTTAGAAATATCAGCGTAATGACACATCTTTTCAATTTGTTATGAATTTGTTAATCAATTAAAATGCAGGTACGTAATCGGAAATGTTGAGTTAATTGCGCCTTCAAAACAGTATAAACAAACAAAAAAATTTTGAAGTTTACTTCAGGTGTTGATTTACAATAAAGATGTTTTATTCGTGTTTTTTTTTTTTGAATGTCATTTGCGCTCATAATTCGCATTATTTTATTAATTTCAAAAAAAGATATGTTTGAGACTATTTAGTTTATAATACTTTAGTTAAAGGCTTTGAAATTAAATCAAAATGAATTGCTAACAAAAAAAACGGACTTTCCTTTTCAGTGGTTCTTCTTTTTCAGCGGGAAAGGAAGTGCAGGGTAGGTATGCCGTCGCGAGGGTAGGGTTTAGAAAAATCCGCTGAGGTCGGTTTCGCGTCGTGCGCGGTACGCGGTACCTTAGTTGACTTTGAGCTTTCTTTAACGTAGTTTTCGTCGGGTTGAGTTAGCGTAGCATACTTTTCGGTACCGCGTCGGAAATTCGGGAACGCGAAATAAAAATTAGCTTTTGTACTTTTGACTGGATAATGAAGAAATACGGGGTAACGTAGAATAGGTTTCCTCTCCGTATGGTTTTGTTTTTGTAACGCGTTTTGAAAACGGGCGTGTACAGGTGGCTGAATATTGTAATTGAGCGTAACCCATTCGGAGACCCGCGACCGAAATCCTCTCCGAACTAGCTGGCCGACAAGCAGCCACCGCGTGAATGGGTTACGGTCAAAACTGACGATAGATACAAGCCATATGGTAGCAATTTGCATATGTATTAGTCGGCCTACTATGGACAAACTTCCGGTAGCTGTCACCCAACTGCGGCATTAGCAAATGCTTATATTTCGTCATATATACTATTTTCCGAATAGAAAACGTGCCGAACGCATTCCGTGCATGCTATAAATTCCCCTTGTATAGCCCATTGTGCTCCTAAACTTTCCAAGACGAGCAAATGAAGCACACGTTTTGCACCTTCGACTGATAGCTCAGCGTTGAGATGTAAACAAACTCCTATAAATTCACTTTGGAAGGCGATAAAAACTAAACGGGTATAAGAACTGAAATAATTTTCACTTCACTAGGAGCGCTATTGTGTTCTCCGTGGATCATCTGGATTTCACTGTAGAAATCCGTCTCTAAACCGTACAAAACCTCGAATTTTTGTTGGCACCTCCACAATTCTTCATATAACGCCATGTAAGTTAGCCAGCAAAGTCGGCCTACTAATGGTCATGTGTGTGGTAGTAAGCGCTGCTGCCATATGGCTTGTATCTATCGTCAGTTTTGGTTACGGTGCACGGATTGATTGACCGGTTGGTACCATCCGTTGGCACTACTCAGACTTAACGTCTAGAACCGATGAGAGGTCGGTTCCGCGGTCGGACGTAAAATGTTTAAATCATTACAGGGTTTTGAATATTACTCATTTGATCGTGGCTAATAATTTAGTCCTTACAAATCATTTATTTCTCCCTCTTTTCCTCATTGTTTTACTATAAATACCATTTCTTAAACTTTTTATAGTATACGTTAACACGCTTCTGGTTTCATTTACTTAGTTCATTATGTTAATTAATTATTATTCTTAAATATCTTATCGTATTTTGTAACCTCAAAGTGTCATTTTCATTTAAATTCCTTTCTTGGTGTTTCCTGCTTTCTGCAAATAATTCTGAATTATATTTTTCAGTTTATAAGATATTGAACATGGGTGTAATACTTTTTTTATCTATCTTTCAATCACATTGAATTGGTTACGACCGAATCTTGTAATAATTGGTGTTCGACCATAGTACCATTGTCAAGCTATGTACCTTCTTATCACGATAAAAATGTATGTACGTAAAAGACAATAAAATATCAATCTATGTAAAGTTAATTAGCTGTTGAATTTTTATATCCGTTGCAAACCGTTTCAACTGCCGTGAACCGTTTCAGCTGCCAATAAAATACCGATTGGAGTATGGCTTTCAAATTTCAACTTTGGCGTTTCCATGACAGTTTCCGATCATTGTCAAATTTTGTGTTTACTTGAGAGTAGAGTTATAAAAAGCCGCCAAAATAAGTTCCGAAAGTGATATGACCCCTAAATTAAAATTCGCTGAAGGTAGAGTAGATGTAAGTAGTTGTACTCGCCGGACAAAATCTAATTAGAAATTTTGACTTGTAGGCGAAAAAGTTCTTTGCTTTCATGGACCTCTCATCTATGAAGCTAAGGCCCTTCGTAGTATGGTAACGAAGGATAAACAAGTGAAATATTTCATACATTATGCTGGTTGGAATAAAAAGTAAGTATTCAATATTAAAGTAAGAGGATGTGTTGATTAAACTGCTACTACTTGAAATAGTTGGGACGAATGGGTGCCTGAAAATCGAGTTCTCAAATATAATGAAACTAACGTTCAACGGCAGAAAGAGGTGTCAAAACAACACGCATCGCTGGCCGCAAGAAATAAGAAATGTAGGAAGATAAGTGAAATAATAATTGGAAAATGTTTAGCTAAAATTTATATCACAGCCACTCCTAAAAGTAAGAAAACGGAAGGTTCGGTGACCAGTGTGAAGGACAGCGATTCGCGGGCGTCTACGCCGTCGAAGGAAGTAGCCAAAGAAACAACCACACCTGTGCAACCCTCGACATCAGGACGTGGGCGTGTAGCGAAGCCAGGAACTCCGAGTCTCCAACAAGAACCGAAAGATGACGGGCCAAGGTACTTTTTACGATCTTAATTAGTTGCTCACTATGAACGATATACTGTATTCTAGGAAAAAACGCGGACGAACGGAAACGCCTTCCGTGGAAACCGAAGAACAATTCCTGTCCAAAGTAGAAATCAAAATCAAAATTCCGGACGAGTTGAAACCATGCCTGGTGGACGATTGGGACGCGATTACGCGGCAGCACAAACTAATCGAATTGCCTTCAAAAACAAACGTTCAAGATATAATGGATAGTTACATTGCCTTCAAGAAATCGTCAAAGACATCCAACCCTACCAAGGAGGTGGCCATCAGTGATGTTGCAAACGGTCTTATTGAGTACTTCAACGTGATGTTGGGTTCGCAACTGCTGTATAAATTCGAGAGACCACAATATGCTGAAATCCTTCAACAATTCCCTAACACGCCCATGTCGAAAGTTTACGGGGCTTTCCATCTGCTGCGTCTGTTCGTCAAATTGGGCTCAATGCTAGCCTTTACAGCGCTTGATGAGAAATCGGTGCAAACGCTACTCGTTCATCTAAACGACTTTCTCAAGTACTTGGTGAAAAACAGCACGACATATTTCAGTATGCAGAATTTCATAAATGCCAGCCCGGAATATCATAGGAAGGCTCAGTAAAGTTGCTCGAGCGATCCGAGTCGAGCAGGTTATGAATTCTCCAGACAAATCCATGATTTTACCAGACGTAATTTTACGTTGTATTTTGGTCGTAACGTTTGTTGTTTTTAAAAATTATATTTTAATAAGATTTATAAATAAATATATAATTTCTGATTGGAATTCCTTTTTTGAATAAAGCGATTTCTGTTGATGTACATACAAGAAAGAGGTAACCTAATTATCATTCTATGGCAAGCCAATAGTGTTCTTGCTGTAAACGAACCATGTTACCTACTCTGTTCTGTTCGCACAGGAAGCTCGAATAGAGTCCAGATATATTAAGAAAACATATTTAATTGGTATGGACTCGCGTTCCAACGCTTTCAAAGATAATACTTAGCTTTAAGTGAAATAAATTGAGTTTAATAATGAAAGTTTATAACATGACGGCCTTACATTCAAATATTTGCACTTGATAATTTAACCACCTTTGCTATCTTTAGTATCACAATCTGATGCTTGCTCTTCCTCCTCTTCAGAATCACTGGAGCTTGAGCTGGGCCAATCTTTTCGCGACTGATTCAAAAGTTTCTCGTCCTGTGCCTCTTTCAAGTATGCGTTTTGCGTTTCCAAAATCTCGGCACTTGTTTTGCACTCCGAATATTTTTCCAACAAAGTACTGTTCAATTCTAAGAATGAATGACCCCACGAGAATTTATTCAAATACCACTTGGCTTCCTGCTTGTGACCCGCAATGTACATAGCAGCAGCAATTGCTTCAACGCAGCTCAGTTGACATGGTTTGCCGTAGTTTATTGGATTAGCAGCAACAAGAAAAGGCAATAGTCGAGGATGTGGGGTTTTCATACGTTCAAAGGGAGTTTCTTCCAACTTGGCCCAAGAACAATCGACAACAGCTAGTCCGCTGGCTTCTATGATTTCCTTGTCACCCGGACTTACACAATTTACCCCGACCGGAGTCAGTACTAAACCAGGAAACCTTTGCCCAAGTCGTAGATTCGTGATGAGACCGTGACGAGCCAGTTTGCGTCCTGAACACTTTTTCGGATCACATTGATTTAAATCCCACATTGCTACAGGATACTTTGGAGGATGCCCCAAGTCTTCAGAGTCAGAGTCGCTATTCGATGATTGGTCGGGATCAGAACTGCTTGATGCAATTGCGAGTTGTGCTGCGCTTTCGGCCAAAGATCTCTCACAATTGCGATTCGATTTCCCATTTTTGAATTTGCGATTGCGCTTATCCTGGTATTTATTCCCACGCCGTGAAGACATTTTTCATGTAATATATAACCTGACAGGGCTGTCAATGTCTAATGTGGTATGTTTGTTTACCTTGGAAGAGCTGTGCTGCCATATTTGAACAGATGCTGACAGATGTTTGAGACCGAATATGGGTACGAATTTTCGAAATTACAGTCGGATAAATTTTTGAAAATTAAAATTGAGCAGTATATGTTGGCTTTTTCGGTCGTTGCACTGTTTTATCGAATCTTTTTAGTTTAAGGAAGTAAGTAAGTAAGTAAACATTTTATAACTTGAGATTACAGGGTATTTGACAGTATATGGATGTCAAATAAACTTTAACGGTTAGAATATATATTTGTATTATATTAGTGTTTTTGTATTCAATGGATAAGGCCGTTGCTTGGTGAAAGTTCATCGTTTAATCAGTAAAAAATACTTTTAGTTTACTTTCACTGTATATATTTAATTTTAAATATTACAGCTGTTTCGACACGCCGTGTCTTCCTCAGATGTTAATACTACAAAACTGGCTGCGCACGAAATAATTTAACAAATATAAATAAATCTAACGGCAATGACAAAATAAACATATAAATATAACATGAAGCGTACATTACACAATACATATATTCATAAATAGAACTAACAATTTTAACAGTTGGAAACTAATTTCAATTGTAGTAATGGAGTAGTGATTTTTATGAAATCAGTTTCCAACTGTTAAAATTGTTAGTTCTATTTATTAATATATGTATTGTGTAATGTACGCTTCATGTTATATTTATATCATTACCGTTAGATTTATTTATATTTTTTAAATTATTTCGTGCGCAGCCAGTTTTGTAGTATTAACATCTGAGGAAGACACGGTGTGTCGAAACAGATGTAATATTTAAATTTAAATATATATAGTGAAAGTAAACTTAAAAATGTTTTTTTATTGCTTAAAGGATGAACTTTCACCAAGTAACGGCCTCATCCATTGATTATTCAAATAATGCTACCACTAGCATATTGGCCGCATATTGTTTTGAACTGGCGCTTCGTACAAAATTGTCACCACAAAATATCTGGTACATGAAACAGTGCTTGGACGACAACCTGATCCCGAAATACTCGTACATGAAATTAAAAACTAATAACCAGTGTACATCGGTGAAGAGAGCAGTATAACAGGTATTTTTTTGTGTTTGGGAGGTGAATGCCATTTACGCACAGGGTGTGGGACCCCTATGCTCGCCAGAAGGCGACTGGACTACCCACTAAACACCTCCCCTGTCAACCCGAGAACTCAGCCTGGAACCGTTTGACCCATTACTTCGGGCCAGGTCTCATTTTGTGACGCCATGAGGCGCCTGTAAGCTGGGGGATTTCTTTCCTAGCGGGAAGGGAAGAGCAAGTGCCAGATAAGCCATCCCCCAACCCCAACACCCCCGGCTACTGTGAGTCCCTTTTATATTATAGGACTGCACGAGTATAATGTGCCAGCTGGTTCCATTTGTCAACCGATTCGAGCATCCGGGGTGAGCTCTCCTGTCTCCCTGTAGAGTTCCCTTCGCAGGCGGACCCATTTTGGGCACGCAAAAAATGTGTAGCAGGCATCGTCCTCCTCTCCTGGGCAAAACCGACAATCGGGGGACCATGACTTAACAATCTTATGCAAGCAAGACTGAAAACACCCATGCCCGCTCAAAAACTGGATCAGATAGAAGTCAGTTTCACCATGTCTTCGATTTAGACACGGTCTCACATCCGGGATGAGGCACGCAGTCCACCTCCCCTTCGTGCAATTGACTCAAGACTGCTGCCAATCGTTGAGCGAGTGCTGTTTCTCCTCTGGGACAACCATCTCCCTCGCATCCTCGTTTCGGCGCAGGTAAATAGCGCTACGCTCTCTATCAAGGAGGGCGACAGGTATCACGCCTGCAATAACCCTCACCGCCGAATCAGAGACTGTCGGATACGAAGATGCAACCCTCAATGCTCCTCCAAACGTTTTCGGTATACTTTCTTACTGAGAGCGTCGCCCCATACTTCTGCACCGTACAGTAGCACTGACCCTACAGCACTCTCAAGAGGCATCTTCTTGATGGGCTGGGTCCCCTACGTTGGTCATGTCTATTCCCGAAGCAGCCTTCTCAGCCGTTGCCCTGATTTGTTCAGAGAAACTCATCTTCGAACTGATCAATAGCCCCAGGTACTTCACCGATGGCTTTGATTTGATTCGTATATCTCCAATACTGATCATCCTCACTCTAGGGATTCTCTTTTTTGTCAAGATGACCACTTCGGTTTTTTCCAGTGCTAAACTGAACCCGCGGACAGTCATCCAGTTCCTCACTCGGCGCATTAGTATATAGTAAGTTGCGCCTTTTTATATAGTAAATTGCGCCTTTTTAACGGTGCGTCCAGCGACCAGAGCTGCAACATCATCCACATAGCCGACCAAGCGTGACTTATCTTGCATCTGGAGTCTCCATAGCCCATTGTAAGACACGTTCCATAGGTGTGGACCAAGGATAGATCCCTGGACAACACCCGATGTAATTTTCATCCTTCGTTGGCCCTGTGTCGTGCCGTAGAGCAGGCTTCGGTCCTTTAAGTAGTTCCTTAAAAGCCGCATTGGATATTTTGGAACTTGAAAAGGGTTTTCTTGCGTATCGATCTATCTAGTAGAGTTGAAGGCGTTCCGTCATTTGGTGCGACTATATGCCTCTGCCTTTTGGACCGCGTTCACCACCTCTGCAATCACATCAATGGTAGAACGTCCTGCTGTAAAGCCGTACTGCTGAGGAGATAGGTCCCCAGCAGCACGAATCACTGCTTGATGAGTTAGTTACTCTAGCTTTTTCCCAGCCATGCCTAGCATGCATAACGGGCGGTATGCACACGGCGGTTCGGGATTTCCCTTCTCCTTACTGATCAGCACGAGCCTCGCCACCTTCCATCGTACCGGGAAAACCCCGTCCCGTAGGCAAGCGTTGAACGTGCTGAGCAGCAAGTCAGGAAAATGGTGATAGACAAGCCGCAACACCTCAGATGGAACACCTTCTGGACCTGGAGCCTTTCTCACTTTCAACGAAAGGACTGCCTCTTTCAGTTCCGGCTGTGTGAAGAGTGGACACTCGATTGCTGTTTCACCATGGACAGCGTCAACACGAATGGGGTGGGCGGGAAAGAGTGCCTGCATTACCTCGTCCATCTTTTCCGCATTATGTATACAAGATTTCCGTAGGGCACCAAGCTTCCGCTTAACTAGCTTGTAGCCAAGGTCACACGGATCCTTTTTCACATTGTCCACTAGATCTTGCCAGCAGCGAGCCTTGCTGTTGTTGATCAATTTGCGAAGGCATTTCCTGTCGACTTATATGCTGCTGCGCGGTTGCTTGCCTCGTCACGGTTCCGTACCATTTGGGCCTCACGCCGAAGCTTGTGATACTCCCTTCGTTTTTCAACGATTTCAGTTGACCACCAGTACAGTGGAGGCTTGCTGTGCTGGGGTTTTTGACGGGGCATAGAAGCTTTGCAAGTAATCGTTATGATGCTCATAGTTGGGTTCTTCACGTCTTGAGCTGCCAGTTCTTCCATCCCCTCCGGATCTCCTTGCAGCGGTGCACCTGCTGTGAGAACCTCGACGAACTTCTCGACGTCCATCCTTCCGATGTTCCATTCAATTGTAGAAAGCCGAGCGCACGGGCGTCGGGAGACAACATCGCTTATCTCAAGCAGAATGCACTGATGATCACTGGCTGAGTAGTCCTCTAATACTTCCCAGTTGTGTATCCTCCGTACTAAGGAGTCCGAGGCGAATGTCACGTCCGGTATGGTACCTTCACAGCCAATACGGCGGAAAGTCAGCGTACTTCTGGTGTTAAGTACGATGAGCGCCATCCTGGCCGCCATTTCTAGTATTCATTTTCCCCTTGGATCTGTTTGAGGCATGCCCCATCCGATTGCTTTTGCGTTGAAGTCTCCGCCAACGAGCACGTTCCCGTCTGCGTTCGAGACACTGCCCTCCAGAGCATTAAGCTTGGCTTGGAAAGATGCTATCGATTCGTTCGGCGTTAGGTACAAACTAAAGAAGGTGGTCCCTGTGCGCCGAACCCACACAAAACCATCTCCACATCCGCAGTTCTCCACCTGGAAATCACTATTTTGAACCCAGATGGCGGCAGTATCAGTTTCATCAAGATACCATGATGCAGAACTTTTATCATGGTGTTTCTCACTCAGTAGCAAAAAGTCGGCTCTCATGTCCCTCGCAAACTGCTCAAGCAGATTTTGGACAATTGAACTGCAGTGTAGGTTTACCTGTAGGATATGGATAATATGTGATGGAGGAGGTGGCTAGAAGGCCCTATTATTTCTAAAATTTTGAAAAAGTCGAATTCTCTTGAAGTGTCCATTATCAAAATGTCAGTGCCAGGTGGGGATAAACTCTTCGTTATCTCTGCCTATGCAACTGGTCTAAATATTCTCAAGTTCAAGGAGGAGCTCAATTTCTTGTTTAAAATACTCGGATTGAACAGGCTGTATAGTTATTATATTCTTGCTGGGGACCTGAACGCCAAGCATACATCTTGGTTAAACGTCACCAATAATGCCAGAGGTGTATTCCTGAAATCGTGGATAACAGAGTGCCAAATTGAATACACGTGCAATCTATACGGGTCGGAGCTCTCAACATACCCTAGGGAAAATTCATATTTGGACCTCTGCATTGCTGACGCAAGACTTGAATTCAGCTTTAATAGTCCTCAATGGAAACTGCAGGTGCTTCCTTACGATAGCGACCATAACGGAAATCAATCATCAAAGAGATGATTTCTTCCTCATTCTTGTTCAACATGAAAATTATCGGTTGAATTTTAAAAGACAGACTTTGGAATGTTTCAAAAGAAGTTTTATTGGGAGTACCAGAAGCAATGTCCCCCTTCTAATGATGGCAACTCTTGCTCAAGGGTTCCTAATGACAGGAATCTAACTAACGATGAAATATATGCAGTCGTTGAGTGTAGCCTGAAACTTAACAGCGTTTTTAAAATGTTTACGATAAAAGTTAAACATACCAAGAAATTTACGTAACTGTTTGATTGTTGATGGCTTGGGAAATTACGCTATTGCTGCCACTCACTCTGGAAGTGGTATGACGCCTAGCGAAGATACTCGGTAGCCGACGAAATCCACCTCTGGCAAGCCAAAATGATATTTAGCGCTGTGAATGACGATGCCGTGTTTTTCCAGGTGAGTAAAAAGTTGTTGAAGATATTCATGATGCTTTTTCTTGGTAGATGAAGTGACGAGAATATTGTCGACGCATGGAAATACAAAGTCAAGTCCTTGCGTGACTCTGTCGATGAAACGTTGAATGGTTTGAGATGCATGATGAAGCCCAAACGTCATGAAAGAGAATTCGTAGAGACTGAATGTTGTGATGATTGCAGTTTTACAAATATCCTCTGAAGTAACAGGGATTTGGTTGAAGGCACGAACGAGGTCGATTGTCGAGTAAATTTTTGTGACATGAAAATTAGCCGTAAAGTCCTCTAACAGATGTATAGGGGATCTGCCAGGCAGCGTGCGTTCGTTGAGTTGACGGTAATCAAGGTCGCCAGTCACCAGATTTCTTTGGGACCAGACGGAGAGGCGAAGACCATGGAGTGTTTGACGGTCGTGCAAGTCCAAGCTTGGTCATATTGTCGAATTCGTCTTTGGCAATTATCAGTTTATCGGGAGCAAGACGACGTGCTCTGCTGGCAATTGGTTGACCTGGCGTTGTTTCAATACGATGCTCGGTACAATGTATAGCTGCTCTGCAGATGCCATCGGGTCATGTTACGCATGATAATTGTTTTATGATCAATGAATAAGGACATTGATTTTGTATTGATTTAATGGATGATACGTTGCTGGAGCGAGATACCTTGCCCTCAGTTTTTAAGCCAATTGATAAGTTTGGCGTTTTTTAGGTCGACGAGAAGGCCGTAAAAACTGAGGAAATCAGCGCCAATGATTGGTTTTGGCACGTCAGCGATGACGAATCGCTACGAGAGATCTCGACCAAGACCAACGTTGAGTGCGATGTTGATGCAATCGTAAGTGTTGATTTGCGAGCCTTTTGCAGCGTATAGTGTATAATCAAGCCTCTCTCTGCAACCCTGGAGCAAAGGGCGTAGATATACACAGAGGTTTGAGACAATGTCCACTAAATATTGGACATTTGTGACTCGATCAGTGACGAAGAGGTGGTTTGACGTAGGTGCAGGATCATTTACCGCCATTAATGACCCTGATTGACGTTTCCCTTATGTGTAAAGGGTTGTTTTCACTTCTTTTGCGTGATTCTGGAACACTTGGTGGTAACAGCAGTGATTGGGATCAACGTTGGCTCCCAATCGTCTGTCACGCGATGGTGATCGTGATCGATCACGTGATGATGAGCTTGATCATTTGATTTCTTAGCTCGTCGATTTCTTTTTGCATTGACGGTTGTTTGCCGATCGCGGCCAGCTGAAGTTGTGGCGTCACTTCATGGATGCATGTCGGTGGTTGTGGCTATTACATCGAGAGGATCAGTTTTGTGATGCACGAGAATTGCTTGTGTTACTGCAGGTAGACGCGACAGCCAGAATTCTACGTCTAGCACTCATTGCGTGTAGACGTGTTTTTAATCGCTCCTGTCATTAATTTTAAAAATTAATTAATTTTTCGCAAAAGTCAGTTTCAAACAATTGCAATATTTTTTTACGAGCCAGTCAAAAGCAAATTTTGATTTTATTGGGAAAACCATCACCGTCGAATTATTCGAGCATTTATCGAATACCTGAAATTCGTTTCCTGAAGAAATATCAAAAGTGGAAATACGTTCAAGGGAAGTCCCGGTCTGAGAACATTCCCTCTAGTCTCGCTGCGAAAGCAACGAAATGGAGGAGCCCGATGGCTTCAGCCATCAATTAGAAGGACCATGCCCATCGCCAATGATGATGGGCGAAAAAAAAACTTAAAAGAAAATACGAGAATTAAGAACAAAACCCGGCAATCCTATCGGTTATCGAGATCGAACAGCTGATCCAAGAAAAAGAGAAAGCTGAAAAATTTGAAAGGGAAAATGAAGAACTCAAGCTTCGAGTTAAATTGTTAGAAGCACTTGTTGGAACGTTAACGTTCAACAAGGATAAAAATATCAAGAAAGGCCGACAACCACACTCAAAATCTGAAGACAAGAAAACTAAAAGCCACAGGAAGAAGCTAATCGAGAGGATGTCCTCAGCGCAGGAGGCGCAAACGACAGCAGAAATTATTATGCAGCGCTAGCTGGTCTTGAAGAAACGATGAACGTTGAAGAGGATACAGGTAAAACGTCAAAATTAGATAATGATTTCATTGAATATCTTAGAGTTAAAAATTGGGAGAAAAAACCAAAAGGTTTATCTGCTGGTCCGTCTGTTGGTCCGTCCGTTAAGATTGATGAAAAAAAAGAAAAAAAAGAAAAAGTCCCACCAATCAATGTGTTTGGGCAAACGGGCAAAGATATGGTTCTGCTTTTGGCAGCCGAAAATAAACTAAAAGATTTTCAGATAAAAAGAGTCAATGCCGATAAGTTGACAATAAGGACTAAGTCACTGGTTGATTTCCAGGCAACAAAAAGTGCTTTAAATTCTGGAGATGTTCCGCATTTCACGTACACCCCGAAAAGCGAAAAGAACCAAACCTTTTTATTGAAGGGTCTGGACTGTGGTGAGGACACAGTCGATCTCCTTCAAGTGCTCCAAGAAGCTGCACCAGAAATACAGTTTATTTCAGTTAAAAACTTTGCAACGAGGAGATCGATTGTGGAGCGCAAAAACTTGCCTCACTACTTAGTCCAGATTTCCAGCAAAAGTAGTTCGAGTGCACTACAGAAAATACGGTACTTGAACTTCCGTGTGGTGAGGTGGGAACGCCTCCAGAAAAGTGAGGTCAACCAGTGCTACAGGTGTCAAAGATTCGGGCATTCGGCTGCCAATTGCGCCATGAAATATAGACGTGACAAATGCAAAGACATTCAGGCTCCCGGCGGGTGCAAATTGGCCCAGGCGGAGCCAAAAGAAAAACTGTATTGTGTGAACTGTCATCCAGCATCATATCGAGGATGCCCCCGGTATCAAGATGCAAAGGTTAAAGTAACTCCAAAACAAAGTCAAGCACACCACAGTGTGATACTTACCAACTTCGTCAAGACCGGGGTGTCATTTGCACTTGCTGCGAGAGGACCAGCAGACAATGTAAATAAAATAAATAATGTAAGTGGCAATAATGAGCTGCTCCTTAAAATTTATCAACAATTAAATTCCTTATCGGAGCGAATCGATAAACAAGATTCGAAAATTAACATTGTTTTTCAGCGTTTAGGGCTTTCAAATGCCTCAAAATAAGTTTTCATCCAGCCACATTCCCACGGATAGGATTCGTCTCATCTCGATCAACGTCAACTCCATTGTTACTTTACATCGGCGTGATTATCTCCTTGAATTCATTGCCAGACAAAAGCTTGACATCGTGCTTCTCACCGAAACCCACCTCAGTTCATGGCACTCCATGAGATTCAAGGATTTTGAGTTCGTAAGAAACGATAGGGTAACAGGTGATGGGGGAGGTGGAACCGGCATATTGGTTCGAAGACCCTATCGTTTCCAAAATATTGAAAAAGTCGAATTCAAAAGCGTTGAATCTCTTGAAGTGTCCGTTATCAAAATCTCACTGCCAGGTGGGGATAACCTCTTCGTTATCTCTGCCTATGCAACTGGTGGAACTGTTCTCAAGCTCAAGGAGGAGCTCAATTCCTTGTTCGAAATACTCGAATTGGACAGGCTGCATAACTACTATATTCTTGCTGGTGACCTGAACGCCAAGCATACATCATGGCTGAACGCCACCAATAATCCAAGAGGTGTATTCCTGAAATCGTGGATAACAGAGAACCAAATTGAATACAGGTGCACTCTATATGGGTCGGAGTTCCAAACATACCCTAGGACAAATTCATATTTGGACCTTTGCATTGCTGACGCAAGACTCGAATTTAGCTTTAATAGTCCTCAACGGAAACTGCAGGTGCTTCCTTATGATAGCGACCACAACGCAATCGTAATGGAAATCAATCATCACAGCGATGATTTATTCCTCATTCCAGTTCAACATGAAAATCATCGGTTGAATTTCAAAAAAACAGACTGGGGAAAGTTTCAAAAGAAGTTTAATCGGGAGTACCAGAAGCAATGTCCCCCTTCTGATGGTGGCAACTCTTGCTCAATGGTTCCTAATGAGAGGAATCTAACTAACGATGAAATAGATGTCTATTTGTCGAAGTTAGAGAAGCTGACGTTGGAAACGATTGAGAAAGTAGTTCCAAAGATTAAACATCTAAACAATATGGAAGGATATGAAACACCAATCATCGCAAGGTTGAAAAGTGTGAAAAGCCTCCTTCTCACACGCGTCAACAATATTTATTGGCGATTTCGGACTACAACCATCCCTCGTTGTCTTTGTTGAAATTACATCTGGAGAATGTCCGAAACTTAATCCGGTCATACTTCAGGAGTGAGGTCAGCAATCAATGGGCGGGAAAATTGAGGGGTATTAGCCCACAGGACCCAGACGGCGTGTTCGCGAAAGTGAATAGCATATTCCGCAAGAAGTCTCGAGTGAAGGTATCGAATCTTGAAGTCACTAGTGATGAGATAAATCTTCTCGATAGGGCTGGTATCGAAATTGATAGTACGACTCCGGATAGAAATGGAAACAGGATTATTTGTGAAGGATTGGATAAACTTGCCCTGATTGGAACACATTTTGAATTGGTTCAACTACCAAACCCTGAGAGAGGGAACGAAATTTTTTCAGAGATCGTTGAAGCAAAAGTTTCCGACTTCAAATCAAGCCTGAACGGCCAATCAGTTCTTCATTTCAATGAAACATTAACATCTGACCTCATACCGAGCTTGAATCTTATTGATTATTTTGTCAGCTTTGAAGACTTGTGTTTCATATTTCGCAAGATAAACAACAAGAAATCATGTGGTACTGATGGTATTCCAAATATAGTTCTCCGACATTTGCCTGAGGTTGCTATTAGGAACTATTGCATATTGTTCAACAATATGTTGAGCAATTCATATTTCCCAAATGAGTGGAAAAAAGCTAAGGTATTTCCGATCTTGAAGAAAGGAAAAGAATCTTCATGCCCCAAAAGCTATCGCCCAATCAGCTTGCTGCCTAACATCAGCAAGGTGTTTGAAGTGATACTCAACAGAGCATTAAACGCCCACATTGAGGAAAATGAGTTGATGCCAAATTGCCAATTTGGTTTTCGTGCCAGGCATTCGACCACACATGCAATAACGAAAGTAACCTCAGACATCTGTTGGAAACTAAATGATAGACAATGTGTTGGAGCATGTCTCATTGATATGGAGAAAGCCTTTGATACGGTATGGTTAGATGGACTAGTTTTTAAACTTCTTCAGGACAAGTTCCCCAGACACCTTGTCGCCATGATGTGTAATATGTTATACGGGAAATCGTTTGTTGTAACTGATGGAAATCTGACAACAATGCGCGAGTTCAAGGTCTTGAATGGTCTACAGCAGGGAACAGTTACTGCGCCTCTGCTCTTCTCAATCTTTATTCGCAAGCTATTGAACGGCTTTGATTTTAACGTCTCGCCAACGCGATCATTGGTAGCGTTTGCTGATGATCTGATCATCTACACGGCAGACCGAAAAGCTACAATAGTTCAGAGCAATCTCCAAAAAATGTTCAATGATGTACAGCTGTACACTGACAATTGGCGAATGAAAATCAATGTGCAGAAGTGTGAAACAATCTTGTTTCGGACAACGCTGCAGGGGGTCAGTCAAGACCTGAAACGTAATTGGAAAGATTTCCACATCATGGCTGGCGAGGGTAGTTCAGAACGAATTCCACATAAATCCTGTGTTCGATACCTCGGTGTTTATCTCGATCAGTATCTGTACTATACTGAACATGTGAAAATCATGCTCAGTAAAGCACTTAAAGTAGTCATGGCCCTTCGAAAACTCTTTCATTCCAGATACATTGATCAAAAGGTCAAAATTATCTGTTACAAGACACTGGTTAGACCAGTTTTGACCTATGGATGTCAGATCTGGTACAACCAGAGTGCTAGTACTATGGAAAAATTAAGAGTTTTCGAAAGGAAATGTCTTCGTGCATGTACTGGTTTGTACAGAAAGCCTGAGACGGATTGGAAACATTATATATCGAATAGAAGAATTTATCAAACTGCTGAAGTGACTAGAGTCGATATCTTCATATTGAAGCTTCTTCGGAATCATATCGCAAGATCTGTGACTGTGAGTGAAAACCCTTGGATTTCACAGCCGTTCCACCCTACAGACGGGTATATAGCGACTTGCCTCGCTACTGGCTTCATTCCTCCAGAAGCATTCGTGTATTTGGACATGAATGGATATGTTTTTGATTCTGACGGCGTCCCAGTCATATATCACATATATCGACGGGCCACCGATAAGAAGATAAAATATCCCCCGAATTTGAGTTCACGAGACCAACGATTTCAATGGAGATACTCATTTGCTAGATTCGTTGAAGCTGATCGAGTTGAGACGGCGCAATCCAGGTATTGGTGGCTGAATGACAATGTCTAAATTTTTCGTGTTTGTTTTCAGTTTTGGTGTTTTTCGTTATTTAGTTTTTGAGTTTCAGCTCATTATTGCTACATTTAGTATTGTTATATATTTTTGTTAAAATCAGGTATAGGTTAGGTATATGTAATGTTTACTATATTCCGTTAGAGATAAGATTAAACACTTAGGTTAGGAACATTGTTATAGTATTTTTAGTATAAGATAAATTTTTTTTGATTGTATTTTATTAGAAATAAGTTACAACATATTAGGTGTAGGATCAAAGTTTCACTGTTGTGTATTAATTATAAATAATTTTTGGATAGTGTTGGTTGGTTTTTTCTCCTTTTTCCAATTGAATTGTAAAAATATGTAATAATCGTAATTAATTGCATTTGCTATAGTTTTTTTTTTGATGAAATGAGTTTATGATAACGTACAAATTTAGAGAGCCATTTGGGCCATTAAGTTTTTTGATTGTTATTATTTGGAATTTGCTTTATATTCTTTTAAAATTTATAACGATGAGTATTAAATAAAGCGCTTTTGACTTTGACTTTGATCAAGTAATGATCTGAGTTACAATTGGCTCTTCAGTATGTACGGACGTCAAGTATGCTCGAGGCCCAACGTTGCTGGATAAGAACATGATTGATCTGGTTTTGTGTGTTGCCATCCGGTGATACCCAGGCCTTGACACCTATCGATCCGTATTTTATGTCTTAATACGTGAATTTTGTAGTGGGGGAAAAGAACCCGACCCACGACACCCCAATGCTATCCTGCCAGCGCATTCACGCATCCTCAGACAAGGCTAATCTCGGTGAACACCATCATCCTCTCTCGCCGAGGCAGCAGACCATCGCTGCAGTCTACATGGACATTTTCATACACCCTTTTCACTGAAAAAGCCTGCCAAGGTTTTACTGGAATCGAGGCTGTATGATTATTTATTTATTTATTATTATTACTAAACAAGGCATACATATAATACATTGATAGTTAAATTGGAGCCGTTCATGCACGAGTGTCACCCAGCGCTACCGTGCAAAGCAACTAGGTCCAAACCATCATATCCGCCAGCCCAAAGCATCAATTCCAGTTCGTTGTCCAAAGTGGAGTTCAAATTTAGTCAGGGTCGTTATCTGACATCCCAGGAGGAACCTCACGGGATCCTTGAGTCCATGGGGGTGGCGCTCCCCAAAGAATGCTAGCCTCCAAGAGTACTCCTGTCGACCGGTATTCCGCCAGCGGGAATTTCCTCGGGTCCGTAGGGGTGGCGTTCCCCAAAGAATGTTAGCCTCTAAGAGTATTCCTGCCGGCCGGCATTCCCCTGCTGGGAGGAAGTTGTGGGTTGGAGAAACAAGAGGGATCCCTCCTCCTTTCTCGAATGGGCTTGGGACCGTCTTTGGCGGAGTTTTTTTGCATTGCCATCCTGTTTTATACTCCAGGCACATTCGCACTCGGTGTAGTGTTCACCTACAATAATATCGGCATCATTTTCGTCGGATAGTGGTTCATGAGTAGAATCCATTGCACCGTAACCGCCAGTGTCTTCATTTTCGCTCTGTTCACGGTCTGCTTGGTGCCACTTATATAAAGCATCAGCAGAATCTTGTGTAGGAACCACTCTTTCAACTCTTTGGTGTTTACTTGCTATAATTGAAACTCAAACTAAATTAAAAGATTAAATAAAAAAGCAACTAACGTTTTTTTTTTCGACACAAAACACTGCCATGAGTCCCTAGGATTCATACTCGATCAAAACTCACCTTCGCAAAAGACGTGTACACTCAGCCGCTCACTCACGCGTTCCCCGCTTCACTGCAGACAGGTACTGAATTCCAAATGCTATTGTAAAATATTAACTTAATTTTCGATGAAGAATTAACGTTTTGCGGAAACAGATAACTTGCTATAATGATGAATCCTTTAGAATATATTTCGCCAATGAGTCATTCTGATTTTTTGTCGAACCTCACAAGATGCAATCCTTTTAAAATACACTCAAAATTTTAATAATACTTGTAACAATAAAACTGCTATTTAGCCTTTTCCACGAAGAAATCATACAAGTTAATAAAAATGTAAAATAAAGCTCTTGATGATACTTCCGCATCCTCCAGAACATGGCCCAGCTTTATCATCTGGAAATCGCTTTAGCCATAGATTTATCTTTCATCACAGTAATCAATTGTTTGTCGTGTATTCATCCAGTGTGCAAGCCGTTGAATAGCTACCAAACTTTAATCTCATCAGCGCCGAGATGAAAGCATGCATTGTATTTAGATACTTTCAGTTGGCACATGCCCAGCAACGGATTTCTTATCAGCGCCATAATATGCTCGTAATATCACTATAAGCTTTCGTGAGGAGCTTTACGCGCGCTAGAGCAACAAATTCGAATCCCGAGCAATTGGTGGGGTGGGAATGGGCGCTGGAAAGGTCATTTTCCAGCCAGCGTGCTGTCCCGTTGAGCTGGTGTGTTATCAGCGAAATCGGAAGCACATACCGCGCACGGTGGGCGCATGTTTCCTCAAGCTGAAGGTAGGGTGTGATCCACGGCCACAGTAGCTGAGGCAGAAGCTGCCCAGCTTTGGAAAAAGATTTTCCCGGTGCAGTGAGGCAGTCTTTCGAATCTTTTCGTGGCGGTTGAGCGTTTGTCTTCAAGACGTTGATTGAATTTTGCGTGTAAGCGAGTTCTAACTGCTCGGTGCTTAGCTGATTTATTCAAAGAAAGAAAAGTGAAGAGAAAAAATTTAAATAAGATTGCATCCGCGATCCACGCTGCATCTTTGTTGCGTGTTTACAATTTTTATCTGGATAGTGTATCGATTGCCTGACTCTTAGTGTCGTTGCCCGTGGTGAATTCCTTAACGGAACGAACAGAAGCTCATCTGGTGCTTCCTCGCATCTTTACCAACGTCCTCATACAATCTGTGTCGACCTAGTTTAGCGCAGCATCTCTGGGGCGTTGTATCCTTGGTATCTTTGTGTCCTCTTCATCCCCATCCTGATGATGTTCTGTTAGAACAGACGCGAACGAATGAATGGCGGGAAATTAGCCTTTTTGAAGTTGTGGCAAATTGTTTTTGTTAGTAGTGCGAAATAATCTGCGAGCCACCTGATATACAAAGGAGGAAAATTAAAACGGTGAAAACGGAAGACAAGGCAAGCCGCGAAGGAACAAAGAAGCAGTGATTGCAGCACATGAAAGATTCAGCTTTTCTGGCGAACTCGCTCGGATGAGAAAATTTGTGCTAGAGATTTCAAGTGTAGTGAAAAAGGCGTGACGACTCCCATATTTGGTTGCTTGTTTGGAAGGATCCTTGGAGTGCAACTGTCTTCCTGTCGAGTGGAATATATTTCTTGCGAATCGGTAAGTTGCTCGTTTCTCGTGAAATGTGAACACTACTCGTATTTGTTTAGGAATTTAATTTGCCTGGAAAGGAAGCGAAAAACGTAATTACATACCTTAATGCTCTCATACTTTTGTAAGCGTTGTTTAATTTGCCAAACGTTGAACACGCTGCTCCTTGAGGGAGAATTAAATGCCAGCGTAATAAGGAAGCCGCAAAGATCGATTCAGGAGTGGGTTTTTGAATTGTTTAAACTTAGCTTGTATTACTGAGTTTGGGTGTATTTCGCTTGGGCAATAAACAATTTATATATTTCGACTCAGTAATGCTTCCTGAGTGTGATGCGTACTCTGGAGAGTGCGTATCTAGGGTTTTATGGGGTGTTTTTACTGTTCAGCGTTTATGTTGTAATCTTTGATGATTACTGCAATTCCGGGATAAAGGCACATGTGATATATGTTCGAATATATTGGGAAGAAGTGTTTTACAGACACTTGGCTTTGAAAATATTCATGAAAGGATGAAATGGTACCATAGTATCGACAAATTTTTTTGAGTAAGACATTATAGGATAGTGGATTTTCGAACGCAATTTAAATAATATTAAGTATTTCAGAATTTCAACCTAATTTAGAACGAAAATTAAATTGGACAGGGGTTCGTCAGTAAATCTAGATTTCACGTTTATCAATGAAATTTCTTAGTAAATAAAACTTGATATTTTTTCATCCTTTATTTTATACTTATTATTATTGATCATTCTGCAAGTTTCAAAATCGCTTTATTTCGTTTATCATTATAAATTCAATAAAACATAAAGTAAGTTTCATAGCAATAAAAGATAATCAAAAAACTTGATGGCCCACTTAACACTATATTTAAACAATATTACAATAAAAACCAATCGAAAAAACAATCTAATATTTGAAATAAATGAGTTTTATTACATTTCATCCATTGATTGGAAAAAGGGGGAAAAACCAATCTATATTAAAAATAATAACAAAAAAGTAAACTTATAGGTTGTATCTAATATGTTTTAAGTTAATTCTAATCAAAAACTTATATCTTACTTTTCAAAAAAGCTAAAAATAAAAAAACACTATAAATATCCACGAATAATTTATTTATTGTCAATCAGCCACCAATACCTAGATTGTTCCATCTCAGTCCGACCAGCTTCAACAAATCTAGCGAATGAGTATCTCCATTGGAACCGTGAATCTTTTAAGATCAAATTCGGAGCTCAAGGAAAGTACCTTTAGGTGGTCCATCTTTATACATTATACACCATTGGAATCAAAAAAATTTCGAATCATGACCAAACAAATGAATGCTTCTTGGGGTGTAAAGCCAGTGGGGTGGCAAGTTTCAATGTACGCGCCTATAGTGTGAAGCGGCTGGCAAATCCAGGAATTTTTGCTGACAGTTACAAATTTTGAAGCAGTTTCAAAATGAAAATTTCGACTGTTTCACTTTGGCAGTTTGATAGATTCTTCGATTCAGTACAAAGTGTTTCCAATCCGTCTTAGGCTTTCTGTATATACCAGTACATGTACGAATACATCTAATTTTCTTAAAAGTGTTTTTTAATTTATTTATTACTGTGCAAAACTATTTTACAGAAAGTAGTTTCCAATTATAAAATAGTAGAGAAAAATAAAATCCATAGACATAAGATGGTACAGTTGCGAATAAAGGGGGAAGAGGAAGTGCTAGACAAGCGATCCCCCCGCCTCAATACCCCGACTGCCCGAGCATTATGTGCTTCTTGGTTCCCTTTGTCAACCGATTCGAGCATCACTGCAACTATATTATCCGGGATGAGCTCTACCGTCTCCCTGTAGAGGTCCCTTCGCAGCTTGTTCCATTTTATGCGCGCGAAAAATGTGTGGCAGGCATTGTCTTCCTCTTCTGGGCAATACTGACAATCGGGGGACCGTGACTTACCAATCTTGTGCAGGTAAGGCTGAAAACACCCATACCCGCTCAAAAGCTGGGTCAGATAGAAGTCAGTCTCACCATGCCGTCGATTTAGCTACTGCCTCACATCCGGGATGAGGAGCGCAGCCCACCTTCCCTTCGTGCAATTCACCCAAGACTGCCGCCAATCTTTGAGTGAGCGCTGTCTCTCCTCGCGCACATCCATCTCCTTCGCATCATCGTTTCGACGCAGATAAATAGAGCGGCGCTCTCTAGCAAGGAAACCGATAGGTATCACGCCTGCAATGATTTTCACCGCCGAATCAGAGACTGTCGGATGCGAAGATGCAATGCTCAGCGCCCCTCTTCTCTGTACCTGTGCCAGGCATTTTCGGTGAACCTCCTTACTGAGAGCGTCGCCCCATACTTCTGCTCCATACAGTAGAACTGACCCTGCAGCACTCATCAAGAGGCATGTTCTTGATGGGCTGGGTCCCTCTACGTTGGCCATAAGTCGACTTAGAGCCGATACTCCCGAAGCAGCTCAGAGAAACTCATCTTCGAGTCGATCAGTAGCCCCAGGTACTTCACCGCTGGTTTCGATTCGATTAGTATGTCTCCAATACTGATCATCCTTACTCTAGGGATTCTCTTTTTTGTGAAGATGACCAGTTCGGTTTTCTCCAGTGCTAAACTGAACCTGCGAGCAGTCATCCAGTTTCTCACTCAGCGCATTATCATACCTAGACTAAGTTGCGCTTGTTCAACGGTGCGTCTAGTGACTAAAGCCGCAACATCATCCGTAAAGCCGGTCAAACGTGACTTATCTGGCATCTCCAGTCTCAGTAGCCCGTGGTAAGACACGTTCCACAGGTCCGGACCATGGACAGACAACAGCCATCCTTCGTTGGCCCTAAGTCGTATCGTAGAGCAGGCTTCGGTCCTTCAGCTAGTCCCTCAAAAGCCGCATTAGATATTCTGGAACTTGAAAATAGTATTCCAGCGTATCCAGAATATCCACTCATCTAGCGGAGTAGAAAGCGTTCCTGACATCCAGTGTCACCAACAGGACGATCCGTCACTTGGTGCGACTATGTGCTTCTGCCTTTTGGACCGCGCTGACCACCTCTGCAATCGCATCAATAGTAGAACGTCCTGCTCTAAAGCCGTACTGCCGAGGAGATAGGCCCGCACAGAACAAATCGCGTCAGGTAGTCTTCCCTTGATGAGTTTCCCGAGAACTTTCCCAGTCGTGTCTAGCATGCGTAACGGGTGGTATGCAGACGGCGATTCGGGATTTCCCTTCCCCCTGCTGATCAGCACGAGCCTCGCCGCCTTCCATCGTACCGGGAAAACCCTGTCTCGTAGGCAAGCGTTGGGATGGGCGGGGAAGAGTGCCCACACTATCTCGTCCATCATTTCCGCATTAAGTATGGAAGGTTTCCGCAGGGTGCCAAGCTTCCGCATAACTACCTTGTAGCCAAGGCTCCAAAGATCCTTGTTAACATTGTCCACTAGGTCTTGCCAGCAGTGAGCCTTGCTATTGTTAATTAATTTGCGAAGGCATTTCCTGGCTGACTTATATCCTGCCACCTGGTTGCATGGCTCGTCATGGTTCCGTGTCTGTTGAGCTTCACTTCGAAGCTTGTGGTACATCCTTTGCTTTTCAGCGATTTCAGTTGACTACCAGTACACTGGGGGTTTTCCGTGCCGGGGTTTTCGACGGGATATAGAAGCGCAGCAAGCAGTCGTAATGATGCTCATAGTAGAGTTTACAACGTCTTGAACTGCCAGTTCTTCCGTCCCCTCCGAAGCTCCCATCAACGGCTCACATACTGTGGGCACCTCGACGAACCTCTCGATGTCCATCCATCTGATGTTCCATCCAGTTGTAGAAAGTTGAGAGCACGGACGTCGGGAGACAACATCACTTAGCTCAAGCAGGATGCCCTGATGATCTCTGACTGAATAGTCCTCTAATACTCTCCAATTGTATCCTCCATACTAAGGACTCCGAGGCGAATGTCACGTCCGTCATGTGTAATGAATTTCGAAATGCCCGTGTAGGACACGGGTGCCGATGGTCTTGCACAAGTGTCAGCGGGCTATAAACAACAGCGAGCTCAGCTAACTAGCTTCGCTTAACGACCGCGTACGCGTGCTTGACGACTAGCATTTGCGGGATCATATGAGGCGGGTTCTTGTCGAGCCACGAAGCTACACTACAAAATACTTATCACGCGTACTCTACTCTACAAGACGTACCGATCACTTTTTATTATCCTTAGAAATGTTCTATTAGGTGTCAATTAAGCTACTCTACAGTAATTCAATATTTTTTTTTGCCTCGTTAAAGTTAGCGGACACGAAGGCTTGAGACAAACGCAAACATTACACAAAAAGCAACCGTTACTTTCTCCGAAGAAGTTCGTTGCATTACAAGGGGAATGTCAAACCTAGAGATGTTAAAGTGGCTGAAGTGAACCACTCATCTCTGCCTAAAGGATGGAAACGTGACGGATGTAGTTTACTTTACACTAGTAAAACAACAAACTAAGCAGTTTCGACGGGGTGACCACCTTATCTCTTCAGGAGCAGCCACTCCTGATCACCACGGGGCTGCTCGACTACTTATGTTTATTACATATGGTTCCTTCACAGCTAATACGGCGAAAAGTCGGGATATTTCGCCGTTCTGGCTGCCATTTCTAAGACTCGTTTTCCCCGCGGATCTGTTTAAAGCATGCCTCAAATGATTGCTTTCGCGTTGAAGTCTCCGCCAACGAGCAGGTTGCCCTCTGAATCCGAGACAGCGGCCTCCAGAGCATTAAGCTTGGCTTGGAAAGATGATATCGATTCGTTCGGCGTTAGATACACACTAAAGAAGGTGGTCCCTGATCACCGAACCCACACGAAACTATCCCCACATCCACAACTCTTCGCTTGGAAATCACTGTTCCGAACCCAGATGGTGGCAGTACGAGTTTCGTCAGGATTTCATGCTGCTGAACTTTTAGCTTTCATGTCTCTCGCAAACTGCTCAAGCAGATTTTGCGCGGTTGAATCGTGGTGTAGGTTTAGCTGCAGGATGCGGATCATCAAAGTTCTAATTTTGCCTTGGCTAGGGCTTCCTGGAAAACCCGGCATTTTCCTGAACCCAAGACGTGTCCAAAATCAGGTTTTGGATCAGCATCCTTGCAAAGAATACAGTCTGCCTTCCTCATATACTCTTCTCTTTTATGTCCCATTTCATCGCATTTGAAATATATAGAACTCCTATCGGGTCCTTTGCATACTTGTGTGGTGTGACCATAGCCAAGGCATTTGAAGCATTGAAGAGGCGTTGCCCTTTGCCGTACCCTACAGACATCCCATCCTATTCGTACTTTGCACTTGTTCAGAAATTGTTCAACGCCCTTTTCGGTCAAGTCAATTATGGCCATGGCTAGTGTCCTATGATTTTTTGGTGTCAGCCTTGCTTTGATCCTTCCCACGCTAGGGAACTCCTTTTTGATGGCCTCTTCTACCTTGGACAGATCCGTGACGCAGTCAATGTCGCTTATTTTGATCGTTGCCATCGGCTCGAGCGAGGCTATAGTTGGGCTTTCTTTAATGCGTCGCAAAATTTTTCCTTATTGTCGGCCTCTGCTCCAAATTCGAGCAGTGTCTGCTGCCGGGGTCTTCGGTGGGGCTTCTTTCTTTATTGTTTTGAATCAGGTCTTTTTTCTTGTTAGGCGACCGTGCGAACTTTGTTTTCTGGTTTTCTTTGCGACTTTCTTCGCTCCTTTTGTAAGTATTGTCTGGAATCCCTGATCTGGTGCTCCACGCACATCAAGTGCCTCTTCCTTCCTTCTTTTGTCCCGATCTCCTTCGATTGGGTTAGACGCCATTCTTTTGTTGATTTTTGATGGTGGAGTTATCTGCACGTGGCCTTTAGATTTCGTCCCCAGCGCTTCTTTAGCCTTCTGCTCTTCTTCGGTCTTCTTTAGCCTTCTGCTCTTCTCCAGCCTTCTGGTGCTCTTCGGCCTTCAATCAGCTCCTTCCATAATGCCCTATGCGGTCTAGGATCTCCTCCAGTTCAAGGAGCCCAATCTTTACTACTTTCTTGATTTTTGGGGAGTCGCATGCAGATTGTATTCTTTCCAGAACCTCCCGCTTTTCAGAATAGCCTTCCTTATTTATGTCGCTGGGTGCCAATTGTACTTTGTGACCATCATTGGGAGAGGTTATCACTTTCCGTTTCCGAATACAGTACTTCCGCCACATTTTCGACGTTGGCGTTGTAATCACACAATGTCGCTTTATTTGCCTGGTCATTCGTTTCTTTTCCTGCCGTAATCTCGTCGTTGACTTCAGGGTGGTTCTTTATTATGTCGGGATTTACTACCTTTACATCAGTCACTTCGGTAACAATCACAGCAGTGACCATCGAATTCTCGATGTTCTTTATATTTTCCTCCACCGCTCGAAAAGCTGAAGCGTCCTGCAGAGTTTCCCGCTTTTCCTTAATAGGACGCTCTGGCGTTTGCATAATTTTTTTGCTGCGCCCGAACGCCGCAGGAATCGATGTACTGTTAACATCGCGGCTGCAGCCGCTGGTTACGTCGTCGTTGTTATTATTTTGTATTTCTTTTATTGGGGTTTTTTAAAATCTTTTTTAAGTGGTTTTTGTTGCTCCAGATTTATTTGGTTCCCCCTAGGAGCTGCTATCTCCGTTTGTGTGTGTAGTTACTTTTTTGGTCCAATGGTTATTTTTGCAGAGCAGGGAGGCCCTGTGAGGGTTGGCACAAGCCCTTATGGGGACAAGTCCTCAGAGCCAGACTAGCACTAATCGGGAGTCCGTCTCAACTAAACCTTCACCATCAACGCAATAGTGCGAACTTCGAACGTACTCCGAGAGCTGCCTGGGTTTTACCGGGACAGAGTAGGTATGATGGTTGAATTGGAGCTGTTCACACACGAGTATCGCCTCAGCGCTACTGTGCAAAGCAACTAGGTCCAAACCATCATATCCGCCAGCCCGAAGCATCAATTCCAGTTCGTTGTCCAAAGCGTAATCCAGATACAATCAGGGTCGTTACCTGTCATCCCAGGAGGAACCTCACGGCGCTCGTCAAAGAATGCTAGCCTCCAAGAGTGCTCTTGTCAAAAGGCGTTCTCTCTGCGGGGATTCCCTTGGGTACGTGGAGGCGGAACTCTCCAGAAAATGCTAGCCTCCAAGAGTATTCCTGTCGGCCTGCATTCCCCCTGCTTACCCAGGTATGGACATTGAAACCTTTATGAGAGCAACGCAAAACATATCTCCCCCAACTCAAGAGGCTCCCTTTGCCAATTCCAGAACATGACCCTCGAACTTCAAATGGGGATCAAATGCCACACATAAGTCCTTGAAAAATATTTGTTAGAGAAGGTCATGATCCCTGATATATCCCTGAGGTAGGAGACAAGGGTTAAGATCAGATAACAATGCTGATAATTGTATAGGAACGTTAAAAGAGAAGAGAAGTGATCCCTGATAGTGTTTCCTGAATAGCAAATTGGTGGAGCTTGGCAAGGAGGATGCTTTGATCTACTTTATAGAACGCTTTACCATAATCTGAAGATCACATCAAATTAGCCATCCAAGTCAAGGGTGTGAGCAATCAGATTAGCGAATTCACATAGGTTAGTAACGGTAGACCGTCCTTTTATGAAACCGTGGTAATTTACGGCAAGGTCAAACCGCAATGCATTATAGAGATTGCGGTGGACAATACGTTCAAGGATTTTACCGAAGCATGATAGGAGCAAAATAGGTCTATAATTCGATGCAATCGAACGACCACCTGCTTTATGGATAGGCAGTACATTGGTGTGTTTCCCCACATCTGGAAAAGCACCAGTTGCAAAACTAGAATTGAAGATATGGGCAAAGGGGATACATAGGAATTCAGAAAGCAATTTGATAAATAAGTTTGGAAGCCCGTTGAAATCAACTGCACTGTTTGAATCCAAAGAATGAATGGGAGAGGATTGATAAGATTGACAAATTGTCGTGAAAGTAGGGGAGCTTTGAATAGAGAAAAAACAGCTGGCAAACAGATTGCATATGGCTTGAGCATTTACGGCTGTATGGTTTTGATGCGACAGCGAGTCAATGGCTTGATGAGGGTTTGTAACGGAATTTACGTATAACCAGAAGGATTTGGGATTAATTGTAAAAGTGGCTTCAATGGATCTTAGATAAAAAAATCTTGCAGATTTTACGACTTTTAGGTTTGTGAACAAAGAAGACAGTATCTGGAGAGGTCCAGATCCGATGTCGAATATAAGTGAGATTTCCGGTCATCGTTTTTTAAGGCAGCTTCTTTAGAGAACCACGGGGGTGGTTCGATTGAGAAGCATGGGTGGTCGGTGTATGACGTGGAATGATTTCGTTAAGGACTGAGTAGAATTGCTGTATAGTGAGGTTTGAATTATCTGGATCTAAGATAGCATGCCAATTGACGATCGCAAGCTTCGTAGCTTCGTAGTTTGGCTTAAAAAAGTTAAAATGGGGTACTTTTACATTTGGTTGTGGATGTAAACTGGTAATCTTCGATTGTACTAGTAGTCGGATGAAGCGTATTTCAACCTACTGTAGAATTTCTTTTCCAGGCTCACAATATGCTTTCTTCGAATAAAAGACTGTTGTAACAATTTATTCGCTTGAACTTTTTAACAAGTAGTTCGATAGGTCGGTTGACATGTCGAGTCATTGTAGTTAGGAAGAAGAAGGATTGACGCATATGATACTTCTCTTCTAGAGCTGTTTTCGTTCACTAGATGAGTTACCTTGCCGTCAAGTTATGGCCGTGACTGCCATAGCTACACTCTTCCCAATATTGTTTTGTGATGATACGTGACCGTACGTACTGAGAGGTGTGTACTGTCGTTATTTGTTAAATGCGCTGGTTTCATCCGATCTGTGGAGATGGCGAAACTTTGTCTCTTGACCTTGATGGTGAAAATATGATCATTTATGAGTTTGATCACCTCATGTGGTCCAGTGTAAGGGGGTTCGTGAAGTTGTCTGATTCCACCAACTCGTAGGAAGACATGTGAACATGTATACAGACCTTTGTAAATTAACACGCTCTGTTTGATGCGATGAGCTGTATGCGTTGGTATGAGGTACCACATATGGTCACAAATCTTTTTCACGAAACCAACTGAGTCAGGTGGCTTTTTTCGCTCGAAAGAATTCACCCAGGTTGCGTAATTATTTACTATTAAGTAACTCAGTGGGCGATGCCTTCAGGTCCTCTTTGAGAGCCGTTGAGCAACGACAACGGTTGGTGACATACAAGCGCCGCTTTGAGTACCCGGTGCCATCGTTCAATACTTTTGTTTGAGGCCGGATGGTAAGGAGTTGCGCAAATGCGCTTGGTCCCGGTGAGATTTTTGAGGGCTCGATATAGTGCACTTTCAAATTGTGTGCCTTCCTCTGTAGTTAAGGTTTGTTGGGCTCTAAATTGAGACGTTGAGAAAGGTGGTGGTGACTGTGTACACTGTAATATATCTCAGGGGGGCCACCTTTGGCCATCGAAAAAATTGGCCTACTATTGTCAGGTAGTAGTGTTAACCATTAACTGATGGCATGATGACAACATCGATCTCAATATGGTCGAATTGTTTGTTGGTTACGTTGGTCCTAATGGGTGCATTTTAAGTATGACGTTGAATTTTCGCTCGTTGGTCGGCAATTCAGCTGCGTGCCCATTGGATGGTCTCGCCGTTTGCTGAGTCAAATATATTTATTTATGGTGCAACTGGTGAAGAGTAGCCTTGCCGCTTCGTGAGGACAGAGGCAAAATCTTGTTGGTGAGGTGGTATGCATGGACGAATGCACTCTGTTGAAATGTCATTATGAGCAGTCACTGAATCAAATGTCAGTCGTTGAAGCTTGAGTCCACTGTTGTTATTGCTGGGAAGATTTTATAGTTCTGCATCACCACGTTGAGCTGTAGCCAGCACATCTGGCTCATTGGTGAATAGCGTGTCGGTGGTATTCAATCTTGAGAGAGCGTTGGCTGCAGTTTTGTGGGTAACTGATATGTGGACTATCTCTGTGGTAAACTGGGATATGTAGTCCAGTTGTCGTAGCTGCCTAGAATTAGCTTTGTCTATGTTCGCGCAAAAGCTTTGCAGTAATTTTAATATGGTGTTCATGACCGTGAAAGACTCGCAGTTGAGTTGTGTTGCCTCAGTGAACCTGGTGGAGGTGCTCATATAGAGTGATTTAGCCTAGGGATGCGTGTATGCGCTGACAGGCTAGAATCTGTGGTATCGCGGGGTGAATTATTTTCCCTAACATCAAATTGCTTTACTAACTATTTCTTGTATACACGAACTCACAGTGTGGCGATAAAATGGAAGCGCAAAAAGGCTCAATAACAACTTAGGGTTATTCTGAATTAATGCCTACCTGTCTTATTACCCTGCGTGCTGATAGAAGAGTGATCTAGATCTCGACGAAAAAAATTATAATGCACGATAAGAAATGGGGCATCCTGATGGGCTTGGTGGCCCCTCGGATGCCTTCCGCCAGGAACTAAGGTCCCGATGGCTGAGAATACATGCAGGGAATTTCCATCGCTGGCGAGAGCACCTACAACCACAAGAAAAGCCACAACCCGATGACTGTATTAAAAGTGGCTCCTCGCCATCGTTTTGGGACTTCTACCTAGTTCTTTCAACACGCGAAAGAAGAAAACCGATATTCAATGGTAGTATACCTACTCATTTTTTTGTGAGGTGAAGTTTATAGCTCGCCACTATCGACTATTTAGCGATCAATTTACAGGCTGGGTACCATTTCCAGTGATTTTAGTTGTTGGTGTCCGTTAAGGACTTGCCGCGGTATTGTGTTGCCTCAGTGGACCAGGTGTTAGTTCACACGTAGTGGGACTTGACACCAGGAAGAAAAACCTATGCCTGCCGGCGCATATATGAGTCCCTAGCTGAAGTCACTCTCATCGAGGACCGACACTTGGTTCACTGAGGCGGCACCGAGACATGAAAACCACCTTAAAATCACTACAAATGCCTTTTGAAGGGTTTGTTTTTTGGTGTTGTTGGTGTTAGTGAACACTGATACCTGGTTCACTGAGGCAAAACAACACCGCTGCATGTTCTTAGAGGACACTAACAACAACAACAAAAATCATTACAGCATAGACCAAAGATTTGTGATCGGTTTTGATACCATTGCATACAGGCATTTCTAGATCAAGTCACTCTTATCGGGCACGGACAACTGGTTCACGGAAGCAGCACAACACTACTGCAAGTCTTTCACGCACAACAACAACCAAAAATAATCACTACAGCATAGACCAAAGGCTTGTGGTCAGTTTTGATGACTAAGTGTTGTCCTTCCAGTATATGGCTGAAGAATTTAATGCCTGCGTAAATAGCGAGTAATTCTCGGTCATATGCACTTATCAATTTTCCCCTGGAATGAGTTTGCGGGAGAAAAAATAATTTGGACGCCAATGCTCATCATTCAACTGATCTAGTATTGTTCCCAACGCAGTGTCGGACGTTTCAGTTACCAGTGAAAGCGGTGCCTTATGGGATACTAGTAAAGCTGTCTTTGCAAGGCTCTGTTTAATCGTTTTCAAAGTCGATTCAGTTTCCAATCTGTATGGAACCTATCGATTTTTGTTTTTTTACCGCTATAACCACAACCCGATGACTGTATTGATTCAACGAGGCATGATATTGGGCTGTATGCCAAATGCAACGTCTGTAGAAGTTGAAAGAACCCAAGAATTAGCGTAATTTGACAATTGTTTCCGTACGTTAGTAAAGCCGCAATCCGTTCTTGTGGTGGTCAATAGCTGTCTTTATTTGTGGTAAGTCCCAAATGGTTAACCTCTGATCAAAAGGATGGACTTTTTAGAGTTTAGTTGCGACCCGTGTTGTTGCAGTCACTGAGTTACTATACTTAAATGTTCTCGATGCTGTTCCATTGTTACGGATATGACACGAAGATCATAAATCTTGCACAAATACATATATTATCCATATGCCGTTGAAAGGTCTGGGGTGGTATTCTTCAGACCAAAAGGCAAGACCAAAAATTCGAAAAGTTCAACCGGTGTTATGACAGCTGTTTTTTATGTCCATTTCAGCCATGGGTGTCTGACGATAGGCTCCCTCCTCTGTTATATTTACGGCAAACACCTCGTTTCAGCATGGTATTGAACACAGCGCGAGTTGTCTCCAGTTTGTGGGCGGTAAGACGACGGAGGCATTGAACAACTCGTGATCGTGGTCTCAATGAAGTGTCCTACTGAACTGGTTGACCCTACGGCAGTTGATGTTTTGTTGGTTCTATGGCAGTTGGTGTTGCGTTGGTCATAGGTTGTTGTTTGGTTGTCTGGTTGTTTTGCTTGCTGATGTAGATGATGTAATATATGTAACCATTGATGCAGCATCAGAGGTCATTGATGAGTAGGAAGTGATCACTTTAGTGCCCGTAGCAGTTCCGCTATGCTTTACATATCTTAAAGACGTTCACTGATTCTAGTTACCCCGAGTTGGATAGCTAAGCGTTGAAGCCAATTGATTTCCTATGTCGTTGGTCAACTAAAAGTCCAAAGTGCGTCAGGAAGTGTACTTTGGTCACAGATGTCTGGATATTTGTAACGATGAAATCCCATTTAAAGATATGTTTGAAACCTAGGCTTACTTTTAAAAGTTGTTCACCATATGTATGTATCTGGGAATGGTTGGCGGCATATAGCGTTATCTCTTGTGAAACGGAAGCACTGGGGTCAATCAGAAAGCTTAGGTGTGACTGCTGAACGGTTATGTGTAATCAGTATTCCGGAAACGCATAAACACTGACTGACTTACACTCCAACAATGGAAGACAGCTGTTCTAGTTTTCTGACATTCGGTTGCCTTTGAATGTGCAAAGCGCTGCAAAACTAGCATTACTGCCTTTCGATGCGGTGTGGTTAGATGGACTAATTTTGAAACTTCTTCAGGTCAATTTCCCCAGACACCTTGTCGCCATGATGTGTAATACGTTATACGGGAAATCGTTTGTTGTAACTGATGGAAATCTGACAACAATGCGCGAGTTCAAGGTCTTGAATGGTCTACAGCAGGGAACAGTTACTGCGCCTCTGCTCTTCTCAATCTTCATTCGCAAGCTATTGAACGGCTTTGATTTTAACGTCTCGCCAACGCGATGATTGGTAGCGTTTGCTGATGATCTGATCATCTATACGGCAGACCGAAAAGCTACAATAGTTCAGAGCAATCTCCAAAAAATGTTCAATGATGTACAGCTGTCCACTGACAATTGGCGAATGAAAATCAATGCGCAGAAGTGTGAAACAATCTTGTTTCGGACAACGCTGCAGGGGGTCAGTCAAGACCTGAAACGTAATTGGAAAGATTTCCACATCATGGCTGGTGAGGGTAGTCTTGAACGGGTTCCACATAAATCCTGTGTTCGATACCTCGGTGTTTATCTCGATCAGTATCTGTACTATACTGAACATGGGAAAATCATGCTCAGTAAGGCACTTAAAGTAGTCATGGCCCTTCGAAGGCTCTTTCATTCCAGATACATTGACCAAAAGGTCAAAATTATCTGTTACAAGACACTGGTTAGACCAGTTTTGACATATGGATGTCAGATCTGGTATAACCAGAGAGTTTTCGAAAGGAAATGTCTTCGTGCATGTACTGGTTTGTACAGAAAGCCTGAGACGGATTGGAAACATTATATATCGAACAGAAGAATTTATCAAACTGCTGAAGTGACGAGGGTCGATATCTTCATATTGAAGCTTCTTCGGAATCATATCGCAAGATCTGTGACTGTGAGTGAAAACCCTTGGATTTCACAGCCGTTCCACCCTACAGACGGGTATATAGCGACTTGCCTCGCTACTGGCTTTATCCCTCCAGAAGCATTCGTGTATTTGGACATGAATTGATATGTTTTTGATTCTGACGGTGTCCCAGTCATATATCACATATATCGACGGGCCACCGATAAGGAGATAAAATATCCTCCTAATTTGAGTTCACGAGACCAACAATTCCAATGGAGATACTCATTTGCTAGATTCGTTGAAGCTGATCGAGTTGAGACGGCGCAATCCAGGTATTGGTGGCTGAATGACAATGTCTAAATTATTCGTGTTTATTTTCAGTTTTGGTGTTTTTCGTTATTTAGTTTTTGAGTTTCAGCTCATTATTGCTACATTTAGTGTTGTTGTTTATTTTTGTTAAAAATTAGATATAGGTCAGGTTTATATTATGTTTATTATATTAGGTTAGAGATAAGGTTTGACGCTTAGGTTAAAAACATTGTTATAGATTTTTATAGTATAAGATAAAGTTTTTGATTGCATTTATTAGAATTAAGTTAAAACATATTAGGTGTAGGATCAAAGTTCACTGTAGTGTTAAGATGATAAATAATTTTAGAATAGTGTTGGTTGGATTTTTTCACCTTTTTCCAATTGAATTGTAAAAATATGTAATAATCTGCATTGATTTGAATTTGCTATAGTTTTTTTTTTTGAAATGTGTTTAATGATAACGTACGAATTTAGAGAGCCATTTGGGCCATTAAGTTTTTTTTATTGTTATTGTTTGGATTTTGCTTTATATTCTTTTAAAATTTATAACGATTAGTAGTAAATAAAGCGCTTTTGACTTTGACTTTGACGAGCCACCGATAAGAAGATACAATATCCTCCGAATTTGAGTTCATGAGACCAACAATTCCAATGGAGATACTCATTTGCTAGATTCGTTGAAGCTAATCGAGTTGAGACGGGGTAATCTGGGTATTGGTGGCTAAATGACAATGTCTAAATTATTCGTGTTTATTTTTCAGTTTTTGTGTTTTTCGTTACTTGGTTTTTGAGTGTCAGCTCATTATTGCTACATTTAGTGTTATTTATTTCTGTTAAAATTAGGTATAGGTTAGATATATGTTATGCTTATTTTATTAGATTAGAGGTAGGATTAAACGCTTAGGTTAGGAACATTGTGATAGATGTTTTTAGTATAAGATAAAGTTTTTGATTGAATTTTATTAGAATTAGGTTATAACATATTAGGTGTAGGATCAAAATTCGCTGTTGTGTTAAAATTATAAATAATTTTGGAATAGTGTTGGTTGGTTTTTTCTCCTTTTCCAATCAAATCATAATATATGTAATAATCTTAATTCAGTTGAATTTGTTATAGTTTTTTGGATGAAATCTGTTTAACTAATAACGTATAAATTTAGAGAGCCATTTGGGCCATTAAGTTTTTGTATTATTGTTTGGAATTTGCTTTATATTCTTTTAAAATTTATAACGATTAGTATTGAATAAAGTGCTTTTAACTTTTCGGTCTAAAGCAGGGAGATGAGATGGCCCCATTGCTTTTCAATTTGGCTCTGGAGTGCGTCATTATTATGCAAGTCGAGCCAAGTGGTAGCCTATGCAGAAATCAACATTTTGTCACGGTCGATAAAAACCACCATGGAACTTTTCCTGAAGTCGCAGCGAAGCAAAGCTAGTAGAGCTAGAAATCAATGAGAATAAAACAAAACTCATGACACGGATGAGGAAAAATACCCCAAATACACAAAATATCACTCTTGGTCAATATAATATAGAAAATTTTAGCAAATTTGTGTTTTTAGTCCCCAGAAGAAGGAGAGCTGGCAGTGAAAGGAACGTCCTTCACCAAAAAATACAGCTTGCAAACAAAGCGCACAAATCATTTGTACATTTTCGCTCCCCTTACATACTCCTATGCCAATGATGAAATTTTTAAGAGCTTTTTTCAATAGTTCTTATCAAGGCCTCACCTTTGACGACCATATTGGCTAACTTTGACATACCATTTTTTAACCGTCGAACATAACTTTTTTTTTGCTTTGAAACTTTAACGATACCACTTTTATCTACTGTTTCTAGCTTCTGAGTTTTCGAGAAATCTTACTGAAACGTGCCCATGGAAAAAAGGGTGGACGGGTACCGACTTGGGTCATGTTTCGGAAAGTTAGTTTCCACAACCCTAAAGATAAAAACAATGCGTATTTGTATTTTCACAGAAAAATAAGAATCTTGACTATACGAAATTTCATATTTTTACCATTTAAAATGCCAAAACATCAAAATTTGATATTTTATAAAATGACACTGTCCAATCTCCGTCCTCACCAGCTCCATATTCTCTACAAAATCGAGCTAAAATTTCTGCAAAAAGAGCCCGTCGATTTGCATGTTTCCTTCTCGATTTGGTGCCTGGAATGACTTCCTCTTTCGATTCCCAATAATTTTCGTCATATTTACGTACATTCTCTAGAATTTCATCACGTTCAGGACTATCGAAATCGGTAATATTTCGCATTCCGACAAAAAACATTTCAATAATACAATAATTTCGCCCTGTAATCATTCGAAGAAATTATAAGTTGGAATATTTGCCCAATGTACGAGTATTGTTACCATTCTTTTTTATAAGCTCAGCTCTAACAGGTATTGCATGGGTAATATCGTTGATTCGAAATTTCATCAGTTTAAGTCGTGGATCATCAGTTGATGAATGTTGAATATCATTCAAGATTCGCTTGAAACCGGACTCAGTTGTTAATTTTCGAATAGCATCCAAGCAGTGTATTCTCAGTAGATCAGAAATTACTACAGCAGCCTGTAAATGACTTACGCAATCGAAATGACAGATCTAAACTAAGAAGTTACCATCTTCGTTCCAAAAGTGAATTCTTCTTCCCTAAATCCACGATCCCAGAAAAGCTTGAGCCACATGAGCCTCAATTTAATCGCTAGATACTTCCATGGATATTGAAAATATAAGAGCGAGGGAAGCGATGTGTCCCGTTGTCTTGCAGTATATCCAGAGGTTCTAGTCGAAGCAAGATTATCGTTTTTTCGGTTGTTTCTACCCATTCGCGATAAATTTCTGCAGCTCGCAGAGAAGGAACGATTTTTCGTTAATCCAACCCACAGACATTTTCTGAATATGGTCTTGCTTGCTTTTACGTTTCAGAAAAAAGGCGAAATTTTGCTGATTATTGAAAATGGTATGAAAACGTAATGAAGGATTCTTTTAAATTTGAATACTTTTCAAACAAAACTAAAATTCAATTTTGTCAACTAGTTTTAAACAAGTGTAAATGACAGTATTAAAACTGATTTGATGATTGCAATTAAAAATAGTTTTTCTTTCAAATTTAATCCATAAAATTAAAACAAGAGTGCTTTTAACACGTTGATTTCTGTCTCACGTTATATCAATGCAAGTCTTGATAAAGGAGATCATGTTATTGCAAGTTTTGTGGACATAAAGAAGGCTTTTGATACGGTTGGATCGTATGGTATTCAAGGCAAACCGAAACCACTTTTTAAAAGTTATTTGGAAGGAAGATTCCAACGAAAATCAGTTAATAATGTCTTGAGCAATCTAGCATCAATGAAATCGGGTGTTCCTCAAGGCTTTATACTTGGTCCAACCTTGTCCTTGCTATATACTAATAGTTTAAATATATGTTGACTGAAAGGTCACCACGTATTATATGCAGGAGAGAGTGGTAGGGAATGAAGGTATTACAAAAAAAACATCAAACAATGGATCTTATGGTCTAGTTGAGTTTAAAATTTGCTAGTTCTGGGGTTCCCGAGACAATCACTGCCAGGACATCATTTATATTCATACATACTCATCCAATTGGCCCGGGAGCCTCACATTACGCTAGGCAGCGTAGTCTGAAACTAAAACTGTTCCCGGGATCGCATTGGGGTGTGGCTGTCTCCACTTGACACGATGCTGCAACTGCGCCAAGTACTCGTGCGACCATCGTCTCTAGAATTCGAGTTTGAGGTGATGGACTAGCTTCCACCAGGCATGGAGATGTCCGGTGACTGGCTCTGCGTTACCATCCACCATGGCTGTGAGGGGTTCTCCGTTGAAAAAGTGTGCTGGAGTTAAGGCTGCCAAATCATTGGGATCGTTTGACATAGGAGTCAGTGGTCTAGAATTGAGGCTAGCCTCCACCTCAACCACCAAGGTATGCAGCTCCTCGTAGGTGAGAGCCGCCGACGAAACGCCTCGACGGATCAAAGTTTTGACTGATTTGACCACCGCCTCCTACAAGCGGCCAAAATTAGGCGCGCGTGGAGGGATGAAATGGAAATCGATTCCCTGACTAGAGCACGCCGTTGTTACTTCTTGACGCGCTTAGTTGGAATATAATGAGTGTGACAATTCTGATAAATGGTTGTGAGCTCCCACAAAGTTGGTGGCGTTGTCGCAAAATAGGTTTTGGCAGTGTCCTCGTCATCCAATGAAACGTTTTAGAGCACAGAGGAATGCCTCTGTGCTTAGATCGCTGACTAGCTCCAGATGGACGGCCCTTGTAGCGAAACAGCAAAATATGGCTAGGTTCCCTTTCTGCGGTTGGGTACCTCTACCTCGGTAATGGATCATCATAGGCACACAAAAATTCACACCGGAGTTGATGCACGGACGAGCTGGCTGAATACGTGCACTCGGCAGGTTCCCATGACTAGTGAAAACAGCTTACGCTTGACTCGGGTGCACCACACGCACCATTGAAAGATCGATCTCGTGAGTTGTTTTCCTCCAATCGGCCAGAACCACTGTCTAGTAGTAGGAGCAGTGTTTGCGTACCTACATGGCAGTGGTTGCGATGGATATCCATCATCAGCAGTCTGGTGAACGGATGTTTGCACGGTAGTAAAATGGGACATTTGGCATTGAACGTGATCTTTGCAGCCTCCTACCGACATGAGTTATGCCCTCTGGATCCAGGAATGGCGCCAGTCCCACCAACGGACTGTGCTTGGAAACTTGCCTCCCCGACCTGATGCCCAAAAGTTCGCAGTTAAAAGTTTGTGATTGTACATACCTCACGATGATCTCGAGGGCTGTGGATAATTCATCACACGTGGGCGTTGAGACCACAGATAAACCGCATCATGCAGGCCACTATGCGCTGCAGTCTCTTGAAGGAGTTGCCGTGTTGGATCCGCTGAATGAAGTGTGTTTTAGGAGCCTCGGCCACTACCATAGCGGTCTTGGTCAGTTTCATCTCCAAGTCACAAGGGTCCCAACTCCGATACTCGGAAGGCCAAATGGATTCTGCCCTAGAGAAAAACGGTAGTCCCTACAAACACATACTACAGCGGCTCAATTCAGTCGGTGCCATACCGCGTGACAGGATGTCAGCTCGGTTGTCTTTAGACGCTACGTGTCGCCATCGATCGATGAAAAACCTCCTGCAGATTGAGCGCTGTCTTAACTCGTTTTGTTAGCTCAGCGCCTAGTTTCGCCACACATAACTCCAGGCGTGAAACAGTAAATGTTTTGATCGGTGAAATTATCGTTGAAATTCATGGAATCAGAGTTTAATATCTCCAAAACATAGATTTATCCCATTTTAACCAATCATTTGGTTACGAAAGGTTAGTGCACGTTTTGTTCCGCACAAGTCAAGGTGCGCTCCAAAATAAACGAGACTTTTGTCATAAAATTTTTTTGATTTTTTGACTAGAAATCGTATTTTAACCATCAATCACTCACCGTATTCGCCTGATGTGGCTCCCTGTGACTTCTACCTATTCAGAAAATTGCATTTGGCCATGAAAGGAAAACGCTTTGCGTCCGTAGAGGGCATCCAAAAGGCTTGTACCGACATCCTGAAGGAAATTCCGGTCAATGACCTGAAACACTCTTTCGAAAAGCTTTTAGATCGCGCAAAACAGTGTATCGAAGCCAGAGGAGCCTGTTTTGAATAAATAAACTCGAATTTATCAGAACAAAGCTTCTGCCGTTTCTATTTTAGGCCCTCTTGGAGAACTTCGCATCGGTTGGATCCAGGTTAATTTGGATTTGGAACTCGTCAGTCTTCGGACGCCAGATGACTTCTAACATCTTAATATAGTCTTCGTGTAAACTATTGAAGTCCAGCTGGACCTGTTGGTCCTCAGGTTTAATCTACTTCACCAATAGAGGATGGTGGGCACACCATTTGCGCAGATGCATACCTGCACTCGAGTGCACGGTGCATAGCTCCGCCTGTTTGTGACGAGCCTTCTCTAAGCTGTCTGCGCCCGTCATGACGTTGTCGATATAGCAATCCTTCTCCAACGCACTGCTTCCCATGGAACCTTTCTGCTGGTTCTCCTGTGCTAGAATTTGCAGAAATTTTGTAGCTTGATACGGGGCACGACGTAGGTTACTGTTTTCAACTGATAGTATCACACTGGTTGCGTTGAACTATTTCTCCAAATCAAGCCATGGTACCAACGGTCTTCAGGATGGAGCATTATCTACCAATACATCTTCTCGATGTTGGCGATGAATATGAAACAAGGCATTCTGAATAGCAGGAGTATAGAAAAAAAGGTCACCCTGGACAGCAGACACTGTATGAGGGACATCATTCAACGAAACGTTTGTGGTCGTCTTACTGCATGCATCAAAAACCACCCGCAGCTTGGTTGTACTGTTGTCAGGCTTCAGGACACAATGATGTGGAAGGAAGAATCGTTATTCCTGACGCTGCTGCGACGTCACCTCCTCCATATGCCCAAGCCGAATATACTCCTCCATGAAGTCCTCGTATGGAAGTCTTAGATCAGAGTTCCTCTCCAGTCGAACCTCCAAGGTAATGAATCTGCGAGTGGTCACCGCTTGCGAATTATCTAATGTCTCAGGATCCTTGCTGAATGGGAGTTTAACAAAAAAACGGCCGTCGGGACGTCTTGTCATTGTCTGATGGAAATGTGCTTCGCAAGCCTTTGCAGTTAACGCAAGCTTGTGCTGCGGATCCTGTACTTCCTCGACCTCCCAAAATCGCTTGATGAGCTGATTAAGCTGGTTATCTTCTGCCAGGATGCCGCATGCAATGGAAGACACTTGAGGTGTGATCACTCTTCCAGCTACAATCCACCCTAGGAGCGTGTTCTGCAGCACTGGGAGCTGCGGGCGCAACTTTATTTGTCCAATGGCTAGCACCTCTTAAAAGTGTTCGGCACTCAGCAACATATCGATGCGCTCCGTTCGGTGGACGTCTGGATCTGCCAGCCTTATGTTTTTGGGAATGTGCCATCCCCTTATGTTCAAGTTTGGCGACGGTGGTGGTGATATAATTATGTCCATAACGTAGGCTTCCAATTGTGTGGTATATCCTGATAATCTGGGTTTTAGGCCAAGCTTCACCTTATGTGTACCTTCTCACTACTACCGTCTATCTTTTCAATGAGGGCAAGGTGTGGTGTTGATGATAAACCCAATTTTTTGATGATTCTTTTGGTGGCTGGGTGTATTGTGAGCCTGGTTACAGCACAGCACGACAATCCATCGTCTTTTCATTGCTGATGACCAGCCTGACGACAGCTGTGCCCAGAAGAAAATGTCCTTGGGGCCGAGGCTCTATCAGAGTCGTTAAAGTGAGCGATGGCGGTTCTGCATTTGTTTGCGGCTTCGAGTCTTGTTTCGGCATTGTCGTGCTCGAGGATATCGTCTTGGTCTGTTTGGGCTTGTTGTCTCCAGGCATGTCATTATTCTTGGATCACTTCTTGCAACTTCTAGCCATGCAGCTGGAAGCCTGATGTCCTTCTGGAAGGCAATTTACGAACAGCTTCTTAGCGCACATGAAACTTAGCCCTTTGCAGCAGTGTAAAGTGGGTGATCCTGCTCACACATTAAGCACCGAGAAGCTATCGTGGCGGCCACGATTGACTTGGTGGCTTTCCTAAGGTTGACCTTCGGTTCCTTTGCTTGATGGCCGAGTGTCTCGAGAGCCTGGAAACGCATTTCCATGAAGTCCAGCAAACTCTTCAAGAGTGGTAGCTCGTGCGGGTTGGATAACGATTGTTCGTATGATGCGTGAGTCGCTGGATCCAATTTTGGATCAGCACATGTAACAGCAACTGATCCTAGTCCTTTGTGGACACAAAGGTTCTCCAGGCCTCTGAGACACTCTTGTGTGGTGGCATGTAGAGCCTGTATTGCTGCCACTGATGGCCTTTCATTAGCATGAGATAGCTGATTCATCAATTTGTTGATGAGCGTCGCTACCAATAGTTGCCGCTTGTCGTACCTTTCCTTCAAGGTTGTCCAAGCCGCCTCGTAGTTATCATCTGACAATGTAAAATTTTGAATCAAACCTTCAGCTTCTCCAGTGAGACCGGCCTTGAGGTACCATGGTTTCTGGCACTTGGACATCAGTTGGCTATGCACCACTTGCAGGAACAAGGCGTGGAATTGTTGCCAATGTTAATAGTTCCCATCGAAGGAGGAGAGTTTTATTTTCGGCAGAGGCATGGTAAGACGAGTCACAGGCAGAGTCGTTGAGGCAGGTGTGAAGCTGAGCTCATCCATTTTCAATTCCAGACGTATGACCCAATCTTGGGTAAGCTCTTCCAAATGAATGTCCTGTTGCACGTTAAAACCATAAGCTTCGGAATCGTCATGGCGCTCGACGATCTGCAAGTGATATTTATCTAGCTGTTGCCAACCTTGTTGGAGGGTGATGAGTTTACTCCTGCACCAGGTCCGAGTGACCTTCTGGTCCAAACCGTCGATGATCCTTCTCAACAAGCCTGCCATGCCTTCGTAGCGATGCAGCATCCTGACCACACTGGCATCTCTTGGTGCTGAAGCTTCTGTTGTGTAGTCCTTAACCTCGCCATCCTGAATTCCGAGCCCTTTTGGTGACTGTTTCCCAGTTGGCGTGTCCATGTGTGTTTTGGCACGCATTTGATAGCGCAGGTGCTGCTGGTAACGAAGGTAGTTGCCTTTGGTAGTGTCGTATGTATGTTGGGTAAAATACTCGTGTGACGGAGTGACCTCAGATGTGGCTATCGCCTAGTTCAAAATCCTCCCACGTGGTTTCCAGTTGCCACAGTCGCTCCGCATAGTACCCGGCTTCCTGCTTCCTTGAGGGCGAATACTTCTTGTAGCTTGAAATGACACCTTCGACGTTTCGAGCCAATCCTTTAAGGTCCTCGATCAGGCGATCTACATTCGCCATCGCGTAGAAAGTTGGAAAGCAGCCGAAAACAGAAAGCGCAGATACACCACGAGACTACACAAAACACCACACAGGTCTTTACGACCTGTTCACCCGGGAAAACAATTATTTAGTTATGTACGGCAAAATTAATAGCAAGTGCATTCCGCCGGGGCCTCCAAATGTTTGCGCCGGGACTCTTTTGTTCTGAACTTTGCTTTTATTATTTTTTATAGACTTTAAAAATTCAACTTTATTTTACTTTCTTTATAACCATAAAGACATGCTGAATAACCAACAATTGAAACAAGACACATCAGGACAAAAATTCGCAGAATATATAACGACCCAACCAACAATTGAGCAATGAATAAACTTTTGTTTCAAAGTTTTGACAAATTAAACAAGTTGGGTAGACAGACCTACGCTCATGTCAGAAGGGTTTTGTACTCAACTCACAAAATGCAGTAACCACCAACGAATAAAATCAAGAAACATGTCAAAGACGATTTTATTGGAGAAAATGTGAAATCGAGGATCATACTATTATTAACAAATTTGAACGAATTTTCAGGAACTCAACAATATATATATATATATATATATATATATATATATATATATATATATATATATATATGTATATATATATATATATATATATATATATATATATATATATATATATATATATATATGTATATATATATATATATATATATATATATATATATATATATATATATATATATATATATATATATATATATGTATATATAATTACGTTTTACTCCGTTTCTTCTTCTCCAGCAATGTCCAATGAAAATCTTGGCTCGCACCCCAGGATTGTGCTAATTGATTAGTCGTTTGGTAAAGTTTGACACGATTTATTGAAGTACAACAAAACAAACATAACTTTAACATTTGGAACTGCTTATACAACTTGGAACCAACGCTTGATTGTTTGTACAGCACGGAGTCACGTATAAAACTTAACTGACACTCTTCTAACGGTGAACGGTTATTTCTGTTGATTTTCATATTTCTCGAAGCTTTCACCTTTCCTAAAAGTCTGTGAACATAAATGAAAGGTTAAAATGTTCTTTAACTTGCAACATTTTTATTTTTCTTTTGCCAGATACCGATATTTTGGGGACTAATTGTCTCCTTCATCAGTGACGAATATCGCCACTGATGACAGAGAAAAATAAAAAACGTTCTTGTTAATCTTTCATTTATTTTAGGCGCTACCAATCCGAAAATGGGTACTATCTGTGAACATATTCGGAAATATTTCTCTTTTCCGGATTAAATATTAACTCTCCAACTTATTTGAAAATACTTTTCTACTCCCAGGTAAACAATTAGTCATTGAATTCATTCATTAATACTATGAGAATATGTTCAAAAAGACCTCAAATTTTTAAAGGGGAACTGATACTAGAGAAATTTGCCTTAAAAGATAAAATCTTTAAGCTTAATAAATTATTTCCTTCTGTTCATTCGTCTACGATAAATTGAGATATTCATTTTTAGCAAAAGTTTCTCGTAGGAATATACAATAACATTGTTTGATCTACCCACGGTGCTTTAATATTCTGTAATTTGGGGTAGAAAGGCTGAAAATTTCTAGGGAATGTATAGCTTGAGACCCAAAAACTTAAGAATTTGGAATATGCTCTTGAATTTGCAAACAATTGTTATTTAAAAAATCAAAAACTTCCTTTCATAAATTCTTATTCCTCGAGGCTAGGATATACTTTTCCTTACTCTCTTCAAAGGTAATCAATTACCGTTCCGAACAAAATTCTGTGGCGTACATAAAACCATTAAAATCTCTACCATCTTCGTCGCTAAAGGCTTTCTAAGTCTTTTTTAAACAAAAACCACTAAAACGAAAGAAGCAGCACAAAAAAATTATTAATGATTCGATTAATTCTCTCACACTTTGATCCGACATTCTCTTTTGTACGACCGTTGATATTATATTTCATTCGCCTTCAATACCGCATTATCGTCCTTGCCTTGCTGTTGAACGCTGTTAGCCAGAGCTGTCAGCCTGACGGCGGTGATGTGAAATCCTTCCATTCGCACTTTGGACGGCGAGTTCTCGTCTCTCGAGAAGAAGAGTTTTATGGATTCTGTTTGAAGTGAAGGATACTCAAGGGAAGCTACAAAAGCTTTCAGATTTTATTATGTTTCTTTAGCAACCGATTACGAACACATCTTGGAGGTTGATGTTAGATGCCAAAGGATAGGCACTCTTTCTTTTTGGTGGGAACTGACGGAGAAAGAGGTCGTTTAAAGATACAAGTCTGTATGTGCAAATGGCGTAAAACTTTCTGTACATACTTCTTCATTCTCCGCGAGATTTTCATAATAAACATGTATAAGCGTATACATGAACATTCTTCATTGGGTTTTGTGGGTAATACTCACATTTGAAGCAGAATGACGAAGAAACGGCAGGACGAAGGGAAATATTTTTTATCTCTTTGCTACACATATTTCGCCCTCAATTAGGTGCGTTGATCCAAACCACTGTATCTACTGTTGATGAGATTTTTCTTGTAACCAGTATCCTGTCAGGTGACTGCTATGGGATGTTTGTTACATGCTCTTCTTGCTAAGTCAGTCGTCTACGTTAGGTTTCATTCCTTTCCTCCTGTGTGCTTAAGCTTCTCCTTGTCGGAAGCTGCCACACCTTAAGAACCTCTCAAGGGATTAATTATTTGGGTAAACGATTTGTATTTGTGGTGAAATCAATGTGAGGAATCCTTTATTCTGGCAAAATGGATCGCTAGATTTGAGATTTTAGCCAATGATTAAATGGGCAAGTGCAAATTCGAAACTCAATTGTAGATGTAACGCTGAAATTTATTAAAGAGTTTATGTTTGGCTCAAGCTTTTACATGTTGGTTAGATCGCTAGTTGCATGACATAAAGTTCACTGGTTTAAATCTATTTACGATAAAAATATTTATTTAATAAATAAAAATAACTGAGGAACAAAATAATGAAGATAAGGATATGAAACATGAAAATAAATAGGAAATTACTGAAAATAGAAACTGTTGCTTTTTTTCCGAAAACAGTCAATAAAACCAAAAGGTAATAGTCAGTATCGATGAGATTCCGGGTGAGCTCTTCAAATATGGTTGCAACGGTGTTCATGAAGCCTTCCATAAAGTTACCAATTCAATTTCGAAACAAGAACAAATGCCGAGTAAGTGGAGCTAATCAATTATATTCCCTATCCACAAAAAATGTGACAAGGTACAGTGCGAAAACTATAGAGACACATCACTACTTTGGCGCACAAAATATTTTCAAAGATCTTAGAAAATAAGTCAGATCATACGCCAACAATATTATTGGAGAAAGATCGTTGATTGACCAATTGTTTACAGTCAAGCAGGTACTTGAAAAATGCTTGAAGTTCATCATAGATATACACCGACTTTGCGTTGACATTAAGCAAGCATATGATGATATTGTATGTCATGTACTGTACCAATTAACGCCTTGCTTAAGTATCCCAGCCAAATAAGTCCATCTTACCAAACGACAATGACGTCGACAACCTCTCAAGTCCGCATCAATGCTTTGACACACATATCGGACTGAAGCAAGGTTGGGCTGGTTCCATTGCTATTCAATTTGGCACTGAAATATTACATAAGAAAGCTACTTGTCGATGAGAGAGGTACGTGACTATATAATTCGAGCTAAGTGACCTATCGCCAAACTTTAAAATTATGTAACATCTCGGAGATTTCTGAGAATTATACTCGACCTTACGCACCAACAAAAGTGTTAGGCGAAATCGCTCTTGCACTTGTTGACACGGGTGCAAGTATTAGCTGCCTTGCCTCGAGCCTCGGTTCAAAGGTACTCCATCAAAACCCTACGGCAGTAAAATCCTGGCGCTCTGAAATCAGTACAGCTGATGGTACCAAAGATCCTATCCAGGGTAGACTTATAACACCCGTGACATTCAGAGGCCAAACGAAGGATATTATTTTCTACATTATCCCATCACTGACTCAGAACGTGTATCTTGACGTCGATTTCGTCCTTCAATTTGGTTTAGTCCCAGATTTATTCACAGATTCATCTTTAAATACTAGATAAGTCAATGAACTCGATTCTATACCCGACAGGCACGACTTAACGCCTAACCAACGACAACGTCTCGAAGCATCCATCGCTGCTTTTTCAAGTTACGCTACGCAAGGTCTTGGCCGTACCTCTCTGGTCTCGCATGTCATCGATGTTGGCGATAGTAAGCCAATTAAGCAGAGTCACTATACCATCTCACCGGCCGTGGAAACGCAGAGTTGGACAGGATGCTCGAGTTGGGGGTTATAGAAGAGTCCCAAAGTGCCTGGTCCTCACCGATAACCGTGGTGGTGAAGCCAGGTAAAGTTAGTCTTTGTCTAGATGCCCGGAAACTCAATGCAGTGATCATCAAAGGCGCTTTCCCTCTTCCGCTCATCGATGGAATATTGGGGAGACTGCCGAAAGCAAATCCCATTACCAGTCTCGACCTAAAAGATGCCTTCTGGCGAATCCCACTCGATGAGGGGTCGAGGAGTAAGACCGCCTTTAAAGTGCCCGGACGACCATTATACCAGTTTGCCACAATACCTTTTGGCCTGTATAATGCTCTAAAAACGATTACCCGGCTGATGAACAAAGTAATTCCACCTCATCTGAAACACCAAGTGTTCGTGTACCTGAATGATCTTCTACTAATCACGGAAACGGTTGACCAACACCTCTTACACCTGCAAGAAGTAGCTCTGCACATCAGTAAGGTGGGACTCACCATCAACGCCCAAAAAAGTAAGTTTGTCATGAATGAAGTTCGATATCTAGGACATATCATCGGACATGGCACTATCAAAACGGATCCGGATAAAACATGAGTGAATGATGAGTTCCCCTTACCGAAAACTGTTAAGCAGCTGCAATGTTTCCTGGGAGTATGTGTTTGGTACAGAAGGTTCGCTCAGAACTACGCAACCGTTTCAGCGCTCCTGTCAGACATGCTGCGGAAAGGAAAGTTCATTTGGACCGAGCTCAGTCGCAAGGCATTTGAAGAGCTTAAACAAGCCTTAACATAAGCTCTGGTATTGCACAGCCCCGACTTTAAGAAGCCCTTTTCCATTCATTGTGACGCAAGTCAACATGGAGTTGGAGCCGTGCTTGTGCAATTGACCGAAGAGGGGGAGGAAGCTCCCATTGCCTTCATGTCCAATAAGCTGAACTTGGCGCAATGGAACAATACCGTATCCGAGCAGGAATGTTTGGTAGCGGTGATGGCTTTAAAGAAATTCTGAGCCTATATCGAAGGCTACCAGTTTGAAATCATCATGGACCACGCTTCGTTACAACGGTTGATGAACCAGGTGGACTTACATGGACGTCTGGCTCGATGGGTTCTCTAACTGCAAGGGTTCAAGTTTTCCATCAAACACCGGAAAGGAACCCAGAACATCGTGCCCGCTACTCTCTCGCGAATGTTTTCACCCGAGGGAGCAGAATTGACAGTGAATGATGAGGACCCCATTGAGATAGATTTAGACAGCCCACATTTTGAGTCAGACAGCTACAATGAGTTGAGGCAAATCATCGTAAACCAACAAACACAGTTGCCTGATTTGAAAGTGATAGACGGCTACGTTTACCGACGAAATGAATGCGCCACTGGTGATCCATGGCAGGAATTAGAGTCCTAAAAACCCTGGGTCCCGGAGGAAATGACTCACAATCTGATCCTCCGCGCCCACGACCGTCCTTCAAGTGCCCAGGGTGGTTACGGTTGGATGCTTCGGTGACTTAAGAAGTACTTCTTTTGGCCTAAAATGTCAATCCAAGTCAAAGACTACGTGAGCGCCTGTGAGACCTGTAAAGGCACTAAAGCGCCCAACCAGCCTCTTCAATCTCCTACGGGTCAAATCAACATCCCAGAACACGTATTTCAACGTCTGTATATAGATCTACTTGGTCCATATCCTCGTTCTTCTATGGGAAACATCGGAGCTATCGTTGTGTTAGACCAGCTCTCGAAACTCCCACTTGTGAAACCTATTCGCAAATTCACGACTACACCCATCATGAAATTTTTTAGAGAGTCGTGTATTCCACGTATTCAGAGTACCAGAGAGTGTGTACGCGGACAACGGAGTACAGTTCAGATCTCGGCAGTTTAAGGGCCTGCTTGAACAAAATGGCATCAAACGCCAACTGATGCCCATATACTCTCCTCAGTCTAACGCATCTGAACGTTTGAACCACACACTGTTAGCCGCGATCCGCTCTTATGTCCATCCAACTTAAAAGGATTGGGACCGCAGATTGTCCGCCATCACTTGCGCTCTGCGGTTGCCTTATCATTCATTCACCGGTGTTACTTTACCGCCTTCGGACAGCGCATGATTTGCCATGGCAAATCCTACAGGGCATTACGGCAATTGAAGTGTTTGGGAGATCCCGTCGTTGCGCTGGAGCCCCACGAGCGTTTAGGAGACCTCCGCCAACAAATCGGACGGAAGATAAAGGCCGCAGGATGTGCAAATGAGGCGCAGTACAACCTCAGGTCATGACCTTCCAATTTTAAAGAAGGAGACGAGGTTTTTCGGCGTAATTTTCGCCGAAGTGACGCCGCTGAAGCTAGACCGGCGTTTCCTGAAAAGCCGTGTACAGAAGGCGTAGGACCCAATCGTTACCTGCTCACCGACCTAACGGGGAAAGAAGTCGGAGTATATCGCGCAAAAGACTTGCGCTGATAGTTGCATATATACGTCTGTTTTGTCCGTCTGTACTCAGCTTCAACCACACGCAAGTTTATATGACAGAGCAAACATAAATATACGTGTCAGTCTGTCCGGCCGTTGATCATTTTCTTCAATCGTTCCATTCCACGTTCCGACTCCGAAGACAATCGATTCTCCAACTGTAGATCCTTCAGCTCCTTTTTCGTAATCCTCGTCGCCTTGGGATCGCGAGAAAACTAGCTGCCCTGTATTAATCTAGCAGTTTCTCAAGCCAACTGCTCGAACCCTTCCTATCCTCTACTTGAGATTTTATGTGGCAGATTTAGAAAAGTCATTAATTAATTTTATATCAATTTTTCTTTATATTAAATTTAAACGGATTCGTTTAATTTTATTTCATGAAATTTAATTTTTATTACCGTTTTAAAAAATCCCATTCATTTTTCTTAACTTCGTTCAAATTCAGTTCATTTAGACCAATTTAAATCCGCCGCATAAAATTAGCAGTGTAGAAACGTTGATCGGGTACGCCGAACCGGTGTGCTAAAATCGAAAGAAGTGGAGGGACGTCAAAAAGACAGCTCGAGGGAAAGTGACGACGAAGTGTGCGTGTTTTCGGTTATTATTTATTTTTGTCTTTTCGTTGTTTTTTTGTGAACGTACTCCTGTTTGCAAGGCGTTTGGCTGCGTGGAACGCGAGACACAAATTTATTGTATTCAAGTGCTAAATTCGGCAGTCTGCACTCCGTGTCCAATTTACGCACGGCCTAAGGGAACGCCATTCGGGAAAGGTGCACTATTTTATACCTTCGGCCAGGTTGTATTCACCACTGGTGGTGCATTGTTTGGAAACCCAGGTATGTACATGTTGTAATATTTTGGGGCATTGTATGTCAATTGATTTCCAACTCCAGCCAAATTCGTCGGTGCTGGTGCTGCCACAGTAGGAGTCGCGTCCTGGTGCTGGCATCGGAACAGTATTCGGTTTCCTGATCATCAGCTACGCAAGGAACCCATCCCTCAAGCAACAGTTGTTCTCATGCGCTATCTTGGGTTTCGCCTTGTCGGAAGCTATGGGACTGTTCTGTCATATGATGGTCTTCCTGTTGCTCTTTGCTTTCTTCAAGTTGCAACGCAGGAATTGAAACATCCACACGTGTAGAACCAGGACTTATCGCGTGTATGCCAGGATTTGTTATATCTTTGCTAGGATGCTGGCTGGGTTGCTGTTTAAGCCCTTGTGCATTGATGAATGTATGGATGTACATCACACTTGTCCGAATTGCAAAGTGTCGCTAGGCGTTATAGACGATAAAGCGGCGGTTGCGACAACGATGAGATCTAAACAAAAGTGTAATCGGCTCCTAAGGCTTACAAAATGCAGTGAGTAAAGTCAATAATCTATAAGAAACTTATCTCGTAAAGAAACCGTTTATTTTTCTTTTGGAAAATATTAATAATGGAGTATAATTCATATCTGCATTTAAATTTGGCAGAGGTGTAGGTTTAATTTGCTCACAAGCAATTCTCCTGAACAGAAACCTTTTTATTTCGCTACCTTCTCTCATTTAATGTTTGATCTAATCAAAGAAATCTATTAAGTTCTTAAAGCAAAAGGATTTACCATAGAAGAGAAGTTTTCAACTTTCAGGAGCACTGATTAATATTCGTTTGCGACTCATGTTTCAATAGAGCCCAAGATTTATCATACGGATCATTCGCGCACCCTCTTAACTATGAGTAAAAATGAAAAAAAAAAAATAAAACAAAGATTAATAAAAATCAAATAAATGTCATAAATTGTACTTAACAAATCGAAGAAAGGAATAGAAGTGATTGTTATATTTTAAGTGAAAATAGGTTATCACATGTTTGATAAATCGGCACAAATTCACGACTCTAATGCCACCTGCATCTTTCCTTCTAGTTTCCATCTAAAATAAAAAAAAATATCTTTCAATGTAGGGGTATTATTTTAATGATGAAGCTATGAATGAGAGAAATCCTCGTCGAATTGAAAACTACATTAAATTGAATTTATATATGAAAAAAAAAAAAATAAATTGTGACGGCTTCAAAGGAAATTATTAAACCCTATAATGATAATCAAGTAAATTTACTAGAAATGATTCTGTGATGTATGCAGCAAGATTAAATAAGCGATGAAACAGGACTTTCAAAAAAAAAGAGAGATAAAATCAACTTTGTAAATTTGTATTTTGAACGAGTCCACCCTTAGCTTGTTAATTAATGAAGGAAAAAGTAATATTAGGGTTGTAGTTAGTAATTATTTTATATTAAATTTATGTTTATTCTCTTTTGTTCTACGTTAACGACTTGTTTCTTAGTTAATTCCATTCCATTCTCCCGAAATATTTCGAGCTTTAAGAAATCTTCAAAAGAAATTGTGAACCAAGTACCATACGACGGAATTCAATCTCCTGCCGCAATATATACTTCCTCTGTATTGTATGTATTTAAATCTGAATGTCCTCATATTGGACTCCATCTTATATTTAACGAAAAACGAAATGAGTACGCAATACAAAGAAATGTTATGCTATCTAGAAATGTCGACAATCGTTTAAGCATTGGCACTCCGCCAAGCGTTATACGGTCAAGCACATACGCCCATTGTCATCAAAACATGTACCTGTATAGAAATGTCGACAATCGTTTAAGCATTCGCACTCCACCAAGCGTTATACGGTCAAGCACATACGCCCATTGTCATCAAAACATGTACCTATATAGAAATGTCGACAATCGTTTAAGCATTCGCACTCCGCCAAGCGTTATACGGTCAAGCACATACGCCCATTGTCATCAAAACATGTACTTGTCGACCAACGGCAAGCGAAAAGACTTCATAATTCGCTTTACATAAGCCATAACATTAGCGACGACGACTATGTACATGAGAAGCTTCGGGGTGTGCTTCCAGCGGAGTGACACTGTGGAGAGAACAGAAAAGCTAAACAAAAGCTTTTCCTCGCCTGATTTCTCCAATTCCGCCAATTCGCCGCAAAGTTTCACCATGCGAGCAAGTGAGACGGAGCGCGGAGGAAGAAGCTTTCGTGGAACGAGAGCGCACGTTTCAACTACTCAGTGAATTTAGGGCGAATTGAGGCCGCAGAATCGTTTAAAAGCAATTGATCGAGCGAGAAGCGGCGAGTAGTGATAACAACAGAAAATTCATTGTTCGAGCCAGTCGGTGTGCAATCCGTTCGTACTTCCGAAAGTTTAGTTCCGGTGCAACTGCGGAATATCTTCGCTTTGGTTAGATGGTGAGGTGTAGGCTTGAGCCGCGAACCTCATTCGGCTTGAGGGCGTTTTACGCTGTGTAGCCACCATCAACTAACTTTACTATTTTTTTTATTTTCCAGACATCTTCGCAAGATAAGGGCTTCACCCAGTATGAATAGATGTTAAAAATAATTAAAGAAGTGTAAAAGTAATTAATTTAAAATATCAACATTAAATAAAACTAAATTCTTTAAACATGTAACTCTCGTCTTTGGTGTTCTGGTATTAAATGGACAGAGTAGCAGGTAAGTGGTGTTACAGTGAGTTCTTTTCCCGGGAGCCTTGATGTTGTATATAGGATACGCATCAAGTTGAGCTCCCAGTTCTTACCAGTATACATAGGGTATACTGGTTTGTAACAGAAAAGCGAAATTTTTCATTCGAATAAAGTTTTAAATATTCATCATAAGTGTGCAAACTATTGTAGGACTTTAATGATATAATAGATTTCCATAGCATTTAGATTCTGTTGTTCAGCGAAACAAAACAAAAGCAAGCAGGTGTTAAAAAGAATGAAGAATAATATGAATAAAATGAATTGTTAAACGTAAGCCGTCGGTCTTTCCATTTCGCGCGATCAGACCGGTTATAGGTCCCGCATCGATGGCAGGCTCTTTAGTTCATATGGGCTAGCCATCGAGTGTGCTCCACCGTCTTTTGTCGCTTAACAGGGGCTCTTGCCGGGTAGAGTGGCCTTCCGCTCGCGTGCCCTTTCATGATATAGGGTTGTGATTTTATTGCATAACTCTATAGCATAAATTGGTTACGTTTGTGCTTCTCACTTGAGGGAAAGAGTCATACAAAGTGCTTTTGTATGAGTTTCTCTCTCAAATGTGAAACACATGGCCATGTCTACGTTTGGATCTGAAGCTGCAATAGGCTGGCTACATGAATCGTATTGAGAATCAAAAAGGGGCTCGTTGAAAACCAAAAAGCTGTTCGTGGGAAGAATTGAAGGGTGGAGACCAATGCGGAAACCGACGAGTTGCTGATCAACTTGTAGATAAATTTAGAGCTCTTAAACGAGGATGGGTATTTTCAATCTTTTTTTGTAGCACTACAGCTCCTTTTGAGCCTTCGCTTAGAGATAGTTAGTATCTTATTATAATGATAGAATGTGTCAGTGTGTTCAGTATCACGCTTTGGCCGTGTGTCCATCCACCCAGCTGCAATACGTTATGATTTTTAAACCAGCATGTATCATAACTGAACGGGCTTACAGTCCGTTTGAAGAATCGCTCGAACTAAATCGCGTTGCCGCCAACGACAGGACCTTCGACTTACGGATAAGTGCTCTAACCACTATAACACGTTTTCAGCCTTGCTTGCACATTATTGGTAAGTTGCGTACCTTGACAGTAAGTTTTGTGCAGGAGAGGAAAAAGAATGAAAAAGATGGGATAAGCTTTACTGGGACCTATACAAGGAAAGAGGAGACCTCTCCTCTACAGGTGGTTGATCTCCCTTAAATTATCGAAAAAACCAGCAAATAGAACACATTAAAACTCCGCCACAGACGGTTTCAAGCCCATTTTGGAAAAAAGGGGGTTACCCTTGTTTCTCCTACCCCAAGTTCGCATGATTTCTTATCTCAAATCTCACGACTAAATGGTAGCAAATGGTCTCCGGATCGCACATTGGGTTTATTGGTTCCCAAATAATGGGGTATTAAATGCCAAGAAATACCGATAATTGCAAATATATCTTCCGCTCTGCAACTAGTTTCTACTTACACTTTCTTTGTGGTAATGTCAGAGGGTGAAGGAACCATGCCACCGGAATGAAGGTTGGGCATTGGGCTAACTTCCTGGCCCTGACATTGTTTCGAAACCTGCAACAGAGCTTTGGAATGGGTTGGATCTACGGCAACAATCTCGAAACCCTATAAAGGAGTATGGCATTGGATCCTAGAATTTCAGATCACTGAATTACCCTGGCGCTATTTAAGACCATTTAAAACAAGCCAGTTCATATAAATTAAATAAACTGCCAATCTCAGAAATGAACTGGACTGGAAGTGATAGTCAAGTTATGGAATTACACACAATGTTCTAAAGTGAGAAGCCTGCTGGAAAACTAGAATTTGGAGTGGCATTTGTTGTGGATAAGGAGTTCAAATCACACGTTATTGGTTTGGATATAAGGTATATATATATATATATATATATATATATATATATATATATATATATATATATATATATATATATATATATATATATATATATATATATATATATATATATATATATATATGCAATATAAAAGTGAAATTCTTCCAAATCTGGTTGATAAACGTACACATCCCGACGGAAGAAAAGGACGAAGAAACATAGGAAATGTTCTACAATCACCTGAAAAGACTGGTCGACTCATTGCCTACACACGACACAAAAATAATTCTGGGTGAGTTCAATGCTGAGGTTGGCAATGAACTATTTCATCGGGGAATAACTGGGAGATATTGTCTCCACAATGAAACAAATGACAATGGCCAGGACCTGATTGACTTTGTATGTAACAGAAATCAAGTCGTACGTTTGACATTCTTCCCACATCAACGCATACATAAAATTACCTGGGTATCACCGGATGGCATCACACAAAACCAAATCGACAATTTTCTGATCCAACAACGTTGAGCCTCGAGCCTACATCCGTACATTCCGAGGAGCCAATTGTAACTTGGATGACAATCACTTGATCAAATTAAACTATAAATGTCGTTGCAAACAAAAAATTTTCACAGAGACCCTCGATGAGCTATGGGTGGAAGTAAAAGCGGTAATTAAGGCCATGACAGAACAGGTGATTGGACATTAAGCCCAGTCTTCGATGATGCGTGCCAGAATGCGTTAAGAAAAAAAAAAAAAAAAAAAATAAAAAAAATCAAGCGCACAAACAATAGGAAAACTAGGGTGAAAAGAGAACACTATGAAAATCTCAGAATGTGAGGAATAATATAATTCGAATTGATAAGAGAAAATAATTTGATTACCAATTGAGAACTATCGATGTAAGTCTAGCGAGGGACAAGACAAGACAAGTATTCAAAGTACTGAAACGCCTGAAACGAGGTCATCAGCCCAAGATAACGCCCTGCTGCGATGACATTGGCAACATCATGACTAATAAAGACAGGATTAAGGGAAGATGGGCATCATATTTCAAGAACCTCCTTAATCCTCCGCACAGCTCCAGAACATCGGAGCCTATATATTGGTAAGTCTAAAAAAGTAGTAAAGTATTGAGCATATTCCATTATTATGTATGACCTTTTGCCATTTTTTTGGGTTGAGCCAATATCCCATCTGTGTAGTTCTTCTGTGCTTTATCGGTGAAAAACTTGGCCAAGTAATTTTCACAGTCCCTTATTGAAGTGAATTTGTTTTTATTAAGGAAGTTTTGCAGAGACCGAAACAAATGGTAGTCTGATGGTTCAAGGTCTAGACTATACGGTGGATGCATCAAAACCTCGCAGCCAAACTCTGTGAATTTTCACCGGGTCATCAAAGATGTGTGTGGTCTGGCATTGTCATGATGGAAGACAACGCCCTTTCTACTGATCAATTCTGGCCGGTTTTTTTTGAATTCCTTGTTGCAATTTGGTTAACTGCTGACAGTGAAGAGCTGAATTGAGTGTTTGGCCAGGTTCAAGCACCTCATGATAAACAATTTCCTTCCAATCCCACCATAACCTTATTTGGTGTCAATCCTAGCGTTGAAGTCGTTTGTGATGATTCACCCTTTTTTCTTGTATCTTACCCATTTTTCATCATCCGTGATGATTTGCTTAAAAAATGGCTCAATTTCGTTGCGTTTTATTAGCCTTTCGCAAATGGAAATTCAGCCGATCAATTTTTTTGTGTTAATTCATGCGGCACCGAAACATCGAGTTTCTTTGTGTATCCAGCCTTACGCAAATGGTTCAAAACTGTTTGGTGATGGATATTCAGCTCCTTAGCAATCTCATGGCTGCTTATGTATCGGTTTTCTTCAATTTTTTGTAAGATTTCATCGACTTTTTCAGTGATTGGCTGACCTGAGCGAGGTGCATCTTTGACATCAACATTTCCAGAACGAAAGCCAGCGAATCAGCTCTTGGCAGTGGCATTTGATAAAGTAACTTGACCGTAGATACCACAAATTTTTTCATGAGCTTGCGATGCATTCTCAGCTTGATGATAGTGATATAGTAAAATATAACGATTTTTTTCAGAAATTTCACTCATTTTTAAATGAATACAACTTTTGACACGAATAACGAAATACAAAACTGTCCATATGAAAATTGTAGACTGGAATGTCACCTTTCAAACTCATGTCAGTTTGACTCAATCTAATTAGTATTGCCCGATATACAGTGATCTAGTGACAATACTTTTTAGACTATCCAATATATTCCTGTTGGACTTCCGTTGACCCCACCAACTCTGCATGAAGTTTGTTGCACTATCAAAGCTTAAAAGAATAATAAAGCGCCGGGTGTCGATATGATTTGATATGCTGGCAACGGTGTTCAGAAAGCCATCCAAAAAGTCATTCAGCGCATTTGGCAAATAGAACATATGCCGGAAAAGTGATGTCAATCAATTATACTCCTCATCCACAAAAAAAGGTGACCAGCTCCAGTGCGAAAGCAATGTTATAGAGGCATATCACAACTTTGTATGGCGTACTAAATATTTTCGAAGATCTTAGAAAATAAAATTAGATCATACGCGAACAGTATTATTGGAGGTATAAAATTAGCTTCGAAGCAGTAGATCAACGATAGACCGATTGTTCACAGCCAAGCAGATACTTGAGAAATGCTGGGAGTTCTACATAGACGTACAAGTTGAGTATGATTAACGTGAGTACCTGCCGTTTAAGGCCTAACCTAACGGTCACCATTAGACTGCGATTGGTTTAAGCGCCAATCATCGCCCCCAAGTTCGGTACCAGTTTACATTGAGGGAACTCTCAATTTTCATACGGGTAGATCCGAGACCCATCTGTATCTGACGCTATAAAGTCAACGCCAACCTTTATTTGCACCACAACCAACACGATACTCCCCGAAGGGCCGCAACCAATCAGCTGACCATCCGAAGATGGAGGCTCATCAGCTGCCCGTGGTACCTGTGTATACCTCCAGGGTTGAGGTTCGCAGCAATGAGTAGATCTTGTTATCGAACAATCACAAAGCCACTTTGTTTCAGATAAATTTCCTGTCCTCGTATTTTAACTAAGCGATTCTATATCCCAGGAACGCCAGTTCCCGTCGACTTGACTGGAATCGGAAATGACAACCCAACGATAGTAGTTGCACCCCTTTGAATTACCAGATTAGTTCGCCATTGGGGGGAATAGACGTACACTAAATCTTGAAAACCAGCTGCATACCCAGGAAAACAAGGCTAATTAGAGTGAAACTAGACGATGGAAACGTTGGTATAACTCGGTCAACGAAGGCAGTTCATCGTTGCTTGGATTTCAAAATTCTAGGACGCGGTAAATGGACCGAGACAGTTCGAGGCGCTATTTGCAGAAAGCGAAGGCCCGAAAGGGGCTGTAGTGCTGCGAAGAAGAAAAAGAAGATTACATTAATGTTCTAAGACACTCAATAAGGAGATCAACCGTTGAAAACAGATTGCTGCCAATCTTTCTGGTACAAGTCTCTAGAAATGTAGTAGATTAAGTACTTGAATTTTTTTGCGGTGAGGAGACTTAATGATGGATGAAGTGTAACCATTAGTTGCATGAAGTTTTCGATGAGCTGGCAATATACAAAATAATGTGACCTCAGAGCATAAAATATGGTTGTGTATCTGAAAAGATTTTCAGCAGAATTGTGGAGCGGAGACTAGAAAGAAAGATAAGAAAATGCTAGCCTGATTTGGTTAAAGAGTACAGTTAATTGCTGCTTGGTTTCCACAAGTGGATGGTCTGGTAAGTTCACTGAAAAATTTGGAGGCCAAGGTTTTTGAGGGACTACAGTTTGCAACGATGAAGACAACGAGGTGAAGGTGTCTGTATAAGATGTTTTAGATTAAGATAGAAAACTGACTTCAAAACTGGCTAAAAGAGATGAAATACGTTTCATGGAATCAGCGCTAAGAAAATAAACTAACGATTGAAACGATAATAGTATACATTATTTCTGCCCGAGTACTTTTCTTCTTCCAAGCCTCGAAATTTCCCTTTCCTGTTTAATTTGCGTTAACTTAAAACAAATATTTTTCTTGGCCAACCTCTCTTTGTAGTTGCCGCGCATATTTTGAAATATCTACATTTTATATTGCGAGATTTTATAGTTGTTGTCTTGTATCATGTGATGACCTAAACGTGCCATCTCTCTTAGCTATCAGCATATATGGCTTGAGGTTTCTATGCTAAATATATTTAAATACTAAAAGTATTTTGTACTTAACATAAGAAATGCAGTGATTTTCTAGTGGAAGGTGAAGGAAAGGGAAAGAACCGCTAGACCCTTGACACCTCCTGATGCACCAGTATGCCTTTTTAACGGCCAGGACTACCCGAGTATAATATGCCACGTGGTTTTATCTAGATGTAAGCAGCTTCTTGACTAAAGTCTCCAGATATACGAGTAGCTCTCCGATTTCGCTGCCTGTTTCAGCTTTTTTAGGCAGAAAATATATGGTAGGCGTCGTTCTCCTCTCCTTTGTAAAAAAATGTGGTCGAAAACTGTGACTTATCAATCTTATACATGTAAAACCAGTAATATTCATGCCAGCTGAAGAGCTGGGTCAGGTAGAAATCAGTCTCGCCATACCCTTGATGGTGCGCAGTTTATCTTTCCCTTATGCTCTTCCAGGACTTTTGACGATTACCAAGATAACGCTGTCTCTCCTTGTTAGCGACCACTATCTTTTTACCTACACTTCGCATACGAGTATAAATATTTTTTCGCTCTCTAATAAGGAGAGTGATGGGTATCACCCTTGTGATCACCAAAACCACCAGCCCAGAGACTGTTTGGTATGCGTGTAAAATTCGTAGCACTCTTTGTTTCTGGACCCTTACCGATTGCTTATGGTACAGCTTCTTGTTCCCAGTTCTAACCCGCAGATCAAGAGAGATTACACAGAGCTCATCAGGAGTCATCTTCTTATTGAGTTAGTTCCACATGCGTTGGCCACCAGTTTACTAAGTGCTGTTGCACGTGCTTCAGCTTTATCAATGGCTGCAATGATTTGCTCGGAAAAATTCATCTTTGAGTCCTTCAATGCTCCCAGGTATTTCACTGTTGATTTCGATTTGACCATTGTTTCCCCAATACTGATAGTTCCAACTCTGGGAATTCTTTCCTTTGTCAGGTTGCCCACTTGGGTTTGATCCAGTGCTAGGCTGAAGCCGTGAGCAGTTATCCTGTCTCTTACTCAGTGTATTAGCAAACTAATTTCTGTTGCGCAAGTTCGAATATGCTTCCGTTAGCTACTACTCTAGAATTTTCTGCATAGCTGATCAACCGGAACCCATCTGGCAGCTTAAGTCTCATTAGCCTGTCATACGAGATATTCCACAAATCAGAATTAAGGACATAGTGACACCCAATGTGATTATCATTCATCGGCTCTTTTAATTCGTGTCATAGAGTAGGTTGCGGTCCTGCAGATAAGCCGTCTAGATCCTCATCAGATATTCTGGTACTCGAAAACGATTTTCCAATGCTTCCAGTATATCCGCGAGATTGAAACCATTTCTGACGTCAAGAGTAAGCAGCAGAACAACCCCTCCGGTGGAAGTTCTGCTTCGAGTAAGGGTAACTACTGATCAACCTCGCAGAAGAGGGGTTTGAGCGGATGGTGGAGGAGTAAAAGTCTACGGCTCTGGTAGAATATGTTATTAAGATGAATGCAACTTTAATTAAGCAGAGGTACAACCCAGTTTCATCACAATCCAAAAACACATTGATGCCAATTTGAAGCAAATGACACGGTTGGGCATTGTAGAAATGTACCTGGTCTTCTGTAATCTTACTGATGATGTAGAAGGACGGATCATACTGAAGCTATTTTAACTTCAGATATGTCAACCAGCTCACTAGCAAAGACTCTTTTCCTCTTCCTGACATTTCCGTTACACAGAATGCTAAGTATTTATCCATCTTTGGCATTAAATCTGCCTACTGAAAGGGGGTGGAATCAAAGAAGTCTATTGCATTTATCATTCTCATGCAAGGGTTGTTTCTGTTGAAAAGTATGCCGTTGAGTTTATCTAATACACCAATGACGTAGGAGTGGTTAATTAGGGTCAGTTTTGAAACCATCTGTATTCAATTCTTCTTCTTCTTCGTAGAACTACAGCCCCTCTTGGGCATTCGCTTCCTGCAAGAAGTGCCTCCATCTGTCTCGGATCATTGACCACGTGCTCCAATTTTGAACGTAAGTAGCGATGAACTGACATCATCGACTGAGTCAGACCAGCGTTTCTTCGGTTTCCCCATTGGTCCCCACCCTTCAGTTCTCCCAACGAATACCTTTTTGGATGTCCGTTGTTCGTCCATACAATTCATGTGTCCAGCCCATTGCAGCTTCCACAGTCTAAGAATCGTTTAGACCTCCAGTTCATCGAAAATTTCATACAGCTCATGGTTCTATCGAATTCGCCATTGGTCTCCATCTAGCTTCGCTCCGGTTATTCGCCTCAGGACCTGCCGCTCAAAGGCGTTCAGTATATTTGCGGATGCTTGGGTTAGGGTCCATGTTTCATGCCCATAGCATAACACAGGTCTTATGACAGATTTGTATACTTGGAGCTTTGTTTTCCTGTGTATGCAGCTGGTCTTCAAGATCATCAAAACTGAATAAAATATTTTATTTGCGAGCTGTATTCTTCGGTGTATTTTGTCTCTTTCATTACCCGTTTTCGTTAATTTGGCACCTAAATACACAAATTCGTCAACATTTTCGATATTGTATTCGCCAAGTGTGATACTTTGTGTTTTTGAGGTATTTTTCTTCGACAGCATCATGAGTTTTGTTTTACTCTCATTGATTGCTTCCCTGTTGAATTTCAAGAAATGTTCTTTGGCAGATGTTAATGACCGTGGCAAAATGTTGATATCGTCCGCGTACGCTACCACTTGGCTCGACTTGCATAGTAATGTACCTCGCGTATCGATAAGTAGCTTCTTTATGACATATTCCAGAGTGAAATTGAATTGCAATGGGGCGAGTCCATCTCCATGTGTTAACCCGATATTCATGCCAAAGGTATTGGTGAGTTGGTTATTGATGTGAACTTGGAAAACAGACTAATTTGGCTGGGATACCAAAGCAAGAATTCGGTACAGTACGTTACGATCAATACTCTCATATGCTTGCTCAAAGTCAACAAAAATTCGGTGTACGTCAATTTTGAACTCCCAACATTTCTCAAGTACTTGCTTGACGGTGAACAATTGGTCTTCTCGATTACCAATTTAGCTGCTTCAAAGCCACCGTGATACTCCCCAATAGTACTGTAAGCATAAGATCTGATTTTATTTTCTATGATCCTTGAAAATATTTTGTACGCCGTACAAAGTAGTGACATGCCTCTATGGTTTTCAGACTGTAGCTTGCCGCTTTTTTTTGTAGACAGGGAATATAATTGATTAATTCTAATTATTCGGCATATGTTCTTGTTGGCAAATGTGTCAGATGACTTTATGGATGGCTTTCTAAATACCGCTGCCATCATATTTAATGAGCTCAGCTGGAATCTCATCGATGCTCGGCGCTTTATTATTCTTTTGGGCTTTGATGGTGGAACAAACTTCATCCGGAGTGGGTGGGGCCAATGGAGGCTCGCCGAGAATATCTATAGTTTCAGAGGTTCTGGAGCTGTGTGGAGGATTAAGGAGGTTCTTGAAATTGATGCCAATCTTTCCTTAATTCTGTTTTCATCAGCGGTGATATTGCCGATGTCATCACAGCAGAGCGTGGTCTTGGGCTGATAACCTCGTTTCAGGCTTTTCACAACTTTGAATACTTGTCTTTAATTGCTGCTCGCTAGATTTACTCGTACATCGATTCTTCTCAATTAGTCTGATCTGGTTCGCTACTCTTCCTAGATTTTCATAATATTCTCTCTTTTCGCCCTGGTTTTCGTACTAAAGCATTGCTTGTACGCCTGATTCTTTTTGTCTAACAGATGTTGGCACTCATCATCAAACTAATTATTTTTTGCCACAGACGCCGTTTGATGCCTTTCGATGTCGAATTTTCGTAGAGGGCTGGATATGCATTCCATTACCAAAACGGTATCATCATCGTCACCCTAACGTTTCAAAAACATTCGGAAATGTTACTGAAGTGTTTTGCTGTTATTTTGGTCGGTCACAGCGGCGCTACTTGGGTTATCACGTGGGTAAAAATGGGCTAAATGTTGACCCAAAAAGGTAGAGAGCATAATCGATGCTCTAAAGCCCGGCAATTTCTGGGTCGCTATGGTATTTGGGTACCGGCATTTCATCCCTGCCCACGTGCCTTTGTTGCTCGGCTAACGGATTTGTGACGTAAGACCAAACGCTTTGCTGGACTCTCCACTGTGACATAAAACTGTCAACATCACGTATTTCAACGTGTATGAGCCTACCTAAACATATGCTAAAAGATTCCTCAGATGTATAACTGGGGGCTATATTGAGTCAGACTCTTCCATGTTGGCTCCTAAGTATCTGAATCCTTATTGAATAGTGGAATAGTTTTCAGTTCAAATAACGTAAATTTGGAAAGTTCTGATCAAGAGTTTTCATATGGTATCCCATCTGACAACCTTTGAAAGACTTCCACTTAAAACCTTTAAAAATATTATTATCTAACCTTTTCAGATGCAGTCACTTCCGATATATTACCCAAGTATGACGTTTGTAGCTGCTATAATTTCGAAAAAAAACTGCTATGCCATACAGACCGGACGTATGGACAGACAGGTCGCGATTTCAATAATTTTTTTTAAGCTTTTTTATGAATAGCTCAATCGTCGATCACTCCCTATTTCATGCTTTCTTTGCTGTACAACGCTCGTGTAATCTGTACTTCACTTTCTATCCGTTTCATCAGGAGTGCCACCTAGACAATGTTTATACTATCGGCAGAAAGGGGCACAGAGAAATAACATATGTGAAAGTCATCCCATGAATCTTATCTTGTCCAATTCGTGATCAGCTCTCAGAGATAAAACAACTATATAACATAATTCAACCCGAGAAAAAATTCTGAGTTTATAAAAAAGCTATCTTATCAAGCATCGACAATAGGATCAAAGATGCCCAAGAATGCTATGTTGAAATTTTTTGAACTGAGTACTGAGGGCATGTTATTCATAACGACATACCTTGTTCTGATGGCTATTGAGTGATTGTCGAAGGAGTGGAGGGATGGATTGAAGATATGTATTTACTATTCTTTTTTAGCTATGAAACTCTTTAATTAAGGCTTCACTACTGCTAGTTGAAGCAAAGCAAACCAGCAACAAAACGTTATGTCACATAAGAATGTCAATGTTAGCATCCAAATTGAAACGAGTGAAATAGGTTTTTTTGGGCAATGAGACATTGTCTTGAGCCATATAAAATTTTAAGTAAAACATATACCATTAAAAATATTTAAATTTTGGAATAAGTTGAGAAATTGGAAGAGGGAGCAAAAACGTGGAAAGTAAAGATGATTCGTTCGCGACTTTGGCATTCTATAACCAATTTGGCAAAATGTCAGCTAAACCGGTTGACTGTTCGCCGAAAAATGCAGTGGAGTATTGCAGGCTTCAATCCAAATTCGGATTTAGTGAGAAACTATTCAGGTCTGCAGCGCAATCTGCTCAAAAATTTTGCACCAAATAATTTGTCCCGACCAATGTGGACCGGTACATCCAGAAGAGATGATTCCTTACCGAAGCTAGTGTACTTTCAATATCCTTGGAAGTATTTGAAAGCAAGACTTGGTTTATTTCGATTGAAATATTTTTGGGATCCTACATTTCGTGAGGAAGAATTCAAGATTGGATCCAAACAGGTAGTTTTTATTGATGTTAAATGACTACTTTGAGGTCTTCGATTATGAATATAACCATTTCAGGCTGCGATAGTTATGGCTGAATTAATACGAAATAAAGATTTGTCGGCTATTCAAACTTTAACGACACCTTCGGGATTTAAGCAAATTGCTAGGGATGTTGTCTTATCGCGGCAGGATCCTCGACTCAAGCTACTGAAGTTTCGTACCGAAGACATTAAAAGAGCAATTCCAATACGGGTATACTTTGTTGAACGGAACGGTAAGCATAGGATGTCTTTTTAACTGACCATAATAAATTAAAGGTCAATCATTCATCGGTTTGAAATTGCAGCACGTAAGCATTGTATAATTGACATGTTTTTTGTTGGCATGCGGAATGTAAATGATTTCGATCCCGCCGAGAGTAATGAAATACAAGAATCTGTCAAAAAGTATGACGAAATGGATCAGCCGCTGAGACCGTCTTATATAGATCACGATGAGAGGGAATCATATGAAAGGGGTAAAAGGCGCATTGTGTTTGCTGAAATCTTTACCAGATTTTATAGAGAGTATGGCATGTCTAAACCAGATGATTGGGCCGTTGCTTTTTACAAAGTAGCAACATTTGATGTGTTGGCTATGTAGCAAGAAGCTTATAAAGAAGCAACGCTAAAACTATTAAGTGAAATATTTTTGTTGTTTTTTTTTATAAATTTTAACATGCCATATTTACAATTTTTTACATTTGTAATGAAATGTACTCCTACTTTCATAGAAAAAAATTATAAGATTCAAGTAAAAATTTGGAAATATTTTAGTTAACGAAGAGTTTTCTGAATCATTCATACTATTTTAAAACGCAAAAAATTCAAAACTCATTGGGAAGACACAACTTTGCTCTGAGTTGAAGTCAATATTAAGAGCGTTTTATTCAATTCTCTAAACATTATAAGTTTTAAAAGAATATAAAGCAAATTCCAAACAATAACATTACTTAAGCTTAATGGCCCAAATAGCTCTACATTACCAATCAAAAAACATTTAACCGAGCAAAAAAAGAACCAATGGCAAATGCAATTTAATTCAAATCATGGCGTATTTTATAATTCAAAAAAAAGGAGAAAAAACTAACCAACACCTTTTCAAAATTTATATATAATTTTAGCACAACAGTGAACTTTTATCCTACATCTAATATGATATAACCTAATTCTAATAAAAGTCAATCAAAAACTTTATACTTATAAAATGCTATCACGATGTTCCTAACCTAAACGTTAAACCTTATCTCTTAACCTAATATAATACACATAATATATACCAAAACTATGCCTAATTTCAAATTTGATATATGATTGGGACGCTGTCAGAATCAAAAACATCTCGATTCATGTCCAAATACACGAATGCTTCTGGAGGAACGAAGCCACTAGCGAGACAAGTCGCAATATACCCGTCTGTAGAGTGGAACAGCAGTGAAATCCAAGGGTTTTCACTCATAGTTACAGATCTTGCGATATGATTCCGAAGAAGTTTCAATATGAAGATATCGACTCTTGTCACTTGAGCAGTTTGATAAATTCTTCTAATCGATATATAAAGCTTCCAATCCGTCTCAGGCTTTCTGTACAAACCAGTACATGCACGAAGACATTTCCTTTCAAAAACTTAATTTTTCCATAATACTAGCACTCTGGTTGTACCAGATCTGACATCCATATGTTAAAACTGGTCTGGCCAGGGTCCTGTAACAGATAATTTTGACCTTTTGATCAATGTATTTAGAATGAATGAGTCTTTGTAGGGCCATGACAACTTTTAGTGCCTTACTGAGCATGATTTTCATATGTTCATTATAGTACAGATACTGATCGAGATGGACACCGAGGTATCGAACACAGGATTTAGTTGGAACTCGTTCTGAAATACCCTCGCCAGCCATGATATGGAAATCCTTCCACTTACGTTCATGTCTTGACTGACCTCCTGCAGCGTTGTCCGAAACAAAATTGTTTCTCATTTCTGTGCATTGATTTTCATTTGCCAATTGTCAGTGTACAGCTGCACATTATTGAACATTTTTTTGAGATTGCTCTGAGCTATTGTAGCTTTTCGGCCTGCCGTATAGATAATTAGATCATCAGCAAACACTATCAATGATCGCGTTGGCGAGACGTTAAAATCAAAGCCATTCAATAGCTTGCGAATGAATATTGAGAAGTGCAGAGGCGCAGTAACTGTTCCCTGCTGTAGACCATTCAAGACCTTGAATTCCCGCATTGTTGTCAGATTTCCATCAGTTACAACAAACGATTTCCCGTATAACATATTGCACATCATGGTGACAAGGTGTCTGGGGAACTTGTCCTCAAGGAGTTTAAAAACTAGTCTATCTAACCACACCGTATCGAAGGCTTTCTCCATATCAATGAGACATGCTCCATCGCATTCTCTATCATTTAGTTTTCAACAGATGTCTGAGGTTACTTTCGTTATTGCATGTATGGTCAAATGCCTGGCATGAAAACCAAATTGGCAATTCGGCATCAACTCATACTCCAAAATGTAGGCGTTTAATGCTCTGTTGAGTATCACTTCAAACACCTTGCTGATGTTAGACAGCAAGCTGATTGGGCGATAGCTTTTGGGGCATGATGATTCTTTTCCTTTCTCCAAGATCGGAAATACCTTAGCAATTTTGCTTACATTTGAGAAATATGTATTGCTCAACATGTTATTGAACAATATGCAATAATTCCTAATAGCAACCTCAGGCAAATGTCGGAAAACTACATTTGGAATACCATCGGTACCACATGATTTCTTGTTGTTTATCTGCGAAATATGAAACACAAGTCTTCATAGCTGACAAAATAATCAATAAGATTCAAGCTCGGTATGAGGTCAGATGTTAATGTTTCATTGATATGAAGAATTAACTGGCCGTTCAGGCTTGATTTGCAGTCAAAAACTTTTGCTTCAACGACCTCTGAAAATATTTCAGTCCCTCTCGCAGTGTTTGGTAGATGAACCAATTCAACATGTGTTCCAATCAGGGCAAGTTTATGCAATTTCTCACAAATAATCCTGTTTCCATTTCTATCCGGAGACGTACTATCAATTTCGATACCAGCCCTATCGAGAAGATTTATCTCATCACTAGCGACTTTAAAATTCGATACCTTCACTCGAGTCTTCTTGTAGAATATGCTATTCACTTTCACGAAAACGCCATCTGGGTCCTGTGGGCTAACACCCCTCAATTGTCCACCCATTGATTGCTGATCTCACTCCTGAAGTATGAACGGATTAAGTTCCGGACATTCTTCTGGTGTAATTTCAACAAAGCCAACGAGGGATGGTTGTAGTCCAAAAATCGTCAATAAATATTGTTGACGGGTGTGAGAAGAAGGCTTTTCAATCTTTTCAACCTTATAACGGTTGGTGTTTCACATCCTTCCATATTGCTTCGATGTTTTATCTTGGGAACTACTTTTTCAATCGTTTCCAACGTCAGCTTCTCTAACTTCGACAAATAGAGATCTATTTCATCGTTAGTTAGATTCCTGTCATTAGGAACCACTGAGCAGAGCTGCCATCATCAGAAAGAGGACATTGCTTCTAGCACTGTCGATTAAACTTTTTTTGAAACTTTCTCCAGTCTGTGTTTTTGAAATTCAACCGATGATTTTCGTGTTGAACTGGAGAGATGAAGAGATCATCCTTTTGATGATTGATTTCCATTACACTTACATAATTTATTTTATTTATATTGTCTGCTGGTGCTCTCGCAGCAAGTGCAAATGACACCCCGGGCTTGACGAAGTTGGCACTGCGGTGTACTTGACTTTGTTTTCGAGTAAATTTTACTTTTGCGTCTTGATACCAGGGGCATCCTCGATACGATGCTAGATGACCAAAGACACCGCAGTTCATACAATATAATTTTTCTTTTGGCTCTGCCTGAGCCAATTTGCACTCAACGGGAGCATCGACATCTTTGCACTTTACACATCTATATTTCATGGCGCAATTGGCAGGCGAATGACCGAATCTTTGGCACCTGCAGGACTGGTTGACCTCACTTTTTTGGAGGCGTTCCCACCTCACCACACGGGAGTTCAAGTACCTTATATATTGTAGGGCACTTGAACTGCTTTTGCTGAAAATCTGGATTAAGTAATAAGGCAAGTTTTTACGCTCAACAATCAATCTCCTTGTTGCGAATCCTTTAACTGAAATAAATTGTATTTCTGGTGCAACTTCTTGAAGCACCTGAAGGACCTTCAATAAAAAGGTCTTGTTTCTTTCACTTTTGGGGGTGAATGTGAAATGCGGAACATCTTCAGAATTCAACGCACTTTTTGCTGCCTGAAAATCAACAAATGACAGTTCTTTTTGTCAGTTTATCGGCATTGACTCTCTTGATCTCAAAATCAGTAACTTTTTTTCGGCTGCAAAAAGCCGAACCATATCTTTGCCTGTTTGACCAAATGCATTGATTGGTGGGACTTTTCTCTTTCTTTTGATTAACCTTGACGGATGGTTTTTTGTACCTGTTTTTAATTTTTAAATATTCAATAAATCCACTGTCTGGCTTTGTAATACAATGTTCAGGAGTTTTGTTACCTGTATCCTCTTCAATACTCATGGAATCTTCTAGTCCAGCTAGCGCTGCATAATAGTTCGTGCTGACGTTGGCTCCGCCTGCGCTGAGGACATCCTCTTGATCAGGTTCTTGTTTCGGCATTTTTAGATTTCTTGTCTTTAGTTGGTTTTGACTTCACTTCTTTTTCTTTCTTGCTGGTTTCTTTTGCTTTGTTGAACGTCAATTTCCCAACTAGTTCTTCTAGTGATTGGACCCGAAGTCTGGGTTCTTCATTTTATTTCTCAACCTTCTCAGCTTTCTCGTAAGCTTTGATTAACTGCTGAATCTCGATGATTGATAAAATTTGTGGTTTTTCTTCGTTGTTATCGATCTTCGTTTTAGATTTTTTTCGCCCGTCATCGGTGGCGATGAGCACGATCGCTCTGGTTGATGGCTGAAGCCATCGGGCTCCTCTATTTCGTTGTTTTTCCAGCGAGACTAGAGGGAATGTTCTTAATCTGGGACTTCCCTTGAATGTATTTCCGCTTTTTGATACTTCTTCAGGAAATAAATTTCAGGTATTCGATATATGTTCGAATGATTCCATGGTGATGGTTTTCAATTAAAAAAAATTAGTTTCAACTGATTTTTGTGAAAAATCAATTAATTTTTAAAATTAATGACAGGAGTGATTAAAAACATGTCTCGATCACATCCAGAGGCTGTATGACTCTGCTAGTGGATTTCATCCTCCGGTGAATCACCATATACTTTCGCTTATCAATAAAATTATTTTCTCCAGGAAATTCGGGTACAAGCATGTGGGTCGCTAAAGCTCAAAATATCATCAAATACAGGTATATGTACCGTTCCGGCAAGGGGATTCAAATCATCCATTGGGACTGTTTTGAATCTTCTAATCAAGGGCAATGTCACTTGGGTTGCGTGCGGGTAAAACAAAAGATTTACTTCTTATTTTTAGCACTACAGAACCTCTCGGGCCTTCGCTTCCTGCAAATAGCGCCTCCAACTGTCTCGGTCTATTGACCGCGTCCTCCAATTCTGAAATCTGAGCAGCGATGAACTGTCTTCGTTGATCGAGTCAGGTCAGCGTTTCCGCGGTTTCCCCACTGGTCTCCGGCCTTCAGTTCTCCCAACGAATACTCTTTTGGGTATCCGTTATTCGCTCATACGATTCATATGGCGAGCCCATTACAGCTTACGCAGTCTTACAATCGTTGAGACCTCCGGTTCGTCAAACATTTCATACAACTCATGGTTGTATCGAACTCGCCATTGGTCCCCGTCTAGCTTCGCTCCTATTATTCGCCTCAGGACCCGTCGCTCAAAGGCGTTCAATATATTTGCAGATGCTTGGGTTAGGGTCCAGGTTTCACACCCATAGCATAACATAGGTCTTACCACAGATTTGTATACTTGGAGCTTTGTTTTCCTGTGTATGCAGCTGGTCTTCAAGATCGTCAATACTGAATAAAATATTTTATTTGCAAGCTGTATTCTTCGGCGTATTTCGTCTCTTTCATTGCCCGTTTTCGTTGTTTTGGCACCTAAATACACAAATCCGCTAACATTTTCGATACTGTATGCGCTAAGTGTGATATTTTGTGTATTTAAGGTATTTTTCCTCGACTGCGTCATGAGCTTTGTTTTATTTTCATTGATTTGTAGCCCTACTAGTTCTGCTTCGCTGTTGAGTTTCAGGAAAAGTTCTTTGGCAGTTGTCAATGACCGTGACAAAATGCTGAAGTCATCCTCATAGGCTAACACTTAGCTTGACTTGTATAGTAATGTACCTCGCATATTGACAGGTAGCTTCCTTACAACATACTCCTGAGCCAAATTGAATAGCAATGGGACCAGCCCATCTCCCTGCCAAAGCAAAGCATTATTTGGTACAGTACGTTATGACCAATACTGTCGTATGCTTGCTTGAAGTCGACGAAAATTTGGTGTACGTCTATGTTGAACTCACTCATTTTTCAAGTACCTGCTTGACAGTGAACAATTGGTCTGTTGTTGATCTACCTGCTCGAAAACCACCTTGATACTCCCCAATAACACTGTTGGCATATGATCCGATTTTATTTCCTAAGATTTCCGAAAATATTTTGTACGCCGTACAAAACAGTGACATGCCTCTATAGTTTTCGCACTGTAGCTTTTTTTGTGGATAGGGAATATAATTGATTGGCTCCACTCTTTCGGCATATGTTCTTGTTGCCAAACGTGCTGGATAACTTTGTGAATAGCTTTATGAACAGGACTGCCACCATATTTGTTGAGCTCCACTGGAATCTCATCGATGCCCGGTTCTTTATGATTCTTTTGGGGTTTGATGATGAAACAAACTTCATCCACAGTTGGTGGGGCCAATGGAAGCTCTCCGCAGATATCTATAGGCTCCGATGTTCTGGAGCTGTTCGGAGGATTAAGGAGGTTCTTGAAATATGATGCCCATCTTTCCTTAATCTTGGTTTCATCAGCGATTATATTGCCGATATCTTCACGATAGAGCGTGGTTTTGGGCTGAGAACCACGTTTCAGGCTTTTTGCTACTTTGTATGCTTGTCTTGTGTTGTTGCTCGCTAAACTTACATCTATACTTCTCAATTGGTTGTCATAGTATTTTCTTTTCTTAATCCTAATTATTTTATTCGATACTCTTCTGAGATTTGCATAGTGTCTTTAATAAGGATTAAAAGAAAAAAGATTTACTTACCTTTTGTTAAGTTTCCTTTTCTCAGTGATGATGACCACGACTACCTTTTTTGCGTAACTACCCAGCAGTGCAGATTTTTCCCATAACAGCGTGTATACATATACCGATGACATTTTGAAGGCGATTTTTTCGGTTTTCGCTACCTTAATATCTTGTCTACGTGATAAACTGCGGAATTTTACGGGCCAAACCCGGGTAATTCCAATTAGTCGCGTTTTCAGCTCGTCGCCGCACCAATAGCCTCATGAAGTATTATTAGACGCCCAATTTTCGAAAATTCAATTGAAATTTTTCAGAGAAAATTTCTCGCCGATGAATTTTTTCAAGTACCCGTTTTATCCGTGCCTTATTACAGTTTTTTCTCTGACTGATTGACGTTTTGTTCGCGGTGCAGTTTATATGTTTTAAAGTGTAAACATTTTTGTGGAACATTAGAGAAAAAAACCCCCAAAGTTCAATCGAACTTTGTTCCTACACGTAAATGAACTGCCGCCTGACAGCCATGCGGTCTTCTTCGTGACAGTTCCTGTCATCCGCTCCATTTACACGTATCTTCGTCTCTTTCGGTTTAAAGCCTACTGAAGTAGGAGCCAAAAGCAGCAGCGTTTACGACAACCATGCATAGCTATCCCAGATGCGGTCAAATGGCAATAAGCAGACATAAAATACTCATTGACTGTTTTGTTTGTAGTTTAAAATAGTTATCGCCATTGCGATACCGCCCCAACATTGAATCAAGTAAGGTATACCTGGAAAAATTTTTGTTGATATAACTGTTTCTTTTATTTATATCACGATTGGGTTTACATTACCCCTGTTCATTATCAACACCAACCTAATCTTTCATCGTCATCAATTAACTATCTTCCTAATTCACACGGCCAAGTAAATATTAAATTGCTTTGAAACATTTTTCACGCAAATAACTAGACGCGTCATCAGCAGAATGAACTAAGTCAAGTTCATATTTACTAGTATATTTACTATTAAGCCAAGTTCATGTTTACAATTACTCGTGCTCGTGCACGTCTTTTCTCGCATTGCATTTTGGCTATGCGACACCTAGACTGCCAGGTAGTCAACGTGAAGATGCATTCTGCTGACGACGTGGGAATTTCGTTTATGCTTATGCTAGTGAATAAGTAACATATCTGTATATAAAGAATTGTAATCAAAATAAATTAACTCAGTTTTTAAACCCTATTCAACAGTGTTTTTGTTTCTTGGTTAAAAGCAAGTTCGAAATTAATATCGTGGTGACAAGTACCGCGGATATTAAAACAATTCACTCCGCTGCAATAATCAGTGCTAAAATAATATTGCGGTAACAAGTGCCGTGAATATTAAAAGGTTTTACTCCTTTCAAATAAACTTCAAGATAATACGGTTACAAGTGCCGTTATTATCTGTGAAAACGCGATTCACCATTAATATCCCAGTTCAAGTGCTGTGGTTATTAAAGAACAATCAAACAAAACTGACCCGTATTGACAAAAGAGTCAATTTGTGAACATTTGGCGACCGTGACAGGACTCATCGCACTCCTCGAGCTCAAGGACACATCTCGTTCCACATTCCGCGTTCCCGTATCCGCAATCTTCAGATTTAAAAGGATCCGAATAGCTTCAACATGGAGAAGCTTATCGCCGAACAGGAGGTAACTGGAAAGGAAATTCAGAGGATCATCTCAAACGTGGGGAAGGATCCGGCACAGCGTAAGACTTTTGATTATTATCAAGAGCGATTGCGGCAGCTGGAAGAGGCATGGGAGCAGTTCGAGTCTACCGATACGGAGATCAGGAATCATCCTGACGTTCAACCGCAGGACGACTATTTTATCAGCGATTACTACACTTCCATTGCGTCACTTCATTCAAAATACAAGGAGTTGTTTGAGGCACAAATTCAGGTGCTTTCATCAACCATTGAAGCCAGGAAGGCATCCACACAAATCCAGACGCCATCGTCAAACCTCGATGCAAGGAAGGCACCCATTACTCAAGAGAGTGATTCAGCTAAGGTTAATCCTATACGCCAGCTGCTGAGAAAGGCTAACACGATCAGGGGGCAGTTAGACCACGTTCTACACAGGTTGGTGGAAACACCTTCTGGACAATCAACAGCCTTCTATCAAGTGCAAAAGCAAGCCGTCTCCGAGTACTGGCAGCAACTCGAAGCTTTACACCATCAAATCTGCGAAGCAGTTGATGATCCTGAATCACTTTGTTATGACGTCAAGGGGTTTTTTAGTCGGCAGGACCAAGTTTTTAGCGCCAACGTCTCACTGACTGGCCATCTCGAGCCAAGTGGACCACAGTAGATACCCATAAACAATCAAACTTTGAGATCCGATAATAGCATGAAAATTAAGCTACCTAAAATAGAAATCCCGAAGTTCGACGGAAACTATTTAAATTGGCGTCAGTTCTACGACCTGTTTTCCGAAGTGGTTCACAAACAGGATATTTCACCATGTGAAAAATTGTGGTATCTTTGAGCCAACCTATCAGGGGAAGCTGAAAATTTAATAAAGCACTTGCCATTATCCAATGAAAATTATTCTGCAGCATGGCAGATCCTCAAAGAACGCTACGAGAATCCGAGATTAATTGCAAATGCGCTATTGTTGAATTTACTTGGTCAATCATCTCACGCGATTGAGTCAGCTGCAAATATCAAATCACTCCACGATACAACACGTGAATGTTTAAAAGGATTGGAGAATGTCGGAATCTCAACCACAGGATGGAATCCTTTGTTGTTACTTATACTCATACGCAAGCTGAACAAACCTACACACGTGCTGTATGAGCAGTCATTAGCTCATCCAAGACAACTTCAAACCATGAAAGGGCTCTTGAGTTTCTTAGAAAACAGATTTCAATCCCTGGAAGCGCTCGGCTCCAAACCCAAGGCAGAGGACGAAAAACGCTCAGCATCCGCAAAGTCTTTAACTACAGTGACCAACAATAACTGTATTGCTTGCAACGCATCACACCCACTTTTTGCGTGCAAAACTTTCCTGACCTTAACCCCGGAAAATCGACTCAAGCTTATTCAAAAGCACTCGAAATGCATTAACTGCCTACAAGCAGACCATGCGTCAAAGAATTGCACAAGGGGAACTTGCAGACATTGCTCCAAAAAACACAATACGTTACTACACCTCGACAAGAAGCAAGATGCAGCAGGAAAGAAAGCAGCTCAACGGCCGAAATTTGAAACCTTAGCGTCCACCACGAAGCAAGGTATTTTGATTAGGCAGGAAGGCGAAGCATCGTCCTTAGCAACGGGTATATTGAAACCACAAGCGAAATACATGATGCTGAGTACAGTGATAGTTACAATTCAAGGAAATGATGGCACCAATACAACATGTAGAGCTGTTTTGGATTCAGGGTCCCAAGTAAATCTGCTGTCAGAGCGAGCATGCCAGAAGCTTAAATTGATCAAAGATTCGAGCAATCTTAAAATATTTGGCATTGGAAATGGGCATCAGCACTCAACAGCAAGAGTTAATTTTCTGCTAAAATCACAGATCACGGCATTCACGACAAGAGTGGAGGCTCATGTACTTCTTCGCATAATATCTCAACAGCCATCAAGAGAGATCAACGTGAGTGATTGGAGAATCGCCGACAACATAAAACTGGCTGATCCTTACTTCTATCGGCCCGACAATATAGACTTGTTGCTAGGAGTAGAATTTCACTATCAACTCCTATCAATAGGCCAGATAAAATTGGGCGAGAACCTGCCCACTCTTCAAAACACGGTATTTGGTTGGATCGTTGGTGGATGCATAGGCGGAACAAGCAGCGATAATATTACCTGCGGAGTAGGCATTCAAGATGATGCAATTTCACAACAAGTCGAACGATTTTGGAACCTGGACAATTTGCCGCAAAGCAAGCAACACTTATCTCCAAGTGAAAGGCTATGCGAAGCTCATTTCACCCGATGGACGAAACACAACGCAGACGGTAGATATGAAGTTTCCTTACCCTTCACTACTGATCCATCCACGTTGGGCGAATCGAAGGACATGGCCTTGCGAAGGTTTTATAGTTTGGAACGCAAACTAGCACGTCAGTCCGACTTACAGCGAGAATATGTTAAATTCATGGATGAGTATTTAGCTCTGGGTCACATGGAAGAAATCACTGAAGTTCCCAGCATACATTACTACCTTCCTCATCACTGCGTCACCAAGCCAGACAGTGTCACAACCAAAGTGCGGGTAGTTTTCGATGCATCGGCGAAAACAACATCCAATGTAGCGCTCAATGATATCCTGCGTGCTGGTCCTACAGTTCAAGAAGACCTTTTTTCGATATTACTACGGTTCAGACAATATCGATACGTCCTGACAGCTGATATTGAGAAAATGTATCGGCAGGTCAGCATCAACCCAGAACAAAGAAGCTTCCAGCTAATCTTTTGGAGGCGCTCTCCTGAAGAACCAATGAAACAGTATCAATTGAACACCGTAACTTATGGGACGCGACCAGCATCGTATTTAGCGACTAAATGTTTAGTGGATCTAGCTCGTAAAAATCAGTCAGAATTTCCGCACGCATCCCAGGCACTACTTCAAAATTGTTACGTCGATGACATCATGACTGGAAGCAACAGCTTGCCGGAATTATTGAAAACCCAATCAGAACTCAAAGCCCTACTGTCCCAAGCTGGATTCAACCTAAGAAAATGGACCGCGAATGACAAACGCCTACTAGATCAAATTCCGCCTCAAGACATTCAGCTGTGCCTCAACTTCAATGAAAGCAGTGATGATTACATCAAAACCCTAGGTTTGACTTGGCCACCAACATCTGATGTCTTCAAAATTAAATTGGCTACGAACAGTTTAAATAGATACACAAAACGCTCCGTTGCGTCGGACATATTCAGCATATTCGACCCACTAGGATTCTTAGCCCCAATCGTAACGACCGCAAAAATACAACTTCAAGCTATTTGGAAACTAAAGCTGGACTGGGATGCTGCTTTGCCTATGGAAATGCAGACACGATGGACAATCTTTCGCGAAGAACTAAAAACCATTGAAGATATGGTTATACCACGACACATGTACTCCCACAGCCTACCAAAGTCAAGACAGCTTCACAAATTTGCCGATGCCTCAATTGAAGCTTTTGGTGCTGCCGCATACATACGTTCTGTCAAGCAGGATAACGTCATCGTTGTTCGATTACTATGTGCTAAATCACATGTAGCACCCATCAAGACGATCACCCTTCCCAGGTTAGCCAGGTTAGAGCTTTGTGTAGCAAAATTGGCTGCAGAGCTGGCAGATAGAATCAAACAAATACTCAACATGACTGACATTCCAACTTATTATTGGGCTGACTCTCAAATAGTTTTATCCTGGATACAATCGCAATCATCAGACTTTCACACCTTTGTTGCCAACCGCATTGGCGCAATTCATGAGCTTTCAAATCCAGAGCAGTGGCGGCACGTAGAAACAAAAAAAACCCAGCAGACGTTTTAACGCGACCCATAGCACCGAGCCAATTCAAAACCTACGGTTTATGGTTTCGCGGTCCGATTTTCCTACACGGCAGCGAAAAGGAGTGGCCAGCGGCTTATGAAGCGCACGCAACCTCAGTAAATGACGTGGAACGGAAAATAACATCCCTAGCAGCTACGACTTCAACCAACTTCGTTTTCGAAATCGGACACAAAAACTCGTTTGGCAGATTGTTACGGATAACTGGTTATGTTCTACGGTTCATAAACCGATGCAAGAAGCGAACCTCAGAGAATTTAAGTCCAACTCTAGCATTAACCCAGTTGGAGAGGCAGCAAGCACTACGCATCATCGTCAAGGCAATACAATCAGAGGATTTCAAATCTGAGATCCGCGACTTGCAGCAGCATCATCAATTGCACAAATCGAGCCCATTGAGCAACCTCACCCCATTCTTAGACGAGCACGGCATTTTAAGAGTTGGAGGAAGATTGGATGCAGCCAATTTACCTTTTGAGGCAAAACACCCTATGTTACTGCCATACTTGGACAACATAACAAGATTAATAGTCGAGGACATCCATCGTAAGCACTCACACGTAGGGCCCCAAGGTCTTGAAGCTATTACGAAACAGAAATTTTGGCCCATCAAATGCAAGACCTTAGCGAGATCAATCGTACGCAAATGCGTAAAATGTACTCGAGCCAATCCAAAATTACTCACCCAAATAATGGGTAATTTACCAGCACCAAGGGTACAATCTGGACGACCATTCATTAACACCGGCGTTGATTTTTGCGGCCCCGTATACTACCATTTTCAAGTCAGAGGAAAAAGGCCACAAAAGACTAACATTGCAGTTTTTTGTTGTTTTGCGACCAAGGCCGTGAATTTGGAGCTGGTGTCCAATTTGTCCACCGAAGCCTTTTAAGGCGCCCTCAAAAGGTTCATTGGAAGGCGCGGCCACTGTCGGAGAATCTATTGCGATAATATAACAAACTTTGTTGGCGCGAGAAACCAACTGCAAGAAATTTCAACGTCAATTTATTCGGACTCAGCTCAAAACACCATTACCAACCAATGCAGTGAGAAGGGCATCGACTTTCATTTCATACCCCCAAGAGCCCCACATTTCGGAGGGCTCTGGGAAGCCGCTGTGAAATCCGCCAAGGAATGGATGAAGAAAACGATGGAACCAGCATCCCCAACGCACGAAACGTTATTAACCGTTCTAGTGGAGATCGAGGCAATCCTTAATTCGAGGCCATTGACGCCACTTTCATCTGACCCCAATGACCTAACCGCATTAACACCGGGGCATTTCCTGATTGGCGAAACATTAACTGCTCAAATTGACTGTAGTGCAGAGAGCAAGAAGAGCGGACTGCTATCAGCCTGGCGAGAAATAAACAGCATCAAACGCGAGTTTTGGCAAAGATGGTCTAAGGAGTACCTGCATCTTCTACAAAACCGTTACGGATGGAAAAAGGCAATGACAAACGTTCCAATCGATACAATTGTTATTATCAAAGATGATAGCATACCCGTAATGAAATGGCCTCTTGGCCGAATAATCCGCACGTACAAGGGCAATGATTTGTTCGAGTTGTTGACCTCAAAACTGAAAACAACATCTTGACCAGGCCCATACATAGGCTCGCACCATTACCAACAGAATCCGCAACCTTCCCAGAAATTCCGAATTCTAGCGCGGAAATTGATGAAGAGACGCGAAACCAGGCTCCAACCACCGCTGTCAAGGATCCTCAACCTCGTCGAAAACAACACTGTTCTAGCGATAAAAATCCTCAAAGTGAACGAACACCCAGCAAAAAGAAGAAACTCGGCCATGGAGCATTACTCACAACGTTATTTGCTTGCCTATTAATGCCTACTAGTTACGCCAATCCAGCCAAATTTGAAGCACAACGATTCAACAACACATTCGGAGTCAACTTTGAGAACATTGGGACAATTTTTCATGTCACAGATGAATGGAAAATCATAGTGTACCATGACTTATCTCCGTACTGGGATGAAATGACGTCCTTTTCGAATGCAACAACGGCCCTACAGCGCTTATGCGACCTGACGATGCATAAATCAAATTGTGAACACCTGTTTCAATTTGAGCAAGACCAACGCGAACTTTAACTCGATAATAGCTTACTCACGATGAAAAGAATGAAATGAGGTGCACTCAATGTAGTGGGGAATCTCGCGAACTCATTGTTTGGAGTGCTGGACTCGAAGTATGCGGAGGAAATGTCTGCCACTATCAACAACGTTAAAGCCGATCAACACCATTTAATGAAGTTACTAAGGAATCAAACATCAGTTGCAGATTTGACAATCAACTTGAAAAAGATCGACCAAACAAGCGCTCAACAAAAATTTAGCAGAATTGAACAAAAAATCAACTTTATACTAAAAAGGATAGACGCGAATGACACGGAAGATACCCAGCAAAGGATTTTCCAAACAATGACCACTCTCTGTCTTCAGCTGGTAGCAATGAGCGCCAATTTGCATCGCATTCAATCAACTATCATTGATGTGTTGACCGATGCTCATCACGGAACTTTAAGTCCTCTACTGTTATCACCCCAACAGCTTCATGAACAGCTGAAAAATATAAAGGGCACATTAACTACAGGATCACATCTACCTGGTTACGACGACGATGTATTGATATTGTACCGATTGATGAAGACTGCTGGAAGAATCATGGATAACTACGTCATATTTACAGTAAGAATACCTCTTACTGACAAACGCAACTACCAATTATTCAACTTGACACCCATACCCGTAATAGTTAATAAAACGCTGGTTTCAATAAAGTTGTCTACCAAGCTGCTCGCCGTTAATGCTCACCAAGACACCTACTTCACAATGACTGAAGCCCAGCTTAACACATGCTTAACCATAGAGGATCAGTCCTTTCTGTGCGACAAAGCCGGTCTTGTATATCACACTGGCGCGCAATTTTCATCTTGTGAAATGAACCTTTAACACCTGAGTCTACGCAAACTTGTCAAACTGAAGTCATCCCGCTGAAACACACCTGGATGCAACTTGCTGACAAAAATAAGTGGATTTTTGGATTAACTGAACAGATGCGATTGCAAGTGGTATGCGGAAACCAAAATTTTAAGCTCCAACTAGACGGAGCCGGAATACTCACTCTGGAACCAGATTGCGTGATGAAACACGATTCAGTTACCGTTTCGGGGCGCAACGTCGTCTCCAGCCAAGTAAATAGCTCATTCAAAGGCAGAAATATTGTGATTGAAATCCCATCACCTATTCCAACCATTTTACTTCCTGGAGACAACGAGGAGTATCATCCACAACGGAATTTGCTGAATAATTTACAACAGACCCTTCGTAAGGAAACCTTTGAGTTTCCAACCCATACGAGTCACCAATCCGTGTCGTATCACGCCATCCCCGGTTATGTATCAATCATACTGATCCTGGTCATTATGAGTGGCGTATTCTGGAAGTGCCAAAACAGCAGCCGCAAGCAGAAGCCTATTCCGGCACCCCGGGCGTACAAGAAACCAGATTTTTCAATTGAAATACAGCCATGATATTGAACGACGTTCAACGCGGGGAGAATGTTCATTATCAACACCAACCTAATCTTTCATCGTCATCAATTAACTATCTTCCTAATTCACACGGCCAAGTAAATATTAAATTGCTTTGAAACATTTTTCACGCAAATAACTAGACGCGTCGTCAGCAGAATGAACTAAGTCAAGTTCATATTTACTAGTATATTTACTATTAAGCCAAGTTCATGTTTACAATTACTCGTGCTCGTGCACGTCTTTTCTCGCATTGCATTTTGGCTATGCGACACCTAGACTGCCAGGTAGTCAAGGTGAAGATGCATTCTGCTGACGACGTGGGAATTTCGTTTATGCTTATGCTAGTGAGTAAGTAACATATCTGTATATAAAGAATTGTAATCAAAATAAATTAAGTCGGTTTTTAAACCTCATTCAACAGTGTTTTTGTTTCTTGGTTAAAAGCAAGTTCGAAATTAATATCGTGGTGACAAGTACCGCGGATATTAAAACAATTCACTCCGCTGCAATAATCAGTGCTAAAATAATATTGCGGTAACAAGTGCCGTGAATATTAAAAGGTTTTACTCCTTTCAAATAAACTTCAAGACAATACGGTTACAAGTGCCGTTATTATCTGTGAAAACGCGATTCACCATTAATATCCCAGTTCAAGTGCTGTGGTTATTAAAGAACAATCAAACAAAACTGACCCGTATTGACAAAAGAGTCAATTCGTGAACAACCCCCTTACATAAAATTAACAATTTTGGGGACTGCATGGGCACCTGATAAGAGAGATGACATGCATACGTTGACCCTACGCAACAATTCTTTGATTTCTGACAAACGTTATTCTGATGTAAGCTTTCGCATGTGATAAAGCGTCGTATTGCATTCATAAAGCAAAAAATATTGGGGTAATAAGAATAGCATTAAGAAGGCAATAAAACCACACCATAAAAATTCGACCCGTAACTTCTATAAGAATGCAATAGTTCATTACGATACATTTGTCCGTCAACTTTTTGCTTAGAAGAGTGTATCGCATATTACTCGCGAACATGTCACCCGCAAAAGGTGATATTGCAGGAGCAATACTTGTTTGGTATTGCATTTTTATCGTTCAAACTTCATTCTAACACATTCGAACGTGCAAAAATATATCACTCTAAGCATCACACAATATTCTGCCGAAAGCTTACACATTTGCTGCTGATGGCATTACTGATATTGGAAGCATTACCTCTAATGAGATACATATCGTTCATCCGTAAAGAGAATTTTCTGCCTCCGCACATGATACGCTATATTTTCCTTTATTTATAAGCGTACACTCCCAGTATTCAAGTACGACTATCAGGAAAATGATATCAATGTCAGTGTATTTAACATTTTTGGTACGAGTATGTGTTTTGTGTATAAAATTCTCCATGACGAAAATGATATGTTTGCTTCGGAACGAAATATCATTCATCTTTGCTGAGATTGAAACGAAAACAGGAAGCACCAGTAATTGAATTTCTGTCACGTTTCACTGATCAAGAAAATGCCATCAGGTGTATTTGGTGTATCATAATAATGATTCTCGTTCTATGCCACCTACTTATTGTCGGCTTGGGAAAATATGGAAGAACGAGTTAGAGCTGGAAAATTGTGCGATGAAATTTAATTAATGATGAAAAGTGAAAATTGCGTTCATGCTTTATTTTCTTAATTAGATAACTTAATTTGATTATGGTATTGCCTTGGCAAATCGATTTAAGGATGAATTAAATTCAACAACGAATACGTTAGGAGTCAGTCCATCAAAATGTTTATGAATTTTAACACACTTTTTTTTTAACTGATTCAAATGAATAATTGGAAGCATTTGGTTGGGAACAATAGGAGAACCTTTTTCAATATGTGCCCCAAAGGGTGCAAACCACGACGTAATTTGCACACGTTCAATTCCTTTATTTGACATTGAATCATATAATTTGCAGAGTAAAATAGTTTGGTTCATTTATCAATAATATCAAATTTCATCGAAATTCGTTACGAAACCTAGCCGCTACAGTGCCACAAAAATCTGAACAAAGTACATTTTTGAATCACCGCCATCTTGAAGTCAAAATTTAAATTCAAATGCGCTTTATTGATTCAATCGTTAAAAATTAAAAAAAAAATTAATAGTACAAGTTAGGTAGATAGAATTACGCTCATGTCAGAAGGGTTTTGTACTCAACCTACGATTTGCAGACATATTTCAAGAAAAACTGTTATGACATGCACAAAAAATATATTTTTGCTTTAAAAGAAAAACCAGTGTAACTCCATTTTTATTGGCCAATATTTTGTTGCAATATTGCCAAACTCCTTGACAATGCCGAATCTTATGTCTTTTTGTTATATTATATGTTTGGAGAAAACACAATCAAAATTGTAGTGTCTGTTTCGATGGAAAGCCCATGTAGCAGGAAAACCATATATGATTGTTGTGGTCGGTGGAGATCCAAATGGCAATAACTTTTGTACATTCTATTGAATCTTATATAACATAAAAACCTTTTAAAGGACTACTTAAACATCTGCTTTCATTCAATTTAATCATACTAATACAGTTTTACTGGATATTATTCGCAAAGTTCGACGCATTTCAACCTTTAACTTATTTGCTATTGGATCTACCCCCATGATTTTTTACCTATTATTTTTCGCTGCCGATTTTCAGCTGTTCATTAATAAATTCAATCAAGTGTTACTAGCATGTACCTTAAATGATGGTTTAGGAAAATAATACAATTTTACAATATATAATATTCTCATTTAAAACGGCCACCATTTTGTTTTACGATAACGGATATCACCCGTTGAGAAAACCCTCAAAGATATTCATCACACATATAATTCATGCAAATCCGAGGAAACCCGTAGTGTCTGAGTGGATTAAAAGTGCATCCATGCATAGTTGCTGTTGTAATATAGGAAAAATTAAACCGCTAAAACATTGTTAAATACTATTCGATCTTTCTGAAATTTTTAGTAATGATTGAACTTATAAATTGACATCTACATATAGAATTTAATTGAATTTGAGAGTACTCTTCCGATTTCATTCAAGAAAGTGTAAAATTAATAAATCATACTATTACTAACAAAGTTGAGAGAATATCGACTTCCAACGTATTTGTTGTAGTTGTGCACATAAAAGTCTACACCCATGGGTTTTTCAAATTTTTCGGATGAGAGGTGTCCAATCGTGAAGGGGGTACGCCTAAATTACGTGCATTTCCTCTTCACCTGCCCTTCTCGATACTGGTAAAGTAGTTTTAAGATCTGTTTTGAAAAGATTTTAATGAGACCTTTCATATGACATCCCGCTTGACCACCTTTGATGAACATTTTTTTTAAGGGTCACTCCTCTATATAGGGGGATCCCCTTAAAACTCTTTGAACATGTTGCTCACTTCAAAACTTTCTAGAAGTCATAACTTCCCACCTTTTCACAAAACTTCATGGCTGTAGCTTTTATAGTTTCGAAGAAAAACAGCTGTGACACGCAGACGGACGGACGGAGGGATGGACGGACAGACGAACGGCTGGACAGACGGACGGACAGAGGTACTGATTCAATAGGGTTTTGCATTTTAGTGCAAAACGCTTAAAATGAAGCAAGTTTTAGAACATTATAGTACTCGAAAACTTAATGACCCACATGGCACTTTAAGTTTAAACAATATTCAATCAAAAACTTAATAAACAAAAAACATAAAAAACACTATCTCAAATTGAATTTTTTCCGTTGCTCCTCTTTTGGCGTTAAATTCAAATGAATAAATAAGAACCCTAATATTTTCCGTAAAACGCCAATATTTATTAAAACCCGGGCAGACACGTGTTTCGGAAACAAGTTATTTCCTTCTTCAGTGCCGTGTTACTGAAACATAATCCAAAAATTCTTGTATTTATACATCGTTTCTTAATTACAAACTTATTTACAAAAGGTATTTTAATGAACTAATAATAAAACCATCAAAATTACTACTTGGAAAGGTAATTAAAACATTAACCCACTCTAATTATCCTTCACGGTGTCATAAACTAGATGAGTCATTCAAGCCTTTAACATATTGATCCGATCAAACTACTGTATGCGTTCCCTAGATCCGTATTAAGCCTTAAATCTTCCGGTATCCTTGAAATCCACAAACTTTCCGCTGCATCCAACCTTCTCCAATCGTTGATTTCTTCGAGGATCTCCACGTTGTCCCATTCTATTTGATGCGTGCTCTCCATAATGTGTCTTGCAACCGTTGATCTTGCCTGATCACCAGTCGTTTTGTTTGGCCCACGTACATTTTTCCACACTCTGGGCATGTTATCCTGTATATGCCGCTACGTTCATCCTTTTGTTCACTGTCCTTCGTAATCCCTAGTTTTTGTTCCAATTTGTAGATTCGTGACGAGTGTGCTATTTCGATACCCGCTGTCTTCAGTATTTGTTGTAGCTTCCGTGAATGTGTAGAATAAGTCAGCTTCATTCTCCGCGTATTTTGGACCGGTGTTTTGAAGAATGTCGTAAAAGAGTTTCTTCTTCGATGCGCATCTAACTTGCTTATTCTGGTTTTTATTAACCGCGCTGTATACCCATTCTTCTGTGCTGTTTCAATTACGAATCGCTCTTCTCGGACGCGTCGTTCAGTTGTCAACGGAATTGATAACATTCTATTAATCATCGTGTTGTATGCCGCCATTTTTTGGTTGTAGGAATGATTGGAGTTGCTGGGTATTGTCCTCTGTGTGTGCGTCGTCTTTCGATATACATCAAGCTCTAGGTAACCGCTATTTCTTATAATTTTCATATCAAGAAACGGTAGCTCTCCATTGTTTTCCCTTTCCATTGTAAACTTGATATTTTTGTGGATGTTATTTAATTGTTCCAGTAAAATGTCTGCTTGGTGAGCATCAATGATTGCAAAAATATCATCCACGTAACGATACCATACTCTAGGCGCTAAACCTTTTTCTTCGATGATGTTTTCGATGTGTCCCATGAAAAGATCGTTCAAAAGTGGTGACAATGGGTTCCCCATGGCAACCCCTTTAGTTGTCTTTAAAAAATTTCCTCGAAATGAGAAATAGCTCTCATTCATGCACAGAGTTGCCAACTTCGAATACATTTTCGATCTCTTTTTCCATTCCAAGGATGAGTCTTTTTGTGAAAGCCAGTCTTCAAACAAGGCTAGGGTCTGTTTCACGGGAACACTTGGAAAAAGTGATTTCACATCAAAGGAGACCATGATCTCTTCTTCCTTCACAGCATCAATCTCCTGTAGCTTTTCAATCAGATCCTCCCTGTTTTTAACAGATTTCTCACTTGTCCTAAATGGTAGTTTTTTGCATTCTTCTGTTAACCACCTGGCAATTTTTGAAGTTTGTGGCAGCAATGATCTCCCGCATTTCGTTGCCACCTTTGTGTATCTTCGGGAGACATTTGATTCTAGGCAAGACGGGATTGGATACTCTCAAATGGGATATATTTCCAATAAGTGGCTGGCATTCCTTTAACGTTTTTTCGACTCTTTTAATTGAATCGTGGAACGGGTTAGTACGTAATGCGTGAAAATTTCCATTGTTTAATTTTTCGTTCACTAGTGCATCATACGTAATCCTATCCATAATAACTACTGTGTTGCCTATCTCAAAGTCAAAAGCGCTTTATTCAATACTAATTGTTATAAATTTTAAAAGAATATAAATCAAATTCCAAACAATAACAATACAAAAACTTAATGGACCAAATAGCTCTCTAGATTTATACGTTATCTGTTAAATACATTTTATCAAAAAAACTATAGCAAATTCAAATTAATTAAGATTATTACATATTTTATGACTTGATTGGAAAAAGGAGAAAAAATCAACCTACACTATTCAAAAACTATTTATAATTTAAACACAACAGTGAACTTTGATCCTACACCTAATATGTTATAACCTAACTCTGATAAAACTCAATCAAAAAACTTTATCTTATACTTAAAAATTCTATCACAATATTCTTAACCTACGCGCTTAACCTTATCTCTAACCTAACAAAATAAACATAACATATACCTTAAACTATCAACAATTTTTAACATACATAAACAACAACGCTAAATGAAGCAATAACGAGCTGAAATTAAAAAAACAAAGCAACAAAAAACACAAAAACCGAGAATAAGCACGAATAATTTAGACATTGTCAATCAGCCACCAATACCTAGATTGCTCCATCTTAGCTCGACCAATTCAAGGTGCTTTATTAAGTAAATCCATAACATTTTTTATAAAAACATAAAGCAAAGTTTCAAAAACATTATACAATTAGAAAAACTTAATGGCCCACTTGGCACTCTAAATTTAAACAATATCGATACTAAAATTGATTTATAAAAACATTATGTGAAATTAATCAAATGAATATTATTAAATGTGATTAATCAATTGGAAAAAGCGGAAAAAAACCAACCAACGCTATTTAAAAATTAAATATAATACAAAGAACACAAAACAGGAATCTTTTGACTTATATCTAATATGTTGTTACTTACGTCTAATAAAATTTACTCAAAAAACTGTAACTTATCCTACTATAATGCTCTTACAATACTCCTAATCTACAAAGTAAACCTTATCTCTTAGCCTAATATAACGAACATCACAATATACCCATTCTGAATCCTATAAGCTGATTTTAAATAAAACAATCAAATAACATTTAAATGTAGCAATAATGAGCTGAAAATAAAAAGAAAACAAATACAAACAAGACACGCGAACACGAATAATTTAGTCACTGTCATTCAGCCACCAATACCGTGCCAGCTCCCTCCCAGCTCGATCAACCTCAACAAATCTCGCAAATGAGTATCGCCATTGTAGGTCGTGGTCTCGCGAGCTCAAATTCGGAGGATATTCTATCTTCTTATCGGTGGCCCGTTTATATATATGATATATAATCGGGACTCCATCAGAATCAAAAACATACCAATTCATGTCCAAATACACGAATGCTTCTGGAGGAATGAAGCCAGTATCGAGACAAGTCTTAATGTACCCGTCTGTAGGGTGGAACGGCTGTGAAATCCAGGGGTTTTCACTCACAGTTACAGATCTTGCGATATGATTTCGAATGAGTTTCAAAATGAAGATATCGACTCTTGTCACTTTAGCAGTATGATAAATTCTTCTGTTAGATGTATAATGTTTCCAATCCGTCTCAGGTTTTCTGTACAGACCAGTACATGCACGAAGACATTTCCTTTCGAAAACTCTTAACTTTTCCATTGTACTAGCACTCAAGTTGTACCAGATTTGGCATCCGTATGTCAAAACTGGTCTAACTAGGGTCTTGTAACAGATAATTTTGACCTTTCGGTCAATGTATTTGGAATAAAAGAGTCTTCGAAGGGACATGACTACCTTTTGCGCCTTACTGAGCATGATTTTAACATGTTCGTTATAATACAGATACTGATCGGGATAAACACCGAGGTATCGAACGCAGGATTTATGTGGAATCTGTTCTGTACTACCCTCACCAGCCATAATGTGGAAATTTTTCCAATTACGTTTCAGGTCTTGACTGGCCAACTGCAATGTTGTCCGAAATAAAATTGTTTCGCACCTTTGCGCATTGATTTTCATTCGCCAATTGTCTGTGTAGAGCTGCACGTCATTAAACATTTTTTGTAGATTGCTTTGAACTACTGTGGCTTTCCGATCTGCCGTATAAATGATAAGATCATCAGCAAACGCTACCAATGATCGCGCTGGCGATATGTTGAAATCAAAGGCTTTCAATAGCTTGCGAATGAATATCGAGAAAAGCAGAGGCGCAGTAACTGTTCCTTGCTGTAGACCATTCAAGACCTTGAAATCGCGCATTGTTGTCGAATTTCCATCAGTTACAAGAAATGATTTCCCGTACAAAATATTACACATCATGGCGACAAGGTGTCTGGGGAACTTGTCCTGTAGGAGTTTAAAAATCAGTCCATCTAACCAAACCGTATCGAAGGCTTTCTCCATGTCAATGAGACACGCTCCAACACATTCTCTTATATTTAGTTTCCAACAGATGTCTGAGGTTACTTTCGTTATCGCGTGTGTATTCGAATGCCTGGCATGGAAACCAAATTGGCAATTCGGCATCAACTCATACTTTCCAACGTGGGCGTTTAATGCATCGTTCAGTATCACTTCAAAAACCTTGCTGATGTTAGGCAACAAGCTAATCGGGCGATAGCTTTTAGGGCACGAAGATTCTTTTCCTTTCTTCAAGATCGGAAATACCTTGGCCTTCTTCCACCTATTTGGAAAATATGAATTGTTCAACATATTGTTGAACAATATACAATAGTCTCTAATAGCAACCTCCGGCAAATGTCGAAGTACTATGTTCGGAACACCATCTATACCACAAGATTTCTTGTTGTTTATCCTGCAAAATATGACCCACAAGCGATCATAGCTGACAAAATAATCAACAAGATTCGAGCTCGGTATGAGGTCGGACGTCAATGTTTCATTGAAATGAAGAACGGATTCGCCGTTCAGGCTAGATTTGAAGTCGGAAACTTTTGCTTCAACGACTTCTGAAAGAACTTGATTCCCTCTCTCAGGGTTTGGCAGATGGACTGATTCAAAATGAGTTCCAATCAGAGCAAGTTTCTGTAACCCATCACATATGATCCTGTTTAGATTTGTATCCGGAGTCGTACTGTTGAGTTCGATACCAGCCCTATCAAGAAGATTTATCTGATCACTAGCAACTTTAAGATTCGATACCTTCACTCGAGACCTCTTGCGAAATATAGCATTCAATTTCTGAAAACGCCACCTGGGTCCTGTGAGCTAATACCCCTCAGTTTCTCCGCCCATTGGTTGCTGACCTCACTCCTGAAGTGTGAACGGATTAAGTCCCGAACATTATTCAGGTGTAATTTCCACAGAGCCAATGTGGGATGGTTGTAGTCCAAAAATCGCTGATAAATATTGTTGACGCGCGTGAGAAGAAGGCTGTTCAATCTTTTCAACCTTGCGATGGTTGGTGTTTCATATCCTTCCATATTGTTTCGATGTTTAATCTTGGGAACTACTTTCTCCATCGTTTCTAATGTCAGCTTCTCTAACTTCGACAAATAGATATCTATTTCATCGTTAGTTAGATTCCTGTCATTAGGAACCATTGAGCAAGAGTTGCCATCATCAGAAGGTGGACATTCCTTCTGGTACTCCTGATCAAGCTTTCTTTGAAGCCTTTCCCAATTGGTTTTTTTGAAATTCAACCGATGGTTTTCATGTTGAACTGGAATGAGAAAGGCATTATCTCTTTGATGATTGATTTCCATCACGATTGCGTAATGATCGCTATCGTAAGGAAGCACCTGCAGTTTCCGTTGAGGATTATTAAAGTTGAATTTAAGTCTTGCGTCAGCAATGCAAAGATCCAAATATGAATTTGTCCTAGGGTATGTTGGGAACTCCGACCCATATAGTTTGCACTTGTATTCAATCTGGTTCTCTGTTATCCACGATTTTAGGAGTACTCCTCTTGGATTATTGGTGGCGTTCAGCCATGAAGTATGCCGGGCATTAAGATCTCCAGCAAGAACATAATAATTATGCAGCCTGTTCAATTCGAGTATTTGAAACAAGGAATCGAGTTCCTCCTTGAACTTGAGCACGTTTCCACTAGCTGCATAGGCAGAGATAACAAAGAGGTTATCCCCGCCTTGCAGTGAGATTTTGATAACGGACACTTCAAGACATTCAAAGCTTTTGAATTCGACTTTATCAACAGTTTGGAAACAATAGGGTCTCCTAACCAATATCCCTGTGCCACCTCCCCCATCACAATTTACCCTATCGTTTCTTACGAATTCAAAATCCTCGAATGTCATGGAGTACCATGAATTGAGGTGGGTTTCAGTGAGAAGCACGATGTCAGGCTTTTGCTTGACAAGGAAATCTAGCAGATAGTCACGTCGATGCATAGCAACAATCGAGTTGACGTTGATCGAGATGAGGCGAAGTCCATCCACGGGAATGTGGCTGATTGACAAATTATTTCGAGACATTTAAATCAAGACGCTGAAAAATTAGATTAATCCTCGCGTCCTGCTTGTCCATTCTGCCAGACAATGAATCAAGCTGTTGAGTAATTTTTATAAGCAGCTCATTATTGCTACTTACACTATTAATACTAGGCTCTACTGGTCCTCTCGAGGTGAGTGCAAATGATACCCCGGGCTTGACGGGATTTGGAGCTACACTGTGGCGTTTTACTTGATTTTGCTGCGGTATAATTTTATTTTTTGCATCTTGATATCGGGGGCATCCTCGATATGATGCTGGATAACCAAATGTACGGCAGTTGACGCAATATAATTTTTCTTTGGGCTCCGTCTGAGCCAATTTGCACTCACCAGGAGCATGCACTTCACACATCTGTAGTGCATGGCGCAATTGGTGGCCGAATGGCCAAATCATTGACACCGGTAACACTGGTTGACCTCTTGTTTCTGTAATCGCTCCCACCTCACAACTCTATAATTCAAGTACCTTATCTGTTGAAGACTACTTGGGCTGCTAGTATTTGTGATTTGTACCAAATAAAAAGGTAACTCTTTATTCTCAATGGCTGATCTTCTTGTTACGAAATTTTTCACCGAAACGAACTCTACATTTGGTGCAGGTTCCTTCAGCATTGCAAGAAGATCAACGACATTTTCTCCACAATCCAGGCCCTTCAACAGAAAGGTCTGATTTTTTTCGCTTTTTGGGGTGTATGTGAAGTGGGGAACCTCTACAGATTTTAACGCGTCTTTAGTTGCTTGAAAATCAACCAGGGATTGTGTTTTGATGGTGATTTTTTCTGAGTTTACTCTCTTGATCTCGAAATTTTCAATTTTTCGTTCGGCCGCCAACAGCTGAACCATGTCGGTACCACGTTGTCCAAAAATGTTTATTGGTGGGACTTTGTCCTTCTTCTTACTAACATTAATTTGGCCCTGAGAGCCAGCAGAACCACTAGTTGGTTTTTTTCCAAGATTTTTTTGTTATAAATTTTTTATGAAATTTATATTATTATTATTATTATTAAATCGTATACCTTCTGATGTGGATGGTTCTGTTTCGTTTCTTAAGTTCGTCTGTGATGTCTCTGCTTCCAAGTCCATGGATTTGCCTAGGTCCTTAAGGACCGCATAATAGTTTCGGCTTTCGTTTGTGCCATCTGCACTTAGAATGTCTTCGGTTTTATCAAAACTTTTCTTCAAAATATTTACTTTCTTTTTTGTCTCCTCTTGCTTCTTCTCTTTTCTTTCTAACGTACTTATTAATCCTTTCATTGTTTCTTCCATTGAATATACTCTCTGCTTAAGTTCATCATTTTCACGTCTGATTTGTTCTATCTCAGCGCTGGCCTCCATTATTTGCAGCTTTCGTTGCGATTCGTCGGATTTTGCGCTGATGATTCGCCTTTTTAAAGTTTTATCTATCGTCAATTTCACACCGTCACTCTCCCCGGGGCCCCCCAACGGAGGGAAGCCGTCAGGCTCCTCCATACAGCAGTCCCGAGTTGTCTTTGGTTTGTTGCCTTTTCTTGATTTATTGGTATGGTTGGTCGATGCCTTCGACGATTAATTCTTCCCCAATAAAATCAAAACTTGATTTTGACTGACTCGTAAAAAATTATTTCAATATTTTGAAACTGACTTTTGTGAAAAATTAATTAATTTTTAAAATTAATGACAGGAGCGATTAAAAACACGTCTACACGCAACGAGTGCTAGACGTAGAATTATATTTAGAATACCACAACACTACAAAATACATGCTGTAGAACTGCCAATAATTACAACGGAGTTGAAAATAAAGTGCAGTATTTTATTCACACCAAAGTATTAATCAATTATGTCAAAATTATTTGTGTAGTTAAAAATAATGAGAAACGGATTTTAGGGAATAAAAAAATAATGCTAACATTTAAAAAAAAAAAAATCCTGTGTATTTAAGTTCTACTTAGTTTACAATGTTGTTATACGTGACTAGAAGGGGTTTAACTCAACTGAGATGATTCGATATTTTACTCCCCTTGTAAGCAACTCACTCGTTAAAACTACTTCATCTATTGTTTTATTTTTGTCCAAATCATAAAATAAGTTCCTTTTAACATTAATAAAAAGCAGACTGGACATAAGGTGTTCGCCTAAAGAGCACTGGAGTCGATTTTAGACTATTTTAAGTTTAGAAAAACTTGTGCACATGGACTTGGATCAAAATTTATATGCAATATACAGGTTGGTAAATATTTCAGATTAAGTAAGTTCAAACAGAACAGAAAAAGCACATGTCAAACAATTGAAATATTGTCTATTTTTAGAGCAATGAATATCAGCATTTTTTTCCGCTTCTTCGGTTGGGTCCAAATCGCCTTCTTCGTCACTGCATCTGTCTTTATAGTTCTCAGTAGACTCTGCCGCTATGAAGTTGCTGTATTGTTGTGCAAATTGCTGTAGCTCTATCAGCAGCCGAGATCTTTCAATTTTACACAGTTTAGAAACACTGTGCAGGGTTTCTGTGGGAAATGTTTCGAGTTTCAAGATAGAGTCAAACTTTCTGGGGTCCAACCCAGAGCAATCCCGTAAAAAGTCTTTGTTTGCGCAAAATCTTTCTTCAATACTCATCCTCGTACAGTCTAAAATATCAAAACATACAATTTTGTTATAGAACTGTTGAAATAGAGTCAGTTTCATCTTTTGATTTTTCAACGGGCATCAATTTTTTCTTTGACGTTCTTTTTCTATTAAAGTCCAAGTCGAACTTGACATCAATGCTATTTTCGTCTAGGTTAAGATTAATTGTACCTTCATTGGTTTTTGTTTTTGCGTAAAATACTTCAAAATGTGCGTCGTTCCTTTTGTCCTTAACATGCTGGAGTGTGTTTTTCCTAAGTTCCAAGTTAAAGCATAGTTAATGGTTTTACTTTGCAAGTACTTAGAAATAGGGGAAGTGACCAAAAACAAATCTAGTAAAACAAACGACATAAACAAGTTTTCAAATTCGGACCATTCACTTACTAGGTTTCTTGCTGTGAATCGAGGTTTGCTGTCAAAACTTCCATCAGAGATTTCTTTAAAAACAGAAATAAAATTAAAGAATTTAGCTGAATTTACACTGCCTTCACTGATTAAAAATTCTTCATCAACAATTGATGAAAGAGCCTTATCTTTGCTCCACCACCTCGTTGCTCCTATTTTTTGCAATCTGAACAACTTGTCATGAGCAGTATATTTTCTTTTTATTTCCTTTTCTCAGACGGCGATTCTCTCGTGCGATGAGCTTAGAAGTACCGCAGATTCCTCCACTAACCCAAACAAGTTCACAGCTTGTAGTAATTTGTCTAATGAGTCAGCTAAAACTAGGTTCAGTACGTGTGCCGTACATTACTTTTTTTGAATTAACTTGTAGCCCATTGTAACAGCGTTTCATGTTGTTGGCTCCATCAAATGAACAAGCAATAATATTTGACATTGCAAGCCATACTGTGAGCGTATTAAAAAACTCATAAAATGAGTTCTAGATGTCGGATTTTAAAAATGTTTTGTGTTTCGAAAAGGTTTTTCTATTTCCTAATAACAAAATAAAAAATTTCATGAGAAAACATTGCACTAAAAATTCAACAACAAAATAACAAAAAACAATTTATTTTTTAAGGCGTCAAAAATTAGTGTATTTTAAACAAATAAAGCAAACATCTGCAAATTAGTACTTCGTCTGCTTCCCTCCCGCCTTTAGAACAGCTTTTAGTCGTCTTAGCATTAACTCAATCAATTGTTTAGTGAAACTGAGTGGAATTTTCTGCCATTTATCGATTAAAATGGACTTCAACGACTCTTTGCTTGTTATATTCCGTTTTCGGGTTTGTGTATCGAGATAATCCCACAAATGCTCGATGGAGTCAAGGTCTGGGCATTGCGGAGGGTGATCCTGCTGCTTAGGTATTCGCTACAATAACCATTCCTGCACTAGCTTTGACTTGTGCTTTGGGTCGTTGTCCTGCTAGAAGACCCATGATGTATTTAACCCTACTTTTGCGACACTAGGTAGTAAATTTTCTTTCAAAATGTCCAAGTAATCATTTTTATTCATTGTAGCTTCAATAAAGACCAGATTCTCAACGCCTGATGCCGCCATACACCTCCAGACCATAACCGAACTACCACCATGCGTTATGGTTGAGCTTACGTTCTTCTGATCAAATTCGGCGTTCTGATTTCTCCATATTCTGGGTGATTTTTTGGAACCTAATATTTCAAATTTACTTTCATCACTGAAAAGTACGTTTTCCCAGAATACCATATGCTCTTTTTTATACTTTTAGGCATAAAGCACCCAGAGTTTCTGATTTTTTTCAGAAATGTACTCGTATGAGTTTTTAAGGGGTACTCTGCTATGTAACCCATTCCTATAAAGTATTCGGCGGACAGTACTTGCGCTGACACTGACCCGAGAATCTACTGTTATGTTTTCCGCGATTTTCACTGCACTCACTGCTGGATTTTCTCGCACTTTCCTCACAATAATACGTCCATCACATACGGACAACTTTTTTGGCCTACCGGAACGAGGCCAATCACTTACGTCTTTGAACGTTTCGAATTTGTCCAAAAGTTTTATCACGGTGTTATGGCTTTTACACACCACTTGTGATATTTCCCGTAACGGTTTTCCTTCCGTTCCTTGTTTTACAATGTTTTCGCGTTTCAATTGCACTTAGTTTACCCATTTTAGATAATGTAGAAACTGGATCGTTCTATGGTGCAAATAATATTACGAATGATTGAATTATCGCGTCATGTCAACCAAGTTTGCATTTTTGAAGAATTATAAACTGAATCTAAGGGAAGTTTTCCCGATAAATACATCAAATATGGGGTGTGCTGCAAGCTGTACACTTGTTTTTGACGCGTAAAAAATGAAGCATTTTTTGTTATTTTGAAACTGAATTTTTAGTGCAACGTTTTATCATCAAATTTTTTATTTTGTTATTTAAAAATAGAAAAACATTTTCAAAACACATAACATCTTTAAAATCCAACGTCTAGAACTCATTTTATGAGTTTTTGAATATGCTACATATAGGTGTACATTTTCTTTTGACGCTCACAGTACTTAGACAATTTAAGTTTTATAAGCTCTAGCTGCTATTTCTAAAAGTCTTTCATACACTTATCCTTGAACGACATAACGGACGCATATTGCCAATTGGCCCATGACAGCTATATCTTGGGTGCTGTCCACCATTACGCTGTAGATGATGCTATCCTTGAAGTCTTTCAAAATAATGTCTCGACCCATCGAGCGAATTATTTTGATTAACTTGTTAATGAAAGTCTTTGATAAAAACGCCAAAATTGATCCTCACCCAATGGGCTTTTTAGATTGCTTTCCTGTGTCTTCTCTTTTGTCTTTTATTTTTATTCTGTACTTCTTGTAGTCTTCAATACATGTAGGCTTTGCAAAATTACTTCATAATTAGCCACCAACATGACCAGTTCAAGGAAATTACCCTGATTTTGTAGAGAATCGAGAGCGTAGGTTGCTTTTGCTTTGTCACCTCTGTAGGCAATGCCTTGCCTTCCTGTAAACAAACTTTTGTCTATCAAATGTTGAATAACCAATCTTCTAGTTTGAATTTCACTTTGTTGCTGTTAATTTTGGTTGGTATTCAGGAGAGTTGAAATATCATAGCCCTTTTGACTTTGAAAAGCTGCTTTCGCAGCAAGTTCATGATGGGAAGAATTTTCGTGAATTTCTACTGATTTATACACGTTCTTTGAAGGAACATCATAACCAGTAATAAAGGTAGAGTCTATGTCCTTTATCTCCAAAAGCCATATGGCACAAACGGTACACTTTATTGAGCTGAATTGAATATGATAACCATTTTCAGTGTATTTTCTCACGACTTGACAAATGTCGGTAATAAAGTTTAGAATGCTCAAATGACAATTTTGTACCTTTTCCTTCTACAACTTGAATAGGATTTTTTTCTATGAAAGCTTTTTTAATCGTGATTGGGTCACTTTTGTTTGGACAAATGAAGCTGCCAGCTTCCAATAGCTGAACCATATCGCTAACGCTTTGCCTGAGGACATACGAGTATATTGATAATAATAATAATCCATTGCACAACAATCCAAATTCGAACCTTGGCGTTGAAATTTATTGTAAGGGTATCTCATTCCATGACCGTAACGAAACCCGAGGTGATATGGTCAGTATCACTCTTAATCATGTGATGTACGCAAGCGGAGATTACCCTTTAACCTTTTCGGTCTTGTTGCTGGTTATACTTTAGTAGCAGATTCGTGAGTTGGCTTCCTCTCCTTATTTTTATTTTTAAATTTTCAACTATCAAAATCTGAATCATTATTACCTGCATCATCTTTTTCCATTACAATATCGTCCGTCAGTCCTTCCAGCCCCGCAAAACAGTTTCTACTTTCATTAGTGCCAAAAGAACTCACACTTTTTTTGTTCTCTTCAGTATTTTTTTTTTTTGATTTTTGGATGAGTTAATTTAGATGTTTTGGTTTTTGATTGGGTTTTAATTCTTCATCCCTCTTAAGGGACCAGATACACTACCTTAGTTCCTCATTTCCTTCTTGATAATTTGTAACTCGTCATCGTTGATCATTATCTCCTCCTGGTCGAGTTTTCTCTTCAGTATGATAGCCGACTGATTGCTATTGGTCAACTGCTGAGATGTTTGCTGGTGCGTGCACTCAACTTCGTTGATTTACACGAATGCCTAACAAAAAGAAATAGACCAATATGGCTGAAACTTGGTGTGTGTTCATTCAAGTGATGCTACTAGCTAAACATGACCTCGACGCCGGTGGTGGCATCTCTCGGACTTTGCACGGAATTTTCAAACGCCCCTCGTACTACCATTTGGTCGTGGGATTCAGAACGAGGAATCATGGAAACTGTGGGTTGGCGAAACAAGCAGATCCCTCGTCCTTTCTCAAAGGGGTTTCGGACCGTCAATGGTGGAGTTATTTTTACAGGTACTCCAGTCATTTAACAGTGAGGTCACATTTAATTGGATACTTCCCTTATATCTAGTTCATTATAATCGCTACTTGACTCCACTTTGCCTTCCGATTCAGCTTTAGAATTGATCTATACAAAGTTGTCCAGTTCGCACCAAAATTTAATTCAATCGGCTGCGTGCATTGAGCGATACGGCCACATCGAGATCTGTACTGAATTGGAATTCATAATTTCATATCGATCGTTGTCATGCACTTTTCCACATTGTAAGGACCCTTGTGACGGGGTTTCGCTTTCCTGGATTTATTGGTTGTTGCTGAGTCGACATGAATCAGTACTAAGTCCCCGACGCCATTTTTTTTGGACTTTTATGCATTGTGTAGTATTTTCCGTTTTTCCTCCTCGCAGGTAGCGACACCAATGGTGAGTTCCCCCTATGTGTTATAGGTACTACTCTCCTGAGGCACCGTGACCATCCAGGCTCTGAAATCGACCCTTGGTTGCTTGCGTTAATCTAGCTAAAGTCAGTCGGCCCAGGGTGAATTCTGATCCGCAAGCAGCGCGTGTCTTGCCATGGATAGTTGAAGACTAGCGAAGCTGCCAATCCGCGAAAGGGACTTGAGCACCACTTGAATTGGGGTGCGAATCAGAACCCGCCGCAAAAGATGTTATGCAACAACTACCGAATACCTACAGAGTCCCTAAAACCATTTGGCCTTACTAGTCATACAATGGTGGTATACCAGCAATGTAAAATTCAAAAGCAAGTTTAAACGATGTTGATGTTTCAAGACAACACAAAATGCGAAATTTGTTAGGGATCCTAGGGTACGTTTAGTGCAATTCTTTCGGCAGTTACATACCCGCCAAAAATTTGGACACCTTGAAGGTTGGCCTAGAGATGATGGTCCGTTTTATGGCTCTCGACTCTTGATACAACCGGGCTTTTCGGGCCCCACATTCAGCACCATTTTTAATGATAAGGATGGTATGTTAATTGCCCGTGAAGGAATGCAGCGGCGTTCTGCTGCGAGCAGAATTAGCGCTACACTAGGAATGGCCTTGTCTGGGGACGCGTGAGTGCGCTGGCAAGCTAGCCTTGTGGTTTCGTGGGGCGGGTTCTTTTCCCACAGCACAAGAACCCACTACAAAAATAATAATTATAATTTTTCCTTTCGCTCTGTCTGAGCCAATTCGCACTCGCCGGTAGCATAAACATTTTTGCATTTGATGCACCGATATTGTATGGCGCAGTTGGCAGCCGAATGACCAAATCTTTGACACCGGTAACGCTGATTGACTTCTCTTTTCTGGAGGCATTTCCACCTCATCACTCTGAAATTCAAGTACCTTTTTTGTTGAAGGGCACTTGGACTGCTCTTATTTGTAATTTGTACCAGGTAAAGTGGTAAATTCTTACTTTTTACGGTCACCCTTGTTATCGCAAAGGCTTTGATTGAAATAAATTCAATTTTTGGGTTTTTTTGGAGAAGATTGACCGTATCCTCTCCGCAGTCCAAACCCTTCAACAAAAAGTTCTGATTTGTTTTACTTTTTGGGGTAAAGATGAAGTGTGGAACCTCCCTAGAATTCAGCGCATCTTTGGCTGATTTGAAATTAACCAGTGATTTTGTTCTGATAGTTAATTTGTCAGCATGAACTCTTTTGATCTTGAAATTGGTTAGTTTATTTTCGGCTGCCAATAGCCGAACCATATCTTTCCCGGTTTGTCCCAACACGTTGATTGGCGGAACTTTTTCTGTCTTGTTGGAAGCTTTTTCAGAGGAACTGGCAGAACTGTAGGCTGGTTTCTTCTCCTTATTTTTATAGTACTGGATTAAATTCTTCAACTTCCATTTTGTCGGTTAATCCCTCCAGCGCTGCAAAATAATTTTGACTCTCGTTGATACCACCTGCACTTACTTGTAGAACTTCTTCTGAAATTGCTTCCTTTGCACTTTTCTTCGCCTTTGTTACCTATTGCACTTGATTTTGCGGCTGTGTCTTTTGAGGCTTCGTTCCTTTTGTTGAATAGATCTTTGGGGGCTGTATCTCTAGCCTTAGTTCCTCATTTTCTTTTTACAGTTTGATTATTTGTTGATTGTCCGCTATTATTTGCAGCTTGCATCCGCCATCTGCGGAGTTTTCTTCGTTATGTTTTCTCTTGGTGGTTATCGCCAGCTTTGTACTTTTCGTTTCCCCTGGTTGCCCCAACGGTAGGAAGCCGCAAGATTCCCTCATGGCACCGGCTGCAAAATTTTCTTCAGGCTCTTCACTTTGTTTTTTTAGTCATCGAAGTAAAATGAAGACCCGTAATATAAAATCGTTTCGGAAGTGTTGTTGAAAAAAATCATTTAAAAAACACATCTAAACGCAACGAATGCTAGATGTAGAACCAATTTAACACCTCGGCATACGCTTTTAATCTTAGATTTAGTTCGTATACATTGTAACAACGAAGTACCCGGAAATTGTAATTTAAATTCCCCGGGTAAATTATATTTCCTTAATTAGTATGCCAAATATGAGTGCGATCAGTCAACCAGTTTATTTAAAGCAGCTGCTTAAGTCGATACATCTCAGTAGTGCGTTGCGATTTTTGTGATTTTTTGTTTATTGTGGCCGAATTTAATGCCGAAAACGCTATAAATACCATCGTTCACCCACCGTATTCACCAGATTTGGCTCCGTGTAATTTTGATGAATTATTAAATATTTTGCATTTTATTTCAAACTTCGGGTACTTTTTTGTCACAATGTAAAACAAAACTCGCTGAAGGAACTGAAGGCCATCCCAAAAAGTGCTTATGAAAAGTGTTTTGAGATCTGGAAAAATCGTTGGCGTAAGTGTAGTGCATCTGATGGGGGGAAGGCGACAAAATAAATATTGATGAAAAATGAAATATTTTGCGTTTTATTTGCAATTTCCGGGTACTTTTTTTGTCACAATGTTTGTTGAAGGTGTTTTCTGTTGTCTTTTCGCAAACTTGAAAATCATTTTGTCAATCATCAACTTATTATTCCGTAAATCAAATAAAAAGTGTCTTTTGTAACTAAACTCCATAATATGCTGTTTAATGTTGTCACCAAAACCTAAATTTCTTAATGACACATTATTCACGCCTGACAAAATGTCCATTAACTTGAAAGCCATCCGATCCTAAAACATTTAACCACAAACTTTTAATTTCTCCCCGAAATAGACCAGGTCACTGACTTGAAATATGAATTGGTGGCAATCAAACAGCCATAACCGTAGTAATTGGTAACTTCCCAAAGGAAAAAAACCTACCCTAAGCTTCACTATCGCAACTCTCTATCCATTAAGTTGTCCAGATTGCTAAACCGATATCGACGATCCAAACATAGTCCATTTGGCGTCCTGTTTGCATGCCACTCCGACAAAAATCAATGACTTTGAATGTACAGTTTGTTGTGTCTGCAAGGATATCCATTCGACAAAATATGGTGCTAGACGTTTGTTTACAGTCATGACAGAGTTCAATATATTTCAGGTTATGTACTTCTTGGCATGCATTACACTCGTATTGTGGAATCGTACGAGTAACATGCATGGCATGCAGTGTCCTTCCATATCAGATTTATGAGTATATCTGATTTATCCTGTCCACAAAGGATAGCTGTAGGCTATATTCTGACCCAATTGCGTGTTTAATGGAACGTATGTATGAATCGTATTCTTGACCTTTATCGGTTCAATCTCGAGGATTTATTGAATCATGCAACGAGGAAAGAGTCCTTACGGGGATCATAAACGGTTTGTTAGGTGAAAGTGGTCAATAATGCATGAATATTTGATTATTATCCATGATTCGAAAAATTTCATGAACGGATTATTGAATGAACAAATATTTCCCAATAAACCATGAGCCATTGACCTTATCAGGATATACGCATTACAACCAGCCTTTTCACGAGTAAACTTCATGGTTTACGTACTTGATGAAGTGTAAACAATTTCCTCCGGCCGGTTAGGTAAATATAAATTGGAGCACTACGTATAACAACCACTTGTTTTAGTATCTTGCGTGTCCATAAGTCTAGACCGCGGTCAAAATAAAAGGACTATTGATTATCTTAAGGTGTACAAAAGTCATAAGAAACACTCGTTCTATTTTATGCTCGAGCGTTAATTTTTTTAGGTTGGTAGGCTAGTGGTCTAGTTTCTTAAATGTTGGAAACTGCCCTCTTTACATATCATTTCTTCAGTGGAATTAATTGTTGAGCTGAAGTGTATGATTTGTTTACCTTGGACAAGCCTTAAAATAAATTGGTGGTTCATTTTTAGGCTAAATAAATTATAAGGGTGCTGAAAAGAGCAGGCGTTTTCACTGTGAGGAAAGTTAAGGAACAAATGAGAGAAAATTATATTGTTATCAGTATGTCTGAATGTAATACGACAATTTTTCTGCTATCCTTTTTTAATCTGGTAGTATTTCCTTTGCTCGTTCATTTTGAATTACCTATTGTTATTTTTAAAGCCCTAACAATCGAGAAAAGATGGATTAAATTTTTGTATCCTTAAGTTTTCCAAAAAATTCTCAAAAGCTTTAGAAAAAACTATCACCATGTTACTTCTTCTTCGTAGCACTACAGCCCCTCTCAGGCCTTCGATTCCTACAACAAGTGCTTCTAACTGCTTCGGTCCATTGACCACGTCCTTTAATTTTGAATTCCAAGCAGTAATGAACTGTCTTCGTTGGTTGAGTCAGAACAGCGTTTTCTCGGTTTCTCCACTGGTTTCCGCGCTTCAGTTCACTCAACGAATAGCTTTTTGGGTATCTGCTGTTCCTCTATACGATTCTCGTGACCAGGCCATAGCAGCTTCTGCAGTTTTACAATCGTTGTGACCCCGGCTCGTCAACAATTTCATACAGCTCACAGTTGTATCGTATTCAGCATTGTTCTTCATCTAGTCTTGCTCCAATTATCCGCCTCTGTTAGAATTTCATAACTCACCTAATTCCAAATGCATAAATTATTATCGCGCATCATCATTTCCCACAGGAGCTGTGGGAAAAATAATATGCATAATATGCATTCGCATGTATTTCAGACAATTTGTAATTCCCATGGTCCAACGCGGTAAGATTACACCGCCAGACAAAACAATAAAGTTCTATGCGGTGCGATCCCACGATCTAGCACATGTTAGAACATGAAGCCGCGAAAACTCAAACATGCTTAGAAGCAAATTCCATCGAGCGTTGAACCATGGGAAGATTGAATTTGTTTGTAATTAAAAATGTATTTAAAGTAAAGTGCAATAATAAATAGTTGCAATCTATTGTCGTTCAACCACTCGGACTTGTCATTTCGACCTCATTTATTGGTGACCGTGACAGGACTTTCGACAAACAAGGATGTCGGACCTTACTGCGAAGCAGCAATCATTGGGAGACGAGATAGAGCGGCTGGGGCGGAACTTCTCGAAAGATTCTTCATCCAAGAAGACTCAGGAATATCTCCAGCAGCGACAACACCAGCTCAGCCAACTATGGCGGGAATTCAAACGTAACCACGAACTCAGCGAGGCAGCCATAGAAAGCTACAAGGAGTCAGAGTATCTACGCAACAGTTACTACGACCAAATCGAGAAGCTTGCGATTAGTCTGTTGGAGAAGTTAGAGGAGCTGTTGGCGACATCATCAAAAGGAGAAGCCACTCAAAGGGAGCAACCAGAGGAACTCTTAGCGACATCGTCGAAGGAAGAGGGCACTCATAAGCAGCTGCCGTTGAAGATGTTATCTATGGTCAACACCTTAAAAATTTTGATGAAGGCGTTAGGACAAGTAATGGACCGTCTTAATAGCAGATTCACATCGCCACAACCAACGCAGTTTTTGGAAATGCAGCGAGTTACCATGCAAAAACATTGGGAGGCCTTTCAAGATAAGTACTTCAGCATTTTAAAATCAGGATACACGAAGATAGAGGAAGAGGTTGAAGTTCTTCAAATGAGGATGATGGAAGCTGGATCCTCAACCCTAATGTCTTCAAGTGCCACAACGTCGTCAACTTCAACCGTAAAGCTTCCACGGATCCCGTTGCCCAAGTTTGACGGAAACTACTTGCGGTGGCAAGAGTTCCACGACTTGTTTTGCCAGCTGATTGACCAGAGCAACTTAGGACCCGCACAAAAACTGTTTTATTTAAAGTCAAACGTGGAAGGTGAAGCCGAAGTGCTAATTAAGCACCTTACAGTGTGCGACAAAAATTACAGTCCAGCTTGGGAACTCATAAAGGAGCGCTATCAGAATAGACGCTTATTAGTCACCTCCATCATACAGAAGCTCATTTCACAGCCAAAAATTAGCCAGGAAACGGCCAATAATTTGAAGGGGCTTCATGACGTTACGCAGGAATGCATTCAGGAGCTCTAAACGTTGGAGGTGAACGTAGATGAATGGGATCCAATTTTGGTATTCCTGTTGGTGAAAAGACTGGACAGCACTACACATGTAGCATTCGAGCGTTCACTTTCTTTGCCAAGAGAGTCTTGTACTTCCTAGAGTTTCAGTTCCAAGCTATGGAAGTAATAGGTGTGACACCGACCAAACCAAAGGTCTCCAAAATGGCCCTAACAGCAGCAGATAGTGGTTGTAAGATGTGTAGAGGAGTACATGAACTGCATCAATGCAGCGGTTTCGTAAACCTGAATCAAGTTGACAGGAAAAAACTCGCAAACAAGTGGCAGCTGTACTTCAATTGTTTGAGAGCAGGTCATGCAGTAAAAGTGTGCACCTTACGAAGCTGTACGAAATGTGGGAAGCGGCATCACACTCTGCTTCACAATGACGCAAGGGGCAACGACGCCATCCCAAAGAAATCTATCACGGAAAGCAAATCGCTGGCGGTCAAAGGCGAAGTTGACAACTCATCCTACGCTTTGTTGGCTACAACAGAAGTTTTCATCATCAACCGCTATGGTGAACCTATTCATGCAAGAGTCTTATTAGACTCAGGTTCATAGTTTCACTTAATCACTGAAAGGTTTTGCGCCGAACTTGGTCTCAAAGGCAAAAGAGACATCCATGAGATTGTTGTGATTGACAATACTACACAGCAATCTAGACATCGTGTGTGTTTACGTCTGGAGTCTAAGCTATTCGGCTACGAGGCACTACTAGAAGCCCTGGTTATCAGCGAGTTAACAACCAAACATCTAACACAAAACTTAGACACATCAAATTGGCCAATTCCTAAGGATATTTTGCTTGCTTATTCACACTTCAGTCCAAGAACATTAATCTTCTTATTGGTGTGGAGCTATTTTATTCTCTACTATGCAGTGAAAAAATAACCATACACTACCAGTTCTGCAAAACACTGTGCTAGTATCGATGCAACGAAAAACATGTTTTGCGACACTTTGACAAGCCTCGAAAAGCAGCTTGAACGCTTTTGGACTATAGAGGAATTTCAAGAAACAAAACAGAGAAAATCAGAAGAAGATAGCCAGTCCGAGGAATTCTTCGAATCTACAGTAACGTCCGATTACCATTCTCCCGTCCACCTTCAAGTCTAGGAGAGTCGAGAAACTTATTAGAACTGAGGCTTAGAAGTTTGCTGAGGAAGTTGGACAGAAACGATGAACTGCGGTCAATATACACAAATTTCATAAACGAATATTTGACTTTGGGTTACTTGGAACCCGATCTTGACTCTTCACATCTTGACGCAGCACACAATACACCCAAGTACTACCTACCTCATCATAGTGTGCTGCACTTAGACAATACAACCACTAAATTGCGAGTAGTATTCGATGGATCCGCGAAGACGTCGACCAATTTGTCTCTGAATGACATAGTGTATACGGAACCTGCTCTGCAGAATGAACTGTTTAGTATTTTGATCATGTTTTGCACATTTAAGTACGCAACGACAGCGGAAATACAAAAAATGTTCCGACAAATATTTATTAACCGTGAAGATCAAGAATGCCAAAAGATTCTATGGCGAGAGAGTCCGAATGGAGAGCTAAAAATATATCGCCTAAAGATGGTGCCATACGGAACCAGATGTGCACCATACTTAGCAACGAAATGTCTCCTAAATTTAGCCGAAACTGAAGAAAAATGATTCCCAATGGCGGTTCAAGTCACAAGACGGGACTTCTATGTTGACGACTTGCTTACCGGTACGGATGATCTCCAGCAAGCCATCAATCTTCAGCAGCAACACATTGAAATGTTACAACGTGGTGCGTTCCACTTGTATAAATGGTGTTCTAATAACATAACACTGCTGAAACGCATTCCAGCCAATAATCAAGCTACAGAATATAATGTCACCGACTCCGATGATACCAGCATTGTTAAGGCTCTAGGATTAATATGGCATCCTGCATTGGATCAATTCAACATCAATACCAACGTTTCGGACTCAGCGCAGCCAATTAAAAAACGAGGTGTTCTTGCACAGATACCACAACTCTTTGATCCCCTTGGACTAGTTAACCCAGTTGTCGTACTTGCAAAGATATTCATGTAACAACTTTGGGAATCAAAAATTAACTGGGATACACCTTTATTCGAAAAGCTCCAATAAAGCTGGAAGGATTATAGAGCTCAACTATCAACAGATTAGCCATACTTCGGTATATAATGAATTTCACCAAACGAAAAATTGCGCAACTCCATGGGTTTGCGGATGCTAGCAGGCTAGCTTACGGTGCTTCTATCTATATGCGCACTGAAGACATCTATGGAAATATCGACGTTTCTCTAGTTTGTGCGAAGAGTAGAGTCCCATCTACTAAGCAAACAACAATAGCGCGGTTAGAACTATGCGGCGCCAAGCTACTTGCTCAACTTATGAGACAGGTCCAAAACTCTATATCGACAGAGATTGAAAGAGTTTTTTATTGGAGTGATCTCAAACTGTTCTCCAATGGATAGCCTCGCCGTCATCTAAATTTACCACCTTTGTCGGCAATCGAGTGGCTTATATTCAAACTTTGAATGAACCGAACATCTGCCAGCACATTGATTCAGCTAGCAATCCAGCGGATATGGTTTTCCGAGGAATATTTCCTAGCGAACTATGTTCTAATAAGCTCAGGTTTGAAGGTCCCGAATTTTTAAAACAACAGCTGCCAGCATCAAACGCGGTACAGACAATAACCACGGAAGAACTTCCGGAATTACAAAAGCGAAAGACCGTTTTGATTATCTCAAGTAGTTCGAAAATCCAAATTATACGACGCATAAATCATCATCATAATTTCAAACGCTCACAAGCAACAACCGCATTTATATTACGTTTCATTCGAAATTGTAAACTGCCCAAGGAGAAAATGAAGCTGAGCAGAAGACCCAGCCCATTGGAAATGAAAGACGCACTCAAGATAATTGTTGCCGTAATATAGGTGGAAAGCTTTGAAGAAGATCTTAAACATCTACAAAAGAAAGGATCAGTCCATCAAAACAGCAAACTGTGGTTCTTAACACCATTCATAGATCAAGACGGACTTGTACGCGTTGCTGGGCGAATTAAAAATAGTGATATTCCAACGAACGACTAGCACCCGTTGCTGATATCATCAAATCACGAGTTTACTCCGCTTATTTTCAATCATCTCCACCAAAAATACTTGCACGCTGGAGCACTGGCGCTTCATTATGCGTCACGTGAAACATTTTGGTGAAGGATGACATCCAAAACAGTTTGGCAATGCATGCTGTGTGCACGACTTAAACCAAAAACTCTAACTCAATTGATGGGGGACTTACCAGCGGACAGAGTACGAAGATCGAGGCCATTTCTCCATGTTGGCGTTGACTTTTGTGGTCCAATCCAGGTGCACCATAAAATTCGTGGGAAACGTCCAGACAAGGCCTACATAGCGCTCTTTGTATGCTTTTCAACAAAGCCCATTCACTTGGAGGTAATTTGTGATCTTTCATCAGCGGCCTTCATTGGATGTCTTAAGCTGTTCATCGCAAGGCGAGGACGTCCTGTGAGAATCTATAAATTTCGTTGGAGCAAACACGGAGCTCCAAGAACTCACTTTACCGTTTAACCAGCAGTTTGCCCAGCTGTGCCGATGAAGTTATAGAATGGTTACGCGTACCGCCACGCTCCCCCTACTTCGGTGGGTTATGGGAAGCCGGAATTAAGTCCGCTAATTATCACTTGAAACGAATGGTAAGATGCGCTTCCCTGACGCATGAGGAACTAAGTACGGCAATCTGCCAAATAGAGGCCGTACTGAATTCTCGACCAAACAGCCAGATGTCATCGGGTCCAGCTGATATACAGGCACTAACACCAGGCCATTGCTTGATCGGCGAACCTTTAACAACAATTCCAGATCCTCAACTTGACCCTGGATCCATGCCTCTTTTAACTCGATGGAAATTGGTGAGAGGTCTTCACGAAGCCTTTTGGTGCCGATGCACTAAAGAATCGACTTGCAACAGAGGCAAAAATGGCTAGAAATTAAGCACAATCTTTTGCCAGAATTACTAGTCATGCTAAAGGAAGAGAACTTACCAGCTTTCAAATGGCGCTTGGGAAGAATAATCAATGTTAAAAAAGGAATCTGATAGCAGAGTAAGAATGGTTGAGATAAAAACCGCTACTGGAATGATCTCAAGAGCAATAAATAAACTCAGTCCACTGCCAAACATCGGAGAGCCTTCCACAATAGAGAACAACACTACCAACGACCTTCACCGGAAATGTGTCTCCCAAGTCATCACTGATCTCATTGATGCAGTCAAAGGCCAATCCAGGAACAGAGTAGAGAATGTATCCAACGACTCAGCATCGAAACCAGTACGAAAGGTTCCTCTACAAACCGTACTCTGCTTGGGACTAGTCCTTCCGGTATTGGTTTTTGGATAAACGAAAACGATTCCAGCTGAAGGAATAGTGGAGCTAATACCATTCAAGGAAACCCCTGGTATATATTTTGAGGAAGTCAATAGGATAAAATTAATGGATGGCAGCTGGAAAATAACCATATTTTATGACTTAACAACCTACTGGATGGAATACGATGGTATTAGAAGATATATTCCTAGACTGATCGACATATGTTCTCAAGAGGATCAGCTACTCCACATTGGCCAACGTTGCAAGACCCTTATATCACTGTTCGAATATTTGCTCCGCGAAATCGAGCACAAAAACGAGCTTTTGCATCCAAATCAACTACGCGCACGAAGATCACCTCTGAATATAATAGGCTCAGCTGCTCACTTTTTATTCGGAGTATTAGATGAAAAGTTTGCTACTCGGTACGAAAACGATATCGGTCAATTACAACAAAACGAAGGCTACTTATTGGATCTTATAAAAAATCAAACAATGATACTTGATTGTACTTCAAACATACTAGCCAAGGAAACAGAATAAATCAACCAACAATTTCGTTTCATGAAAACACAGTTTGAACACTTCGCAAACACAACATTCCAAATTGAGACTCTCAGCTGCAAAAAACAATTCTTCTATCTAACTTCAAAGGCGTGCAGGATGTCCTATTGCAAGTCACATATCAGGGCAAAATGAATCGATTGCTAATAAAGCCTTCACAACTTCGCAGACAACCGAAAATCATCAGAAAAAATCTGCCCAAAAATTAAATGCTTCCGGTATCTTCAGAATTTATAAATAAAATCTATAGCATTGCTACCGTGCGTACGAGAATAACTATGAAGTGAATCATATTTGACATGCGGATAACACTCACGTCTGTGGAAGCGTTTCAGTTACCCAAGCTTTACCCTGTTCCAACAATTTTGAACAACATATTAGCATGTATAACACCTCCCACTGAGTATCTAGCAACCAACTTGAAAAGAGACAAATTCGTTCCATTATCAACACAAGAACGCAGTAAATGCCTCCAACTATCGGACATCGAACTGGTATGCCCTCAGAACCAACCTATTTACACGACACATTCACTAATGTACAAATGCGAGACAGCCCTTCTTACTCACAGGGTTAATTCTTCTGCATATTGCAATGAGAAGATTGGGCCAATGGCCAATACATGGATACCATTAGCTGCTTCCAATAACTGGATATACGTTTTGAAAGAGCGAACTTGAACTCTTCAGCTGAATGGTACTGTGGTTCTAAAACTAAACTCAATTTGTGAACTAAACCATCCAGCAATTATTATTACTGGCCACCTTGATGGCATGAATTTTTCATTTTACCCGATGAGCAATCTGTCCGACTACATCAGCCAAAATATGTTACACTTCGCTAACAAAATAGACCTCAATGATATAACCATTGACAAAAGGGTATGGGGCCATATCAAGGAGGGTATTGACAAAATAAAACAGGCCAAACTCCCAGAAATTATTTCTTCGCACAACATGCATAAATAAATTGTCAACTACCTCTGCTTACTCTCAATAATAACAGCTTTAATATGGTTGACTTGGAAAAAAACTATGCATTCAACGAAAACCGTGTTCGCCAAAAATTCCATATCGAGCATCAATTCCCCGTCCTAGAACATCAATCCATCATCAGGAACAAGAAATTATCGAAGGCTTTTCAACTGTTGAACCAGCTCCACGAGTGTTTAAAGTGGGGGAGGATGTTAGAATTTCATAACTCACCTAATTCCAAATGCATAAATGATTATCGCGCATCATCATTTCCCACAGTTCCTGTGGGAAAAATAATACGCATAATATGCATTCGCATGTATTTCAGACAATTTGTAATTCCCATGGTCCAACGCGGTAAGACTACACCGCCAGACAAAACAATAAAGTTTTGTGCGGTGCGATCCCACAAACTAACATATGTTAGAACATGAAACCGCGAAAATTCAAACATGCTTAGAAGCAAATTCCATCGACGCATTGAACAATAGGAAGATTGAATTTGTTTGCAATTAAAAATGTATTTAAAGTAAAGTGCAATAATAAAAAGTTGCAATCTATTGTCTCTCAACCACTCGGACTTATCATTTCGGGCTCATTCAGCCTCAGAACCCATCTTTTGAAGGCGTTCAATATATTTGCGGATGCTTGGGTCGGGATGGTGGGCCTAATTGTAAAGCCATCACTGGAAGTTAAGCTCAGAAAACACAAAAAAGAGCAGTTTTCGATTGAAAATTTACATTTTGTAGGGCGCCAAATAAAGTCGTGAACCTTGATTCGAACTGAACATGTGAATTTTTGGCAAAAAAAAAATACAAATCTTGAAGTACTATCCCTTGAAATATAAGGAAACTAAGAAGAACTAAATTTTGTTGAATTTAATCTATCCTAAAGAAGACATAGCTCATGACGCAGTCGAAAAGAAATATCTCAAATACCCAAAATATCACACTTGGCGAATGCAATATCGAAAATGTGTCAAATTTGTGTATTTAGGCCTCAAAATAATGAGATTCGGTAATGAAAGAGACGGAACACGCAGAAGAGTAGAGTTCGCAAATAAATTTTTTTATTCGAATTTGACAATCTTGAAGACCAGCTGCTAATCGGTAGAATTTTAATGTCGTTTGATGGCAATGCATTGACAATACTGTAAAATTTGCCCTTGATTGCCTCTTCCTTGTCTTCTGCGGGTGCTTGACAGTTGACAAGCCAGATATTAAAGAGTTTGGTCTTGATACAAATTGCACATATCCTTGCATTAACGGGCTTGAAGTCGGTGATAATTTGTTTAAATTTGCTGTCAACAATGACAGCCACTCGAAACTTATGGCCTCTTTGCAACTTTCCGCTTTTAAGCAAGGTGTGCGTTTGCATGTCAAATATGTCTTCACCGTGCCAGCTGATTTCTTGCACTAAGAGGATTTTAATTCTATATTTCTTTGTTCCATTTAGAAGCTGTGGCTGTGCACCTGGTCTATTCAATGATCTCACATTCCAAGTTCCAAAAGAATAGTACTTTTTCTCATTCAATAGTCGCTACCATTTATCCAATCCGACCTGAGGCTGTTGGCCTAGTTCCATGACAAGCAAATACTAAGTGGAGTGTTGTCAACGCTTTGGCGAAATCGTTTTTGATCCATGAGTGGTATTTTATTTTCCACATATCCGTGGCTAGCTAAATAGGGCAGCCTCTATCCGCCACCTGGGGGCGAAGTCTTAATTTCAATAGGGCTTTGTATTTTAGTACAAACCCCTAAAAATCGTCAATATTAATTAACAAAATTAACGAACACAATCAATATATCAAGAATTTTTTCACAAATTTAATACATGACTTAAAAACAGCTGAGCAAATGGCAATTTTATAAGATAATTTCATTGAAAATTTAGACACTGCATATGTGTGTTTATTACATTGTCTTAGGTCATTGTAGATGTTGACATATAAAATTCGTGAATCAATTGTGTCCAAACTATCCAAGATTTTCAATTGGGGGACTTTCAAGTTCCCAAATACAAATAATGATTTTTATGTCAATTTTTAGTTAATTGAAACCGTTATTTTTTCATAAGTAAAGTTATTTTTGAGAGACCGGCAAGTCTCCTTGATCACGGTCTATACCAAACTATCTTTTCTTCCTCGCGTCGACGCAGGTTAATAGCACGGCGCTCTTTAGCAAGGAGGGCAACATGTGGCACGCCTGCAATAACTCTCACCACCGAATTAGAGACTGCCGGGTATCAAGATCCAATCCTCTGTGCTTCTCTTCTCTGTACTTGTCCCAAGCGTTTTCGGAATACCTCCTCACTCAGAGCTCGCCCCATATTTGTGCCCCGTACAGTAGTACTGATCCTACAGCACACATCAAGAGGTGTTTTCTTGATGGGTTGGGTCCCCCTACGTCGGCCATAAGTCGACTTAGAGCTGATACGCCCAATACAGCCTTCTCAACTGTTGCCCTGATATGCTCAGAGAAACTCATCTCCGAATCGATCAGTAGACCTAGGGACTTCACCGCTGGCTTCGATCGGTATGTTTTCAATACTAGCCATCCATACTCTAGGGATTCTCTTCGGTTTTCTCCAGTGCTAAGCTGAACCCACAAGCAGCCATCGCGTGTCTCACTCGCCGCAGTAACATACCTAGTCTAAGTTGCGCTTGTTTAACGGTGCATCCAGCAACCAGAACTGTGTGATTCATCTGGCATTTTCAGTCCCAGTAGCCTTTCCTAAGATACGTTCCACACATATGGCCAAGGATAGATCCCTGGATAACACCTAATTTAACTTTCATCCGTCATTTGCCCTGTGTCGTGACAAAGAGCAGGCTTTGGTCCTTCAGGTACTCCCTCATCAGCTACCCTAATTATTTTGGAGCTTTAAAAGGGGTTTACAGCTTATCGAGAATATCCACCCATCTGGCCGACTTGAAGGCGGTCCTAGCATTGTGTGTCACCAATCATCACGATCCTTCACTTGGTGCAGCCATATGCCTCTGTCTTTTTGGACTGCGCTCACCGCCTCTGCAATCGCATCAATGGTGGAACGCCCTGCTCTAAAGCTTTACTGCCGAGGAGGCAGGTTCTCTGCTGCACGAATCGCGTCAGGTATTCTTCCCTTGATGAGTTTCCTTAGCACTTTCCGAGCAGTGTCTAGCATGCATAACGGGCGGTATGCAGACGGCGATCCTGGATTTCCCTTCCCCTTACTGATCAGCGCGAGACTCGCCACCTTCCATCGTACCGGAACCCGTGCTGTAGACAAGCGTTGAATGTACAGAGCAGCAAATCAGGACACTGGTGATAGACAAGTTGTAACTCTCCAGCTGGAACACCATCTGCGTCCAAAGTCTTCCCTGCTTTCAATGATAGACTGCCCCTTCCAGTTCCGGCAGTGTGAAGAGTGGGTACTCGATTGCTGTTTCACCGTGGGCAACGTTAACACAGATAGAACGGGCAGGGAGGAATGCCCGCAATATTTCGTCCATCTTTTCCGCTGCATGTGTGCAACGCGTTCGTAGGGCACGAAGCTTCCGCATAACTAGCTTGTAGCCAAGGCTCCACGGATCCTTGATCAAATTTTCTACTAGATCTTTCCAGCGGTGAGCCTTGCTCGTCACGTTTTCATGCCCGTTAACCCTCACACCGAAGCTTGTGACATCCTCAGTTTCAGTTCATCACCAGTACACTAGGGGTTTGCCATGACAGGATTTATGACGGGGCATAGAAATTTTTTAAGCAGTGGTGATGATGCTCATAGCTGAGTTCACCACATCTTGAGCTACCAGCGCTTCTATTGCCTTCGGATCACCCTGTAGCGGAGCGCCTGCTGTGAGCACCTTAAGGAACCTCTTGAAGTCCACCTTTCCGATGTTTCACCCAATTATAAAATGTCGAAACAACATCACGGATCTCAAGCAGAATACACTGATGATCACTTGCTGAGTAGTCCTCCAACACTCTCCAATTATGTATCTTCCATACCAAGGACTCCAAGGCAAATGTCACGTCCAGGATGGTTTCTGCACAGCCAATACGACGGAAAGTCAGCGTATTTCCGGTGTTTAGTACGACAAGCGCCATCCTGGCCACCTTTTCTAGAATTCGTTTTCCCCCGGATCTGTTTGAGGCATGCCCCATTCAATTACTTTAGTGCTGAAATTTCCCCTGACGAGACAGCGCTCTCTAAGGCACTAAGCTTCCCTTAGAAAGATGATAGTGGTACCAGCTTCATCAGGATATCATGATGCAAAACTTTTATCGTGTGTTCCTCAATCAGTAGCAAAAAGTCGGCCCTCATGTCCGTCGCAAAGTGCTCACGCAAGGTTTGGGTTGTTGAACTGTGATGTTGGCTTAGTTGCAAGACAAGTGTAATCGAAGTTTTGATTTTGACTAAGCTAAGGCTTGCTGGAAAACTCGATATTTTCCTGATCCCAAGACGTGCTCAAGATCCAGTCTTGGATCAGCGTCCTTGCAAAAAATATAGTGTGCCGCCTTTGTACACTCTTTTCTTTTATGTCCCGCATTTGTAACATAGGTAAATCCTATCGGTTCATAGCCAAGGTATTTGAAATATTGAAGAAGTGCTGCTCCTCGTCACATCCTGCATATAACTCACCCTATTCTTGCTTTGCCTTCATTCGGAAATAGTTCGGCATCCATTTCGGTCAAGTCAATTATGGCCATGCGTTGTCTCCTATGGTTATCTGATGTCAGCCTCACTTTGATTCTGTCCACGATAGGGAACTCCCTTTTGATGGCCTCTTTTATCTCAGCTAGGTCCGTGACGCAGTCAATGTCTCTTATTTCGATCATTGCCATCGGTTCGAGCGACCGTATAGTTGCGCTTTTGCCGAGTACTTTCTTTACTGCGTTGCAGAATGCTTCTTTATTGTCGACCTCTGCTTCAAATTCAGCCAGTATGTGGCCCGTACCCGCTAGGCATACTACTTTAATAGCAGTGTTGGGTCTTGGGGCCTTACCTCTCCCCAGATATTGTGGGCACTGCTGCGTAGGATCGGCCATCTGGGGTTTTTACGAGCAGAGCCTACTGCCGGGGTCTTCGTCGGGGTTTTTTTCTTTCCTGGTCCAGGTCTTTTTCTTGTTGGGCGTCCCTTTGAACTTTATTTCCTGGTATTTATTGAAGGATTTCTTTAGCAGTTTTGTTCACTCCTATTGCTAGCACTGTCTGGGACCCGTGATCTTGCATTCCACGCCCATCAAGTGCCTCTTGTTTCTTTTATTCCAATTTTCTTCGATGGGGCTAGATGCCATTCTTTTATTGATGTTTGATGGTGGAGCTATCTACGCGTGCTCTTTTGGTTTACCCTCAGCACTTCTTTAGCCCTTTGCTCTTTTTTGCCTTTCGGTCGGCTTCGGTATTTAACAGCTCTTCCGATAACGTCCTTTGTGGTCAAGGAGCTCCTCTAGTTCAAAGAGGCCAATCTTCACTCCTTTGCTGATTTTTGGAAAGTTGCATGAAGATTTTATTCTTTTCAGAACATCTTCCGCTATTTTGTTATTATTTAGGGATTGACAACCCTCGTTTCATTCATTTCGGTAGTGATCGCAGTAGTAACCATCGAATCCTCGATATTCATGTTCTTTATATATTCTCCCACCGCTCAAATATCTGGCACATCCTCCAGAATTTCCCGCTCTTCCTTTTTAGGATGTCTCCCCATATAGGGGAGTGCCCCCCCGAAAAAAAAATTTCATCGAAGGTAGCCGTTATGGGTATTAATGAAATGTCTTAGTTTGACATTTTTTCCTTCGAGGGGCGCATAGAGAGGGGAAATACACGAAAAATGTGTGTCCCCCCCCTGGCGATTGGACACCTGTGATACGGAAAATCTGAAAAAAATTGTGGGTGTAGGTGTTTATTACCAAAATAACAACAAATACCTTAGAAGTCAAAATTCGCTCAACTTTGTTAATAATAGTATGATATTCGAGTTTCACATTTTCCCCAATAAAATCGTATAGGTACTCTTAAACTGAACGAAATTCGATATTAAGATAGTCCTACAAAAGTTCTTTAAACTCTGTAAGTTTGAATGATATTCACGGAAGTTATAGCCATTTGAAATTACTCGAATTACAACAACAATAACGACTGATTTTGATATTTTCTGGACTTTCCATCGAATCAGTCACTGCAGTTTTGATTTGATCTTCTCGAAATTTTCAAATAAAGTCAACAACATAAATATTTTTGGGAATTCATGATTTGAGTGGTTTTTGTTAGTTTGCAACAGAATGGCGACCATTGAAAATAGAATAAAATGGATTTTCTTTTAAATATGCACACCTGTTTGACGTTTTTCTTGACTTTATTCGTTGCTGGTGACTGCATTTCTGAGAGGTTGGTTAAAAACCCTTCTGGCATGAGCGTAGGTCTGTCTACTTAACGTATTTTTATTTGAAATCGCTCAAGTTTTATAGGATCCCCTCTAGGAGTCACTATCTCAGTTCATGTGTGTAGTTGCCTTGTTGGTCCAATGGTTATCTTTGCAGAGCAAGGAGGTCATGCAAGGGTTAGTACAAGCCTTTATTGGGACAAATCCTCAGAGCCAGACCAGCACTAATCAGGAGTCCGTCTCAACCGGTCCTTCACCACCAACCCGCTGGTGCAATCTTCGAACGTATTCCGAGGCCTGCCAAGGTTCTACTGGGATAGAGACGGTATCATAGTTGAATTGAAGCAGTTTACGCCGGAGTGTCACCTTGGCATTACCGTGCAAAGCGACTAGGTCCAAACCATCATATCCTCTAGCTCAACGCATCAATTTCTGTTCGCTTTCGAAAGCGTAGCCAGACTCAATCGGGGTCGTTAACTAGCCTCACGGTGACATCCATATCCTCAGGTCCGTGGGGGTGGCGCTCCCCCAAGAATGCTAGCCCCCATGAGTGTTCCTGTAGACCGGAATACCCCCTGCGGGAATTTCCTGGGATACGTGGGGGTGGCACTCCCCAAAGAATGCAAGCCTCCGGGAGTATTTCTGTCGGTCGGTATTCCCCCTGCGGGGAATTCACACCGTTGCCACCATATTTAATGAGCTCCACTTCAATCTCATGTATATAACAAACGTCCAACTTGAAATTAGTTTGACTCGAGGCAAGACATATTAATTTGGATACCTGATATCAAATTCTTTTGCATTTATTTACACTTTCAATTTAATATCGCTGAAACCCATATATTATTCATTTCGCAAAATCTTTCCCAATATGGGTTTGGTCACTTTTTCCACTCCAATTATCCGCTGCCATTCAGAGTAAACGTGATTGAGGCCCATTACACTTCAATACTGTTGCCTCTGTTAATCTTCCGACTTCTGCCAAATGCAATAATTTCAATTGCGTATATGGTGATTTGCATATAACAATGATAATTCTTAGCGATATGTGAATCAATATCCATTCAGAAATATTTGCATTTGACGAGACTAAAAAGATTTCCTTGCGTCTCAATTGATTCAAACCCGGGGCCCCAGTAGTACCCTCAGATTGAGAGCTCAACACTGTAGCATCCGCACTAGCGTCAGATGCTGCAGCATCTGCAATAGTGACCGACATGCTCCCACTCATCAAGTAGCAATCAAATTCCAATTTCTTGCGTGGATATCGTTACAATGGGTGTTTGTACGCTTAACAAGTAGAGGTGTCTTTGAGTTTATATATTATAATTATGGGAAGGGAAGGGAAGAAATACAGGGTGGGCCATAAGGGTGTGGGTGGGCCATAAGGGTGTTGGCGGTTTAAATATTCGATTTAAAAAAAACTACGAAACATTGGACAACATTATTTTTAAGTCTTAAAAATTCCTATGCTTCTACTTTTTAACAATACAAATATATTTGTGTTATGCTTCGTAGTTTTTTTTAAATCGAATATTTAAACCGCCAACACCCCTATGGCCCACCCACACCGTTATGGCCCACCCTTTATAATATTAATGATGACGGGGAAGAGAATAAAAAAAGGGAAAATGACTAAATATTTTTATTTGAAAGTTTTTTCGATGGTGAGACGTCAAACCGAACACTTCGCAAGCGAAAACACTAAGTTGTCTAAAATGAAAGTAAAACGGAAAATGATAACAAATATATCGGAACAAAGGAAATCAAGCTCGGAAAACTGGCAACAGCAGAGGTACAAAGCGAGTCCCCAACTATTCAAAGATGGTCCAAAGTGGACAATGACGAGAAGGCGTTACCACCAAGAACAAGAGCGGCCAAGAAAGAAATACGAACGTCAGCAACAATGGAAGTAGAGCAAGCTGCAACAAAAGTTTCAAACAGGGTAATTATCGACCTGATCAACACGGAATCGGAAGGACTTAGAATAGTTCAAGGTGAATTGGCAATTAAAAGAAAGTTACCCATTCTTATCCAAGCACCAACCCTCCATAATCCAAAACCAAACATAACCTCCAAGCAAAATACGTGTGCCCCTGAAAAGAAAAAATCATGGTGTTCCCCTATATTCGTAGAAGAAATCACAGCAATGAAAAAGATCATGGAGAAAAGCTCCACAACGAAGTATAGAATTAATTGCCTGAGCGCGAGCGAATTAAAAATTACAGTTGACGAAGTCGCCATCCATGATGAATTACTGGATTTGATCCGCATATCTAAAACGGAAGGTAACTTCTTCACACTAACGAATCGCAAAAAATATACAGTCATACTCAGAGGTGTAGACTCGGCATTCGGAGCTACACAGGTTAGAGAAGACATCGAAAAACAATGTTCGGACATTAAAATCGACAATGTCTCACCGTTAACCACCGGATGGTCTGAAGCGAGCCGAACTTAGACTTATACAAAATAATCCTTAACCAAAAAGAAGATCAAGACCGCCTCCTTAAGCTCCGTTCCATCCTTCATCAGAAAGTGACATGGGAAAAGCCAAGAAGGAGTGACCTACTTCAGTGTTATAGAAGTCAGCGCTTTGGCTTTGTCTCGGCGAATTTCACGTTCCAGGCAAGATGTGTAGCTTGTGGAGATGACTACAACCCCCAAGAATGCCCAAGAAAGGACATTGACAAAACAAGTAACACACCTTTCTGTGTCCTCTGCAAAGAGCAAGGCCACCCATCAAACTTCTTCGGATGCCCGGAAAGGAGAAAATTGGTAGACAAGATAATGCTTTTAAAAAATAAAAGAACAACTTCTATTTCAACCCCATCTTTCGAGTATATCCAAACCCCAATAGCAACAGCCACATCAGCACAATCAGTACCTCTATACTCGGAAGTCACTAGTGAAAGAAATTCAACTATGCCCCGGAACGCAGTACACAAGAGAACCCGCTTCATAGACTCCACTACAAAACAGTCCAAGTTTTAGGAGTATCACCAGGGGAACTCCTGAAAAAGGTTGCCTAATTTTGGCCGACACAGGGCGAGCCAGTTTTGCTCATTGCGCTATACGTTAGCCTATATGAGGGTAAATAATCTGATAACTATCTGTCTCAACATAACCTCTCTAGTTTCCCATGACAGAATAGTATTCGTGTCTAACCTTACAAAATCCATTTAACCAGACATAGTTTCCCTTAACGAAACAATCTTAAAACCGACACATAAGGTCTGAAAAGAAAACTACCAAGTACTTAGAAAAGAGGCAGAGGAACTGCCATTCTATATCGAGACCAACTATCAGTCGACCAAATAAATTTTAACCATCCTGACATTTCCTGAACACTAGCAACTTTAAACATGCGAAGACACAATGGTAGTCATAGGAAAATACTAATTGGATCTATTTACATCCCAGGAAACCTGGGACCTTCAATAGAACTGACCCTGAATAGAATACTAATAATAGCTGCAAATCACGACTCTATCCTCCTGGGCAGAAACCTCAACGCGAGACATGGGCACTGGGATGATTCCACACGGAATCCAAACGGCCAAAGAATATATCAATGGTTCCCCAAGAGCCCAAGAAGCAGCTTCTTCTTAGATAACTTTCTAGTACCACAAGACCTACTAACTGGTAACACAACTCCCTACCAATGTGCAACCCTACCATCGATATCCAATCACAATCAATTGTTTGAAACTAACCCTTCACCTAAATAACCAAACCACTATTGAAGAATTACTGATGATTGGGCAGAGTTCAGAAAAGACCTCGAAGCCGATTTACCCCCCCCCCCTGTAAATGGAATCTGGAATCCTATCTAACCAGGAAATTGATATCTACATCCAGAGTCGATACTAAAACGAATGGATGCACATGCGCTGGAAGAAAATCCGAAACAATGGCTAGACAGATGCCTTACGCAAGACACCAAAGCACAGATAAAGGAACAAAAATGGAAAACTCAAAGGCTTAAATGAATCTTCCACCGGCACAATAATCGTATAAACCAAGAATACCTCACTCTCAAAGGGGAAATCACAGAACTTACTAACTGCATAAGGCGGCAAATAAGACGTGAGATGAATGAAAATTATAAAAGAAGATTGAGTTTACTCAATTCATCTTCAGACGTCTTTCGAGAAACTAATATACTAACAGGCCGACGGTCATATAATTTTAACATCGACAGGGACCTTTTCAAGCACAGAGGGCTACCCTTCTCTACACCTGAAGAAAAGCCGCGAATTATCTCCTCATTCTACGGAAACCTGTACCGAGAAAGAGCCCCAGAGAACAAAAGAGCACAGGAAATGATATCGGCTGTAAGAACTAGAAACATCGGTTACCAAGGGTCATACCTTATAATATTTTCTGACACCAACAAGGGAGTATCTCCCCAACATGAAATATTTGGGGAATTTCTTACCTATGTGTCTGAAGTAGAAGATATACTAGCTAGTCTTAATAATAAAACCTTCTCGGGCTTAGATGGTATTCCCAATAAAGTACTAAGGAAATTCGGCGCAATTGTCACCAAAAGCTTAACAATCATCTTCAATATTTCCATCAACAATGGCGACTTTTCCGGAAGATGGAAACGAGGCAACTTTATCCTTATCCCTAAACCAAACTGCGACGGAGACGTAAAAAACTTCAGGCCAATCTCTTTACTTTCCAATATTGGTAAGATTCTGGAAAGAGTCATACTATGAAGCTTTAGAGCATTTTCAATGAACCTAATTCCGGAGTTTCAGTTCGAATTCTAACTCAAAAAATCAACAGAACATGCCATTATGTTTGTGCATAACACCATCGTAAAAGTCTTGCGCAGAAAACAATGCACGTTTGCATGTGCGCTAGGCTTACAAAAAGCGTTTGACTCCGTCTGGATTGATGGGCCAAAATTCAACCTCATGTATTCCAACTATCCCCTGGACCTCACGCATATCCTTGACAACTTCCTACAAAATAGATATTTAACAACTGAAATACGTGGGTCATTCAACAAGTACTTAGCCTCACCGCCCAATGACGCTGCTATTACAAAAGAGTTCTACTATCTTGCAGTACATTCAGCAAAACTAACGAAGGGAACTGACTGAAACTTTGACAGTAGGCTACTAAAAGAATGTACTGCACGATGGTAAAACTCTTTTGTAATAGCAGCGTAATTGGGCGGTAGGCCAAGTACTTGTTGAACGACCCACGTATCCTACCGAACTTCAACACCTAGACCTATCCTGTCTGGAATCTCACAAGGAACCATATTGGAATCAAACCTTTTCAACTTCTTCCTGCACGACATCCCACATACAGCCGCTACAAACAGATTCCAAAACATATCCAGTAACCCAAACATGATCATGTACGCAGATGATATTCTATTCTAGGCAGTCACACCTTTCCCATTTCCGCCATGGCAATGGTGCAAAGAAAAGTTGACATTATAGCGCGCTATTTAAAGGATTGGGGGCTCCAAATCAACGCTGCTAAATTGGAAATAATATGCTTCCGTAACGCGAGTGGTAAAGGGCACAAACTAGCTGTTCAGCAAAGCAAACTGATAAGGGAAGCTATCGACGGGGACACGGTGAACCCAAAAGATAACATTCGGTATTTGGGAGTGAACCTCAACAACAGGTTCAAAATGAACCCACATCCAAGAAAAGCAATAAACAAAGCCAAAGGAGCTGCTGCATTAATTTCACCCCTTCTATCCTCCAAATCCGTCTTCCCAAATGTGAAAATCCTCATGTATAAAACCCTAATTCGCCCCATCATCACATACTCCTTCCCAGCCTGGTTGACAATTTCATCAACAGTAGCCAAAGAATTGCAAATATTTGAGAGGAGGATACTCCGAAAATGTAAATCGAAATACCGACGCCCCAATAAAAAATACTATAAAAACAGCGTTCTTTACCAAGAAACTAAAGTGACCCCCATCCTGCAATACATGCTTGAAACAAGCAAAAAGCGAATAGCTGAATGGTAGATACATGAATCAAATCTAATCCGGGACCTCTTCAATAGTACCCCCATCTCTGAAAACCCATATTAACTCTCTCCCATGAGAATTCTCCAAGACTTCCAGATTAACACCGAACCCCAACCAAACCCCTTAAAACCCATTTTCTATCATATACCGTCCCCCAATTTCCATCGGGAAAAAATAAAAATCAAATAATTAAGAAACTGATTAAATAAATAAAAAATAACTTCCGTTTATTTTGAAGATCAGGCCGGTAAGAACTGTGCCTCTTCTGAAACGCGATTTTGGATGTAATGCTTGAAGAGAACACACGACCAACCAAAACTACAAAGAAGAGTTACAATATAATTACGATAAGAATAGAATAAGTTAGGTTAGTTTAGTTTAGGTTTTAATCTGTTAATAAGTAACTAAAAGAAAATAACCGTAAAAACAACGGAATAGAAAAATTAACATTAGCATTTCAAAACTGTAATGTATAGACTCAGGTCGTATAAAGAAGCTGACATTTGACAAAAGTGCCACTGTCAAATGAATCGTAACATTAAAAGTAGGTTAAGTAACATATGTCAAAAGAAAAGTCTCAATAAATTACTACTACTACTACTTTTTATTTGAAAAAAAGAAGAAGGTATGTGTTTCCAAATAAAGGTCGTAGATGATACTGATGAAGTTTGAATTTGTGAATGGGAGTATGCTGGCGAGGCTAGAATTTGTAACAAAACTGACAATTAGAGAAGAAGTAGTCGAAAAACTTGCTTTGAGGGGGAAATATTTCATATACAAATCCTTGGTTGAAGACTCTTGGGAACCGGTTTATCTTTTTGCTTTACTCATCTCAAAAATTTGCAGTACCGCAAGCTCTAAAACCGGTCAAGAAATTAGCTTCAGCTACAAGCAGGAGGCCACTGCGACTTTTTTTTGGCAAAACAAATTTTTGTTTGTTTTTGTTTTAGCACTACAGCCTCTTTTGGGCCTTTGCTTAGAGATAGAGTATCTCATTATCTTGACCGAATCTATCTTCACTTGAAAAGATACCACGCTTTGGCCATATATCCGTCCACCCAGCTATGATATGTTCTGATTTTAAACCAGTACGTACTATAACTGATCAGGCTTAAAGTCTGTCCTAAGAATAACTCAAAACAAATCTCGTTGTCACCAACGGAACTCGAATCAGGGACCTTTGGCTTATGTAGCGAGTACTATAGCAACTGCACTACATGGACTGCAAAGCAAAACTTATGCTATATACTTATATCAAGTTGTGTTTGAATCTTCACTCAAAAAGAATTGTGAATCAAGTAAACGGAAGTGAAAATCAGTTGGCAACATGATCCAACTACATAATATTGTATCAACCTAGTGTGCAGGTTGGACTTTGGGTTGAGGAATTCCTTGATCGTAACGGTGATCAAGAGGTTAGTATACTTAGTATTGGTAGGCATTACATCAGGTCGCGACAGTCTTGTGGAAGCCGTGCATCGTTGCGGACATTCGAAAGTCGAAATCGTTAATTAGTGAGTGAGTGCATATAAGCAGTTATATTATAGTTAGTGAATGAACAGTGAAAGTGCGAGCAGGAAGGAAGATTTCCAACTACCAGGAAAAGAACAAGCTGGCAAAAAGGCACGGATTCTTCTGGGTGAGTGATATTTGCTTTCCTTGTTTGCGAGAGCGTGTTGTTTTAATTATTGTTGTTGATCCAAATAGAAATTGTGAAAATAGTTGGATAGATTTCTTAGTGTGTGAGTTTGGTTTGGGCGGATTGTGGATATGACAGACATATCCACAATAGACAAAGACCAGCAGATCGCTCTGCTGATTGGACAATTGCAAACTTCGCAAGCTGTGCAGGCACAGCTTAACGAAGTCATAGAGCAGTTGGGGCAGGCTCAATAGCAATTGTTAGAGGTTAACTCGGAGTTGGCAGAACAACGCCGAGTTAATAAAGAGCTCATGGAGCAATTGAAGGATTTGGCGCTGGCTAAATCAAAAAAGAAAACCAAAAACAAAAACAAAAAGAGAAAAGTGGAGTCTTCATCTTCCTCATCAGAGGGCCCGCCGCCCTCTCCTCCTTCTTCAGAAGAAGAAGCGATGGAAGAGGAAGCAATCCAAGAAGAAGAAGAAAATGAGTCGATGCAAGAAGACTCTGCTGAGGAGGATGAGGATTTTCCTGCTCTGCCACCGCCGGGTCCCTCAATTGCTCTACCAGAGCTGGCCATCCCACCAAAAAAGAAGACCACTCCCACAGCGCCCACCACATCCAAATTCCCGGACGACGAAAAAAAACGGACAACGGTACCTGTCATCCTCCGAGAGCCTGAAAAGTGGACCCAGGTCCTAAGGGACATGAAAGACCTCGGAATAAAACACGAATCCGCCAAAAGGGTCTACTTGGGGATCCAGATAGTTCCAGAGACACCACAAGACCACAGGAAACTTACAAGATACTTGACGGAAATGACGATACAATACCATACGTATATCCTTCCTGAAGAAAGGAATCTGAATGTGGTAATCAGGGGTCTGTATGGACTGTCGATTGACGACATTAAAGAAGATCTAGAGAGCCAAGGATTTCACCCCATTGAAATCCATTATATAAAATTAACGAGATGGGCCATCCAGGTTGATGAAGGTCCTCCTTCCCAAAAGCGTGACTGACATATACAATATAAGGGCAATATGTCACCTCATATGTTGAAGCGCAACGCCCCCGTACAGGACAAGTTATGTGCCACAACTGTCAGCAGTTTGGACACTCCTCCAGAAATTGTCACGCTCAGGCCCGTTGTATTAAATGCGATGGGCTCCACCATTTTTCCAAATGCGTTTAAAAAGCAGAGGAAAAGCCAAAATGTGTGAACTGTGGTGGAGAACATCCAGCCAACTATGGTGGATGTCCTCGGAACCCAGTGAATGTCAGGAAACCGTTTGCACAAGTTGCAGCTGCTAATAACAACAAAACCACCACAACATCTACACAACAACAAAATAAAAACACACAAAAACAAAAACAAGCAAAAACTCCACTAAACACAAATAACAACATGGACACACTCTTTGCCAGCATGCAAACACAATTCCAAACCATGATGCAAGACATGATGGCGAAAATGATCCAGGGAATGTTTGCATCACAAAACAGTTTCAACAGCACACTGACAAAGAAACAATAATGGGCTTTATGGATCATTTAACCATTCTCACATGGAATGCAAATTCCCTGCTTCATAAGACTGGTGAGTTGACTCAACTTATATTTGATTATAGGTTTGACATCATTCTCATCCAGGAAACCTTTCTGAAGCCTGGAAACTGCCTACGCTTCCTTAACAATCTTCTGTACAGAAATGACAGAAAAACAGGCAGAGGAGGTGTAACGGCCATTCTTGTGAGAAGGAATGTGAACCATAATCTCGTATTGACACCTACGTTACAAACACTAGAAGCTACTGCAATTCAAGTGCGGACGGATTCTTTTGAATTCATGGTAGTCTCGGTATACAGCCGCCCGAAGGCAGCTACGCTCATTGAAGGTATTAAAAAAGTTCTGGACTTTCAGGGTCCCATACTCCTTGCCGGAGACTTCAATGCCTATCACCGAAGCTGGGGAGCTGTGAGAAGCAATCGTGCTGGGACTGAGTTAAACCGATTCATCACAGATAATTCGCCTGCATATCCCCAACGAACCAACACATTACGGCTACCGAAATAGTTATCCTCTCAATATTGGTGTATCACGTACCTTTGAACACGATGTACGCATCGAAGTCCTCGACGAACTTTCATCCGATCACAAACCGGTGCTCTTCTTAATAGGAGGAATATACATAGACGAACCCCTACAAGTAAAGAAGAAAACTGATTGGCAAGCTTTCCAAGTCGCACTGGCTAAAGAAACCATTATTCAAACACCTGAAATAGCCAGCGACACAGAGAAAATGATAGAAGAAATCACAGACAAAATAATACAGGCAAAAGAGGACAACACAGTCACAACTCTGCAAGGTTGACAAACCTCCTATGAACTCCCTAACGACATCAAAAATTTAATAAGGAGGAGGAATCGAGTTCGGAGAAGGCCTTGGAACACAGGTTATCCTAGGTTACGCCAGGAAGCAAATCAAATTACGAACAAAATACGTGATCGGATATCAAAATTCCGCAATGAACAATGGGAGAGCTTCTTGCAAAAACTGGAGCCTGGGAGCGATGCTTTCTGGAGGGTTTCCAAGTATTTTCGTATTAAAAACAAACTTATAACACCACCAATTCACGGCCCTTACGGTATCAAATTCGACAGTTCTGGTAAGGCGGAGGCCTGCGCAGATACTCTAGAACAACAGTTCTGTGAAAATTCATCCGATGAGGAGGACCTTGACGAACACGAAGACCACGTCAATCGTTTGACCAACAGGCTCATAAGGTCAGACATTACAGACTCCGATCTAATACAAAGCACCTGTCTTCAAGAGGTTAAAAACATCATACAAGTAATGAACAGACGGAAAGCACCGGGATTTGATTTAATATCAAACACCATGTTAAAATGGCTCCCGGATAATATTCCCGATGCAATAGCAGCGATAATTAACGAAATTTTCCGCTTGCGAAAATACCCCAAAATATGGAAATCGGCAATAGTTATTGTTCTTCCAAAACCAGGTAAAAACCTCATGTTCCCACAAAACTGGCGACCCATTAGCCTATTATCCTCTCTGTCGAAAATAGTAGAGCGGGTGCTACTAAACCGACTAACTGATTTTGTTACCGAAAAAGAAATACTTCCAGAAGAACAATTTGGCTTCAAGCCATTACACTCCACAGAACTCCAGCTTACTAGGGTGGTCCAACACATTAGAATAGGGCTAAACCGCAGGAAATCATCGGGTTTGGTTATATTTGACATAGCCAAAGCCTTCGATAAAGTCTGGCATGCAGGACTTATTTACAAAATGCATGAATCCCAAATGCCACTGCAGCTCATCCAAATCATTGGCTCCTTTCTAAAACACAAATCATTCCGTGTCAAAATTGACAACCACCTCTCAACCATGCGGCCAATTCAAGCTGGAGTCCCACAAGGATCACCCATCTCCCCCATACTATACAACATCTTTACTGCAGACCTACCTCGGCTGCCTTTGAATGTCCACAAGTCCCTATATGCCGACGATACCTGTGTTTTATACTCATCCAGACAAGCAAGAGTCATCACCACCAAACTGCAACTCTCCATAGACATACTTTTGAAGTATTTTCGCAAGTGGAAGATCAAGTTAAACTCAGACAAGACCCAGGCATTATTTATAACCAGAAAAAGACAACAACAACCGAAAACTTTGACTGTAGAAAACGAAAATATTGCCTGGTCAAGAACAGCCAAATACTTAGGACTGACATTCGACAACAAACTCTCTTGGACCGACCATATACGCAACAAACGAGGACATTGCTACAATGTACTATCCCAACTCTTTCCACTCCTTAAGGCCAAGAAACTCAACATCAAGAACCGTCTGCTGATCTATAAACAAATAATACGACCGACGCTACTATATGGTAGTACAGCCTTCTACCAGACGACAGAGACCAACAAAAAGGCACTACAATCCATCCAAAACAAAAGTATTCGGCAAATTTTCGGAATCCCATGGTATGTTAGAAATACGGACATATACAAGGACCTTAGAATAGAACCTGTCGACATATTCGTACGTGACAAAGCACTCAAACTGCTCGACAAAGTAGACAACCATCGTAACACTACCCTGGGTATCCTAAAACGCAAAGCACTACCAAAAGAAACTTATCCAACCATCCGCGCTAACTTCAAAAAAATTTAATTGACAATAATTAGAATAGCACAATCTCGTTAATAATGGTGGGCAAATAATTGCTCACAGATAGAAGGGAGCTAGGGTGCTAAATCGCGCCAGCTCCAAGGGGAACATCAGTTTGCACTCATAGTTCGCTCGAAGAATAGTTCGAAATAATTTTTGTTATCGTGGCCGGGATTTGAACCAGCTAACTTTCATATAAGCGGATAGCAGTCTAATCAAGCCACCACCTGGAGTGCTTACTTGCCTACATATACCTATATCAAGCAATTTTTCTGCAATAGGAAACATTCCTTGCTGAAGAGTACTAATCTGGAATACGGGTCCAGTGGAAGAATTTATATAGCTACTGGTTTTCGAAAAGATTCTATAATGCTTTCAGGGAAAATTCCCCGAAGACACTCGCTGGAATATTTATGTGCTTTCGATACTAGATTTCAAAAATATTTCAAAATCGGATAAAAAGTATTTTTAAAAGTTTCAGTATACTTTCTTTTTACGTCACCATCGTAGTGCATACCTCACGTTTCATAAATGTAAATCGCTATTCTATTTCACATAAAAAATCGCCTAAAAAACACTTAGACATGCAATAAAACAGCGTTCATCCGTTGATTACGCTTAAATCAGCATTAAAATTATGCAAAACGTGAAATAATTTGCAGGAAAACTTTATGATCAAATTAATTCGCTCAACAGAAATAACACTGAAGCTCCTCATTCAAGGTATCTTGATTACATAAATTTTAAATCGGCTTGAAAAACTGCAACATCAGCTCTCAATAGATGCATCCAGTTCGTTGATATAGCGACGATCAAATGCTACAGATACAGATATTTTATTGGACTTCAGACAGGTGAAAGTGATGGTGCGGCACGATATCAAGTGATAGTGCCAGAGCTTGGGCATCTTCGCTAGATTATTTATTATCTTACAAAAAGATGTAACATCTGATATAAGGCGAAACTTTTCTTGCCAGTGTTCTTTTTTTCCTTCTTTTATGATCGATCGTGCTGTGCTTTGATCAAGATGAGATTGATGCATTATAAAATTAACAAACTTAAGCTTTTACTTTGCATGCGGCGAGTAGGTTGATGCGATTCGCTTTTGTTTTTGACGGACGTGTTTTCTTTGTGGCTGCGGTTTTAAGGAAAAGCAGAATTTTAAATGTCTCATTTGGATATTAATAGCAGATGCAGTAACATATTAACGTTTCGTTAAGTTTATTATCCAACTCGAATGATATGTTACCAAACAAGCAACCTTCGAAATTGGGAAAGTATTCTTGTTATTAGATTTCAAGTTCCTTCGTAGTTAACTGTTGTTTGGTGGGAAAATTTCCGTAAAATGAGAAGATTAACTAGTGTGTGTACATTTTATTATAAAATTTGACGCATTATTTTTGGATATATACAATTTTTTCCTGTTCTCTCGACTTTGAAATTCAAGCTCACAACATCTGCAAAGATGACTCAAAGATCTTATTATACTCGTGCAGGAAGCTTAAGATATTGTTGTTAAATTCTGTAGCTAAATGATGAAGGAAGTTGACTTTTTCTTCCTACTACGTACCAAATTAAAAGGCTTTTACGGAATATCCCAAATTATTTCAGTAATCTTTTTCTCGCCGTCGAAATGGATTCCAGTTCGGAGCGATTATTCGCAAAAGAGAATGCCATATGCGAAAAACATACGCACTATCAGAAAGAAATGGATTTTCTGAAGAAGATAAAAATCAAACAATTTAGAAAACGATAATTTGTTTTGACAATCAATTTTTCCCATGATCTATACAAATAACATGCCCTGTAAGTCCGTCGTGTCCCTGAAATAACGTGTAGACCTAATCGACATGGGAAGCTTTGATCTGTTTTGGATAAATATCGATCGTGAAAAATTAATGGAAACGTTTTTTTTTCGAGATTGAACCAGCAATCTGTATGAAGCATCTCACTTGAAAACAAGTATTGGATTATTGAGAAGTTGATTTCGAGGTGAGACAAATTGAGAAAAACTTTTCGCGCCATTTTTATTCATAATGTCTGGGCAAAGCGTCCATTTCTGCTCATATTTTTCTCCACCAAATCGGACCCTCTTATTCGATAAGTACTCTGATTTCTTGAATTAATTATTGCAAACGTCTGAAATAAAGCTCATAAAACTGTATTGATTTTATCTCCTGTCGTCTTGTTTGAGATTTCGCGAAGGAAATCTAAACCAATCCCTCGTCGGTTAAAGACGTGAAGTCATGAGGCGCGTCAACGAACAGTGCCTCTTAAAGCCCTACACTTTCGGATGCTCGAGATCTACTCCGAGGTGGCTGCTTGTCGGCCAGCTAGTTTGGATAGGGATTTCAGTCGTGGGTCTTGACGCGTGTAGACTACACTCAAAGGAGACAATTTTTCAAACACTGATCCAAAATTTTTCGAAGAACATTGAAACATTACAGCGTTTTCGAGGTTTCCAAAAAGCCATCAAGAACCAAACATCGAACTTGTGGCTTCCAATCTGCGTACCGTCACTGTGCTAGACATAAGCTACTCTAATTCTAATCAAAATATCCTAGACAACGTAAAAATAGCCAAACTACAAGTTGAGGCACAGCGTAAACTAACCAATAGCATTGAATCTATTGGTCGCGGATTATGTCGGCACCCCGCTCATTCGACGACATACTCACCATCCACTTCTGTTCCCTTGGAGCTCTACTACTGGAAGGAGAGATATAATTATAATTTAGCAATTTATGTTTATTGATACGAGATTTCATACATTGAAAAATCATTAAATGTTGATGTATTATAATTCCCGCTTAAATAAGGAGAATTCTATACTGACTGTTATTATGCAAAATTAGATTTTTGATGGCAGTTTCAAAAGACAATGACATTAAAATACTTTCGTGAAAATATTAGTAAGAGAATTCTAAAGGTAATATTATGAGGTATATAAGAAGAAGCATTATTAAAACGTATGAATAATCGACAAAATAAATTGTTGCAAGTAGAACAAGAATTAGTATCCATTTATTTTTGCAAAATTGAATTTCCATCGACAGTTACAAGGGTATTAATTGTTATTATGATTATTATAATTTTTTATGTAGATTAAATTCATTTTTTGCTTATATTATAGACATATTACTCATTTATTTGTATTTTATCATATATTGTATTTTCCCAACCGAATATGGACTGTACTCTGTTTTATTTGGATTTTTTCTGTGTTTCTTATATTTCTTGTAATATTTTATAAAACTTGTAAATATAAGTGTATCAGTGTTAATATTTGTAAATAATGTTTCTAAAACAAATAATTTATGGTAAAATAAGCAACTTTTTATAAGCAACATTTCGTTTCTAATTATTTTCCCACCGCTATATAAATATATATATATATATATATATATATATATATATATATATATATATATATATATATATATATATATATATGTATGTATATATATAATATATATATATATGTATATATATATATATATATATATATATATATATAAATAAATATATATATATATATATATATATATATAATATACATATATATATATATATATATATATATATATATATATATATATTTATATATATATATATATATATTTATATATAATATATATATATATATATATATATATATATATATATATATATATATATATATATATATATTGTTAAATGTACAAATAATTCTGTGAGCTACTGTCGCAATTGTTTTCATAATCATTAAGAACGTCAACATATGAATTTACTCGAGCCCACGAGAACCCAACAAGCATGATCAACATCTGCAAGTGACGTCACTCCATTCATTACTTTACTCGAATCTAGCAGGTACCTCTCGGTAGAACATTCGCCAATGTACGAGAAATGGGTGAATAGGTAGAGACCCTATATAAAGGCGAGCTGAATGAATGGGGGGAACCATTCATTCGACCGCGATAAGAACTGCGATAGTATGTGGGAAGCGATATTATTCGAGTAGTAGAAAAGTGATTTTCGTAATAGTGAAGTAATTTAGAAGACAATTGCGATAAAACATTTATGGACAAGTGTTAGATTTTTTAATAGTGAAAATTAAAATTAGTGAAAGTGTTAACTGATTATTGTGCATTTTATTTAATTAAATAAACTCTTTTAACTTAAATTAAAAGACATTGCGTTTTCACTTTCCCGGAACATTAAAATTATAGGCCGCGAACCAATAACACGCGACAATGGTGTCAAGAAGCGTGAAAGAAAAATTTTGAAAGTGAAAATTTGAACCTTTTTATAGTGCACAATAGTAAAAATTAAAGAAACATTAAAAATGCCACGAAGCTTAAACTTAAAAATTAATGAATTGACCATGTCGGAGCTTAAGGAAGAGTTGGAACAGCGTAACCTGGCTACACAAGGTACAAAGGCCACACTGATTGCACGCTTGCGTGACGCGATCGAGTCGGAAGGCGTGAATCTGGATTCGGTTGAGTTCTCAGATGTGGAAAAAGGCGCAGAAGGTGGAGAAGTAGAAACACCAAAATCAAAGGAGCCAGAAAATGCGCTAATACAGATGTTAATGCTGATGTCATCGAGTCTGACTGCGAAGCTAGATGAACAATCAGCGAAGCTAAATGAACAGTCATCCAGTCTGACTGCGAAGCTGGATGAACAATCAGCGCAGCTTAATGAACAATCAGCGAAGCTGGACCAACAAGCAATCGAAATCAAAGCAGACATCAAGGCAGACATCACACAACCGAAATAAAAGCGGAGCTCGGTAGTCTCAACAAACAAATTAAAGGCGTCGAGGAAAAGGTTGACCAGGTCGAGGAAAAGGTTTACCAGGTCGAGGAAAAGGTCAGCCAGGTCGAGGAGAGAATCAACAATGAGATGGAAAACATGAAAAAGGAATTGGAAGCAGCGAAGGCAGTAGTAACCACTTCACCAACCCCGCTTATAACCGCAGCGCAAAGCACATCCAGAAATGTGCAAGCACCAATATTCGATGGGCAAACGGTCTGGAGTATTTACAAAATCCAGTTTGAAGCAGCCGCTAGGATAAATCACTGGAATGAGCAGGAACGAGCAACTGCACTGATTCTTGCTCTAAGAGGCCCAGCTGCCGAGCTTTTGCAGACTATCCCCGTTGAGCTGCATTCAAACCCGGCTGCTATAATGAATGCGCTGGACATGCGTTATGGAGACGATCATCTGAAGCAGATTTACCGGGCACAGCTAGGATATCGGATGCAGAAGTCTGGCGAAACCTTGCAGCAGCTAGCACAAGACATTGAGCGACTGGCACTTTTGGCTTACCCAGCGTACGACCCAGAACATCAAGATGACGTAGCAGCAGAAACATTCACCAGCGCCTTGAGGGACAAAGAATTGCAACAAGCCATGCGGTTAGCTCAAAAGCAAACAGTCAAGGATGCATGGGCTTATAGTTTAAATTTTGAGGCAGCCAAAAATGTGACCCGTACCACTGCCCGGGTTCGCGAGGTAGTGGCAGATGATTGCAGGTGTGAGCGCGTGGGGATTGAGCGAGAGCTGCAGGTGAATGGTGCGCCTAGATGCTGGAATCGCGGGAAAAAGGGCACCTGCAACGAGACAGCAAGAAGGGAAGAAGACCGAGCTATTGTCCAGAGTGGTGGAGATCCAGACCGTGTCAGGAGCCTAGAATGGAGGCCCATCAAACTGCAAGGGCCAACTTCATGGGGCGAACGTTGGCTAGGAGTATCGACATCCCCAGCACCGTGCCAAGGCAACATCGCGGAGAAGCAGACAGATGCCTTCCTGGTCAAGTTGATGAAGAACATTGCACCCTAACAAACGACACTAGTGCAACCCGATCGACGGTCCGACCAGACCTAGTGAGGCCCCAACTGCTTCACAAGGGCAGAGTTCATGGAAATGCTGACGCCCTATCTCGTCATCCATGTCCAGCTAACTGCAAGCATTGCCGGCGGATTGAGGAAAAGGAGCCGCCCGTTGATCTGCGAGTGATAACGGCCAAATTCGATGAAGGTTGGTCATCGGAGGGGATTCGAAATGCCCAGGTAGCCGATGAAGATATCGGAGCATTGCTCATATGGAAGGAGACGACTGGGCGACCTGAGTGGAAAGACGTTTCAATGCATGGCGCAACCCTGAAAAGCTATTGGGCACAATGGAACTCCCTTCAGGTGGAGGGTGGCGTACTCAAGCGGAAATGGGAAACGGCGGATGGTAGCTCCTATAGGATGCAAACTATACTACCCAAAAGCCGAATCCACGATGTGATTAAGGAAATGCATGAAGGATCCTCGGGAGGCCACCTTGGTGTTAACAAGACCTTAGCGAAATTGCGGGAAAGGTTCTCCTGGCTCCACGCTCGAGAAGACGTAGAGGGCTGGTGTCGCAGATGCACAATTTGCGCTTCCGTCAAAGGCCCAAAGCGACGACTGAGAGGACAAATGCAAGCCTATAACGTAGGCGTGCCATTCGAAAGGATTGCTGTTGACATCGCAGGACCCTTTCCTGAATCCGATTGGGGAAATCGATATATGCTGGTTGTAGCCGATTATTTCAGCAAGTGGCCTGAGGTCTACCCCATTCCCAACCAGGAAGCAACTACTATAGCTGAACAGCTAGTGTTAAATTGGGTCAGTAGGTACGGCGTACCTTGCGAACTACATTCGGATCAAGGCCGAAACTTTGAGTCACTAGTTTTTGGCGAGATGTGCGAGCTGCTCGGAATACGGAAAACGAGGACAACACCGCTGCATCCCCAATCCGATGGAATGGTCGAACGTTTCAACGGCACGCTCAATAAACACCTTGCCAAAATGGTTGACGAGAACCAAAGGGACTGGGGCCGACATATCCCACTATTTTTAATGGCGTATAGAGCCGCTGAGCATGCGTCGACGGGCCAAGCCCCAGCCAAAGTCATTTTTGGAAAGACTATTCGTTTGCCAGCCGATATAAAGTTCGGGACACCCCCTGAGAAACCCCAAATGGTCTCGGAGTACGCAAGTGATCTAAGACAACGGTTGAACCAGATACATCGGACAGTGCGAAAACACCTCGAATCGGCTACTGACCGCATGAAGACCAGGTATGATCTAAAGGCTAATTCTACTGGCTTCCAGTAAGATGACTAGGTGTGGCTTTATAACCCGAAACGGCGAAAGGGTAGGTCTCCAAAGTTGGAACATAATTGGGAGGGACCATACCGAGTTACAAAGCGAATCAACGACATCGTATACCGAATACAGGAACATCGTAAGCCGAGAGCTGAAATGAAAATCGTGCATCTGGACCGTCTTGCCCCATATTACACCCAGGGAGAATTGATTACAAATAGCGACACATCTTTTCGGGGCGAAAAGAACTGAGGTGGGGGCAGTGTTACATGTACAAATAATTACATGTACAAATAATTCTGCGAGCTACTGTCGCAATTGTTTTCATAATCATTAAGAACGTCAACAATTGAATTTACTCGAACCCACAAGAACCCAACAAGCATGATCAACATCTGCAAGTGACGTCACTCCATTCATTAATTTGCTCGAATCTACCAGGTACCTCTCGGTAGAACATTCGCCAATGTACGAGAAATGGGTGAATAGGTAGAGACCCTATATAAAGGCGAGCTGAATGAATGGGGGATTCATTCATTCGACCGCGATAAGAACTGCGATAGTATGTGGGAAGCGATATTATTCGAGTAGTAGAAAAGTGATTTTCGTAATAGTGAAGTAATTTAGAAGACAATTGCGATAAAACATTTATGGACAAGTGTTAGATTTTTTAATAGTGAAAATTAAAATTAGTGAAAGTGTTAACTGATTATTGTGCATTTTATTTAATTAAATAAACTCTTTTAACTTAAATTAAAAGACATTGCGTTTTCACTTTCCCGGAACATTAAAATTATAGGCCGCGAACCAATAACACGCAACAATATATATATATATATATATATATATATATATATATATATATATATATATATATATATATATTTATATATAATATATATATATATATATATATATAAATATATATAAATATATATATATATATATATATATATATATATATATATATATATATATATATATATATATATATATATATAGGGTTATCCATTTCGTGTTAGGAAATTATAGCCCTGCCATTTGACATCTGTCAGAATTAAATGTCACCCAAATCGTGTGTTTTAGTTGAAGGTTTACCATTTGGAAATATGGATCGTTTAACAGTCGAAGAACGCGTTAAAATTATTAAACTTTATTATAAAAATGGTGATTTAGGGCTTTACGAGCCGATAACGGTCCACATAGTCCTACACAGCAAACAATTTCGAATACAGCGAGAAAATTTGAAGAGACTGGATCGGTTATTGATATTGCAAGGCCTGTGCATCATCGCAACATTCGTTCTGCCGAAAATATCGCTGTCGTTTCTCAAATTGTGGAGGGACACCCGAATTTGTCGATTCCTCGACGTGCTAAACATTTGGGCTTGTCTTACGGCGCATTGTGGCGGATTTTGCATTTGGATTTGCATCTCCATCCGTACGAAATCCAACTCACTCAAGAACTTTAGCCTCAAGACCATACACAACGCAGAATTTATGCGAATTGGGTGATTGAACAACAAGCCATTGATAACGATTTTTCGAACAAAATTTTCTTTAGTGATGAGGCTCATTTTTCGCTCAGTGGTTACGTAAATAAACAGAATTCCCGCATATGGGGCTCTCAAAATCTTCAGGTGATCGCAGAAAGGCCTTTGCATACGGAAAAAGTGACCGTTTGGTGTGCATTATGGTCGGGTGGTGTTATTGGGCGGTATTTTTTGACAACGATCAAGGAAGAGCCATGTCAGTCAATTGTGACCGCTATGGACGGATGTTAACCGATTATTTTTGGAGAGAAATTGAAGATTATGATCTGGAGAACATGCGGTTCCAACAGGACGGAGCCACAAGCCACACAACACTGGCTAATCGAGCACTTTTGCAAGAGAAATTTCCTGGACGCATAATTTCGAGATTGAGTGATGTCAATTGGCCCGCAAGATCCTGCGACCTAACACCTTTGAATTTTTTTTATGAGGCTATGCGAAAGATCGTATTTACGCGAACAATCTTCAAGATCTTGAGCAATTGAAAACCAATATTCGTGATGTAACGGCCGAGATATTGCCGGAAATGTGCCGAAAAGTCCTTGAATGTTACCTCAAAAGAATTGAGGCCTGTAAGAGGTCCATTGGAAGACAATTGAATGATGTTGTATTTCATGTGTAATGGCAAGGTTCAATATTTATATTGAATTAAAAAATTTTGTTTCCATCTGAATGTTTAATGTGTTTTCTTTAGCTTTATTTTCCCAAGCGTAAAATGGATAACCCTATATACATATATATATTTATATATACATATATATATATATATATATATATATATATATATATATATATATATATATATATATATATATATATGTGTGTGTGTGTGTATATATATATATACATATATATATAAATATATATATATATATATATATATATATATATATATATATATATATATATATATATATATATATGTATATATATATATATATATATATATATATATATATATATATATATATATATATATATATATACAGTAGATGGCCATATTATTAGGGACAGTACCGAGATTTTTGAATTTTCTACTTCAATTGGATTTCTGTAGCAAATTTTTAGTGGTACGCCTCTTATTAATTTTTTGTTTGTATCTGTATTCTATTGGTATCATAAGAACTACAAAAAATCATACAAAACTGTTTTATATTTTTCGTATGAGTAATATTAATAGTGATTAAAAATTAACAAAAAAAATTTCAATATTTGGTGATGCCACCCTTTGCTGCAATAAAAGCTTCTATGTGTCGGGGCATGCTCTCAATACATGATTTTGCATTTTCTTGGAGTATGGGGTTATGATGCCATTCTCTAATTAAAATTTCAATCAGCTTGCGCTTGGTGGTAATCACTGCTTTTGCCATCGCCCGTTTAGTGAGCTCCCACATGTTTTCTATGGGATTCATATCGGGCGAATTTCCTGGCCATGGTAAAACAGTTATAATTTTTCAGCCAAAAATGCAGTGACACTTCTGGCTTTGTGGCACGGTGCGGAATCATGCATAAAAATGTAGTTGTCATCATCAGGGAACCATTCATTGACCTGTGGCAGTAGTCGGGTTTCGAATACTCGCTTGTATTGGTCTTGCTTCATTGTCCCTTCTACGATGTAGAGGCGCCCCATGCCTTTGGCTGAAATGACAGACCACACCATGACACTAACTGGGTGTTTAACCCTTTTTACAAGGCAATCTGCGAGGAATCGTTCTCCAGGGCGCTGTCTTACAAACGAACTTTTGTCAACCAAAATTTGAAAGGTTGATTCGTCAGAAAAGCACACCTTTCAATAGCCAAGAATAAAGTTGTTATTGTTATTGACCAATCCCACTATTCAAAAAAGTAATACTTACTCGACTCCAGTCTGCAATAGTCATATTTCGATGTTGTCTAGCCCATTGCAGTCGTTTCTGCTCCATACTATTCGTTAGAAGTGGTTTTTTGGCAGGCCGCCGACCCATTTTCCGACCCATTTTCATCGACCAACCGCCTCCGCACTATCCTTTCAGAAATCTTTACACCCTTGTCGTTCAGCATTGAAGTCAAAAGGGTGACGCTCTTTTTACGATTTTCGAGGCAAGTATCCCTGATTTTTCGGTCGGTACGAGGTGTGGTGATCCTTTTTCTGCCACATTTACCAACACGATTTGCCTCAAGAGGTATTTTACTGTCAATTTTAATTTTAATTCGATTGACGACAGACTTGGAAACTCCAACAATAGCCGCTATGTCTCTCTGGGAATGTGTGGAGTGCAGTAGCAACGTTTGTATCCCTCTACATTTCCTTGGAGACGTGTCCGAAGCCTTACCCATTCTAAAAAGTATAAAATATGAGGTTATCATATCGAACCATTAATAAAACGTAAATTCACGGACAAAACATGGCAAATGTATTGCTATAAGACTTGCTTACCTTTTGATTTATTTTATGCACAAAAGTCGGTTAAAAACTAAGAAAAACGAAAATTTCACACAACAAACCACAATACTGCAAACCGCACTTTTCAACGAACAATGACTCAATCAGACGAAACGGCACAGACTTGGCAAATGACGCACATTTCATATGTTGCCACTTGACATTAACAATAACAATGATACCAGGAACAATATCAAATAAAATAACCCTTTAAAAATAACATTATTTTTGCAAATATATTGTCGCGTATTATTGGTTCGCGGCCTATAATTTTAATGTTCCGGGAAAGTGAAAACGTAATGTCTTTTAATTTTAGTTAAAAGAGTTTATTTAATTAAATAAAATGCACAATAATCAGTTAACACTTTCACTAATTTTAATTTTCACTATTAAAATTAAAATCTAACACTTGTCCATAAATTTTTTATCGCAATTGTCTTCTGAATTACTTCACTATTACGAAACACACTTTGCACTCAAACAATCAATTGTCTTTACTTCGCGTTCCACTATATCGCAGTTTTCTTATCGCGGTCGAATGAATGATCCCCCCATTCATTCAGCTCGCCTTTATATAGGGTCTCTAAGTATTCACCCATTTCTCGCATATTGGCGAACGTTCTACCGAGAGGTACCTGGTAGGTTCGAGCAAATTCATGAATGGAGTGACGTCGCTTGCAGATGTTGATTATGCTTGTTGAATTTACTCGCGGGTTCGAGTAAATTCATTTGTTGACGTTCTTAATGATGATGAAAATAATTGCGACAGTAGCTCGCAGAATTATTTGTACATGTAACAATATAATATAAATTATGAATTACATAAATTCAAGCACTGTCCCTAATAATGTGGCCACCTACTATATATATATATATATATATATATATATATATATATATATATATATATATATATATATATATACATATATATATATATATATATATATATATATATATATATATATATATATATATATATATATATATACATATATATATGTACATATTATAATATGCACAAACCAATTATCATACATTTCAATCATTCATACATTCATGCATATCTAGTATCCATTCGTACGACATCCCCGCATGCAGCGTGCCTCAACATTTCTTGGTTCAAGTACATGACCTTCATGTGCATTACATCACACGTGCATTTATTATTATGTGCCTCTTCGGCGGCATGTTGGCACGAGCTAAGAGGTGTAAGCGATACAATTGCAATGTCTTTGACTTCATTGTTTTTGTTTATGAATGAGTCAATGTAATTGTGGCTGTGATGTTTGGTTTATTTGAGTAATGTTGTTTGGGATATTGAATTGCAGATGTTTTATGGTTTGTTTATGAAATAGCGTGACACTCTGGGTTCCCGTATTGATTCATTTAATTGAGTCATTTGGAACATGGGAAAAGATCATCGTCGTGTGTGATCACATTAAATTTAGAACACCGTTTCTGTATAAATACCTTTGTACAGGGACAGTCGAAAAATATACAACTACGAGTGCGCTACCAAAGAGGACCGATAGTATAACGCAAGTAATGTTTTTGAAATAGAAATAACGGCTCAACTTCACACGAAGCCATTGCATATCGGCGTAAAACGCTGTAATAAGCAAACTTCTTTTCTAATGCTTTCTCACATTATAGCGATCCAGACCAGTTTAGAGTTTGATCACAACCTGGAAGATGGTAGAATTTAATAAGCTATTTGAACGTGCAGTATAATTTGCCCAGGAAGAGATAACCAAGGCACACGTCTCCCAGGAAGAGGAGTACAGTGGACCAGCGGCAACCGTGAAATACACCCCGATGCCGATCAAATTGTTAAAACATATAGGTCCTTAGCCAATTACGATAGAAGATTATCATAAGACACTAGGAAAATCAAAGTCAACGGTCGAAAAAGTACAACCAGCGAATTACGAGTGCTCAAAGATGGGAAATAGCTGCAGCACAAGCGTTAATGAGATCTTTGTTGAAAAATATTCACTAGTTATTTCAACGGGGGCAGTATTTTTGGTATTTTTAAGTGTAATTTATATTTACAATAGGCATCACACAAAATATTTAAAAAAAACAACTAAGTAGAAATATTTCTGTTTAAAAAAAATGTAATAAAAATTCATTTCAACTAAAAAATTTTCTTTTGTACATAAATGGGGTTTAGTAGAAGGGTCGGCAAATTTTTTATAAAATTGAAGAAAGAGGGCAAAAAACTATAAACTAAGGAATCTTTGTATTTGAAATTAGATAGATTGAATAAAATCAGAGAAGAGTTGCATAAATATTCTATTTTGTAGATGACGCGGGAGTTTTTGAGTTAAAAAGTAAATTCAAACATTTAACAGAAAGTATTGAAGCCCAATTTAAAGTACAGTTATAGTTACTATCCATAAACATGGCTGAGTCTAACTTTGAGATTGCCATGAAAAATGTTCCAATTTTTGACGGCGATTATAAGAACTTGAATTCATTTTTGAAAAAAGTGCAAATCATTGAAAATTGTTTCAGTCCCTATTGGTTTTGTATATTATTGTAAATTTTCAGCTCATGTACGAACCACAATAGCTAGTACGGATACCCCCACAAATTTTGCGCAATTAGAAAGCAAGCTAAAGCAGGAGTATAAAAACGTAAACATGATCTCTCAATTATATACAACTTTAAATAACCTTTGTCAAAAGAAGTTGAATATTACTGCTTACAAAGATAAGATCCTAACGTTAGTGAATGACCTAAGCGAATTGTAAATTGCACATTGTGGTTCAGGTGCGACGCAAATTCAACGAGAGGTCATTACCAAACTAAACGACACGTATACATTGACAGTTTTCAAAAATGGCTTAAATTACCAATTAAGAGGAACCATATTTGCAGCTATGAGGTGTGACGATTAAGTAATGAGACTGATTCCATGAAAACTGTATATTTAAAAATTATTCTACAACTCTGCCATCCCCTTCAAGATAGTCCCCTTGGGCAGCTATATAACGATTCCAATGCATTTTCCATGCTTTGTAACATTTCTGGAACGCTTCGACTGGGATGTCCGCGAGTACCCTCGCCACGGCCACCTGGATGTCCGTAATCGACTCTAAATGGGTTCCTTTGACCACCGATTTTGTTCTAGGGAACAAAAAAAATTCACAGGGGGACATAACGGGCGAGTAAGGTGGCAGTTGCAACACGGCGATCGCTTTAGAGGCCAAATACTGGGACACGATGAGGGCGGTATGGCATGGCGCGTTGTCGTGATGAAGGATCCAGCTACGAGCAATGTCTTGATGCACCCTGCGCCGATTTTCACAGATCAGGGTGCACACACGCTGCACATTCGCGTCAGTCCGCACTTCGACTGGTCTCCCGCTCCGCGCCTCGTCTTCCACGCTTTCCCGCCCCTCCTTAAACTCTTTATGCCATCGAAATACTTGGGCACGACTTAGAGCACTATCATCATGCACTTTTGCAATTTTAGCGTACGTTTTCGAAGCTGTTTCGCCTAATCCGGCGCATAATTTTATCGCGCTCTTGATTTCGTTTCTCCATATTCGTGACGAGGACCACCAAAACACGTCTACTCAACACGACACGGCAGGCGAACAATAAAATCAGTCTCATCACTTAATTGTCACACCTCGTAGACCAAATACGCTAGCTGACATAATTGATTTGGGTCTTGAGCTCGAGAAAAATGAAGCTGCCCAACCGGCAACTGTGTTTCACTACCGAGATAGTGAAAAAAACAGTATGTTCAATGGAAATTCTAGGGACGATAGGAACCAGAGTAGTAATAGTAGAAAATATAGCAAAAATAGTAATTCTAATAAAAGGAGTGATAATAACACTAGCAATAATGATAATAGTAATAACATTATTGTAATAGAGGACGATCGAATACAGGTCAAAATACCCATCAAAACAATAATAAATGGCGGCAAAATAACTCCAACAGAAATGTTAACCTAGTACAGAATCAGGGAAAGGCAAAGGCCTTCGGGTCGGAATAGATTTTTTCTTCTTCTTCTTCTTCTTCTCAGCACTTTAGCCCCACTTGAGCCTTCGCTTCCTGCAAACAGCGCCTCCAACTGTCTCGGTACATTGACCACGTCATCCAATTTCGAAATCCGAGCAGCGATGAACTGTCTTTATCGACCGAGTCAGACCAGTGTTTCCTCGGTTTCCCCACTGGCCGCCGGCCTTCAGTTCTCCCAACGAATACCTTCTTGGGTGTCTGTTGTTCGTCCATACGATTCATGTGTCCAGCCCATTGCAGCTTCCGCAGTCTTACAATTCTTGAGACCTCCGGTTCGTCAAAAATTTCATACAGCTCATGGTTGTATCGAATTTGCCATTGGTCCCCGTCTAGCTTCGCTCCGATTATTCGCCTCAGGACCCGTCGCTCAAAGGCGTTCAATATATTTGCGGATGCTTGGGTTAGGGTCCATGTTTCACACCCATAGCATAACACAGGTGTTATCACAGATTTGTATACTTGGAGCTTTGTTTTCCTGTGTATGTAGCTGGTCTCCAAGATCGTCAATACTGAATAAAATATTTTATTTGCGAGCTGTATCCTTCGGCGTATTTCTCCTCTTTCATTGCCCATTTTCGTTATTTTGGCGCCTTAATACACAAATTCGCTAACGTTCTCAATACTGTATTTGCCAAGAGTGATGTTTTGTGTATTTGGGGTATTTTTCGTCGACTGTGTCATGAGCTTTGTTTTATTTTCGTTGATTCATAGCCCTACTAGTTTTGCTTCGCTGTCGAGTTTCAGGAAGAGTTCTTTGGCAGTTGTTAGTGACCGTGACAGAATGTTGATGTCGTCCGCATAGGCCACTAACTGGCTTGACTTGTATAGTAATTTACCTCGCGTATCGATAGGTAGCTTCCGTATGACGTACTCCAGAGCCAAATTGAATAGCAATGGGGCCAGCCCATCTTCCTGCTTTAGTTCGATATTTGTGTCAAAGGCATCGGTGAGTTGGTTATTGATGCGGACTTGGGAGGTTGTCGACGTCATTGTCATTTTGGTAAGACGGACTAATTTGGCTGGGGTGCCAAAACCAAGCATTATTTGGTACAGTACGTTACGTCAATACTTTCGTGTGCTTGCTTGGAGTCAACGAAAATTTGGTGTATGTCTATGTTGAACTCCCAGCATTTTTCAAGTTCCTGCTTGACTGTGAACAATTGGTCTGGTGTTGATCTATCTGCCCTAAAACCACCTAGATACTCCCTAATAATACTGTTGGCGTATGATCCGATTTTATTTTCTAAGATTTTAGAAAATACTTTATACGCCGTATAAAGTAGTGATATGCCTCTATAATTTTCGAACTGTAGCTTGTCACCTTTTTTGTGGATAGGGAATATAATTGATTGGCTCCACTCTTTCGGCATATGTTCTTGTTGCCAAATGTACTGGATTTTGTTTGATGAACACTACTGCCACCATATTTGATGAGCTCCACTGGAATCTCATCAATGCCCGGCACTTTATTATTCTTTTGGGCTTTGATGATCTAACAAACTTCATCCAGAGTTGGTGGGGCCAATGGAAGCTCTCCGCAGACATAAATTTTCCTACCGGAACTAAAATATATGAAATCTCGGATAACTGCGTAAATTGTCATTCATGCAGGACAAAAACTTAATTTTTAATAGACATGGGAGCTGATGCTTCGTTTTGTAAAAAAGGCAAAAAAGAAGAAGATGGATTATTCTCCATTAGGGGTAAGTGGAATTTAACTGGCATAACTAACGAAGTTAACTCATCACATGGTTCAATTAAACTCAGATTAAAGATAGGAACATGTGATATCAACCACAAATGTTTTATCGCGGATGACAAGCTTCCAATCTACACAGATGGTATTATTGGAAGGGATATTTTGAAACAATTTATGTGCGAAATCGACTATGAGACCTACACGGTTTCATTCTATATAAACTAAGATGAAGCCACTATCTTTATGGAACTCAGAAATGGCGATGTCAAACAAATCAAATCGGTAATACCAGTTGATATAAAAGTTTATAGAGACCATGCTGCCTTAAGCAAACAAATACAGAAGAATGTATTTGTCAGTAATTCAATTATACCAGCAAAAGGTATAAAACACATTCAAATTCTGTATACTGCTGATTCAAACGTTATGATTGACAACATGCAAAATCTTCTTGAGATTCAACCGTTGCGCAGTTATGAAATCAAGCGTTTTAAACAGAATCATCAGAATAAGGGTTTAAGGCTTGAAAAGATCCTTGAAGAAACTAACATTTCATCTGGTGACCCATTGGCTAAAGACAGTCTTTTGGATATCTTACAAGAATATCCGGATATCTTGCATTTAGATGATGAAAAGTTAATAGCTAACAACTTTTATACGCATAAAATTAAAGTCACAGGTAGCGCACCCTTCTATAATAAGAACTATAGACTACCGCACTCACAGAATGAAGAATTCCAATTCAGGCTCAGAAATTGCTGGAGGGTATCATATAGCTCACACAATTCACCCTTGCTTATCGTTCCCAAGAAAACCGATGGTAAGGATAAGAAATGTTGTTTGGTGATCGATTTTTGAAAACTGAATACAGAAATTGTCAATGGCAAGTTTTCTCTTACGAGATTAGAAGATGTCATAGACAAACTGGGCAGCGCGAAATATTTTTTAACTCTTGATATGATTAGCTCATTCCATCAAATTGAGTTAATAAAGATTCTAGCCCACTCATAGCATTTTCGAATAACCATGGTCATTACCAATTTACAAGGCTACCTTTTGGATTGAAGGTTTCTCCAAATAGCTTAGAAAGAATGCCAACGATTGCTATATGTATGTGGCTTTCCTTTATGTCGATGACATTACCATTTTTGGTTGCAGTATTAAACACCACAATTAAAACACGCGAAAAGTTTTCAAAAGGCTCAGGCAAATTGAAATTAAGTACCAAGAAATGTCAATTTCTCAAAATCGAAGTTGTATACTTAGGCCACCTAATAACTAAAGATGGTATTTAAACCGATCTAGCAAAATATTGTTCAAAACAGTTAAAGATTATCCAATTCTATAGAATGTGAATAAAGTGTGCAGATTTGTTGCATTTTGTAACTATTATTATTTCATCCCAAACTTCGCAGACATCACAAAAAGTTTAAATGCATTACTGGAAAAATGCGCCATTTGTATGGGAATCCTCATATCGAGAAGCTTTTGATACTCTTAAAGGTAATTTTCGTATATTTTTCTTTCCCCTGCAACCCTCGAAGCAAAACATGTCATTTTAAGACCTGTTTTTAGAACTTCTCATTAAGACCTTTTATTTTATACCCATATTGTCTACAAGCGAAGAAATTTTTTTTTCAGGGACAAGTCCCCTGTATGGAGACACCCCTGACACACTTTATAAATTTTTTTGTGGTGAAACTTTGAAGAGAGCGCCACTTTACACCCATTTACAGAATCTTATGTTTCTAGCTTATGTATGTTGCGAGAAAAAGTGGTGTGACATACGGATGGATGGAAGGACAGACAGATAGACAGGACGGGATTTTAGTAGGGTTTCGTAAAATTATTTTACAAAACCCTAAAAATTATGTGGTCAGTATTAACAATCATGATAGCAACCATGATGCCGATCTTCCAAAGAAGCCTGATCAACTTCACGTTTGGGATTACACATCATAGGTTGATATCAAATCTGTTAAAACTTAATGAGTAATACTAGCAAAAATAAAATAAATCTATTTATTGAAATCGTACGTACGAAGAAAGAAGTGTTAATCAGTTGTTCTAGCGATAAGTCTCCTAGAGAATCCGTTCCTGATGGAGAAAAGCCAACATAGAGATGAGAGTCTTGGTGATAGAGCTTTCAGCGAATCCGTTCCTGACAACAACAAGCTATTGACCTTATATTACCTTACATTACCTCCTAATGCAAACTTCGAATTCATTATGGAAAAGCTACTTGAGCCAAAACTCGATAACATGAACTTGAATGCCTACGAAGCGCACTTAGAGTTATCAAGTATGGAACAAGGAAGGAAAGGTGAAATGCTTGAATTATTTGAAAAGCTGGATGCAGCTTATGAATGTTAAAGGTGTAAGAAAAGAGCAATACTCAAGAAGAAGGTTGAGGCACTAAATGGGAAGAAATCAACAAGAAAACCAACGAAGGTGGAAACCATACCGCATTTTGTAGTCAACAGGTCACATCAAGAGTTTACAGAAGAACAACTAGCATTTCTAAACTTAGGGCTTAAACCATGCATCAAAATTAAGTCCAAACAAGTTGGGTAAACAGACTTACGCTCATGTCAGAAGGGTTTTGTACCCAACTTCTCTGAAATCCAGTCACCAGCAATGAATAACGTCAAGAAATATGTCAAAGAGATATGCATGTCAAAGAGATATGCACGTTCATTGTTTTTCTACTTTCAACGGTCGCCATTTTGTTAAAAACCGACAAAAATCACTCAGATCATGAATTATCAAAAATATTAATGTAATTGAACTTATTGAAAAATTTCAATTAGATCAAGTCAAAACTGCAGTGACTGATTCGATGGAAAGTCCATAAAATACCAAAATCATGTGTTATTGTTGTTGTAATTAGAGAAATTTCAAACGGCTATAACTTCCGTATATATCATTAAATTTTCATGAAACTTAAAAGGTTTTAGAACCTTTAGTAGGACTACGTAAATATCGAGTTTCGTTCAGTTTAAGGGTACCGATGCGATTTTATTGGGGAAAATGTGAAATTCGAATATCATACTATTATCAACAAAGTTGAGCGAATTTCGACTTCTAAGGTATTTGTTGTTGTTGTACCGATGAAAACCTACCACCATAATTTTTTTTCAGATTTTTCAGATCACACGTGTTCAATCGCGAGGGTGGGACACAAATTTTTCGTGTATTTCCCCTCCCTGTGCGTCCCTCGAAGCAAAAAGTATCAAATTAAGACCTGTTTTGAAAAGTTTTCATCGAGACCTTTCATTTGATACCCATATCGGCTACCTTTAATGAATTTTTTTTCGGGGTCCACTCCCCTGTATGGGGAGACCCCCCTTAAATACCTTATAAAATTTTTTGTAATTGAAATTTGAAGAGAGCACCACTTTACACCTGCATACAAAATTTGATGTTTCTAGCTTCGGTAGTTTGCGAGAAAAAGTGCTGTGACACACGGACGGACGGACCCACGGACGGACAGACGGACAGACAGGTCGCGATTTTAGTAGGGTTTTGAAAAATTATTTTACAAAACCCTACAAAGCGGATGGATGCCAAGCTTTTGGACGAGATACGTCAACGATACATGGGCAATGGTGAAAAAAGAAAAATTGGAAGAAACATTCCAAACGCTCAACAGTCTGCATCGGAATATAACGTTCACAATGGAAATGGACGATAACAATGAAATACCATTCTTGGACCTCAAGATCATCAACAATGGGGGAATAATTGAATACGATATACACAGAAAACCAACACGTACACACAAAGGACATCACCAGAATATCTGAACATAGTTTTTCACAAAAAATGGCAGCCTATAACACGATGATTCGCCGAATGACTTCAATACCACTAACGCAAGAAGAAAAGATATGAAATCGAATACGAGTATATCAAAAATACAGCAAAGATTAATGGGTTCATCGAAGAAACAATAAAAACAAGAACAAAAAAAATTGAGAATCAAGAGAAAATGAGCAGAAAATCAACATTAAAAATAACGAGCAGCAACCGAGAGCCAATCAAACGAGCAGCGATAAGCAGATCGAACCACAGTGACAAAATAAAGAAAATATTAAGCAAAACGGGAATAGAAGCAACAATTAGCAGTAAAATGAGAAAAACGAAGACCATACGAGGAGCAGCGAAGGATCCTGTAAGGGAGGCCGGCATATACGAGGTGGAATGCAACGAGCGTGATATGCGATACGTTGGGCAAACAATAAGACCGACTTCAACTAGGATCTAAGAATACCTCAGAGAAGCAGAGCTAGCTGTCCACAAGAAGCGAAATGAAGTCAAATCTACTATAGCGAAGCATATCATCAATGAAGGGCATGCGATTAATCAAGAAGATGCAAAATGCATAAAAATGGTCAAAAAACGAAGCCAGTTGGACGCCTACGAAAGCATATACATTGCTCGAACCGAAGAAGGTCAACGGATGAATCACGATTTAGGGTCGTAACCTAATAAAGAGGATTATAAAATAAGTCGGTAACTAAAAGTAGTAAATAGTTTTGTAATGATAGTAATAAATCATGTTGTAAAATATTTTGTTACCAATTTGTAAGTAATAAATGAAATAAAAATAAAAGGTATGAAAGGCTAGGAAGTAAGGAAATGGATTTAGTTGTAAAAAAAACCACTGAAGAAGGGGTCAACTAGATCCCAAAATACGTGTATGAAATAAAGCCGTGTACAAGGAAAATAAGAGTTCCGTTTATTTAGGAATGAGTAATATGGTAAAACAATTTATAAGTAATTGTGAAAATTGTGCTAAAAGTAAACAGGTTAGGCATACATAGCAAAGAAAGACAAATACACACTGGCACATCTTCAACGACTTTTGAGGTAATACAAAAAGACACGGTAGGATCTTTACGACTTTCGAATCACTATCGTTACATATGTATTAACGATGCAATGCGAGCTCTCAAAATTTGTCGTTGCGTCACCAATTGAATTAAAAGATACTAAAACTATAGCTCATACTCTGGTTCCGCGCCATATCATCATGAAACACTTGGTATAGTTGAGGGGAATCATAGGGTACTTAACGAGTTTATGTTAGTTTTCGCTGAAGATCTGGAATGAGATACGTAGTACCTTTGTTTACAACACTGCACCGAATGTAGATACACAAAATTTACTTTATGAACTAGTTTTTGTAAAATTACCGCCAATGAACTCAAATTAAGTTTAAAGAGAACTATTTATAAGACTAGAGAAATAATTAGTCAATTAAAATCAAATAGCCTAAGTAAAATACAAGTTATAAATCCAATAAAATTAAATATTGGTGATAAGGTGTTAATTAAAGTAAATAATAGAAAGATAAATCAGAAACCTTATCAAGGCCCATACAATAAAATATAACTGAATACAATAGAGTGAATCCCACATTAGATACCGATGGAAAACACAAAGAATACAACACCAATCAACTAAAGAAATGGAGTTGTACATAAATACACTAGTAACAATTTATCCTTATATCATGCATTTTTCATTTAACACACGTGAACTTTTTCCATGTTTCAACTTTGTTGCACAAACTCTCAACACTAAAACAGTGATGATGTAGTACATCCCAATTATCATACATTTCAATCATTTATGCGCTTATGCATATTAAGTATCCATTCGTACGACATCCCCACATGTAGCGTGGCTCAACACTTCTTGGTTTAAGTACATGGCCCACATGCGCATTACATAATACATGCATCTATTATTAACATATGTGACTCTTCGGCAGCTTCCTGGCACGAGCTAAGAGATGTAAGTGATACAATTGCACTTTCTTTGATTTCATTGTTTTTGTTTATGAATGAGTCAATGCAATTGTGGCTGAAATGTTTGGGATATTTGAGCTATATTGTTTGGGATATTGAATTGCAGATGTTTTATGGTTTGTTTATGAAAAAGCGTGACACTCTGGGTGACCTATTGATTTATGTTTGCGCCGGGACTCTTTTGTCCCCTCCTTGTACAAATTGTTTTCATTAGGAACTGGTATTATCCAAAAAGAAATGAACAACACTCTGATTGAACCTTAAGATTCTATTATTTTGCGCTTCTTCTCTACTATTATTAATTTCGAATATCCTGTTTAACGAGTTAGTTATGTTTAATTGAACACTAAAGTTTGCTCTAAATAATTTCAAATAAGGCTTCTGAATTTGTCTCGATACCATACTTTCTTAAATTTTCTATCCAAACCCAACTTAAATTCACATAAAATTCTCAATATTTTTGTAATTTAACCGTAATTACTAATTATGCACCACGCCACTTGATATTAATCGACACCTTTCTGTAGAGTTGTAGACCGACTAGCCTTCCTCAACTGACTGAACTGGCCGAGCATTTTACCCACGTTCCACTGCCAAAGCAATTCGCTGACCAGACAAACGTGCCAGAGAAAGAACGCTGAGTTTGCGTCTTTTCGCTGGCACGTCTGCCTTTGTCCATGAAATGTAATCCAATCTCCTCGATTACGAATCCACTTCATGGACAAATGCAGGAGATGAATGTGCATGGTCAGTGATTTGGCTGGGAATGAAAAATAGCTAATGGATTTACAGTGTGTTGCAAAATTTAATATTCGTGAAGTTTGACTGAAATTGAATTAAATTATTGATGTTGGGTGAAATGCCGGCGAAAGGTAAATGCAATTGTTCTCAAAGGGAACAGTAAATGATTGATCAATTGATCGGTAAATGGAATTGAAATGATCGATCAATTGATAAATCAATCAAATAAATCGAATTAATTACAAATGGACTAATTATTACAGTGCTAATGAACCTTAAATAACAATATAAGATGATTCAAGCGTTGATGTTGCCGGGCCAGGCCGTGATGAGTGCTCAGGGGTTTCAGGAACTCAACAGTTTATTTAATTGAGCCATTTAAAACATGGGAAAGGGTCATCTGCATGTGTGTTCACATTCAATTTAGAACACTATTTCTGTATAAATAGTCTTAAGAATTTTTGTAAGGGGTCAGTCGAAAAATATACAACTACGAGTGCACTACCAAAGAGCACCGTATGCACCTATAATGCAAGTACTATTTTTCAAAAAGAAAGAACGGCTCAGCTTCACAGCGAAGCCATTACATATAGGCATAATAACGCTGCATTCGGCAAACTCTTTTTCTAATCCTTTTTGGTTGTTTTGACTTCACGTTAATATATATATATATATATATATATATATATATATATATATATATATATATATATATATATATATATATATATATATATATATATATATATATATCTATATATATATATATATATATATATATATATATATATATATATATATATATATATATATATATATATATATATATATATATATATATATATATATATATATATATATATATATACAGTGGTCTCATCGCATAATCGGACAAGCTTTTTTTGAATGTTTGAATGAGTTTAAATTAAGTAGAAATTGACTTTTTATACTTTTTTCGCGTTTATGTATTTTTTGGTATTTACCTAATTTAATTTTAAAACAAAACAAAACATTTGTCTTAAATTATTATAATATAAGAACAAAAACAAAAATAAGTCCATTTCTGGCGCGCAACGCATAATCGAACAGCGCCTTAATTAATCAAAAAGTTAAGCAAAAAAACATTAAAATTTGGTTGCAAGCCCCTTGCTTGCCAAAACAGCTTGCAAACGCATTGGCATTGATTTTACCAAATTTTGGCACACTTCCGAATCAATGGAGTTCCAGGATTCGACTAATGCAACTGTTAGTTGGTCTATTGTATTATATTTATTTTTGTAGACCCAGAGATGTTCAATAACATTGAGGTCGGGGCCTGGGCAGGTGGTTGAATTAGGCATGAGCAGTTGTTGATCTATCCATTTTACCATCTATAAAATGTCAATTGCCTGCTCCAGCGCTAGACATACAGCTCCAGACCATGACAGAGCCCCCTCCGTGCTTTACGGTTGCTTTAGTGTTTTTTGGATAAAATTTTGTGTTTGGCGTACGCCACCATACATCTTACCGTCCGACCCATGCAAATTAAATTTGCTTTCATCAGTGAACAAAACCTGAAAATATTGCAAAATATTAAAAAAAAGTTGATTTTATATACTGGAATGCGTACGTTGATTCCAAAAATTTGCTGTTTTTAACAAGCACTCCTTGGCAAATCGAACTCTAAAGTTTTAGTTCTTAGGGCTTATAAATGGTTTTTTCTGGCAACTATTCCATGGTAGTCATACTTGTGCCACGTGTTTTGCACAGTATTTAAGCACGCACCCTTCCAGTGCGGTCTCTCAAGGCTATTTTGAATTCTTTCGCCGTTCTGAAAAGATTTTGTTTAACTTCTCTTACTATTATTTGCTCTTCTCGCTCTTTTAATATAGTGCGTTGCCCTTGTCGACTCTTATTTTCTATCCTGAACTCATCACGGAATCACTTAATAATATCTTGTACAATTGATTTGCCTCTACCGACCAGTTCAGCAAAATCTCGGACAGTTTTTCTTTCACAATTCGGCCTGACTATAAGTTGTATTATTTCCACCGTAGTTTGCTGTCCGTTTGGAGACATTTCAATGAACTTTCTTGTGTGTTGCACTGAAAAGACTAACCACAACTCATAACGACAGACAAAATTCAAGTTCCAGGAAGGAACTTGCAAAACCATGGAACTTTTCCATCGGTATTTTGCTTTGTCCGATTATTCGTTGCGTGCCACAAATTGACTTCTTGTTGCTTTTATTCTTGTATTATAATACTTGAAGATAAGTTTTTGTTTTCATACTAAGTTAGGTAAATACCTAAAATATATATAAATGCGAAAAAAGCATAAAAAGTCTATTTCTACGTAATTTAAACCCACTCAAACATTCAAAAAGAGGTTGTCCGATTACGCGATGAAGCATATATATATATATATATATATATATATATATATATATATATATATATATATATATATATATATATATGTATATATATATATATATATATATATATATATATATATAAATATATATATATATATATATATATATATATATATATATATATATATATATATATATATATATATATATATATATATATATATATATAATAACCCAAGCAATAGCCATGCTGACTACATTCTTCCTATTGATAAACCTGCTTTTGATGTCCTCTCAGCGATCCAATTGTTATTCCAATTATCGATAACAGTGACCCTGGTCGTTCAACGTCTCCTGCAGGTGTTAATAATAATCAACTATACCGTGTTGTTGCTCCACCGAATCAAATTTTCATCTCGAGACTAGCATATGAAACTTCGGTAGACGACATTCTCAACTTTATTAAAGCGAAACTTGGAAATCTAAATGGAATCGTAAGCTGTACTAAGATTACAAAGGAAAATCTGCCGGATCGAGTATTATCCTCCTTTAAACTTGCAGCTCTACCAAGCATTGATACTGTATGCCGTCCCGAGTTCTGGCTCCTGGTACACTAGTGAAACCATTCGTACCTGTTAAAAAGACAAATTTTTTCCGCAATCCTTCGGTTCACGCAAGAAAATAGTACATAATAGCTTTAGTAACATTAAAATTTATTATCAAAATGTTAGGGGACTAAGGACCAAATTAAATATTTTTAATACGTCTTGCTTTACCGCGTCGGATGATATCATCTGTGTTACAGAGACGTGGTTGAATGGAAGTATCCTTAATAATGAACTTTCGACTGAACACAATATCTTTAGACGGGATCGAGACATCACAGCTTCATCTAAAATGGATGGCGGGGGTGTCTTGATAGCTACTAAGAAGACTTTGTCAGCTTCAGTCTGTTCGAATTTCTCTTCATCTTCTCCTATAGAATGTATTCTTGTAAAAGTCCAAACCTCGCACAATAAGTTTCTGCTTGGTGCCTCTACTTACGTTCCTTGTAACTCTTCAATTCCTACATATGAAACGTTCTTTGATGAGCTTTCATCTTACATTGACTCCTTCTTCCCAGACTCCCCTTTATTAATTTGTGGAGATTTCAACTCGCCCTCGGTTTCTTGGTCATCTTTTCCTGCATCAGTTCCGTCTTCTACGAATAATCTATCTATCGTTCTTTCCTGTTTTTTAAATCACTGCTCCTTCTCTCAATTTAATTCTGTACATAATGTTAACGACAAAATGATGGATCTAGTGCTTTCCAACGTTGCTGATCAACATCTTTCTGTATCTCGGTCGGCGGTTCCGTATGTAGACACTGACTCATTTCACCCTCCCCTCTCTATGGTCCTTTCTTTGAAATATCCAACACGTTGCAAAACTCGTACGCGGCCTAGGTTCAATTTTTACAAATCCGATTTCCATGCAATTTCCACGCATATTTCTACCATTGACTGGCAAAGTTTCTTTGCTGACTTGGATTGTGAAAAAGCAATATCAAAATTCTATTTCTTTCTATTTATTAGTATCCATTACTTCACTCTACTTTATGCCTCCTCAGCAGGCGCTAATCCTCCCTGGTTTACGAGGCATGTTAAGGAAGCCATTAAAAATAAGGATAAAGCTCATAAATTGTGGAAATCTCATGGAACAATTGATCATCGTCAAGAGTTTGTTAGGTATCGGTCAATTGCCAATATGGAGGTTCTGGGAGCCAAAAGAGCATACTATAACAATATCGAAAAGTCTCTTCATTCCAACCAAACTAAGCCCTTTTGGTCTTTTGTTAAAGCTCAAAGATCTTCAAGTGCATTTCCAAATTTTTTTCAGTGGAATAGCAAGACTGCTTCTTCCCCTTCTGAAATTACTAACTTATTCTCCACCTTTTTCTCCTCCACATTTTTTTCATATAACAAGACTTCTATACCTTCCCCTTTTTCCGTATTGCCTTCGCCTATTATCACCTCGATAGTCACGAATCCTCTTCAAGTTGAACTTATTATCAACTCTTTTGATCCTAACGTTGGACCTCAGCCGGATGGCATTCCTAATTTCTTTATTAAAACATTAGCATCTACCATTAGCTTTCCACTTTCATTGCTTTTCAATCTAAGTTTGACAACAGGTCACATGCCAGATTGCTGGAAGATTGCTAATGTTACTCCAATACACAAAAGTGGTGACCTGACCATGGTGGAGAATTACCGCCCTATCTCAAAACTTTCATCCTTTTCTAAAACTTTAGAACGAATTGTCCACCTAGAGCTCTATTCTTCTCTTTGCTCCCAAATAGCTCCTGAGCAGCATGATTTTGTGCCAAATCGTTCTACCATAACCAATCTCTTGGAACTTACTGACACTGTGGCGGTAGCCTTAAATGACAGTCTTCAAGTGGATACTATCTACACTGATTTCTCTAAGGCATTTGACACTGTCAACCATGACATTCTTATTTGCAAATTGCAGCATTATGGTGTGAGTGGCTCCGTTTTGTCATGGTTAACTTCATACCTAGCTTCTAGAACATGCCAAGTTGTCATTGATGGCTCGGTTTCTAAGTCATTTCATCCCTGCTCTGGAGTTCCACAAGGTTCCATATTATGTCCGTTCCTTTTCACCATGTTTATCAATGATCTCCCATCAGTATTTAACTCTTCCTGTCTCTTATTTGCGGATGATTTGAAGATCTACAGAGTAATCAACTCGCCTGCTGACTGTCATATTCTTCAAAACGATCTGTTATCTCTGTCTTCTTGGTGTAAGGCTAACCTTTTGAATTTAAATGTACCAAAATGCCACAAAATGTTGTTTTCGTTGAAAAGTTCATCAATATCCCATTCTTATTACTGAATCAAACTCCTCTAACAGTAGTGGATCAGGTGAAAGACTTAGGGGTTATCTTCGACCCAAAGCTCAAATTTAACCTTCACATTATAAACTTAGTCACTAGAGCTTCCCGTGTTTCGGGTTTTGTTCTTAGGCGTACTTCTATTTTTTCTAACCCTAAGTCTGCTATCAAACTATTTATCTGTATCGTACGTTCTCTTCTTGAATACTGTTCTCAAATTTAGTCACCTCACAATGATTATCTGATTGTTCTCCTTGAATCTGTCCAGAGGAAGTTCACCCGTTTTCTATTTTTCAAATTCAAAATCCCTTATGCGACCTACAAAAATCGCCTGTCCTTCCTTCAGAGTCCTTCTCTTGAAATTCGCAGATTGATACTTGATGAATGTCTTCTCTTTAAAATATGTAACCGCCTTACGGATACAAATCTTGATTCTCGAATTTATTATATTCTAAATCTGCGCTCGGGTGGAAATGCTAGTATCTTTCTTGTACCTTTTGCTCGGATTAACCCGTACTTCCATTCTCCACTGCTAAGGCTACCTCACAATCATGATCGTCTACAAATTGGTCCTTTTCCTCGTTCTCTTTATTTACTTAAACAAAAACTTATTAGTTTACTAATTTGTTAATTTTGTGTGTTTAGTAGTATAATTCACCATTTGTATTAGAGGTAACTCTGTTAATGGCAACATAAATAAATAAATATATATATATATATATATATATATATATATATATATATATATATATATATATATATATATATATATATATATATATATATATATATATATATATATATATATATATATATATATATATATATATATATATATATATATACCCGGAAATTGTAATTTAAATTCCGCAGGTAAATTATATTTGAAAAAAATGTATTTTGTTAAATTGGTAGGACTGTCCTTAATTATTGTGCTAAATATGAGCGCGATCGGTGAACCAGCGTTTTTTTACAGCAGCTGCTTAAGTTGGTACACCTCAGTAGTGCGTTGCGATTTTTTTGGATTGCGACCGAATTTAAAGCCAAAAACGCAATAAATGATCAACCACTGTATTCACCAGATTTGGCTCCTTGTGGTTTTGATGAATAATTAAATATTTTGCGTGTTATTTGCTTTTTGTCACAATGTAAAACAAAACTCGCTGAAGAAGCTGCGTTCATCTGATGGGGATTACTTTAAGTAAATATTGATGAATAATTAACTATTTTGCGTTTTATTTGCGATTTCCGGGTACTTTTTTGCCACAATGTATATAACATATATACGTGTCAAATTGAAAAATTTCTCTTCTTTGGAAGTCGTTTAAAAATCATCAATTCCATTCAGCTCTCGATGTACTTGAAATAATTACAAAACACGTGGAGTCAACTTCAAAATGTAAAATTTAATTGTTTCATTTAATAATAGAATTGTTGCAAATATAACCATCGAATTGATGACACTTCACTGTATTAATAATAAAGTGAGCATTTTTTTTCTTTCATTTTATTCGTCCTACGTTCAATAGCATGCTATCCAATTAAATAAAGTTCAAAGTATGCATCTAAAATAAACATTTGAAAAATTCAATATTTTTTCAAATATTCTCTCCCCCGCTTTGATATAACGACAAAAAAACACACTTCATCGTTCTCAACTGAAAAATTCCATTTCAACTTTTTACAGCTCTTGCATCTGAGCATCTACGGGGCACGGGTCCTTGCACAGTTCGTCCTCGACAAGTTCACCGAGCGGCTAGTACTGGAAAAATACACCAGGAGGGTTGCGGAAGGAAGGACCTAGAGGAAAGCGGTCGAGTGCTTGATCCCAACGTTCTCTGCGATACTTTGCGAGTATACATTTTGTTGTGTTGCGGTTCAATTTAATCAGTCAAAATTTTCGGAATAAAAATGGATACGAACTCGGTGAGTCCTTTGCCACCGCCCGAAGCTCCACTTGCCATGATGGAAGTTGAGAAAACGCCACCAGGGAGTCCATCGGCCATTGATATGCCACCACCACCAGATGAAAAGTAAGTTCCGTTCTTAAATGTAATATTTGGGCGGTTTGATGTTTTATTTTGATTTCGAACGATTTACGAGTATATGGATGTGAGTTGGCAATTTGAAATTGTGATGTATACTTTCAATTTGGGGAAACGAGTGTCGAGTGTAATGAGAGGGAATTTTTAAAGTTTGTTGTTGGACTTTCTTCTTAGGTAAATAATCTATTGAATATTTTGAAGTTCTCTTAATTCTTCCCATAAAAATAGGCTACAAGTTCTTATTCTCTCAACACTGTACTTCTTTGATGCAACGAATGTTTATTGGTTCAATTGTATGTGGGAAATTTAAAACGCACAGCGGGTTGTGTATTGCACCGTGAATACCAGAATATGCATTGCATGCACATATCTGCAGATTATGGGCTCTCGGTTATATACCACTTCCCGTTTGGATAGGATGTAAGCAATTTTCTGCTTTAAATTTTTAAAAATATTGTTTATAAAGAGATTACGTGCTATGAACTTTTCCGTGTCTGAACAATGTTATGCATAAAGACCATATTTAGTAATTGCCCAAAATTACCCAAATCTTAGATTCAGTTTGGTTATTTTCAAATAATTGATTTTTTCACCATTTTTGGTAAAAAATTAATTCAAGAAGAAAGAATTATTAAGAAGGTGTAGGTTTACAAACTGACGTTTTTTATGTTCAGTCAAAAAGAGAGTCAGATACTAAGCCGATTTGCTATTTATATCCAATGACTTTTTTAAGGAATTTCAAAGTTTTTCATTTCATAAGTAATAATTTTCCCACTTATGGTTAGTTAATTTCTATTTAGAATTGTCTAATGAACAACGATTTTCATGTGCCGAACTTTGATAGATAAATTGATAAAATATTCAATAATTTCTAAGGCGTGAAACGCTTTTTTGTCATATCCCTATTAATCTTTTGCGTACAAACAGCAATCAAAATACCAATAAATATTTTATTTCCCAACGCGGCTTATTGTAGTATATTATCAATTGAAAATATGAACACAAAACAACCAACGATTTGATTCAATTTGAATGGCGTTCTCACCCATACTCATGTTCAATTGGTAATCAATCATTGCGAGGGTATCCTTAAAGCTCTCACCTATTCCGATTTCTATGAATCAGCCGCAGTACAGAAACTCTATGTAAATATAGAACTGTAACCATTTATGTGCAAGTTTACCGAAGTAATTGTGGAACAGGGTTGATTGTCCTTCGGAGGTTGACCACCCTTTCATTACAAAACTATCATTTAGATTGACAAGTTGATTTTAAGTGAATTGTATAGGATGTATTGCTTGAGTTAGTGTCGAAACAACAAACAAATTAGTAAAAGCAGTGAAATAATATCTAGTTTTTTAATAACGGAGTGAATATACGTAATTATAGTAATACGCTGAGGTGTTAAGAGGATTTGAAGTGGAATAATGTAAGTTTGGTGATATGTTTTATGCTTTTAAGTGGTTTTAGTAGTAGTTCAATACTAGTTTGTTTCCAATTAATCACTGATGGAATTTTCCTAGATCGTCGTTGATAGTGTTCTCAATGGCAGTTTTGTCTCGTCCTGAATAAAGTAGAACTGTGTCATCAGCATGTAATGTGTGATATCCCGTCAGCCCACATGTATTTAGATTATTTGTGTATAGCAGGAACAAAGTTGGGCCCAGTATTGAGCCTCGGGGAACTCCTGTTTCCATAGGTGCATGGTCGCTCAGGACATTGTTGATTAAAGTTCTCTGCGATCTTCCCTCCAAGTAACTCTTAAACAACTGCTTAGGACTACCCTGAATACCATACGATTCAAGTTTACGAAGCAAGAGATCATGATCAACTGTATCAAATGCTTTTTTCAAATCCACAAAAATTGCGATGACATAATCACCTCTGTCAAGTCCTAGATTGATGAAACGTGTGACAGAATGTAGGGCATCCAAAGTACTCTTGTTCTTTTGAAAACCAAACTGATGTTGGCTTATGATAGAGTTTTCAACTAAGAATGATGTTAATCGATTGTTTAGTATTTTTTCAAATATCTTACTAAATCCCGTCAGCAGCGCAATCGGGCGATAGTTATTCGGGTCAAGATGATCACCACCCTTAAATATAGGAACTATTTTTGCAAGTTTTTCTTCTTCCGGAAAAGTTCCATTCCTAATATGCACGTTTATAAAATTTGCTATAATCTGGGCTATGTCCTCCTTTATTATACTAATCTCATTCATCGTGATGCTATCAATGCCTGGCACCGTATTCTTTTTCAATTCATTGATTACATTTAAGACTTCCCTATTATTTGTTTGATGAATGTGAAAGATGGAATTTATTGCGATATTTGTATTATTTACATTGCCTGCTGAACTGGCAACGATTTCTTTAGTGATTCTTCCACCAATTGTTGAAAAAAAGTTATTCAATGAGTTCGCCGCGTCACGTGGACACGATGTGTTAGAGGGCCCATCAGGATTCAGTTGAAAGTTTTGTGATATACCCTGGGTTGAAGAGTTATCCTTTACCTCATTTATTATTTTCCATATTTCGCGGGAGTTGTCAGCCGCTGTTTCCATTCTTCTTGAGAAATATAAGAATTTAGCCTCTTTCACCAGTCGTTTCGATTCTTTTTTCGCTTGCATATACACAAACTTGAAAGCCCGGTTTCCACTGTTCTTCTTGTAGTCCATTTATGCCTTCCTTTTTTCAATACTTGCATCAATTACTTTTTTCGTTATCCAAGTCCGTTGTCGACACCTGATTTTTTTCTCAATTGTAGAACTTTGCTTAGCAGATATGATGATATTTTTGAGTTCAATAATACTATTTGGTTTCCGCTTTTCCAGTAACTCTCGTATGTTTGATTTAAAGAGCTCCTTGTCTAGAAATCTGAACGTTTTGTAGGTCGGCTTCTGTTTGTTCAGGGTTTGGTCTTGAATAGCAATTTTTAACACACGATGATCCAGTTCCGGCCAGTCCTCAAATATGTATGTCATGCTTTCAGCGATTTTTAAATCATTGGTTACTATATGGTCCAGACAGGTATTTGACACTGGGCGAGTAATTTGGTTGTTGTTTATGATTACCGTTCCATTCGTTTCTAGCGTATCTTTATAAATCCGTGTTTCTGGTGATTCCGTTAGCACATCAATGTTTGTGTCCGCTACTGTGATTAAATTTTTTTCAGTTGAGAATAATGTATCTAGTACTGTGCAAAAATCTTTCGCATTCATACGATTGGGATTGTAGTACGTCCCTAATTTTATTTTTTTTACCTGCATGGCGTACTTCAATTATAATAACGTTATACTTATCAGGCGTCACTCTCTTCGTAATGAAATTGACTGTATTTTTTACGTAGATTGCTGTACCTCCACCTCTTCCAGGTCTGCAGGAGAATACCGCATTATATCCTTCAATATTGTAAAACCGTGCTTCTTCTGGGTAAATCCAGATTTCATTTAGAATAATCAAATCTATGTCAGGATTTTGCTGCAGGTAAATCTGAATATCACTTAGCTTATGTCTTAAGCTTCTTATATTAGCATACATAAGTGTTAAATTTGTTCCACTTGATTGATTAGAAATATTAGCAATCATCAAAGTTGTAGTCGGTGCTCCTCCTGGCGATCAATATTCTGCGTTGAAGCTCCGGACACTCTACAGAGTCAGCTCTGTGAGAATGATCAGCATTGTTATTGTTACCAATACAGTTCGAGCACTTCTCAATCGTGCTTTTGCAGTCCTTTAGGTCATGCTTTCCTCCACATTTTACACATATTTGCTCCCCTTCACATTTTGATGTTTTGTGGTTGTATTTTTGACACTTATAACACCTCGTTACGTTGAAGTCCTCCTTCACGAAATACGATCCATAATCTATATTAATGTATCTATTCGCAAGCCTCTTATACATGCTCCCGTTTACCTGGATGATGTGCAACCACCTTCCATTTCTCGTTCGCCTAGCATGTACAAGTTCCATAGAATCACGCTCCTCTATATTGGGATTTAATGCCTGGATCTCATTTCTCAATTCATTATTTGCATATTGTTTTTCTAGTCCATTGATGACAAGTCTAGGCTGTCGCAACCTGGTCTCAGCAACATCATACTCCTCTTTCATTGCATCCATTGCTATATTAAGAAGCGAAGTAGTATTTTCATTTGTCGATGTTTTTATAATCGCCCCACCATTACGAATAGGCCTCATTAGTTGTAGAGGAATTTTACATTTTGATGGCCTGATCCTCGACTTAAAATCCATCAGTGTTTTTTCTGATGAAGTGTGATTTCTAGGCTTAATTATAATCCCTTTTTGCGATATTGTATTAGATCGATGCACTGATGGAGGAGAAGTAGAATTTTTAATAATATCGGCATATGAGGGCTTGCTCGCAGACGTAGATTTATATTTATCTTCGACTTGGCTTTGCAAATTTTTCATTTGCTGGAAGAGTTGGTCTTCTTTAGATTTACGGTGCTGAGCTCTACATCCGGCACACATCCAAATCATATCTTCGGTGATGTCCATAATAGCTCGATATCTCTCCTCTGACATTTTGATACACCTCAAATGAAACCACTTGAGGCAGAAGCCATCACACCCCATAGCCGAGTGGATATCCTCCACGGGTTTCCTACACTTCCCACACTTATCTGGTTTAGTAGCCATTATATTTTTAACTTTTTTAATTATTTGCTCTTTATAAATTTTTTTATTAACCTTGATTTATTTAATATAGTTAGTGAAAAAAACGTAGAAATCCGTACTTGCAAAAAAAAAAAATTATTTAAAATATCAAAATATAAATTTAAAATTAAATTCAAAAATTGTTTAGAATAAATTTAGCTACACGGGAATCTCACTCCTAGACCAAAGCAAGAATTCCCGGTTCCGTTAATTTCGTTCGCTTATCTCGAAAACTTGATAGAGCGACACTAGTAACCACTGCACTTATTTCACACAGCTGATTATAATTTATGGCAGATTTATAACTTCACTATAGCCAAGAAATTCAAAGAGCTGAAACTGACACTTCTTTGTTTTGACACTTCGAATTACTTCAAACACTTCGAATTACTTTTCGTGTCCAGAAGTGCGGAGTCACTTCAAATCAAAGACACAATGGCGTTACCTGTATTTTACTTACTTTATTGCAATTCTGCTGAAAATCTAATACGTATTTTACAATTTGTCTTATTAACAGCGTGGCGATGACTGACAGGTCAGGTTGAGTGGATAACCGTGCCACACATACTGAATTGTGGACGTCCCATCCGAACACCGGCGAATAATATTCTCCAAAGGCAGAACACTAACTTTAGTAACTGGCGCCGTGTATAAAGCAGTTGCAGTCCTTACATCTCCAACTTGATCTCGATCAGAATAAACTGCGGTGATTCAAGCCAATGGCTGCTTGCATTTCCCTTGCACTCTAGTCTTCAACGTGGAGAGAACGGAAGAGCACAGGCTACTGGGTAGCCTGTGCTCTTCCCTTCTCTCCATATGTCCTGCCCATTGTAGTTTGCGTAGCTTTACGCATGTGGGTATAGGTGGGTCGTCATAAAAAATATACAACCTGTCGTTGTAATGAAGTCTTCACTCCGGTCCATGCTTTCCGGTGCCATACATCCCCTTGAGCACTTATCATTCGCATTCGCAAGAGTTCAGGTTTTATATCCACATTGCAGCACGGGACTTACTAGCGACTTGTATATGAAAATTTTATTTTTCTTGTGAATATCTCTAGATCTTAGAGTAGAAAGTACCGAGAAATAGGCTTTGTTTGCTTCGTTTATCCTTTCCAACATTTTATTCTTTTCTGTGCCCTTTCTATCAAGATCGACTCCTAAATATGGGACGCTATCCATACTTTCCAGGTTGTAGTTTCTTAAGGTCGACCCATTGCCTACAAATTACAACAAGCTGGGCAGACAGACCTATGCTCATGTCAGAAGGGTTTTGTACTCAACTTACAAAATGCAGTAACCAGCAACGAATAAAATCAAGAAACATGTCAAAGACGATTTTATTGGAGAAAATGTGAAATTCGAGGATTATACTATTATTAAAAAATTTGAACGAATTTTGACTTCTGAGGTATTGGTTATAGTTATACCCATAAATATCTCCTTTGATAATTTTTTCAGATTTTTTAGGTCACGGGTGTCCATTCGCGCGGGAGGAAACACATTTTTCATGTATTTCCCCCCCTGTGCTCCCACTGAAGCAAAAACTGTTAGTTTAAGAGCTGTTTTGAAAAGCTCTCATAGAGGACTTTCAGTTGATACTCATACCGGCTACCTTTCATGAAATTTTCTTCAGGGGCCACTCCTCTGTACTGTAATCATCGATTCATGGCCAATTTTTTCGAATCCTAGGATGGTTACAAAGCCCTTTTGCTAGGAGCTCTCACCGGCCTCTTCGACTTGTTTCAATTGTATGTATTCATCTTCATGATACCTATCATTCCTGAAATTTTCATGCAAATCCTAGCGAAGCTGTAGTGTCTAAGTCGGTAAAAAGCGCATATGGCTCCACAGCCATATGTTTCCATAGTAATACAGGACATATTGTTCCATAGTAATACAGGCAAATTCAAATCGCTATAACTTCTTTAAGTACTATTCGCTCTTTATGAAATTTTCAGAGAAGATCAACCTTATAAATTGTCATCTGTTTGCTAAATTTTATTGAATTTAAGGGTACCGTTTAGATTTTATTCAAGAAAAGATAAAATCGATAAATCATACTATTACTAACAAAGTTGAGAGAATTTCGACTTCTCATGTATTTGTTGTTGTTGTACTCATTAAGGCCCGTATTCATGATTTTTTTAAGATTTTTCAGATGAAATGTGTTCAATCGCGAGGGGGGGGTACGCGAAAAGTTCGTACATTACCCCTTCCCCTGCCCCCCTCGGTACTCGTAAGGCAATTTCGAGACTTGTTTTGAAAAGATCTCATTGAGACCTTTCCAATGACACCCCATTAGACTAGGGGGAGACCCCCTTTAAACCCCTTTGAAAAATTTTTCCACCCTTGAACTTTCAAGAGGTCACCACTTCTGACCTTTTCACAAAGTTTCATGGCTGTAGCCTCTATAGTTTCGGAGAAAAAGTGCTGTGACATACAGACGGACGGACAGACGGACACAGGTCGTGATTGCAATAGGGTTTTGTATTTCAGTACAAAACCCTAAAAAACTAATTCTGGGTGATTTCAACGCTAAGGTTGGCAATGAGCGATCTCATCGGGGAACTCTCCAGTCGTTCCTCTAGGATGAAACAAATGACAACGGAAAGCGCCTGATTGACTTTGTATACACCAGAAATCTGGTCACACGTTCGACTTGCTTCCCACATCGACGCATTCATAAAATGACCTGGATATTACCAGATGGCAACACACAAAACCAGATGGACAATGTTCTGATCCAATAACGTTGGGCCTCGAGCATACTTGACGGCCGTACATACCGAGGAGCCAATTGTAACTCAGACCATAACGTCATCAAATTAACCTATTGATGTCGTTTGTCAAAGGCATATTTGACGAAGACCAGCCTGCTACAAAGATTTAAATCAAAAGGCTCCAAACGGCGTCTGTGGCCAAAAATTTCACGGAGACCCACGACACCTAGCTGGCTCCCATCTTATCAGACGCATCGCTAAAGACAAGCAACGAGCTCTGGATGGAAGTGAAAGCGGCTATTAAGACCGTAGCAGAACAGACGATTGGACATCGAGCTCGGCGCAAGAGAAATGAATTGTTCAATGATGAGTGCCAGAATGCGTTAGATTAAAAATAATCAGGTGTACAAAGAAAACGTTGGTAAGAAAACCAGGACGAAGAGAAAGCACTTTGAAAATCTCAGAGGAGCCAACCTTTTCACTTCTGACTACAGCCATATAAAGGGTAATTCGTTATGCGGTATGATTTTTAATAGGCTTTTTTAACAGATCATGCGTGACTCCTATCAAACGGTAATGTAATTTTTATTCAGTATTGTTCGAAAAATCATCATGGAAAGGCTTACACAGCATATTTGAAACCCAACGTACATTATTGGATGATCCTTGACCGATTAGATTACATCCAGCATGTAGTCAAGAGAATATAGAGGCTGTAGCTGATAGTGTGGCTGAAGACCCCGACGTTCTCAACAGCTTTGTTTGTCGTGCGCTACAACTTGGCGTATTTCACGTAAAGATCTTGATTTCAAGGCATACAAAGTTCAACCAATATAAGAATTGAAGCCGGGCGACTTAGGTTTGCGTCGTGTTTTTGGTAAATGGGCTTTGAATCAGCTCAATGGAAATCCGCTGTTTTATCTTGAAATTTTGTTCAGCGGTGAGGGGCGTTTTCGGCTCAATGGATGGGTCAGTTATCAGAATTGCCGTATTTGGACTGATGAACAACCAGAAATATACAGTTTTGTGTAGTTTATCATCGGTCCATATTTCTTTAAAAATAAGCTTGGTCAGAACTTAACTGTCAATCACGACCGCTATCGCATCATAATAACGAATGGTTTGCAACCTGAAATTGCAGTCCGTGGTATCGATGTATTAACAAGATGGCGCTACTTTGCATACAGCTATAGAAATAATGGACTTATTGAGAAATCATTTTGGTGAGACCCTAATTTCACGTTTTGGACCAATAAATTGGCTACCTAGATCGTGTGCCATCACACCTTTAGATTATTTTTATTGAGGTTTTACAAACCCTCTAATCTTCAAGGGTAAGCCAGCTTCAATCGACGCTTTGGAAATCAACATTACTCGTGCCACTCGCGAAATTCCGGTCACTATGCTGGAACGCGTCTTCCAAAATTGGACCCTTAGGAAAGGCCATTTGCAGCGTAGTTGCGGTCAACATTTAAACGAGATAATCTTTAAAAAGTAAGTGTCGCAAATTGTTCTGTCGACTCACAATAAAATTTTTACTATAGAATTCAACTTTATGCTTTTTATTTGCGATTAAACACCAAACCTCATAATGAATCGCCCTATATATGCTACCTTTGCATCGGAAATTGATCTGGATATAACGTTAACGTCGCATTCTACGTCTAGCACTCGTTGCGTGTAGACGTGTTTTTAATCGCTCCTGTCATTAATTTTAAAAATTAATTAATTTTTCGCAAAAGTCAGTTTCAAACAATTGAAATATTTTTTTACGAGCCAGTCAAAAGCAAATTTTGATTTTATTGGGAAACCCATCACCGTCGAATTATTCGAGCATTTATCGAATACTTGAAATTCATTTCCTGAAGAAATATCAAAAGTGGAAATACGTTCAAGGGAAGTCCTGGTCTGAGAACATTCCCTTTAGCCTCGCTGCAAAAGCAACGAGATGGAGGAGCCCGATGGCTTCAGCCATCAATCAGAAGGATCATGCCCATCGCCAATGATGACGGGCGAAAAAAACTTAAAAGAAGCTACGAGAATAAAGCAGAAAAACCGACAATCCTATCGGTTATCGAAATCGAACAGCTTATCCAAGAAAAAGAGAAAGCTGAAAAATTTGAAAAGGAAAGTGAAGAACTCAAGCTTCGAGTTAAATCGTTGGAAGCACTTGTTGGAACGTTAACGTTCAACAAGGATAAAGATATCAAGAAAGGCTGACAAGCACACTCAAAATCTGAAGACAAGAAAACTAAAAAGCCACAGGAAGAAGCTAATCAAGGGGATGTCCTCAGCGCAGGAGGCGCAAACGACAGCAGAAATTATTATGCAGCGCTAGCTGGTCTTGAAGAAACGATGAACATTGAAGAGGATACAGGTAAAACGTCAAAATTAGATAATGATTTAATTGAATATCTTAGAGTTAAAAATTGGGAGAAAAAACCAAAAGGTTTGTCTGCTGGTCCGTCTGTTGGTCCGTCCGTTAAGATTAATGAAAAAAAAGAAAAAGTCCCACCAATCAATGTATTTGGGCAAACGGGAAAAGATATGGTTCGGCTTTTGGCAGCCGAAAATAAGCTAAAAGATTTTCAGATAAAAAGAGTCAATGCCGATAAATTGACAATAAGGACTAAGTCGCTGGTTGATTTCCAGGCAACAAAAAGTGCCTTAAATTCTGGAGATGTTCCGCATTTCACGTACACCCCGAAAAGCGAAAAGAACCAAACCTTTATATTGAAGGGTCTGGACTGTGGTGAGGACACAGTCGATCTCCTTCAGGTGCTCCAAGAAGCTGCACCAGAAATACAATTTGTTACAGTCAAAAACTTTGCAACGAGAAGATCGATTGTGGAGCGTAAAAACTTGCCTCACTACTTAGTCCAGATTTCCAGCAAAAGTAGTTCGAGTGCCCTGCAGAAAATACGGTACTTAAACTTCCGCGTGGTGAGGTGGGAACGCCTCCAGAAAAGTGAGGTCAACCAGTGCTACAGGTGTCAAAGATTCGGGCATTCGGCTGCCAATTGCGCCATGAAATATAGGTGTGTGAAATGCAAAGACATTCATGCTCCCGGCGAGTGCAAATTGGCTCAGGCGGAGCCAAAAGAAAAACTATATTGTGTGAACTGCGGTGCCTTTGGTCATCCAGCATCATATCGAGGATGCCCCCGGTATCAAGATGCAAAGGTTAAAGTCACTCCGAAACAAAGTCAAGCACACCGCAGTGTGATACCTACCAACTTCATCAAGCCCGGGGTGTCATTTGCACTTGCTGCGAGAGGACCAGCAGACAATGTAAATAAAATAAATAATGCAAGTGGCAATAATGAGCTGCTCCTTAAAATTTATGAGCAATTAAATTCCTTATCGGAGCGAATCGATAAACAAGATTCGAAAATTAACATTGTTTTTCAGCGTTTAGGGCTTTCAAATGCCTCAAAATAAGTTGTCATCCAGCCACATTCCCACGGATAGGATTCGTCTCATCTCGATCAACGTCAACTCCATTGTTACTTTACATCGGCGTGATTATCTCCTTGAATTCATTGCCAGACAAAAGCCTGACATCGTGCTTCTCACCGAAAGCCACCTCAGTTCATGGCACTCCATGAGATTCAAGGATTTTGAGTTCGTAAGAAACGATAGGGTGACAGGTGATTGGGGAGGTGGCACCGGGATATTGGTTCGAAGACCCTATCGTTTTCAAAATATTGAAAAAGTCGAATTCAAAAGCTTTGAATCTCTTGAAGTGTCCGTTATCAAAATCTCACTACCAGGTGGGGATAACCTCTTCGTTGAGCTTCAAGGACGAGCTCAACTCCTTGTTCGAAATACTCGAATTGAACAGGCTGCATGACTACTATATTCTTGCTGGTGACCTGAACGCCAAGCATACATCATGGCTGAACGCCACCAATAATCCAAGAGGTGTATTCCTGAAATCGTGGATAACAGAGAATCAAATTGAATACAGGTGCACTCTATATGGGTCGGAGTTCCCAACATACCCTAGGACAAATTCATATTTGGACCTTTGCATTGCTGACGCAAGACTTGAATTCAGCTTTAATAGTCCTCAACGGAAACTGCAGGTGCTTCCTTATGATAGCGACCATAACGCAATCGTAATGGAAATCAATCATCACAGGGATGATTTCTTCCTCATTCCAGTTCAACATGAAAATCATCGGTTGAATTTAAAAAAAAAACAGACTGGGGAAAGTTTCAAAAGAAGTTTAATCGCGAGTACCAGAAGCAATGTCCCCCTTCTGATGGTGGCAACTCTTGCTCAATGGTTCCTAATGACAGGGATCTAACTAACGATGAAATAGATGTCTATTTGTCGAAGTTAGAGAAGCTGAAGTTGGAAACGATTGAGAAAGTCGTTCCCAAGATTAAACTTCGAAACAATATGGAAGGATATGAAACACCAACCAACGCAAGGTTGAAAAGATTGAAAAGCCTTCTTTTCACACGCGTCAACCATATTTATCGACGATTTTTGGACCATAACCATCCCTCGTTGTCTTTGTTGAAATTACATCTGAAGAATGTCCGGAACTTAATCCGGTCATACTTCAGGAGTGAGGTCAGCAATCAATAGGCGGAAAAATTGAGGGTTATTAGCCCACAGGACCCAGACGGCGTGTTTGCGAAAGTGAATAGCATATTCCGCAAGAAGTCTCGAGTGAAGGTATCGAATCTTGAAGTCACTAGTGATGAGATAAATCTTCTCGATAGGGCTGGTATCGAAATTGATAGTACGGCTCCGGATAGAAATGGAAACAAGATTATTTGTGAAGGATTGCATAAACTTGCCCTGATTGGAACACATTTTGAATTGGTTCATCTACCAAACCCTGAGAGAGGGAACGAAATTTTTTCAGAGGTCGTTGAAGCAAAAGCTTCCGACTTCAAATTAAGCCTGAACGGCCAATCAATTCTTCATTTCAATGAAACATTAACATCTGACCTCATACCGAGCTTGAATCTTATTGATTATTTTGTCAGCTATGGAGACTTGTGTTTCATATTTCGCAAGATAAACAACAAGAAATCATGTGGTACTGATGGTATTCCAAATGTAGTTCTCCGACATTTGCCTGAGGTTGCTATTAGGAACTATTGCATATTGTTCAACAACATGTTGAGCAATTCATATTTCCCAAAAGAGTGGAAAAAGGCTAAGGTATTTCCGGTCTTGAAGAAAGGAAAAAAATCTTCATGCCCCAAAAGCTATCGCCCAATCAGCTTGCTGCCTAACATCAGCAAGGTGTTTGAAGTGATACTCAACAGAGCATTAAACGCCCACATTGAGGAAAATGAGTTGATGCCGAATTGCCAATTTGGTTTTCGTGCCAGGCATTCGACCACACATGCAATAACGAAAGTAACCTCACACACTGTTGGAAACTAAATGATAGACAATGTGTTGGAGCATGTCTCATTGATATGGAGAAAGCCTTTGATACGGTGTGGTTAGAATGACTAGTTTTTAAACTCCTTCAGGACAAGTTCCCCAGACACCTTGTCGCCATGATGTGCAATATGTTATACGGGAAATCGTTTGTTGTAACTGATGGAAATCGGACAACAATGCGCGAGTTCAAGGTCTTGAATGGTCTACAGCAGGGAACAGCTACTGCGCCTCTACTCTTCTCAATCTTCATTCGCAAGCTATTGAACGGCTTTGATTTTAACGTCTCGCCAACGCGATCATTGGTAGCGTTTGCTGATGATCTGATCATCTATACGGCAGACCGAAAAGCTACAATAGTTCAGAGCAATCTCCAAAAAATGTTCAATGATGTACAGCTGCACACTGACAATTGGCGAATGAAAATCAATGCGCAGAAGTGTGAAACAATCTTGTTTCGGACAACGCTGCAGGAGGTCAGTCAAGACCTGAAACGTAATTGAAAAGATTTCCACATCATGGCTGGTGAGAGTAGTCTAGAACGGGTCCCACATAAATCCTGTGTTCGATACTTCGGTGTTTATCTCGATCAGTATCTGTACTATACTGAACATGTGAAAATCATGCTCAATAAGGCACTAAAAGTAGTCATGGCCCTTCGAAAGCTCTTTCATTCCAGATACATTGATCAAAAGGTCAAAATTATCTGTTACAAGACACTGGTTAGACCAGTTTTGACATATGGATGTCAGATCTGGTACAACCAGAGCGCTAGTACTATCGAAAAATTAAGAGTTTTCGAAAGGAAATGTCTTCGTGCATGTACTGGTTTGTACAGAAATCCTGAGACGGATTGGAAACATTATATATCGAATAGAAGAATTTATCAAACTGCTGAAGTGACGAGGGTCGATATCTTCATATTGAAACTTCTTCGGAATCATATCGCAAGATCTGTGACTGTGAGTGAAAACCCTTGGATTTCACAGCCGTTCCACCCTACAGACGGGTATATTGCGACTTGCCTCGCTACTGGCTTCATTCCTCCAGAAGCATTCGTGTATTTGGACATGAATCGATATGTTTTTGATTCTGACGGCGTCCCAGTCATATATCACATATATTGACGGGCCACCGATAAGAAGATAAAATATCCTCCGAATTTGAGTTCACGAGACCATCGATTTCAATGGAGATACTCATTTGCTAGATTCGTTGAAGCTGATCGAGTTGAGACGGCGCAGTCCAGGTATTGGTGGCTGAATGACAATGTCTAAATTATTCGTGTTTATTTTCAGTTCTGGTGTTTTTCGTTATTTCGTTTTTTTGAGTTTCCGCTCATTATTGCTACATTTAGTGTTGTTGTTTATTTTTGTTAAAAATAAGGTATAGGCTAGGTATATGTGATGTTTACTATATTCCGTTAGAGATAAGATTAAACACTTAGGTTAGGAACATTGTTGTAGAATTTTTTTAGTATAAGATAAAGTTTTTGATTGTATTTTATTAGAAATAAGTTACAACATATTAGGTGTAGGATCAAAGTTTCACTGTTGTGTCTTAATTATAAATAATTTTAGAACAGTGTTGGTTGGTTTTTTCTCCTTTTTCCAATTAAATTTTAAAAATTTGTGATAATCGTAATTAATTGAATTTGCTATAGTTTTTTTGATGAAATGAGTTAATGATAACGTATAAATTTGGGCCATTAAGTTTTTTGATTGTTATTGTTTGGAATTTGCTGTATATTCTTTTAAAATTTATAACGATTAGTATTAAGTAAAGCGCTTTTGACTTTGACTTTGAACGTTAACGTCGCTGCCATATACTATTAGGTGTGTGGACTTGTAGAGCAGCGTGATCGAAGTATCTGCTGGCGTTTTTCTGACCACATATTCCAGAGCAATTTTGAACAAGATTGGAGCAAACTTATCTTGTATTTTGGGCCTGAGTTCGTTTGGAAGCTTTCAGTCAAAACTTTGTTAACTTTGGCCTGATGAGGCTCAATATTTAGCATTATAACCTTTGTCATGCAAACGAGTTTAGTTGGAACTCCAAAGTCAGGTATTTTTTTGTACAGGCCAGTTCAGTCAACGCTGTCGTATGCTTACTTGAAGGCTTTGAAGAGCTGGTGTACATCGATGTTATATTTCCAGCACTTTTGTGGCACCACTTTTACCGAAAATATCTGGTCAATCGTTGATCGTCTACTTTGTAAATCACTTTGGTACTCTCCAAATAATATTATCATAATAGGGCTTCAGTCTTCGCTCAATGACTTTGGCCAGCACTTTATATGATCCCTCTTTAATTTTTACAGCATAGTCTGTGTTCCTTTTTATGTATGGGCTATATGATGCTTTTCCGTCAGTCATCTTTTAGCTGGTCCTCTGTCCATGTTCTACATATTAACCGGTGATGGAGGTTTTGTAGGTTTTTCCTCCGGTTTGGAGCAGCTCTGTCAATATTCCGTCAATTCCAGGAGTTTTGTTCTTTTTGAAACCACGAATGGATGCATCTCTTTTATTGTTAGTATCATTGCCAGGACATTTACTTTAGTCTCTGAAATGTGCACACTTTTAGGAAATGTTGTGGGTGCCGTGAGAATGTTTTGAAAATATACCTCTTTTAATATCGACAGAGGTACCTGATATTTTATCATCTACGTCTTTGCGGTAGCTGCTGCGGGGGGTGTATCCATCGAATTTGTTCAATTGAGGCGTACGCTGATCTAGCTTCATTTAGTGTCATATATTCATTAATTTATTTTACCTACCGGTTGATGGCCCGTCGTTTTTTCTGTCGGCACAGTATTTTCGCATGTTGGTGGAGGGTGATGCTTTGCTCGTTTTTGCCCCATTTGTTCTTTGGGCTTACAGTCTGTGGAGCTTGGGTACTCGTATAACGTATTTTTTTATCAGTTCTTTGATTGGTTTTGGATATTTGGAGATGCGACATCAGAATTCTCTACACAAGTCAATAAAAATTGTTTGTTTTAATTGTTAAATGACAAATAGTATATCTTTATTATTTTCAATATAAAAATTGTATGATTCAAAAGGTAATTTCATTTCCCATACATGCATCTTTAATATACCTAATTGTGGTTAAAAGCAAAAGCAAATTGTTAGCGAATATCTAATAATTTATCCAGAGGAAATCTTCGATGAGTAGATTTTGCCTACACTCGTGGTATCGAACTGTGATTCTGCTGGATTATAACGAGTAGTTTCCGCTCGCTGCTTTCCTTTCACTCGAACTTGACCTCACATCATATTTTGATTTCAATTTAGCTAGATATCTTCATCATCGTGAACCCCCTTCATGTTTGGAAGGATTTCTGGAAAGCTCCATAGACAACGAGTTATCAATGTAGCAGTCAGAATATCACCACGCAGTCAAAAATCACCACATCACAACATCAAATTACCTATTATTGGAGCGATAACCAACCATTCCAGCCGATCGGCACAGCTGAATGTTGACAACCATTTAAATAAAGTATCTCGAAGGAAAGCGTGAGAGCAGTTAAAACTATAATTTACATCAATATCGATCCACAGATAGTCAATGAAAAGTTTTGCAGTAAGTGCAGTAGCAGACCTATAGTCTAATTCACAGTGTGTCAAAAATACTGATGGCCGCTCGATTTTCTATGCGAAGGTGGTCTGTTTGGTTATCTGTACAGCCATCGGACAATATCCACTTTCTTTTGTGAATGTCACAGTGCGGGAAGCACGTGGAGCTTATGATGAGGTTTCTGCCTGATACGAAGCCTTTTAGGTGGTGTTCATTTGGGCTGGTTTCCACGTGTACACTCTGCCCTCCTTCTGTTCCTCTGTGAGCCAGTTCCCAGCTAATTCGGCTTTTAATGCCCCCTAGAACAAATTTAATGTCATGTGAGGGCAGTCTGTGCATCGTATGTTCAAATGTGCTGTAAAAGTCATCATTGGCCACTTTTTCGTTGTTCTCAGTGAGACCGTAGCATTTGGCCATCCACATGTCGAAGAATCTCTTCTTGATGGGCGTAGCGTAGATATGTTCATTAGCCGCCTTGATATTGGTGTAAATTTGTTTGAACTTAATGTCCACGATAAATGCCACTCCATATTCATGGATGCCTGATGACTTGCAACTTGTGAAGATAGTGTGTATTTGCATGTCATTAACATAGTTGCCCAGCATATTAGTTGTTTCAAATGCCTTGGCTATGGTCACACCTCACAAGGGCAAAGGACTCGATAAGAGGTCCCTATGTTACAAAAGCGGTGGAATGGGACATAAAAGAAAAGAGGCCCACTGTATCTTTTGCAAGGATGCTGATCCAAGACCGGATCTTAGGCACTTCTTGGGAAATATCGGATTTTCCAGGATGCCCGAGCAGTTTGCGCAGGACATGAAAGCTGGCCTTTTGCTGCTGAGTGAGCAGCATCACGATAAAAGTTCTGCATCATGATATCCTCATGAAACTGGTACTGCCGCCATCTGGGTTCAGAACAGTGGTTTTCAGGCAGAGAGCTGAGGACATAGGGTCGTGTGGATTCAGTGCTCAGGGACGACCTCTTTTATTGTGTACCTAAGGCCGAATGAATCGGTCTCATCTTTCCAAGCCAAGCTTAATACTTTGGACGGTGGTATCTCGAACGCAGATGGCAACGTGCTCGTTGGGGGAAACTTCAACACTAAAACGGCAAGGCGCTGTAGCTATCGAGCAGTCACACAAGCAAACTGCTTGAAAACTTTCCTAACCCTAATCCGAAATTTCAATTGCAGATTTATAAAGAAAGATTTCATTACATCCATTCATAATTGTCATTTATAAAATAGTTTTTTTTCTTATTATTATTAAACTTAATTTTATATCAATTTTCATTCATATTAAATTTAAACGTTTCCCTTTAATTATATTCTTCATGAGACTTAAATTTTATTACTATTTAATCGTTTTCATTTTCCTTTACTTCAGTAAATTTTTTGAATAATTGTAACTCTGCAAATTAAAATTTCGGACATGGTAAAAATGATTTAGTGTATCCCAAGGGTGTATTGTATTACCGAATGCAATTGAACTCGGCTGAGCGAGCAGCTGATTTGATTGATCGTGGCGACACGGGGAAAGAAAAAGAAAAGTTTTGGACAGAAGGCAGTCCACGGGAGATCGGTAAGAATCATGGACAAATTGGCGAATTTTTGCTCGAAAAACCCTTTTGGAATTCGATGAGTTTTGTTGCCATTTGGATTGGCACCATGTGAAGTTATTAACATCGCGTCTTAGTTAATAAACTCATCCACCCAGTCGCCGTGTACTGTTGCTCTTGCTAGCGGATTTGTTAGTAATCGAAAGCCCTCAGGTCTATGTGGGTCTCCGAGTCTTCAGAAATAATCGAGTTGCGTTTGTAGAACGAGGTGCTCCAAATTTACTTTATTTGATCAAATCAGGTAAGCTGCTGCCTGGCGTGAAAGTGGTCATTGCTAATCCTGAAACTAAGGGCCACAGTGGTGACTCATCTCTTGGCGAGGTTTGGGTTCAATCTCCGAACAATGCCAACCGTTACTTCATAATCTACGGTGACGAAACCGATTACAATGATCATTTCAATGTCAAATTAGAGACCAGTGCAACGACTGAATTATATGTCCACAGCGGTTAATTAGAATTTCTCAATCCGTTTCGATTCTGGATGAAACCACACCGAGCGTTGCAAGCCGTGATAGTGATAATGAATCTCTTCATTCCCTAAGTCAACTGCAACACAACATATCGGCTTTATCGATTGCCAGTACGGGACAAACAAATAATGATCAAGAGTTGCACGATGCTGTTAATGTTGTCGGTGCATTAGATGAAGTGATAACTTTTCGAGGAATGAATTAAAGTCCGATCGATGTAGAAAATTCAGTGCTAAGGTGTCATAAGAAGATTGTAGAACGCCCCGTGTTTATTTGGACGAAATTACTAGTCGTGGTGGTTGAACTGGATGGAAATGAATCTGAAGCACTTGATTTAGTCCCGCTAGTAACGAATACAGTTCTTGAAGAGCATCAGTTAATTGTTGGCGTAGTAGTAGTTGTTGATCCGGGCGTTGTATCAATTCACAGTCGCGGCAAAAAGCAACAAATGCATTTACTTGATGGCTTTTTAGCGATCAGGTAGAACCAATCTATGTTGCATACAACATGTAAATAGAACACAATGAAAGACTAGATTAAATGGATATTGAAGAAGCCGAAATTCTTGTGCTGGGGAAAATAGCCCGCTCCACGACACCGCAACGCTAGTCTGCCAGCGCATTCATGCGTCCCTAGACAGGGCCAATCTCGGCGGATCTTACCATCCTCTTTCGCCGAAGCAGCAGACCACCACTGTAGCCCTTCACGGACATTAATCTACCCGTTTCATTACAGGTCGCTCCTGGCAAGATCTAGTCGACAGTGTAAACAACGAGCCGTGAAACTTTGGCTGTAAGCTAGTTATGCGGAAACTTGGTGCCCTACGGAGCCTTGCATACATGATGTGGAAAAGATGGACGAGAGAGTGCGGGCACGCTTCTCCGCCCATTTCATCCGTGTTGAAGCTATCCATGCTGAAACAGCAACCGAGTGTCCACTCTTCCCACATCTGGAACTATAAGAGGTAGTCCTTTCATTTAGGCTTCAGGTCGAGATGGTGTCTTTACTGAGATGTTGCAACTTGTCTATCTCCATTGTTCTGAATTGCTGCGCAACACATTCAGCGCTTGCCTACAGGACGAGGTTTTCCCGGTACGATTGAAGGTGGCGAAACTCGTGTTGATCTGCAAGGGGATGAGAAATCCCGGATCACCGTCTGCATACCGCCCGTTATGGATGCTAGCGACAGCTAGGGGAGGGTTAGAGAAACTCACCAAGGGAAGACTCACTGACGCGGTTCGTGCTGCTGGGGACCTATCCCGTCGGCATTGAACACACTTAGTAAAAAATTGTTGGTTCACAATTTAATGAAATTGATTTCTGAGCAAGTCTAATGACAAATCCTCATTAACAAGTTACTTTAGGTCAGTAACGAAAAGAAAATCTAAACAATCAAGAAAAAAGCGGCACAGTTGATAAAAATTGCTGAGTGAAAAATTTGATTTACTGATTCAAAAAATGTTCACTAGCAAAAAACAGTAAATTATTAATTGCCAATGCAAGACGGAGTGAAATTCATAATAAGGTCAGTTATGTGAAAGTATAAAAACGAGTATACACAAAAATGATACAATTGGCTAATATAAGGTCAGGTATACAAAAACGATAGTTTAACACCAGCACACTAAATTGGGACACACAAGTAAAAGAAGAAATTGCTCGTTTAATAATCAAGATCAATTTAATTAAACATTAAAAGGGGAAAAATTGGAACCCGGCGCGGAGCAATAAATACCGCGTCCACTCGATCAAACGGCTGAAAATTGATCTTCTTAAAATTTTCAGGTGAAATGAATCACATAAACCATTTTGAGAATTCATGTTGTGAGTGATTTTTGATGCGTTGCGGCAAAATGGTCGCCCTTGAAAATGGAGTAACAATGGGTTTTCTTTTAAACACGTTCATTTCGTGGAAAAAAGCCTTCGGACAGAAGCGTAGTTCTGTTTACCCAGTTTGTTAAAAATGAAATTCCGACGAGGGAATGGCAATGGTATCTGATCGTTTTTGACACACGCTGTTCCTGAAAAAAAAATAAATAAATTATGATACATAAATAGAAAAAATCACGGATTATTAGAGAGTGATTGAATTTCCAGCAAATATTTTTAACCTAATCTTAAATGAATGTATTAATCTAAAGAAAAATTAAATAGATTTCTCTGAAGGGAGGATATTTATTACTGTGTCCAAAAAATTAGGTGACATTTGAATTTAAACTGCGCGTGTCGAAGCATTTGGAGAATTATTTTTTTTAGGTTGCTGGTGCTGCCAGTGACATCTATGTAAAATTCACATGTCAAAATGTTTATTAGTGTTTGAGATACGCGTCGTTATGTGATCTGCTAAAAGTGAGTTTTTCGTTTTTTGCGATGTCGAAATTTGTTGAATTTGCATTAAATTTTGTTTGCGGAATCAATTTTCTGCTGCGGATACGTTGAGGATGGTGCAGAAAGCCTTTGATGATGAAGCTATGTTTAAAAAGAAAATGTTTACAAGTGGTATAGTGAGTTCCAAGCCGGCCGTGAACGTGTCGAAGACGAAGAACGTCCTGGGCGACCATCAACCTCTTCTCTTCTTTATTATCGTGGTGTTGTGCATTATGAAGTGCTTCCGCCGGACTTAACAGTCAACAAGGAATATTATTTGAACGTTATGCGTCGTTTGCGTAACGCTATCCGCCTTAAAAGGCCGGAATTGTGGAAAGACAATTCTTGGTTTTTAAACCACGATAATGCACCATCCCATACTGCACTGGTAATTCGTGATCATTTCGCCAAAATCTCAACTTATATCGTTCCGCAACCACCGTATTCACCTGCTCCGGCGCCGTGCGACTTCTGGCTGTTCAGCAAGCTCGAAAGACCGCTCCGAGGACACCGTTTTGATACGATAGAGGAGATTCAGGCCATCCCGGAAACGACGCATATCTCAAACACTAATGAATATTTTGACATGTAAATTTGACATAGATGTCACTGACAGTACTACCAACCTAAAAAAAAACTCCAAATCCTTCGACGCGCGCAGTTTAAATTCAAATGTCTCCTTATTTTTTGGTCCCAGTAGTATATCGTTTTCTACTAGTCAAAGTAAAATTTTCTATTGTATAGATATAACAGTGAATAAAGATCTTCAAAAAGTGATATGATTTGATTAAAATCATTATGATCAAAACCACAGTCATCATAACTTCCACCATGAATAAACCAATAAATTAACAAAACCACGGAAATGCTGTCCCTTCAGCAGACAGCTCCGTTTAATCAAATTAACATTTACTCGTATGTAGGGATATGAGGCGTACGAGTATGTTGGATACTCGCCCTTTATATAAACATTCTACGCGACATACTCATCTTCTAATTCATAAACTCTGTAGCCTGTCATTGTAGGTGCATTGACCCCCATGATATGTGTAGACGCTTCCTATACGCCCCCCATAATTATTCTCGCTAAATAAGGAAGGCAAGTGGATTCGATGTGAATTATCGGCATGTATGTAAACATTGAACATGCGGTTGATTTCGATTGATTGAGATCAATCAGTACACTTCACACATCATATAGCGTAGCTAATTATGGCATATGCATGTTCCTACATTCATAAACACGTACGTGTATTCAAAGACCATTTTCAAAAAACACTTAATTCAATTGCACTTTGAAAATGGGGAGAGCTCTCCTTCTGATGGGTAATTAGAGTTGGGTTGCCGTATGAAAAAAAATCTGAAAAAGTAACAGTAATGAGTTTTTTAGAATGGAACGGATAGAATCCATTATTGACCATTGAATTTATGGACGCAAGTTTGAAGGATTGGAATCCTTTTAAAAACTGTTTCAGTGATATTTTGTATGGGCTTAGGATGCAAACAAAATGTTGCCGCAGTCATTTTAAATTTAAACAAATCTACAGTCGCTCCATCGCATACAATCTGGAATATATGGCGTTTTAATTTATGGGAATTATGTTTCAGTCGAAGCGAATTTATTTTACTTTGAAATAGTTAAACGTTCACACTGGTTTCAATGCGGGAGTAGTTGTTGAAGTTCTTTTAGAAAATAAAGTGATCAAAGCTTGGTGGTGTTCCTTGTGCCTTATTAAGTGCAGAGCCAACACAAAACTTTAGAATGTGGAGCGTTAATTAAATTTTAAAAGTAATCATGGTGTTAAAAATTGATATAAAATAACTTTTATTTACTTTTCACTTTCAAATTCTATTTCATACCAAAGCGAAAATTAAGCAAACTTTTGCCACCAACTTTTTTCGCTCTTCCTTTCCACTTGTCTATTTGATTTAAATTACGACGGTAGCACTGCGTAAATATTCAATTCCTTGCCCTAATGGTGTGAGTTCCATCGTCAAGGTATAAAAATTAAAGCAGGGTGTGTGCAAATAACACGAGTAATAAAGACGATACAACGATGATGTCCTTTGAAATTAATAAATGCTAAAAGTGGAAGTTATGTCTTGTGGTCACGAGTCCTGTCGTTGGATTGGCACGCGCCCATAAAGCTAATAATAGTTGAGCCCTACCTGTTGAATGAAATTTTCTTTTCCCCTTTCTTTTTATTCCGTTTTTCACAGGTTGTTCTATTTTAATATTGACTTAACATTGCTATGAGTTTCGTTGTTTGAGGGTTTACTCTTTGTGTCTTTTCGATTTCAGAAAGGTCTTCCAAACTTGGTGAGGAAAATATTTTCGTTGAATTATAGGAATTCAACACGTGTTTCCATTTGGTTTTTATTAGGAAGAAACAAGAAACAAATTTAGATGGTAAATGACATAATTAAAAGGTATTGATTTATTAGCTCCGATACATTTTTGGGATTTCTGCTACAAATCAAGTCAAATGGAAAAGGATCACAACTCCGGAATATGCACAATTTAAAAGTTACTGAGGAAGCATAAGTTCATTTTACAAAGTCCTAAAACCAAGATCTTAACTCTAAAGTCAAAGTCAAAAGCGCTTTATTCAATACTAATCAGTATAAATTTTCAAAGAATATAAAATAAATTTCAAACAATAAACATACAAAAACTTAATGGTCCAAATGGCTCTCTAACATATTTCTTCAAAAAAACTCTAGCAAATTCAATTGATTAAGATTATTACATGTTTTGAAAATCAATTGGAAAAAGGAGAAAAAACCAACCAAAACTATCCTAAAATTATTTATAATTTAAACACAACAGTGAACTTTGGTCCTACACCTAATATGTTTTAACTTAATTCTTAACTTAGAACATAATAATTTTAACAAAAATAAACAACAATACTAAATGTAGCAATAATGAGCTGAAACTCAAAAACTAAATAACGAAAAACACCAAAACTGAAAATAAACACGAATAATTTAGACATTGTCATTCAGCCACCAGTACCTAGATTGCGCCGTCTTAATTCGATCAGCTTCAACGAATCTAGCAAATGAGTATCGTCGATACATGTGATATATGATTGGGACGCCGTCAGAATCAAAAGCATATCGATTCATGTCCAAATACACGAATGCTTCTGGGGGAACGAAGCCAGTAGTGAGGCAAGTCGCAATATACCTGTCTGTAGGGTGGAACGGCTGTGAAATCCAAGGGTTTTCACTCACAGTTACAGATCTTGTGATATGATTCAGAAGAAGTTTCAATATGAAGATATTGACTCTTGTCACTTGTGCAGTTTGATAAATTCTTCTATTCGATACATAATGCTTCCAATTCTTCTCAGGCTTTCTGTGCAAACCAGTACATGCTAGAAGACATTTCCTTTCGGAAACTCTTAACTTTTCGATTGTACTAGCACTCTGGTTGTATCACCAGTTGTGAGGGCAACAATCGACTCTAGCAAAGACCTCGAGTCCAAATATCCACTTTCAATCCATTCATTCTACAACCAGCTCTTCGAACTATACTCCTTCTTCGGATCTAAATTCAGCCCTTTTAGTTAAGGAAATTTTTAATTTCAACAGATGAAATACTTGAAGCAATAGAAAATCTTGAGCTCAATAAAGGACCAGGCGCTGATTTACTGCCTCCTTACTTTTTATTCAACTGCAGAGAGCCATTTATCTTACCATTATATATCCTTTTTAACAAGTCCCTTGCTGCTCGAATTTTCCCCTCATCTTGGAAGTCATCACATTTGACACCAATATATAAAAATAAAGATAAGGGGTCGGTTGAGAATTACAGCGGTATTGCTATTTTATCAGCTACACCAAAACTATTTGAAAAAATAGTCTGCTCCAAATTATCTCCCATTATTGAGCCACGACTTAACGATAAACAGCATGGTTTTCGTAAAAATCACTCGACCCCAACTAATCTATCCGTGATGGTGTCTAGCATTCTCTGTGAAATGGAGTTGGGGCACCAAATTGACGCGATTTACACTGATTTTAATAAAGCGTTTGGTCGGGTCAAGCACGAAATTCTAGCACACAAGCTTAAAAGATTCGGAATCAGTGGTTTTTTTACTGAACTGGCTTAGCTCATACCTCCATAATCGGACTCAAAATGTGAAATTTCAAGATTTCATATCCAAAGAAATAAATGTTTGCTCCTTCGTGCAACAAGGCAACCATCTGGGCCCTCTCCCTTTTAACATCTTCATTTCTGATCTTTTTGAGGTCTTGTTGGATATTCCTCACCTTTCCTATGCCGATGATCTTAAGCTTTACCATGTAATAAAGTCCCAACAAGATACATTATTCCTTCAAAACAAAATCAACTCCCTGTTAGAATGTCATGTTATAAGTTTTTCACGGAAACGCTTAACTTTAATCAACAATTATCATCTTTACCATCATAAACTTAGCCGGGTGGACACCATCGTAGACCTTAGGGTCACTTTGGACAGTAAAATGCGTTTCCATTTACATTACGATAATGTCATCAGTAGGGCCAGTAAGCTCCTTGGTTTTATCAAACGTCGATCTAAAGAATTTGAGAACGTTTGGGTCTCTAAGACATTATACTTTTCTTTAGTTCGTCCTATCCTTGATTATGCTTGTCTAATCTGGGACCCGAGCTTTAATGTTCATACCGACAGAATTGAGTCGGTTCAAAAACAATTCGTCCTTTTTGCGTTAAGATCATTATTTAACGCTGACCTCTAGAAGATCTATGTTTGCCTGCTGTTTCGTGTTTGATATCCTTAGAGGCACTATTAAAATATCATTCCTAGCTGACAGAATTAAGGTCCATGAGATATCGCGATTCACTAGACATTCGCGTCTGCTGATTGAAGAGCGACACCATACAATTTACGCGGATAACGAGCCTGTAACCAGATGTTGCAAAGCTTTGAATTCACTAAGTACACTTTACTCTCCAACCATCTCCATATCCAATTTCAAAGCTTCATTACTAAGCACCTTATCCTCCGAACTCCTAGATTAAGAATGATGTTTTATTGTACTATTCATTATATTTTCTTATTTTGGTTTTTTGTAATGATGCCTTTTTGGCAATGAAATAAATAAAACAGACATGACGTCAAACTAGTAAGTCTTTGTCAAGTTCATTTTTCAGGGGTTTTATACACTTGGCGAATATAGTATCGAAAATGTTAGCGAATTGGTGTATTTAGGCGCCAAAATAACGAAAACGGGTAATGAAAGAGACAAAATACGCTAAGAATACAGCTCGCAAATAAAATATTTTAGTCAGTATTGACGATCTTGAAAACCAGCTGCATACACAGGAAAACAAAGCTCCAAGTATACAAATCTGTGTTAAGACCTGTGTTATGCTATGGGTGTGAAACATGCGAAAGCTGCAATGGGCTGGACACATGAATCGTATGGACGAACAACGGATACCCAAGAAGGTATTTGTTGGGAGAACTGAAGGCCGGAGGCCAGTGGGGAAACCGAGGAAACGCTGGTCTGACTCGGTCGACGAAGACACTTCATCGCTGCTCGGATTTCGGAATTCGAAGGTGCGGTCAACGGACCGATACAGTTGGAATTGCTATTTGCAGGAAGCGAAGGCCCGAGAGGGGCTGTAGTGCTAAGAAGAAGAATACGAGTATGTTTTTTTAACTTGGTTCACACTGAAAATTATATTACAAGGGGTGTTCCAAAATAAATGAGACTGAGCTAAAATAGAAACCACAGGAGCTTTGTTCTGATAAATTCAAGTTTATTTATTCAAAATAGTCTCCTCCGGCCTCGATAACTGTTTTGCGCGATCCAAAAGCTTTTCAAAAGAGTGCTTCAGGTGATTGACCGGAATGTCCTTCAGGTTGTCGGTACAAGCCTTTTGGATGCCCTCTACCGACGCAAAGCGTTTTCTTTTCATGGCCAAATGCAATTTTCCGAATAGGTAGAAGTCACAGGGAGCCATATCAGGCGAATAAGATGAGTGATTGATGGTTAAAATGCGATTTCTAGTCAAAAAATCAGTCACAAGCGTGGATCGATGGGATGGTGTATTATCATGCAATACGCGCCAGCTTCCTCCTTCGCGGTATTCAGGCCGAATTAAACGAATGCGATCCAACAAATGCTTCAAAATGCCAAGATCAAAAATTGCGTTGACGGTTTCGCCCGTTGGCACGAACTCCTTGTGGACAATTTCCTTGGAATCGTAAAAACAAATGAGTTTCGACTTGATTTTTGACTTCTCCAAACGTGATTTGTTGGGTGGTGGCTTGTCTGGAGCCTTCCATTCGGCACTTTGACGCTTGGTTTCGGGTTCATATTGGAAACACCACGTTTCATCACCAGTAACAATGTTGCAAAAGATGTTCTCGTCTTTTCTCGCCTCTTTAATAATATCTTTCGAATGTTGAATTCTGAGCAATTTTTGGTCATCAGTTGAATTGTGCGGAACAAAACGTGCACAGATCTTTCGTAAGCCCAAATGATCGGTTCAAATGCGATAAACCGATGTTTTGGAGATATTCAACTTCGACTCCATGAATTTCAACAATGGTTTCGGCTCATTTTTGATAAATTCACGCACAATTTCGATGGAGTTTTCGGTGACCACTGATTTTGGGCGGCCCGTATGTTCATCGTCATGTACATATGTCCTTACGACCATCTCTGAAACGTATAAACCAATCATGAACTCTGGCACAAGGTAGACAATCATGACTATAAACTTTTCTCATCAATTCAAATGTTTCGGTAAACGTTTTATCGATTTGAAAACAAAATTTGATATTAGCTCTTCGCTTGAAACTCATTTTTGTACCCATGACACAAACATACTGTCACTTTAGGAGCAATAACTTCACTTCCACTGAACCGAATGTCACAAAACATTCACTGGAAGTTAGGGAGGGATGTATCTTTCCAACGCCCTATCTCATTCACAGATGGCGCCACCAAAAAAATTTTTATGACAAAAGTCTCGTTTATTTTGGAAAGCTCCTTGTAGCTACGCGCTGGGGAAAGTCAAGGAGGCGGTTTTTATGAATACAAATGTAACAACCATTGAATTCATGATTTCGTCTTGGCTAATAAAATTCGTCCTCGTCATCATTGCCGGCCTCTACAGTTGTTGAGAGTAGGCATTCATTTTGATACGACTGTAAAAACGTATCAAAGATTTCAATTTGAGCTGTGTATTCAATTGAATTTCAATTAGTAACTTCACTTTTAATTTGAACTGAAACTTCTTTGTTATCATCTTCGTCTATGGCATAACAGCTCAAGCCGGGCCTTGGCGCCCAGAATTAATCTGCGTCAATCATCACGGTTCTGCAACCTCGTCCGCCAGTTGATCACTTCCAGCAAGGATCTGCTGTCAGCTTCTATCGTATCTTCTCATCGAGTCCTCGGCCTTCCCGCTAGACGTCTACCTTATAGACTATCCTTTAATGTTCTTTTGGGTAGCCAGTTTTCTTTCATTTTTTCTACATAGCCCGCTCATTACAATTTTTGTAACTTTACGTAAGCAGATACAATATAAAACAAATTCCAAACAATAACCATACCAAAATATAATGGCCTAAATGGCTCTCTAAATTTATACGTTATCAGTTAAACATATTTCATCAAACTAGAGAAAATTCAAATTAATTAAGATTATTACATATTTTATGATTTGATTGGAAAAAGGAGAAAAAACCAACCAAGATGATTCCAAAATTATTTATAATTTTAACACAATAGTGAATTATGATCCGTCATCTAATATGTTATAACTTAATTCTAATAAAATTCAATCAAAAACTTTATCTTATACTAAAATATTCTATGTCAATGTTCCTAACTCAAGCGTTTAACCTTATTTCTAACCTAATATAATAAACATAATATATACCTAACCTGTCCCTAATTTTCAACACAACTAAACAACAACACTAAATGTAGCAATAATGAGCTGAAAGTCAAAAACTAAATAATGAAAAACAAAAAACTGAAAATAAATACGAATAATTTAGACATTGTCATTCAACCACCAATACCTAGATTGCTCCGTCTCAGCTCGATCAGCCTCAACGAGTCCAGCAAAAAAGTATCTCCATTGGAATTGTTGGTCTCGTGAACTCAAGTTCGAAGGATATTTTATCTTCTTATTTATTGGTGGCCCGTCGATATATGTGATATATGACTGGGACGCCGTCAGAATCAAAAACATATTGATTCATGTCCAAATACACGAATGCTTCTGGAGAAGCGAAGCCAGTAGCGAGGCAAGTCGTAATATACCCGGTTGTAAGGTGGAACGGCTGTGAAATCCAAGGGTTTTCACTCACAGTAACAGATCTTGCGATATGATTCCGAAGAAGTTTTAATATGAAGATATTGACTCTTGTCACTTGTGCAGTTTGATAAATTCTTCTATTCGATATATAATGCTTCCAATCCGTCTCAGGCTTTCTGTGCAAACCAGTACATGCACGAATACATTTCCTTTCCAAAACTCTTTAAATTTTCCATAGTACTACCACTCTAGTTGTACCAGATCTGACATCCATATGTCAAAACTGGTCTGGCCAGGGTCCTGTAACAGATAATTTCGACCTTTTGATCAATGTATTTGGAATGAAAGAGTCTTCGTAGACATGTTCAGTATAGTACAGATACTGATCGAGATAAACACAGGATTTATGTGGAACCAGTTCTGAACTACGCTCGCCAGCCATGATGTGGAAATCCTTCCAATTACGTTTCAGGCCTTGACCGACCCGCTGCAGCATCGTCCGAAACAAGATTGTTTCGCACTTCTGCGCATTGATTTACAATCGCCAATTATCAGTGTACAGCTGCACATCATTGAACATTTTCTGAAGATTGCTCTGAACTATTGTAGCTTTTCGGTCTGCCGTATAGATGATCAGATCATCAGCAAACGTATTCCAATGATCGCGTTGGCTTGACGTTGATATCAACGCCGATCAATGGCTCGCGAATGAATATTGACAAGAGCAGAGGCGCAGTAACTGTTCCCTGCTGTAGGCCATTCAAGACCTAGAATTCGCGTATTGTTGTCAGATTTCCATCAGTTACAACAAATGATTTCCTGTTTAACATATTGCACATCATGGCACATGGCATATTGCACATCATGGTGTCTGGGGAATCTGCCCTGAAGGAGTTTAAAAACTAGTCCATCTAACCACACGGTATCGAAGGCTTTCTCCATATCAATGAGACACGCTCCAACACATTCTCTATCATTTAGTTTCCAACCGATGTTTGAGGTTACTTTCGTTATTGCATGTGTGGTCGAATGCCTGGCACAAAAACCAAATCGGCGATTCGGCATCAACTCATATTTCTCAATGTGGGCGTTTATTGCTATTGTTCGTATCACTTCAAGCACTTTGCTGATGTTAGGCAGCAAGCTGATAGGGCGATAGCTTTTAGGGCATGAAGATTCTTTTCCTTTCTTCAAGATTGAAAATATCTTGGTCTTTTTCCACTCATTTGGGAAATGTGGATTGCTTAACATGTTGTTGAACAATATAATTCCTAATAGCAACCTCAGGCAGATATCGCAGAACTAAATTTGGAATACTTTCAGTACCACATGATTTCTTGTTGTTTATCCTTATGAAATATGAAACACAAGTCTTCATAGCTGACAAAATAATCAATGAGATTCAAGCTCGGTATGAGGGCAGTTGTTAATGTTTCATTGAAATGAAGAATTGATTGGTCGTTCACGCTTGATTGGAAGTCGGAAACTTTTGCTTCAACGACCTCTGAAAATATTTCATTCCCTTTCTCAGGGTTTGGTAGATGAACCAATTCAAAATTTGTTCCAATCAGGGCAAGTTTTTGGAATTCCTCATATATAATCCTGTTTCCATTTCTATCCGGAGTCGTACTATCAATTTCGGTACCAGCCCTATCGAGAAGATTTATCTCATCACGAGTGACTTCAAGATTCGATACCTTCACTCGAGACTTCTTTCGGAATATGCTTTTCACTTTCACGAAAACGCCATCTGAGTCCTGTGGGCTAACTTCCCTCAATTTTCGCGTCCCGTTGATTGCTGACCTCACTCCTGAAATATGAACGGATTAAGTTCCGGACATTCTTAAGGTGAAATTTCAACAAAGCCAACGAGGGATGGTTGTAGTCCAAAAATCACCGATAAATATTGTTGACACGTGCAAGACGAAGGCTTTTCAATCTTTTCAACCTTGCGATGGTTGGTGTTTCATATCCTCCTATAATTTTTCGATGTTTGATCTTGGGCTCTACTTTTTCAATCGTTTCCAACGTTAGCTTCTCTAACTTCCACAAATAGAGGCCTATTTCATCGTTAGTTAGATTTCTGTCATTAGTAACCATTGAGCAAGCGCTGCCATCATCAGAAGGAGGACGTTGGTTCTGGTACTCTCAATCAAACTTGTTTTGAAACTTTCCTCAGTCTGTTTTTTGAAATTCAACCGATGATTTTCACGTTGAATTGGAATGAGGAAGAAATCATCCCTTTGATGATTGATTTCCATTACGATTGCGTCATGGTCGCTATCATAATGAAGCACCTGCAGTTTTCGTTGAAGACTATTAAAGCTGAATTCAAGTCTTACGTCAACAATGCAAAGGTCCAAATATGAATTTGTCCGACTCATATAGATTGCACCTGTATTCAATTTGGTTCTCTGTTATCCACGATTTCAGGAATCTCTTGGATTATTGGTGGCGTTGGGCCATGATGTATGCTTGGCGTTCAGGTCACCAGCAAGAATATAATAGTTATGAAGCCTGTTCAGTTCAAGTATTTCAAACAAGGAATTGAGCTCCTTCTTGAACTTGAGAACATTTCGATCAGTTGCATAGGCAGAGATAATGAAGAGGTTATCCCCACCTGGCAGTGAGATTTTGATAACGGACACTTCAAGAGATTCAAAGCTTTTGAATTCGACGTTTTGAATATTTTGGAAACAATAGGATCTTCGAATCAATATCCCGGTGCCACCTCCCCCATCACCTATTACGCTATTGTTTCCTACGAACTCGAAATCCTTGAATGTCATGGAGTGCCATAAATTGAGGTGGGTTTCAGTGAGAAGCATGAGGTCAGGCTTTTGCTTAACAATGAATTCAAGGAGATAATCACGCCGATGTATAGTAACAATGGAGTTGACGTTGATCGAGATGAGACGAATCCTGACTGGATGACAAATTATTTTGAGGCATTTGAAAGCCCTATACGCTGAAAGACAACATTAATTTTCGAATCTTGTTTATCGATTCTCTCCGATAAAGAATTGATAAATTTTGAGAAGCAGCTCATTTGTGCCACTTATATTTATTACCTTATTTACAGCATTTTCTGCTGGTTCACTAGTGGCGAGTGCAAATGATTCTCCGGGTTTGACGAAGTTCAGAGCAAGGACACTTCCGTGTAGTTGTGTTTACTTTGGGACGAATTTCACTCTTGCATCTTGATATCGGGAGCATCACCGATATGATGCTGGATGACCAAAAACACCGCAGTTAACATAGTATAATTGCTCTTTTGGCTCCGTCTGAGCCAATCTGCACTCACCGGGAGCATGTACGTCCTTGCATTTGACGCATCGACATTGCATGGTGGATTAAGCAGCCGAATGTTCAAATCTTTTCTGTAGGCGTTCCCACCTCACCACTCGGAAGTTCAAGTGTCTTATTTGTTGAAGAGCCCTTGGACTGCTCTTATTTGAAATCTGCACTAAATAAAGTGGTAAATTTATTTTTCTACCGTCGACCTTCTTGTTGTGAATGCTTTATCCGAGATAACTTCAATTTCTGGTGATACTTCCTTGAGCACCTGAAGAAGATTGACGGTATCCGTAGTCCAAGCCCTTCAACAAAAAGGTCTGGTTCTTCTCACTTTTCGACGTATATGTTAAGTGCGAAACCTCTCCGGATTTGAGAGCATTTTTAGCTGATTTGAAATCAACGAGTGATTTCGTTCTGATAGTTAATTTTTCGGTATTGATTCTTTTAATTTCGTAATCGGTTAATTTATTTTCGACTGCCTATAGCCGAACCATATCCTTTCCACTTTGACCGAACACATTAATTGGCGGAACTTTCTCTCTATTTTTGTCAACTTTTTGAGGAGGACCAGCAGAACTGCGAGCTAGTGTCTTCTCCTTATTTTTAATTTTTAAATAAAGGATTAAATTATCATTGTTATCTTGACTAACATTACCTTCAATACTTCCGTCAACGTCCATTTCTTCTTGAAGTCCGTCCAGCGCTGTATAGTAGTTCTGGCTGTCGTTAGCGCCTCCAGCACTTAGTATATCTTCTGGGATGACTTGTTTGATAGCTTTATTTGCCTTAGTTTATTTAGATTTCAACACGAGGTGAGGATTCCATCGATATCCGCGCATTTGCCTTTTTTCAGAGCCGAGGCGTTTGTATTTTTTAGTTTTCCTTGTACCCGTCGGAAGTTGTATCGCCGTACTAACGCGTGGTGTATCATGCGTGTTATTTATCCACCAGTTCTACGTAATTTCGGTTGTCGAATCTCTCCCCAGGAATGTCACGATTTTCTTCATTTATTTTGTTTATTTATCCTTTTGTGGTGGATATTAGTGAATTTGTGTGGAGAAAGTGAATGGTGCACTTTGGCACGATGTCGCTTGCCAGCTAGGAGATAAGGTAAGATATTCAATAGGTGTATCCGTGTTTCATCATGATAAGAAGCATTTGGTCCTCGCGGAATGATCGACGACAAAGTCCTTACTTGTGGATGCTTAATTAAGGTTAATTCGTCAACGAAAATATACGCCTTGACATGCTAGGTATTTTCTGATGAATCGGGTTCTTTGGGTTCAATGTTTCTTGCTGCTGCTTCTTTTGATTTACGTTCCGTCTCGAGCTCGCGCTTTACTTATGCTTTAATTGCCATGTAAAATTCGTGAGTTTCTTCCTTTGGTATACATGTCATTGCTGCCTCTGGCTTCGTTGCTCAGCTCGTTCCTCATTGGTGGCTTGTATGCCTCTCTGCTGGATCTGCGTGAGTATGAAGATATTTGCGATGGTAGAGCATTAATTTTGTGTCCTTGGCCAGAAGCTCAGTGGCTACACAGCTGAAAGGAATGTCGACAGCCTTACTTTTAGATTCGTACTCAAAATCGTTTCTATGGCGATTTCGACAGCGCTCAGGTTCGAATTTAAGTAAATCGAACTATATACTGCATCAACATTTATTCGGGATCTATGTCAGAAAGTAGAATCAACGAAAAAAACAGGTAGTATGAAAACTTTTTTTGGTAAATGATGTAAATGCTGGTAAGTTATCGCGAATATCACGACCACCTCTTGCCCCATGGCGGGAAAAACAATTCAAATTTCGGAATTCCTCCCATCTTTGCATGTTATTTTGTTTGTGACGCGATTTGAATTGCTTCGAGGGGTTATATATTTTGTGCTGCTGCATATGTTGAATTAATGAAGATAGTTTCCGCTCCCGTGTGATCTAGTCGTAGTGCCGGGAATTTCGTGTTTCGTTTCGAGCTCGCGCTGGTCGTTGATGTTGGTGCTTGCTACTGCTCGCGTTGTCCATAATGTGGCATGTAAATCGGAAGCGTCCTAGCTACTAAAGCTTAATTATATGTGGCAAAAAATATTATGTGGCTTGCTTTTCGTAATCTAACAAGTAGTCGTTTTATGAATGAAAACTAAAATTTATTGCTGTTAGCTACATTAGCGGATTATAACAAAAGTTAATAAATACAAATCTATGACAAGACCGGTGTTATGCTATGGGTGTGAAACATGGATCCTAACACAAGCATCCGCAAATATATTTGATGCCTTTGAGCGGCGGGTCCTGAGGCAAATAATCGGAGCGAAGCTCAATGGGGACCAATGGCGAATTCGATACAACTATGAGCTGTATGAAATTTCTGATGAACCGGAGGTCTCAAGGATTGTAAGACTGTGGAAGCTGCAATGGGCTGGACACATGAATCGTATGGAAGAACAACGGATACCCAAGAAGGCATTTGTTGGGAGAACTGAAGGCCGGCGGCCAGTGGGGAAACCGAGGAAACGCTGGTCTGACTCGGTCGCTGCTCGGATTTTGGAGTTGGATGACGTGGTCAACGGACCAAGACAGTTGGAGGCGCTGTTTGCAGGAAGCGAAGGCCCGAAAGGAGCTGTAGTGCTAAGAAGAAGAAGAAGAAGGAATTCTTTTGCAGTGGGTCCTTGTACTGGGGGGTAAGAACCCGTCCCACGACACCGCAACGCTAGCCTGCCGGCGCATTCACGCGTCCCCAGGCAAGGCCAATCTAAGCGGATCTTAACAACTCCTTCCGCTGAGGCAGCAAGCCATCGCTGCAGTCGTTTACGGACATTTACTTATATCGAATTCACTACGCTCTGTCAGACATTAACCGCAACACTAGCTCACTCTTATATCCCGTCGTCTGCTGTCCTGCTTTCTCCAAGCACAACTTTAATTGCGCCGCGGTCAACTTCTTCAATTTATCCGAACCAGACATTGTTTCCGTTCTTCTTTCTCGATCACTCACTTTTTACTGTTAGTTTGTTGTTTTTCTATTGATCACTCACTTTTTATTGTTTATTGCACTTTTCATTTGTTCACTTTTTTGCTTTTTCTGCCTTCGTTTTATCATCTCTTTTGATCACTCGTTTTTTAATGTTTTCTCACAATTAATACGCGCTAGTACTGATAACGTTTACAATTAATTGCTGCAGGACACGATCCCACTTCTGATATTGTAAGCAGCAGTTTTAAATAAAAAATAGAAAAACGATATTCACTCTTGAATGTTTATTTTATTACGCACACAATTTTTCATCTACACACCATATGAGTGACACCAGGAGACTGTGTTCTGTCCACATTCTTTCTTATCTCTATCCGGCGTCTCTTTCTTTTTAAGGTTTTGTTCTAAAATACAAAACCCTTTTGCAATCACGACCTGTGTCCGTCTCCCTGTCCGTCTGTATGTCACAGCACTTTTTCTCCGATACTATAGAGGCTACAATCATGAAACTTTGTGAAAAGGTTAGAAGTGGTGTCTTCTTGAAAGTTTTGGGTTGGAAAATTTTTTCAAAGGGGTTTAAGGGGGGTCTCCCAATATAGGGAGGGGACACGTTAAAAATTTTTTGCACCATTGGTAGTTGAGTAGGGTATCATTAGAAAGGCCTCAATGAGATCTTTTCAAAACAAGTCTTAAAATTGTCTTATCAGTACCGTGGGGGGCAGGGGAAGGGGAAATGGACGAAATTTTCTCGCACCCCCCGCGGTTGGACACTTTTCATCCGAAAAATCGGAAAAAAAATCATGAATGTAGGCCTTTATCAGTACAATAAAAAAAAATACGTAAGAAGTCGAAATTCACTCAACTTTGTTAGTAATAGTATGATTTATCGATTATACATTTTCTTGAATAAAATCTTTACGATACCTTTAAATTCAATGAAATACGGTATACAAATGACTGTTGACCTGCCCAGCAAGTTTCACAAAGATCAAATAGTATTTAATGAAGTTATAGCGGTTTGAATTTTCCTGTATTACTATGGAGCAATATGCGCTGTATTACCATGGAAACATATGGCTATGGAGCAATATGCGCTTTTTACCGACTCAGACACTACAGGTTTGCTAGGATTTGCATGAAAGTTTCAGGAATGATAGGTATCATGAATATCTTTCAGAATGGTATCAGTAATCGCTGTTTTAAATGCGAAGATTGAATTATTTTGAGATGTTGTTTCCCCAACATCAACGTTTAGGGTGCATGCTTTTAACACTTGATTCAATTTAATGAATGACTGAAAATGAGTACCTGCAATTAATATTCCTAGGTGAAACAAGTTGAGGAGGCAGGAGAGAGTTCCTAACAGAAGGGCTTTGTAACCATTCTAGGGTTCGAAAAAAATTTTCTGATGCCATGAATCGATGATTACAGTACAGGGGAGTGGCCCTGAAAAAAATTTCATCAAAGGTACCCGATATGAGTATTAAATGAAAGATTTTTATGAGAGTTTTTCAAAACAGTTCTTAAACAGACAGTTTTTGCTTCAGTGGGGGCACAGGGGGAAATACACGAAAAATGTGTTTCCTTCATCGGGGTTGGACACATGTGATCTGAAAAACCTGAAAAAATATCAAGGGAGATATTTATGAGTACAACAATAACAAATACCTTAGAAGTCAAAATTCGTTCAACTTTGTTAATAAGAGTATGATCTTCGAATTTCACATTTTCTCCAATAAAATGCAATGCATGCCTTTAAACCCAACAAATATTGAATAGCCTCACACAAGGTCCTTATACTCTGTAAGTTTGATGAAATTCGTATCATATTCACAGAAGTTATATCCATTTGTAGTTCCCTCAATAACAACAACAATAACACACTATTTTGGCATTTTATGGACTTTCCATCGACCCAGACTCTGCAGTTTTGATTTGATATTCTTAAAATTTTCAGATAAGATCGTTGACATAAATGCTTGTGGGATTACATGATTTGAGTGATTTTTATTAGTTGAAAATGGAAAAACAATGGACTTTAATTTAAACATCGAAGGAGCAATGTAGTGAATGCAGGAAACCTGTAGAAGATGCTTACTCAGCGATAGGCTGTGGTGGGATGTGTTTCAAGTGGTTTCCCTTCAAATGTATAAAGATGTCGCAAGAGAGATTCAAGATCATCAAGGAGATATCAGATGTTGTTTTATGGATGTGCCCCATGTGTAAGCTGTTACATCAAAAATCCAAGGAGAAACAACTTTTTCTGCTAATGAAAGATTTGGAAAGTAATATTAAAGAATCAAAGACGAATTTCAGTTCTTCAATTGATAAGACGGCAGCCACGCACAAACCAACTTATGCACAGGTGATAAAAAAGCTATACGACGCTTCAAACTGAGCAAAAAAGCATACATCATCAGATAAAACGCTTGTTGATTTTAAGTCTAGGATAAGACCATCAAATAGCAAGATTCCTCTTCAAGTGCTACGGCCTATTCGCAACGGTGGGGCCATAATTAAAACAACGACCAATGCCAACGCGTTTGAGCTATACCGATTAACCATGGATAACATGCAGGATGAGTACGATATTACCGAGACAAAAATGCGTCGATCCAGACTAGTTAATATGGGCTGGATAATCAGTTCACAAATGAGGAACTACGCATGGAAATACAGGCGCTAAACCTTGATGTTGGGAATAGAGAAAAATTCATTCAAGCCAGACAGACAAAAAACGGAAAATGGTTACACATTATTGAGGTGATATATATAAAATATTAGCTAACAAATATGTCAACATTGATTATGGGTCATATTTTGTGAAGGAAGACTTTAACGTTGCGAGATGCTTTAAGTGCCAAAAATAGAACCGTAAGACGTCATCATGCGAAGGAGAAGCATGAGCTCAAGGAATGCAAAAGCACACATGAAAACTGTTATAATTGTATGGGTAATAATAAGAATGCTGATCACTCACACAGAACAGACTCGTGGGAGTGCCCAGAGTATCAAAGAAGGATTGTAATTGCTAGGAGGAGTACTGACTAAAATTTTGGTGATGATTGTTAATCACAAAATTCAATCAAGTGACAAATTAACTGTCTTAAAGTAGTATGGATCACTCCTGAAGAAGCAAAGTATTACAATATTCCGGGATATAGCTCCGTTTTCTCCTGCACGCCCGGAAGAGTAGGAGGTACAGCAATTTATTTAAAAAATACAATTAATTTTGTGACAAAGAGAGTAACATCTGACATATATAATATAATAATAATTGAAATAACCTGTGTAGGTAAAAAATCGGCACTTACTGTAAACCAAATCGTCTCAATGCGCAGGACTTCTGCACATTAATAGATGCAATATACTTTACTGAAGAAAATCCAATCACAGTTGCACAAAAATAGACGTGATTGCATAATCTCCAGAATCGAGGGTGTACAAGCTTGAAGCGGTCATTGTCAATAAGGACAAAATTACTCGCCCGGCTTCAAGTACCTGCCTAGATTACATAGCAACAAATGTTAAAAAAATTACTGAAAATATTAAATTCACACTTGCAGAGTGGCCGTAGTTAGATCATCGTGTCCTTAAAAATTGATATTTAGACAAGGATCTTTTCAAATCGAAATTTCAACAGTTGCTAACAAACCGAAAACCTGAAAACCTTATGGAGCTCAAAAATATGATTACAGAGTCCAAGCATGATTCTACCATCGAGAAAAAGATCAGATGTCGACAATATACATGGATAATAAAGAAAGTTATTGAGGCTAGTATGAACAAAAGGAAGGCTTATAAAAAATACAAACAGAACGCTGAAGATCAATCTGTATAATCAAGCCCTAAAAGAATAAAAACGTCTCATAAAAGAAGCTAAATTTTCATATTACTCCAGAAGATTAGAAACAGCGGCGGACAATTCACACAAAATATGGAAAATAATAAATGAAGTAAAAGATAATTCATCACCCTGGATCAAGTCATCAAATGCTGAATTTTTCGGGATGGACTCTAACAATGCAGCACGCCCATGTGGAACAGCAAACTCACACTTTTTTAAACAATCGGTGAAAAAATTACCAGGGAGCTTGGTGAAAAGTCAACTAGCTATTTCAATATCAAAAATAGTCCACCTGAGTCCATTTTTCACATTCATCAAACGACTAACAGAGAATTATTAAATACAATCGAAAATTTAAAAAAAATGCAACACCAGACATTGACAACATTGCCACACGTGAAATTATTCTAGTCAAAGAGGAGGTAGCCGAACCACTGGCAAATTTTATAAACGAGCATATTAGAAGTGGAACATTTCCGGACGAAGAGAAACTGGTACAAATAATTCCAATATTCAAGGGAGGAGATAACCTGGATCCGAATAATTACCGCCCTGTTGCACTTTTGACAGCCTTTAGTAAAACATCCGAAAAACTTGCAAATAATCGTTTAAGATCTTTCTTAATGGATAATTACAGTACTTTCGATGCGTTACTTTCTGTCTCACGTAACATCAATGAAAGTGTTGATAAAGGAGATTATGTTATCGCAATTTTTGTGGACCTGAAGAAAGCTTTTGATACGGTTGATCATGATCTGTTACTTCAAAAACTTGAATCCTGTAGTATGCAAGGAAAACCGAAATAGCTTTTTAAATGTTATTTAGAAGGAAGATTCCAAAGAATATCAGTTAATAATGTCTTGAGTATTCTAGTACCAATGAAATCGGGGGTTCCTTAAGGATCCATACTTAGACCAACCTTGTTTTTGCTATACACTAATAATTTGTATATATGTAAACTGAAGCTCACCACACATTATATGCTGATGATATTGTACTTCTTTATTCAGGACATGATAAAGATGCCATGGTGAATATCGTCAACGAGGATCTAAATAAATATCGCTCATGGCTTATCGAAAACAAGCCAGCATTGAATACTACAAAGACAAAATACATGATTTTTAAACAGAAGAATAAGGAGGACATAGAAGTTGACCTAAAAACTAACGGCGAAAACTTGCAAAGAGTGTTTGAAATCAAATATCTCGGTCTTACCATAGATCATCGTTTGACATGGTTGCCACACATAAATAATTTGAGGAGACAACTAGCACCAATGATAGGAGTGTTGAGAAGATAATGGAGGTTTTCCAATGCATAAAAAGAAACTTGTATTAAATGCGTTTGTACTGGCAAAGCTGCATTATGCGGTGTTCATTTGGAATCAATCGTCAAAGCCAAACCTTAATATTATATCCAGGATACTAACTAAAGCCTATACAAATATTCTAAACCTTCCAATTCTCACTCCAACAAGACAAGTGTATCAACGCACCAATGCACTCACCTACAGTCTAATCATTACTATGGAGAAAGCTAAGTTTATTTCCAAATGTCTAATTTCCAGTGAATCAGAATGAAGCCCCTTAATAAAAGTATCACAAATAAATCCACATAATTCAAGAAATGCCAACAATTTTGTAATACTCGACTAAAGAACGATGCAACGAATGATGCGCTGCGTATATAAAACAATCTTCCAGAAACAGTGCATTGCCTGGAGGTACACGTAGGAATCGACGAAGTGTGAAGTGCAGATCGCACGAGCGTTGTGCGACGATGAAAGAGTGATGGAGAGAGTGGTAGGGAATGGAGCTATTTAAAAAAAAACAAGTAAATCTCTTTGACATGTTTCTTGATTTTATTTGTTGCTGGTGATTGCATTTTGTAAGTTGAGTACAAAACACTGCTGTCATAAGTGTAGATCTGTCTACCCAACTTGTTTTTCTTTAATGCTCCGTTTATATGTTCATATTTATTTTTCCTACTGCTATATTTACACATTGATTTGTGTTATCAGTATTACCACACGTTTTCCAGTAGGCCTCCCACTTTTCAATATTAAGTGCGATCTCATGTCTTGAATATCATTTCCTGGCCAGGGCTGCTCAGTGATCTGACAATCCAGTATCCAATGCCTTTTTTGTGGTAGGGAGGTGAATGCTATTTATGCACAGAGTGTGGGACTCCCATGCGTGACTGGACTACCCACTAAACACCTCCCCTGTCAACCTGAGAACCCAGCCTGGAAGCGTTTGACTCATTACTTCGGGCCAGGTCTCGTTTTGTTACGCCATGGGACGCCCTTAAGCTGGGGAGTATCTTTCCAAGTGGGAGGGGAGAGGGGAAGAGGAAATGCCAGAAGAGCGATCCCCCAGCCCCAGCGCCCCCGGCTGCTGTGAGTCCCTTTTATATTTTAGGACTGCCCGAGCATAATGAGCCACCTGGTTCCATTTGTCAACCAATTCGAGCATCACCGCAACTATATTATTCGGGGTGTGCTCTCCCGTCTACCTGTAGAGTTCCCTTCGCGGTCTGACCCATTTGGTACACGCAAAAAATGTGTGACAGGCATTGTCCTCCTCTCCTGGGCAAAACCGACAATTGGAGGACCGTGACTTACCAATCTTGTGCAGGTAAGACTGTAAACACCCATGCCCGCTCAAAAGCTGGGTCAGATAGAAGTCAGTCTCACCATGCCTTCGATTTCACCACGCTCTCACATCCGGGATGAGGCGCGCAGTCCACCTTCCCTTCGTGAAATTGACCCAAGACTGCTGCAAATCGTTGAGTGAGCGCTGTCTCTCCTCGCGGACAACCATCCCCCTCGCATCCTCGTTTCGGCGCAGGTGAATAGCGCGGTGCTCTCTAGCAAGGAGGGCGACAGGTATCACGCCTGCAATCACTCTCACCGCCGAATCAGAGATTCTCGGATACGAAGGTGCAATTCTCAGTGCTCCCCTTCTCTGTACCTGTGCCAAACATTTTCGGTATACCTCCTTGCTGAGAGCGTCGCCCCATACCTCTGCTCTGTACAGTAGCACTGGCCCTACAGCACTCATCAGGATGCCTTCTTGATGGGCTGGGTCCCCTACGTTGGTCATAAGTCGGCTCAGAGCCGATATTCCCGAAGAAGCCTTCTCAAACTCATCTTCAGGTCGATCAGTAGTCCCAGGTACTTCACCGCTGACTTTGATTCGATTCGTAATTCACCAATACTGATCATCCTCACTCGAGGGGTTCTCTTTTTTGTCAAGATGACCACTTTGGTTTTCTCCAGTGCTAAACTGAGCCCCCAAGTAGTCATCCAGTCCCTCCCTCGGCGCATTAGCATACCTAGCCTAAGTTGCGCTTGTTCAACGGTGCGTACAGCGACCAGAGCCGCAATTTCATCCACATAGCCCACCAAGTGCGACTCATCTGGCATCTCAAGTCTAGTAGCCCGTCGTAAGACACGTTCTACAGGTCCGGACTAAGGATAGATCCCTGGGCAACACCCGATGTAATTTCCATCCTTCGTTGGCCCTGTGCCGTGTCGTAGAGCAGGCTTCGGTCCTTTAAGTAGTTCCTCAAAAGCCGCATTAGATATTCTGGAACTTGAAAAGAGTTTTCCAGCGTATTCAGAATATCCACCCATCTAGCGGAGTTGAAGGCGTTCCTGGCGTTGAGTGTCACCAACAGGACGATCCGTCGCTTAGTGCGACTATATGCCTTTGCCCTTTGGATCGCGTTGACCACCTCTGCAATCGCATCAATGGTAGAACGTCCTACCCTAAAGCCGTACTGCCGAGGAGATAGGTCCCCAGTAGCATGAATCGCATCAGTGAGTCTTCCCTTGATGCGTTTCTCTAACACTTTCCCAGCCGTGTCTAGCTTGCATAACGGGCGGTATGCAGACGGCGATTCGAGATTTCCCTTCCCGTTGCTGATCAGCACGAGCGTTGCCACCTACCATCGTACCGGGAAAACCCCGTCCCGTAGGCAAGCGTTGAATGTGCTGAGCAGCAAGTCAGTACAATGGTGATAGACGAGACGGAACACCATCTGGACCTGGAGCCTTCCTCGCTTTCAATGAAAGGACTGCCTCCTCCAGTTCCAGCAGTGTGAAGAGTGGGCACTCGACTGCTGTTTCACCATGGACAGCGTCAACACGGACGGGATGGGCGGGGAAGAGTCCCCGCACTATCGCGTCCATCTTTTCTGCGTCATGTATACGGCGCTTCCGTGGGGCGCCAAGCTTCCGCATGACCAGCTTGTAGCCAAGGCCCCACGGATCCTTGTTCACATTGTCCACAAGGTCTTGCCAGCAGCGAGCCTTGCTACTGTTGATCAGTTTGCGAAGGCATTTCCTGGCCGACTTATATGCTGCTACCCAGTTCCATGCTTCGTCACCGTTCCGCACCCGATGAGCCTCACGTCGAAGTTTGAGACACTCCCTTCGCTTTTCAGCGATTTCAGTTGACCACCAATACACTGGGGGCTTGCCGTGCCGAGGTCTTCGACAGGGCATAGAAGCGCAGCAAGCATTTGTGATGATGCTCATAGTAGAGTTCACCACGTCTTGAGCTGCCCGTTATTTCATCCCCTCCGAAGCTCCCTGCAGCGGCTCACCTACTGTGAGCACCTTGACGGACCTCTCGACGTCCATCCTTCCGATGTTCCATCCAGTTGTAGAAGACTGAGAGCACGGACGGCGGGAGACAGCATCACTTATCTTAAGCAGAATGCACTGATGATCACTGGCTGAGTAGTCCTCTTATACTTTCCAGTTGTGTATCCTCCGTACTAAGGACTCCGAGGCGAATATCACGTCCGGTATGGTTCTCTCACAGCCAATACTGCGGAAAGTCGGCGTATTTCCGGTGTTTAGTACGACGAGGGCCGTCCTGGCCGCCATTTCCAGGATTCGTTTTCCCCGCGGATCCGTCTGAGGCATGCCCCATTCTGCGTTCGAGATAGCGCCCTCCAAAGCATTAAGCTTGGCTTGGAAAGATGATATCGACTCGTAAGGCGTTAGGTACACACTAAAGAAGATGGTCCCTGAGCACCGTCACTGTTCCGAACCCAGATGGCGGCAGTACCAGTTTCATCAGAATAACATAATGCAGGACTTTTATTATGGTGTTGCTCACTCAGCAGCAAGAAGTCGGCTTTCATGTCACTCGCAAGCTGCTTAAGCAGATTTTGGGTGGTTGAACTGCGATGAAGGTTTAGCTGCAGGATGCGGGTCATCGGAGTTCTGATTTTGCCTTGGCTAGGGCTTCCTGGAACACCCAGCATTTTCCTGATCCCAAGACGTGTCCAAAATCAGGTTTTGGACCAGCACCCTTGCAAAGAATACAGTGTGCCTCCTTCTTACACTCTTTTCTTTTATGTCCCATTTCACCGCATTTGTAACATAGGGAACTCCTATCGGGTCCTTTGCATACTTGTGTGGTGTGACCATAGCCAAGGCATTTGAAACATTGAAGAGGCGTTGCTCTTCGCCGTATCCCACAGCCAACCCACCCTATTCGTACTTTGCCCTTGTTCAGGAATTGTTCGGCGTCCTTTTCGGTCAAGTCAACTATGGCCATGCGTTGTCCGCTGTTGTTTTTTGGTGTCAGTCTCGCTTTGATCCTTCCCACGCTAGGGAACTCCCTTTTGATGGCCTCTTCTACCTCGGGCAGATCCATCACGCAGTCAATGTCTCGTATTCCGATCGTTGCCATCGGCTCGAGCGAGGCTATAGTTGCGCTTTTGCCGAGGACTTCCTTTACTGCGTCACAGAATGCTTCTTTATTGCCGGCCTCTGCTCCAAATTCGAACAGTATGTGGCCCGACCGCGTTGGTCGTACTACTTTAATGGTAGTATTGGTGTCTTCGGGCCTTACGTTTCCCCTGATGTCCCGCAGTACCTCCGCGTAGGATCGGCCAACTTGTTGCTTTACAAGCAGTGCCTGCTGCCGGGGTCTTCGTCGGGGCTTCTGCCTCTCCTGTTTTGCATCAGGTCCTTTTTGTAATTGTGCGTCCGTACGAACTTTACTTTCTGGCTTTTTTTGAAGAAGTTTCTTTACGGCTTTCTTCGCTCCTTTGGTAAGCACTGTCCGGAACCCGTGGTCTGGTGCTCCACGCCCATCTAGTGCCTCTTCCTTCCTTCTTTTATCCCGATCTCCTTCGATTGGGCTAGACACCATTCTTTTATTGACTTTTGATGGTGGAGCTACCTGCATGTCACCTTTAGATTTCGCCCCAAGAGCCTCTTTAGTCCTTTGGTCGTCTTCGGCCCTCAACCAGCTGCTCCGATAGTGCCCTATGCGATCTAGGAGCTCCTCTAGTTCAAGTAGCCCCACCTTTGCTGCTTCGCTGATTTTTGGGGAGTCGTATGCAGATTGTATTCTTTTCAGAACATCTCCCGCTTTTCGGAGTAGCCTTTTTTCTTCATATCGCTGGGCCGCAAAAGTACCTTGCAACCATCCTTGGGAGAAGTTATCGCGTTCCCTTTCCGGGTGCAGTACTTCCGCCACATTTTCGACGTTGGCGGTGCAATCACGCGGTGTCTGGTCTCTTGTTGCTTTTCGAGCCGTAATCTTCTCGTTGGCTTCTGGATTTTTCGTTGCAATGTCGGGATTTGCGACCCTTGCATCGGTCGCTTCGGGAACGATCGCAGCAGTGACGATCGAATTTTCGGTGCTCTTTATGTTATCTTCCGAGCAGGGATGTTGCGGATCCAGAATTTTTGACATCCGCAGATGCGGATGCGAATGCGAATATTTTCGGATGCACACCAGCGGATGCGGATGCGGATGTGGATGTTGATGATTTTTAAGAAAAATTTAATTTAGGATTGTAAATATCACTTGTAATAGTTATTTCTTTATTATGAAATGATGATGGAGTTTTTGTTTATTTTGTTATAAAATATTTAATAACGGAATTCAAAAATTGGTGCATTATGTTTGATAAAAAGTAAAGTTGCTGCCTTTTGAGACTCCAACCTGTTTCGCAGAGGTTCGCAGATAAACCCCGCACCACTAAATAATTGTTCACTTGGAACACTTGCTGGCGGAGGTGACAAATATCTCCGTGCTATAGCTGATAGCATCTTAAATTCGCTTCGATTAATGCTCCACCAGTCAACATGGTTTTCAGATACAGCTGCTCTTTTTTTATTTCGATACAAAACCAATTCCTTTTTGAGAAGCGCAACTGGGTCATTGATATCAAATGTTTCTTCGTCATCGTTGTCGTCACTTGAGGAATCCAGCATCATAGCCAAGTCACTTTTAAGGCAAGATTTATCAGGAAAGGATGGTCTCGGCTGCTGTGTATGTGTAGTTTGTTCGGGAGATTCTCTGGTCCTGCTCCTCTTAGCTTGCTTGGAACTCGAACAATCTGTATTAATATGATGGAGGATTTCGATCTGTAAAATTTTATCCTTTATCTTTTCCTCTGTTACTGGTTTGAAAAGCTTATGCTTGTACCGAGGATCTAGATAAGAGGATATTGCAAATAAATGGTTCTCTTCGAAGCCAGAAAACTTGGCACAAATTTATGTTTTCAGTGTTATAATTGCATGTTGAATTGCGTAAAAATATTCCCGTCTTGAAAAAAAGTCATCGAGTTTCTTTACGAGCATTTGAATTATTGGAATAACTGATGATATAAGGGTTTGAGAGCTGCTTAGTTCCCGTGTGGCTTCCTCAAAAGGTTTCAGCAATTCAACACAGCACTCGAGAATTTTCCAATCTTCTGGCGTGATGGGATCAATGTTAATGCTGTGCTCATTAAAGTAAAGGCTTAATGCGTCTTTCACCCTTATAAATCACTCGAACATATAAAATAAACTCTTCCATCGCGTTACGCAATCTTGAAAAATTTTAAGGTTGGGCTGATTCAGTCGGTCCTGACCTTTTGCAGCTGTTTTTGAGCAATCGTTGAATGGTTGAAGTGAGCGGAAATTCTTTTGCACTTTTGCTTGATATTTCTTATATTTTCTTGAGATAGCAAGCAACTGCGAATAGCTAATTGCATTTTATGAACAGTATAATCGATGTCGTTCAATGCCGCTAATTTCTTTGCTCTTTTCATATTAGAGCCTTCGTCACGAACAACGCAATGTACTCGCTCTTTTGGAATATTCCACTCCAGCAGCATTTTTTCGAATTTTTCAGCGATTATGTCACCAGTATGGCGGTCGTCAAAAGTCTCGCAATTCAGGACAATTGACACTCGCTTAAAGTGTTTTGATATTCCGTGGCCAGTCAAACTAAGCAAAGAACCACTAGAACTTGGATCCGTCCAAATATCGCTCGTAAATGACATGAAATCGAAATTTTTAATTAATTCTTTCAATTTACTAGCTACTTTTCCATAGAGCTCTTTACACGCAAAATCAGTAAAAAAATTGCGCCCTCTCAGGTTGTATTTCGGTACTATTTCTTGTAGCAACCTTCGGAACCCTATGCCTTCCACGAAGTTAAAGGGCAAATTTTGGAGGGCAATCATTTCGCTTATTAGTTTGTCTATTTTTTGTGATGTTGTATTGCTATAATCCCATTTATTTTCTCTTTGAACTGCCTCCTCAAGAGAAAGTTGTTTTTTCGCCTTCTGAAGAAAAGAAGGACCGTAATCTGGAAAAAATGATTGAACAAATATATCATAACTTGTTTTGGAAAGGGAAATGCAGTGCCTGAATTGATGAAAGATATTGCTGTAATTTGAAAAATTCAAATGGATATAACTTCCGCAAATATCCTTTAACGTTCATGTAATTTACAGAATATAAGAATCTACTGTATGGCTTCTCAAATGTAAAGTTTCATTGAAATTAAGTTTACCTCTACGATTTTAATGGGGAAAATGTAAAACTGATAACTGCTTTTTTAAGATCTGAATCGAAAGATCTTATCAAGGCCTTTCATTTGACACCCAACGCAACTATCTTTGGCAAAAAAAAATGTTTGGGGATTGGACTCTTGTATGAGGAGACCCCCCAAAATCATTAAATTTTTTTCCACAACGGAACTTTCATTATCCAGAAACTCATGACCTGTTCACAAAATTTGGTGGCTGTAGCTTCTCCAGTTTCTGAGAAAAGCTGCTGTGACGCATTGACGGACGGACGGGCAGACAGGTTTCCATAGGGATATCGTAAAATTTTTCTTTTACAAAACCCTTAAAATGACTACAAAATGACTATGTGCAGAAAAGGAAAATCTCAAAGGCATTTGCATTACAAATGCAAGAAATGGAAAATGCAGACGTAATAACACAGTTGTATTGGTTTTGTTTTCTGCACATAGAAAGTTTTCTGTCATAGAAATTGTATTAAAACTGAATAAACCAAATTTCACCTGATTCTTGTTCTTTTTCCAGCAATTTTGTATCATTCGAACTTCGTTGAAACAGCTTAAATTGTTCGGGATGGATCGATTTCAAATGATTTTTCAAAGATGTCGTTGTACGGCCCTTACGAGAATACGTTTTGAAACATATTTTGCACTTCGATTTGTCCCGATCTTGATCGTCTGGCGTAAAGTAAGCCCAAATTTCACTTCGCGTTGTTGGCAACATTCTGAACGAAACAAATTTTCACGAAGATGAAAAACTTCAATTGCCAATGACGAAATACACATCTTAATACGCGTAACACGTCTAAATTCCTACAAGAACCAAACTTTTCTGTCCTAACATTCTTACCAGTTGGTTTACGAATATTCGATAGCTCATGCCATTATCGGAGATTCGCATTGATATCTTGTCACAACTTGCACAACATCTGCATTCGCAAAAACTCCGCATTGATATTTGCGGATGCGGATGCGAATGCAGATATCAAAATAAATGCGGCAGTTCCGCAGTTGCGGATGCGGATGTGAATATCCGCAACAACCCTGCTTCCGAGTCTCGAACGCCTGAAGCGTCCTGCAGAGTTTCCCGCTTTTCCTTAATAGGACGCGCTGGCGTTCGCATAATTTTTTTGCTGTGCCCGAACGCCGCAGGAATCTCAGTCTGAACCAGACTGGTATTCTCCGTTTTTCGTCTGCCTTCACTGTCATTGTGTTATTCTTCGTTTTTGTCGTGGTTAGTACCGCTTTCGATGTACTGTTAACATCGTGGCTGCAACCGCTGGTTGCGTCGTCGTTGTTATTATTTGTTTCTTTTTTGGATGTTTTGGTCTTTTGATTTTGTATGCTCCAGTTTTGTTGGATCCCCCCTCGGAGCCGCTATCTCCGTTCGTTTTTGTAGTCGCCTTTGTGGTCCCATGGTTATCTTTGCAGAGCAGGGGACCGTGCGAGGGTTGGCACAAGCCCTTATAGGGACAAGTGCTCAGAGCCAGACCAGCGCTAATCGGGAGTCCGTCTCAACCGAACCTACACCACCAACCCAATGGTGCGAACTTCGAACGTACTCCGAGGCCTGGCGAGGTTTTAACGGAACGGAGACAGTATGATGGTTGAATTGGAGCCGTTCACACACAAGTGTTATCCCGGCGCTACTGTGCAAAGCAACTAGGTCCAAACCATCACTTCCGCCAGCCCAAAGTGTCAATTCCAGTTCGTTGTCCAAAGCGTAGTCCAGATCCAATCAGAGTCGTTATCTGTCATATCAGGAGGGAGCCTCACGGCGCCCGCCATATCCTCGGGCCCGTGGGGGCGGCGCTCCCCAAAGAATGCTAGCCTCCAAGAGTGCTCTTGTCGGCCGGCATTCCTCCTGCGGGGAGGATCCAATGTCTTAGGTCGTTGCCGTAGATCCAATCCATTTCGTGGCTTGGTTGCAGGTTTCGAAACAATATAGTAGTTTCCAGAGACGGGAAGTTAGCCCGTCGCCTAACATCCATTCTGGCGGCATGGTTATTACTTTTGATTCCGTTATCAGGCACGGAAGACTGGCCTTCACCCTCTTACGTCATCGCAAAGGAAGTGTACGAGTAAGTAGAATTTAGTAGCAGAACTCTAGGTATGGTTGCACTTATTGGCATTTCTTGACATTTTATGTCACATGATTGGGGAAGCAGTAAACTCAATGAGCGACCCCGAGGGCATTTACTACCACCATGGAAGGTATAGTTTGCCGAAACCGGAGGAGATCTCCTCCTTTCTCAAATGGACTTAGGACCGTCTACGGCGTAGTTGGCGGCGAATGCTAATTAAATTGGGTGTATAAACTTTAATATTTCAGGGAATCGATTGGTAAATAATATGGCAAACATAAAACATTTTCACCATTAAAAGTGATTTTTATTTAGAAAAAAATATAGTTCAACGTTCGAAGGCCAGTTCCTCACATTTGGTCTCCTTCTCGTATTTCCACGCGGGGCCTGGGGCGGCCCGCCCCACCGTTTTTGCCGGAGCATTCTCCTGCTACTTCCACTTGTTCGGTATTACTTTCGTTTAAAAGAATTTCTAAAGCCTTCCACGCAACATTTCTACAGTCACCTTCATCATATTATTTGAATTGATTCTATTTCCTTCTCATATTTCATTTTGGTTTGCCCGCAAATAGTAAATAGAAACTTTCGCTATCATGTCGGAAGATGTTGCTGCTGAGATGGATGCGAATGCTCGGCTATACCCTTGTGAGATATTTCCATCCTCCATCTCATTGACAGCTGTAAACAATTTTCTTTTGAATTCCAGACATGGAAATGAAGACGACAATGGCGAAAATAAATTAGAAACCTGCAATATTTATTGAGATGAAGCTCAGAGCGTTGGGTGACGGACGACTTACGACAGCGATTCTTCCTGCAAATGTTTTAGATTTCATTCCGCTCCCAGCAGTATCGAAGAATTTTCCAATTGAGATTTTTCCAAGCAATATGACGGAGGAAAATCAAGAAAAATAGCAGGGAAATCCGCTGAGTGGAAAAATTCCGATTCGCTTGAATAATGGAATCGTCAACAATGTGCAAGCAGCGTCGTTTCACTCGTAGCTGCAATTTGTTGTTTGCATGTAATTTTCTTTGGCTGGTTCTTTCCATTCCATCATTGTCCGTCCTCTTGTGTCCCAATCAGACCAACAACTTAATTATTCTTGCGCCGTGTTTGTTGTATGAGAATTTTCTTTGATGTTGATAGAAAGTACGAAGCAATCATTGCTTTTGCGTTTCAGACAGAACCAAAAGTGAAAGGAATGCTTGACTCAGTGCTTGGCAATTTTAGGAATTGGTTGGACAATTTTCTGAGCCTGTGCGCGTTAAACAAACCATCGGAAGCATTTGTGTCTCTTTTAAATTAAAAACAAATAGCTGAAGCCCCAACCACCACTTAACACGTCCCTGATGCTCAAAATAGTTCGGCAGGAGCAGATTCTGCGTTAAATTTTCATCCTTCTCCCCGAGGCGCTCGCTGATTTTTTAAAGCAACCATTTGCAAATTAAATTGGCGTGTGACACGTTGGATTTTCTTCTTCAGTCTGTCTGCCTAATATAATTACGGAAACATTAATGCAAGCTTGAATTTATTTTGGCGGTAAATCTATTCGTGTTTCACCTCGAGGGAAATTTACTTTGCGTCTAACCAAAATGTTTCTAGCGACAATAAAGTTGGAGCTGCGGTCGAGGGGTGGAAAATGTGGTTACCAAAACGTTCCATGCTAATGCAAACACCTTTAGGTAAAACGATGAAAAGATGTGTATTTTATTTACATTAAAATTGTATTCAGAAAAAAATTTATTGTCTTGTTTCGTTTTTTAAGCTTAATAGCGTCAAGGACGTTTGAGAGTGAGAGCATGTAAATATTGATTTGATAAAGTTTAAAATACAGCCGAAATGACAGATGAAAGAAATTTTAATCATTATTTAAATAATTTTTAACTTATTTATTTTCCTTTATGTTCTATTAGTATTGCACGTTGTTTATGAAGTTATTTTTATCTTTCGCATTTTATATTGTTTTTAGGATATTCTTAACCGAATGCATGAGTTTCAGATTATTCTTCTTGTTTTACAGGTAAGTGTACGAAAGGCTCATGGCTCAAATGAAACTGATAAGTAGTAAGTAGATAAAATGTTTATTTTCTAGTCAAAGTCAAAAGCGCTTTATTCAATACTAATCGTTATAAATTTTCAGCGAATTCCGAGCAATGAAAATACTTAAACTTAATTACCCCAATGGCTCTCTAAATTTATACTTTATCAATCAAAAACATCTAATTAAAAAACAATATCAAATTCAATTTAGTAATTATTATCACACATTTCATGCTTCAATTGGAAAAAGGAGAAAAAAACCAACCAACACTTATAATTTCAGCACAACAGTCAACTTTTATCCTATACCTTATATGTTATAACCTAATTATAATAAAATTCAATCAACAACTTTATCTTATACTAATACAATGCTCACGCAACTTTAATAGTCCTCAACGGAACCTGCAGGTGCTTCCTTATGATAGCGATCATAACGCAATCGTAATGGAAATCAATCATCACGGGGATGATTTCTTCCTCATTCCAGTTCAATATGAAAATCATCGGTTGAATTTCAAAAAAACAGACTGGGGAAAGTTTCAAAAAAAGTTTAATCGGGAGTACCAGAAACAATGTCCCCCTTCTGATAGTGGCAACTCTTGCTCAATGGTTCCTAATGACAGGAATCTAACTAACGATGAAATAGATGTCTATTTGTCGAAGTTAGAGAAACTGACGTTGGAAACGATTGAGAAAGTAGTTCCCAAGATGAAACATTGAAACAATATGGAAGGATATGAAACACCAACCATCGCAAAAAAAGCCTCCTTCTCACACGCGTCAACAATATTTATCGGCGATTTTTGGACTACAACCATCCCTCGTTGTCTTTGTTGAAATTACATCTGAAGAATGTCCGGAACTTAATCCGGTCATACTTCAGGAGTGAGATCAGCAATCGATGGGCGGAAAAATTGAGGGGTATTAGCCCACAGGACCCAGACGGCGTGTTCGCGAAAGTGAATTGCATATTCCGCAAGAAGTCTCGAGTGAAGGTATCGAATCTGGAAGTCACTAGTGATGAGATAAATCTTCTCGATAGAGCTGGTATCGAAATTGATAGTACGACTCCGGATAGAAATGGAAACAGGATCATTTGTGAAGGATTGGATAAACTTGCCCTGATTGGAACACACTTTGAATTGGTTCATCCACCAAACCCTGAGAGAGGAAACGAACTATTTTCAGAGGTCGTTGAAGCAAAAGTTTCCGACTTCAAATCAAGCCTGAACGGCCAATCAATCCTTCATTTCAATGAAACATTAACATCTGACCTCATACCGAGCTTGAATCTTATTGATTATTTTGTCAGCTATGAAGACTTGTGTTTCATATTTCGCAGATAAACAACAAGAAATCATGTGGTACCGATGGTATTCCAAATGTAGTTTTCCGACATTTGCCTGAACTTGCTATTAGGAACTATTGCATATTGTTCAATAACATGTTGAGCAATTCCTATTTCCCAAATGAGTGGAAAAAAGCTAAGGTATTTCCGATCTTGAAGAAAGGAAAAGAATCTTCATGCCCCAAAAGCTATCGCCCAATCAGCTTGCTGCCTAACATCAGCAAGGTGTTTGAAGTGATACTCAACAGAGCATTAAACGCCCACATTGAGGAAAATGAGTTGATGCCGAATTGCCAATTTGGTTTTCGTACCAGGCATTCGACCACACATGCAATAACGAAAGTAACCTCAGACATCTGTTGGAAACTAAATGATAGACAATGTGTTGGAGCATGTCTCATTGATATGGAGAAAGCCTTTGATACGGTATGGTTAGATGGACTAATTTTTAAACTCCTTCAGGACAAGTTCCCCAGACACCTTGTCGCCATGATGTGTAATATGTTATACGGAAAATCGTTTGTTGTAACTGATGGAAATCTGACAACAATGCGCGAGTTCAAGGTCTTGAATGGTCTACATCAGGGAACAGTTACTGCGCCTCTGCTCTTCACAATCTTGATTCGCAAGCTATTGAACGGCTTTGATTTTAACGTCTCGCCAACGTGATCATTGCTAGCGTTTGCTGATGATCTGATCATCTATATGGCAGACCGAAAAGCTACAATAGTTCGGAGCAATCTCCAAAAAGTGTTCAATGATGTACAGCTGTACACTGACAATTGGCGAATGTAAATCAATGCGCAGAAGTGTGAAACAATCTTGTTTCGGACAACGCTGCAGGGGGTCAGTCAAGACCTGAAACGTAATTGGAAAGATTTCCACATCATGGTTGGCGAGGGTAGTTTAGAACGAGTTCCACATAAATCCTGTGTTCGATACCTCGGTGTTCATCTCGATCAGTATCTGTATCATACTGAACATGTGAAAATCATGCTCAGTAAGGCACAGAAAGTAGTCATGGCCCTACGAAAACTCTCTCATTCCAAATACATTGATCAACAGGTCAAAATTATCTGACATATGGGTGTCAGATCTGGTACAACCAGAGCGCTAGTACTATGGACAAATTAAGAGTTTTCGAAAGGAAATGTCTTCGTGCATGTACTGGTTTGTACAGAAAGCCTGAGACGGATTGGAAACATTATATATCGAATAGAAGAATCAATCAAACTGCTGAAGTGACGAGGGTCGATATCTTCATATTGAAGCTTCTTCGGAATCATATCGCAAGATCTGTGACTGTGAGTGAAAACCCTTGGATTTCACAGCCGTTCCACCCTACAGACGGGCATATAGCGACTTGCCTCGCTACTGGCTTCATTCCTCCAGAAGCATTCGTGTATTTGGACATGAAACGATATGTTTTTGATTCTGACGGCGTCCCAGTCATATATCACATATATCGACGGGCCACCGATAAGAAGATAAAATATCCTCCGAATTTGAGTTCACGAGACCAACAATTCCAATAGAGATACTCATTTGCTAGATTCGTTGAAGCTGATCGAGTTGAGACGGCGCAATCCAGGTATTGGTGGCTGAATGACAATGTCTAAATTATTCGTGTTTATTTTCAGTTTTGGTGTTTTTCGTTATTTAGTTTTTTAGTTTCAGCTCATTATTGCTACATTTAGTGTTATTGTTTATTTTTGTTAAAAATTAAGTTTAGGTTAGGTTTATATTATGTTTATTGTATTAGGTTAGAGATAAGGTTTAACGCTTAGGTTAAGAACATTCTTATAGATTTTTTATAGTATAAGATAAAGTTTTTGATTGCATTTATTAGAATTAAGTTAAAAGATATTAGGTGTTTGATCAAAGTTCACTGTTGTGTTAAGATGATAAATAATTTTAGAATAGTGTTGGTTGGTTTTTTCTCCTGTTTCCAATTGAATTGTCAAAATATGTAATAATCTTCATTGATTTGAATTTGCTATAGTTTTTTTTTTAAATGTGTTTAATGATAACGTACAAATTTAGAGAGCCATATGGGCCATTAAGTTTTTTATTGTTATTGTTTGAATTTTGCTTTATATTCTTTTAAAATTTATAACGGTTAGTATTAAATAAAGCGCTTTTGACTTTGACTTTGACTACCTAATATGTTATAACCTAATTATTAAAAAATTCAATCAACATCTTTATCTTATACTAATACAATGCTCTCGCAATATTTCTAACCTAAGCGTTAAACCTTATCTCTAAACCTTATATAATAACCATAAAATATACGTATCCTAAATATTGAAACCTATCCCTAATTTTTTACATAAAAACTAACAACAACAAAACTAAATGTAGCTATAATGAGCTGAAACTCAAAAAACGAAGTAACGAGAAATACAAAAACAGAAAATACACACGAAAATTTAGACATTGTCATTTAGCCACCACTACCTAGATTGCTCCGTCTCAGCTCGACCAGCCTCAACGAATCTAGCAAATGAGTATCTCCATTGGAATTTTAGGTCTCGTGCACTCAATTCTGAGGGTACGAGTATTTCATCTTCCTGTCGGTGGCCCGTCTATATAATTGGGATCCCGTCCCAATAAAAAAATATATCGATTGATGTCCAAATACGCGAATGGTTCTGGAGGAACGAAGCCAGTAGAGAGGCAAGCTGTAAGGTGGAACGGTTGTGAAATCCAGGGGTTCTCGCTCACAGTTATAGATCTTGCGATGCGATTCCGAAGAGGTTTTAATATGAAGATATCGACTCTCGTCACTTTGGCACTTCGATAAATTCTACTATTCGACATATAGTGTTTCCAACCCGTCTCAGGCTTTCTGTACAAATCAGTACATGCACGAAGGCATTTCCTTTCGAAAACTCTTAATATTTCCATAGTACTAGCACTTTGGTTGTACCTGATCTGACATCCATATGTCGAAACTGGGTTAACCAGGGACTTGTACCAGATAACTTTGACCTTTTGATCAATGTATCTGGAGTGAAATAGTCGTCGAAGGCCCATGACTACTTTTTGTGCTACTAAATCCTACTTACACTTCGTCTGTGATGACATAAGGGGGTGAAAGCGAGTCTTCCATGCCTGATAACGGAATAGAAAGCCTTGCCGTCGAAATGGAGGTTGGACAATGGGCTAACTCCTCGTCCCTGAAAAGCCCTATATTGTTTCAAAAACTGCAACAGAGTCTTAGAATAGATTGGACCTACGGCAATGACCTCGCAACCGAATAATGAACTATAGTGTTGGATCCTAGAATGTCAGATCTCTGAACTATCCTGGCGCTGTTGAAGACCTTTTACAAAAGACGGGTCAATATAGTAGCAGTATGTTTCCTAGCGATCCAGGAAACGAACTGGACTGAAACAGATGTTCAAAATATGAGAACACACAATATTCTCAAGTGAGTAGTCTGCTGGAAAGCAAGAATTCGGAGTGGCCTTAATTGTGGATCGGGAGTTCAAATAACAGGTTATTGATTTTAAGGTAGTCAATAAAGGGTTATGTGTGATCCGAAGCAAAGAGAAATCCTATACAATTTGGTTGATAAATGTACACGCCCCGACCGAAGAAAAGGTCGATGGAGCATTCTACAGCCACTTGAGAAGACTTGTCGACTCATTGCCTACAAACGACACACAAAGGATTCTGGGTCATTTCAACGCCAAGTTTGGCAATGAGCTATCTCATCGGTGAACGACTGGAGGATATAGCCTCCAAAATGCAAAAATTTAAACGGCCAGTGCCTGATTGACTTTTCATGTAGTAGGATTCTAGTCATACGTTCGACTTGCTTCTCACCCCGACGCATACATAAAATGACCTGGTTATCACCGGATGACCACACACAAAATCAGATCGACCATGTTCTGATCCAACAAAGTTGGGTCTCGAGCATGCTTAACGTCCATACATAGCGAGGATTAAATTGCAACTTGGATCAAAGTCAAAGTCAAGTCAAAAGCGCTTTATTTAATACTAATCGTTATAAATTTTAAAAGAATATAAAGCAAATTCCAAACAATAACAATCAAAAAAAACTTAATGGCCCAAATGGCTCTCTAAATTTATACGTTATCATTAACTCATTCCATCAAAAAAACTATAGCAAATTCAATTAATTAAGATTATTACATATGTTTAAAATTTAATTGGAAAAAGGAGAAAAAACCAACCAACACTTTCCTAAAATTATTTATAATTAAAACACAACAGTGAAACTTTGATCCTACACCTAATATGTTGTAACTTATTTCTAATAAAATGCAATCAAAAACTTTATCTAATACTAAAAAAATTCTATAACGATGTTCCTAACCTAAGTGTTTAATCTTATCTCTAACGGAATATAGTAAACATTACATATACCTTACACTATACCTAATTTTTAACACAAATAAACAACAACACTAAATGTAGCAATAATGAGCTGAAACTCAAAAAACGAAATAACGAAAAACACCAGAACTGAAAAATAAACACGAATAATTTAGACATTGTCATCCAGCCACCAATACCTGGATTGCGCCGTCTCAACTCGATCAGCTTCAACGAATCTAGCAAACAATTATCTCCATTGAAATTGTTGGTCTCGTGACTTCAAATTCGGAGGATATTTTATCTTCTTATCGGTGGCCCGTCGATATATGTGATATATGACTGGGACGCCGTCAGAATCAAAAACATATCGATTCATGTCCAAATACGAGTACACGAATGCTTCTGGAGGAATGAAGCCAGTAGCGAGGCAAGTCGCAATATACCCGTCTGTAGGGTGGAACGGATGTTAAATCCAAGGGTTTTCATTCACATTCACAGATCTTGCGATATAATTCCGAAGAAGTTTCAATATGAAGATATCGACCCTCGTCACTTCAGCAGTTTGATTGATTCTTCTATTCGATATATCATGTTTCCAATCCGTCTCAGGCTTTCTGTACAAACCAGTACATGCACGAAGACATTTCCTTACAAAAACTCTTAATTTTTCCATAGTACTAGCCCACTGGTTGTACCAGATCTGACATGCATATGTCAAAACTGGTCTAACCAGTGTCTTGTAACAGATAATTTTGACCTTTTGATCAATGTATCTGGAATGAAAGAGCTTTCAAAGGGCCATGACTACTTTAAGTGCCTTACTGAGCATGATTTTCACATGTTCAGTATAGTACAGATACTGATCGAGATAAACTCCGAGGTATTGAACACAGGATTTATGTGGAACCCGTTCAAGGCTACTCTCACCAGCCATGATGTGGAAATCTTTCCAATTACGTTTCAGGTCTTGACTGACCCCCTGCAGCGTTGTCCGAAACAAGATTGTTTCACATTTCTGCGCATTGATTTTCATTCGCCAATTGTCAGTGAACAGCTGTACATCATTGAACACTTTCTGGCGATTGCTCGGAACTATTGTAGCTTTTCGGTCTGCCGTATAGATGATCAGATCATCAGCAAACGCTACCAATGATCGCGTTGGCGAGACGTTAAAACCAAAGCCGTTCAATAGCTTGCGAATGAAGATTGAGAAGAGTAGAGGCGCAGTAACTGTTCCCTGCTGTAGACCATTCAAGACCTTGAACTCGTGCCTTGTTGTCGGATTTCCATCAGTTACAACAAATGATTTCCCGTATAACATATTGCACATTATGGTGACAAGGTGTCTGGGGAACTTGTCCTGAAGGAGTTTAAAAACTAGTCCATCTAACCACACCGTATCGAAGGCTTTCTCCATATCAATGAGACATGCTCCAACATATTGTCTATCATTTAGATTCCAACAGATGTCTGAGGTTACTTTCGTTATTGCATGTATGGTCGAATGCCTGGCACGAAAACCAAATTGGCAATTCGGCATCAACTCATATTTCTCAATGTGGGCGTTTAATGCTCTGTTGAGTATCACTTCAAACACCTTGCTGATGTTAGGCAGCAAGCTGATTGGGCGATCGCTTTTGGGGCATGAAGATTCTTTTCCTTTCTTCAAGATCGGAAATACCTTAGCCCTTTACCACTCATTTGGGAAATATGAATAGCTCAACATGTTATTGAACAATATGCTATAATTCCTCATAGCGACCTCCGGCAAATGTCGGTGAACTACATTTGCAATACCATCAGTATCGTATGATTTCTTGTTGTTTATCCTGCGAATATGAAACACAAGTCTTCATAGCTGACAAAATAATCAATAAGATTCAAGCTCGGTATGAGGTCAGATGTTAATGTTTCATTGAAATGAAGAATTGATTGGCCGTTCAGGCTTGATTTGAAGTCGGAAACTTTTGCTTCAACGACCTCTGAAAATATCTCATTCCCCATCTCTCAAAATGTGTTCCAATCAGGGCAAGTTTACCCAACCCTTCACATATAATCCTGTTTCCATTTCTATCCGGAGTCTTGCTATCAATTTCGATACCAGCTCTATCGAGAAGATTTATCTCACCACTACTAACTTCAAGATTCGATACCTTCACTCGTGACTTCTTGCAGAATATGCTATTCTCTTTCGCGAACACGCGATCTGGGTCCTGTGGGCTAATACCCCTCAATTTTTCCGCCCATTGATTGCTGACCTCACTCCTGAAGTACGACCGGATTAAGTTCCGGACATTCTTCAGATGTAATTTCAACAAAGACCAAAAATCGTGGATAAATATTGTTGACGCGTGTGAAAAGAAGGCTTTTCAATCTTTTCAACCTTGCGATGGTTGGTGTTTCATATTCTATCATATTGTTTCGATGTTTTATCTTGGGAACTACTTTCTCAATCGTTTCCAACGTCAGCTTCTCTAACTTCGACAAATAGACATCTATTTCATCGTCAGTTAGATTCCTGTCATTAGGAACCATTGAGCAAGAGTTGCCACCATCAGAAGGGGGACATTGCTTCTGGTACTCACAATTAAACTTCTTTTGGAACTTTCCCCACTCTGTTTTTTTGAAATTCAACCGATGATTTTCATGTTGAACTGGAATGAGGAGGAAATCATCCGTATGATGATTGATTTCCATTACGATTGCGTTATGGTCGCTATCATCAGGAAGCACCTGCAGTTTCCGTTGAGGATTATTAAAGCTGAATTCAAGTCTTGCGTCAGCAATGCAGAGGTCCAAATATGAATTTGTCCTAGGGTATGTTGAGAATTCCGACCCATATAGGTTGCACCTGTATTCAATTTGGTTCTCTGTTATCCACGATTTCAGGAATACACATCTTGGATTATTGGTGGCGTTCAGCCATGATGTATGCTTGGCGTTCAGGTCACCAGCAAGAATATAAAAACTATGCAGCCTGTTCAATTCGAGTATTTCGAACAAGGAATTGAGCTCCTCCTTGAGCTTGAGAACAGTTCCACCGATAACGAAGAGGTTATCCCCACCTGGCAGTGAGATTTTGATAAAGGACACTTCAAGAGATTCAAAGCTTTTGAATTCGACTTTTTCAATATTTTGGAAAAGATAGGCTCTTCGAGCCAATATCCTGGTGCCACCTCCCCCATCACCTGTTACCCTATCGTTTGTTACGAACTCAAAATCCTTGAATGTCATGGAGTGCCATGAACTGAGGTGGGTTTCGGTGAGAAGCACGATGTCAGGCTTTTGTCTGGCAATGAATTCAAGGAGATAATCACGCCGATGTATAGTAACAATGGAGTTGACGTTAACCGAGATGAGACGAATCCTAGCCGTGGGAATGGGGCTGGGTGACAACTTATTTTGAGGCATTTGAAAGCCCTAAACGCTGAAAAACAAAGTTAATTTTCGAATCTTGTTTATCGATTTGCTCCAATAAGGAATTTAATTGCTCATAAATTTTAAGGAGCAGCTCATTATTGCCACTTACATTATGTATTTTATTTACATTGTCTGCTGGTCCTCTCGCAGCAAGTGCAAATGACACCCCGGGCTTGACGAAGTTTGTAGTTATCACACTGCGGTGTGCTTGACTTTGTTTCGGAGTGACTTTAACCGTTGCATCTTGATACCGGGGGCATCCTCGATATGATGATGGATGACCAAAGGCACCGCAGTTCACACAATATAGTTTTTGTTTTGGCTCCGCCTGAGCCAATTTGCACTCGCCAGGAGCATGAATGTCTTTGCATTTAACACACCTATATTTCATGGCGCAATTAGCAGCCGAATGCCCAAATCTTTGATACCTGTAGCACTGGTTGACCTCACTTTTCTGGAGGCATTCCCATCTCACCACGCGGAAGTTCAAGTACCGTATTTTCTGCAGGGCACTCGAACTACTTTTGCTGGAAATCTGGACTAAGTAGTGCGGCAAGTTTTTGCGCTCCACAATCGATCTTCTCGTTGGAAAATTTTCAACTGAAATAAATTGTATTTCTGGTGCAACTTCTTGGAGCACCTGAAGGAGATCGACCATGTCCTCACCACAGTCCAGACCCTTCAATATAAAGGTTTGGTTCTTTCGCTTTTCGGTGTGTAGGTGAAATGCGAAACATCTCCACAATTTAAGGCGCTTTTTGTTGCCTGGAACCAGCGACTTAGTCCTTATTGTCAATTCAACGGCATTGACTCTTTTTATCCCAAAATCTTTTAGCTTATTTTCGACTGCCAAAAGCCGAACCATATCTTTGCCCGTTTGCCAAAATACAGTGATTGGTGGGACTTTTTCTTTTTTTCATTAATCTTAACGGACGGACCAGCAGACAAACCTTTTGGTTTTTTCTCCCGATTTTTAATTTTAAGGTATTCAATGAACTCATTATCTAACTTAGACGTTTTACCTGGATCCTCTTCAATGTTCATCGTTTCTTGAAGACCAGCTAGCGCTGCATATTAATTTCTGATGTCGTTTGAGCCTCCTGCGCTGAGGACATCCTCTTGATTAGCTACTTCCTTTGGCTTTTTAGTTTTCTTGTCTTCGGTTTTTGAATTTCCTTGTCGGCCTTTCTTGGTTTCTTTGTCTTTGTTGAACGTTAACATTCCAACAAGTGCTTCTAACGATTTAACTCGAAGCTTGAGTTCTTCATTTTCTTTTTCAATTTTTTCAGCTTTCTCTTTTTCTTGGATCAGCTGCTCGATTTCGATTACCAATAGGATTGTCGGTTTTTCTTCTTTATTCTCGTAACTTCTTTTGAGCTTTTTTTCGCCCGTCATCATTGGCGATGGGCATGATCCTTCTGATTGATGGCTGAAGCCATCGGGCTCCTCCATCTCGTTGCTTTTGCAGCAAGACTAGAGGGAATGTTCTCAGACCGGGACTTCCCTTGAACGTATTTCCATTTTTGATATTTCTTCAGGAAATGAATTTCAGGTATTCGATGAATGTGCAAATAATTCGACGGTGATAGTTTTCCCATTAAAATAAAAATTTGCATTCGACTGGCTCGTAAAAAAATATTGCAATTGTTTGAAACTGACTTTTGCGAAGAATTAATTAATTTTTAAAATTAATGACAGGAGCGATTAAAAACACGTCTACACGCAACGAGTGCTAGACTTGGATCATTACTTTATCAAACTAACCTATCGTGGTCGTATGTCAAAGGCACATTCAGTGAAGACCAGCCGGCTACAAAAATTTGACATCTAAGTTCACGAAGATCCTCGACCACCAGCTAGCCCCCATCCCACCAAATACATCGCTGAGAACCTGCGACGAGCTATGTGTGGAAGTGAAAGCAGCAATTTATACCGTGACAGAACAGATGATCAGACAATAAGCCCAGCGCAAAAGAAATGATTGTTTGGATAGTGTAAGAATGCGTTGGACAAAAAGAATCAGGTATACAAAGAATGGGAAAGTAGGAAAACCAAGGCAAACAGTGAACATTATGAAAATTTCAGAAGAGCATGCGAATAAGATAATAAGAATTAAGAAAAGAAAATACTACGAAACCAGTTGAGAAGTATTGATGTAAATCTTGCGAGCTACAACACAAGACAAGCATACAAAAGTCTAAAACGAGGTTATCAGCCCAATACAACGCTCTGCCGTGATGACATCGGTAACCTCATCGCTGATGGAAACAGGATTAAGGAAAGATGGGCAGGACCTCCTTAATCATGCACACAGCTCTGTCATTGGAGCTTTTAGATATTCCCGGAGAGCTTAGATTGGCCCCACAAACTCTGGACGAAATTTGTTCCACTATCAAAACCTAAAGGAGTAATAAAGCGCCGGGTATCGATGAGGTGCCAGTGGAGCTCATCAAATATGGTGCGAGTGGTGTTCAGAAAACCATCCATATAATCATCCAGCACATTTGGTAACAGGCACATATGTCGAAAGAGTGAAGCCAATCAATGATACTACCTCCCCACGAAAAAGGAGACAAGCTGCAATCTGAAAACTATAGAGGCATATTTTAGAAAATAAAATCAGATCAAAGCCAGTAATATTATTGGGGAGTATCAATGTGGTTTTGAAGCAGGTAGATCGACGATAGACCAATTGTTTCCAGTCAAACAAGTACTTGAAAAATGCTAGGAGTTCAACTTAGACGTTTATCAAATTTTCGTTGACATTAAGCAAGTATACGACAGTATTGATCGTAACGTAGTGTACTTAATAATGATTTGGTTTGGCATCTTCAGCCACATTGATCAGTCGTACCAAAATGACAATAACGTCGATGTTGGATCAATAACCAACTTATCGATAACTTTGACATAAATTTCGAACTAAAGTAGGGAGATGGACTGGCCCTATTGCTATTCAATTTGGCTCTGGAAAATGTCATTAGAAAGCAATACAAGTCGATACAAGAGGTACGCTACTATACAAGTCAAGCCAAGTGGTAGCCTATGCGGACGACACCAACATTTCGTCGTTAACAACCGCCAAAGACATTTCCTGAAACTCGACAGCGAAGTAAATTTAGTAGGGCTACAAATCAATGGAGAAGAAAAACTCCAGTTCGACGAACCCTGACCGTAGGTAACTGTTTTCCGCATAAATAGTGTTTTGATTACACTAGTTGTTCCATTCACTTTATAAATACACGTATTTACTAAAATTAAGCTTCAAACACATGGCCAAATGTTATACGATTTTAAAAATTAGAAAATGGAAAAAAACGAAACATTAGATGGGCGTTTGTTGTATCTTTGAATGTCAACACAGGAAAAAGAATTCAACTCACATAAAAGCAAAGGTTACTATGAAAATTAGCTTCAGAAAAGTAAATTAAAAGGGTGTAGTTAGCATGAAAATATAAAATTGATTTCATTGGGACCATCTATAAATAGCTCCGATGTCGCTGAAACTCTGCTGCACATCATAATTGCTTTCCCTCCTTGTAAAAAGCCAGCACTGGATTTATACATATGTTATTGGTTGAGATCCACTATTCAACCGTCCAAATATTCTGGCTCCGCTAAGATATCTTATTCCAGGATATTGATATATTTGCGTGACTATGAAGGAAATATACAAAAGGGGTATTAAAATTATGTTTCCTCAAGTCTGAGTAGGGTAAAGTTAACCTGACTATGTCGGATGTTCCTCTCAACTCAGTGGCTATAAAGGAGGCAAGCCATAACGATCAAAACACACAAGCAATATTCAAATGAATTCATTTGCCATGGGTCTGATTTTCGAGGTAATTCAATCTTTACAATCGTTGAATCTCTCATTTGTACGGTAACTACACGTACAAGGCCGTCTTTCCCAGGATGATCTTCGATAATGCGAGCTAACAATAATTTGTACGGTGGGATCTTGTCCTCTTTCACGAGGCATAGGTCACCGATTTTTGGGTTGTTGGTTTTATTCACCCAATTAGGACGTTTGTTACGCCCTAAAAGACACGCTGAACAGAAGGAACTATTCCAGCTACCATGTAGTTAAATGCCAAAGCATTTACTAAAGGTTCCTCTGTAAGTGTCTTCCGCTAAATATCACCCCAAGTCTGATTGAGATGAGTACGCCATAAAAATAAATATCGATAACATTTTAAAAAGCCTTCATTTGTCCAGTTAAGCATTTTGAGCGACCACTAAATTATCCAAACATTCATTCACCACATACGTCACCACGAAGGGGACTCCCAGCTCAAATAACACGCGGCGGAACTAAAAGCAAAAGCATTGGCCACTATGGACACATGTCCACATTTGTTATTGTTTTGGTTAAATTTCATCATGAATCAAGCGTCTAGAAACTCCTTCCGTACGACGAGTGATGGGATACCCGAGACGCATAATCGTTTTGTTCGTAATGTATTTTGCTATGTAAGAAACTTGCGCCAAGATTTTAATAAAGAATCACGGTGAAGAAGATGTTCACCGTCAATGAAAATGTTATGAAAAGTATCGGGTTAAGCTTGAACTTGCATATGAATTTTCTTGAAGAATTACGGAAAGGAAAATTGTAATGCATTCATTGAAATCGAAAGCAAATCGTAAACAATGAATATCTTTTAAACGTACATTACCATTAGCCCCATATGAAAACACGTTCGTACGTATAAACATTTCCGTACACACATGGTTTCATATGTACAACAGTACTAACGTACAACGAACAAAGATAATTCTGTGTACACATGGTTTCATATGTACAACAGCACAAACGTATAACGAACGAAGACTATCGCGTGTTAAATTACATGAAAGTGTGAAAGGCATTTACTTCACGTTGAGTTAAAGTTTTTATCAATATGAGAAATGCAATACATTTGGTATTGCTATTAAGAATGTGAATTTTTTTTGCATAGTTTTTCGGGAAAGAATATTAGAGATAGGAAATTGTATGTAAAATGTTTTTGCTAGAGTAGACAAAATATGTTTAGAATATGTTAAGAAATTGAATATGTATTTGTATTGGAGACGAAGTAAACTTGTATAAATAGGATAAGGCGATGTGGAAATAAATCACTTTTTGGTCAAACGTTAAACTGGCGACTTTGCCTCTGTTTTCACTAAGTCATTCCAGCGTTAACCGCCTTAACTATATGCGTGCCTAGACGCTCTATAATTACTAGGTAAATATACACACTTCTTGGTCTAACTTAAATCGGCGAGTTCGCCTCTGTTTTCTTCCATGAAGACAATCAATCCGGCGTTGATCGCCTTAACTATATGCGTGCCTAGACGCTCTAGAATTACTAGGCAAATATACAAACTAATATTTTGCCTGAAAGGAAAAGGTAGAGTCACAGAATATAGGTAAGTGTAGGGACGACAGATGATGTTGCATACAACCCATGCATAGCATCGCAGGGTCGTAACACGTTGTTGTAGTCGATGGAGATATTCCTTGGGCCATCATTTCCAGAAGTCCTGCGGTAAACGTTTCTTAGCTGCCATCTATTATGTCGATTAACTGTGGTCTCAATGATGTCAATTTGTGGAGGTGACAGTAGCGAGTCCCCGATTAAGAAGTGTCCTGGAGTTAAAGCTGAATCATCTGTTGGATCATCCGTGATAAGACACATAGGTCGCGAGTTAAGACAAGCTTCAATTTGTATTAGAACAGTTGTAAATTCCTCAAACGCAAATAGGGTGCTGAGCATGACTCGTCTTAAATGAAATTTGAGAGGTTTCACGCCCGCCTCCCATAATCCTCCAAAATGATGGGCACCAGATTGATTGAAATGTCAATTAACTCCTCGTGTTGTCACGTTCCCCGATACCGCATCATTGATACGTGCTATTTTGCGTAGTTCGATGTCTTCCCGAACGAAATTAGATCCGCAGTCACTGTATAAATTTGTAGTCTATCCTCTTCTTGTGACAAAGCGACGTAAAGCGGCAAAAACGCATTCGTAGTCAGATCACTTACCAATTCCAAATGAATACCTTTGATCGTTAGACATGCACGGACAGAAACATAACATTTGACCGTTTTGTAACCTCGACCTTTCCGATCGGGAATTGTGAACGGGCCGTGGTAGTCAATACACGTATGTGTCAACGGACGATTGATGTTAACCAGGGGGGCAGGCTAATTTCCCATCAGTTGTCTTGAAGTGCACTTGAAATATCTAATACATTTACCAGGTGTTACAATTAAGTAATAAGACTGATTTTATTGCCGCGCTTGTGGTAAACCTACGACCTTGAAATTCTCTTCTCCTTCCCCGGCATTCTTCCCCTCTTCATTGATATATTTATTCAAGGTAGTTTTACAGCAGGTAGATCGACAATAGACCAATTGTCAAGCAGGTACTTGAAAAATGCTGGGGGTTCAACATAGACGTACACCAAATTTACGTAAATTTTAAGCAAGCATACGATAGTATTGATCGTAACGCATTGTACCAAGCAATGCTTTGCTTTGGCATCCCAGCCAAATTAGTCTGTCTTACCAAAATGACAATGACGTCGACGACCTCCAAAATCCGCGTCAGTAATCAACTCACCGTTGCCTTTGACACAAATAGCGGACTAAAACAAGGAGATGGACTGGCCCCATTGCTATTTAATTTAGCTGTGGAGTACGTCATAAGGAAGCTACCAGTCGATACACGAGGTACATTACTATACAAGTTGACCCAAGAAGTTTAACATTAACACTTTATCAGGGTCGTTAACAACCGCCAAAGAACTCTTCCTGAAACTCGACAACGTAGCTAGTGGGGCTACAAATCAATGAGAATAAAACAAAGCTCATGACGCAGTCGAGAAAAAATTCCTGAAATATACAAAATATCACGCTTACGAATACAGTATCGAAAATGCGAGCAAATTTGTGTATTAAGGCGCTAAAAAAGTGAAGACGGGTAATGAAACAGACGAAATACATCGAAGGATACAGCTCACATATAAAATATTTTATTCAGTTTTGACGATCTTGAAGACCAGCTGCATACCCAGGAAAACAAAGCTCCAGGTATACAAATCTGTGATAAGACCTGTGTTATGCTATGGGTGTTAAACATGGACCCTAACCCAAGTATCCGCAAATATATTCAACGCCTTTGAGCGACGGGTCCTGAGGCGAATAATCGGAGCAAAGCTAGACGGGGACCAATGGTGAATTCGATACAACGATGAATTTTATGAAATTTTTGATGAACCGGAAGTCTCAACGATTGTAGGACCGCGGAAGCTGCAATGGGCTAGACACATGAATCGTACGGATGAATAATGAATACCCAAAAAAGTATTCGTTGGGAGAACTCAAGGCCAGAGACCAGTAGGGAAACCGAGGAAACGCTGGTTTAAATCGTTCTACGGAGACAGTTCATGGCTGCTCGGATTTCGAAACTGGAGGACGCGGTCAATGGACTGAGACAGTTGGAGGCGCTATTTGCAGGAAGCGAAGGCCCGAGGGGAGCTGTAGTGTTACGAAGAAGGTAAAGTTCGATTTCTTGACTTTGAGTTTAAGGATATCTATCCAAATTTATTAGTGAAAATGTGAAACTTGTAAATCCTGCTAGTGTTAACAATATTAATTGTATTATTTGTTCTAAGATATATGGCATTTTTGTGTTCATAGAGAATTACCTCCATGATTTTTTGCTCCACAAGTGTAATCACGAGGATAGCAACACAAATTTTTCGCTTTTGCTTTCCTTCCTGCTCCGTCATCGATATTGCAATTTTAATAACTGCTGTTGAAAGGTCTCATAAGACTTTTAATTTGATACCCTACTCGACTATCTTTCATGAAATTGAAAGGGATCACATCGTTATATGGGAAGGTCTCCCTTAACCTTTAACTATGGACGTCCCATTTTTGTTACACTACTATGAACGTACGGCCTCACAGACCGCTATCTTTACGGGCTGGTTTCTATCTGGATGAGTAAGTATTGTATCATTTTTTGTTTTTATCCCTTAGAAGTGTTACTAAATGTAAATGAAAGATGTAATTTTAATGAAAAATGTATTTATTTCAAACTAAATCTAACGATAGAACAATCAAAGGCACTTTTCAGACTTATTAGCTTGAGATCACATGATAGGTTTATTACCACAGGAAAATGCTTTTTAGGGTTTTGTACTAAAATACAAAACCCTATTGCAATCACGACCTGTGTCCGTCTGTCCGTCTGTCCGTCCGTCCGTCCGTCCGTCCGTCCGTCCGTCCGTCCGTCCGTCTGTATGTCACAGCACTTTTTCTCCGAAACTATAGAAGCTACAATCATGAAACTTTGTGGAAAGATCAGAAGTGGTAACTTCTTGAAAGTTCAATGGTGAAAAAAATTTTCAAAGGGGTTTAAGGGGGGTCTCCCCATATAGGGAAGTGACCCCCCAAAAAAAAAATTTCACCGTTGGTAGTCGAGTAGGGTATCATTGGAAAGGTCTCAACGAGATCTTTTCAAAACAAGTCTTAAAATTTCTTTATGAATACTAAGGGGGGCAGGGGAAGGGGAAATGTACGAACTTTTCGCGTACCCCCCCTCGCGATTGGACACCTTCCATCCGAAAAATCTGAAAAAAATCATGGATGTAGTCCTTAATGAGTACAACAACAACAAATACATGAGAAGTCGAAATTCACTCAACTTTGTTAGTAATAGTATGATTTATCGATTTTATGTTTTCTTGAATAAAATCTAGACGGTACCCTTAAATTCAATAAAATTTAGCACACAGATGACTATTTATGAGATTGATCTTTCCTGAAAGTTTCATGAAGATCGAATAGTATTTAGCGAAGTTATAGCGATTTGTTTTTTCCTGCATTACTATGGAACAATATGCCCTGTATTACTATGGAAACATATGGCTATGGAGCCATATGCGCTTTTTACCGACTTAGACACTACAGCTTTGCTAGGATTTGCATGAAAATTTCAGGAATGATAGATATCATGAAGATGAGTATATACAATTGAAACAAATCGGAAAGGCAGGAGAGAGCTCCTAGCAAAAGGGCTTTGTAAGCATTCTAAGATTCTAAAAAACAGGCCATGAATCGATGATTACAGTACAGAGGAGTGGCCCCTGGAAAAGAATTTCATGAAAGGTAGCCTATATGAGTATCAACTGAAAGTGCTCAATGAGAGCTTTTCAAAACCGTTCTTAAACTGGCAGTTTTTGCTTCGGTGGGGGCATAGGGGGGGGGGGGGGGTGGGAATACATGAAAAATGTGTTTCCTCCCTCGCGAATGGACACCCGTGATCTTAAAAAATCTGAAATAATTATCAAGGGAGATATTTGTGGGTATAACTATAACAAATACCTCAGAAGTCAAAATTCTTTCAACTTTGCTAATAATAGTATGATCCTCGAACATGACATGTTTCTTGATTTTATTCGTTACTGGTTACTGCATTTTGTAAGTTGAGTACAAAACCCTTCTGACATGAGCATAGGTCTGTCTACCCAACTTGTTTTGGTTTGTTTTACTTGTTTTACAATAAAATATAAAGAACATAAAAAACTTAAAATAATCTTCTCAAAACTAAACATAAAAATTTCGACAAGGGCCCTACTTGGTCATATTAATTGGCAGTCTTTGCATAGCGGCTAGAGCATTGTGGGCATATTGGTTGTTTACAGCCTACAAAAGTGTGGGTAGTATTTCGTTTTATCTTTGGAGGGCATAGTTTACACGTCTTACGTTTAGGAACTATATTTTCTTCACTTGGTGACTCTTGGGATGGCATATCAGGGCCCAAAACTCGTTTCAGCGTCATAACCAGTGGCGGCTCGTGGCTCGAAACGTAGGGGGTGCGCTGTATACATGTTGGTCGATTTATTTATTTTTTTTTCTACCCTATTCAAATATGCTGTTAACTGAACGTTAAGTTTTAGTTTCATACGTGGATAAGATTCTAAAAAAATTGTTTTTAAGCAAGTAAGCTGGTTTCGATTCTTCTTTCATATATACATAAATAATTACGATTCATTTGCAAATCAAATAAACGGTTTATAGGGTGTTTAAGGAGAGAAATTTTCCAAGATGAAGTACTAGACTTCAAAAAACCCAAAGAAGATTCAAAATGTCGATAAAATGAATATTTTAACAGTAAAACAGTTAAATTTATTAAAAAACACGGGCAAGTGATCTGAATCTTGCCCATTTTTTATATGGTAACTAAAAAAAGCTTTCTATGGCATTGGATTGAAGAGGAAACTACTGAATATGTATTGTTGTATTCTGTCTGGTTTTTTAAATTTTTAATTTGTTAAAAAATGTTTTTGAAATCTCCTTTTTCGTTCACTGTTTGTATTCTTAATTCATTCGGTTGCAATTTTCGAAATGCATTTTAGAATTAAAAACCAAATGCTTTAAAACTGCAGATTTGTATGCACAATATTAAAAAAAATTCCATTTTATTTTTTAAGCATAGTCATCTAACAGGTTTTCTTGTAATTTATAAGCTAAGAATATAAAGAATAAAGACTTAAAAAATAGATTTCAGATTGTCACTACAAGACCTATCATTTGATGTGTCACGCGGTACACTTTAAATACATAGTTTTCCATTCCTCCTGCTCCCATGCAAAAGGTGGCCCTTTTTTTCAAAATTCATTTCTTTTTGTTACACGTTAATGTTTCGGTTATCGAAATCAATACTTGCACCGAATCCCACCGGAACCGGCTCAGTATATTCAAAGCAAATGTACTTGACAGACAGACAGATAGACAGACAGACACACGAATGATATTATGAGGGTTTCGTTTCCACATTTGCATGTACATAACCCGTCAAATAAAAATTGTGATGATTCAGTTGTTGGTTCAAACTATCTGATAATAATCTAATATTAGTAAACATTATTTAAAAAATCAAGTTAATTGTTTCTTTTCAATGAAAACAATAAAAAGTATTATTTTACCTAGCATGAAATCAAATTGCGATACTTACTTGAACAATAGGTCAATTCGCCTGTTTTTCTGTTTTGCAAAAATCTCTATAACTTTCTGATTAAAGTTTGGAAGAGGCTGTATAAATCTTTTTTCGATACTTAAAACCGAAAGCGCATTTAGCCTATCTTGGCACATTGTATTTCGCAGAAACGTTTTGACCCGTTTCAATGTTGAAAAACATCGTTCACTTTCCACAGATGTCATCGGAATGGTGACAATAATTTTTAAGAGCTTAACACTTTCAGAAAATGCTTCAATTAATCCATTGTTGTTGAAATACTGTAAAATTGCCAGAACTCCATCCGCTTCTTGAAAGTCATAGCTATTAGCTCATTCTTTAATTTTGATTTGTCCAAAAAGTCGTAAGTATTAACGGTCTGCAAGAGAACATTTTCTGGAAAATTCACCTTATGTTCATTGAATTTCTCGCAGTAAAATAATGATGATGCTATAAGATGATCTTGAAATTCAAATCTTTCTTTCAACTGTGTTAATATCAGATCACATACTTCTTTGCAAATAACACAATTCGATGTCTTACTTCTTTTAAGCGGTGGCTCCTCAAAATAATCGGTTGAATCTCGGACATTTTGAATTGCTTTTTCAAAATTAAATACATGTTTTTTAACTTTGAGCACATCCAATGATCTGGATTGAAATTGCTGAAATAAAATCTCACAATGAGGTAAAATTTTTTGAAAAAAATTTAATCAATAAATGAAATTTTCATCGTGAAGATATCTCATGAGCATATCAGCTTGGTTTATTGTATTGGTATCATTTTGTAAATCTAAAATTATTCCGAGGCATTCAACCTCGTTTGAGGAGCTGAAGATATTTTCCTTTTGACTGTTTCCATCAAAATTTGAGTCCGCTTTGCCGATCTTGCAAAAAAATTAGGGAAAGCATGCAAGTTAGCAAAAAATCGTTGCACTATTTTGTTTTGCGAAACAGCCTTTTCAATAATCAAATTCAATTGATGAGCGTAACAGTGAATATAATGCGCGTAAGGAAATGAACTTTTTATCTTTGCTTGAACTCCACCAATTTTTCCGCTCATCACAGCAGCACCATCATAGCACTGCGCAATGAGTTTATTCGGTGTAATATTCAGATATTGGAGTTCTTCTGTCAAAGCAGAATAGATTCCATCGGCGCAAAGAGAATTAGGTAGCAAATATTTCCAAAATCTTTCATAAATATGACCTGCAATTTCATATCTTATAATTAATACCAACTGAGCATCTGTAGAAACATCTGTTGTCTCATCAGCTTGAATTGAAACAAAATCGCTTTTAACAATATCGGATCTAACTTCTTCCTGGTAAACCTGCAATATCGCATCCAAAATATCGTTTTGAATCGTTTTGGATGTGCCCTTAAAAACTGTAGAAGATTCTAAATGTTGTTTCATAACTTTATCCAATTCGGAAACGAAATCAATCAAGCCTCTAAAAATTCCCTGATTCAAAGAATCCCTGGATTCATCATGACCTCGCAACGCCAATTCAAACGCACCGCAAAAAACCACACAGTCAATTATTTTTGATAATATATATCTATTTTTATGAACTGTGTCGTTGTGCGTTTTTATTTGCAACCGATAGGCAGGATCTAACTGCTGTCTTATATCGACGTTTCCCAAGGCCGCCAAATTTATGATGTTGTCTAAATGTGATTGCGAGCAGTTATGCTTTTCTATTTTTTCGGATAGATGCGTGAGGTCGTCTACTCCTTTCGCTGTCCATAAAGAATCACCCTGAAAAAGTAAACAAGGGAAACAAAAAAGTCTATTTACCTTTTCACATCCGCACAACCAATTTGCTTTCTCATAAAACTCAATTTTAAAGCACCGCGTATACCTTTTATTTTTACACTCACACACTTGCTTGATATTTAAGAATGGTCGAGGTGGACCACCTTTCTTTAAATTTAGTTTATCATCGTATGTTAGCGCATTTTTTTTTATATAACAAACACTCATTTTAAACACTTTCGTCTATCAATACTCCACACAATTGTACAAATTTCGCACGACTAAACTTAATCAATCGAACCCACAAAGGGGCAGCCAATGTGCACTTGACTTGTTGATAGCATCGAACAAATAGACAGTTGAATAAATGGTTTCTTGCTTTACTACTAATAATCTGCATGGCAGCCCCGATACCAAATTAAGTGGGCATGTGGGCTAACTCCGCAACAAAACATGTATATGTACACCAGAAATAAATGTTGAGGAAAACTTTGACTCTGGTGCGGCGCTCGAAAAAATGATGCATCGCCATACATTTTGCCAATCTCACGGTTATGTGGGCTTGATGGTTTTACTATAGAAAATTCGTTAGATGCTCGTGCGGTATTGATGTCGCACGCGCATCATGATGCACGGCACGGATCATATTGTAAACACATGTTGGAATCTTGTAGATTATTAATAAGGTGTTACCAATCGATAAACTATTTTTATTTTAGATGGTTATTGCTAAATTGAAATGATTATTTCTCAAGCTGAATATTAATTTTGGTGGTTCGTTGCACGAGCGCACTTAAAGACCAGCCGCCACTGGTCATAACTAATTCTTTTGGCAAACGAGGGCTTATAACTCGTCTTTGCATATGTGGAACCACCAGGGATCGTGCTAATTTCTTCAGAAATTTACCTCTTTCTAGTTTTTTGTCTTGATGTTGATTGAATAAAGTGTAGAACTCTGTGGAAAATCACCATAGGTCACCTTCTTGTTCGGCGACTGCTCGAATAAATTGAACATTTTTTGTCCGTTTCATCAACCCCCCCTTTGGTGGAATTTTAAATTAATGACATCTTGGGTTTCTTTGTATGTTCATCAATGGTATTATCGTGATGCATGGTTGATATCAGGAGCCCAGCTTTGTCCTTCTTTGGCACAAGAGAACACATAGTTTTGTCATTCATGAAACCGAATAGAGTTGAACCAATCTCTTTAGATTTCTGTGCATGAAATAAATTCGGTATTTCTCTTTTATGCTTTTTCAAATCCCAACATACGTTAGGCGACGCTTAGACAGTTCATTTACAAGTTCAATAGACGAGAACCAGTTGTCTGCTGTCACGTTACGATTGGTTCTTTACAACGGCTTTGTCAAGCATAGCACGCATTGAGTGGGAACAAGAAATTTTTTCTCGTCAGCTGAGTTGATATAGTTTTTAAGAATTAGTGATAAACTTATCACATATTCAAGAAATAGCGGCCAGTTTACCGGTCTTTATTCTCTCAGCGCGATCTGCTGGGTTGTCAAAACGTAGGCAGTTCGAAAGAACTAAAAATCTGGTTTCTGACATACATCACCTGAATATTTCACAACTTATTCCATCAGTAGCAAATATAAAACTGGTAGATTCGTGATTTGATTTCAGGGCGGCAGACTTGTATAATAATCCTAAGAAAGCATTGAGTACTATCATGCTCATTTCTTTTAATTTTGACCTGTCTTGTCGCTTGAATTTGGTTCTAAAATCAACAATTTTGAAGTTAGTTCATGTCAAAATGGTTTATTCCAAATACTGATACGATCTTTCTTTTCGTCTTCAGTTCGGTGCAGAATAGATCTGTTCAACACTATATTATGCTGTCGAGTACGAACTCTTCTGGAAAGTGGTTCTGTAGCCCATTTGTAGCGATTTTTACCATAGTAATACTTTGAGGGCCGTAACTGTGCTATAGGTATATTGGCGTCATCTTAACTTTCACTATCCGATCTCCTTATGTTACCGTCAGTTCTGGTAGTACTTTCTTCAATAATTTTTTGTTCACTCGAGTGATTTTCTTCAATGTCAGCTTCATAAAACAAACAATCATAAACATCCCCATCGCTGTCACACTGATCCGATTCTAAAAGCAATCGTTGAAACTCGTCTTCAAAAGAAGGATCATCTAATCGCAATATTTTACTGGCTCTCTGAGTCGACGAAATCGATATTCGTTTGCCTGCAGTCGTTGGTTGATCGTTTTTTGACACCGTCAGCGTCGACTTATAACACAAACGTGGACGCGTGGTCTCACAGACCGCACTCAAAATATAAAGCGAAATTACTCACGCAAAATTCAGCCGGCGACGTAACCTTCACTCTCGTTTCGCCACTAAAACCGAAGCTACTGAGGTCGGCATACGCGTGGCGTACGCGGGAAGAGGGGGCACGAGAATCACAAACAGCAAGCGGCCTGTGAGACCGCACGTCCATAGTTGAAGGTTAAAATCACTTGAAATTTTGTTCGGCTATGAAACATTCATTGAAGAATAACCTTTGAGCTTTGAAATTTGATGATTCTAGCTTCGCTGGTTCTCAAGAAAATTTTCGGTGACTCACTGACGAACGGCTGGTACCGACTTTATTAGAATATTGTAAATTTTTTTTTTGCAACACCGTAACTGAAAACGACTCAATTAAAAAAAATAAAATAATGTTTATGGAATCTTAGCCATTACTTCCCCCGTTTTGAAAAGTGAATGGCAACTACTTAATAATTAATCGCAGCTAAAACGACGAAACACTGATTTGGCTCCAATTCCATAAACATTATAATATGCTATGAAAGTAGCGTTAACTTCAATCCCTAAATTTTAATTTATAATTGGATTTGATCCAGATAATGCAGTTTCCAGAAATGTGCCCTTTTCTCCCATAAAATTCCAGGAAGTATAAAGCTTGGCGTAGTAATAATAAATTCTATTCACTACCCAACGTAGTATGTAGACGACTCTGACAACGTTTAGTTCATTATGATCGTAAGCATAGTATACTCGTACTGGTGGTTAAGCGATTTCATGAGCTGCGTTGGAGTTAAATATGGTCCACTTGTACCAACATGTACCGATATTATGTTCACAATTGGTTTGCTGTGAACTAAGCTTGGTTTTAAGCTTTCACTTCGATTGCATTGATCGCGACTGTTATACAAAAGGTAGCGCTGGCACCAAACGGAAAGCTTTCAATTATCTTTCCCGATGATACTCAAACTGTACTGAATTGAATTCAAAAGTAAAATTGGAATCGATTATTATTTTGTATCAGATTAAAAACTATGTGAATAAATTATAATATAATAAATTACCTCTGAAAAGAACATAAAATTCATTCTAAATGCATTCAATTGTAAATATATTTCGTATTACACACAAATATAACAACTGATTAATTCCATAAATATTTGTACTGATACCCGGCGGCAGCTAAAAATAGAATTTTCCCTGAATTATAAATCCTATTTCTCATCAAGTTGCCAAACTGCTAATGAGCTTCAGGGATTCATTATAATTATCCCATCTCGAACCCTTTAAAACTTGCCGTTCAGTACCTAACTCAACTTGATTGAGTAATTATTTCTCTTCGCTATAAAAAGTTTAACCCTTGACAATATTGCATTAAACCTAACAGCCTAAGTACAGAAGCAGCATCCACCGTGTCCTGGTCGTCCGCTTTCATGGTTCCAAAGGTGCTCCTGGCTAAGTGTCTCGGTACATGTTGTAAGTGAAATTTTAGTCTTTAATAGTTTGTAGTTTGGGCCGAAGTGCAGTTTATTCCATTTAATTGTCGTCAGTTGTAAATTCAATCTCCCTGGCGTGTACTGATAAATTCATGATTGTGAATGTACGTACAATGAACAACAACGGCATTGAATAAAGTTTTCCTCTTGACGACAATACTGAGAGTTGGATCCTCTTTCATTTCTCCGTTGTTGTGTGGAAATTTGTATGGTGGTTGGTGTTCTGTCTCGAGGCCATTTTATGCTGTATGGCAAATGAAATTTCATTGTTTGGGAAAACATAATGGTCAGGTCGGGTGATATGTCAGAGTGTATGAAGGTGGTTGTTGACTGAGTTGTAGGATAAATGATAGGGAATGAGGGATCATGTGTGCCTTGGGAGTTATAAGGAAAGGGTTGCTTTAGTCTTTTGCTAGAAATTTCAGTTGGCTCCACTACACAGATCAGATTTCACTTGAGAAGTTGTGAGTTTTTGGAAATTTATCCAAGATATCCATCAAATATGTATGTATAGTTTCGCAATTCTTGATTCTTTGCATGTTAAGCAGCATGATTTGTTATGCTTACTGTATAAACAGTTCTCAAAAAACGCTAACAGGGTTGTTGTGTCACGGTGCTTGGGTGTTCCTACAAGGTGGTCATTTCAAGTATACCCAGCGGCAAAAGTATTGCAACGTAAAAAATTTCAACATTCTTTTAAAGATATAAGTATATCCTATCCCTTTTACTTTGGAAATATTTTAAAGAAATGGTATATTAGTACAGTGTATTGCCTCTTTTTGCATAAATAACTACCTGCAGCCTACGGTGGACCCAGTCTACTAGTAAGTAAGTCAACTTTATTGAGTCTTTTTATAACTTGACATTACAGAGTATGCTTAATGACTGTGTGACATTTGACAGAATAGGGATGTCAAATAAACTTTGACGGTTAGAAAATATGTATACTTATTTTACATCAGTGTTATTTAGATATATAGACTTTGCCGTCTGCTCATATGGCTTACGACTTGAGTAGTTTGACAAATAAATACGTTAAAACTTAATCTAAATCTAACCCTAATATAACTTAAATATATTCCTACATCTAACCTTAAACTTTAAGCTGTTTAGTACAGCACTCGAATTTATTTACATTTATGTATATTTATCTTGTGGTTTTATTTTATTCCACTTGTGCACTAACTAAATTTACAAATATTTTGTTTAACTATGGTATGTGTTCGGTTCAAATGAAACGTAAAACGCCGGTTTATTGGTAGTTACGGAATCAATGAGATCGTGGTGGTATTGTTCAAGGATTTTAAAGGGACATAGGTAGAAGGGGTTATTATTTGCGGTGGTAGGCTCGAAAAGTGCGCGAATACACTTCTCTAGGCGTTTTTTAGACATTGCCAACATGTAATGGAGAATCGGTTCTATCTCCGTATCTTCGTAAAGGATAGAATTCCTGTAGTACTTCTTATTAGGCCGTCTGTATTTGGAAAGGCATTTCCTAAGGATCTTCCTCTCGAAGATTTGGATTTCTTCGGCCGCAGTAGGCGATATTGTTAGCCATGCCAGAAACGCGTAGGTAATGATCGGCCTAATAAGAGTTTTGTACATTAACACTTTAATTTTAGGCAGACTGATTTTGAAGAAAAGAGAGACGAAATAATTGCGGACGCTGCTTTCGCTTTATTGAGAATTTCCCTTGCGTGTCTATTCACCTTAAGCCGATTGTTAAAATGGACTCCAAGGTATTTGATATTTTCCTTGAGAGGGATGATTTCACCAGCAATATGTGCTTGCACATTCCTACTTTGAGACACGGCAAGACGGTGCTCTCTCCCGCTGGCATTTCTGAAGCAGGTCAGTTCCAATTTGCTGGCGTTTATTTCGAGCCCCCAGTACTTCAGATATTGAAAGATGTTGAGGACAGAGCGCTGCAGCTTTATTTGGGCCATCTCTGGGAGGCTATGGGTGACCGTGAGGAGGACATCATCTGCATACATTACTGTATCGATAGTTGAGCAGTTTGGACGTGGGATATCATGAAGGAAAAAGTTGAACAGGGCGGGACCGAAGATAGAGCCTTGTGGGACTCCCGATTTGATAGGGATAGGATTTGAAATGAGGTTCCCCAGTTTAATTTGGGATGTTCTATCCGAAAGGAAGCTGTCTAGGACTCTGAGGATTGCGACCGGACAGGATGCCATTTTTAATTTGTATTTGAGCCCGTTGATCCAAACTGAATCGAACGCTTTTTTCAGGTCTAGAACACAGGCCACTGTGCACTCTTTCCGCCGAAGATTGCGGGTGACTCTATTGTGCAATAGCATTATTGCATGCTCCGTGGATCGTTCACGTTCAAATCCAAACTGAAAATCGGGGATCAGGGGACTAGTAAATTCGTTCAAGTTTCGCAGAATAACTTTTTCAAGGGGTTTACCCATGTTAGGCAAAAGGGAAATTGGCCGGAAATTATTGATGCTACCTTCGCAGCCTAGTTTTGGTATTGGTATTAGTTTGCTAACTTTCCAAGGCTTTGGAAAGTATCCATTATTAATACAATTATTGTATAATATCGTTAAGAAGGAGGAGATGGTCTTTCTGCACTTCTTGAGTATTCTACTCGGGATACCATCAAGGCCGTGAGATAGCTTGCTATTAAAGGCATTTAGGAAGTCTTCTACTTCCGTTTTCGAGGTGAAAAATCCGGCGAAGATTGGATGTTGTGGAGAGAATGCTTTATTATAACTAGAGAATTTACTTAAATAAGATCCCTCGTACCCTTCCGTCGTTAGTAGAACCTCTGCTGTAACGTTGTTGTTCAAAGCTATGTTGGATGACTCACGGCGACAATATAGCTGTTTGAAGTATTCCTCACATGCAACGATCTTTTCAGATTGTGCAGTGAAGACTTCGTTCCCTAGCTTTATAGGGTCTTTCTCATTGTTGAATTTGGAGCTTTCACGGCCCGTGAATTGATTTATCGTGTTAAAAACATCTGAAGATGGTCGCAGTGATATCAGTCTGCTTTTATAGAAGTTGTTGACTTCTGATCTGATGCGTTTTTGGACTTCACGGGAAATGCTCGTTATTTGCGTTTTAAGTTCCAAACACTCCTCATTGTACCGGTTAAAGCTTCGATGGTTAATACGCTTAAGCCGTTGGAGCATATGCTTCCGAGTTTTTATTAATTGAATAGTCTCCTGAGTTAGTCATCTATAAAGCGGGCTGCGTGGTTTCTGAGAAGGGGCATGCTGGTCTAGACACTCTATAATGGCAGATGTTAGTGCTGATATATGAGAGTCTATTTCTGCGTTCGAGAGAATGATCTTTTCCAGTGGGAGATTCGGAAGGAGGTCTTTGAGGTCTTTTCTGAAGTTTGGCCAGTCTATGGAATCAAACGGTCTATAGTGAGGTGGGCAAGTAGGAACTGGTATGTGTGATCTAAGGGTTATATTGAGATGGAGGCCATGATGGTCCGATAATGGGGTGAATGTGGAGCAAGTGAAGGGAATTGTGGGGTCGTTGAGGTCAGAGGATATTATGAAGTTGTCTAAAAATGAGTTCCCTCTGGGAAATGTTGGGACTCCAGCTCCGCATGGAGCCATTCAAATCGATAGTTCCCGTTGGGATTTCTTGTGGAGTCCCCCCCAGTGTTGGTGTCTGGCATTAAGGTCTCCTCCTAGTATAAATGAGTCGTGGGATGAAGCTGTTGCGAGGATTTGGTTAAGTGTAAATGGAATCTGGGGACCTAGATTGCACGGGACGTATATGGAGCCAATCAGGATTTCGGCTGGGTTTCCATTGGGTCGCCTGGTGTTGAGCGTTGCTAACGTACATGAGGAATTATTTTGTTCAAAAGGGATTTGATGGATATCTAAATCATCCCGAAACAGTATCGCGGTACCTCTGCCACTGTCATTCCGAAGCACATGGTAATTCTCCAAACGGACTTTGTGGTGATGGTTAAGAACTGTTTCGTTCAGAAGAAGGATGTCGGGTTGGGAGGATTTGACCAACTCAGCAATGTAGAGCCTCTTATCATGTGAGATTAGGGAGTTTATATTTAGGGATAGAATGGTTAGCCTATTTGCAACCATAAAGATTGAAATAGAAATTGAGGAGCGCCATTGGCTTCTCTTGGTCAGGAGTAGTGTCAAAGTATGGGAGGAAAGCCCTGACCTTGGATACGAGTTCACTGGGAGAGACTCCCAGCCACTCCACGGTTACTTGTTGTAGGCGTTCGACGGAAATAGGAGTTGGTTAAATAAAATTATGGGTCAGAGTTCCACTTCTTAAAATCTCTGAATATGAGGTCCGATTGGAAGGAGGGGCAAAGTGGTGTGGGGTTATAGGGGTTGGTGTAGTATTTGGGTAGCTGGGGAGTGGTGAGAATCTGTTCTGAGGTCCCATCCGTTTGACTTTATTTTCGATTGCCCTGTCTAACAATCTTTTCCGTTCGGGGCAGCCGGAAAAATCAGCTGGATGCCCATGGGTCTTGCACATGGTGCAGAATAGCGCGGTTTCCGGCTTGTCCATATTTTTCCTGGGGCAGCTTTCGGAATTATGCTCCTCCCCATATGCTACACATCTCATGTGGAATCCACAATTTGCTGATACGTGCCCGAATCTTTGACACCGATAGCATTGCACCAGATCACTCCTTTTGGGGCGTTCCCATACGGATCTCTGGTTCAAAATGTAGCGCAGCTTTATCATCTCGTTCTTATCAGCTTGCGATCCCACTGTAATTCTAAATAAATCTAAGTCGATTTTATTCTTTCTCGACCATGCAGTTGTAAGTGGACTGACAGTCTGGAGGCCTAAATTCGGGATTTGTCTGGCTATGTCCTCTCGAACAGCCTCCGCTCCAAATTCTGAACTAATACCCCTTAGAATAACGACACATCTTTTCTTTTCTTTGGGAGTGAATGAGTATCCCACTGCTTCCGTGTTTTTAAGCAGGTTCATAATGTAGTCGTGCGCCTCGAGTCTGTCCACTATGACTTAAAGTCGGGAGTTGACAATTTAGTGATTCGGTACTCTACACGGGTACCATCTATAAGTGTGTATCTGTCCATGATAACTTTAAGTACCGTTGCTTTTAAACTTTCAATAAATATTGGTGGGAACCATACCTTCTTTACTCGACTGTTAGCCGCGTTTGAGTTATTATTATCGTTTGGCAGTGCGCTGAAAGGGTTAGTGCTAGGTGTGGGTGGGATTGGTATAGGAAGCGGGGTTTTACGTTTGGTAACTAATTTACCCTTTGCTACTATAAATTCATTTAACCTTACAGTTAATGAGAATAATGTCTTCGTTGAAGCTTGAATTCTTTGCTGTTGTATAGTCCGCATCCATCATGTCCGAAGGCATTGCCTTGCGGGCGGCTTTGGTCTTTGGTTGCTCTGCCATCGTGTTCGCTTGCTCCGCTGTCGTGTTCGCTTTATTCGCCATCGTGTTTACTTGTTGACAATAACTACTCCATTTTACCGCCTTGGTTATACTAGCCACGGTGTATTTTATGGGCGCTCGCCCAAGATGAAGTTTCTGCTTTCTTTCAGTCTTCAACATTCAAACTATATGTATATGATCTTGTGTGATTAAATAAACTTATAAATTTTCGTTTAATAGGTTTTTTTTTATAATTTCGATATTGACCAATTCACACGCGTGTTGACCGTTTCAACTTCCAAATGTCAATCCCCAGTCTACTAGTCGTTGTATGTAATCTAATGACAGTCCTTCAATCTCTTCAATTACCTCTTCTCGTGTCTTTTTCATGCTGATTTTCCAAGAACGCTTCAATAAGGACTAAATGTTCTCAATAATGTTCAAATTAGGACTTTGAGGTGGCCACTTTAGAAAGTTTATACCAACGCCATTGAGAAAATTGGTAAAATGTCTTCCCTTATGACATGGAGCGTGGAAGTGTTGGAAATTTCAGTTGATAGTTTTATGCAGCTTACCACCAGAAGAGAATGCATTAACTTTTAATAATTGAAGATAATGCCATGACTGTAAACACATCCCCAAAACACAGCTGAGCCACCTGCAGGTCTTTGCGTCGGTTGTGTGGCCATAGATTTTTTTTTGGTATTAACCGCTTAAATTGTTTTTAACAATGGCCATGAAGAGAAATGGGCTCTCATCCATCTATAAAAAATATTCTTCTAGAATTCCAGTAGCTTATTTAAGTGCCCTTTGGCAAATTGTAAACATTTCTCTTTATTAGCTTCAGAGATAAAACGAGCTTTCCGCGCGATATACGATTTGATGTTAGCTTCCTTGCACCTTCTTCTCAATGTTCGATCACTAACCTATTTGCTGATGTGCTGAAAACAATCTTCAGAATGAATTTGGATATTTGTGGATCGTGTTAACAAGAACCCGGTCGTCTTTGACAGCAGTCGCACGTTTTCGCCCGCTCCTATTTTTTATTTTTTAGCGTTCCTTCCGTTATCTTTTTATTGTAGAGCCTTATTACGGTGAATCTATTGATTTTAAAGGCTTAAAGGATATCAGCCGCTGAAACACCGCTTCTATATTTTTCAATGATTTCTGTTCACTCTTCGACGCTCAATTCCCTTGTTTTAATCATTTTGTTGTATCTTTAAGAAAAATAACTTAAATGTTGAACAAAGGTCGCGAACATTTTTCTACATATGACAACAAGTCTGCAAAAATAATTAATATTGCAGCAACTGCCAAATACAATAGAGATTCATAGAAATTTGGGCGACAATGTTCATGTTGCAATACTTTTGTCATAGTGCGGTTAATCATTTAATTGAATTTCTAAAGCATATACTGGTTTCGGATTTTTCAAAGCATTATCCTTTTATAATAATACAGTGATCACAGAACTAATAGCCAATACAAAGTAAAAGTGATATTTAAAAAAAATTCATGTTGAATTTTTTTACCTTGCAATGCTTTTGCCGCTGTGAGTAATCCGTTAACATTATTTCAGATTGGTTGTTTGCATATATGTGATGCTTTATTTTGGACATTTTTATTATCTCTTTCCACTTGATAAATCAATTTTTTCGTTTCTTTTTGTTATTCAATTCCTTTTCTTCTTTTCTTTATTTATATTAGTTCTTCGAAAATGTTGTTTGTTAGGTTAATTATCGTTTAGTTATGATAACTGCTGGCTTAAAACCATAACATATCCCAACGGGATGGACGGACACATGGCCAAAATTTGGTACTAGCCATATCACCTTCTTGAGTGCCAAAAACAATCAAGATAATGAGATGGTTTAGCTATCTCTAAGCAAAGACCCGAAAGGGGCTGTAGCTCTAAAATGAAAATAAAAAAAAAAAGGTTAATTCTCTAATATAAATTTAATAATTGATTTTGATATTAACTGGCGAATCCCCAATTTATTTCCTTTGGATTCTTCTTCGTAGTACTTCAGCTCCTCCTACCTCCTACAGCTTTGGTATATTGACCGCGTCTTCCAACTTCAAAATCCGAACAGCGGTGAATTGTCTTCGTCGACGAGCGTTTTCCCACTGAACTCCGTGTTTCAGTTCTCTGTTTGCAGATACTTGGGTTAGGGTCAAAACTGACGATAGATACAAGCCATATGGTAGCAATTTGCATATGTATTAGTCGGCCTACTATAGACAAGCTTCCGGTAGCTGTCACCCAACTGCGGCATTAGCAAATGCTTATATTTCGTCATATATACTATTTTCCGATTAAAAAACGTGCCGAACGCATTCCGTGCATGCTATAAATTCACCTTGTATAGCCCATTGTGCTCCTAAACTTCCCAAGACGAGCAAATGAAGCACACGTTTTGCACCTTCGAATGATAGCTCAGCGTTGAGATGTAAACAAACTCCTATAAATTCACTTTGGAAGGCGATAAAAACTAAACGGGTATAAGAACTGAAATAATTTTCACTTCACTAGGAGTGCTATTGTGTTCTCCGCGGATCATCTGGATTTCACTGTAGAAATCCGTCTCTAAACCGTACAAAACCTCGAATTTTCGTTGGCACCTCCACAATTCTTCATATAACGCCATGTAAGTTAGCCAGCAAAGTCGGCCTACTAATGGTCATGTGTGTGGTAGTAAGCGCAGCTGCCATATGGCTTGTATCTGTCGTCAGTTTTGGTTAGGGTCCATGTTTCACACCCATAGAATAACACAGGTCTTATCACAGATTTGTATACATGGAATTTTATTTTTCTGTGTGTGCAGCTGACCATTTTCATTTGCAATCTGTATTCTTCGGCGCATTTCGTCTTTCATTAGACTTTCTCAATAATTTGTCGCCAAGATATACCAATTTGCCCACATTTTCAATCTGGTACTTGACAAGTGTGATATTCTGGATACTTGAAGTACTTTTCCCTCGACTGCGTCATGGGCTTTATTTTATTGATTGTACCCCTATTACATTTAATTGGCTGTCAAGTTTCAGGAAAAGCTCTTTCGCGGTTGTTAACGTCCTTAACAAAATGTTGATGTTATCTACATAGGCTTCCACTTGGCTCGACTTGTATAGTAACGTACCTCTTGTATCGCCAGGTAGCTTTCATATGAAGCATTCCAGAGCTAAGTTGAATAGTAATGAGGCTAGTCCACCTGTTTGTTGTAGTCCGGTATTTGTGTCAAAGGCATCGCTGATTCGGCTATTGATATGGACTTAGGAGGTTGTTGACATCATTGTCATTTTAGAAAGATGGACTAATTAGGCTGGCATATCAAACCAAAGCATTATTTGGTACAGCGCGTTATGGTCAATACTATCGTATGCTTGCATACAGTCACCAAAAATTTACTGTACGTCTATGTTGAACTCCCAGCATTTCGCAAGTACCTACTTGACTGTAAACAATTCGTCTATCGTCAATCTGCCTGCTCTAAAGCCAACTTGATACTCACCAATAATACTGTTAGCGTACAAAGTACTGATATGCCTCTATATTTTTCGCACTGTAGCTTATCGCCTTTTTTGTAGAAAGGGAAAATAATTGATTAGCTTCACTCGTTTGGCATACGTTTTTGTTGCCAAATGTGCTGGATGACTAAAGGATGGCCACCTGAACATCTCTGCCACCATATTTAATTAGCTCCACTGGAATCTCATTGATGCCTGGCGCTTTAAAGTTCTTTGGGCCTTGATGGTGGAACAAACTTCATTTAGAGTTGGTGAGGCTAATGAAAGCTCTCTAGAAATACCTATAGGCTCCAACGTTCTGGAACTGTGCAGAGGATTAAGAAGTTTCTTGAAATATGATTCCAATCTTTTTGTTAATCCTATTTTCACCAGCGATGATGTTGCCGATGTCATTACGGCAGAGCCTGGCCTGGGCTGATAACCTTGTTTCAGGCTTTTCACTACTTTGTATGCTTGTCTTGTAATGTTGCTCACTAGACTTACATCGGTGCTGCTCAATTTGTCGTTGTAGTATTTTCTAATTTCCTAATTTTAATTATCTTATTCGCTACTTTTCTGAAATTTTCAAAGTCTTCTCTTTTTATCCTCGTTTTCTCACCTAAACAAATACTGTCTGTACACCTGATTTTTTATGTTCAACGCATCCTGTCGCTTGTCATCGAACCAATCATTGCTTTTCGCCGGACGTGATGTCGAAACTTCTTTTCAGCGATCTGTCGAAAAGGATGGGAACCAGCTAGTTGTCAAAGGTCTCCGGGACATGCAAGGCCCAAAGATACCAACAGTGCTATTAAAGTAGTAAGGCCAACCCAGTCAGACCAGATACTGGTCGAATTTGGAGCAGAGGCCGACACTGAAGAAACATTATACGATGCAGTAGAAGGTCCTTGGCAAAAGAGCAACTGTAACCTCGCTCAAGACGGTGACAACGATTGACATAATAGATATTGGTTGCATCACATACCTGGCTGAGGTAGAGAAGGCCATCAAAAGGGAGTTCCATAGCGTTGGGAGGATTAAAGCGAAGCTGACTCCAGAAAACCACATGGCCACATTGACTTAACCAAAATGGACGCCGAACAATTTCTGTATCAGGGTTAAGTAATAATAGGGTGAGTTGTATGCAAAATACAGTAAAGAGCACCGCCTCTTCAATTTTTCGAGTGCTTTCGCTATGGTACAACTGCACAAGTATGCAAAGGACTCAATAGGACTTCCCTATGTTACAAATACAGTGGTACAGAAAGGACTAGAGAGCATAAAGGAGGCACACTGTATACTTTGCAAGGATGCTGATCCAAGACCGGACCTTGGGCACGTCTTGGGATCAGGAAAATGGTTTCAAAATGAGGATGTTGAGCCTCATCACTTTAGCAGTTTGATAAATTTTTTGATTCGATATATAACGTTTCCAATCCATCTCAGGGTTTCTGTACAGCTCAGTACATGCACAAAATATTGCCTTACAAAAATTCGTAACATTTTCTTTGTACTAGCAATCTGATTATACCCGATCTGACGTTCGTATATCAGATTGGTCCAACCAGAGTCTTGTAACAGATTACTTTGACCTTTTGATCAATGTATCTGGAATAAAAGGGTCGTTGAAATAACATAACTACTTTTTTGGCTTCGCTGAGCATGATATTGATATTTTCAGTAAGTATATATACTGAACGAGACTGATCACAGCATAGGTTACTTGACGCGTTTCAGTCACAAGTTGCATTTTATCCCATCATCACTGTTTTGTAATCGGTTCTTTTTTCAATCGCAGTTTATTTTTCGTGTTTGTTTATGCTTACTAGCGCTAGTGCAGCTACAAAAGTTTACTACTCGAGGTATGACTACCAGGAAAATCTTTGATTTCTTTAAACCTAACCCTAACTAAGGGTTTCTTAGGTTCCCTAAGAAACAAAAAGTTAATGTGAATAATGAGAAATGCAGTCCGGAAGCATCGACTACGACTCCAATTGTTGATCAAGATAAAAAAGAAGACGCGATCGGAATCAAGTAGGATGATTACCCTTAAACTTCCTCATTGGACAAAGAAGTATCCAGGTTGGTGGGATTGGGATCTGATTCCAACAAAGCTAAGATCAGTAATGAAGATAGTGATTATGTTAATGGGGATGAACACCCAGTTTCTTGGTCTCTTGAACAAACTGTTGAGTTTAAAACAAAAAATCCAAGGCTAATTGTGAATAAAGAACTAGGTTGTAATATTTGCAGAAGAGAGAGTACTCTAGGTGCCGAAAAAACAAAGGGCCTAAAAATTTGTTGAAATAATAAAAATACCAACACCGTGGGTCTCGAACTCACTCTTTAGCTGAAAAAATACGCAATGAAGCAAAAAAAGATAAAATGAAAAAAGCTGTTGCTTCTATGCATTCGGAGCAGCAGATTGTTACTGAGCACATTTGTCGCACGGCTTATAAGCAGGTCAAGCTAAATAGGCAATTTTCCGAGTTTGAAATAGAAATCGATCTGCAAATTATCTATGGTTTGGATATGGGCCGAATACTTCAATCAAATGTTGCTTGCTCCAACGTAGCTCATCATATTTCTGATGAAATGAAATCAGACTTAATAAATGGCTTGATCAAATCAGACTCTAAAGTTTCACGGCTTTTGGATGAGACCACTTCAGTTTCGAACAAAAATGCTTTGGTGGCTTATATCAGAACTGTTTTAAAAGGAATGTAAAACCCTATGACAATGTTCTTAACACTTTTTGGGCTAAACAACACAACATTAGCTGGTATTTTACAATAAATTAGTTACTAGCATTAGATCTAAGCTTTGAATTCATGAAAGACCATATGATTGCTTTAACTTGTGACGGTACATCAGTGCTATTAGGCAAAAAATCTGGCCTTGCTATGCAGCTTACTGAAACATTACCCAACCTGATCATTTTGCATTGTTTAAACCACAAATACCCAGAAAAAGAAACGAAAAATAGCAGCCACGATGTCAACACTACATTGCGAGCGGCACTAACAACGACAAAAACGAAGACTAACACAACGACAGTGAAGACGGAGGACAAACGGAGAATAGCAGACAGTCTGGTTCAGACTGAGATTCCTGCTGCGTTCGGGCGCAGCAAAAAAATTATGCGAACGCCCGAGCGTCCTATTAGGGAGAAGCGGGAAACTCTGCAGGACACTTCAGGTGTTCGAGCGGTTGGAGATAACATAAAGAGCACCGAAAATTCGATTGTCACTGCTGAGATCGTTACCGAAGCGGCCGATGCAAGGGTCGCAAATCCCGACATTGCCACGAAAATCAGAAGCCAACGAGGAGATTACCAGACACCGCGTGAATGCACCGCCAAAGTTGAAAATGTGGCGGAAATACTGCACTTGGAAACGGAACGCGATGACCTCTCCCAAATATGGTTGCAAGGTACAATTGCGGCCCAGCGAAACGAAGAAGAAAGACTACTCCGAAAAGCGGGAGATGTTCTGAAAAGAATACAAGCTGCATGCGACTCCCCAAAAATTAGCAAAGCAGCAAAGGCAGGGCTCCTTGAACTAGAGGAGCTCCTAGATCGCATCGGGAACTATCGGAGGAGCTGGTTAAGGGCCGAAGACGAAGAGAAGGCTAAAGAGGTGCATGGGGCGAAATCTAAAGGCGACTATCAAAGGAGATCGGGATAAAAGAAGGAAGGAAGAGGCACTTGACGGGCGTGGAGCACCAGATCAGGAGTTCCAGACAGTGCTTACTAAAGGAGCGAAGAAAGCCGCAAAGAAACTCCTTCAAAAAAGCCACAAAGTAAAGTTCGTACGGACGCCCAATTAGAAAAGAGGAGAGGAGGAGAGGCAGAAGCCCCGACGAAGACCCCGGCAGCAGGCACTGCTTGTAAAGCCCCAAGATGGCCTATCCTACGCGGAGGTACTGTGGGACATCAGGGGAAACGTAAGGCCCGAAGACACCAATACTACCATTAAAGTAGTACGACCAACGCGGTCGGGCTGCAAACTGGTCGAATTCGGAGCAGAGGTCGGCAATAAAGAAGCATTCTGTGACCCAGTAAAGAAAGTCCTCGGCAAAAGCGCAACTATAGCCCCCCTCGAGCCGATGACAACGATCGAAATATGAGATATAGACTGCGTGACGGATCTGGCCGAGGAAGAAGAGGCCATCAAAAAGGAGTTCCCTAGCATGGGAAGGATCAAAGCAAGACTGACACCAGAAAACAACAGGAGACAACGCATGGCCATAGCTGACTTGACCGAAAAGGACGCCGAACAATTCCTGAACAAGGGCAAAGTACGAAGAGGGTGGGTTGTCTGTAGGATACGGCGAAGAGCAACGCCTATTCAATGTTTCAAATGCCTTGGTTATGGTCACACCACACAAGTATGCAAAGGACCCGATAGGAGTTTCCTATGTTACAAATGCGGTGAAATGGGACATAAAAGAAAAGAGTGTACGAAGGAGGCACACAGTATTCTTTGCAAGGATGCTGATCCAAAACCTGATTTTGGACACGTCTTGGGATCAGAAAAATGCCGGGTGTTTCAGGAAGCCCTAGCCAAGGCAAAATCAGAGCTTCGATGACCCGCATCCTGCAGCTAAACTTACACCGCAGTTTAACCCCCCAAAATCTGCGTGAGCAGTTTGCGAGGGACATGAAAGCCAACTTCTTGTTGCTGAGTGAGCAACACCATAATAAAAGTCCTGCATTATGGTATTCTGATGAAACTGGTACTGCCGTTATCTGGGTTCGGAACAGTGACTTTCAGGCGGAGAGTTGTGGACGGGGGGTTGGTTTCGTGTGGGTTCGGTGCTCAGGGACCACCTTCTTTAGTGTGTACCTAACGCCTAACAAGTCGATATCATCTTTCCAAGCCAAGCTTAATGCTTTGGAGGGCGCTGTCTCGAACGCAGAGGGCAAAGTGCTCGTTGGGGGCGACTTCAATGCTAAAGCAATCGAATGGGGCATGCCTCAGACGGATCCGCGGTGGCCAGGACGGTTACAGGAAATTTAGAGTAGCCAGTAGGCACCGAGATGTTAACGTGGGTGGGGGTGAGGGAATGTTTGACTAGAACTTATTAGAAAATAGAGAGAGAGTGGTTTATAAGAATAAATTAGCGTTCGTACACCTAAAAGTTTAGAAATTAAGCACTGGACTACCTTTGGTAAAAACATATTTAAACGTCACGTCTGCATATGACGGACCCTTAAAAAAGCCTATAAAATCGTTGAGAATATCTTTAACGTTTGGAAGACTGACTACTATTTCTACTGTCTCCACAGAGTTGGATGAATGCAGCTCCTATAGTTTTAAGATAACTTTGGTAGATGTGATACCCAGACGGACGAACAAAACAAGGGATGCAAAAATAGTAGGTTTTTCTTATTAAAATTCATTTTATAAAGCCTCACATGCGCCAAGTTATACAAAATGGATGCATATTATATATACTTGTAGAATATAATGTCTAGGATTTTTGGAATCGCGATATCTCGGTGTTGGTTAAATGTAGAAAAAATGTGGTAAAACATTTGCTATCGATAATAAATGCATTATGTATAACTTTCGTCTAAGTGTGTTCTCAATAAAACTTACCAGCAACAAGAAAAGTGCAAACAAAGATATTTTTAGCATTTGACCTCTAATAATTTTTTTGCTTAGGACTTTTGATATTTAACTTGTGAGTGTATTTAAAACATGTACCGGATTTCAGCTCTATGCGAAGTATTGTCAGATGAAATGTCAATTTTGACATGACTATATATTTCAACGGTTCAAGATTTGCTTCAAACGCATACTCACTACAAAAGCAAATGTTCAAAAAAAAAACATTCATAACGAATATCAAACTTATTCGTCCCTATCTGAAATGTGAAACTTCATTGAGTAATCGAAAGAAAAAAACTTTTTTCCTTACCCAAGTTTATATCCTGAAACAGACTTTCGAAACGCTCTCTTTCTCCTCCTTGAAGATTTGTCGGTGAACTTAAGCTGTTCGCACAAACCGAAGAGAAATATCCATTTTGTCGTACAACATGAGAACTGGATTGGGACTGTTAAGATTTCTATTACAATAGGGAGTAGTAGTAAGAAAGTTGAAGTTTCTTACAAGATATAATTCCCGTTGCTCTGCTTGTTCGTTTTCAGTTTCAGGATCACTTTGGTTTAATGATAACCTACAGTTGAAGTTTTACTTCTGCCGAGTGGATGGCGTAAAGTATTACCAGGAGAGCAAGCAGAGTTCATAAATTAGGATAATCTGGTATGGGATTAAAAGTAAGACGACGTTGACAACGATGAAGGGATAAGTTAATAAAGTTTTTTTTTCGCCTTTGGAAAGTTATATGGAAAAAGTTTTGTATTAAATATTTACAGAAAGTTGTTTTTCAAGAAACATTAGGAAATTATTTGTACAAATGGTTGCGTGTTAATTTGGGATAGGTTGGAGTGCTGATGCCTGATTTGGAGTGTGCTAGAGAAAAACAATTGTTTTAATTCTTACATTTTTTGTGTTGTGTGATATCTTTGAGGTTACATGAAGTCTCTGGTCTTCAGGGATAAGCAGGTATCCAGAAAGTTGGCTGCATGACCCGCCTCCAGAGCGCGCTTTAGTAGCCCAAAAGTAGCGGGAACCATTATCTAGCGGGCCTCTTGCCCGAAATAGCCCAGTTTTGCGATATTTCAATTCCAAATTAGACTTTGTGTATTCAGAGGGGGGAAAATAAGACAGGAAACTCGTTTTTAATAAACTTTGTTCGTATTTTTGACTAGGACGGTTCCGGGCATTGACTGGCCATACAGGAATGAAGGGACAACAAAAATGGCACAATATTCTTATGAAGTATTATATAATGAGCATTAATAAACGATTAAAATTAAGAACAAAAACACAGCTTTTTAAAAATGTGACGAAAACACCTAATATTAAGAACACAACTAGTCCCTTCTGGACCAAAAATGGTTATTATTTCTTGATAATCTTCATCTTCTAAATCCTCATTTAAATCAAGTAGAACTTCTACAACAGTTGCTGGGCCTTCCCTCAAAGATAGCTACATATTGGGGTTGAATCGTGCCAGCATTTTCTTTGTGGACTCAAAGTCCACACAGAACTTCTTGTAAATCTGTAATGGTGTGAAAAACTAATGTTCAAAGGTAGAAGTAAAGGCTTCAAAATTGATACATTATTACTTAATAGAAAAATAGCAAATCATTACACTAAATTAAAAGGTATGGCTTAATAAGCAGTGAGGTAATTTCTATCAATTTTCACAAACCTGCAAGCTCATGTGGCAGCTGTTGGAACGTCAGCTTTCCCAATCTAGCAAGGGCTAGTCGCGGTGACAAAAATTTAAGTTTTCAAATCGTAGCGAGGTTTGAAGGTAGTGTCTCAACAAGCTGGTAGCATAGAGATATCATGAACTTTGCACATACATCACGAAGAGGGTTGACTTCTTCAGGAAGCAAATTCGAGACTTAGAGGAATTGCTGAAATGTATCTCCAAACACGATTCGATCTATTGGCAGATGATTTTCACCATTTTCTAGGGCTGTTTTGAGCATTTTTACTTCATCGTTCCGAAGAACTGCGGGTCTGCTTGTCTGGGCTATTGCCTCTGGCTTCAAAATACGGTTAGAAAGGGAGAAAACAAGGGTATGAAGGACACTGTAGAGTCTTGTAGCATCTGCATTTGTGTGCCCAAATGCAAGATTCACTGTTTGCAAAGGTTTGAGAATGGTCTTCATTATCGCCAAGTAAAGCTGGTTGCTTTTGTCATTCATGGGGCGTGCCAACTACGAAGCGACAAAGTCTTTCCTATGAAGTGTAAAGAAACCTTTGGCTCAGTCAATTGACACAGTCATCTCTGAAGCAAGTACCCATATGAGCCATCGAGTTTTAGAGAGAGATATTAGTTTCTTCGGTTGCTTGTCATCGTTCAAAGCCTGAAGGAAAAAGAAAAAGATGCATTATAGTTTGTCTCATGACAAAATTATTTTTGAATTAGCAAAATTAATTTTGGAATTATTCCCTAAAATTATTCTTATAACATATTTACCTTGTAGTATGCTTTGTATTCATCCCATTTCCAACTGCTATGAGAAAACCAATTATGGGCTTAAGAGAGTATAAAATGTAAGTAGTCTGGGACTTTCTTGTAAGCATACTTCCCACACTTATCCAAGGAGTGGCAAACGCATTAAAAAAGAAGTAACTGGGGCACATCTTGCTTCATATGAGTATAAAATGAATTGCGTATGCCACACATAGTGGGTGCTCCATCGGCGCCGAGAGAGGTCAGGTTCTTCAAGGAAAGGCTAATGAATTTCAGGTATTATTTGGTTGGATCCACTAACCCTTTTCATGTGCAGTCTGTGACAGAAACTAAGCCTAGGAAATCGGTCACGAATTCTCTACGTTTCTTGCTGAAATAACGCACAAAAATTCCTTTGAACTTTGTTGTTGATACGTCCGTCACTTCATCTTTTATCAGCGAGTAGGGATTACCACTAATTTCCTCTAATAGTTCTGCTAAGTATTCAAGAGCAACTACGGCCAATATTAGCTTTGAACATTTTGTTCAATGGAGCCTGATATTCTCCAAGGGACTTCCTTTACCGATCTTTTCGAATAGCTCTTGGAGAGCTGTTGAAAATCAATACTATGAATCAAACAATGTAAGCCAATGTACATTGACATTTTCAGACCAGTTACCTTACTCACATGGCTCACTTGGAAACAACCTTGTTTGGGGAAAAAGAAAAATGTAATAATGGTGGCTATTGTAGCATCAAATACAAACACAATATTACTGCGTTAAGAGCTCACCGTACTTGTGAAGATTAGGTTGTTTACATCTTATCAAACTTTTCTCTTTGCTTTCATGTTTCTTAGTGCGCTTGTGAATCATCAAATCTTGATGAAGTGCATGGAGGAAAACTTCACACGATTTACAGAAAGCTTCCTGTTTTCCATGAAGTACATCAGCCTCAGATGCTGGCTGAAGCCAGCCTGTATGAATACGTAAAATTTAGTATTAATTCATTACAAGAAACAGTAATTACAACAGCGAAATTTCGGCATGGGCACAGCACGAATTCGCTTTAAGGTTATACAGTTTTATACTACGTTTCAGAGCAGCCTCCTTTTCCCATGCTGGATTGTAATGTTTTAAATACTTCCCCCATTTACCCATGATGATGACCTGATTTCGAAATATTCACCATTCGCGGCCTTATTCTCACTGGTCTATACAACTCGGTGAGCGGGAATCTAAAGTAATGGCGGCGGGTGCATAGTTGACGTACTGTATTCGGTGACTGTGCCCTGCACATTTTGCTAACCTAGACGTAACGCTAGCTCACCAATATTTAAACTCAAGAAAAAAAAAATAACCGAAATATTAGCATTTTGGCTCAATATAGCCCAAATTGGGTGACGCGAGGTGTTTTTATAGCCCAATTGGCTATAAATAGCCAATGGACATTTTTACCCGCGAGTTGACCAACAAAAAAAGCCCAAATCACTATCTATAGCCCAAATCGCTATTTACAGCCCAACCTGGCTACACTGGGGATAAGCCAGCTTCAATCGATACTTTGGAAGGAAACATTACTCATGTCGTTCGCGAGATACCGGTCGCTAGGCTGGAACGCGTCATCCAAAATTGGACCCTTAGGTGGAAAACGCCATAATGAAACGAGTTCAAGATGTTCTTACACTAGCGCAACAGAAAATAAAAACAGAAATTTCGAATTTTAAGGAGAAATTACATTCCAACAAACCGCTAGCACAAGTGCGCCGGTTAGCACTAAATCAGCATAGAGAATATAGTGTATGTTGTAGATGTAACTGAGTATGCTTGGTATTTCATAAATTTGGGAGCCAAGGGCGACGTCAAAACAATCTGCACAGAAAATTCGATGGCCGCAACGACGCGCAATCTTAATAGGGAGCATTGTCTTATTATTAATGATATACTGTGCTCGATAAACATTCAAAAGTCCTCCCATAAAGCGAGGACTGATAAAGTTGGCAACTTACATACTCGTACTATAGTGCAAATCTTCCTGTATTTTTACCAGTAAGATTTTGCCTTCACTGTAATTCACTAATTAAATACAGGCAAGCCAATATGCATAATATAGCCAATTAACATTTGTAATAACTTGCAGCTTGTTCTCGGAGACGGGTCTGGCATTCGGCACCATAGCAGCCTCAATCAAAAGTTGGCATTCGTCGGAGTAGCAGATCTTTATCCGGGAACTGCCGTGAGACTTGGCGACGAGCCCTTGCTTTGCAAATTTTGCAAGTTAGGCATCACATGTCAAATTGCCTGACGTATAGAGTGTTGTGTGCGGTTAAAAGATATAATTTTCTGGCGGATACCATACTGGTTGTGTTATAAAGTGACTTTTAAATTTTGCTACATGTCTGAGTGCATCTAGTATCGGAAAACTATAAGATTTCAATATTATTCACAAAACGGTAGGCCACACGGCTCGAATAGTGTCAAATTTATCTTTCCGCAAGTGAAAGTAATTAAGATGAATAGTGTTTCACCCTCCACGTTGAGAATCCTTTGGCTTGGGACTTCGGATCCGGCTTACCCGTCGGAGACGATCTTAGTAGGCATCACTTGCCTGTTCCCTGGTCTCAAGTAGCCACCAAACGAGAAACGTGGCCGCTGAACTCCCCTCATACAGCTGGAATCAAGATCTATTATTCTAACCTAGCGGAGCCTCCCCGATAGTATTTACGTAGAAAGAAATAATTATTCAAGGCCGGGGCGACCATATCGCACTTTTTGGCCTGGATGTGTTCACCCGACGTAATACGAACTAAAAACCCCCTAAAACATTTATTCCGGACACTGAAACACATCCGAGCCAGGGGTACAATCCACTCAAGAATAATTTTTAAGTTAATTTCAAGTCTGTGATTTAAAGAAAGAAAACCAATCGCCAAATATGAGTTACAGTTTAGTTAAGTATCAAATGAACAATATATTCACAATACCTGTTCTCACGTCTCATTCTCCTGTTTGGGGGCCTCCCGAATGGAGTCACGTTGCGAAATTATCTCTCCAGCGCGCTACTCGACCAACTTCTGCAGCTAATATTCCCCGTCGCTGATGAAAATTCCACTGAATTATCTCCTTTTCTTCATTGAGCTGCTGAATACACTTCCTTGATGTCTCGCCGTAGTGTCGATCCTCTGCTTTCGATCTTCGTCAATCAAATGAAACCCATCCTTTGTCCGCAGGTTCCCCATCAGCTTGGTTTCAACCGGCGAGCCGTTAATTTTTCTTCGAGGCAATTCAACTTTCAATTGTGGTGCTGGCTTGCATCAGTGACCCCCCAACTGGCGTTTATCGGGTACGCACCATCGGGCTTCGATGGACTGTCATCTACCTTCAAAACAATCGTCTGGGCTGTTACTATGAAATTTAATCTTTCCCGATGCCTGAAGAACGATTTCAGCGCGTGCATCTCAACATCGTCGGCCCGTTAATTCCTTCCCAGGGATTTAAGTATTGCCTCACGATGGTCGACTGCTTCTCAAGGTGGTCCAAACCTGTTTCGTTGGCCCACCAGTCGGCAAATTCGGTAGCCCAGGTGTTTTTTGATAACTGGGTAGCTCGTTTTGGAGTGCCACGTATTATCACTATGGACCAAGGCACACAGTTCGAGTCGGGGCTATTTAAATCTTTGACAGCGCATTAAGGATGCGAAAGAAATAGGACATCACCTTATTATCCCGTATCTAATGGTATGGTCGAACGCTGGCATTGCTCTTAAAATTTGAAATTATGTGCCATGAGAATAATCCAAATTGGCCTACTGTGCTTCCTACCGTCCTCTTGGGCCTAAGTGGGACGTTCAAGGAGGATATTGCAGAAATGTTGAGAGCTTGTGGCCCCCACCCCAGCTGGAGTGGACTCGCCGGTGTTCCTCTCACAAGTTTGCTCCACAATGAAACACCTCCATTCGTCAACAAAAACGAAATACGTGTTCGCATGTTTTCTGAGAAACGATGCAGTAAAAAAACCTCTCACGCAGCCATCCTCCGGCGCCGACATGGTGGTAAATCGCATCTCCGATGTACTCTTCACAATCGATATCAACGGAAGGGTGGTTAATGTCTACTGAACGACTCAAACCTGCATTCATCGAAGACGTCCCTAAATCATGATCCCACACGCTTGAAGCCCGCGTTACCTCACCAGTAACGCACGATACTTTGCTTCGGATTTTGATGCTCCCAGAAACAAACATACCATCAACCTCAGTTGCTCTAACCCAAGTGGCACCAGTGGTCATGCCAACTCCGGTTTCCAGCTTGTATGTTCGTTCACACACCTCCTCACCGTCAGACAGTATACGTGCCGGCCTGACCTAGTGTTAAAGCGCTCACATCCGATGGGTCCGAATTTAGTTCAGCTAAAGGTCTAGAATTCAAACACGCTTCTATTTGAGCCAGAAGGGTGTTGAATTCCTCAATCATTGAAACCTGTTGGATTTGACACCGGCTTCCCCGAGGCCACCAAAGTGCGGGCTGCTGAGAGGGGTGGATTCCCCCTCAATGTTTTTTGAGCTAACTTGGTGCCAGCTTTGCGTGTTACCTTGTCATATTCTTCTTTGAATTGATTTTGTGCACCGCAAAAATTAGTACCGTAACTGCTGAAGACTTCTCCTGGCAAAGAAGCGGCGAATCGCTGCTAGGGAAGTAGATATCGACAAGTCAAACGCCAGCTCGAGGTGGAAAGCTTTTGTAGCCATGCAGACATATATAACCACATATGCTTTAGTTGTCTTCAAACCTCATCCTGTACTCCAACGTATGTTGATCGGGCCTGCATAATCCACACCGATCTCCAGAAATGGTTTCTCAAAATGGACTCGAGCTGATGGCAACAATCCCATAAGTTGTTCATTCGGTTTAGCTGTCATCTTGAAGCATGTCATGCAGTTTTTTAGAATGTTTTGCGTTATTGCGTGGCCAAAAATATTCCAGTACTTCAAGCGTAACGCACTTAACGTTAGTAAAATCCCTACATGAACTGTTTGTAGATGTACTTCCTTGATGAGAAGCTGCGCCAATGCCCCCTTTGGGATGGCGGCTAAATGCTTCCTTTCTTCACCGATAAGTGCTTGGCAGATTCGGCTGCCTACCTGTAGAACATCATCTGTGTTAAGCCATGGGGCTAAATATTTTAATTTACCACAGTCGGGTACTGTATTTGATCGCTGAAGATGTTGTATTTCTTCGTGGAATGCATGGGCTTGTGCTAATCGAATGCATTCTGCATGTTAAAGTTTGATTGAGCGATGTATTTCACACGTTGTGGTTAAAGCAATGACACAAGGCAACCACCCTTCTCAGACTTCTGATGAATGAGAAGTGACCTAGAATTTCTGGATTCAAAATAAATTTATCGATCGCTAGTGTAACCTGATGCATGGATCTATCTTCCTCATAGTCTCTTGTGGGACAACAAGATCTTGAAGCAAACATCTGTGGCGACAACACAACGCATGCATTGCATGCATGCAATAGTAGTGTGCAACATTGTCCCGATGCTTCAGCCACCGCGATAATCATACGATATGGGTTACATGACCAAAGATCCACTCAGCATGTCTGCTGGTTGCGCTTGTGCGTGGTCAGCGATTGTGCTGCGATGAGGAACGCTCTGACGGAGATTGTATCGCGTCGATACAATCATTTGATACATTTGCATGCTCAGCAAATGTGATATGGATGCAAGCACGGAGTTGGGAATCTTGTTATCGCTGCGCGTGTGCATGCTCAGCAAATGTGGTATGAATGCATGCACGGAGTTAGGAATTTTCGTTATCACGTCGACGAGATGCTAATCACTTCACCTAGAGCGATCGTAGGAACGACATCGAAACGACAACCAGACATCAAATCGACATTCGAATTAATTTTTATCCTAACGTGTATCGATTATATAGTAACCATTTAATAATCTGTAAATAATAAATACTTTTCTTATCGTTCTCTCGCGTTTGAACTTGTTGAAGGACCATAACTGGCGATCCTGCCTCCCGCGAGTGGAACATAGCGCCCGACGCTACAGAACTGCCAATCTCACGTGTGTAGTGCTCGTTTTCCCACGTCAGCGTGAATGGGAAATAAGCCGGTGAAAGAGGTGACGGGTGAAGTTACGAACACCTTAGTGATAAATTCGGCGCTCGCGGTGCAAAGTGACCGTCTTGAGGTGACACTATTGTGCGTGCTCATCGTAAACATCGCGTCCCTAGTGTACATATTGTACAGGGACCACGTCCGCGGCGTAAAGCGGCGCGCGCAAGCGAATACCCCCCAAGCTCGACCATAACAGTTAAAATGTCGAACGAAGACAAGAACAACATCCCGGCAGCCACGCACGATGGAGCGGACCCCGAAGCCGGCGAGATAAGCGGTGTGAAAAATGCCACTTTCCGGATTCCGCCGTTCTGGGAGGAGGACGTCGAGCTTTGGTTCGAGCAAATCGAGGCGTACTTTGGGGCGAGCCGCATAACGGGAGACACAACGCGCTTCCAGCTGATCGTCGCCAGCCTGGACATCAGAGTCGTGAAGCAAGTGCGGAGTGCCGTGTCTAAGCCACCAGCGGAAGGAAAGTACGACAACCTCAAGCGAGAGATTATTAGAGCCTTCGCGGAGTCCGCCCAGCAGCGTATTCAGAAACTGTTGTCGGAGGTCGAATTGGGCGATCAGCGACCATCACAGCTGCTGAACCAAATGCGAACTCTCGCCGCTGACAGCATTTCGGAGGAGACGCTAAAACAGATGTGGCTTAATAGACTGGACATCACGTTACGCAGCATTCTGTCAGCAAACAACGCCTCGCTGCAGAATCTAGGAACGATTGCCGATAGGGTCCACGAAGTGACGAAAGGGTCCAAGCCTTACACCATCGGATCAATCTCGAATCACGACTCTGCGGAAGCCACTCTGCCAACAACGAGAATCCTGTCAGAGCTCTCCAAACTGACGGCGGAAGTTGTGAGGCTGGCACGCCGAATCGACGAAGACCACAGGAGCATTGCACAAAGGACCGAGTGCACGTGCCCATGTGCCGGTAATTCAGGGAAACCACGATTACCATCGCAATCACGCCCACAGTCGCCCAAACCTCCAACCGAAGCTTGCTGGTACCACGCCCATTACGGATCAGACGCCACAAAATGCCGACCGCCATGCAAGTTCGGCAAACAGCAAAAAAACTAAAACCGTCCTCTCCGCAAAAACTGGCCGGCGCGCGATCAGTGCATCGCTTATACATCCGCGATAACAATGGCACTGGCGCGCTTTTGATCGACACCGGCGCAGACGTATCCGTGATCCCACCTACCATCCGAGATCGAAGTAACCCAGAATCTGGCACCCGCTTATTAGCTGCTAACGGTTCTGCTATTCGCACCTACGGGAAGAGGAAGCTGACTTTAAATCTCGGCCTTCCGAGGCCTGTTACGTGGACTTTTATCATAGCGGACGTCAGCTCCCCAATCATCGGAGCTGATCTGCTCGAGCATCATGGACTACTCGTGGACATCAGAGGACGAAAACTCATCGAGCGACAAATTGCGAACGCAGCTGAGGTGAAGGCCACATCAACGAACCAACCACTGATACAACCATCGACATCCGCGACAATCGCCAGTGAATACGCTGCAATTCTGGCAGACTATCCCGAAGTCACATCAACAGCACCTCGCCGCAACGTTAAGTGCACGACGACGCATCACATTGTGACAAAAGGCCCTCCAGTCAACGCGAAGGCACGCCGACTTCCTCCCGACAAACTCGCCGCTGCGAAAGCCGAGTTCGACAACATGATACAACTGGGAATCTGTCGACCATCCAAGAGTGCATGGAGCAGTCCTCTTCATATGGTACGTAAAGCCAACGGAGACTGGCGTCCATGCGGAGACTACCGAGCCCTCAACGCATGCACCGTTCCGGACCGATATCCAATCGGATTCCTGCAGGACTGCACTGCTGCTTTGCACGGGATGAAGGTCTTTACTGTGATCGATCTACAGAAGGCGTTTCATCAGATTCCAGTCGAGCCGAGTGATGTCCCGAAGACGGCGATTATCACGCCATTTGGATTGTATGAGTTCATTTACATGACCTTTGGCCTATGCAACGCGGGCCAGACCTTCCAACGCTTCATGCACGAGGTGCTAAGGGGACTCAGTAATGTATTCGTCTACATAGACGACATATTGGTGTTTTCACCGGACCCGCAGATACACCAACAGCATGTGTCGGAGGTGCTGAGCCGTCTACGCCAATACGGACTTGCAATCAACAAGGATAAGTGCCAATTTGGACAGGACGAGGTTCAATTTTTGGGGCACACGATTTCAACTGACGGATTGAAACCTTTGCCTGAGAAGACGCAAGGCATATCCGCTATTCCGAAGCCCAGGACAGCACTGCAGCTAAAGTCATTCTTAGGAATGATTAACTTCTACAGGAGGTTCCTACCGCATGCCGCTCAAACCCAACGCCCGCTCCAACAGCTGATAGAGGGAAACAGAAAGCGCGACAAAACGGAGCTTCAATGGACCGACGAGGCATCGGCAGCATTCGAGAGGTGCAAGTCGGAACTAACCAAGGTTCCGTCACTCGCGCATCCTGATCCAACAGCCACATGGTCCCTAACAGTGGACGCATCGGACGATGGACTCGGAGCTGTCCTGCACCAGACAACGAGCACTGGAACAGAGCCTCTGGGATTTTTCTCACGCAAGCTGAACGACACCCAGCGACGCTACAGCACCTACGACCGAGAGTTGCTAGCGATTCACGAAGCCATCAAGCACTTCCGGTACATGTTGGAGGGCAAAGTCTTCACAGTCTTCTCCGACCACAAGCCATTACAGTTTGCGTTCCAGCAACGACCGGAGAAGGCATCACCGAGGCAACAACGTCAGCTGGATTTTATCTCCCAATTCACAGTCGACATCCGCCACATTCCGGGCCAGAATAACTCCGTCGTGGATTACTTGTCTCGGGTGAGTACAGTTTCAACGACCGACATCCTTTCTCTCGCTTCAGCTCAACAAACCGATCCACAGCTCAAGGCTTTGCTGGAGGACCAGACGGACAAACTCAAGTGGAAGAAGCAGGAGCTTGCTACTTCCGACACGCCACTCCACTGCATAGTCACCGAAAACAAGGTTCGACCCTACGTACCGCAGCAGCTTAGGCAAACAATCATGCAGACGATGCATGGCCTAGCACACCCAGGCATACGAGCGACTAGACGACTCATCACCGACCGCTTCTTCTGGCCAGCCATGAATAAGGAGATTAATGATTTCGTACGAAGCTGCACGGCCTGCCAGCGCAACAAGATCGGACGTCACGTCAAGTCACCGCTCCAACGATACACCCAGCCGGACACCAGGTTCGAGCATATTAACATCGACCTCATCGGACCACTATCACCGAACGATGGTTACCGTTATTGCCTAACCATCATTGACAGGTTCACACGTTGGCCAGAAGCCGTTCCGCTCCAGAATATCACCGCAACAACAGTCGCCGAGGCGCTTATCAATGCATGGATAAGCCGCTTCGGAGTGCCGGCAAGAGTAACTACCGACCTGGGACGCCAGTTCGAGAGCCAAATCTTCGCCGAGCTGACCCGTATTCTGGGAATCAACCACCTGCGGACGACCCCATACCATCCTGCCGCCAACGGGATCATTGAGAGATGGCATCGCACAGTCAAGGCCGCCATCCGCTGCTACGATACAACCGAATGGACGAAGGTGCTTCCTCTTGTGCTCCTAGGACTGCGCGCCGCATTAAAAGAGGATATTAACGCCACACCCGCAGACATGGTCTACGGCACCAGCCTACGGCTTCCGGGGGAGTTCTTCACCGCATCGCAGTCCAAAACCAACGAAACGGACTTCTTGCGTGATCTCAGGTCACGCATGACGAAACTGCGACCTCGAGACACGGCACACCACACCACCACCCAAACTTTCATACACCGAACGCTAGGCAGCAGCTCACACGTCTTTGTACGCAACGACAAGGTAAAATCGTCGCTCACACCACCATACGACGGCCCATACCCGGTCCTAAGCAGAAAGGACAAGTATTTCCGCATCGACATTAATGGACACCCCGCCTCAATTTCGATCGACAGGCTCAAACCCGCATTCCTCACGCCAGAACCTACTTCAAAGGCGAGGCCCCTCACTAGCGAACCAACAACAGCCACACGCAGTGGACGTAAGATCCGGCCACCCGTACGCTTCCAATAAAGTATCGTGGCCAAGCCACTGCGAGGGGAGTAGTGTGGCGACAACACAACGCATGCATTGCATGCATGCAATAGTAGTGTGCAACATTGTCCCGATGCTTCAGCCACCGCGATAATCATACGATATGGGTTACATGACCAAAGATCCACTCAGCATGTCTGCTGGTTGCGCTTGTGCGTGGTCAGCGATTGTGCTGCGATGAGGAACGCTCTGACGGAGATTGTATCGCGTCGATACAATCATTTGATACATTTGCATGCTCAGCAAATGTGATATGGATACAAGCACGGAGTTGGGAATCTTGTTATCGCTGCGCGTGTGCATGCTCAGCAAATGTGGTATGAATGCATGCACGGAGTTAGGAATTTTTGTTATCGCGTCGACGAGACGCTAATCACTTCACCTAGAGTGATCGTAGGAACGACATCGAAACGACAACCAGACATCAAATCGACATTCGAATTAATTTTTATCCTAACGTGTATCGATTATATAGTAACCATTTAATAATCTGTAAATAATAAATACTTTTCTTATCGTTCTCTCGCGTTTGAACTTGTTGAAGGACCATACATCTTAAGCTAGCTTGGACCATTCCACAATTGAGTTGAGTCCAGCAGATTCTTTGGGAAGACACCTCGAGACGCAAGATCGGCCGAATTGTCTTTAGTTGCAATGTGGTGCCATTGTTGTGAACTACTCCTTCATTGAATACTTCCCACTCGGTTAGCAATGAATACTTTCCACTTAGGTGCAGGGCTTCGAATCCAATCTAGCACGATAGAAGAATCCGTCCAGTAAAACTCCAGAACATGTTTCTAATTATGTGCTTGAACTACTTGATCCATCAAATCTACTAGTAGCTCGGCACCACACAGTTCTAGACGGGGTATGGAGCGGTTGATACTCACAGTACTTGGAGATTTTACTTTGATGTAGACATTGGCGGCGTAGGCCATAGAAAAAATATCATAAAATCCATGCAATTCAATCTGATCTTGATTGGAGCGGCTAATCCACCGTGGAATTTTTAATTTGTTTATCCAGAGCAAGCCAGTCCTCCACATCCTCTTCTCGTAAAGCATCATCCCAGTCACACTTCAATAGCCGCAGTTTTTGTACAGTAATTTTCTCAACGATTATACATGGCTGTATTCATCCTAGTGAATCAAATAGCTTAAAAACTTCGGACAGAATGTTTCGCTTAGTAATTCCCTTGGGAGCATTTCGATTAATTTTGAAAGTAAAATGTTCTGCTCCAGGATGCCATTGTAGTGCCAATGTTTTAATGCTTCTTAATAGATAGATGTCAAAAGACATTTGTGTTTCTCTCTCCTCTGGCGGAATGTGTTTGAGTTGATCAGGAGGGTTAGATGTCCATTTTCTTAAATGAAATCCTCCACTTTTTATAACACACCGCAAATTGGCTTGAAAGTTAACTAGTGTATCCAGCTCATCTACGCCTGTTACCACATCGTCAATATAAAAATTTCTGAATATCACGGCAGCTGCTTCAAGGTATCTTGACAACTCATCTTTTGTTAATTGTTGCAGCGTTCAAATGACTAAAAATGGTGCGCTCGATGTTGCGTATGTGACGGTTTTGAAATGATAATTGTGGAAACGTTATTCTGGGTTGAAATACTAGAGTATCCATTGGCAATCCACATCCTCCTCGTTCCTTTAAATTTGGCAGTACATTTTCTCAAGGTCCACTGCTATCACGTATCGATGCTGCCTCCAACGTATGAGCACATGTAGGATGTGTTGCTGAATGGGTGTTCCAGTTAAGAGGATGTCATTCAAAGCCTTTCCACCCTTTTTCCTTTGAGATGCGTTGAAAACAACTCAAAGTTTGGTGGTTGAACTTCTCTTTTTCATGACTGCATGGTGTGGTAAATAATAACTTGGCTTTGTATTAATATCTGTGAAAGGTATTAGCTGCATGTGACCAAGCCTGAGGTATTCCTCCATAAACTCATTGTATTGAGCATATAAGTCAGGATTTTGGATAGGTGCCTGTTCCAGTCTACGAAATTGTATTTGCGAAATCTTGGTAGTTTCACAGAACGATAGTTCTTCCCTTGTTTTACATGGAAGGCTTAACATGCATCGACCAGCATCTGTACGCTGGTAATGCTCAGTATAATGTTTTTCGGTTAAGGCTTCATCAGCAGTCAATGATTTGTCATCTGTAATATCCTCGATTTCCCAAAATTGTTTTAAGTGGTTATCAAATTCTTCGAAAAAAATCAGAGCATTGATTGGTAGGAGTTTGGATTGAGCTGCAGTAGGTTCGAAAAGAATCCAGCCAAATTGTGTATTCTGAGTGCATAGATTCTCAGTACGAAACTCTGGTAGTAAAATGCAACCGTATACATCCGCGCCAATTAGTATATCGATTTCACCTGGTACATTAAATGATGGATCCGTAACCAGCGTATCTTTTTCCTGACTAAATACAGTATATTTCGCACATAAAATCTTAAAAATAGTATATTGATTCCAATAAAACAGGACTTTTCGTGGTAGTAGCTTTATTAAAAGAGCTTAGAACAAAATATTAAGCACTGGATAATGCGTTTACATCATCTAAATTGTTTTCTTTTGTTGTTATGTATTTATTTTTTGAAGCAACCTGACGAAGTAATTTTGGTTTTGTTTTTATGTAATCATAGAACTCAACGCATAGATACTTTAAGTTACATTTAACTGTTAGGATCGCTTTTAATGTCTCCACTTCTAGTTGACTTTTGTCTGATGTCCACGTTTTGTTTGCTGCTAAGAAGACACGTTCCACCGATGCTGAAGTTCCTGGCAAACATAAAATATATTCGACAATCGAAGCCATTTCGTTGAATTCACAATCCGCATTATCGAGATGTGTGAATATTTCCACCCAACGATTGAAACGTGGGTATGCTGGTAAATCCGACTTTTTTCGTTGTTGCAGCAGTCCCGAACATACCTGAATTGCATGTGTAAACTTGCTGCATTTTCATTGACTCGTACAAATTGAATTCGCTCAATTTTTTAATTACTGTTTCAACATCATTCCATTTAGGTGTATCCTTCAAAGTTGCCCACATAAAAGTTTCAGCGGCTCGAATTGTGCTGTCCATCTATGGAAGTACGAGAGTGCAGCGGCTGGAAAATTTATTTAAGATAACATAAAATCGTCAAAGGGTGTAAGATAGCTCATAAAATTACCAAAAAATTCGTGGCGAATAGCAAATATCTCATCGGAATCGTGTTCATTTTCTCCGTCGAGTAGTTTTTGTTTTTCTGCTAATGCGTTTGGCAATAAAAACTTGTCTTCTTGGCGCAATTCGATTGTCTTTTCGAGTTCATGTAAGCAGTGTGAAACAGCAGTGACATCATCCCCTTCAATTTTCAGTATATATTTAGCAAACGATTCAGCCTGGAAAAACAGAAAAATTGTTTCAATAGAGCAAATTGTCATTCTAAAACAATTTTTTACCTGTTCTTGCACGAACATAAGTCAAAATTTCGATGATTATTCTCGGAAAAATTCCTTCAATTTTTTTTTTTACCTTTTTCTAAGTCGAGAAAATACTTCCAAGGAGCACTATATTGCTCCAAAATGCGGTTGATAGATGGGCCAAGGGCGAGAAATCGTGGGTTTGCATATCCAAGTAGTTTGTTGTGTTCTTTGCGAAATTTTTTTAATGCCGTCATGCGTACAGTGTTAAGGTGGAAATGGGAATATATTTTAACAACTCCCAACTCAACGTCGAAAGGTACTTCATAACATGCAAACTTCAGTGCATTGTGGGCAACACAGCTGATACCAATCAAATGCGGAAGCCACTGTTTTAAACGATAAAAACAACACGAGTTTCGCTACCAAAATTAACGTTCGCATTATCACCACAGAAACACACAATTTTCTTTTTCAGATTGAATTTACAGGCGGCTGACTCTATAAGGTCTGATATTATTATCGAATTTTCACCAGTTTCTTCACATAGATTTAAAATTTTAACGCGTACTCCAACAGTGGGAACGAAATGTCGAACGATAACGGGAAAAAGTTTGTTATTTCCTTGGTTCGATGCATCGGTGTGAATTGAAACATAATTACGCTCCATCAAATCTTGCTCAATCAATTCTTGAGCGTACGGCGTGAAAAACTACCGTTATTATTGCTTGACACTTCTTTTGTGAACATGAAACTTTTAAATTTGAAAACACGATTCAAATATTTTCGTAGCACAGTCTGACGACTTGAAGCTATGGTTTGAATTCACCACATGATAAGCCCATACACCCTCTATCGCCGCTAAATTCATATGATAAGAAATGAGATTTTAAAGAAGAGCTGATGGAAGCAACCCGTTCACTAGATTGGTGGTTTTTGTTTTAATATGCTAAACAATATTTTCGTTACCGTCAGACGTAATTGATAAAGTACCACTACACATCATAATCACTTTTTGTTTTTTCGAGAAAAGGATATTTCGCGTGGAGCTTTAGATTTAATGTGTTTTTAACTCTCATTATCAACATAATACACAAATTCAAACTGAATGTAAACTTGGTATTTGCTTTAATCGAGAGGTTTTGAAAATATATATAGCAAGTGCATCCAAACTTATTCGTGGACACAATCACAATGGAACAGTAGCTTCCAAAAGTAAAAAAAAGTGTTAACACTAGCTGCGATATTGACGGAATCCTAGAATAATGTACCGCTACAACCTTTTACTAAGCATGTGTTACAGTTTTAATCAAACACACTGTTTTAATCATAAAGTTTTATTAATCCAATAATTACGCCATACGACAGCACTCATTCACGTCTCGCCTTAATCTAGAGTGCCGGCTGACTAAACTTTTCTATGACGCACGCCTACACACTCTTGACCCGTTCATGCCGCCTATGGCCCTTTTCCAGGGCCAGCGCCATCTCGCCGCTGGTGTAACACTCGGCCATTCTGAAACGAAATTAATGCCCTCATTAATATATTAAATTACGACTCTAGTAGATCTATCAGATCCAGTCGATCTACCTCTTCACCCTCCTCGCCCTCCGCTTTGTGTTCGCCTACTTCGCAATTTGTACTATAATATCGCCTTAATGAATTAATCGCCACAGTCGCCTTAAGCCGCTTGCAACCCCGTACACCCTTAACCGTCTCAATAACATATCTATCATTCGCCATCACCTTACAAACTCTAAAAGGACCATCAAACTTATTCGCCAATTTTTGAGTGACGCCTGAATTTGCACAGTTTGTAGCTGCTCGTCGCCAAAGTACTAAATCGCCCACCTCATATTTAGTTGCAACCTTTCGCCACTTGTCATATCTTGACTTCATTCGCCCTGCACACTTCTTAATATTTTCGCCCGCCCGCTTACGATTCGCCCACAGCTGATGATTTAACTGAAATGCAATGCCCTCAAAGTCATCACTTTGTTGGCTCTCAGGGGTACCTACAAGATCGTCATCCTGCTGGTTCCCTTTGGTGCCCGAAATATTCGCCATTTCGTTCCTCGTCCTTACGCCGGACGGCGCCTCGCCAAGTGCTGGTTCGCTCATCGTGTGGTCTGCTCTTTCGCCTACATTTAGGTCTGCCATCTCAGCACCATGCGTATTCGCCGCGCTCGCCGGACTCTCATCAGTCTTCGCCTCGCTAGCTAGCTTGCCAAGCACCAAATCAGCTATCAAACCATTTTGATGTGCAAACATCAAACGTGAAGGAGAGAATTGGGTACTACCATTCACCAAATTATTGAGACCCCACACAATCTCTGGCAGCTTTTCATCCCATCGACTCTTTGTCTCCGCACTTGTCGCTAACGCCTGTATAATTGTGCGATTCGCCCTTTCGACTTGACCATTCGCCCTCGGGGTTGCGATTGCATTCTGTACATGCCTAATGCCCTTTTCTGCCATAAATTCACTAAATTGCTTACTCGTAAATGCCAATCCACGGTCACTAATAATTCGCCTAGGATAACCGAATTCGCCAAATACTTCACGTAATTTTATTACCGCCTCACTTGATCGTAAAGTTCTAGTAGGTTTCGCCAACACAAATTTAGTGAATCCTTCTATTATTATAAGTAAATACGAATTACCGTGTATACTTTTGACGAATGGACCTAAATGATCCACATGCACCGTGTCAAACGGTACGGAACGCCTTTCAATTGGATGCAGATATCCCTCACCCCGCCCATAATCACCCTTGGCAAATGCGCATCTTAAACAAGCCTTTACATATTTAAGTACAAACCTCCCCATCTTGGGAAACCAATATGTTTCCTTAATAAGCGCCAAACATCTCTCGTATCCGGGATGGCCAATACCATCATGATATTTATTCACCAAGCTAAATTGAGCCATTGCGGGTACATACAATCGTTCGCCGGATAACGTTACTCGATAGAGTCACTCATCTCTAATTTTATAATTCGCCTTAATATCCTTATCGGCCTTTCCTGACCTAAGCGCCAACACAATTGCCTGTGCTTTAGTATCCTGCAATTGAACAGTTATAAACCAATCATCCTCCGAGATGTTTACAATATTCACAGCAACCGACTTGTCACTCAACATAACTACAGAATCATCTATTATGGAATTACGGCTCAATGCATCTACATGCGCCATTCGCCCACCTGGTCGATACTCTATTTCCATATCGAACTCTTGAATCGCCAACCACCATCTGGCGATTCTAGGAATCAAATCTCTTTTCAGAAGAGTCGCCCTGACTGATACACAATCAGTCACAACTTTAAAGTGTATTCCTACTAAATATATGCGAAATCGCCTTATTGATTCGACTATCGCCAATGTCTCTAATTCGTAGCTACGATACATTTGTTCACTTTTACTTGTAGCTCTACTAAAATATTCTACTGGTCGCCAATTAGTGTCGCTCTCACTTTTCTGCATCAGAATACGTCCCAATCCCCATTTACTTGCATCCGTATGCAGTTCAGTAGATCTCTCGCCATCATACATCTTGAGTACTGGTCTATCTCCTAAAAGATTCTTCAGTTTCTCAAACGCCTTCTGCTCTTCTTCACCCCATTTCCATTGGGCATCCTTTTTGGTAAGCTCAGTTAATGGTCTCGCCAGTATTGAAAACCCTTGTATGAATTTCCTAAAATAAGAAGTCAGCCCAATAAACTGCCTGACACCATGCACATCTACTGGAGCCGGAAACGCAATAACCGCCTTAACTTTCCTTTTCCCTGGACGAATACCCTCCGCCGAAATTTCATGCCCCAAATACTCTATTCTTTCCATCAGAAACGTAGACTTATCTAAATTTAGCTTCAGGCCTTCCTGCTCTATCAAGTTTAATACTACTTCTAACAATTCTATTCCCTGAGCTACACTAACCGATGGAATTAATAGATCATCCATATATGCCAACACATGTTCATGCCTTAGCTTTCCTAACATCTTATTTATTATTCGCTGAAACACTGCCGGGGAATTTGCCAATCCAAACGGAACTCGTAAATATTCATACTGTCCATCCGGAGTGACTAACGCCGTTTTATGAACCGATTCAGGATGCATTGGTACCTGAGGATATCCTTGCGCCGGATCTAAAGTAGTAAAATAGTACTTGTTCGCCAATCTACTAAGCTGATCTGCAATAAGTGGTAACGGATACCGCTCTTTTATAGTTATTGCATTCAACGCCCTATAGTCCACACACATCCGTACCTCGCCCGATTTCTTTGCTACTAGAACAATAGGACTAACATACGCCGAACTAGATTCCCTAACAATTCCGCTCTCTATAAGTGTCTGAACTTTGTCCCGCACAATCCTTCTTTCAGACATCGCCAACCTGTATGGACGATAATGTACAGGTACATCTGTGGTTAATTTTATTTTTATTTCACCTAATCCCGTTAACCCCACATCGTTTTCAAATGCTGAAAAGCAATGTGCTTTTCTTTTTAATAAATTAAATACTCGTTCCCTATCTTCTATACTAATATCACCTAGCTGCACCTTACTAAAATTAAAACTTTTGGATGTTTCTAAACTACATAGCCTTGCCTCTGTTTCTTCGGGAAATTCCTCGTCGTCTTCCAACTGGTCAGGGTCTATTCTGCCAATGATTCGACCTTTCTTCCAACGAACGTTGCCTCGCCCAACATTTGTCACCGTTAATGCACCAATACTTCCGCATGTTAACAGGCTACCTGGTATCGCCACCAACGCTTCGCCATCTCTAAAAGATTTCGCTGGAAAGAACGCCGTTTTACCAGCTGGACCCTGTTTGATTTCCACCATTGCCCATCCGCACGAATGAGGTCGACACTCGAAATCCTCTTGCAGCGTGAATTGAAGTCTTGGCGATTCCGCCTCTAATTGCACTCGCCGCAGTAATTCGCCCAAATCTTCGTCTTTCACTAATATCGCCTTTTGGTTCCTAACCACCAACGCTACGCCAGGGCTATTAATCGCCCGCTGTCCCAGCAGCAGCTCAATTTGCCCCATGTCACAGTCTGTAACTAACGCCTTGATTTTCAAGTCGACTCCATCCATCGTAAGTTCGAAACAATTTGATCCCAACGCCACTGCTTTGCCACCACCGAAGCCGCAAAGAACTACATCTTTCTTTGTTTTGCACACCACCAATTGCAATCGTATAGCGGCCTCCTCTGTTATTATATTTTCGATACTTCCGGTATCAATATAAATCCGCAATGCCTTGCCATTTACATATCCTGTCTGTCTAAATGTTTTATCTGCTGGCTGAATAAGTAAACTCACCTGTTTTTGTTCGCCAGCAAATCCTTTCCGACCACATTCATACGACTTGTGTCCACTGGCCTTACAATTCCAGCATCTATCCACTCTCGCCTTTGGACAGTCTCGACTCATATGGCTGCCTTCCGCCTGACAGTTGTAACATCGGATCGCCAATTGAGAAGTTACTGGTCGCCTTGCGTACGCCTCTCTTGCCGCACCAGCTTCAACAACATTTTTCTCCATCTTGTACGACTCCAACCCCGCTAAAAACTTATTGTACAAAGCTTCCGGTGTTGTATAATTTACCGCATGTGCATTCGCCCGCAATTCCTCCGGTAATCCACGTACGATAAACGATACGGCACTTTCGCCTTGAATGCCTACCCGAGCACATAGCGCCAACTTTTCGTGGTAATACGTGGTCATACGCTCCGTCGATAGTTTGCGCCGCTGCACTAACTCCTCCAGCATTCCAGCAAAATCGTGCCGCCGTGGAAAAGATGCACCTAACTTCGCCTTCCACTGTATCCACGAGTAGTCATAAGACTCTAACCGCCGATGCCAGGTCCTCGCCGCACCATGTAGCTTCGCCTGCGCGATTGTACTTCTGTCGTAATCCGACCACCCATGAATGTCACCAAGCTGATCTATTTTAGGAACCATCGATCAACAATATCATCAGCCACACGCATAGCTCGCCGGCTACATGCCATCGTTTCTCGATCCAATGACTCAGCTCTAGACGCTTTACTTGCAGTTGACGATTCCCCCGTCTCCGCCATTTCCGCAAAAATCAATGCTGCCTGTTGCTGTACCGCCGCCCGGATTTGCACCGCCAATCCACCATCCATCAGTGCCTTTACTGCTGCATTGACATCTGATTTTTCTGCTAACACACTCATTTCCGGTTCCGCTCCCGATATGCCCGCGTTCGCTTTTGCCCTTGTCTTACGCGGAGACAGATCTTCCTCTGCGCCCGATAAGTTCTCTTCTGCCGCGATCGACATTTCGTCAACTTTGCTTTAGCTTTTGCACGTACACCTGTTTGAACGCGATCGCCTGTTGCACTCACACCACCATATATTTCGCTCGTTATTTCAACGAAGAAACGGCGTCACTTTTGAATTACACAAATTTTGTAATTGAAACGCCGAAAAAATCAACTTTCCGACACGTAGACTGATCCCACTTCTGATTTGTTACAGTTTTAATCAAACACACAGTTTTAATCATTAAGTTTTATTAATCCAATAATTACGCCATACGACAGCACTCATTCACGTCTCGCCTTAATCTAGAGTGCCGACTGACTAAACTTTTCTATGACACACGCCTACACACTCTTGACCCGTTCATGCCGCCTATGGCCCTTTTCCAGGGCCAGCGCCATCTCGCCGCTGGAGTAACACATGTTTTTCAAGTAAAACATACCTCTCACAACTGTTTTGCTTCAATTGATTGCTTTTGATCACGTTTTTGTTAATTTTCGTATTTTTTGGTCTCCACCGGCAAGCGAAGGCCAAGACAAATGCGAAAGCCAAAGTGAAGGCAATGTGAAATGCGCAGAAACCGAAGTCTGGATATGATCACAATAACATGGAATGGTTCGGAGAAGTAGTTTGTTGCATACACAACCACATCTGCCGTCGAAATGCGTGAGTTGCAATTGCTGCCAAATTAACATAATCTCAACTCGTGTATATGTATTGCGTAAGAGTTGCCGTATGGCAATTTTTGGTACTTAATTATTTTATTCATGTACTTCCATTGTTTTTTCGGCTATTTAATCGGTAAATTCAAATTTCTGGATTGGAAAAAAAAAAATGGTTGAGAAATCGCAGTGGGGAAAAAGTTGTATGTGATAATCAAACATAAAAAACAGTATAATACCACTCTCTGATGTTCTATTTTCATTCTTTACCAAAGCGGTGTTTGAGGTCAAATCGTTAGTTGCAAGTTTTTGGTTCCCTCGAACCTCAAGAATTGAAGCGTTCACCTTCTTTGTCTGAATACCAAGATGTTTACCTGCCGATGTAGTGATAAATGATCGTTGTGCGCCAGTATCGAGCAAAGCACGTAGCGTTGTTATTTTGATCCCGAATAATTGGCATTGACAGCAAAACATTCGTATGCTTATGAGCGTGGTTTGCTTGTGCACATTGTGCCTTCAATTTGACACTTCCATTGTGGAGTAACGAATGATGATGCTAATCATAAGTTTTAAACTTATGTTTCGATGTGCTCCCAGTTACTTTGTGCTTGTCACTTCGGCAGTCAAAGCACAGCTGTTTTGATGAAACGAAGTTATGCCTAGCTTGAATTTCAAGTTGCTTGAAAGAGTCATAACTTAGAAGACGATGACTTGCCCTGCATTTTGGACAAATCTGCTTGACCTCAACATGGGATGTGTGCAAAGTAACCACCCTTTTGATGAATGATTTTGAACTCCCCCATACAGCTTCAAGCATCATCAATCGTTTTTGTATAAACTCTAAAAACGTTGGAAATTTTGGAATGATCGAGATTCCACTAATCTCCTTTCGCCAATCCTTGGGAGTTTCATCTAATTATTGATGCGCTTTGTCGCCGCAAAATTTAAACTTTAAGGTGCCTGTATACTCTAGTCGAAACCCAGCGAGGCACGACGAATGCAAGAGTGAACATGCTACTCTTGTATTGTCTTGTTTTGTCTCGCCTCGCCTCGTCAGCTTTCCATTCCGTGTCGGTATTTCATGCGCGAGTCAAAAGGCCTCTCTTAGCCTCGCGAGGCAGCGCGAGGGCATCCTTTACACTCTCGCGTGGTTCAATTTCGTTCAAGGTGTCGAATCGCGAAAACGTATTTTGAAAATGTGGATAACGACATAGAACTTAACTTTTAACCAGTCTACCGAATTGAGCCTGTATAATGGGATCCAACGCATCCATCTCACAAGGCTTAAAAAAAATCTGCACGATGCGTGGACTCGAATTTCGGAGCAAATGGATTTTCCAGTTGAAGAGTTAAAAACAAGAATACATTACTGATGGCGACATATAGCGTACACGTAAGAGGCCTAAATTGTGTATCAAAATCTGGAGCTGGAAGTGAAGAAATGTATAAATCGATTTGGTATGTGTTTTAGTTTATGTACTCGTTTTTGGGGCATTTATACAAATGCAAACAAACACTAAATACTACAAATGAAGTAAGTATTATTTGTTTGGAAAAATAACGTTTTTATTTAGAATAGCGTGAAGTTTTATACATCAATGTGTACAGAAATATGTTGTGAATTCGTATCGTATTTCTTTTGCATTAAGTGTAGATCCTCTGGGAATATTTGGCGAAGATCTTATGGCACAGCTTCCTTCAAACTTTTCAACTTCATTCCTGCAGGAGCCTAGCTGAACCAATAGACCATTTTGGTCATAAATATCCACAGTTCCCGGTGGCGTATAAATTCTTTTCGATGTAGAACTTTTGCGGAGGAAATTATGCCATAAAATACATGTCATGGTTAGGACTGCTGTCTTTTCTGGATCAGGCAATATTGGCTTCCGAAAAATTCTAAATTTTGAAGCTAATATACCAAAAGTGTTCTCCACAACTATACAAGGAGAAGCAACCCTGTTATTAAAAATGCGTTTTGGTGTGCCTGTATTATGGGCACCAGGATATGGTTTCAAAACGTGCGTACTAAGAGCAAAAGCCCCATCTCCTAAGAAAACATAGGGAACGGCATTCGTTGAGCCTGGCAGTTGTATCGGTGATGGTAAATTAATATCAGAACAGAACAAATTAAGTGCCACAGTACGCCATTTTGAAATACCCTACCATCACTTATTCGTCCTTGACATCCGATATCAGCAAATATGAACTTGTAATTTTTATCTACTAAAGCCAACAGCACGATGCTGAAACTTTTCTTGTAGTTGTAGTACTCTGAGCCACTGTACGCTGGGCTTTGTATAACGATGTTATTTCCATCGATACCACCGACGCACTGGGGGAAGTTTTTTCCAAAACCCGCTTCTATTTGCAACCATGATTCACGCGTAAATTAATAACTTCGTTTTTGTTTGACAGAACAATCAGCCTTCTACAAGTCAAGACGAATGTGACAGTAAAGCAAATGCATATGCAAACGATGTACAGCTCTCGGCTGCAGCAGAAAATGTACAGAGTTCAGCTGCAGCCATTGTTTCATTAGATTCTTCGATGGGAGACAAATCGCCATCATTTGTAACTCCTGTGGTACAAAAGCGTTGGAAAACCTCGCTGAGTTGCAAGAAGCCGGACAACAAATGAAAGATGCGGTGAGCACTTTAAATAAAGTTTTAAAAAAATAAGAAGTACCAGAAGATGACTGTGAGTGATATGGGAAAATCTCGGCCAATAAGTTAAGAAAACTACCTGAATTGGAAAGAATGCAATTAATGTGGGAGATTGATGGTTTTTACATCAGAACCATTCAAAAGAAACCACTTCAATCATAAAGTTGACAATTCGTTCCATCTCCTAGCCCTTCGCCTACATCACATTCATCGCATTCGTCATATTCTGATAGGAACATATCTCAACAACTCATTCCATCCCATGATTTTTCAGCTTGTTCAACACCTTCGCCTATTTACAATAATGTAGACGGAATTCCAGGCATTCAAATGCCGGAATCACCTCAAAAAATGCCCTCAAAAGTAATAAATATCTTACCGAAGGAAGTAATTGCTCCTGCTCAACCTGTTACATACTTTGAAAATTCTAATATTGTTGACAAAGCTTCTTATGATACTATGCATTGACTTCACTCATTTTTTCATGTTTTTGATATTGTTTCTATAAAACTTTGCATGATTTTTATTACAACTTTACACTTTAATTTTATATGAAAAAAGTTTCAGTTTATCAATCAACGATTTGATAAACACAATATATTAACGGATGTTTTATTTACTAACCTCAATTTCATTTTTTTAACACCTCGTTCAATGCTGCACAGACTTCGGGTACTATTTTTGATATCAATGAACTAGATATCCTGAAAAGGTAACGAAGGCTTTCGAAGCTGTTTTCCGAAGCCAAGAACCTCAATGTTATTGCCAGACGAATTTTTTCTGGGATTGCCTCTCTTAGTCGAGTATCTTATTTTGATATGATGGGTTTCACTTTTTCTAATATTTAATCAAAATCCGTTGATGACATACTTGTAATTTTCTAAATTCAGCCGAAGGCTCCACTACTAATTCTGCCAGTTGGCTTTGCATCGTAGCTCTGTGAAAATAAAACGGAATGAAAAAAGTTATAAAAGAGTAAATCAATTAAAATCTTTGCTTACCGTGTTCTATTTCGATGCATAGTGACCATCCACCATCTCCGTTTACGCCATTTTTTTTTAAATGTTCTTGCACGATAGATTTGCACATAGTTAAAATAGCTAATAGCTCATAAACTTACTGCTACTGTGCTTTCTAATGCATCCATTCTTTCCGACGATTGCAAACCTAATGAATAAACGAGAATGTACAGGGTTACTCTCGTCGCTCGACCCCTCGGCGAGGGATGGCGAGAGCACTCGCGTGAGAGTGTACAGCCGCCATTAGGTTTTGTCCGCTTGATTTGCCATCTTTCAGCTATTCGTGAGAAGCCTGAATCTGAAAAGACTTGTGATTTTATATTGAAAAGTATAACTTTCTAAACTTTTGCGCGAATCACCAAATGTTTGAGTCGAAGATCTCCCCTGAAATCGACTGAAACCAATTTTTGTGTATACTAAAACAAACGTTAAAGTTCAATCCATATTTTATTTACCTATAAGTTATTTATATAAATTTACAAATTAACATGTTGATGACTCTATACAAATTGATTGGTAGGTAATTCATAAACATGGCTATACCCTAATGCAAAGTATTGGAAAGCATATTTCATGATTCAAGCTTTTCTCAGCATCGCAAAGTTCAATTACATTTTATTTTTGTTGGTCTATACAATAAATTTTCATAATTTTTCATAATTCCAGAAGTCTTTATAAATGAACTTTGCCAATGGACTTTTGAGTAAAAAAATCAAACTTAAAGGAAGTTCACTGTTATGAACATTGTGATGATGCAATAAGATCAAAATTGTCATGGTTCAATGACATGAACAAATATTGAACGCTTTCGAGCGTCGGGTCCTGAGGCGAATAATTGTAGTGAAACTAAACGGGGACCAATGACAAATTCGATACAACCATGATTTGTATGCAATTTTTGACGAGCCGGATGTCTCAACGGTTGTAAGACTGCGGAAGCTGCAATGGGCTGGTATGGACGAACAACGGATACGTATAAAGATATTCTTTGGATGAACTGAAGGGCGGAGATCAGGGGGGAAACCGAGGAAACGCTGGTCTGACTCGGTCGACGAAGACAGTTCATCGTTGCTCGGATATCGAAAATAAAAGACGCGGTCAATAGACCGAGACAATTGGAGGCGCTTGTTGCAGGAAGCGAATGCCCGAGAGGGGCTGTAGCGCTTTGAAGAAGAAGATGAAATCTAGATGTCCTTAAATAAATTTGAAAGAGGAAAAACGTTTTATTTCTTTTCTCTCGAATGGCTTTTATTACACATATAACACTACTCATTTCTTAATTTTGCTACTTCAAAAAGAAATAACTTCTGGAAACCCAGCGGTCTTACTCTATTATTTAGATATCTCAGAATCAATAATTTTTCTATTGATTACTACATAAAAATGTATCTCTTAGTACGTAGAAAAACATATTCATAAGTAATAACTGCAACTTTTTCAATCATTATCATGTGTGTCACATCCCATGTTTCAACTTTCATAATCTCTCATTTCTTCTGAACATCTGAAGAATTTTAAGTAGAATTTCATGTATCAGCGCTTTATTAATTGTCCGTTTCATAAAGTCATACATTTTAGCTGCGTTGAAAAAGAAGACGCGCTTAAATTTCAGTCTATAAAATGAAGCTTATCTTGATATGTACAAATATGAGATATGTATGTCAAATATCTTATGCTTATCCTGTAAAAACATCAATTCGTGCAGGCGAGAATTCGATAATGAACATAATGTGTACGTACAACATGGGTGATGAAAACGATCAGGCAGGGAGTATTCAAGAATATGTTCTTGAAATTCTGAGGAACCCAAAAATGTTCCAGGTTCACAAGTCCATGAAGGGACAGCATTGGGACTCACTGAACCTGTTCCCCCAATTTAGTAAACGAGCAGTTAATTCCTTAATGACACAGCAAAGAAACTATTGAGGACAATACAGTCACTAGTATCTGGTTCAAGCCACTTGTTTTATATTTATGAAAATTTTTAAATAATTTTAAGTGTTCTTAAGAATTCAGCTTTCATTAAGTTTTAATATATCCATATGTACGAGTGCATAGCACTCTGAGCGTAGTGTATAGATTACTTAAAGTATTCCCGCGAATATTCCCTTAAATAAAAATCATGATTGCTTATTGCCTTTGAAACAAAATCTTCAGGGATAATAAATGGCCATTTACATTGTTTGAATACAAAAGAGATAACTAATTAGGGTAATTGTATAAAAAGTGGATTAACAAATAGAAAATTTGATAAATTTATTGAAATTTGAAATGCTTGAGCGATTAAGAGATTTATATTGTAACGATTTTTATTCGCATTCCTAGCTCTTCAACCCTGCACAATGCCGAAACTAAAAGTATACTTCTCCCGCTACAAAATCACTTTTTAGTGTTTTGTAATAAAACACAAAACCTTATTGAAATCACGACCTGTGTCCGTCTGTCTGTATGTCAGAGCAGGTTTTCTTCGAAACTATAGAAACTTCTTGAACGTTTTGGTGTAAAAAAAGGGGGTCTTCACCTAACCTTCTGAGTTCTAGAGTTACTTTTTTCGGAATTTCAATTTAAAGCCCTTATAATCCCACCTTGACAAAGTTTTTTTATTGGAAAAAATTGTAAAAAAAATAGACTAAAAAAAACTGGGTTTTCACTATGTCCTTTTGAAAGAACAATGGCATTTGATTAATATACTATGCATCATTGTGTTAGAGAATATCGAAATACTTTTCCGTTTTTTGGTGGCGTGGATGCACTAAAAAAGGGTTTTCCAATAAGAGGTGTCATTTTGAATAGCCCGCTATTTCGGTAGATGTCAATTTTGAAGCTGTCTTTTTTTGACATTTGTCAAGCAGAAGCTACGCCATTAATAAAAATGGAACGATGCATGCTTCAAAAGCGCATTGAAATTATTAAAATTCACTACAAAAATAATGAAAATTTGACAGAGACGGTTCGTAAAACTCGAACATTTTGGGTCGTCGTGAAGCACCTTGTCGGACCGCAATACAGAAATTGGTGGACAAGTTCGAGTTGTTGGGACAACTTAGTGATGTGAAGAATAAAGCTGTTGCACGTCACTCAAGAACAGCCGAGAATATTGCTGCTGTAGCCGAAAGTGTTGAAGAAAACCCAGGCTTGTCCATTCCTTGCCGTTCTTTGGAATTAGGCATTCCACAAACGTCATTACACCGTATTTTGCATAAAGATTTGGGTCTTAAGGCATATAAAGTTCAGTTAACACAAGAACTCAAGCCGGTCAATTATCAACAACGTCGTGTGTTTGCTGATTGGGTCCTTGAAATGCAGGAAAATGATCCAAAATTCCATAGAAAAATCATGTTGAGTGATGAGGCCCATTTCCACCTCGGTGGCTTCGTCAATAAGCAAAATTGTCGCATCTGGGGCTCGGAAAACCCAAGCGTTATTGTTAAAAAGCCTCTCTATCCTCAACGTGTGACTGTTTGGTGCGATTTATGGTCCGCCGGAGTCATTGGACCTTACTTTTTTGAAAATGGGGCTGGAGCAGCAGTAACGGTGAATGGATTGCGCTATCGAAAGATGATTAATGATTTTTTATGGCCGAAATTGGATGGTATTGATCTGGACAACGTTTACTCTCAACAAGACGGCGCTACGTAACAAACAAGCAACGAAACCATTGATCTTTTACGGAAAAAGTTTATCTCGAAGAAGTGATCACAATTGGCCACCGAAATCTTGTGATTTAACACCTTGCAACTTCTTCCTTTGGGGCCACGTGAAAGAAAGGTTTACGCCAACAGCCCAGCGTCGATTCAAGACCTCAAAGCTGTAATTCGTGAGGCTATCGAGGACATAGGGCGACCACTTTGCGATTTGGTTATGGAAAATTTCATGAAAAGGATATGGCCCTGTACGCGCGGTCGTCGTGGTCATTTGCCTGATGTTATTTTTTACTATTAACGGCATACCTTCTTCTTTATAACGAAATAAACATCCGATCAAATCACACCATTTATTGGAAAACCCTGTATTTCTCAAAGATACAGCTCAAAAAGTCAAGAGGAAAGAGTCTGTTATAGCTATAAGATTTCAGTTTTGCCTTCATTACATATTCTATTAAAGATACCAAAATAAACAAAACCAAAACTGTCCTTCAACATGTCACGGATACCCTTTGCACTCATTCATGCGGTGGTTAAGATACCGCCCGAGCCAAGGTTCAAGTAAAAAAACAAAAAAAAATCAAACAAATACATCAAACAAAAAAAAATATACTTAAATAAAAAAGAGTAATTAAGTAGGGAAAAAGGTTAAGAGTAGAATCTGAACGGTTAGATTCGAATTCAAGGTCAAATAAAAATGAATAGGAGCAATCGAGGTAAATCTCAGAAGGGCAATCGAAAGCTTTTAATGAATGCGTACAGGTTGTGGAAAAATGCCGCCCGATTAGCAAGAAAGGAAATACAGAATCCAAACGAAGCAATCGAAAAACCTTCACCTATGATGCAGTCTATGATCATTCATCAACACAGAAAAGCATTTAGGATGAAATTGTACGTCCACTTGTTTCCAGTATCCTGGAAGGATTCAATTGTTATGTGTTCGTCTACGATTAAACAGGCAGGGTCAAAACTCACACAATGGAAGGCATCTGAGGTGACGAGGAACAAAAAGGCATCACACCACGAGCATTCGATCAAATTTGGTCTCACATCGATCGAGCACACCAGATCGACACATTTTTGGTATCCGTTTCCTATTTAGATACTTACATGGAAGAGCTACGTGACTTACTTCAATCCAATTGCAAAACGCTATAGTTAAGGGAACGCGAAAAGACTGGAGTTTATATGCCCAACATGTATTCGGTCACATGTACAGGTGTCCAGGATATGAATTCGGTAATGGGTCGTACTTGGGAACGCTATACTTAAAGCACCAAAATTATATTTCACGCCATAACAACACACTCCAGCTAAGGATGACATCCTCAAATATGCTAAAACTGCTGATTACTTTGGCTACGACAAGAAAGATTCCGATACTCTAACCTGACAATTCGGACTAGAGTTCAAAAGAATGTCGAAATTATATTCGAGTTTTGGCGGCAGAACCGCGGAAATGAATTGGAAAGATTGGTGGCGACATTTGCTTTACTCAATATCCATCAAGCTGATACAAATATTCGGGCTGAGGATCTTACAGTTATAATAAATACATAAATTGAACTGCTGAGTGTTGGGTGAAATGTGAAGGAGCTGATGAAATATCGCAGTGCATAAAAAGACAGCAGAAGAAAATAGATATAATTTCTAATTATGATTCCAGTCTGCATCGAGTTATCTAACAAATGGTTATGCCGAGGTTTGATTTTGTACTCACATCCTATGAACAGCAAGCCTTGAAACCAAATCCAAAAATGTTCGATGGAGCCTTTACAAATCTTGTTATAGTGTGTTCATATTTGCTTCTAAAAATCTCTCTTCACGACAGTTAAATCGCAAGGTGGCCGAACCTATACAGCAAGAAAGTTCTGAAAACCAACAAAAACTTTTCAAATACTACAATAAATATGTTACAGGGCGCTACCACAAGAACTATTCGATACCGAAAATGAATGTCTATTTTGTTGCGCGATTTTACATTTCTGGATGAAAATCCATCGGACAACCAAGGACGGCGAAGCCCGACGGAGTGAATTTGGAACGTAGGTACGTACCCAATGAGCACCAGTTTGCTGATGCAAGCCAACATCGGAATTGAACAAATCGCCCTGAAGAACAATTAACGGCTCGCCGGTTGAAACCAAGCTGAAGAGGAACCTGCAGACAAAGAACGGCTCTCTTTTTAGTGGACGAGGATCGACGGCTGAGGATCGAGTGCGACGAGCTGACAAGGAAATTTGTTCTGCAACTCAACGAAGGAAGAGATATTGCATCAGCGAAAGGGAAGTAATTTACAGCAGCGACAGCAAAGTAATTTGCAACAGCGACAATGCAGTAATTTACATCAACGACAGAGAATTGAAAGTTACATCAGTGACAGGGAAGATTGGCGATAGAAATTTATTAAGTAGCGCTTGAAGGGGAAATTCGTGACCTGAGTCAATTCAGGGCTCCCAAACAGGGGAAGTAGACGTAAGTCAAGGATTTGTAATTATATTGAGCTTCTTGGTGGTTGATTAAAATTTATATCTTATTTAAAAAAAACGTAAGTCAAGATTTTGTAATTATATTGAGCTGTTGGGGGTTGACTAAAATTTATATCTTATTTTACGATTGGTGTTCTTTATTTAAAATCTTGGAATTTATTTAAAAATATTTATTCTGCAGTGGATTTTATACCTGGCTCGGGTGTGTTTCAGATTTCAGTTCGGATCTTCAGCACGTGCTACGTCGGGTCAACTCATACCGGCTAAAGAGTGCGAAGTGGTCGCCCAGCATTGACTTATTCTTCCTTGCTAGTTAGAAATATTAGAACTCATTTTCAGCTGTGTGAGGAGCGCTTGGCGGCTGCGTTTCTCGCTTGGTGGCTACTTGGGACCAAGGGACAAGCAAATGGCGCCTCCTACGACCGTCTCCGATGGAAAAGTCGGGACCGTAGTCCCAAACCGACGGATCCCCAAGTGAAGGGTAAAAAACATCATTGCAATTTAAACTTATTTGCAAAATCAAAGGAATTCAAAATAAGAGATATATATTCTTAGAGATATGAACATTTTTTATCAGTCTTCATGAAAATTTGTAAAACAATTTTTCTGCTGCGACATTGTTTCGTCGCATATTATGGTAGATGTCCCATATTATGGTAGATGTCCAGAACTTTTAGTGCGAATTTCTTTAGAAGGAACGGGCTTTGTTAGAATCTTACGCTTTTTGTGTTTTTGGTCGAGATCATAATAGTCTATTTGATCCTCATTCTCACATTCTTCATCATTTTGATCGATGAGTTTGGTGCCCGAATTCAGTTTAAATTCTCGCATCTGCACAACATTTTTCTTTGGTGTGCCTTTGTCAGCTTTTAGACCCCTTTATTGTAGGCAAGAATTTACCACACACAAATCCAAAAGGTGAGAGATAATGCCAATCGTCCACTTTTTTGTACAATTGCGGAAGAGACTAATCGAAAGCATCCAATCAGCGAGATCGACGCCACCCATGTTTTTGTAGTACTTTTAATTACTATTTGGCCGCTTCATCATAATGTATCTTTTGTCTTTCAATGACCATCGCTAACATTTGTCGTGGTTCTTGGCAGAATAGCACGTAGACATTATCAGTACAGGCTTATTGTCAAGCTGCATAGTCACAGCGAGTTTACGATCTTCCCTTATTTTTACTTCGCAGCTACCTCTTGCTTGCTTTTTAAACATTTTTTCTTTGGTTAATGCGCACTTTTTCAGAATTCTATTCTTCATAGTAGTTCCGGTGCCGTGGAAGCCAAGCTGAATTAGTTCATCGCAAAGTTTTGGAGTAGTCAAAAGCCGGTCAAAAAATAGTAAATGGCCAAGAACCATAGTTCTAGTCAAATGAATAATAGCAGCCTCTCCCAAATTAAATCTTACATGAGGAAATGTTGTGTCTCCCTTATAAATTGCCATGTTGCAAACGTCACCTTTTCGTGGGGCTAAGACGGCTGGGTTTGGTTTGTTAAGACAGTTCTGCTGCATGCACGTTTTCTAGTTAAAGGGATAATCATCTCATCAATACTCATTTCCCTGAAATGATTTTGTTCGTGACATCTAGCTTGGATGCGTTCAAATAGAGGCTGATTTTCCCAAATTTCTAGAAGCTTTTGTTTTGTTGCCACTTCAGGATCATAGGCACATTTCAGCCTCAGTCCTATGAAAATATCTATATAAATCTATAACTTCCACTGTTTTCCAAGTAGTTCTTAACCGGAAAAGCAACGTGGGGCCGAGCGTTGTCATGATGGAAAATTATTGCCTCGTATTCCGGGCACTTTTCGGCTACTGCTCTCTTCATATGGATTAATTGTGTTAAGTAGCGTGCTCCATTGATGATTTCACTGGTTTTTGCAGCTCATAATACAGCACATCCTTCTAATCCCACCAAATACAGAGCATTACCTTCTCGCCATGGATATTTGGCTTTGCTGTTGATTTGGCTGGTTGGCCGGATTTCACATATGATTTTTTGCGTTCGGGGTTGTCGTAATGGATCCATTTTTCATCACCAGTAACAATCCGATGTAAAAATGACTCCCTTTTGTTGCGTTCCAGCAGCATTTTGGACATGCAAAACCGCCTTTCCACCCCATTTCTCTTGCTTTTGAATATATCCAGCTGCGTTTAAACGTTTTGAAATGGCTGTTTGAGTGACACCCAAAGATTTTGCGAGCTCTTCTTGTGTTTGGCAACAATCTTCATCGAGTAATGCTTCCAGTTCTTCATCTTCTAACTTTATTGGCTGCCCAGGACGTTCATCGTCTTCCAAGCTGAAATCTCCACTTTTAAATCGTGCAAACCACTTTTGACAAGTTCGCTCAGCTAGAGCATGTTCACCATGAACTTCCACCAAAATACGATGACTTTCATAATGAAGAAGAATTCCCCGTGAAAACACTTTTTCAGGAACAAACTTCGACATATTTGAGTGAAAAAAATTATTGTTGTTAACGTTTTAAATGAATGGCATATATTGAAAAGACGTACAATGACAGTAACTTTCCAACACAAGCTCGGAATATTGGAAGGATGTAATATTATACAAGTTACGCCATCTCTTAGCAAACCGCATGAATTAAGTTATAGACCCAATATTTCTGGTCATGGCCATTTGCTATTATTGGTGCCTTCCATTTTTCTGATACTGTAATGGGGAGCTCCTTCAATGTAAGTCCCATGGATTTACCAGTTTTTAAAGCATGGGTTCTTTTGGTACAGCCAACCAGATTAGTAAGAATGTTGTCATCTATGTATCTGTCATTTCCATTCCTGTGTATTTTTTCCGACATAGGCTTGTTGCATCAAATCATTTATTTCTGATTCGAGGTTGGTATGGATCCAACTACCTTGAACGCTAGCGTTCTTTGGCCTTTTTCTGATAGCGGGGTGCCGAGTGGATAATGATTTCGAATTTTCACTTTGGCCATGGTGACGAATACGTACCCGCGCGCGAGAAGTATTGCTGGCTTGTCTTCTTGCTGGTGGTACATATGACGAAGTGATTGACTCCAAATGTGATTTGTTTGATAGAATAGTGTTCAGCGTTTCCTCATCTGCGCTACCAGATTCGCTATTCCGGTGACACCATGTGGTCGGACTCCAGCATTGTCCTAAGTTGGATTCGGAAACCAGCGGGGACTTTAACTCCTTACGTGGCAAATCGTGCTGGCTATATTCAACAACATAGCGACATACGAAGGTGGCATCAGATTATCACTCAGAATAATCTGGCAGATTGCGCAAGTCGCGGAGTCAGCGCCGGGAATCTTGGTGAACATCACTTATGGTGGCATGGTCCCGCGCCACTATTGACAAATGACATACCCGCAACCGAACTGCCGGTCCTTTACAACGAGTCAGTTTTGGCAATGGCAGCAGAAGAAAAACCAGTGCCCTGGCAACCAGTTCAATGAAAATTGAAACCCGCAGACCCGATGGCTCATTTATTAGCCTACTCGAAAGGCTCAGCAACTGAGTTACTGTATATATATTACGATGGCAGCCTACTAAACGGCATTATTGGCATCGAGCACTCGTCATGCCCGAAGAGATGGACAAGGCATTGCGATGGCATATTCCCAGCGAACAAGTCAGATATTTTGGCGGTGAAATTAAAAAACTCCAACATCATACTTATATTGCTACATCGAGCACTCTCATCACTCTTGCACCATACTTGGATAATCACGGCATCCTCCTCGTTGGAGGTTGACTTGAAAATACTGAGCTTAGTGTCAATCTACGTCATCCAATCATTTTGGTGAAATCGGGAACCCTTACTCGGCTTCTGGTCCAGCAAGCTCATCATACAACATTGCAGGTGGAATCCAACTTGTGTGACAGGCGTAGCGACAAACATGCTAAATTATAAATGGCCGGCCTGCTGTGAAACAGTGCATTTACCGCTGTTTTACCTGTCGTCGACATCAGCAGGCTATGCCTCGTCAGCAAATGGTGTCGCTACAAAAACCACGGGTCACTGCATCTCCTCCAGTTGCATCTGGTGTGGACTACTGTGGTTCTTTTAAGTTACATATTGGAACAAAAAGATCACGGACGGTGATTAAGACATACGTGGCTATCTTTGCATGTATGGCTACGAAGCCTGTGCATATTGAATTGGCGGATGATTTGCCTTCGCACGTCTTCTTAAACGTTTTCAACTGCTTTGTTAGTTGGCGTGGCCCTTGTCATACAGTGACAATGGGACTGCGTTCGTTGGCGCTAACAAAATTATGCAAGAGGATTTGGTGGAATGGCATTCTACTCACAGGCAGCAGCAACTGGCGAATGGCGGCACTACATAGCATTTTATCCCTCCTGGAGCACAACACCAAGGCGGTCTCTGGGAAGCTGCGGTCAAGTGAGCGAAGAAGCATTTATTCCGCATTGTTGGCAACCAATCTATATTCTTCGACCAGCTTAACACTTTACTTGTACGCATGTAGGCGTGCCTTAATTCGCGTCCGTTATGACATAATGATCATTTGGCGATCAGTCCGGCCGATTTCCAGTCGATCGTTAATTGCCATGCTCGAGGCCCCCACATCCGTTGAATCGACTTCTTATCATTATTTGATATAATCGCCAAATAAAAAAATCATTTAAGAAGTGAAAACCACCTTAATGATGCCATGAAAAGGGTGGAGTATATTTTATGGAATCAGTTTTAAGTCTGTTTCCCATTTTGAAAGATTGAGTAGCAGTTACTTTTTAAGGAATCATTATGATAGCTTTCATAAAAAAAAATTTTAAGGACGTGTTGGTTTGCTTTCTTTATTTTCTCTTATATTGTTTAGGCCTTTGTAAAATGAATTATAAAAAGACCTACTAGTTTCACGTCTTGATCGTCTGTCCGTGCATTGCAGCAAGTTTTCTCAGAATCGATTGAAGCTGTCATACAAAGCCCAATATTTGGGAAAAGGTCAGAATGGTGGTCTCTCGAAGTTTTGTCATATAAAAAATTTTAAAAGTTTTTAAGATGGCCTCTCCCTATACCGAAGTAACCCCAAAAGTAGTCAAATAGGATATCAAATGAAAGAACTTCATTGGAACTTTCAGTATCTGAAACAAAAAGTCGATTAATAGATATGGGATAGGCAAAATTTACGAATAATTTGTGTTTGCGGATGCTTGGGTTAAGGTTCATGCTTCACACCCATAGCATAACACAGGTCTTATCACAGATTTGTGCACATGGAGCTTTGTTTTGCTGTGTATATAGCTGGTCTTCAAGATCGTCAAAACTGAATAAAATACTTTATTTGCGAGCTGTATTCTTCGGCATATTTCGTCTCTTTCATTACCGGCTCTAGTGATTTTGGCGTCTAGATACACAAACTTGCTCAAATTTCCGATACTGTACTCGCCAAGTGCAATTGAGCCAAGTGCAATTGACCCAAATTGAATAGCAATGAGACCAGCGCATCTCCCTGTTTTAGCCCGATATTTGGGTCAAAAGCATCGGTGAGTTGATTATTCATGTGGACTTGGGGGGTCATCGATGTCATCGATATTTTGGTAAGATGGACTACCTTGGCTGGGATGGCAAAGCAGAGCATTATTTGGTACAGTACGTTACGATCAATACTGTCATTTGCTTGCCTAAAGTCAACGAAAATTTGGTGGTCTATGTCGAACTCCCAGCATTTTTCAAGTACTTGCTTGACTGCAGATAGATCGACAATAGACCAATTGTCTATTGTCGATCTATCTGCTCATCAACCCCAACGTAAGTTTTATTTATATCACCTTGATACTCTCCAATAATTCTGTTGTCGTATGATCCGATTTTATTTTCCAAGATCTTTGAAAATATTTTGTACGCCATACGAATTGGTGATATGCCTCTATAATTTTCGCACTGTAGCTAAATTTGTATCGCGAAGTGGCCGAAGTTAAAAAAAATAATTTATTTGTTCACAAATTCACTCAAACACATTTTAGTTCCAATTAACCAAATCAAACTTTATTTTAACAGAATTTTACGAGTATGTACATGTGTGCGCTTAATTAGTATAGATCAAAACGACTGGGGCGAGGTCAAGTATCGAGGGAACTTGAATAATTAAATTATGCTGACACCATGTCTGCGATTAGACATGTGTCCTTTATGAGATTCTACCGTTGCATTTTCCTGAATTAGGTGAATGCAACGTTTGCAGTAAATTCTCTATAGAAATATGATTTTAAAGGGATTTTCTGTTACCGTATACATGACTAGCTTGTCACCTTTTTTATGAATAGGGGTTATAATTGATTGGCTTCACTCTTTTAGCATATGTTCTTGTTGCCAAATGTGCTGGATAACTTTGTGAATAGCTTTATGAACACTGCTACCACCATATTTAATGAGCTCCACTGAAGTCACATCGATATCTGGTGCTTTATTATTCTTTTGGACTTTGATGATAAAAAACACTTCATCTAGAGTTGGTGGAGCCAATCGAAGCTATCCGCCCACATCTATGGGCTCCGATGCTCTGGAGCTGTGTAGAGGTTCTTGAAATATGATGCCTATCGTTCCTTAATCTTCGTTTCAGCAGCGATGATATTGCTGATGACATCATGACAGAGCGTAGTTTTGGGCTGATAACCACGTTTCAGGTTTTTACTACTTTGTGTGCTTGTCTTGTGTTATTGCTCGCTAAACTTGCATCGATACTTGTCAACTGGTCGTCATAGTATTTTTTTGCTTAATTCTAATTATCTTATTTGCTACTCTTCTGAGATTTTCACAATGTTCTCTCTTCGTCCTGGTTTTCCTACCTTTGTATTCTTTGCACACCTGATTCTTTTTATCTAATGCATTCCGGCACTCGTCGAATTAATCATTCCTCTTGCGCCGGGCTTGATGTTTGGTCGTCTATTCTGCCATGGTTTTAATAGCCGCTTTCACTTCCATCCTGAGCTTGTTGCTCGTCCTTAAGATAGGAGCCAGCCAGCTGTCGAGGGCCCCCGTGAAATTTTTGTCCACAGACGCCGTTTGGAGCCTTTCAGTGTCAAATTTTTGTGGCTGGCTGGTCTTCGCTGAATATGCCTTTGACATACGGCATTGATAGGTTCATTCGGTCAAGTAATAATCTGAATTAAAATTGGCTCCTCGGTGTACACGGACGGCAAGTATGTTCTAGGCCCATCGTTGTTGGATCAGAACATAGTCGATCTGGTTTTGTGTGTTGCCATCCGGTGATACCCAGCTCATTTTATGAATGCGTCGATGTGGTAAGCAAGTCAAAAGTATTACCAAACTCTGCTACACGCAAGTCAATCAGATGCTGGCCGTTGTCATGTGTTTCATCGTGGAGGCTATATCGTGAAGTTGTTCCCTGATGAGATAGCTCATTGCAAACCTTAGTGTTGAAATCAACCAGAATTATTTTTGTGTCATTTGTAGGCAATGAGTCGACCAGTCTTTCCAGGTGATTGCAGAACGTTTCTTCCGTTTCTTTGTTGTTTTCTTCGGTCAAGGTGTGAATATTAATCAGCCAGATTTCGAAGAATTTAATTTTTATTTGGATCGCACACAGCTGTTCATTGACTGCGTTAAAAACAATTACGTGCAATTTGAATTCCCTATCTACAATAAAGACCACTCCAAATTTTCGTCTTGCAGTAGGCTTCCCGCTTTTGAATATTGTGTGCAATCTCATGTGCAGAATGTCGTTTCCGGCCCAGTTCGTTTCCTGGATTGCCTTATTTTTAATTTATATTCACTGGCCTGCTGTAAAAGATCCTTCACAGCGCCACAATTAAGTGATCTGACATTTTAAGATCCAATGCCATAGTCCTTTTTTCGTTTGCGATTTCGTTGCCGTGAGTCCAATCCATTCCGAGGCCCATCTGCAGGTTTCGAAATATTTTACGGATTTCCAGGGAAGGGGAGTTAGTCCGTCGCCTAGCCGAGAGCATATACCACCATTTAATTGGGGGTTTTGGGGTGAGGCATAATGGAAGCTATGGGTTGGGGAAACAAAAGGGTTCCCTCCTCCTTTCTCAAACGGCGTCTACGGCGGAGTTAATTTATTAAATATATAGGTACATATTTTAATAAAAATACTTGCGCGGTAATATCAAACAGTAGTAGGTGCTTTGTTTCTTTTTTTGACAATTCTAATTGACTTCAAAAAAGTAGTTAGGTATCTTATTTGGAAAAAAAATATATATATAATACATATTGTGTTACCTACCTTTACTTCACTGTTATTATTCTTATTATTTTATATGCGCATATGTACATACGTGTGAGGAGATAATTCGCTTCTAACTCTTCTACTTGAAACAACAAACTATACGTAACTGCCAAAGCACTGTCGAAGACCCAAACCTAGATAAAAACATCTGACGACGGCGTCATTCGATAGCTTCCGACGGACTGACGATGCGTGTCACAGTAGAGGGGTGCGGTGAAAAGCGAATACAAGTAGCTGAGACATAGAAATGGTGCCTAATCCTCGTTAATGGATTCAGTATGATTTTTAAATGGAGTTTTCGCCACATCTCGGCAGAACTCGTACATGTAATAATATGTAACATTGCCTCTTCCGGCATTCGTGATATTAATAACGTCTGCGCTTTGGCATCTTTAGAGTCCTATGCAGATATCTCACTGGCCACTTCGGGCTTCACTTGTTTTCCCTCCACAATGTTTAACCATCCATGGCCCCTCAACTGTACTGTTGTTTGGAATTTCCATATATTCCAATTTCTGGCCCCTTCAAACTTGATCACATTGACGTTATTGTTATTTCCCTCCATCATCGACGATTTTACACAGTGCCCAAGCCTGATCACGATGCCACAAAATCTAGTGAATTAACCTCACTTTTTCCTTCTCGCCGATTTTGCTGCCGCCGTGAATAACATCAATCTACGTCAAGCTATTATATGTGCTTGGGCCCATAACCTGATGTTTGAAATAAAAGGAAGCACTTTTGTGATGAACACACTAGTCTTTTATTTAATTCACTGATACAACGTGTTGATTTTTCGAAGAGTAGAACGGAAGTGATACAAAGAAAATCTTGCACCAACGTAGACATTTGAACAACATATAATATTTGTATTGTTGCCAACTTAAACATTTTCAAATAAACATTACCATATTAATAACAATTTCTTTTGCAAGTATTGGATGAATAATTCAAGTCATCAATTCAAGTCATCTGAAAATTTGTTTCGAACCCTAAGATGGTTGGTCACAAAGCCCGTCTGGTGCGAGTTCTTTCCTGCAAACTCGACGATTTTTTCATTCTAACACGAATTAAGTTTAAATAATATACACATTATAATTAATGCCTTTGTGCTTACAAGTGATATTTCATTTCTGGAGGAAAAAAATATACTTAGCAGTTTTTTTTTGACCGATTTAAGTCAAATATTCAACAGTGTAGATTCATTAAACTTAGGAATGGCAATCACAACAGGGGGCCTAAGGAATGCTCCACCGAAACAGACGCTACACAAGCAACCGTTGTATCTGTTCATTACGATGTCTGTAGTAAGGCAACATGTGCATTTGCATTTATCCGAACCTGCTCCAATCCAATAGATACAACAGCATTTAATGACTTGCTTGTTGCCGTTTCGGCGGCTTCCGTGGACGTACTTAGCCGCCGAGGGGCAAGTGCAACTGGTTGGATAAAATGTCTGGTGGAGAATGTAACAGGAAAGCAGCGAGCTGAGCGGCACACATGAATGTATGAATGAATATTTGTCTCGCGGTGAATTTGTGGAGACTTGGAGCCCATCATGTGCCCCGAAACAACAATGCTAATGGTTGTGTTATCCATCCATCCTCTGTAGTCGCGTTTGCTCGACAATGTCTCTTGCTCGCTGTGTACTTGCTTGTTCTCTAGATACTTGGATAGATACAATTTGAACGCGCTTTTATCTGATATCTGAGATATCTGTTTGATAGTTAGATAGCCCATTTTAGTAGTCGCAAAGATCTTTAATCGCAAGCATTGTACGCACTGCGAGAACAAGTGTGCAAATTGGCGCGGATAAACTGATAAAAATTAAAAAAAAAAAACTTTTGAAGTGTCCTCTAAAGCTGCGGATTTTCGCTTGTCGTGTGTCGTCATTCAGGTGTTAATGTGATAAGATCGCGCGACTGATGCAAATTTCCTCTGCATCTCTTCGCGTTTCGGCAAATTTAAGTTGCTGGTGGTTGGATTAGTGTTTTGCTGATTGAGGATTACATAAAAAGCTTCGTCACGAGGACCACAGGGCATTTCGATTTCATTACGATGTCTCGTGGCTCATCAACCCCAACGTAAGTTTTATTTTTACGGTGGATAGTAATAAAGGATTTGTCATCAGTTGATAGTATTCAAAGAACTTTTTTGTGTTTATCACTTGAAATTTGGACAATTTTAAAAGAGTGATTCCTATGGTCTTTAAAACTGAAAATAATTAATTTTTTCAAGGCAGAGTTAAGACTTGATATTTTTAAATCAACTATCGTTTATATTTATATGTTAACATGCGACATTTCAGAGTGATTAAATCGAAATTAGATTGTACCAACTTCGATACAAATCAAAATAATTTGTCATGCTAAATATATTGCAACAGTATTCATTAAAACAAACGAACCACCATCACTCTTAAACATGCATATGTTCACATCATCAATTACTAGTTTCCGGATAACATCTTATTAACCTACCCTAAGTACTGCCATTCCAGTCCCTTTCAGAAAAAAAGCTCAATAATGAACTATTCCATCTTATCATTCCTTAACAAACTTTTTCCTTGGCGTTGAGTTTTCTTTTGCAACAACTTTTCCAGCAAACCTAATACAGAAAAGAAATCCACTCAATTTGCGGCATCCAAGAAAAAGAGATGAGTTTTCCTGCAATCTACGTTTTCTGCGTGGATATGATTCTTCCTTAAGTGAAAGTCATTTATCATACGCTTCAACTGATATGAATGTATCGTACTCGTGTGTATCTTATGACAGGTTCTTTTTTTGTCGACATTGCCGATTATGTTTAGCACGAAAATAGGGAGCTAACCCATGTGAGCCATGATATATAGTATGTAAAAGAGAACGTTTATTCGTACGTAACACATATTTCGCGGTACTTCACGGACATACGATTAAGATAATAGTTTCGATAACGTCATATGTTGTCATGTTTGATTTAAATGGATACTGCTTGGATAATATTTACATATATACGAATAAAGAGGCATCCGTGCTGTAGGCTGTATCTCATACATGTGACTTGTGTCTGTTCTGAATTTGCTAATTCGATTGTTTTTTTTGTTTTTTGTCTCGAGTAAATTATGATTTATTAAGGTCGCAAAGAATATGGAATGGAATACATCACAGTTATTGATATTTGTTAAGCTGATCGAGCATTGTTCTTTTGCTAGTTTTAAGTGTAATATAAATGGAAAATTATAATATCAGCATTCTAAGAGTTTCTAATGAATATGTCATAATTATTTTAGTGCCTGTTGCAAAATCTTCAATATCTTTGATTTTTAAGGAAGACATCAGCTGAGACCCGATGATGCCAATATTATGGCACGTTCAATTTCAGATTCTAAAGGAGTATTTCTGAGCCTTGAATCTGTAGTAAACCGAATTAGCCTACAAGTTAATGAAACTATAACTAAATTCATGACTCAAACAAAGAAGAAAGCTCTAGTTCGAGAAAACCTGACCGTAGATGACTATAACTTTGAAAGTGTGGATAATTTTGTTTACCCTGGAGTCAACCACTGAAAAGATTAAATTGGACGCCGCATATACACCGCAAATAAACCCTGTGGTTGCCTACTTCCCATCCTAAGGTCCAGCTAGCCTCCAAGAGTATTCCTGTTGACCAGCATTCCCCTGTGGGAATTTCCTCGGGTACATGGGGTTGGCGCTCCGCAAAGAATGAAAGAATACTCTTGGAGGCCAGCATTCTTTGGGGAGTGCCACCCTCCACGTATCCGAGGAAATTCCCGCAGGTGGAATGCCGGTTGACAGGAATAATCTTAGAAGTTAGCATTATTTGGGGAGCACCATCCCCACGGGTTTGAGGATATAGAGGTCGCCGTGAGGTTCCCTCAGGGATGACAAAGTTGATGCTTTGGGCTGGCGGATATGATAGTTTAAACCTGGTTGCTTTGCATGGTAGCGCCGAGGTGACACTCATACGTGAACGGTTCCAGTTCAACTATCATGTCGTCTTCGTCCCGTTAAAATCTTGTTCGACCTCGGACTACGTTCGAAGTTCACACCATTTGTTTGGTGGTGTAGATTCAGTCGAGACAGACCCCCGATTAGCGCTCGTCTGACGCTGAGCACTTGTCCCTACAAGGGCTTGTGCAGACCCTCGCATAGCCTCCCTGTTTTGCAAATATAACCATGGGACCAAAAAGGTGACTACACACACGAACGGAGATAGCGGCTCCGTGGGGAACTCAATAACATGGGAGCAATTACAACTAAAAACAAAAATCTAAAAAAAAAAGTAAAAATAATAACAACAACGACGCAACCAGCGGCTACAGCCACGATGTTTACAGTACATAGAGAGTGGTAATAACCACGATGAACACGATGACGGGGGGTCACAAAGTACGATTACGAAGAAGAAAGGCTAATTGAAAAAGTGGGAGATATTCTGTAACGAATAAAATCTGCATACGACTCACCAAAAAATCAGCGAAGGAGTAAAGAATGGGCTTCTTGAATTAAAAGAGCTTCTAGACTGCAATTACCTGAGAAATGGTTAAAGGCCGAATAAGAGCAGAAGGTTAAAGAAGCGCAAAGGGTTAAGCCTAAAGGGCATACACAGGTAGCTCAACTATCAAACATCAATAAAAGAATGACGTCTAGTACAAATTGAAAAAGATCGGGACAGAAGAAGGAAGAAAGTGGTATTTGATGATCATGGAACGCTAGATCAGGGGTTCCAGACAGTGCTGACAAAAGGAGCGAAGAAATCTGTAAAGAAACTCCTTCAAAAAGTACGAAAAAATAAAGTTCGCATAGATATCCAGCAAAAATAAACACCTGATGCAAACCAGGAGAGAAAGGAGAAAGGAGGCGACAGTAGGCACTGCTCGTAAAACGACAAGATGGCCAATTCTATGTAGAAGTGCTGCGAGGTATCATAATAATAATTTCAGATTAAGAGCAAAGCGAAAATAGGGCGCGTTGTCTACAGGATGCAGCGAAGAGCGATTTGTGAGGAACATGAACGACGACTGTTTCCTGTTAACTATGCAATAACAGGATAAAAATTCAGCATCATGGTCTCCTGAAGAAACTGGCAATGTTGCCATCTGGGTTCGGGTCAGTGATTTTCAGGCGGAGGCGTGTAGACGGGGGATAATTTTGGTGCTCAGGGACCGCCTTCTTTAGTGTATTCTTAACGCCAAACAAACCGATATCGTCTTTCCAAGGCAAGCTTAATGCTTCGGAGAGTGCTGTCTTGAACGCAGATGGCTACGTGCTCGTTTAGGGCGACCAACGCTGAAACATTTAAGTGGGTCATGCCTCAAATGGATTCGCGGGTAAAATGAATCCTTGAAATGGCAGCCAGGACTACGCTCGTCGTACTCAACACCAGAAATATGCTGACTTTTTGCCGTATTGGCTGCAAAGGATCCATACCGGACGTGACATTCGCCTTGGAGTCTTAAGTGTAGAGGATACACAATTGGTAAGTATTAGAGGACTACTTAGACAGTGATGATCAGTGCATTCAGCTTATGATCTGTGGCGTTGTCTTCCAACGTCCGTACTCTCGACCCTCTACAATTGGTCTGAACATCAGAAATATGGACGTCAAGAGATTCATCGAGGCAGTCACGGCAGGTGCTCCGCTGCAGGGCAATTCGCAGGGGACAGAAGAACTGGCAGCTAAAGACGTCGTGAACTCAACTGTACGCATCATCACATTCTCCGTCGGCACCGCAAGCCCCGGTGTACTGGTGTTCGACTGAAATTGCTGAAAAGTGAAGGGAGCATCACAAGAATTTGGGGTGTGGCTTAATGAGCATGGAACCATGACGAGGCATGCAACTGCCAAGAAAGCCTTCATAAATCGATTAATAACGGCAAGGCTCACTGCTGGCAAAATCTAATTGTAGTGGTTAATTAGGAGAAGGATTCGTGGGACCTACGCTACAAGTTAGTTTTGTGGTAGCTTGGTGGTCTGTGGACGCCTTGTACTCATTAAGTGGAAAAGATGGACAAAATAGTACGGGAATTCTTCCCCACCCATCCTGCCCTTGTTTACGCTGTCTACGGAGAAACAAGCAACCGAGTTTCCACTCTTCACATAGCCGGAACTGGAAGAGGCAATCCTTGCGTTAAAAGTGAAGGAGGCTCCAGGCCCATATGGTGTTTCGGCTGAGTTATTGTAACTTGTCTATCACCATTGTCCTGGCTTGCTGCTCAGCACATTCAAAACTTGCCTACGGGACAAGTTTTCCCGATGGAAGGTGACGAGGCTTGTACTGATCAGGAAGGGATTTCCATCTGAATACTGCTAGTTATGCATGTTGGACACTGCTAGAAAAGTGTTAGAAAAACTTATTATGACGTATTTCATGCTACTGGGGACCTATTGGCAGTACGGCTTTGGAGCAAGAAGTTCCACCATTGATGCGATTCCAGAGATGGTTAGTGCGGCCCGAAAGGCAAAGGCACATAGCCGTACCAAGTGACGGATCGTCCTGCTGGTGACGCTCGACGTTAGAAAAGCCTTCAACTCCGCTAGATAGCTGGATATTCTAGATACGCTGGAAACTCATTTTCAAGTTCCAGAATAATAGGTGTGGCTTTCGAGGGGCTACTTGAAGGTGCGAAGCTTGCTTTCTGACACAACACATGGGAATTACATCGGGTGTTGCCTAGAGACTTATCTTTGGTTCAGATCTGTCGAATGCGACTTATGATGGGCTACTGAGACTGAAGATCTCAGATAAGTCGAACTTAATCGACTATGTGGATGATGTTGCAACTCTAGTCGCTGGACGACCAAGCACAGCTTAGGTTAGGTATGCTAATGCGCCAAGTGAGTCGGTTCAGTCTAGGATTGGAAAAAACGATGGTGGTTATCTTGAAAAAAAGAGAATTCCTAGAGTAAGGATGATCAGTATTTGAAACATACGAATCGCATCAAAGCCAGCAGTGAAGTACCTCGGGCTGCTGATCGACTCGTAAATGAGTTTCTCTGAGCAAATCAAGGCAGTGGCTTTGAGCGTATCGACTCTGACTCGACTTAATGCCAACGTAGGGAGACCTAACCTATCAAGAAAACGCTGTAGGGGCAGTGCTACTGTACGGAGCAGAAATATGGGGTAACGCTCTTAGCAAGGAGGTAAAAATTGTTGGAAAGTTTTTTACTGGACTTAGGCGTAAAATGGATGATTTATCCGGTAGACCAAAAGGCATCGGTCATTGAAAGATACCTTCATAAAATGTTCAACGTCAGTGCGCAAAAATGCGAAACAATTTTGTTTCGGACAATGCTGCGGTTAGCCAGTCAAGACCTGAAATGCAATTGAAAATATTCCCACAATTTGGCTGGTTCAAAACAGGTTCCGCATAAATCCTGTAGTGATTAAATTTAATATTGACATGTCAGCAAAAGGCAGCAGCAATGTTAACTACCTTAGCAAGCGAAGGTTTGGGCTATGCTGCTATGACTTTGTTTGATGACCCGTATCTACGCTGGCAGCTAGCTTCTTCAGTTTCATGGGGTGGGTTCTTTTCGCCAGCGCAAAGTACACTAAAAAAATTATTTGTGCGTATGGATCAATGATCTAATTTAGTCTGGTTAAAACCGACGGGGGATCTATTAATTCTTGCCTACGCTGCTGATGCCACAATTCGTTCTCTCGTTTTCAACGGGGAAGCTCAAAACACTCAATAATTGGTGACCGGGTGGGTTTGGTGCCCCCACGCACCCTCCCATTTGAATCTAAATCCTGATGACTAGGCCGATCTTTAGGGACCTATCATCCCATGGCATGATAGTCGCTAAAACTAACAAAAAATGGGAGCTCACATCCGAAGATGCAGCTCCGTATATGGCGGTTCAGTACCCGTTTCAAAGAAAAGAAAAAGACCGGCGTTTAAATATTTTTAACAATTCACGTTTATTGTTATTTTGGTCATATTTTTTTCTGAAACAATGTGTCTATTGGTTACCTTAAATTGATTTTTAGTAATTATTTTAAAATTATATTTTGTACGATTCTGGTCATCTCATGATCTATTGTCAAGGAAAATCAATCGTAATATCTATTAAGTCTATTCGATAATTATTGAACACCCATTCGGAATAAAAACGGAAAAAAAATTCCATAGAATAAGTTTTTGTTCGTATTAATGTTATTGATATTGTTTGTTGAAAGAATATGTTATTAGTTCTCTTTTTTGTTTGATTGGAAAATTAAAATACAATTAGAAAAGTTCAAGCTACAGAGGTTTTGTGTGTATTTCATAAATTATTTCTCTATCGCACTATAGCGATTAAATTTGTATCAAAATTAATTTAAGTGGGAAAAATATTTAAACAAAAGTAAAGGTAAAAGAAAAGTAATTACTTACTCACGTTCGCGAGCGCTCGAGTTGTAGGCAGTGGCTGTAAGCAATTAGTATTGAAAGCATGGTTATACAGTCTAATAGAAATATATAGATTATTCCGAAGTATCTAATCCATAACAATATGATTCTACTGAATGCTAGCTTTAAATGAAAATTTCAAGAAATTTGGGCTGATTCACTTGAAGAATTTTCAGCAAATTGCATTGGTATTTTAAGCAGAAGGTCCCTGGTTCTCGTCTCATTGGTGATAACGAGATTTGTTTCCGGTGATTCTTTGAATGGACCCGCTCAGTCATTAATAACTACTAGTTTAAAACCAAAACGTATCGCAGCTAGGTGGACAGACAGACGGCCGCAGCGTAATACTGACCACACCATCAAATGCCAAATGCCCATACATTTGGTTAAGATAATGCGATACTCTAACTTTATCCAAGCAAACGCCCAAAAGGGGCTATAGTGCTAAAAGCAACAAAAATGAAGAAAATAGAAATATTTAAGTTCCAACTATCTGATATCAACCAATTCCAATATAATTAGTTTCATTAAAGCCACTGTTTTATATTTAATTTTCCAATAAAAATTCTTCAATTTGAATCATTAAATCTAACACGGTTACTGATTACTTGTTGATCCTCTTTTCCTTTTTAAACAGGGAACAGGATAACACTCAATACAATTTACCTAAACTTCTAAACATTATACTTTACACGAAGATTTCAGGCCGTTAAGACGTAATAACGCCGAAGCCACGTGAAAACAGGATTTGTAAAAACAACTAATTTTAGCAAACAAATAATCTTTAGATTGTAACTCTTTTAATGTTTTTCTCCCGCACGCTTTTCAACAGAATCATAAGCGGTTTGCGAACATGGAAACGAAAGAGCTATACATATAAGAACAGTTAATCACAACTTTCATTAGTTTGGCCCCGTTGCATTTTCTTTTTTGTTACTTCATAGAGCTTACAGCAGTACTATTTAAAGTATCACGCAACAGGAACAATAAAGTACGAATGAAGGCATTTATTCCAAATTTTAAAACATCGGCATAAGATCGTATAAAATCATCATCATCACCTACACTTCAAACTTGACGATCCTGACTTCCCAAATAATCTATTCGTTGCTGACCACACATAATGGCGTGTGTGGAATTTAATAATGTTTCTCACAATCGGCAATTTCAAATTGATCTATCTGCGTCCATTTTAACAATTTACAAATTTTATTTACACGTATTAGGTACTTTAGAAAGCTAGCTTTGAATTTATTAGTGAATAGTACAGACCAAATCCGCCGCGGCCAACAGCCAAATTGCAACTCCCCGAAAACTGCTCAGTAACCACCGCTTGAACCGGTCCCCGCTACCCGGTTTTTGAGCAACTCGCATGTAAACAAATTTGGAATATGATTTCTAAGTGTTCTTGATCTACTGAAGGTATTTACACATTCACTGCATCCATATTTGTTAGGATCTGAATGTAGTGGAGTTCTTCATGAGATGATGATAACCTAAATGATTTACCCATTTAATAGCAAATTTTTATTTCCATGACTACTACATTAGTTTCTTTACGCTACTTTCAATCCAAAATTGCTGGCGGATAAGTGAATATTATATGATTTCTATGTTTTGCTTACTTATTATGATATGAGCGAGAAGGCAAATCATGCATATCGACTTTTTAACTAAGCAGTTATCATATTACGAGTACATCAGATAAATGTTTAAGTATTGTCAATGAAATGGGAGGTTTGTGTTTGAACCTGCATAAACGTGCCTTACATCCAATGATTTGCGTTAAAAAAAAAGAAAAGAAAGAAAAACGTATTCCTGTATTATTAAATTCAAGTAAATATTTGTAAGTAAATAATAGTATTCCTAAAACCATTATTTAATTCCGCATGAATAAATACTTCCGTTCATAACTTAAATTTTTTTCTTGACAAAACGAAATGTTAGTATTTCCTTCGCAATTTTTCTCGAGCGTTTAATCTACAATACGTAAATTTGAATATTTTCAAAAATTATTATTCATATTTTATCAAATCAAATTTCTAATTCAGCACTGGGTAAATATCTAATGCACTTACTTCAATCTTTTTTTAACGAAATGAAATGTCAATCAATCAATTAACAGTGGTTGTGAACAAACAACGTTTATTTTTGATCCGACTGCAATCAAATTCTATTGTTTACTAAACACACACATAAATTAGAGGAATCAAGCAGGCGTCGTGGAGTTTTTCTTAAGGACGACGGCTGCACAATAATGCAGGAATTTGTCTTTAAATATTCTGTTGAACTTCATGTTGACCATTACAGTTCATCCGGTTTCTCATGCTCCCAAAGTTCTTTTTTTTCTGGCATTCGAGGCATATCTCCGGAATAGCCAATGAAATCAGAATATTGTCAAGTTTCCACCCAGTTCTACGCTGGGTTTACTGTTGGTAGAGGCACTGCTTCTTCGTAGCACTGCAGCCCCTGTTGTGCCTTCATTTCCTGCAAATAGTGCCTCCAACTGTCTCGGTCTATTGACCACGTCCTCCAATTTCGAAATCCGAGCAGCGATGTATTGTCTTCATAGACCGAGTCAGACCAGCGTTTCCTTGGTTTCCCACTGGTCGTCGCCCTTCATTTCTCCCAACGAATACCTTTTTGGGTATCCGTTGTTCGTTCATACAACTCGTATGGCCGCAGTCTTACAATCGTTAAGATCTCCGGCTCCGCAAAAATTTCATACAGCTCATGTTTCCTAACAGTTGGTGGTTTTTAACGTTGCCCAATCAAAATGTGCTTCGCGTGAAACCTTGATGAAGTAAACCTCAGATTTTTGTGGAAACTGTTTTCAACTTTCTATCCTCGCTCAAAAGGAACTGGTAGTTAAATGTGGAAAATCGAAAATGCGTTATTCTATTTTCGTCGTATGAAAGGGCTAATAAATGTAAGGCACATGGATGAACAAACCTTGCCTTTCATATGTAACCTCAATAACTGCAATCAATTCACAGATCGCTTCCTGGTGAAGAGGAATTTGTAGCCAAATCGAAAAGTTGAACTTTACCTAACTAATTAGATCCTTTACCGTTACTGAATTCAAACGTCTTTTAGATGGTACCCAATTGTAATGATTCGGTGTATTTAAGTTTATGCAAGGCTCGGGTGCCGATGTTCTCGCACAAGTGTCAGCGAGCTATAAAGAAGACCCAGCTCAGCTGAGTAACTTCGCTTTACAACCGCGTACGCATGCTTGTTGGCTAGCTATTTGCGAAATCATGTGGGGCGGGTTCCTATTGCACCATAAAGGTACACTACAAAACATTAATCGTGCGTACTTTTCTCTACCAGACATCCTGATCAATTTTTATTATCTTTAAAAATGTTCAATTATGTGTCAATTAAATCACTCACAAGCATTCAAGAATTTTGTCTCATTAAATTTAACTGACGCGGAGGCTTACGATGAATGCGAACATTGTACAAAAAAAGGCAATCGTTACTTTCTGTGAAGGTCATAGTATTTCGGGGGAATGTCAAACATAAAGACATTAAAGTGGCTGAAGTGAACCACACATCTCTGCCTAGGAGATGGAAACTTGACAGATATAGTTGATTTTAACCTAGTAAAACAACAAACTAAGCAGTTTGAACGGAGGTGAACAGTTTCTCTCGTCAGGAGCAGGCACTGTTGGTCACCACAGAGCTGTTTGACTGCTTACGTTAACTACAAGGCAGTGACTTCGATACCGAACCAGGCATGGAAAGACTGAAAAATTTTGCTGAAGGATCAATTGCTTCCGGATCGGAGGGATGGCCGTTATTTTATTTTGGGCCCTAGATCCCTCAAAACAAGTTCCTGCCTTCTTCGCATGTATGCGAATTTGTAACTAATCATAAAAACAAAACTGATTGCCGTTCAGGACTGATTGATGATGTGGATTTTCTCACTGCCAGTCATTAGATTAGCTCTCAACCAAAACTCACGCAATTCCTAGTAGTTTTTTTAAAAAATCCCAAGCACCATAATTTCGTTCAAAATTAGACCTGCCCGACCTCAAACTGTACTCGTATGAGAATTTGTAAAATCTTTATTCTGGTATAATTCAGGAATATAATGCTTTATAACATCATTGACATATTCATTAGCCGCCACGACCGAAGAATTTCAGATGATACACGACACCAGGAAAAGGTTTATCGGTGACTCTATTTCTACGTTACTAGTCCTTTGAAATTATGGTAGGTTAATTTCAAATTGTGAGGTAGACAATGAAAATTGAACAGCTAAATTAAAAACGATGGGTGACATTGTAGTGATCCGGAGTATTTAAGTTTGTGCAGGATACGGGGGCCGATTTTCTGCCACAAGTGTCAGCGAGCTATAAACAAACTGAGCTTAGTTGACTAGCTTGGCTTTACGATCACGTATGCATGCTTGTTGATTACCTATTTACGGGATCATATGGCGCGGTTTCTTATTGTGCCATGAAGCTACACTACAAAACAGTTATCATGTGCACTCTACTCTACTAGATATTCCGATCAATTTTTATTATCTTCAGAAGGGTTCCATTATGTGTCAATTAATCTACTCTACAGCGATTCAACATTTTTTGCTCGTCAAAGTGAGTGGGCACCGGGGCTTGATTCAAACGTAAACATTGTACAAAAAAGCAACCGTTACTTTCCCTGAAGATGGTCATTGCATTACGAGGGGAATATCAAACCTAGAGACGTTAAAGTCGCTGAAGTGAACCACTCATCCCTGCCTAAAGGATGAAAACTTGATGGGTGTGGTTGACTTTAACCCAGTAAAAGAACAAACTGTGCAGTTTTGTCGGGACATCTAGTCAGGGGCAGCCACCCTGATCACCACGGGTTTGCTAGACTGCTTAGGCTTACTATACCATGACAAGCTAGCTCAACAGTTAGCAGAAAACAGAATTCTTATGCCTATCCTTGTTCAAAACTTATGCGGGAACATACATAAAACCAAGTTGAGTAGACAGAATTATGCTCCTGTGTGAAGGGTTTTGTACTTAACTTACGATATACAGTCACCAACAATGAATAAACTCAAGAAACACTTCAATGAGATATGCATGCTTAAAAGAAATATAATTGTTGCTTGATTTTCACTGGTTGCCATTTTATTACAATGTAATAACAAGTTGGGTAGACAGACCTACGCTCATGTCAGAAGGGTTTTGCACTCAAGTTACAAAATGCAATCATCAGCAACGAATAATATCAAGAAACATTTCAAAGAGATTTGCTCGTTTAAAAGAAAATCCATTGTTTCTTCATTTTCAACTAACAAAAATCACTCAAATCATGAAATTCCAAAAGCATTTATGTCATGGATCTTTTCTGGAAATTTTAAGAAGATCAAATCAAAATTGCAGTGTCTGGTTTCATGGAAAGTCCATAAAACACCAAAATAGTGTATTATATTTGTTGTAATTGGCGAAATTTCAAATGAATATAGCTTCCGTGAATATGATACGAATTTCATCAAACTCACAGAGTATTAGGACCCTGTAAAAGGTAGGGTTCAAACGCTTCTATTCGATTTTATTGGAGAAAATGTGAAATTTGAAGATCATACTAGTATTAACAAAGATGAACGAATTTTGACTTCTGAGGTATTTGTTATTGTTGTATTCATAAATATCTCCCTTAATTTTCATTTTTTTTTTAGATCAAAGATGTCCAATCGCGAGGGGGGAAACACATCTTTCCTGCCCCCAATGAAGAAAAAACTGTCAGTTTAAGGACTGTTTTGAAAATCTCTCATAATTGTAGGTACTCATCTTCAGTCACTCATTAAATTGAATCAACTTTTAAAAGCATTTACCTTAAGCGTTGAAGTTGGGAAAAAATACCTCAAAATTGTTCAACCTTCGCATTTAAAACAGCCACCATTTTGTTGTACGATTACTGATACCACTAGCTGAACTAATTTTCAAAGCTATTCAAAATACCTATCGTTCCTGAAACTTTCATGCAAATCCTAGCAAACCTGTAGTGTCTGAGTTGGTTAAAAAGCGCATATTGTTCCATAGCCATATGGTTCCATAGTAATATAGCGCATATTGCTCCATAGTAATACAGGAAAATTCAAACCACTATAACTTTGTCAAATAATATTCGACCTTTATGAAACTTACAGGGATGGTCAATCTTATAAATACTCGACTACCAATGGTGAATTTTTTTTTTTGGAGTGTCACCTCCCTATATGGGGAGACCCCCCTTAAACGCCTTTGAAAAATTTTTCCACCCCAAAACTTTCAAGAAGTCGCCACTTCTGACCTTTCCACAAAGTTCCATGGCTGTAGCTTCTATAGTTTCGGAGAAAAAGTGCTGTGACATACAGACGGACGGACAGACGGACACAGGTCGTGATTGCAATAGGATTTTGTATTTTAGAACAAAACCCTAAAAATCATTTACTTGTTTATCATGTATTCTCAAAAATATTTTTGTTATTCATTTCATCTGAGAATTTTAAGAAGATTAAATCAAAATTCCAGGGTCTGATTCGATGCAAAGTCCATAGAATACTAAAATAATAGGTTGTTGTTGCTGCTGCTGCAAAAATTTCAAATGGTAATAACGTAGGACTACTTAAATATTGAATTTTGTGGAGCTTAAGGGTATTCATTCGGTTTTCTTGGGGAAAATGTAAAATGTGAAGATCATACTATTATGAACGAAGTGGAGAAAATTTCGACTTCGAAGATATTTGTTGTTATAAAGACTTTACTCATTGAACGTTTCCAAATTTTTCGGAACACAGGGGTCCAATCGCGAGAGGGGCAAACATTTTTTCTTACATTTCTGCTTCTCCTTCACTCAATGAAGCTGGTAACACTATTTCAAGACTTATTTTGGAAAGTTCTTATCAATACCTTTTATTTAGCATTCCCTCGGTGGAAAAAATTTTGCTACCTCTCTTAAAAACTGTTGAAAAATTTGTAGATACCGAAACTTTCAAGGGGTCATTACTTCTGATCTACCAATGAAGGTTGATGTCTGTAGCTGCTATACATACTGTGAGCGTCAAAAGAACGTGTACGCCTATGTGTAGCATATTCAGAACCTCATAAAATGAGTTCTAAACGTCAGATTTTAAAAATGTTTTGTGTTTTGAAAAGGTTTTTCTATTTTCTAACAAAAAAAAATTTGATGATAAAACATTGTATTAAAAATTCAACAACTAAATAATAAAAAATAATTCATTTTTTACGCGTCAAAAATAAGTGTACAGCTTGCAATACAGGGTGTATTTGATGTGTTTATCGGGGAAATTTCCGTTGGATTCAGTTTATAGTTTTCAAAAATGCAAACTTCATTCGTAATTTTATTTGCACCATTTAACGATCCAGTTTCTACTTTATCATTTTAGACAAATTGAAACGTGAAAACTTATTGTAAAATTAAGAACGGAAAAAATATCGCAAGTGGTGCTTAGAAGCTTTAACACCGTGAAAAAAACTTTTGGACAAATTCGAGAAGTTCAAAGACGTAAGTGATCGGCCTCGTTCCGGTAGGCCAAAAAATTTGTCCGTATGCGATGAACGATTTATTGTGAGGAAAGTGCGAGAAAATCCACTAGTGAGTGCAGTAAAAATCGCGGAAAACATAACAGTACATTCTTGGGTCAGTGTGAGCGCAAGTACTGTCCATCGAATATTTAATAGGAATGGGTTACATGGCAGAGTACCCCGTAAAAAACCAGACATTTCTGAAAAGAATCGGAAACTCCGGGTGCTTTATGCCAAAAAGTATAAAAAAGAGCATATGTCATTCTGAAAAACGTACTTTTCAGTGATGAAAGTAAATTTGAAATATTTGGTTCCAAGAAATCACCCAGAATATGGAGAAGTAAGAATGCCGAATTTGATCAGAAGAACATAAGTTCAACCATAAAGCATGGTGGTGGTTCGGTTACGGTCTGGGGGTGTCTGGTGGCATCAGGCGTTGGTCATCTGGTCTTTTTTGACACTACGGTGAATAAAATTGATTAATTGGACATTTTGAAAGAAAGTTTACTACGTAGTATTGCAAAAGTAGGGTTAAATACATCATGGGTCATCCAGCAGGACAACGACCCAAAGCACAAGTCAAAGCTAGTGCAGGAATGGTTATTGTATCGAACACCTAAGAAGCTGGATCATCCTCCACAATCCGCAGACCTTAACCCCATCGAGCATTTGTGGGATTATCTTGATACACAAATCCGAAAACAGAATATAACAAGCAAAAGGTCGTTGAAGTCCATTTTAATCGAAGAATGGCAGAAAATTCCAGTCAGTTTGACAAAACAATTGATTGAGTCAATGCCAAGACAACTAGAAGCTGTTTTAAAGGCGAAAAGGAAGCAGACTAAGTACTAATTTGCAAATGTTTGCTTTATTTGTTTACTGTACGCGTATTTTTGACGCATAAAAAATGAAGAATTTTTTGTTATTTTGCTGTTGAATTTTCAGTGCAATATTTTATCATCAAAATTTTTATTTTGTTATCAGAAAATAGAAAAACCTTTCCGAAACCAAAATATTTTAAAATCCGACGTCTAGAACCCATTTTATGAGGTTTTGAATATGCTACACATAGGTGTACACTTTCTTTTGACGCTCACAGTAGTTTTGAAGAATATCGACTGTGATACAAAACGGATGGACAGACAATACCGATTTCAGTAGGGTTTTATAAAAAGTATAAAGCCCTAAAAAGCTGATAAAACAATGTACGCTTGAAACTTTTTCCCTACAGTAGCCTTTTAGTAATCAAAAATGAAAAGTACTTGAACTTGCATAAAATGTTAATACTATGACATTGGTTAGACATCATCCTCCGTTTGGGTTAAGATCTCACACAAAGTACCATTAATGACCACATAGTATGTAGTAATCTAGGAGCTATGGTTCTAAAAGCAGCGCTGACACAGGCACACAGCACGAACGCAATTTAACAAGGATTCAGTCGATTCAGTCACCTTCCCCATCGCAACACTCGCTCTTTTTTTTTTCGCATGAAAAATAAGTGAAAAAATTTCTTTTGTACTTAACACCCGGGAAACAAAATTCTAAAACTGTTTAATATTTCTAATGTGTAGTAATTTTATTTCAATATCTTTTGAATATAATTTAACTAATTGCGGTGTAACGCGGTATGCAAATGCTTAGAACGAAGCGGTTAACCCCTTAAATTATATGACCGATAAAATCATTGTATCATTTAAACCCCACAAAATTTGTCAAATTCCACCCATTCCAACCATAATAGTAATTAAAAATTGTTTGTTTGTCGGTAATTAACTCGTGCCTGTCTTATTCTTTCGATTTATTTCCCCCTTAATTACGCCTAATAATTATAAACCTAAATTGCTTTCAATTGAAAACTTAATCGAATCTACAAAAAGACGATTTGGAATTTTAAAAACAACCGAAACGAGTGTGCGTTATCACCACCGCGGGTTCACCCATAGATGGCACTTCTATTTCCACATTGTGGCGTCCACATGCTCAACGCAAGGAGCGCATCAAGCAGTTAGTGAATTAGTGAATTTCACAACTCATGTCAACGAGACGCTCGCTTCGTTCGCAACCTCCGAGGAGTCAACATCGCGCATCGCTTATTAACAATCCCCATAACATCGTACGAGCGAGGTTATTTCGAGTGTCGCAAATAAGCGGGAACAAAATCCGCTTGCATCAGCCGCACGGTCGATTTTTAAGAAATTGTGACTGAAAAAGTGTTATCTTCATTCTTCGTACCAATTGAAAGTTTTTTCAGTTTTGCAGTAAATTAATCGCATAAATGGCAAATCGATAAAAAAAAAGACGTGCAATCGATTGCTCTACGGGTGGAGCTAGTAATGGCTGTCGGAAAAGATTTTGTTTAAAGCGTTCAAATTGGCGGCCGGAAAATTTGCACCTCGGTAAACCAAAAGCTTACAACGATTAGTGTATTTGACCCGCTCGTGCGTCAGTGATATCATTTCTTTTTCCGTCTCGCGAAGCATTCGTTTGTTTTATAAGATTTGTACTTTTACTGCGCAGAGTACATGGAAAAATAACAGTCGATAATGGCAAAAATTAATGCAGCGGAAAACAGGAAAGGTCGTTCGCCTTGGAATAGGTTATGATGGAGTGTGGATGCATTGGGTGTTGTGAGTGAGAATGAACCCTCTGCTGGGCAAACCTTATCATCTAGCTGGACTCCTACATCACAGAGCCGATGAAAATTATTCGTGGCGGATTGCTAGTTAAGATTAGAGAAGTACACACTTCTATTGATATGCCGCAAACAATTGCAGCGAAAGCAATTCTATGCGATATTGAAGGAACCACAACTTCTATTCAATTTGTGAAGAGCGGCGAGCTGGATTGGACGAGACCCGACCGATTGTCAAGTCGTGAAAGGTTATGAAAGATGAGAAGGTGCCGAATTACAGATTTTCGGATACTGTAGTGTATCTGTCAGTTTGGAATATTTCACTCGAGTGGAATCATTTCGAATATTTTTTTTTAAAGTATATTTTTAATGCTAGCAAACATAAATTGTGCGTTGTCTTATACGGAACACGGTGAAGTGTGAAAGTAATTTTAAACCATTCGTGCATGGGTCTAGAGAAACTAAACTATTTATGAATTTCTCCTCGCCTAAACGTCAAAGCAATTTATCGATGAAATAGGAAGCAGTAGAATAAGTAGCAGCGAGCATTACCACGTTCGAAGACAATACGGTTGTGATATTCAAAGAAGTTTGCATATATTTACACTTTGATAGCCGAATTTTTATAGGATTTTATACACAAGTACCTCCAAATAGTCAACGAGCGCTCGTCGTCGAGGGAAAGGTATTGTAAGTACCATTTTAATTTAAATTTTTATTATTTACCTATTTATTGCGAACGAAATATCTTTTAATTATTTATAAAATTATATATATTAATATTTATATTTAAAAAAAAAAAAAATAATTCTTTTATAAATGCAAATGGGAAAATTGCTTTAATTCGGCATATTCAGATTTTTGAATATCGCAACACGTCACGAACAATACCTTAAAACACTATTGCATTGGTATACAGAGAAACAATAGAAGTTTACTCAATTACATTTAAAGTCATCAGACTTTTCTTGAGTGTTTTATGTTACACAGATTCCTTTTGATTTAGAATCTATTGAATAGTTTTGTTGATTGATCTTTATTCTTTCCCAACTACGAAGGCATCAAAGCAAGTCTGTTTTTTTTGATTCAACCATCTCTGCATATTTGTTTTTGATTCTGTCTCACTTTTGAATCTACAGTAATTGACATGCTTAATATAATTGTCAAAAAAAAAAAAACACTTCACAACCTATAAGCTATTAACACTTTCATCATGTGTATGCAAACTAGCGTTTGTATGTATTCAGCTTAAAATTCAACGCGATTCAACGCATTAGCATAATTAAATCCAAATCAAATCGCGCATCATTCTGAAACATTGGATTTTGGTTGTATTTTTTTTTTTTTTTTGATACTGAACTCAGACTGGTTATGTTTGTTGAAATTATCAACACAGCATTAAATCCAAGGAAATAAAAAAAAAAAGAAAAAATTCTTTAATAGAGTCTCAATAGATTAAAATTAATTTTGTCAAAGTTAATGTGGACATCCCCCATTTTGCGCTGCACTATTGCTAAATTTTAAAAGGGACACTGTCATCGATGTAGTGAATGGTAATTGTCAAAGATTTAAATACAAATTCAAAACCAGATATTTTTTTTAAATATTTTGCCAATTTCTACAAGCTAAATACATTCTCTTAATTGTGAATAAATTTAATTTGAAAAATGCTTAAGTAATGAATCTTTCGTAAGGAAGAAGAAGCATAGATTTTTTTTCTCACCTGGTTAAAACAAATAGCACTCCATATAACCATTTCTCAGCGATTTTTCATTACAAAATAGTAAATAAAACATTTTCCTTTGAAAATTCGACATTCATTATAATGAAACTACATAATACTACATGTTAGAACCTAGTAATTCAGCAAATTTCCATTGATATTATTTAGAAAATAAAACTGAAATACCATTTTTCATTTCTACGCAAGCAGAATTAATATCACGTTTAAACATTCCTATACAAAATTCCGTTTACATATGATAAAAAGAAAAAAATATTTATAATGAAATTCCAGGATTTATTTCAATATGTAAATCGATGTCAATTGAGAAGGATATGATATGGGTAGATTAAATTGAAATTTAACCAGATTAAAATTCAAATTTTAAGGGAAAAGGATTAAAAATAACACTTAGATTTAAAAATTAAAGAAGTCTGAGCTGAAAATATTAATAAATAATATGCTTTCAATTCAAAGAAATCAGAAGTAAATGTATGGTTTAAAACTTAACATTGATTTAAGGAATAATTTAATGTGTATCTATTTTAAAATAAGTTAATTAAATACAATGGAGTGCTAATTTTCAAACTAAATCGGTCTTTCCTTTCCGATCACTCTGACCGGGTATAGGACCCGGTACGATGGTAGGCTCTTCACGTTACAAATGAGCCAGCCATCGGGCACTAATAATCCCATATAATCCTTCTGTTTCAGGTGACTTCATGGGTTGAGTGGCCCAAGCAAAGTGCCTTTTTATGGCATAGAGTTATGCAATTCAATTGTATAATTCTATGACATAAATTGGTCACCGGGGTACTCCCTTTCTGATGGGAAAGTTCATATAATTCGAGTTGTATGAGTTTTCCACTCAGAAGAGGAATACCTGGCCACTTCAACAAGTTAACATTGGATTTATTCCGGTTGGGTGGGTATGAAGGGGCTCCACCACCACCCGGTTGCCCCTCTTTCATTTGTGGGCCCTGAATTTATTTGGGTAAAGACGAGGTCACCCCAAGTTCGCCTTTCTTGTCAGGTTGCACTTGTTCTCGTAACAAGTCATAATTCCTTCGTGGAGGTTATTTACAATTTTGCGACTTCGGTCGTCTTCTGAGTTCTGCAAGCAATTCGTGAATGCGAAATGTTTTGTAGTGAGTCCTCGTGCCGGGGAAAAAACCCGCCCCACGACACCGCAATGCTAGCCTGCCAGCGCATTCACGCGTCTCCGGACGAGGGCATTCTCGGCAGGAACCAACACCTTCCTCTGCCGAGGCAGCAGAACATCGCTGCAGTCCTTCACGGACATTAATGAAACTCCTTAATTCACTACAAGTATATAACATTTAGCTGGTTTAAGGTTTTTCTAAAGATTAGTTTAAAAACGGTCTTAATAGAATCAGGACATGCGTTTTCAATCCTATCCACACCTTTAACTTGTAAAAGCAATACAAGAAAGGAATACATTCAGAATCATCAAATGCATTGAACACCGTAAGGTCTACAGAAATGACAGAACAACAGGCAGAGAGCTGGAACGGCCATTCTTGTGAGAAGGAATGTGAACCATAATCTCGTATTGACACCTACGCTACAAACACTAGAAGCTACTGCAATTCAAGTGCGGACGGATTCTTTTGAATTCATGGTAGTCTCTGTATACAGCCGCCCGAAGGCAGCTACGCTCATTGAAAATATTAAAAAACTTCTGGACTTTCAGGGTTCCATACTCCTTGCCGGAGACTTCAATGCCTATCACCGAAGCTGGGGAGCTGTGAGAAGCAATCCTGCTGGGACTGAGTTAAACCGATTCATCACAGATAATCCACTAAGCCTGCATACCCCCAACAAACCAACACATTACGGCTACCGAAATAGTTATCCTCTCGATATTGGTATATCACGTACCTTTGAACACGATGTACGCATCGAAGTCCTCGACGAACTTTCATCCGATCACAAACCGGTGCTCTTCTTAATAGGAAGAATAAACATGGACGAACCCCTACAAGTAAAGAAGAAAACTGATTGGCAAGCTTTCCAAGTCGCACTGGCTAAAGAAACCATTATTTAAACACCTGAAATAGCCAGCGACACAGAGAAAATGATAGAAGAAATCACAGACAAAATAATACAGGCAAAAGAGGACAACACAGTTACAACTCTGACAAGGGTGACAAACCCCTATGAACTCCCTAACAACATCAAAAATTTAATAAGGAGGAGGAATCGAGTTCGGAGAAGGGCTAGGAACACAGGTGATCCTAGATTACGCCAGGAAGCAAATCAAATTACGAACAAAATACGTGATCGGGTATAAAAATTCCGCAATGAACAATGGGAGAGCTTCTTGCAAAGTCTGGAGCCCGGGAGCGATGCTTTCTGGAGGATTTCCAAATATTTTCGTATTAAAAGCAAACTTATAATACCACCAATTCATGGCCCTTACGGTATCAAATTCAACAGTTCTGATAAGGCGGAGGCCTTCGCAGATACTCTAGAACAACAGTTCTGTGAAAATTCATCCGATGTGGAGGACCTTGACGAACACGAAGACCACGTCAATCGGTTGACCAACAGGCTCATGAGGTCAGACATTACAGACTCCGATCTAATACAAAGCACCTGTCTTCAAGAGGTTAAAGACATCATACAAGTACTGAACAGACGGAAAGCACCGGGATTTGATTTAATATCAAACACCATGTTAAAATGGCTCCCGGATAATATTCTCGATGCAATAGCAGCGATAATTAACGAAATTTTCTGCTTGCGAAAATACCCCAAAATATGGAAATCGGCAATAGTTATTGTTCTTCCAAAACCAGGTAAAAACCTCATGTTCCCACAAAACTGGCGACCCATTAGCCTATTATCCTCTCTGTCGAAAATAGTAGAGCGGGTGTTACTAAATCGACTAACTGAGGTTGTTACCGAAAAAGAAATACTTCCAGAAGAACAATTTGGCTTCAAACCATTACATTCCACAGAACTCCAGCTTACTAGGGTGGTCCAACACATTAGAATAGGGCTGAACCGCAGGAAATCAACGGGTTTGGTTATGTTTGACATAGCCAAAGCCTTCGATACTTATTTACAAAATGCATGAATCCCAAATGCCACTGCAGCTCATCCAAATCATTGGCTCCTTTCTAAAAGGCAGATCATTTCGTGTCAAAATTGACAACCACCTCTCAACCATGCGGCCAATTCAAGCTGGAATACCACAAGGATCACCCATCTCCCCCATACTATACAGCATCTTTACTGCAGACCTACCTCGGCTGCCTTTGAATGTCCACAAGTCCCTATATGCCGACGATACCTGTGTTTTATAATCATCCAGACAAGCAAGAGTCATCACCACCAAACTGCAACTCTCCACAGGCATACTTTTGAAGTATTTTCGCAAGTGGAAGATCAAGTTAAATTCAGACAAGACCCAGGCATTATTTATAACCAGAAAAAGACAACAACAACCGACAACTTTGACTGTAGAAAACGAAAATATTGCCTGGTCAAGAACAGCCAAATACTTAGGACTGACATTCGACAACAAACTCTCCTGGACCGACCACATACGCAACAAACGAGGACATTGCTACAATGTACTATCCCAACTCTTTCTACTCCTTAAGGCCAAGAAACTCAACATCAAGAACCGTCTGCTGATCTACAAACAAATAATACGACCGACGCTACTATATGGTAGTACAGCCTTCTACCAGACGACAGAGACCAACAAAAAGGCACTACAATCCATCCAAAACAAAAGCATTCGGCAAATTTTCGGAATCCCATGGTATGTTAGAAATACGGACATATACAAGGACCTTAGAATAGAAGCTGTCGACATATTCGTACGTGACAAAGCACTCAAACTGCTCGACAAAGTAGACAACCATCCTAACACTACCCTGGGTATCCTAAAACGCAAAGCACTACCAAAAGAAACTTATCCAACTATCCGCGCTAACATCAAAAAAATTTAATTGACAATAATTAGAATAGCACAATCTCGTTAATAATGGTGGGCAAATAATTGCTCACAGATAGAAGGGAGCTAATGGTGCTAAATCGCGCCAGCTCCAAGGAAAACGAATCCAAGGGGGCCGTAAGGTCTGCATTATTTGCTTATAAATCCTCTGAGCTGCAAGACTAGTTATTGGCTTCGATAAAAGAGGCATTGACTTGACAAGTTCGCATGTCCATCAAATATCTACAAATCTCCATCATCGATTTGTCTGATAGACACTTTTACAAAAGCGACAACGCAATTAAGCTCATGAAATTGCATCCATTAATATCTAATAGAAGCTCGGCTAATAACTACACTGTATTGCTCGTAAGAGTACTTTCATTAGCTATGAGGGAGCATATTATCTAGCACGAATCACGAGTCACTTTCTAACAAGCCATCTCATGGTGAATCGCCTTAACCAACAGCTACGAGTAAGTACTCCCTAATTACTACTGAGGAAGTAAAGTTCGATCTCATCACTAGCGTATCGACACTGAAAGATTAAGCGTAAATCACAACAACAGTTTTCAAACTATTATTCACGCTACATAACATTTTATAGATATCGGAAATGAAAAGTGAAAATATGCATTTCATTTCGCTTCATTCTTAAATTATTACATCTCATCGTTGAAAATGCAAAGAGAATAAATTTTATGTTCCCTTTGATTCGTTCAAAACATTTCAAAGACTTTGAATAACATTCACGTTTGCGTGTTTTATTGTTCATTGACTGGTGATTCTATTAAAAATTGTTTTGTGGTATATCAATAAATCATTTTGCTTGAAAAATCTTTTGATAGACTCCCTCGGATACTTTTCAGTAAAACACCGTCATGTCGGTTAGAGCTTGCGATTGATTGAAGGTAAAAGTATCTTTTTCGCACCCTCCTGATGTTCATCTAACAATCAAGACGATCGAATAATTTCTCATCGTGGGATTTGTTTTGGATTATGATGGGCGGAGTACAAATAAATACTCCGTGAAAAGTCTTAATGGATGGGTTGAGAATGGCATTTGAGGAATTTAGTGTAGAATTTATTTAGGAATAACTAGAAAGATGCCTTGTTGAATAGATGGCTGTTTGTACTTCCCTGAGACACGTTAGAATTTCCCTTAACGAATAATGATAACTTTGTATCAAAGGGAATAAGTTTGAATATAAATAATTGCGGTCGATAATTTCGATTACGTTGGCATTTTACCAATGATAGAACCAAAACAGAAGAGGAACAGGAAACATTACTTAAAATCCTAAAACATTACATTGAAATATATTATTTTTAAGTTCCCGATTGAATTTCATATGAAAATCCATAAATGCATTAACAGTGAGTCAATTAAATGGAATGAAAATAAAACCTATGCACTGAATTTATCATGATCTTGAACAAGTTTTTTGGTGTTAGACCAGACTTCATTTATCCTAGGTAATGAGAGATATTTCATCGATTTTGCCAGCAGGTTGCAAATTGTTATTCAGGTTTGATCACCACAGACGAACAAACGTTTGTTAAAGTTATCGTATCACATGTTCCAAAGCCAAAGGTGGTCTTTTGTCCTCGCTGGTACACAGGTGTATTATTTAGTTGCGTGTAATTGATGTGTAAATATGAAAAGTGCAAGTGCAAGGTCTCCTAGTATAATAAATAATGCTTATGAATTGTTTTCAGTCTGAAATTGAAACCTGAAATTGTCCAGATATCAAGAGAGAAAAAGTTGTGCATGGTCAATTTATCAGTATAAAATTCAAAATTATTATATGAGCAAGCTCAAAGAAGCGCCTATTCGGGGTGCTAAAGACCTTGTGGAAAATTTTTATAACCTTGATTGCCTTCATGTACATTTGAACTACCTGTTCGGCACAGCATAGACAAAAAATATCCTATCAAAGACATTGATATATTTTAAGTTTCTCCTGCGCTAAAGTAGTGCGTCTGAGGTCACTCAAGACTGACCGAACATTTTTTAAAAGCACTTCCAGTTCAGGGATCGAGAGTGCATTCCTGGCTACTAAGTTCAGACTGCGCGCAAAGCAGCTAAATAGTCTCAAGTTTAATAATTTAATTGCATTTTGCATATTTAAAGCATTATCAGCTACTACTAGACGTACTTTACGATTTAAATTCCTTTCATTTATTATTATTTTAGCATGCTGTTCGAAAAATGTTTTCGGCTATGTAGCTTGTAGGCAGAATATAGCACCCCAATAAAACTTTCGAAGTATTCATCTTCAACAAGAGAAAATGGCAGGAAGCATTTTGTGAATAATGACATTAATTCACCGCCTATTTCTTTTCGTTGAAGAAGGGTAAGTTTATTAATGTTCGCGTTTTGAAATTTTTGATTAAATCGGCTTTATTTTGTCATTATCGTGGCTTGTAAAGTGAGAGTCTGCAGACGCAGTTATAGTTGCATTAGAAAAAGCTGATATCGCTTGAGATCGTTACATTTGCTGACGACATTTGGGCATCAGAAGTAGTGGTACTCGAGGTGGTTGGTTCAACATCTAGAAGAAAAATGTATTCACCGACTTCTTTCTGCCTTGCTTGTTGAAGAGAAACTGGGTGTTTATTCTTTAATTGCTTATTCAAATTCGATACCGTTCCTTTATTTTGTTCGGAATCAACCGCAAAATAGTTCCATACTTCACTCAACTTTGCGCGCTTCATGTTTACTGGTATTCAATATATCTAATTTAAAAAACATCAACTTATAAACAAGATTCTAATCTAATTGAAACACATCACATTGCACCTTTCAGTGACAATTTTCATAAATAACTAAAAGCAAAACTTCAACAATCAGTTGCACACGGAATAACGGCAAAATTTCGAATTTCAAAAAGTACAGTTACTAAATCACCGTCAATTATTATCACAAACAATTTATTGACTGACCAAATGACGAGAAGTGGAAAACATTGAAGAATATAAAAATGCTATTCTCGCATCAAATCAGCGCCATAAACTACAAAACGATGATGATATTCGTATCGCATTTGCATGATACGAATGCATTGCTTTGCGAATATTTGTGGCCCAAAACTTCAATGCTGGTTGAATATCAATATGAATACAGTCTTAGTATTACTTTCCGAAATATCCATTTCGCCAGGCGATATCGATATTTGTTTGAGTGGCCAATATTCACGAAAGAATATTCATTCATGTATTCATATGCATATCGCTTATGCGCTGGCATGCGGGATACGATATGAATATCATGTATATGGGACTCGGACTCCGCTCCTGTGCATGATGAGACCGCGGCAAACGGCGATTGCAACTGACAAGCTCTTCTCGGCCTGTATTGTGTGCTTGTTTGTTCGTATTACTTAATATTTTGTATTCTAATATTGGATTTTCAGATATCACTGATACAAATATCAGAAAATATTCTTCTTCTTCTTCTTAGCACTACAGCCCCTTTCGGGCCTTCGCTTCCTGCAAATAGCGCCTCTAACTGTCTCGGTCCGTTGACCGCGTCTGCCAATTCCGAAATCTGAGCAGCCATGTACTGTCTTCGTCGACCGAGTCAGACAAGCGTTTCCTCAGTTTCCCCACTGGCCTCCGGAATTCAGTTCTCCCAACGAATACCTTCTTTGGTATCCGTTGTTTGTCCATACGATTCATGTGTCAGGCCAATTGCAGGATTCGCCATTGGTCCCCGTCACTCAAAGGCGTTCAATATATTTGCGGATGCTTGGGTAAGGGTCTATGTTTCACATCTATAGCATAACACAGTTCTTATCCCAGATTTGTATACTTGGAGCTTTGTTTTCCTATGTATGCAGCTGGTCTTGAAGATCGTCAATACTGAATAAATTATTTTATTTGCGAGCTGTATTGTTCGGCGTATTTCGTCTCTTTCATTGCCCGTCTTGTTATTTTAGCGCCTAAATACACAAATTTGCTTACGTTTTTGATACTGTATATGCCAAGTGTGATATTTTGTGTATTTGAGGTATTTTTCCTCGACTGCGTCATGAGCTTTGTTTTATTTTCGTTGATTTGAAGCCCTACTAGTTTTGCTTCGCTGTCGAGTTTCAGGAAGAGTTCTTTGGCAGTTGTTAATAACCGTGACAGAATGTTGATGTCGTCCGCATAGGCCACTACCTGGCTCAACTTGTATAGTAATGTACCTCGCGTATCAACAGGTAGCTTCCGTATGACGTACTCTAGAGCCAAATTGAAAAACAATCGGGCATCAGTGAGTTGGTTATTGATGCGGACTTGGGGACGTCATTTTCATTTTAGTAGGACGCACTCATTGGCTGGGATGCCAAAACCAAGAATTATTTGGTACAGTACGTTATGATCAATACTGTCGTATGTTTGCTTGAAGTCAACGAAAATTTGGTGCACGTCTATGTTGAACTCCCAGCATTTTTCAAGTACCTGCTGGACTGTGAGCAATTGGTCTGTTGTTGATCTACCTACCCTAAAACCACCTTGATACTCCCCAATAGTACTGTTGGCGTATGATCCGATTTTATTTTCTAAAATTTTAGAAAATATTTTATACGCCGTACAAAGTAGTGATATGCCTCTATAATTTTCGCACTGTATCTTGTCACCTTTTTTTGTGGATAGGGAATATAATTGATTGGATCCACTCTTTCGGCATATGTTCTTGTTGCCAAATGTACTGGATGACTTTGTGAATAGCTTCGTGAACACTACTGCCACCATATTTGATGAGCTCCACTGGAATCTCATCGATGCCCGGCGCTTTATTATTCTTTTGGGCTTTGATGATGGAACAAATTTCATCCAGAGTCGGGGGGCTAATGGAAGCTTTCCGCAGACATCTATAGGTTCCAATGTTCTGGAGCTATGCGGAGGATTAAGGAGGTTGTTGAAACATGATGCCCATCTTTCCTTAATCTTGATTTCATCAGCGATCATATTTCCGCTGTCATCACGACAGAGCATGGTTTTGGGCTGATAACTACGATTCAGGCTTTTCACTACTTTGTATGCTTGTCTTGTGTTATTGCTTGCTAAACTTACATTTATACTTCTCAAGTGGTCGTCATAGTATTTTCCTTTCTTAATCCTGATTATCTTATTCGGTACTCTTCTGAGATTTTCATAGTGTTCTCTCTTCGTCCTGGTTTTTTTACCTACGTATTCTTTGTACGCCTGATTGCTTTTATCTAACTCATGCAAAAAATATTAGTGATACCAAATGATTACAAATATATCTATCTCATCACTGCTCCTCAGCGTTGTAAACCTCATTGTCCCAAAAAATTTTACGAATTGTAGGCCAAACGTTACGCAGCCAATTTGCTGTAACTGCTCCTGAAACGCTCGCACCTTCCCCGCTGATTTTTACAAAAATCAATCAATACCGTTGTTCAAAACAAAAAGCTAATATCAAATAAAAACGTTTACCGAAACAATTAAATTGATGAAAAAAGTTTATGGCGATGATTGCCTATTTCGTGTCAGAGCTCATGAGTGGTTTACACGTTTCAGAGATGGTCGTGAGGACATAAATGACGATGAACATACGGGCCGCCCAAAATCAGTGATCACCGAACACTCCATCGAAATTGTGCGAGAATTTATCAAAAATAAGCCGAAACCATAGTTAAAATTCATGGAATCGGTGTTGAATATCTCCAAAACATCGAATCATCGCATTTTAACCGATCATTTGGGCCAACAAAAGGTCTGTGCACGTTTTGTTCCGCACAAGATAACTAAACACCGAAAATTGCTCAGAATTTAACATTCAAAAGACATCATATTTTGACTAGAAATCGCATTTTAACCATCAATCACTCATCGTATTTCCCTGATATGGCTCCCTATGACTTCTACCTATTCGAAAAATTGCATTTGGCCATGAAAGTAAAACGCTTTGCGTCCGAAGAGGGCATCCAAAAGGCTTGTACCGACATCCTGAAGGACATTCCAGTCAATGGCCTGAAACACTCTTTCAAAAAGCTTTTGGATTGCGCCAAACAGTGTATCGAGGCTGGAGGAGACTATTTCGAATAAATAAACTCGAATTTATCAGATCGAAGCTCCTGTCATTTCTATTTTAGCCCAGTCTCGTTTATTTTGGAAAGCACCTTGTATATATATTCTAATATTCTATTCTAGATAGTTTTATCTCATAACATGCTATTGAAAAGTATGCGGAGGCATTTTCTAGCTCAATTATAACCTGTTAATTTGATGCTTGCACCTTCTTAGGATAGTGTCGGCTCGGCTTTTTGTCAGAACTTGTAACACTCTCTTCGCTTTTCGGTGATTTCAGAGGACCGCCAGTATACGGCAGGTTTGCCATGCCTGGTTTTTTGTTGAGGTATGGAAAACTTATAAGCAGATGAAATTATACTATTATTATATAAGTTGAGTTCACTAGATCTTAAGCTGCTATACCCCCGCTCACCAAAGAAACTTCTGGTAGTGACGATCGTGCCGTTAAACTTCTGGAAATCTTTGGATACCCACCTTCTCAGCGTTCCACTGAAGTCTAGAAGGCTGACCATATGGATATCAAAGAGTGTCATCATGGATCTCAAGTGCTATGTACTGATGATCACTGATGGAATAGTCTTCTAGAACTCTCTTATTTTTAACCTTTCCGATTAGGGACTTTGAAACGAATGTCACGTTCGGAATGGTTCCAACGTAGCCTGGTCGATGAAAAGTTGGGACTTGGCCTGTATTCAGTACAATGAGCCAGATTCTAGCTGATCTGTTTTCCCTTGGATCTGATGAAAGTATGCTCCATTCAATTGCCCTTGCATTGAAGTCACCTTGATCAACCATGCTCAAATAGCACCCTCCATAGCATTGCGCCTAGATTGAAAAAACGGTAAAGGTTCATTTGGCGTTAGCGATACGCTTTAATATATAGCTCTCCAGCACTGAAACCAAACAAAACGACCTCATCGCCTCTGATCCTGTACTTAAAAGTGGGCGCTATTTCGAACCCAGATGGTGACAGTACAAGATTCGTCAGGGTACCATATTGAGGAGTTTCGGTTATGATGTTGCTCACTGAGTTGTAGTAGTAAGTCAGCTTGAATGTCTGTAGCAACCTGCTTAAATTGTGTCAGTGTGGTCCGATGTAGATTAATCTGCAAATATGGCTCATTGCAGAGATGCTTTGGTTTTGGTTAAGACTTCTTAGAAAACCCGCCATTTGTCTGTACCTGGCATGTATTTCGAATCATCTGGTCTTGGCTCAGCTTCTTGGCAGAGAAAGCAGTGCGTCTCTTCTGCGTACTTCTTTTTATGCCTTGATTTGGCATAATACTAGCACAGACAGCTGCTGTCGATCTTTTCACCACCCATGCAGTATGCCCGTATCTGAGATACCTGAAACACCGGAGAGGGATTGCTCTTCACCTTATCTTATAAAAAACCCAGCCGGTTCTGATTTTCCCTTATTCTGTCATCTAATAAATATGTATATTTTTCTGAGGTGTCAACATTAGCTAAGCACTGGCCTCTATTATTTATGCTGAACAGCCTAATTTTTGCTCCACTCAAGCTAGCAAAATCTCGCTTAAAGGCACCTTTTATCTCGGGTAAATCTGTAACACAGTCAAAATCTCTTTTTACGGGAGCAGTCCTGGGTGCAAGCAAGGCTCCGGTTATCTTCCCTCTAACAAAATTTTTGCGTTTTTGTAAATGGCTTCTAGTCCAAACTCCACCAATAGGTCACCCAAATTAGTCAGCCGTACGGTTTTTATGGCAGTTTGTTTTTCTTCCGGTTTTACCGCTCCCTTAGTCATTCGCAGTACTTCAAAAGTACTGGTCCGCGTACGATAGATCGTACGCGGACCAGTACTTTTGAAGTCCTAGATATTTTAATGCAGAAAATTTTACCTTTCTCCGATGAATTTCAGGAAGTTCATGGTTGATAGAAAATTTTTCTACTTGCTTGCATTACTTATTTTCATAGCTTTCTTGTATAACTCGCTTCTATATTTAAACCTTCAATAAGCCGATTTTTTTCAAGTTCGTCCAGACTGAACTGCTTTAGATGACATGCCGATGGTCTATACTATTTTACAGTGGAAAACAAATAACATAATAAAATTTTATTTTTTGATCTTCTTCAGTAAAATAGTTCATTTCTGGCATCTGCACTTGAACTTAATTGGACACTTTTTGCTATTGCCTTTTGAACTACAGAAAACAGACTGTAAAAAGCGAAAATTACACCGAGTTGCCCTGCCTATTTAGTTAACTTTAATATTTTCGATGTTAATGAGTTTAAGGACTCCTTCGCTACATTGCATAATATTAGCAGAGAAGAAGAAAAATACGTGTGGTTGGCTTGGTGACTATGACAGAAGTGACATTTTATTTAAAATAGATTATGAAGTACATAATAGATAAATAACAGTGTGACAATGAACATTCGGATTATAGGGCGACTCTAACACTCCTCCTTATAGTCCGCGTGGCTTAGTGGTAAAAGCACTAAGCCCGTAAGCCGAAGGTTTCTGGTTCAAGTCTCGTTGGCGTCAACGAGATTTGGTTCGAGTGGCTCTTCGGACGGACTATAAGCCTATTCAGTTATGATACGCGTTGGTTTGAAATCAGAACGTATCGCAGCTGGGTGGACGGATACACGGCCAAAGCGTGATAATGATCAAATTACCTTGTAGTGTGCCAATACATTCGATCATGATAATGAGATATTCTAACTGTCTGTAAGCGAAGGCCCGAACGGGGCTGTAGGGCTACAAAGAAGAAGAACACTCCACCTTAGGACGATGGTTCTTGTTGCGCTCCCATTGCTTCTCTTAATTATGCAAGTTTGGTCTTGTCGAGGGATTTTGTAAGAACCTCTGCAACTTGCCCAGTGGTGCTTATGTAATCGACTTTTATTTGATTTTGGTTGAGTGCATCCTGTATGAAGTGATGACGTATGTGAATATTTTTGGTTTTGGGATGGAACCCTGCATTTGAGGCGATCGCAATTGTACTTTTGTTGTCACACAGGGTTCGTAGTGGCCGTTTCTTTTGACCAAGTTGAGTGACAAGTCCGTACCGTCACAGTGCCTGTTTATAGTAACTAAGAATGCCATGTATTCAGCTTCATACGACAAAAGCGCCACTAAATGCTGTCTCTTGGAGCTCCAAGATATCGCTCCTCCTTGGGCAATGAAGACGGATCCGGTGGTTGACCTACGATCATCACTGTTAGCTGCCCAATCAGCATCGGTGTAACCAATTATACTATTGTTACCATTTTTACTGAATTTTAAATTTATTGAGGATGTACTACCCAGATAGCGAAGTAAATGCTTTCCAATACCGTGGTCCAGGACTGCAATTGAACAATCAGATGTTGTTATGCGCATTCCAAGGATTTGTTTTGCTATTTCAAGCTCTTTCATTTTTGATTGTTGATGGAGTTGCGCTTTAATATAAACCAGTCAGTTTTATTTGAGAAGAGAAAAAAATCATCAAGGTATACTGCTATGATAAGTATATTTTCGGTTTTTGCTTTCACATCAATGCACTGATCATGGTTGGATCTTTCTAATCGAAATGATTTTAGTGTTTTGTCCAACTCTTGATTTTGGACCCAACTGGGCTGTTTTAATCCATATAAGGTCTTTTTTAAACAATGGGTTTTCTCGACTCTGGTAGTACGCAGGCTGTTCCATATAAACTGCTTCTGAAATGTTTCCCTGAAGAAAAGTGGAGATTGCATCCATCTGTTCCACCTTGACGTTTAATTGAGCTGCAATTGCGAAAAGATATCGCAGAGAACTGTGTCTTCATAGTCCACCCCCTTGTACTGCGAGTATTTTTTAATGACCAACCTGGCCTTGTAGCGATAAATTTGTCCGGTGAGATTACGCATTGTACGGAAGAGCCATTTAGAGGCTTGAAGTATTCATGTATCATTTGCGAGTAGTGACTGCATCTCTTCTTCCATAGCCAGCTTCCATTGGTTCACATCAGGTCTGGATAATGCTTCTTCTGGCGTCGCCGGGTTATCTTGGAAGTAATTTTGGTACAATGCTGGTGCTGAGAAACCTTCAAACGGTTCCATTTCATCTTCTGGAAAGAACAAAGAAGGAGAATCATCTTTTTCTAGTGAAAAATCAATATACTTGCCTGGAGTTTCGCGCTCCCTTTCATTGCACCTCAATACCTGCTGTTGCAGTGGTTTAGAGTTAGATTTCTGAGAGAGCGACTGCATCTTGAAGACTGTCTTTGCGTATTATATTTTCTTGTTGGTTGCTGATAACGACATCTTTGACCAAATCGTTGTGATTGTTTTCATCTTCATTTCGATTGCTGATCTCGGGTGGTTGCATTTCGTCTTGGCAGATGAGTTCAACTTTGTTACTGGTTGTTGACTTCTTAAATGTTTTGGATGCAGAAACATAAGAGTCTTCATTACAAAAGTATACATCTCAACTTTTAGCTGGATTGTAAAGGCGGTAGCCTTCGGTGTTTTCATCATATCCGACCGTAATACATTCGTTGGAATTTGGATCCCATTTTTCCCATTGGCTTTTGGGATGTGTGCCATGTCCCAAACACTCTTATATGCGCAAGATAAGGTACTTTTTGACTCCACGCTTGAACTGGTGTTGTGCCGGTTCCTTTCGATGGCGAACGGCTTAGAAGATAAAGAAAGTATGCAACTGCTTCAGCCCAAAGCGTTTTCGACATTTTCGAGTCGGCAAGCATACATCTTGCCTTTTCCACGATTAAGCGATTGTTGTGTTCGGCAAAGCCGTTCTGCTCTTGCGTGTGCACATTCGTGGTTTGGTGATGGATCGCTTTTTTCCAAAGTGCGGCTTGAAATTTGCCGTTCATAAACTCCTTATCGTTATCAGAACATAGAGTTTTGAGCTTGTGACCACTTTGTTTTTTGGCGAACGCCATGAAGTCTTCAAAACATGACAATACTTCCCGATCCATTTTTGTTTTTAGGAAGTATACAAAAATTTCCCTTCATTTGTCATCAACAAATGTTATAAAATAACGACTTGCGCCAAGCGAGCTGCGATATGGATCCTGATATAGTGTGCAATAATGCAAGCAGCTCATTAGCTCTGCTGCCGCAGTTACTGAATTGCAACCTTTGTTGTTTGCCTATGGCGGACACCTTGCAGTCCTTGTCAATTTTTTTGGTGAAATACATTCCCGTTGCCAGTCCACTGCATAGTTTGTCTAAACTTTCGTTGTTCAGGTGGCCCATTCGACGATGTCAAAGGTCTTTAGTGCATTTTGAACTACACGCAAATGCAGCATTCTTTAAAAATTTCGTGATAAATTTAAACAAGTCATTACTATACTTCGACGATTTCATGTCCAATTGTTACTTGAACTCTACAGTGTGACCTTGTTTTACGATTTGACCAAAAGATAAAAAATTGACGGATAAATCAGGAATTAACTTCACATCATTGACTTTAAGTGCAGACGTATTGCATGCTGGTCTTATTGTTGCCGTTCGACGTCCTTTTACCTGCATCTTGCTTTTGTTGGCAGCAATCACTGTGCCAACATCTTTAGATAAACAATCCAGCATGTTTTCGTTAAAACTCATGTGCGATGTGGCCTCCGAGTCAAAGTACCATGCACCTTTGTTTCTCAGATTATCTATTGTAGACAAAACATAACTGAGCGCATTTAAATTTTTGCTGGCGTTGCTGTAACTTCTTGAGCGGCAGTTTTTCGGAATATAGCTAAAATTATAACATATTCTGTACCTGTGTCCTTTTCGTGATTTTTTGAATGATGTTACGCGCGTGTCTATGTGGAAAGCTGAACTTTCACTGCCGAGACGTACGTCTTGCAATGACTTTGTTTTTATGACATCACCATTAATTCTTGTGCCTGAATTTTCCAAAGTCATTATCATAAGGCGGTAATCATCTGGAAGTTCAGCAAGCAGTAAGGAGCCAACCCATTCCTCATTTATAGGAAATCCAATTCCGTTTAGAGATTGAGCTCTGGTAATGATTTCCTTTATATATAGGTATGTCCATGGAACCGCAATTTGCAAGTGACGTTGTAATGAGCTTAGCAAAAGTGCTACCTGACGTGTTAACCCACAATCTTCGTGCGCATTTGCTAGCTGCTGTCACAACTCCTTGGCTGATTTTGCACCCTGTATATGGATCATTCTCAGGATTGACAGCGGTTTTGGGATTTTTTTCTTCATCGAGTTCATAATCAATTGTCGTTGTCCAAAGATTATCCAAATCTAAGAACGCTTGCGCAGCAATCTTCCATGTCGGGTAGTTTTCCCTACCAAGCAGTCTATAAATTGAAATGCTGCTACCGCTGTTTTTGAACTTAATCATTTTTTAACTTTAATGAAAATTCAACAAACAAGCGAAACGTTTTCTGAACTTCTATTTTTCGCGACGGGGCCATAACCTATTAGCAGAAAAAAGGAAAACACGTGTGGTTGGCTTGGCGACTATGATAGAAGTGACATTTTATTTAAAATAGGTTATGAAGTACATAAAAGATAAATAACAGTGTGACAATGAACATTCGGATTATAGGCTAGCTCAAACAGATAAGAAATTCAAAATAGCATTCCATCTTTGACATTATGAACATACAAGTTATAAATATGCTACATGATTGCAAACAATTTTGGCATATCTATATTACATCCTCTTTTACTGCATCATTAACCACCAAATTTAAATTATGATAGCACAATTAACATACACCCTATGTGGTTCGATGTCTCTCAAACGTTTTTGAACTCTTTCATATGCACTACAGTCCCTATCGAACCTTCGCTTAGAGATACCTAGAGTAACTTATTATCTCATCATGCATCGGGACTCGATGATATGGTCAGTACCGCGCTGTGGCCGTATGTCCGTCTGCAACACACTCTGATTTTAAACCAGTACTATCATAACTGAATGGGCTTGTTGTCTGTCCGAAGGCTGAATGGAAACAAATCTCGTTGTGAACAACGAGATTCGAACCGGAGACCTTCGGCTTGCGCAGAGTGTACTCTAACCACTGCACCAAGTGGACTATAGTTGAATATTCATCTTGGTGAAATTTATTTCATACAAAGTACAATCTTTTCATTATGCCATCAACTTGTGTATTACTTGCTTCGCCGATACTTGTTTCTAAATCTTTTTTGTGCATTTTTTCTAAATTCGTACTGTTTTAAATACGATTGCATATTTAGCATTGGAAAATTGAGTAGCGGACGCTACTCATAAAGTAGATTAAATTCTTCAAGAACATTTTCTTTCTCAATGTTCCTACCAATTCTAGTCAATTGAACCACATTTAGCAAATTTCATAGAATACTCAATTATCACTAACATTCTATTCAAATCACATGGACAATATGCGTGATTCGTCATTAATCAATTAATGCTGGAAATTATAAGTCACGCTTTCAACACATTTTTTCGTTGTCTCCTCCCCAGAACAGTTTCCTTGAAAAACGAAAGATAAACTTAACTTTTCTCGACTCGATTATGACTTGGATAAATAAGAAAGATCCAACGCATGCATCTTCAAGTTCCCGTCGAATGTAATAATTCAGTGGATAAACAAACTGCAAAGACGACGATTTCTTGCTTAGTCGAATAAATTGGATTACATGATTTGTTAATATTGGGATAAATGAAATTCAACGCGAGCTTTGATATGTTTGTTTGTTTGTCTATCTTGTGGTAGTACAACTGATAGATCATAGCCAGTAGTTTTTTTAAGTGAGAATTTAACAGTGGTTAAGTGGTAAACTACATAAATTCTTGCTGTTATGATTGTTATTGCTGGGAAACTTGCTGACGCTTTTAATTGAAGCGGCAGGAAGTATGTATGGTATGTACATATACATATAGCGAGGAATGTTTGAAAATATGCATATGTGTATTTTACGAAATTTTCGGTATAATCATCTCGTTAGCCAATTAAAATAGTATTCCTTATGAACTTGATTAATGAAGAATTTTTAATTGCTCGTTATATTAATTTATTATGCAGGGCATTATGCGTGATAGTGAATGCGACTTAATATGTCTTTGAATATATGTGTTGTTCGTGTTTTATAGATATATACATACAGTGCGTTAAGTTATGGTAACAAAGGTTGAAATGGTAAAAATGCTATCCGTTTACTGCTATTTGAGTACATCAAAATTGTCAACTTGATACAAAGAAGGCAAGATTATCAGCTGGAAATAACTTACGCCTAGCAGTCATAGTGACTAAGTTACAAGTGACAGTTCTAATTGTCAAGTAGTATCGCTTACGAAAAAATATAGACCTTAAGGTGGAAAGAGGAACCCACAGGGGCAATGCCAGTCAACCTAGCTAGCATTCTTTGGGGAGTGCTGTCCTCGCGGACCTGAGGATTTGGAGTTGGCCGTGAGGGTCCTCCTGGGATGAAAGGTAACGACCCTGACTGAATCTGGACTACGCTTTGAACAATTAAATGGAATTGATGCTTTAGGCTAGCGCACATGATGGTTTGGACCGAGTTACTTTGGATGGTAGTACTGTGTGACAGTGCGTAAACGGCTCCAATCCAACTATCATACCGTCTCCGTCCCGGTGAAACACTGGCAGGCCTCAGAATATGTTCAAAGTTTGCACCATTGGGTTGGTAGTGTAGGTTGAGACGGACTCCCAATTTGCGCTGGTATGCGTCTGAGCTCTTGTCTCGATAAAGGTTTGTATCAATCCTCGCATGGCCTCCCTGCCCCGCAAAGATAACAATGGGACCAAAAAGTCATGGACCTAGCCCAGGTAGTAGAGGCCATCAAAGGGAGCTCCCTAGTGAGACTGACACCAGAAAACCATAGGGAATAACTCATGGGCATCAAAAAAGGACGCTGTACAATTTCTGAATAAGGGCAAAGTAAGAATAGGGTGGGTCATTTGCAGGATATGGCGAAGAGCAGCGCTTTTTCAATGCTTCAAATGCTTTGATTATAGTCACACCCTACAAGTATGCAAAGTACCGATAGGAGCTCCTTATGCTATATTAAAAATGTGGTGAAATGGGACATAAAATAAAAGAGTCTATGAAGAAATGCACTGTATCCTTTGCGGGGATGCTGATCCAAGACCAGGTCTTCGACACGTCTTGGAATCAGGAAAATGTCGGGGTTTTCAGGAAGTTCTATCCAAGGAAAATCAGAAATTGGATGACCCGTATGCTGCAGCTGAACTTACACCACAATTCAACCGCCCAAAACCTGCTTGAGCAGTTTGCGAGGGACATGAAAGCCGACTTTTTGCTACTAAGTGAGCATCTCCACGATAAAATTTCAGCATTATGGTATTTTGATGAAAATGATACTGTCGCCGTCCGGGTTCGGAACAGTGATTTTTAGGGGAGAGCTGTAGACTGGAAGATGGTTTTGTGTGTGTTCGAAGCTCAGGGACCGCCTTCTTTAGTGTGTACCTAACGCCAGACGAACTGATATCATATTTTTAAGCCAACTTTATTGCTTTGATGGGGTTTGACTTGAGCGCAGATATCAACGTGGTCATTGAGGAAGACTTCGACCCTATAGCAATCGAATGGGGCATGTCTTTAATAGGTCCGTGAGGAATATGAATCCTAAGAATGGTGGCTAGGACGGCACTCTTCGTACTGCATCCGCAGTATTGGCTGCAAAGGAACCATACCGGATGTGACACTCACCTCGGAGTCCTTAGTACAGAATTAGAGAATGATAGATGACCTCTCAGTCAGGGATCATCAGTATATTCTGCTTGAGGTCCGTGATGTAGTCCACCGATGCCCATGCTCTCGACCTTCTACAAGTGGGTGGAACATTGAAAGGCTGGAAGTCGAGGTGCTCACCCTAGGTACTTCGCTGCCGGGGATTCACAGAGGACCGAACTGGTAGCTTGAAATATGGTGAGTTCAACTATGAGCATCATCACGGCTGCTTGCACCAGGCACGGCAAGTCCCTAGTGTACTGGTGGTCGACTGAAATCGCTCAAAAGTGAAAGAAGTGTCACAAACTTCGGCATGACGCTCAACGGGTACGAGGAATGCAACTGCGTAGCAGCATATAACTTGGCCAGGGAATGTCTTCGGTATCTAATTAACAACAGCAAGGCTCGCTGCTAGCAAGATCTAGTGGACAATGTGAACAAGGATCCGTGAGGCTTTGGCAACAAGTTAGTAATGTAGAAGCTTGGTGCCCTACGGAGATCTTGCCTACATTAAGCCCATCTCGATTGCCCACTCTTCACAGAGTTGGAACCAGAAGTCCTATCACTAAAACCAAGCAGTCATTCATCGAGTGAATAATCCTGAAGATTTTAAGATCGTCAGCGTAGACAAGATAGTTGGAAGTAAAAACACTAAGAAGGTCATTGATGAAAAGGTTGAATAGGAGAGGGCTTAGGATAGATCCCTGTGGCACGCCATAAGTCTGGACCAAAGGGGCAGAAGAGCACCCGTTCCAAATTACCGAGTAAGAATGATTATGGATAAAGAAACTGATCGAGGTAAGGAGGGGACCGGAAATTCCGTATTGACAAAGTTTGTTTATTAAAGTTTGGTGATCAATGCTGTCGAACACGTTGGCGAAATCAGTATGAATCATTTCAACGTGGCAACTAGAATCTAGAGCAAGAGCTATGTAATTGGAAAACTCTAGTAGATTAGTAATGGTTGAACGATCTTTTATGAACTCTTGCTGCTTAATGTAAAGATTTGTATGGAAATCATCGTAAAGTTTGGATTGGACAATTCTCTCTAAAATTTTGCCAAAGGATGGGAGGAGAGATATTAGCCGATGATTCGAAACGGGATTGCGGTTGGCGGATTTATAGGTGGGGGATATTAGCATGTTTTCATGCATCTAGGAAAACACCAGTCGAAAGACTCAAATTAAAAATCAAGGATAGAGGAAAACTCAGAGAAGAGCATAGCAATTTATGCAGAAGTTAGGAAAGCCTTCAGGTGCCATAGATCCGCTTGCATCTATCGAGGCAATGTTATTTTTCACTTCTACAGAATTGGTAGAGATAAAACCGAAATCGAAGTGAGCTGGACTACCGGAATTGATGGAGCAAGGCGAGGAAGATCTGAAATTGGATGAAAAAAAGTCGGCAAAGAGATCGCACATGTCTTGACCTTTAGAGGCTGTTTTATTAAGAATGTTGGAAGATTTAAGTGAATAAACATATGACCAAAAAGATTTAGGGTTATTGGAGCAGAAATAGGCTTCAATGGACTGGTAATAGGCAAGTAAAGCTTGAGAAATAGCTTTTTGGCATCAACTCAAAGAAGTTTGTACCTTAAAAGATCAATATTTGATCCCGATCGACGGAAGATTTTACGGGCTTTAAAAAAAAACGCAGTACTTGTACCTTCTCAGTATTGAACCAAACTGGATCCTTATGACTTGATGTATGAGTTAATGGCGTGAACTGAGCAATAATGTTGAACAGCGTATAGTAGAAAGACTGTACAGCAAAGTCGGGATTAATTGGATCCAAAACACAAACCCAATCAATGTTCGTAAGGGTTGATGATATTCCTTCGTAGTTTGCTTTAAAAAAGTTAACATGACGAGTGTTTGTTTTCTGGTGCTAACGTGTTGAACGCATCGTTAATTGTGTTTCTAGTGGAGGATGATGAGTATCCGGTTTAAAGATTTGCATTATTTATAAATAAGGCAAGTTCACTAACACAATTCTAGGGAACGTACAGGCATATGATGCAAACTCGAAGAATGATAGAAAAGTTTATTTGGACTGCGATAATTTCTACAGGTGGTTAAAATCAGAGCAACGTGAAGTCTGAAAGCTCTTGTTGAACGCTATTAGCATCCCTTCACCATCTGATTTCCCAGATAATAGGCGATCCCTGTCTTATCTAAAGACTGCATGAAGAGGGAGGATTTCTTCATCCGTAAAATCACTTGCAAGCCAAGTCTCAGAAAAATAGATTATGTTATTGTGGTAATGCAAGATTTATTGCATTGAGCTTGATCCTCAAACCGCGAACATTTTGATAAAAGAAATTGAGATCGAATAGCGAATCAAGCCGATTTAATTTTTCCGTTGAGACTTGCCTGATGGACGAAAATTTTTTCGCGCAGTCTGCTCAAAGCGTTTTACTAAAATACCGAAGAAGTCTAGATTAAGTCAGAATGATAAGTTTGCCGGAACTGTTAATTTAAAAAAGCCAACAATTCAATTTGGATGGTCATTTCGCGTTAATTTAATACAGTCCAAAAACTGCGGAAATTGATCTACCCTAGCAGTAATGTATAATTTTAATTCTGCGACAGACGTGTCCGAAGCTACACGGAAGACCAAGAGTGATTATGGTGGAGAGATGATCCTGATTGAGGGTAAAACATCAGCTGAACCGCCGTTATTTTTGATGGTACGGCTCCTAAGAGATGGGCTTCCTGCAGAGTGTTGAGCATAGTTGTGATTCGGAAGCTGCAGAAGATTATTCTTCACAATTTTGTTGGCACTAGGAGTACTTACCATTTTTTCGTTGCTACTGGTATGAATTATACGATTAACGTCCGATGTTAATTGAGCTTTTCCCTGTTTAACAGGTTGAATCAATTTGCTTCTCGTCGTACGCATTCTTGCAGAAGAGTTAGCACATGCAGCAATTGGCAAGTTTAAATTGCTGTTAGACACTGCAGGATCCATATGATCATATGAGCCAGATAACGGTAAAGGATTCGACAGGCTGCGGTTGAGAGGCAGTTGAAAGAAGTTGTGATATTTCCTCCTCCGCATTACTAAGCATATCCTTTAATTTGCGCATAGAAAATGAAAGTTTGTCAACAGTCGATTAAGCCTTATGAAGCCTAGTTACGAAGGCAACGATTTTATATTTTCGGCATTTTTGGCAATATCAGTAGACACCGGTACCCTTTTCCATGATTGCGTCAGCAGTGGGCCCTAGCAATTCTACGCGCTTAGCATGAAATGGCAATCCACAGAAGCCATAACAGATGACTAAGATTGTTTTGTTGTTTTTATCGATACATGTTCGGGCTGCGCAATTTGACATGATGCAGATGTTAAGATTATTGTTGAATAGAAGGAGACTTACGTAGGATATCAGGGAAAAAGTCGTAAATAATTAAATGCTTCAGTTAAGAGCCACGATCACCACACTGCACAGTCTATAATTGCACTGAATGTTTATTTGTTTAAAGTAGAAAAAGCATAAAATAAGTCACTAGAATGGTTGGAGTCGATGCTAAACTAAGCGTTTACTTATGTCAGAGGTGGACCTTGGGAACATGATGATTGTTGAAGAAAAACAATAACTAACGCGCACCATTTTTTAATAATCAATTTATTGTGTCCAAAATACAATGACTCGGTTGATGGTTCGGATGCGACTGACTCTTCTCGATTTCTTGCATGGCCGGTGCTCTCCGATTGGTGTTGCCATGATACTCGACCATTCTGACATTGAATCGTCTCGATTCATCACTCCGTCTCTGAATCCGCAGCATCATCGCAAAACTCGAGTTCAGGACTCACGACGATCCACGGTTTCAACACCGACCACCGAACAGAATTTCCTTTGGTTAAGACATGCAATTCCCACGTCCTCGATGAGATATCTGTCGTTTCGTAAAACTCTCGAAATTATGTAGGGGCCACGTTATTTGGGCTCTAACTTTCGAGATTCCCCCGTAGCAGCAGGTACGTTATCTAGAACGATGAGATCTCCTTCCTTGTAGAAAAAAGTTTTCTTGTATTTCGCTTTGAACCTCAACCTCCATTTCTCTCGTTTGGTGCTAATTCGCTCTGCAGCCAATTGTCTTCGGTTAGCCATATCGCATTCGTTGGTTCAGCAGTCGCTTCATCTGATGTTAGAGCCATTACTAGCCGATTCGTGATGTCTCGAAGGCGATCATCGAATACCAACTCGATTGGACTAAACTGAGTCACAAAGTGACATTGCGAATTCAGAAACCACTGAAGATTGTAAATCCCAATCCTTATGATTAGTTGGTGCAGTTCTTAGAAATGATAAGATGGACTGATTTGCACCTCCAATTTGGCCATTCGCTCGAGGTGTTCTAACGGCAGCCTTAGTATTTTGAATCTCATTAGATGCGCAGAATTCAGCAAATTCTCGCGATGTAAAAGTAGCGCCTCGATCGCTAATCATACGCTTAGGTAGACCGAAGTATAACGTCAGATCCCTGAATGCGTCGATGACGGGCTTCGATTTCGTAGTTTTGACAGTCTCAAAATTAAGTACTTACTGAATGAATTAGATATTCGAATGATGTGCAAATTGCCTCGACGACTGCGTGGAAAAGGTTCCAGCTGATCAACGTGTGACATCCAGAACGGAAAAGGTGTCACCTCATCCGAATGAAGTTGATCCTCCAGTTTGCCTGCGATTCCTTTATTATTGCAGCACTCTAAGCATGCTGCGATGTACGACTTGATGTATTTTCAGGGATTGTTGAACCAAAAATCTTGCCGAACTGGATTTAGACGTTCTTGTGGTGTAATCATCTCGAAATGTTTGCGAGCAAATAAATGCGGAATCTTTCTAACGACCCGACGATAGCCAAAACTTCAAGCTCATGACTCTGGTACCTGCTTTCAGATTCGCTACACTGGCGACTGTAATAGAAAACCGGTCTAAAGCTACCACCGTCGTCTCATTGCATGAGGATTGCGGCAAAAACCAGTGTGCTCGTGTCATTGTGAACTTGATGTTCCTTCGTTGGATCGCATGCAGTGAGCACTGGATCACAGCACAGTGCTGATTTCAATTTTTCGAATGCGTCTCGTTGTTCGGTTGACTAACAAAATTGTGAACTTTCCTTCTGCTTCAACAAAAGTGTAAGCAGCCTCGATATTAGAGAATAATCGCAAATTAATTTGCAGAAAAATCCACTTAATCCCAGAAATCTTCAAACTTCTGTAACATTGGTTGGTTCCGGAAACTCTCGAATTGCATTAATCTTTTTAGCTCATGGTTTTATTCTGTCCTCATTGACTCGATGATTTGTTTAGACAAAAACGTACACTTAGAGGGCCAAAGCGTCATACGAGCATCTCTAAGTGTAACCAGGAATTCACGGAGTTTGACTGAATTTTTGCTGGGCAGAATTACTTCTTCTACGTAGCTTACTGCTCGATTTCCCACTTGTCGTACCAACTTAGTAATGGCCTTATGAAAATAACTCGGTGCATTGCACAGGCCGAAAGGCATCCGGTTGTACTCATATTGGCCTGCATGCATGACAAACGCAGTGTTTTTCCTGTACTCTTCTGCAATTGGTATTTGATAATAGCTGGATATTAAATCGAGAGTCATGTTAAATAAATTACCAGAGATCGATGGCAGCTGCTCCCGAACAGCTGGTATGAGAAACGGACGCTTTTCAGTGATAGCATTGAGCTTACTGAAATCAACACAGAGATGGTCCTCACCAATTAGTTTGCGAACGAGGACAATTGGTGACGAATATTCTGGTGATGATGGATGTATGATATCATTTTCGAGCAGTTCGTTTACTCTTTCTTGAACGCGCCAACGCTTTGCAAACGGTATCCGGTATGGCTGGCATCGGTCAGGTTTTAAGGTCGCTAACCTTATCACCATCGTTACCGAATTACATTGATCTAACTGAGCAAGCGATTCAGAGAAGCATTCTCTATGCTCACTGATGAGCTGATAAAGTTGGTCCTTTTCTTTGACGAATAGGGTTGGCTCAAAAGTTGGAGCATTTTGCAAAGCATTTTCCAATCAACAAGCTCTCGGTTCAATGATCAGTCGTTTGGCTGATGTGCAGAGTAGATCTGACCCCAATAAAAGTGACTCCGAGATCAAGTCATCATCCACCGGAAAAATCTTCGCATTTAGATTCTTACCATGCAACTGAATTTCAGCCTCGAGTATCTGGTTGCACGTTACTGAAGCTCCTCCAAATCCTCGTAGGGTTATCGGTGAACACTGCTTCACGCCTCCCATCGACATTGTGATCGTTCGTTGAATGAGTGTTCTTTCGCTGCCGGGGTCGATGAAGGACTTTATTTTGTTTCCGTCGAGAAGAACTACCTTAACAAGCGGATTAATTCTTTCTGTTGCGTTTATGCGACGAACGTTACTGGTGGCGGTCGCAGTTTTATTTTCCGGACATCGATTGGTCGTATGTGATGTTTGTTGACACTTTTTGCATCTTTGTTTCCGTTGCGGTTTTGGACAGTTCAGCAAAATATGCCCCACCTCAAGACAATTATAGCATCGGATTCGACGGGATTCCGAATTGCTCGAAGTCGGCTGCGCTTGCGCATTTGATGACATAATACCTCGCTGTATCGGTGGTGGTGGTCCAAAATTTTGTCTCGACTCCGTTTGTGGCTCCGTAATTCGAAGGAATTCGTTTTGAAATTCTTTATCGCGGCTAAAAGACCGTGTACGGTGTCGAAAATTGAGCTCGCGATCGCATTTTCCAAAGATGGAAGCCGTAACCCATTTCTTATATACCGGATTATAGCGTGATCGCTCAAGTTACTTCGCCTTCCCAATGGTAGCATAGTATAGAAGTAACTTTGCGGTGTCTCGCTCGGTTCCCTGGTGCGATTCATCATTTTTCTGTGAACATCGGCCTCGCTTTCATGGCTAAGGAAATCTCGCTCAATGATTCGGCCAGCTCAAGCCAGCTTCCAGGAACCGGCACCAAACCATTGCACCAAATTTTAGCAGGCCCCTTTAGGGATGCTTGCACGGTGAACACCAAAACTCTATCGTTCTGCTGATATGCCTCGTCAAGCTTCGTAACGCGATCAACCAACTGCGCTGCTGACATGCCAGATTCGGACGACAGGTTGAAGTCTGGTAAAATATCCGTCACATCTCAGATGTTATGAAAATGTGGTCCACTGCATGCCCGCACTAAATTATCCGATCGTTCACATGCGTCAACTTCGAACGTCGCTGCCGGCGGCGTCTCACCCGATTTCATGGCGTTAGTGAGTGGTGGTATCGGCTCCTGTACTACGATCGGTTGAGTGTTAATCTGTTCAGTTGTCGATGACGTCGCCTAATTTCCCCCGCTCGGTAACGCGGTGATGACAGCTGATATTAACTCGCTCAATCGCTTCACTTCATCACGTAACTCGCGCACATCATCTTCACTCAAACATACTGACATTTTCCTGTCCGTTTCGATTTCGTCATTAACCAGAATTTCACAGAGTCTTTGCGCTAGCTCGTCTTTGTTCCCCTGCATAGAGGTGGTTCATAGTCTAAGTTCAAGTTTTAGTTGTTCCTTGTTTGGCGTATCAACCTTTTTGACCGGCATCGTGTTGCGTTCCGTTTCCTTCGTATACGGACCGAAGGGAAAATCGAACCACTGTTACAATTATGTATAGCTACTCACGTATGTATGTCGCATGTTTCTCCTTTCGTCTCTTTTGCGTATGTATATCGAACGTTTCTCCTTTCGTCTCTTTTCGCAGACAAACCGTAAGAGAATTAAGCACGAGTTCACGAGGAGGGAAAAATTCGCTTTCGACGGCGTCTGTTCGTTCTGCGTGCGCGATTCAAATTTTCACTTGCAATCCGCACTAAACCATCCTTGGGTCTCCAACTTGTGATTTTGTCAGGCGTGGACCTTAGGAACAGGATAATTGTAGAGGAAAACAATAACTAACACGCTCCGTTCGTTAATAATCAATTTATTGTGTTCAAAATACTATGACTCGGTTGATAATTCGGATGCGGCTGACTCTTCTCGATTCCTTCTGTGGCCGGTGCTCTTCAATTGGTGTTGCCATAACACGTAGTATAAGTAAATAATAATAAGTATGAATATAAAACACAGTATAAAAGTAAAATAAGTCGGGTGATTCTCACACAGATGGCGTTGTCAGCTTGACAAGACTGTAAGAAAATTGTAAGTAATACCTTTATCATGAAATAAAATTGAAACAAAAGTATGAAAGCAGTGTAACTTAAACCAAGAAGGACTCCACTATAAGTAACTAGGAACTAGACTTCGAACCTTATACGTTACTATGAAAACAATCGCGGTTGGACTCCAGAAAAATCAAGATTAATCCACAGCGGAATTGAACACGTCGGATATGTACGATGATTTGTACGGAGCTTTGTTTTATTCTCATTGATTTGTAGCCTTACTATTTTTGCTTCGTTATCGTTTGTAAAGAAAAGTTCTTTAGCGGTTGTTAGCGACCACGGCAAAAAAGGCTCGAATTGTTTTGACTTGTATAGGGTTTTCCAGTAGGGACGTAACAATTTTGTATCTCAATGTGAATTTTCGATGTCAAAACGCTAATCAAAGTCAAAATTTCAATCCATGGACGTTTCGGTGCCAAAAAGATGTTGTACCGCTCCAAGTGAAGGAAATATCACAGCTGTAATTGCATCGATTCAAAATGAGCCAAATCAGTCGATTCCACGTCGTTCTTAAGAATTGGGTATCGCTCAAGCGACACTGTGGCGTTATTGGTAAGCATTAAACCTACATGTGCTTCTTGAGACACCATTGCATCGGCAAACATTACTGTTTGGTACGGTTTTCATGCTGGAGGTGTGATTGGGTCGTGTTTTTTTGTCAATGAAAAGGACCGTCATGTTACCGTAAATGGAGAGCGCTTTTGTGTTATATTGGAAGATTATTTGTAGTCAGAATAGGATGAACTTGAAACCAAAAAAATTGCCAACGTTCCGGTCAAAATGTGTGCCAGAGTGGTGGAAAATCGGGTCCAAAAAATCGGCCACTGAAAACAGTCTCGCGGTGATCATATGATGATTGCACTACACCAACAATAAATTTGAACTCAATATCTCAAATATTTTTGTGTTTTATTAATGGGTAAAATTGTTATATCCTAAATGGAAAACACTTTATAATAACGTAACTCTTGTATCCACTTTGTGATGACATGTTACAGAGGTTTATACGAGTATTACAGTAAAATAGTAAATTAGCCTAGTCCTGGTGAAACACCTTTCAATTTGTAGCTGGTCAGAAACACTTTAAATTTTTAATCCAGATACTTGAGAGGAAGGGCATCATCAAATTATCTCATATAATTTCCAACAATTGACTTACGAGTACAACCAGTTCAATGAACTAATTGGAGAGTTATTTATTAACTATATACAATTGCGAAATTCCCCATGAGTGCTATGATAACAATTAAGGAGAAAGCATTTCCAATAACATCCAATAACATTGTTATTATTCACAAATTAGCTTCACAGTGAGGCGAACAAAATCACGATCCAACCATTTCGCATTCTTATTGGAAAATATCTAAAAAAATATCTACTACGCGCGTACGACTACAATCGGAGGTGCATTACCATCTCGACTTGTGAGGAGTTTTCATACTTCTTCGCCGTATGCTACCATGTCTTGTAGAAGTTTAGACGCCAATCTTGAGATATCCACTGGCTATTGTTGATAATAAATCGAACCTGGAAGTGAAATCTCGGAAAAGTGCAAATCACCAAACTGAGCCGTCGTTGGAGTTGTAGGGGGCCAAATAGTAGTAGGAAGGCCCGCGCCCCAGTCCGTGTTAGAGTGAAATTCTTCCAGTCTTTTAGGCCAGGACGTGCCAATCATACAAAAAACATTCTTCGCGATGGCCTGAGCTTACCTCCGTGGAGCTGATAAACTTGCGAAGAAGTTTTATTCATTACGTGTAGATAGTAGTGGGAAACGTGTTTGGAATTTATCTAAACTGATTTTAAGAAAATAATACGAAGACGTGCAAAGCTACGAAGATGTCGGGTGCATTATTGTAGACTTTCTTAACAGTGAGGCTATTACCGGGCAATTTGTTACCTCTACTGTGCAGTGGAGCTTGTTATGTCTCAGCTTAAAGTAGTGTTTATGTCAATGCTTTACATTTTTAGTGCAAATACGTCGTGTGTGGTGGATGTGTGTATAGGTTGTAAGAAAACGTATCCTTGTGTTGTTTGGACTTGTGTTGTAACGTGAGATAGCGAAAGTCATTGGATATCTAGAGAAATTTAGGGAAAGTCAACAGTTTAAGGATGTATCATCATACAAAAAAGTGGGAGCCAAAAGCAAGGTAACGTTTTCTTCTGGTATTAGTAGAATTTAGGAACAGGCTAGCCTTCGTTTATAAGTAAATTTGATCAAGCTGATCTCTAATAGATGTAAATAGGTGTCAAAAATTAATGACAAAAGGGTTTACACTCCATTCAGCAACCATCAATATTTCAATGACTTCGACGTTTTTCTTTGAGAGAAATTGCTCAAGCGAACTCCCGATTAGGCCTTTACGATACGATACCGATATTTAGGCTATTATCGGTATCGTATAGAGTTATATTTTTTTATATCGTGTCAATTTCGGCGATAAATTTTTTTTATTTATCGTATCGGTATCGATTTTGAGTCGATATTCTCTTACAGAGAATCTCTGAGTCAATAGTTATTTAAGAAATTATATAAAATTTCTCAAATCTTAAAGCTGTGGCGACTGAAAATAAGAAGATGGCAAAATGTATAAGTAGACACATCCTTTAAACATAAAACATCCGTTGAACACCAACAACTTGGCTCATACAAAGCATCCTTTAATTGATTTAAATCATCATAAATGTGGTTACGTGTATTTGAACTTGCCTCTATTTTGTTAATGCTTTGGTAATCTCGTTGCTGACACAATTTTTGAAATTTGCTTCGCAAACCAAACAAATGATTTGGAAACGTGATTTCTTCAGTATAACATGTAGTTGCTGTTGTAATTGTGAAATCTTTAACCGGCTGTAACATTGTAGTTTCTCCATGAAACTTTGTGAATTTATGAGTCTGTTGAAAAGACAACAATGGGGGAAGTTTTAACAGGAATTTTGTTACAATTGGAACTCATACTGATACTTCGACTGATAAAATTACATTCTCTTGAAGAAGAACGCCAAGTTTGACTGGTCGCAGGAGCGCACCGAGGCATGTAACCAGGCGAAGTTGAAGCTATCCACGGCACCAATCCTTACCTGCCCGGACTATAGGCTACTATTCACGTTGCAGACAGACGCGCCGGAGCTGGGACTGGGAGCAGTGCTGTCCCAATAACATCCCGATGGAGAGAAAGTGATCTGTTTTCTCAGTCGGTCCTTGACCAAAGCGGAGAGAAGGAGTGCCTGGCGGTTCTGTGGGCTGTAGAAAAAGCGACACCATATGTAGAAGGTACTAAATTTACGGTCGTCACAGATCACTATTCACTAGTGTGGCTGAGTAGCTTAAAAGATCCAGCGGGACGATTGGCGAGATGGGCGGTCACGTTGCAACAGTACAGTTTTGAGATCATGCATCGAAAGGGGAAGTGCGGAGTATGGAGATTCTTGTCCGGTGTCGCGATGATGTTAAGCCAAGCAATATGAGGATCAGTAGCACATTGGCGAGGGTAGTGACTCAATTTTATTGGTCGAAAATGGCGGCAGATGTAGAGCGCTACGTAAGGACGTGCAAGGTATGTCATGTCAATAAAGTCGAAAGGAAGGCACCAGTTGGATTGATAGTGTCACAGGGAACGGGTCTACGACACCCATGGGAGATGCTGTGTGTTGACCTCATGGGTCCCCTACCAAGTTCGAAACAAGGTCATTTCTACATTCTAACAGTTATTGACCATGTCAGTTAGCTCACTCTCCTCTCCCCACTGCGTAAAGCCACGGCATCAGCCGTAAGTCGCCTTCTAGAGGAACAGGTCATTTTAATTTTTGGAGCTCCACGCTGGCTAGTGTGCGACAATGGTGTCCAATTCCAGGAAATATGGCTTCGAGGTGAAACACACGGCATTCTATCACCCGCGGGCTAACTCAGCTGAGAGACAGAACCAGGACATCAAGCGGATGTTGAGGTCTTACGTCGGGGACAACCATCGTGACTGGGATTGGAATTTGGCAAATAAAGCATGTGCACTGCGCACTTACCAACATGATATAATTAAAATCACCCCGTTTTTCATTTCATAAGATGGAAAGGAGCAACCGGAGTCGGCCTTAGAGACCTCAGAGCCCAAGAGAAGGTCAACTTGAGCAGGTGTGTAACGAGGTGGTGCAACGATTGGCACAATCCATGATGCGCAGCGAGAACCGTGATAATCTGAGGAGACACGACGTGCAGTACCAAGTCGGAGACCGAGTTTGGAGGAGGAACTACGCTTTATCCGATGCCGCAAAATATTTCTCCGCAAAATTAGCGCCTGAGTATGTTGGACCGTTTAGGGTCAAGGAAAGAGTCTCTAGCTGGAGAATGAAAGCCGGGAGGGGTGCAGAGTACGGCAAGCCAAAAACCTGAAATCCTATATAGAAAAGGCCGATGATGATCGATGGGGGAGAGAAATGAATGGATCACAGGAAAGTTCAGCGGACACCTGAATAGCATCAAAATTCAACTACCAATGTGAATAAAGACAAACTATATATAAAATTCAAGAACTTAGGCATCGGTTTACAATCACAATGTAACATGGCTAGAGAGACTTACGTGACGTACTTAGTAGATGGCCGGTTCATATATGGCACCCCGAGGTAATGAGTAACATCAGTATCCTACTTTTCCTGTCGCTTTACGTCGGACTTTTCCGGGTTCTCTCTCTCTCTCACACGTCGCGTCCGTTTTCTTTTCTCCTTGTTTTTTTGTTTCAACTTTTTATGGCTTAATAAGGTTGAAGATTTAATAGGAAGAGGTCAACGAATGCTATAACAAGCAAGTTACGCATCGTTGTTACTAGAAATGGTCGGAGGGTTTCAGGAGAACTAATTCATTTTAGGTCCCCTTACAAAATGGCTGGTTTGGTATTGGGACTTGTTACCTTAGGAGACCCTCTTTAGCATTCGTGACTAGTTGGGGCATAATTGATTCAGGGAACGATGGGAATGAATTCAATAAATTGGTTAGTTCGAGGAGGCTGGCTCGTGGTTCCATGCTAAGGAGTTGGTCAGACATAGTTAGATTGGAGCAAGATGGTGGTGGGTTTTCTTTTTAACCGACTTCCAAAAGAAAGAAGGTTATCAATTCATCGCGTATATTTTTTTTTTTTGCTTTTTGTTTTTTGTATGTTCACGCATAACTTTTAAACGGAGATAGATAGAAGAGTCCTGTTTTTGGCAAATGATACGTCTTTCTTCCAGTTAGGTCCCGTTTAAAGGATAAGAAATTCAAGTAACGGCAAAGGACTTTTATCCTTAAAACTAAAAAATTTCCGACTTTCACCCCGATTTTTCAGAATAACTGATCGACGCGTGTAAGGATTTTGATTGTAGAGGTTTCAAATGAAGGATAACATATTGATCTAAAATGTATTGGAGCAGAATTTTAATCCTTCCAAGGACTCTCTAAATACTATCAGTTCAATATGATACATTGGTGTCGAAAAATTGAGTTTAAATAATTTTTCGCACGAAAAGTGCCAATTAGTTGGCACTGTTCAAGGATTTGATGGAGATACCGAGTCCTTTGGTAGCAAATGATAAAAATTATCAATATCCTTAATTTTCTGCATAAACGGTACATTTTATTCAATCGTTTCTACCGGAAATAACCAATAAATTACTTCTAAATGTGGCATAAATACAATTCAACAATAGTTAGAGGGAACATTTCAGGATGCTTTTCTCTCCCAAATTCATCCTTTGCTTACTGATGAGCTTAGTAAAGGATTCTTCTTACATCCTTAGATGTAAACGTTACACATAGGATTTATAAAACTCCCCGAAGAAATAATAAGGACTGAGTGATTTCAAATTATAGAGTTGATTCGTTACTTTCCAGTTAATATTATACATTATAACATATGCCCAGAAATCTTAAATGAGTTATTTCCATACTAAAGACCGGCGAAAATCACAACCTAAAAAGAGATACTTTTCCTTCTATAACTGATCATAACTTTACATATGAAGATGAAAATGCATAACCGATTTTTTTTTGCTTATTTTTTTTTGTATGTTCACGCATAACTTTTAAACGGAGATAGATAGAAGAGTCCTGTTTTTGGCAAATGATACGTCTTTCTTTCAGTTAGTTCCCGTTTAAAGGATAAGAAATTCAAGTAACGATAAAGGGCTCTTACCGTTAAAATTACAAAAAATCCGACTTTCACCCCGATTTTTCAGGATAACTGATCGACGCGTGTAAGGATTTTGATTGTAGAGGTTTCAAATGAAGGATAACATATTGATCTAAAATGTATCGCAACAGAATTGAAATCCTTTCAGGGGCTCTGTAGATATTAACAGTTAAATATGATACATTGATGTCGAGAAATTGAATTTACATGATATTTCGTACGAAAAGTGCCAACTAGTTGGCACTGTTCAAGGATTTCTTCGAGATACCGAGTCCTTTGGTGACGGATGATAAAAATGATCAGTATCCCTAATTTCCTACACAAGCGGTACATTTTGGTCCATCATTTGTACCGGAAATAACCAATAAATTAATTCTAATGAGGCATAAGTACAATTCAACAATAGTTAAAGGGAACATTTCAGGATGCTTTTCTCTCCCGCATTCATTCTTTGCTTACCAATGAACTTGGTATAGGATCCTTCTTACATCCTTAGAAGTAAACGTTACATATAGGATTATAAAATTCCCCGAAGAAATAATACGGATTGAGTGATTGCAAATTATAGAGTTGACTCGTTACTTTCCAGTTAATATTATATGTATATTACAACATATGCCCAGAAATCTAAAATTAGTGATTTCCATACTAAAAACCGGCGAGAATCGCAACCTAAAAAGAGATACGTTTCCTGCTATAATTGATCATAACTTTACAGATCAAGATGAAAATGCATAGCCGAGTTTTCATTGAACTATATGGTATGATTTTCTTCAAACTTTCATGAAAATTAGGTGCCATAGTTAATTGAAAACGAAGGCAATGGGTATCGAATAAACGCGAACGAATGATGCGGTTAAGAAGGATATTTTTAAGTAAATTTCATGAGATTGATTGCGGAGTGAACTTTATGTATACATATATAAATACATATGTCTATATATATATATATATATATATATATATATATATATATATATATATATATATATATATGTATATATATATACATATATATATATATATATATATATATATATATATATATATATATATAGATATGTATATATATATATATATATATATATATATATATATATATATATATATATATATATATATATATTTATATATGCATATATATATATACACACACACATATATACATATATATATATATATATATATATATATATATATATATATATATATATATATATATATATAAATATATATATATACATCTATATATATAATATATATATATATACATATATATATATATATATATATATATATATATACATATATATATATATATATATATATATATATATATATATATATCAGTGTGGTTGGTTGTATGTGTGAGTCTACACAGGATATAACGAAATTTGTGCCTGGGGGTCGCAGTTTTGCTTCGATTTTCGCCAAATTTTCTGCAATGTTTCTGTTCTGGCCATAGTATAGCTCCAGTTTGTATCAAAACTAGTACAACGACTTATTCAATTGTGTGACAAAGCTCACAATAATAAATCGAAAGTCGAACAATTTGAAACAAAATGACGGCCGCTCAAAGGTCGCAAAAGTTGAACGATAAAAAAAGCGCTTCAGGGTCAGATCAGAATGCAAAATTTGAAAATTTTTGCAAGGTTACAATTCATATTGGATTATTATGAAATCTAAAATCAAGGTAGGCGTTGATGAGATCATGTATTAAATGTACCAAAATTAAATTCGATTCCAATGAACGGTGTAGATTTTAGCCGTAGTGGTTTTTGCGTTGCAGTAAGAAAATTATATTTTAATATACGAGAACATGATGCAGTGTATTCAAGAAACTTAGTTTTGAATGGTTTGAAATGAAAAAAATTGCCACTAAAAAAAGTGAAATAAAAAACTTTTAGAAAAAAAAAAGAAATCCGACTTCGGAATGCCCTAAAAAGGATGAAATAAATTTTATGGAAGCGGTGCCAAATGAGTTTCCCCATTTCAACATAAATATTTCCAACATCTGCACCATCACACAAAAATCGGGGTAAAAGTGATATGGCACCGCTTCCATAAAATTTATTTCATCCTTTTTAGGGCATTCTGAAGTCGGTTTTCTTTTTTTTTTCTAAAAGTTTTTTATTCTATTTCATTTTTGGATCATAGCGAATTGGTTGATTTTTGGAGCTAGTAGCAGGAGAATAGGGCATAATATGTAAGCAGTTGATTATTTATTTATTTAGCCAAGCAAGGCACTGGTACAAGAAATATAAAAAAAAAACTTTATAATAAAAAATTCACAATAATTTCTTAATAGTACAATCTAGAATTAATTTATAAATATAAAAATTGTGACAAATGCAATGTGCTATTACAATAAAATATGTTGTGATGGTAGGGGGCGTGATGGAATTAAGATGAAACGACATTTGATAATAGAGCTTTAAAATGGGTTCTGGAAGTGTTTGAGGAGTAATGTGCACTAAGTGAGTTAAACTTTTTGCATTACCTGTTAATCGCCTCATTATCTGCATAGATTGTATTATGCCGCTCTTCAACTAATTGACTCGCAGTGGCTCATGCACTTTTATTCTATCAGTTAAAAATGGTATTTTAATCGAGCCTCTGAGGACATCAAAAGCGAAACAACAAGTTATCATACTTCTACGGGAAGCAAGTGATGCTATATTGAGAATTCGCAGCCTAAGCTCATAGGAGGGTAGAACTTCAAAATTCCTCGGATCATATAGAGATCTCAATGCAAATAAGATAAACTGTTTTTGAACAGACTCGAGACGGTCAATGTGAACGTTGAAAACAGGATCCCAAATAAGACATGCGTATTCAAGAATAGGGCGTACTAAGGAGAGATATAATGTCTTCGATACCCAAATATTTTGAAATTCTTTGGATCGACGCTTGATGAAGCCGAGGAGCTTATTGGCTCGACCAAGGACTTCATCATAATGCAGATTGAAACGTAGTTTATTGTCCAAAATAACACCGAGGTCTACAACGCTGTCCACTCTTTTAAGTTTGTGGTAGTCAAGATAATAATCGACCGCAAGGACAGAGTTTTTACAGGAAAAACTTATTATCTGACATTTTTCGGAATTCAGGGAGAGTAGGTTTTTTTCTGACCATTCGAAAAGAGAGTTTAACTTGTTTTGAAGGAATTCCGTATCTTTTAGAGACGTTACCACCTTGAATAGCTTGAGTTCGTCAGCATAAAATAGATGCAGAATGTCGAACAAGATAACAGAGAGATCCGAAATGAAGATGTTAAAAAGTATGGAACCAAGATGGCTGCCTTGAGGTACACCGGAGAAGACATTTATTTCTTTGGACAAAAATCCTTGAAATTCGACGATTTGCGTCCTATTTTTGAGATACGACTCGAGCCATTCTAACAAAGGGCCACATATACCGAAATTATTTAATTTTTTTCTCAAGATTTTGTGGTTGACACGATCAAACGCTTTACTGAAGTCAGTGTAAATCACATCGATTTGATGGCCTTTTTTCATTTCATAAAGGACACTAGAAACCATCACCGAGAGATTTCTAACTGTTGAGCGGTTTTTTCGGAAACCATGCTGTTGGTCGTTCAGCCGAGGCTCAACGATGGGCGATATTTTTGATTAGACTATTTTTTCAAAAAGTTTAGGAATTGCTGATAGTATTGCGATCCCTCTGTAATTTTCAACTGACGCCTTATCTTTTTTTTTATAAATTGGAATCAAGTGGGATTTCTCCCAAATCAATGGGGAAATTCCAGAAATGAGGAATTTATTAAAAATGATGTGCATAGGTGGAATCAATTGCACTTTACCGTGAAACAAGAAGCGAGGAGGGAGTAAATCAGGACTAGGCCCTTTATTTAGATCAAGCGTTTCTATTGCATTGGATATATCATCTTCGGAAATGCCAAGTTCTTCGATGAGAGATGCTGAATTTATGTCTAAAGAAGATCTGTAGGGTGAAGAGTTAGTTGGACAATATACGGATTGGAAACGAGTTGCGAAAAATTCACAGATATCCTCGGGATTGCATGAGTTTGATTCTTGATACACCATCGAATTGGGAAATCCTTGGGACTTACGTTTGGTATTAATGAAGTCAAAGAGCTTTTTTGGGTTGTGGATAATGTTTTCACCAATAATATGAACATACGAATTATATGCTTCCCGAGATTTGAGTTGAAACTCTTTTCCCAGCTCATCATATTTATTTTTAATTTCTTGGCTAACGTTTGATCTTATCTGAACTATTTTGTGGAGCTTATTCCTTTGATTTCACAAGTGGCGCAAATCACCATCAAGCCAAGAGAGCTTATTTTTCTTTTTAATTTTGGGTACATATCTCTCAACGGCGTCCATGGAAATATTGTAGAAACAATCTACTGTGTCATTTGTATTTAACGTTGAAAGCGTACCAGTCCAGTCAATATTGTGGAGATGTTTGTTAATGCTATCATAGTCGGCATTAAGGAAGTCAAGTACAATACAATTATTGTACGAAAGATGGCATGCACTATCCGTAGTAGTTAATTCAACTGAAATTGCAGAATGGTGGCGGCTATTGGAAAATGAATGTTCCGCATCGCTTGTTGGGTTCACTACAACTTCGTCATATGCATTAGTAAATATGAGATCTAACCAATTACCACGAAGGTTGGGGGTCGAAGCAACTTGCTGCAAATCATTGCCATACATGGTGCTAATAATGTTGAAGTCTATTCTGTTGAGAAGATTGACTGGGAATAGACCACTATCAGATTCATCGACCATAAATGTCAGATTTGGTTGGTTAAAATCCCCGGTGATGATAATTATGTCTTCTTCATTGGTGGAAGCAGCTAACTGAAGAAATTACATCACACGCACTACTCTAAACTTCTTCAGTAGATCTTGGAGGGATATAAAAAGCCCCTATACACCAGTTTACATTTGCCATTTTGATGCGGACAATTTTGTGCTGATAAGAATTGTTAGAGACTGTACTTATGGACTCACTGAAAAACAACTTATGCACTGCAATCAAGACACCTCCTCCACGTGATTGCCCTGAGTTATGAGAATCTCTGTCGTCTCTTAAAATCATCCAGTTTTCATCGAGAATCTCCTCATTAAGGAAAGACTCGTTCAACCACGTTTCAGTGAAGGAAAGAACATTAAAATGGCATGATTTGGCGTCCAGATATAGTTTATTAGTTTTTCCTCTCATACCACCGCAATTGTGGTAAAAGAGTCTGAAGCGTTGAGAAGTGAGTGCGTTATCGGGGACGAAAAAACTTACGATGTTGCTCTCTAGATCTTTGTAGTGCTGATATATAATTAGAGCTCACATGCGACCCGTAAGTTTCGAGATCTTTATTAGTTTGTGCTGATGTTACACCTAATTCCTCGTGGTATCTAATATAGAGCCTAAGGAGGGTACCAATATCTATGAGAAGGCCTTCCCGCTGTATCACAACCAGAATGTTTGTTTTGGTTTTACCATCAATGCAAGTAGTGTCAGGAGCACTGTGCATGTATGGCAGAAAAAGCCTGACATTTTCATAAATTTTATGATCTCTAAGTCGGGAAAGGTGATATTTGCCTTCCATATTGTTACTGGAGTTGGTTGTGGCTTTCACTACTAGAGGTATAAGTGGATTCAAAGTGAATTCGATCCAGGAGATGGTAAAGAAGAAACTTGTACACCACCATGTACAAAATTAGGATATTTATCCGCCATTCTGTTGTTTTCAGAGATTGAAAAAAGATAATAGAATCTTCGCTCAACATATTGGAGCTCTCTGGTTGCAAACTTCTAATATTACTATCAGTTTGTGTTTGGGAAAATTTGTATCTTTTGTTATTTTACAAACACGGACAATATGTATGAAATTACAAAATTAAATTCATATAAAAAAACTATTTCGTACAATTACTACAAACGGGGCGTAAAACCACCCTTCAAAAAAAATTTCATCCACTCGTCACACCTCACACTTGCGGAACTAGCAATGTTGTGGGCAGCCTGGTGTGTGGAGAGCAACCTGCCAGAACTGCTGCTGGAAAAGAGGCTCAGAAGCATTGCGAAGGCGAAACCAAGAGAGTTCAGACCGTGGAAGAAGAATAGGTGGTAGCTCTGGCCAAGAGCCGTCTCAACGTTGGGAGCCGGGAAACTTGTCTCGTGCTCAGTAGGTGGTGAGCTGAGCACAACGGAGGGGAATAGAAAGGCCGCAGAGGCAGAGGTAGCTTATGTGATTGAGGGGAAGAGCGGGGATAATAGACCCCATTTGGAAGTTAAAGTACTAGGTTGTAAGGTATTGGGCCTGTTGAATTCGGGAGCACCCAATACAGTCATGGGGGCCAGGGGCTGGGAAACCTTGTGGAGGCTGGGAGTTGAGAGGTTGGGTCCACGTAAACTAATATCACGATGGCCAATAATGCCAGTGTGGAGGCCGCAGGGAGGGCGTGCATCACGTTACAGGGGCGGACAAATTGGATCACGGTGCTGATAGTCCTGTCGCTGACCTATGAGGTTATCTTGGGCGTCCATTTCATCCGGAGATTTGGATTGATTGTGGCGTTAGGGCAAAACACATGGAGCTTCCTGGATACTCTACAGGAAGAAGGGGGGAACAATTGCGCTCCCGAATTTGGTTGACCAAGACAGAGAGCCGAGCGTTAGAGACGCTTCTGAAAGAACAGTTTGACTTGATGGGCGAGGGCATCGGTTGCACAAGTTTGGTCGAGCACGTGATCAAAACTGAATCGCTTCCGATTCAACAGCGCTACTACCCGGTATCTCCGGCGGACCAAAAACTTATCGATACGGAGCTGAACTCAATGCTAGAACAGGGTATCATTGAGTCGTCAGCTAGTCTGTGGGCCTCGCGAATTCTGTTGGTGAGGAAGATGGATGGAACCTTCCGATTTTGCGTAGATTACCGGAAGCTGAACAAAGTTACGCAGCACGATTCTTATCCAATCCCATATGTATCTGCCACGTTGGACAAATTGAGAGAGGCCAAGTATTTATCATTACTCGACGTGAAATTAGCTTATTGGCATGTACTAGTGGCAGAAGAGTCCAGACCTCTTACCGACTTTACTGTACCACATCGGGGATTATTTCAATTTAGGCGGATGCCTTTCGGTCTGCAAAATGCACCGGCGACGTGGCCATGGTTGATGGATAGGGTTCTAACACCAGACTTAGAACCTTTTGCATTTACATATCTCAACGATATCATCTTGGTAACCCAGGACTTCGAAGAGCATCTAGAGGTGCTAGGGGAAATTTCTCGGAGGTTGCGTTCTGCGAGTTTGAGAGTATGTAGGGAAAAATGCGAGTTCTGCAGGTGCCAGCTGAAGTATTTGGGTTATGTGGTGGATGAAAATGACCTGAACGTGGACCCGGCCAAGGTCAAGTGCATGTTGGAGGTCCTTCCTCCGCGGAACTTGAAGGGAGTACGTCAGTTTTTAGGGATGGCGTCGCGGTATCGGAGATTTATACCAGATTTCAATAGGCTGATGTCGCCTTTGACAAACCTCTTGAAGAAGAACGCCAATTTTAACCGGGCGAAGTTGATGCTATCCACGGCACCAATCCGTACCTGCCCGGACTATAGGCTACCATTCACCTTGCAGACAGATGCGTCGGAGCTGGGGCTGCGAGCAGTGCTGTCCCAACAACATCCCGATGGAGAGTAAGTGATCTGTTTTCTCAGTCGGCCCTTAACCAAAGCGGAGAGGAGGTATTCCGCGACCGAGAAGGAGTACCTGGCGGTTCTGTGGGCTGTAGAAAAAGCGAATCCATATGCAGAAGGTACTAAGCTTACGGTAGTCACAGATTATTATTCACTAGTGTGGCTGAGTAGCTTAAAAGATCCAGCGGGACGATTGGCGAGATGAGCGGTCAGGTTACAACAGTACAATTTTGAGATCATACATTAGCATTTAGTCCGAGACGCGCTGTCTAGAATGCTGCCCTACCCCGCGGGGGCTTGCATCCAGTCTACGGACGCTTGGTACGGGAAAATGGTAACTCATATCGAGCAGAACCCGGAAAGTTACGTGGATTGGCGAGTGAACGGGGCGGAGATTTGGAAGCATTTGCCTGGTTGATACCCGGAATTCGAACGGAATCAGGCATGGAAGAGGGTTATCCCTGAACCCAGTCGAAAAGAGATTCTTGTTCGGTGTCACAATGATGCTAAGGCAAGCCCTATGGGGATCAGTGGCACATTCGCGAGGGTAGGGACTCAATTCTATTGGCCGAAAATGGTGGCAGATGTAGAGCGCTATGTAAGGAGGTGCAAGGTGTGTCAGGCCAATAAACTCGAAAGGAAGGCACCAGTTGGACCGATAGTGTCACAGGGAACGGGTCTACGACACCCATGGGAGATGCTGTGTGTTTACCTGAAGGGTCCCCTATCACGTTCGAAACAAGGTCATTTCTACATTCTAACAGTAATTGACTATGTCAGTAAGTTCACTCTCCTCTTCCCACTCCGTAAGGCCATGGCATCAGCCGTAAGTCGCCTTCTAGAGGAACAGGTTATTTTACTTTTTGGAGCTCCACGCTTGCTAGTGTGCGACAACGGAGTCCGATTCCGGGGAATATGGCTTCGAGGTGAAACACACGGCATTCTATCACCCGTGGGCTAACCCAGGTGAGAGACAGAACCAGGACATCAAGCGGATGTTGAGGTCTTACGTCGGAGACAACCATCGTGGCTGGGATTGGAATTCGGCAAAAATAGCATGTGCGCTGTACACTTACCATCATGATATAACTAAAATCGCCCCAGTTTTCATTAACTTTGTAGGGAGATGATCACATATCGAGGTGAACAGGAGCAACCGGAGTCGGCCTTGGAGACCTCAGAGCCCAAGAGAAGGTCAACTATGCTAGAGAAGGTGCGCAAGGAGGTGGTGCAACGATTGGCACAAGCCATGATGCGCAGCGAGACCCGTTATAATCTGAGGAGGCGCGACGTGCAGTACCAAGTCGGAGACCGAGTTTGGAGGAGGAACTACGCTCTATCCGATGCCTTAAAATATTTCTCCGCAAAATTAGCGCCTGAGTATGTCGGACCGTTTAGGGTCAAGGAAAGAGTCTCTAGCTGGAGAATGAAAGCCGGGAGGGGGGCGGAGTACGGCAAGCCAAAGACCTGAAACCTTATATAGAATAGGCCGATGATGATCAATGGGGGAGAGAAATGAACGGATCACAGGAAAGTTAAGCGGACACCTGAATAGCATCAAAATTCAACTACCAATGCGAATAAAGACAAAATATATATAAAATTCAAGGACTAAGGCAACGGTTAACAATCACAATGAAACATGGTTAGAAAGACTTACGTGACGTATTTAGTAGATGGCCGGTTCATATATGGCACCCCGAGGTAATGGGTAGCATCAGTATCCTACTTTTCCTGTCGCTTTACGTCGGACTTTTCCGGGGTCTCTCTCTCTCTCTCTGTCTCTCATGTCGCATCCGTTCGAGGTCATTGAATGTTAGAACAAGCAAGTTACGCATCGTTGTTACTAGAAATGGTCGGAGGGTTTCAGGAGAACTAGTTCATTTTAGCTTCCCTTACAAAATGGCTGGTTTGGTTTTGGGACTTGTTAGCTTAGAAGACCCCCTTTAGCATTCGTGACTTGCTGGGGCATAATTGATGCAGGGAATGGTGGGAATGAATTCAATAAATTGGTTAGTTCGAGGAGGCTGGATCGTGGTTCCATGCTAAGGAGTTGGCCAGACATAGTTAGATTAGGGCAAGATGGTGGTGGGTTTTCTTTTTCTATTTTATTTTTAAATGATAGATTGGTTGATTTTTGGAGCAAGTACCAGGAGAATAGGGCATAATATGTAAGCAGTTGATTAGGTGCTAGTAGTGTTAATAATGATGGTGGGTTTTTGTTTTCTATTATATTTTTAATCGATAGCAAATTGGTTCATTTTGAAGGTAGTACCAAGAGATATAGAGCATCATATGCATGCTGGTGATTAGGTGTAGTTAGTGTTAAGGATGATGGTGAGACTCGAAACCTTAGCAATGAATTTACTCTTTTCAGAGTCAGTTGTAGGGAATAAGGGGTAGACAGTAAGGCAATTTGGCTAGCCGTTAGACCAAGAGTAGATATATATATAACATTAAATCCAGCAATAAGTTTTAGCTTATGCTAAGTTAGTTATAGTAGGCGTCGGTGGGCTAAAGATAGCGTAACAGATTTAGAAAATTTTTGGTTGAACTAGCTAGGATGACGTGATGAGGAAGACGTGAGTATTGTAGGTGTGTTTTTGCTTGCTGTACCGGGAAGCTATATGGTAGTCTCTCAGATGCGAAAGAGTAGTGTGTTTTGGGGAACCCACAAAAAGCAAGGGGGGGGATTGTTACGGGGAATTTGAGAATGTAGCCAACTTAACCACCACTTAAACACCACCACCGGGAAACGTGGTACGGAGGATGCATCCTCGAGCCAAACTGGCAAAAAATAACATAGTTCTAATAAAGTTAGAAATAAGAATAAACTCTAATGTTAATGTCTACATTAGATTAGATTTTAATTTCCTCAAGTTAGATTAATGTAGCTCAACTTAGATTAGTTAGGCTCGGCGAAGCTCACGATACCACTCCCGTTTGTGCATGGTTGCTCTACAACGACATCATCTGTGATCAACAACCACGGAAAGAAAGATTCAAAAGGATGCGTGAGAAAGAAATCATCGTAGGAACCGACAAGATGAGGAAATTCACCGCAGGGCCCCCGTTGCTGGAGCACCCCAGTAGTTAGGGGTGACACCACCCTCGGCACAAAACTCTTTCCCAATCTTCCGTTATGAAAACCCACGCATTTACGGTTTCGATCACAATGCACTTTCTACGTTGTAGTCTTTTGTTAAAAACTCGATCGTAGGGCTATGCAGTGTTGACTCCGAAACTAAAAACTTTCCCTGTAAACTCTTAAAAATCTGAATTTCCATGCCCGCGATGAAAAGAATCGTCCTTATGTCCACTTTGTACTGTGAAACTCATATTTTTCGATCTCGATCACGAATCACTTCACCTGCTGCTGCTCGACAGCCCCGCGGTTGAAATTCCCAATTTGTTGCCGGTGCGGTTCACGCGGTGCTCACTATCTGTGGCGATTCGTAACAGACTCCACGTGTCGCAACGGAGGTTTTTTCTCAAGCTGACCCATGCCGTCAACTCTCGTTTGCCTTGCGGGACAACGCAATTCGTTGGTAAGTTGCATTACAAAGAGGTTGCCGTAACTGAATTTAAATAGTAAATTTAAATATTTATTTTTGTAAATTAACAATTAAAATTGGATCAGCATTATGTTGGTTTTCGAGCAGTTTGCCAAGGCGACTGCTCGATTACTACAGTGCGACCAACGAAGTGTTAAGCTAAATCATTCAATCACAGTACAAGGAAAAAAGAACCTACAGTTCAGTTCCCAACCATATTGCAGTTATTGTGTATTGTTTGCTAGCTACACTTCACACCCTACATAGACTCCTCCACATTGAAACGAACATATAAGCAACTGATACCAAGAACCAATCAAACACAGAAATTTACTTTGCTCTGGTGACAGTAGTCCTAGGTAGGTATGGCGGAAAAATGTCTTCGGTGCTTTTTTCTTCCTTTGCATCTGGTTTTTATTCGGTTCTTGAATTTGAAAGAAACCCCGGTTTAAACCGGGAGGAAAAACCGGTGCTGGTTTTCCCATTCCTAGACGAGATAAGTCGTTGCCAAAGGCTTAATGGGTGTTTTTTGAGATATTCTCAAAAGGATTTCTCCAAGATTTCCCCAGAGTTTTATTTGAATCCCCATCCATTTTCTGCAACGTTCCCGTGAGTCTATCAAAGTCCGAAAAATTAATATAAGAGTAAGAGCAGATTTTCCCTTCAGATTTGAGTGAATTTCCCGAGAACTTGCCCAGGAATTCCTGTAACTTTTAAGATAAATTCCTCAGAGATAATGTCCAGAAATATATCTAAAGACCTTGTGTAGATTATGAAAAGCTATCTTATAAGCTTTGAATCTCAAGGATTTAGCCAAATTCTTTGAATATTTCTAGGAAAAGAATTCGTTTGAAATTTGTAGCGACCTTGAAATTTAGGTTGTAACTTCTTACTCTCCCAGAAAGTTTGGTGGTTGTAACTTCCATTCTTTTTGAGAAAACTTACTAGTGCGCAGGAACAGTTTGAAAATAATTAACGAAATATGATCAAAGTCAATTTGGAATAATTAGAATTAGATAAGTCGAATTGTATTTCCTTTTACTGCTTTAAATTCAGCCAAAATAATCTTCGCAAATTCGATTGACTAAATCTAGAACGCCCACCATAATTCAATCATTGTTGCGCGCATTTAGAGTATATTATTCTCGCATTGTTCCTCTTTGTTTTATTTAGACGCCTCCTGAAGTCATCAAATCAACTGCATGTCTGCTCCTCAAATTACTCATTCGAGAGCCATAAAGTCGGTGATTATGTTTGGAGCTCGTTGGAAAGCATATTCAAATGTTTATTTGCCACTCTCCCCCTGATCCCTATTAGACACACGGCGTCCACCAAACCATCCTCTCATTCAACATTCTAGATACGGACTGTATTGTACTTGTATCTGGATGTTTGCATGTATCTTTCGTTGACGCTCATACATCATTGTCGCCATCAACGGCAGCATCCACCGCTGGAACATCATCATCAGTCCCAGCTTCTGAAATTTCAGATTCGAGCCCCATGTGTTTGCCTCGTTTATGGTTGATTAGAGACAACTTGCGGTGGAGCGCGCCTCTAATTGAAATTGTCATTTGTACTTGGCGGTTTGTTATAATTCCGCCGAGGTCACAAGGCTAAACAATTGGCAAATGAATTTGAAGAGTAATCGTTTATTATGTGGAGGAGCATTGTGAGGATTTATGCAAATTGGAAGATAATCTCTGCAATTAAAGTTGGCACGGGAAAGCCGTGGACTTACTTCGGAATGTAAGCTATGAAAGAAAAAATTATTTTCTGCAGAGACGGCTGTTGGTTCCAAACATTCTTAGTATGTCGCATAATTGTTTTATTTATGCCGTTAATTTTGGCGTAATGAATGAGTCAGTCATGTTTTTTGGTACTTCAATCATGAGAAACATGCTCGAGCTCCCTTCAAGTTCATAAAACGTTTACACACCATCCTAAATAGATTTCAACTGCTCAATTTCCCCATTTAATTTCACGCTTAATGAAAACATAAATCGTCGTTGTAAGTGGAATAATTTATTTCATTTCCATCATATGAAATCATCGCCAGCATCATCGATTTCGTGGGAAATGTTGAATAGTAGGGCAACAAGGCGTCAATTAAATTGAACGACGCATTCAATTAGATTCTTCCATTTCATTGTGTTCTGCACACATTCATCCGCTGGACTTTGAAACCAATGCCAATGCAGACTGAGTTAACGAATTCTTTGGTGGTTATTCGCCAAATTGCAGCTAACGTTGGGAGAGATGCAAAAAGTGAAATATGGTTGCTATAGTTTTTGCAGGTTTTTCTTTGAGTACATGAAGCAAAATTGGACTGCAAAATGATAAAATCAACAACGCAACACATGACTCGTTTGGGACATCAATTTGTTTAAATGAGGCTGATATTGATATTTAAATGACAGTAGATTGAATAATTCACTTGCACCCATTAAAATGATTTTCTTTTTTTCTGGAAATCCGTTATTTGAATGCCTACATTTGCAAGCTCTTTTACGATGTAGTTTAAATTCTGGGGCTTCATTAGCGTTAAGTACTGAAACTTTGATCTGATTTTGTGAAAAGAACAAAAGTTTGGATATTCTATCCGAATTTCTGATACGATAATTCTGGCAACTTATTAATTTATGAGAATCATTTGCAGAATAATATCCAATTACAGATGAGAGGTAATAAAAAATGTTAAGAGTTTTCATAACAAAGTAAAACAGAAGAAAGTAAATCAATGAAACGTATGTTGTTATCATAATTTCAAACAGAATAAATTCTGAGATTAGCTAACTCGAGAAAGATAACATGAGTCATCTCGACGATTTATAACCTTTCCCCGCTCTCAATGGCTGAATCCAATGGCTGAAGGAAGCGATGGGGGGGGGGTTAGTCGCCTCGTAGTTGTGCCAAAAAACACCTCGGAGAAACGCCAAGTGCCTGGGGGATGCGCTCCGATGTGGCGCCGAGACTCGCAGTGGAAGTTGAAACTGGCAACACGCGTGTGAATTCGTCGATATCGAAATTATAAAAAACTTATTAGAAAACGAAAATTTATAAGTATTTCTCATCATACAAGATCATATACACAAAGTTTAAAAGTTGAAGACAGGAAAAAAGCAGAAACTTAATCTTGGGCGAGCGCCCACCGCATACACCGTGGACAGAATTTCAGAGGCGGAAAAATGGACTAGTTACTGTCAGCAAGCAAACACGATGGCGGAGCAACCAAAGACTAAAGCCGCCCGCAAGGAAATCCCTTCGGACATGATGGATGCGGACGATACGACAGCAAAGATTTCAAGCTTTAACCAAGACGTAAACCTAATTAACTGTAAGGTTAACTGAATTTACATTAGCGAAGGGTAAATTAGTCGTAAAACGTAAAACCCCGGCTCCTTTGTCGATCCTCTCTACGCTTTGTACGAGTAACTAGTACTAAGGAAAATTAAAGTCATTTACCTTTGTATCCAATTAATTATGTAAAGATTTGCTAACGTTAACAAGACAAAAGGTAGTACAATTACCTTAAGTTCATACACCTGTAATTTGCAATTGCAGCAAGTAAGCATAATGTTCAATAAATATCAAAATGTGCAATTACTACCACTTAAACCAAATATTGAGTCAATCAAAGTTCAATTGAAAAATATTGAACTCGCTTGAAATGGCAAAAATTCTTTCCACGCACCAGCTAAGAATTTATGCAGTTAAAGCGAAATGTAGGTACAAATTAAGACAGAGCGGCAACAATAAACCATTGCTAGTCAATCAATTGCTAATTGTGCTTTATTACTTTTTTCACGCAGGAAAATTCCTGGACTAAGCGGCAAACGGAGTTACTAGAAGACCTCTTCAGCTATGCCGGGACACAATCGGAGGAGATTTTTGCAATCATTTGGTCATTAAAAGGGAATTCAAGGCAACAAAGGGGCGTTGGAATCAAGTCTGTACGACAATTACAACAACAACGACAAGGTTTGTGCGATTTAAGGATTGCATAACGAGCGCAAAGTAGGAAAGACTGTATTGGATCAGCCAAGCAGTAGAGAAAAAAGAACGTAGGCTTTTGGGAGAAGCATCATCGAGACATTTTGGTTTAACTGAGTCAGAACAGGCTAACCGGAAGGAAGGTGACAAGTGGAAACCTAGGTTTGGTCAGTTTCAAATAGCAGTGTGAGGTTGAGAAGTCATCATGAGTGGTTAAGAGGCAATTGTGAAGCAAATCTAAAGATTCATTAACAATTTTAAACAAGTTGGGTAAACAGACCTACGGTCATGTCAGAAGGGTTTTGTATTCAATTTACAAAATGCAGTCACCAGATCGAATCCAATCAAAAAACGATTTTATTGGAGAAAATATGAAATTCGAAGATCATACTATTATTAACAAAGTTGAACGAATTTCGTGTTCTGAGATTTTTGTTGTTGTTATACTCATAAATATCTCCCTTGATAATTATTTCAGATATCCATTCGCTAGGGAGACAGTTTAACAACTGTTTTGAAAAGCTCCCATGAAAACTTTCATTTCATACTCATACCGGTTACGTTTGATGAATTTTCATTTTCAGGAGCCACCCTCCTGTACTGTTATCATTGATTAATGGCCAATTTTTTCGAATCCTAGAATGGTTACAAAGCCCTTTTGCTAGGAGCTCTCTCCCGCCTCCTTGACTTGCTTCGCTTGTGAGTATTAATTGTAGATACTCATCTTCAGTCATTCATTAAATTGAATCAAGTGTTCAAAGCATGCACCTTAAACGTTGAAGTTGGGAAAAAATAACTCAAAATTATTCAATCTTCGCATTTAAAACAGCCACCATTTTGTGTTGCGATTACTGATACCACTAGCTGAACCGATTCGCAAAGATATTTATGACACCTATCATTCCTGAAATTTTCATGCAAATCCTAGCAAAACTGTAGTGTCCGAGTCGGTTAAAAGCGCATGTTGTTCCATAGCCATATGTTGCCATAGTAATAAATGCAGCGCATATTGTTCCATAGTAATACAGGAAAATTCAAACCGCTATAACTTCGCTAAATATAATTTAATCTTTATGAAACTTTCAGGATAGATCAACCTTATGAATATTTACTGAATTTCATAGAATTTAAGGGTACCGTTAAGATTTTATCCAAGAAAACATAAAATCGATAAATCATACTATTACTAACAAAGTTGAGTGAATTGCAACTTCTAACGTATTTGTTGTTGTTGTGTTCACCAAGGCCTACATTCCTGATTTTTTTTCAAATTTTTCGGATCACAGGTGTCCAATCGCGAGGGGGTGGACACAAATTTTTCGTGTATTTCCCCTCCCTGTGCGCCCCTCGAAGCAAACTTTGCCAAACAAAGACCTGTTTTGAAAAGTTCTCATCAAGACCTTTCATTTGATACCCATATCGGCTACCTTCAATGAAATTTTTTTCGGGGGGTCACTCCCCTATATGGGGAGACCCCCCTTCAATACCTTATAAAATTTTTTTTGTATTCGAACTTTGAAGAGAACACCACTTTACACCTACATACAAAATTTGATGTTTCTAGCTTAAGTAGTTTCCGAGAAAAACTGCTCTGACACACGGACGGACGGACGGACGGACGGACGGACAGACAGACGGACAGACGGACAGACGGACAGACGGACAGACGGACAGACAGGACGCGATTTTAGAAGGGTTTTGTAAAATTATTTTACAAAACCCCAAAAAGACAGCAAGTCGCGGCACGGTCTTACATATTTTCGAACCAAGATTGAGAAATTGAAGACGCTATGGGAAAAGTGTGACGCACAGCATGAAGCTGAATGTATCCGCCTTAAGGATAAAGCGGATCAACTAACGCAGTATACCAGAGAGTTCGAGCAGCTAGAGGAACTAGTTTTGGATTGCCTCACCATTTTCCAGTCCAAAATCTACGGATATTCATGTGTAGGCACAACATCAGCCACCCCTGATTCCATAAAGCTGGAGAAGGTTAGGATACCATCATTTAGTGGTAGTGATATCGACTGGCTTGCATTCCATGGCTTGTTTGAAAGCATGGTGTACAAAAACGCTCAGCTGACAAACGTGCAAAAGTTCCAGTATCTTAGGAGTGCTCTTCGTGGAGAAACCGAGCAGCTTATAAATCATCTGAGCGTCACTGAAGGCAATTACGATCCTGCATGGACTTTGCTAAACGAGCGGTACAACAACCACCGCATCATTGCCCAAGAAATGATGCAGCGCCTTTTGAGCATAGAGCATTGTACACGTAACGAACTTTCGGGTCTTAGGCAAATGCTGGGCAACTATGAACCAGCTTCTTGCAGGCATTAATAATTTGAAAGCAGACTTGTTTTCTCTTGCAACTGTCTTCATGCTCAATCAAAAACTTAACGAAGACTCGAGGAAGGAATGGAAGCGTTGGATTTCAGAATCAAATGAAATTCCGTCATTTAAACAATTTTTGGAGTTCCTGACGCAAAGATTTTCGATGCTGGAGGCCCTAACAACTGGAAAGGCGAAATTGAAAACCATTAAAGCCAACACCAATGTGCAAAGCATCACATAAGCTGTTTGAGTGCAACTTATTCAAACAAGCAAATAGGAAATTGCGAATGAAGAACTCTTTTCTCTACATTATGTATATCGTGAAGATAGGGACCGAGCTATATCCGGTAAATGCCATGGCGGAAGTGTCTTTATTGCGGTCCGTAAACCTTTTGAAAATTTCTACTGTCGAGATATCACCTTATCCCCTCCTATTGAATGCGTTGTAGTTGGTTTGAGATTATCATCTAGCTTGCTAATATTTATTGTGTGCGTCCATGTGCCATGCAGCTCCCCGCTACAAGTTTATACTCTCTTCTTTTCTGTACTTTTTAATTACATTAATGTTTCATACCCCTCTGCGTCCTTTGTGATCTGCGGTGACTTTAACATGCCAACGGTTGAATGGGATTTAAGCTCTAGAAGGATTGTGTCACATAATGAGATACCAATTTCATTGTCATCCTTTTCGTCTCTATGCTTGCTAACGCAGATAAACTATTTCCCAAACTTAAACAATAGATTGCTGGACCTCATTTTTACTAACAATCCCATGAGCATTATCTCAGTTTCTCAATCACCAACCCCTTATGTCAAACCAGATTCTCACCATCCTTCACTTGAAATGCAACTATCGCTTTGCATCTCACGCCACAGGAATAACAAAGCTATTTCTAGATACAACTTCTACAAGGCAAACTATGAAGCTATTCAATTAGAGCTTTCTGAGATCGATTGGCAGTTTCTCTCTCATTTTACTGATGTCAATGATGCTGTCACGGCCTTCTATAATAAATTTAATAATATTATAATGAACTTCATTCCCCGTAGTCGTCCTCCTCGCAAAAAGAATGCTCCTTGGTTCACAGCAGAAGTTTCAGAAGCTTTAAAGCTAAAAGACATAGCGCGTAAAAAGTTACAGCGTTTCGGTTCAGAGACGTATCTCTCGTCTTATAAACAACTACGTAAGAATGCCAAAATGGTCATCAAGCGCGCAATACATTCATATTTTAACACCATCGAGGCCTCTTTACAATCAAACAATCCTAAATCTTTCTGGACATATGTCAACTCCTTCAAATCCACTTCAAATATACTTAGCTCTGTTAGCCTGCATGGGAAACAAGCGTCTGATGGTCAGGCCATATGCGATACATTTGCAGACCATTTTGCTTCTGTTTTCCAATCATCTTCGTCACCCTTACCCATTCTCCCAACTAACCATTCCTCTCATTTGAGCACCATTTTGACAACACCTTCTGAAGTCAAAAGTATAATCGACTCCATTGATGTTAACGTGAGTTCGGTCCCAGATGGAGTCCCGCACTTTTTTGTGAAAACGCTGTCCTCATCCCTAAGCTTACCCTTGTCAATATTATTTAATATCAGCCTGACTGTAGGGACATTCCCAGCAATTTGGAAAAGAGCCAACATCTTTCCAATTCACAAATCAGGGGACCGTGGCTTAGCACTTAATTACAGGCCTATATCCCTACTCTTGTGTTTTGGAAAACTTTTTGAGAGAATAGTTCATAACCGAATATATGATGCAATCTCTAATGACTTCGCTAAACAGCAGCATGGTTTCGTTAAGGGACGGTCAACGATAACCAATTTAGCTGAATTTACCAATGCGATTGCCCTAAAACTTGATGAAGGTCAGCAAATGGACGTGATTTACACGGACTTCGCCAAAGCCTTTGATTTGGTAGGCCATAGTCTATTACTGAAGAAACTTGAGGTTTTTGGCCTCTCTGGCCCTTCGCGAATCGCTGGTTTGTACTACGATGCTCTCATAGAACATTCAGTATTCATACCTGTGTTCGCCTTTTCATCCTGTTGGTTCGCTCCATTCTCGAGTATGCTTGTCAAGTATGGTCACCCCGTTTCATTTATCTAGCGGAAGCTTTCGAATCAATCCAGCGCAAGTTCACACGCACTCTCTTATATAAATATAACCTTTCGTATCGCTCCTACAGTGAACGTCTAAATTTCCTTCATATCCCACCTCTCGACATTAGAAGACAATTTTTAGATTTATGCTTCCTTTTTAAGCTCTCCAGAGGCCTCTTAGCATCGGACATATGCAATGCATTACATGCACGAGCACCATTGAGGACACGATCATCCGATCACTTTATCGTTCCATTGGCAAAAACCGACACGTATCTGTACTCGCCTTTGGTGCGATCTATAAGAGCCTACAATAATCTTCAGCTTGGTCCTCCACCGCATTCTTTGCGAATTTTTAAATCAACAGTACGGAATGCTCTCAATGTTAATGGTTAACGTAGCCTTCTTTTTAAATTTTGTTTTTGTATTTTCCTTATTTTCGCCTATTTTGTAATTGGATTGAGTAAATCTGTAAATAGGATTTTCTAAATAAATAAATAAATAAATAAATACTCAAAAGAGACGAGAAGTGATCAAGGCATCTAACCTTTGTTTCAATTGCTTTGGTCTACACAGAGCAAATAAATGCACATCGGTGCATGGATGTAAGGTTTGCGGAAAGAAACACAATATAATGTTACACACAGAGACTATAGTGAACAACAACATGCAAGCAAGGCCATCAATTACGTCAGTTGTACAGTGTCACTGAGCTTACACAAGACAAAATTACGTGTTGCTTGCGACGGCATACATTCAAATAAGCCGTCCGGATGAAAACATTGTAACTTTTCGGGCATTGTTGAATTCTGGAGCCCAACGATCATTCATAAGTAAAGCAGCAATTCAACTTTTACAGGCTTCCCGTATATGTGCAAAATTCAGGATAAGTGGCATTGGTGCAGTTGAAAACGTGACATCAAGAGGAGAGACTAATCTACGTGCCATAGTTCGATCTGAATCTGGGCGCAACGAGAAAATTATTTTCTCGTCACTCTTCTTCACAACAATAACTGCAGCATTACCATGCACTGAAATCTCTCTAACCATACCACAGGGATTGACAGTTGATGACTTAGTTGATTTAACGTACCATCAACTATAGATGTTCTTATTGGAGCAGATATCTACGACCAGCTTTTGCTGCCAGGACTTCTGCCCGGGAACTTGGGTGGGTCTTATTTGGAACAGTACCTACTAAATCAGCTACATCAGTACGCGTGTTTGTTGCCAATCAAGGTCTGGAGGAAACTCTTTGGCAGTTTTGGGAAACAGAAGAACTTCCAGCTATCAATCATTTTACCAATGAAGAGAAAAAGAATGAGTCCCATTACACGCAGACTATTTATCGGCAGCCAACAGGAAGATATTCTGCTAGCCTTCAGCACTCAAGATCCCTTCTCGGACATTGGCGATACGCGAAAAATTGTGTACATGAGGTTCAGACAACTAGAACTTCGGCTGGCAGAAAATCCAGCTCTGTATGAACAATATCGAAGCTATATGCAGCAGTACATCGATTTGGATCACATGTCTTGAGTACCGGCAGATCGAACACAGATGACTACAGCATATAAACTACCGCATCATGGTGTGGTAAAGGAAAGTAGTAGCACAACAAAATTAAGGGTAATGTTCAATGGATCGCAAAAAGGTTCCAATGGATAATCCTTAAATGACCTCCTCCATTCCGGCCACATAATCCAGGGAAGCTTATTGCATCTTTTCATGCGGCGGAGGCAACATAAGTACGTGATTGCAGCCGACGTTGAAAAGATGTATCGACAAATTTGTGTCCTCGAGAAAGATCAGCATTTTCAACGAATCCTGTGGCGGTTCAACCAAAATGGTACAATTGAACATTATCAGTTAAGGACGGTTACATATGGGACTATATGGGACATATCTCGCGATTCGAAGATTGCACCAACTAGCTGCAGATGAGCATGATACATTTCCTCAAGCCGCACAAACGTTAACAAGTGACTTTTACGTTGATGACGCACTAACGAGATCAGATAACCTAGAAGATCTCCTACAGTTACAAACCGATCTTCGAGATCTTTTAAGGAAGGGAAGATTCCATTTAAGAACATGGTCACCAAACCACGCACAATTATTGCCTCTTAACACAGTGGCGACCGACAGATTAAAACACTGGGCATTTAATGGCACCCAGCCACCGATGAGTTCTCATTTTGAATTGCAAGACTTAGCAAAGAGAAAAACCTTACAAAACGCACCATACTGGCAGAAGTGACACAGCTGTTCGATCCTATAGGATGGTTGCAGCCCTGTATCATCATCGGCAAATCAATAATGCAGGTTGAGATGACTCACCAGATACAAATTTAATTAAGGAGTGGACACAACTGCAAAAACAGGTTCCGGTTTTGGAAAATCTCAAAATAAAACGGTGGGTAGAGTTTAGCCCATTGAAACCATTCGAGCTTCATGGATTTTGTGACGCTTCGTCGTCGGCGTATGCTGCTGCTGTTTACATTCGAGTTGTAACTGAAACCTCAGTCAAGGTTACACTCTTAGCAGTGAAATCAAAAGTAGCTCCAGTAAAGGTACAATCAATACCAAGGTTGGAGCTTAATGGAGCAGTCTTACTAATAAAATTGATGGCGGATGTTATTAAGGCGTATAATTGGGACTATGTTCCTAGAATTTACTGGACAGACTCGACTGTAGTTCTTTCGTGGATACGGAGTCCCACTGCCGATTGGAAGGTCTATGTTGCTAACCGAGTGAGTGTCATTCAGTAGCACAGTACAGTCAAACGATGGAATCATGTCAGCACTCATAATAATCCAGCTGATATTGCATCGAGGGGGATGCAAGCGAATGATCTTATCACATCATCTCTGTGGTGGAATAGACTAACGTGGCTCAACACACGAGTTATCAGGATGCCTCCTATGATACAATCAACAAATAGTGGAGATGAAGAGGCAAAATTCACATTTTTAATTGCCACAACCGAAGAACTGCCAACTATATTAAACAGGTATTCGTCTTTCCATAAGTTACAGAGAATTGTTGCGATGTGCCAACGTTTCGCCTTTGACACCAAACATCCCAACATGAAACGAACAGGGAATATGTCAGAAGCTGAGCTTACAGTAGCTACTAACACTTGCGTCAGGATAACGCAGAACCATACATTTAAGGAGGATTTACAACACATATCTCGTGGTAGTGTTCCAAAAAGCAGTCGGATTCGATCCTTATCACCATGGATTGATGTTATTGGAATCCTCGGGGTGGGCAGTCGCATACACCATGCACTCATCGAAAATGGAGCTAAGCACCCTGCCATCATTCCAAAAGGCCCATTAGCAACGTTATTGATACGACAAGCCCAACAGCAAGCCTTACATGGAGGTAGCCAACTGACATCAACGACTCTGCGTTTAAAGTATTAGATAATATCAGGACAGACGGCCGTGAAAAAGATTTAGCGAGAGTGCATGACGTGTTTTAAGATGAGGGCTAAGCCCATGACGTAACTAATGGGAAACCTGCCAGCCTGTAGAGTAAGACTCGAAAAACCTTGGCTAGAAACAGGTATTGACTACGCTGGGCCAATCACTATCAAATGAAATGGGGGCAGAGGTGCTAAAACAACTAAGGCATATATTGCAATCTGTGTAGGAATGGCGACAAAGGCTTTTCACTTAGAGCTGGTCTCGAATCTGACTACAAATGCGTGCAAAGCAGCTATTAAACGATTCATCGCAAGACGTGGGAAATGTAGAGTACTCTACAGCGATTGTGGCTCTAATTTCTTGGGAGTGAACAAACAGTTACAAGCCGCATACAAAACATCTCTTCAAGCATGGAAATTCATTCCTCCTAGTAGTCCACATATTGATGGACTCTAGGAAGCCGGCGTGAAAACGTTGAAAGTACATATGTAAAAAACAATCGGACATCAGATATTAAGCATTGAAGAGATGAACACACTTTTAGACCAAATCGAAGCATTTATGAATTGCGCCTAGTAACCCATGTAAGCGATGACCCCAATGATATAGCTGCACTAACCCTAGGTCATTTTCTAACGGAAGACAATTTATTTCAAGTTAAAGACGATCCCAGTGAAATTAGCTACACTTTATCAAAGAGATGGCACTTGGTTCAGCAGATGAAGCACTCTTTCTGGAGAAACTGGACACAAAGGTATATGCAACGCTTGCAGCAACGTTCCAAATGGCTTGAAAAACTAGACAATCCAAAGTTAGGCAAATTGGTGCTAGTGAAAATAGACAATATTCCTTCTATGCAATGGCCATTAGCAAAAATAACAGCAACTCATCCAGGGCTAGATGGATTGGTTCGAAAAGTGTCAGTCAAATTATACGGGACTATCAAACTACGCCCCATAGCCAAAATTTGTAAACTCCCGTATACCATGGAAGAACAGCAACCATCAGAATTAAACATGAAACCAACCAACACAGAGAGCCTTTCACAAAATCTTGCAGTCAACCGATCCACAACGCAAACCCTTGATACACAAACGAAGAGGAAAAAGAGTAAAAATATACGACTTCCGAATATGTCAGCAGTGCTACTGACAACGTTGTTAGTCCTTGGAGTCTTACCTCCTCCTACATTATCAGAGGCTAATGTCACAGCCTTGGATGGTGGTCTTGACATAGAAGAAATTGGGAAAGCCAATTTAAATTGAGGAACTTTGCGAATCAACATCGAGCTACCGTTCGTTGACCTAACAACAGATGAAACGAATTTGCAACGCATAAACACCAGTCTAAACTCTATGTGCTCAATGGATAGACAAATTATGAAAAAGTCCACTGTTGGGATCTCGTTCATCACATATCAGACTCAATTCAAGATACCAACCATAAAATCAGCCTGGTACGTTTCGTGCATGACCGAAAGAAGTGTGGAGTATTTGGGCAAATGTTAACAGTGATTTTTGGCGTTAATGACGAGGTCATCATGGATGTGCAAGATTTATCTGCTAATCAAGAAAAATTAACAAATCTTATCAACCATCAAGGACGAATCATGTTGCAAGCCACAAAAACATCTAGCAGGATCAACCGACAACTCAAACGATTTCAAGATCAAGAAAGAAAGAAAACAAGGGGCTTGAACTGATCAACATGGCAAAGGGATGGTTCTCTACAACAGACACGAACCAGATAAACATCCAATTTCTAGAAACCTATCTACGAGCCATCAATTTTGTTTAGCAAATGAATTCAAAATACACTCACATCAAACTCGCTGAGTTACAACGCACTATCCAAGGAACACAAACTCTATTACCAGCTCACCTGAAAATTCTGCACATTTCTACTTCTAAACTTACACCTGACGCTAGTGAAGACAGAATCAAAATCTGTGGACACTTACCAATTATTGACTACCGGAGCTTTGATCTAATTAAAGCAACTCCCATCCTTATTCAGCGTAAATCTACATTTTTCATAGCATTCAGCATTTCGAATTCAATCATAGGAATAAACTATAACGATCCACTATTCTTCGAAACAACAAGCGCCAACTTCGCAGCCGCGTCAGAACTCACGAGTGGCACTTACCTTCTGCCCAGCACAACATTGATTGATATGAGAGTCATGACCTGCTGCATTATACGGGAACTATACAACCTTCACAGGCAACCTACATGTCCGCAAATATCCTTTCGGTCACAGTCACTAGTTCTACAGCAAATTATATCAATCAACACTTGGCTGTTCTTCACCCCGCAACCAGTCCTTGCACAAACTCTATGCCAAGGGTTAAGACAAGACATTCTACTCAACGGTTCAGGCATTATTCAACTCACGCAAGATTGTCAATTACTGGCTGAAGAACACATTCTTGTAGCCGAGCAACAACACACGGTTCAGTCTTCCAATCTTCATATCACCAACTATCCCGCAATTAAACTTCACACAACAACCTACGAAATTCAAGCAATTGAACTCGAAAAGAATAATCACAACGTACACAAATTTAATTACTCAACAAGAAATACTAAATCCCGCAATAGTCAGGATCCAATGGAAAACCATTAAGCCTCACGCAACGTTGTTTACAATATCCATTACCATCTCTAGGTTAGTCCTTGTTGCAGCAATCAGTACTAGTGTCTATATTTGCATACGAGTTAAGATGAGAAGGATCAACTACACATTACAACCTTCTTCATTCACCACTTGGTATAATCAACATCAACTTTAGGACCCTGGCGGCTCTTGGTGGGCGGCTATGTACGAGTAACTAGTACTAAGGAAAATAAAAGTCATTTACCTTTATATCCAATTAATTATGTAAAGATTTGCTAACGTTAAGAAGACAAAAGGTAGTACAATTACCTTAAGTTCACACATGTGTTTTGCAATTGTATCAAGTAATGTGAAATTACTGCCACTTCAAGCAAATATTGAGTCAATCAAAGTTCAATTGAAAAATATTGAACTCGCTTGAAATGGCAAAAATTCTTTCCACGCACCAGCTAAGAATTTATGCAGTTAAAGCGAAATGTAGGTACAAATTAAGACAGAGCAGCAACAATAAACCATTCCTAGTCAATCAATTGCTAATTGTGTTTCATTGCTTTTTTCACGCAGGAACACACCTAGCACTAATCCTTACAGCGCTTCAGCGAAGGATAACCGAAATAATAAAACAAACGCGCCTAACAATCGAACAGTTTTCATGGAAAATGTAAGGCAGTACTTAAAGGCATTATGGATAGGTACACCCCTACCGATGGTACTCGTCTACTGTACAGAATTACAAAGTTGTCGAGCTTCCGACTAAAAATCACAGTGGACAGGCTCAAAGCCTACGACTACATAATGAACCTGCTTTAAAACACTGAAGCAGTTGGATACTCGTTCACCCCCAAAAAAAGGAAAAAGTGTGTCATGGTACTAATGGGTGTTAGTTCAGAGTTTGGAGCTGAGGCGGTTCGAGAGGACATAGCCAGCCAAATTCCGACTTTAGGCCTCGAGTCTGTCAGCCCACTTACCACTGCATGGTCGAGAGCAAATGAGATCGACCTGGATTTATTTACGCTAGCAGTTGCATCAGAAGCAGATAAGAACGAAGTAGTAAAACTGCGATACATTCTAAACCAACGAGCCGTATGGGAACGCCTCAAAGGGAGCGATCTGGTTCTATGCTATCGATGTTAAGGATTCGGGCACGTATCCACCAATTGTGAATTCAACATGTGATGTGTAGCATGTGGGGAGGAGCAAACTACAGAAAGTTGCCCCAGAAAAAAATATGGACAAACCGGAAACCACTCTATTCTGCGCTATGTGTAAGACACAAGGGCATCCAGCTAATTTTTGTGGCTGCCCACAACGAAAAAGAGTGTTTGACAGAGCAATCGAAGCTGAAGCCAAACGAGCGGCGACTCAGATCATATAATAACCACTCTCCAGCTATCAAAATAGTCCACCAACCGCCACAATACCACACCACTTTGCTCCTCTTTCCAATCGGACCACATATTCAGAAGTTTTAAGAAATGAACTTCACCCCACATTTTTATTTCACCGACCCTTATTTCCATCAAGCGCCTACAACAGATAACTGTGGACTGGCTGGTAGTCTCTCCAAGTGAACTCCTATCTAAGGTCAGGGCTTTCCTCCTAACCGTTGACGCCACTCCTGACCAAGAGAAGCCAATGGCTCCCCTCAATTTCTATTTCAATTTTTAATGTGACATTAAATGCCGAGAAATGCTAATAACTGTGAATACATCTACAGCTCTGCTACTAAATCCTAGTTAACCCTGCTTTGTGAGGACGTAAGAGGATGAAGGCGAATCTTCTACAACTGATAACGGAATCGACATAATAGCCATGCCTCAAGAATGGAGGTTGGGCGACGCGCTAACTCCCCGTCCCTGGAAAACCTTAAAAATGTTTCGAAACCTGCATATGGGCCTCGGAATGGCTTGGACTCACGGCAACGACCTCGCAACCGAAAAAAGGACTATGGCATTGGATCTTGGAATTTCAGATCACTCAATTACCCTGGTGCTGTTAAGGATCTGTTACAACAGGTCAGTCAATATCATTTAAAAATACTGGCAGCAATCCAGCAAACGAATTGGACTGGAAATGGCATTCAAGACATGAGATCGCACACAATATTCAAAAGTGGGAAGCCTAGTGGAAAAGAGAATTCAGAGTAGCCTCCATTGTAGATAAGGAGTTCAAATCGCACCTTATTGATTTTAAGGCAATAAACGAACGGTTGTGTGCGGTCCGTACAAAAGCAAAATTCTTCAAAACCAGGCTGATAAATGTTCACACTCCGACCGAAGAAAAGTACGAAGAAATGAGGGAAACGTTCTACAATCACCTGGAAAGACTGGTCGACTCATTGTCCATAAACGACACAAAAATAATTCTGGGTGATTTCAACGTTAAGGTTGGCAATGAGCTATCTCATCGGGGAACGACTCGAGGATATAACCTCCACGATGAAGCAAATGACAACGGCCAGCGCTTTATTGACTTTGCATGTAGCAGAAATCTAGTCATACGTTCGACTTGCTTCCTACATCAACGCATTCATAAAATGACATGGGTATCACCAGATGGCAACACACAAAACCAGATCGATCATGTTCTGATCAAACAACGTTGGGCCTCGAGCATACTTGACGTCCGTACATACCGAGGAGCCAATTGTAACTCAGATCATTACTTGATAAAATTAACCTATCGATGTCATCTGGCAAAGGCATATTCGGCAAGGACCAGCCCGCTATAAAAATTTGAAATTGAAAGGCTCCAAACGGCGTCTGTGGTGGGAAATTTCATGAAGACCCTCGACAACCAGCTAGCTCCCATCTTATCAGATACATCGTTAAAGACGAGTAACGAGCTCTGGATGGAAGTGAAAGCGGCTATTAGGACCGTGGCAGAACAGACGGTCGGACATCAAGTCCGGCGCAAGAGGAATGAGTGATTTGATGATGAGTGCCAGAATGCATTAGATAAAAAGAATCAGGCGTGCAAAGAATACATAGGTAGGAAAACCAATCAGCAGATTAGCGAATAAGACAATTAGGATTAAGAAAAGAAAGTACTATGATGACCAATTGAGACGTATAGATGTAAGTTTAGCGAGCAACAACACGAGATAAGCATACAAAGTAGTGAAAAGCCTGAAATGTTGTAATCAGCCTAAAACTACGCTCTGTCGTGATGACATCGGCAATATCATCGCTGTTGAAACCAAGATTAAGGAAAGATGGGCATCATATTTCAAGAACCTCCGTAATCCTCCGCACACCTCCACAGCATCGGAGCCTATAGATGTCTGCGGAGAGCTTCCATTGGCCCCACCAGCTCTCGATGAAGTTTGTTCCATCACCAAAGCCCAAAAGAATAATAAAGCGCCGAGCATCGACAAGATTCCAGTGGGGCTCATCAAATATGGTAGCAGTAGTGTTCATCAAGCTATTGACAAAGTCATCCAGCACATTTGGCAACAAGAACATATTCCGAACGAGTGGAGCTAATCAATTATATTTTATATCCACAAAAAAGGTGACAAGCTACAGTGCGAAAATTATAGAGGCATGTCACTTCTTTGTACGGCGTACAAAATATTTTCAAAGATCTTAGAAAATAAAATTGGATCATACGCCAACAGTATTATTGGGGAGTATCAAGATGATTTCAGAGCAGGTAGAGCGACAATAGACCAATTGTTCACAGTCAAACAGGTACTTGAAAAATGCTGGGAGCTCAACATAGACATACACAAAATTTTCGTTGACTTCAAGCAAGCATGCGAAAGTATTGATCTTAACTTACTATACCAAATAATGCTATGCTTTGGCATACCAGCCAAATCAGTCCATCTTACTAAAATGACGATGACGTTTACGACCTCCCAAGTCCGCATCAATAACCAACTCACCGATGCCTTTGACACAAATATCGGACTAAAGCAGGGAAATGGGCTGATCCCATTGCTATTCAATTTGGCTCTGGAGTACGTCATGAGGAAGCTACCTGTCGATACGCGAGGTACATTACTATACAAGTCGAGCCAAGAAGTAGCCTATGCGGACGACATCAACATTTTGTCACGGCCATAAACAACTGCCAAAGAACTCTTCCTGAAATTCGGCAGCGAAGTAAAACTAGTAGGGGTACAAATCAATGAGAATAAAGCAAAGCTCATGACGCAGTCGACGCAAAATACCTCAAGCACACAAAATATCACACTTGGCGAATAAAATATCGAAAATGTTAGCAAATTTGTGTATTTAGCCGCCCAAATAACAAGAACCAGCAATGAAAGCAAATCTGTGATAAGACCTGTGTTATGCTATGGTTGTGAAACATGGACCTTAACCAAAGCATCCGCAAATACATTGAACACCTTTGAGCGTAAAGTCCTGAGGCGAATAATCGGAGCGAAGCTAGACGGGGACCAATGGCGAATTCGATACAACCATGAGTTGTATGAAATTTTTAATGAACCGGAGGTCTCAAGGATTGTAAGACTGCGGAAACTGCAATGGGCTGGCCACATGAATGGTATGGACGAACATCGGATACCCAAAAAGATATTCGTTGGGAGACCGAAAGGCCGGAGACCAGTGGGGAAACCGAGGGAACACTGGTCTGACTCGGTCGACGAAGACAACAGTTCCTCGAGACAGAAGAATTCATTTTTAGAAGAAGAATTCATTTTTAGATAACTTCATAATATACTCTGACCTCAACGATCCCACAATTCCTTTTACTTGCTCCATATTTAGCTCGTTATTGGACTTTCATGGCCTCTATCTCAACATAACCTTTGGATCACAAATACCAGTCCCTACTTAGCCACCTCACTACATACCGTTTAATTCCATAGACTGGTCAAACTTCAGAAAAGACATCAAAGATGTCCTTTCAAATCTCCTACTGGAAAATATCATTCTCTCGAACGCAGAAATAGACTCTCATCTATTGGCACTAACATCCGCCATGATAGAGTGTCTAAACCAGCATGCCTCCTTCCAGAAACCATGCAGCCCGCTTTATAGATGTCTTACTCAGGAGATTCCGCCGGTTTTTTTTTTCCACCTCGAACACGGAAGTAGGAGATCTCCCAAATGCCTGAAATACCAAGCTATCTCACAGCCTTGACGGCATCCCAAGCAGCATACTCAAGAAGTATAGGAAGACCATCTCCGCCTTTTTGGCGATAGTATACAATAATTGTATTTATAATGGATATTTTCCAAAACCTTTTAAAGTCAGTGAGCTAATCCCAATCTCAAAACCCGGCTGCAAACAACAATTTTTGGCAATTTCCCTTTTGCCTGACATGGGTACACCCCTTGAAAATATTATTCTGCAATATTTTAATAATTTTATTAATTCCCTGATCGCTGATATTCAGTTTGGATTTGAACGCAAACGATATACGGAGCAAGCGATAAAATGCTATTGCACAATAGAGTCACCTACAATCTCCGGCGGAAAGATTGCACAGTGGCCTGTGCTCTAGACCTGAAAAATCCGTTCGACTCAGATTGTATCAACGGTCTCAAGTACAGGTCAGAATTCCATATAGCTTCCTTTCGGATAGAACATCCCAAATTAAACTGGGGAAACTTATATCAAACCCTATCCCTATCAACTGGGGAGAACCACAAGACTCTATCCTCGGTGCCGCCCTGTTAAAGTTTTTCCTTCACGATATCCCACGCCCGAACTGTTCGACCATCGATATAGCAATGTTTGCAGATGATTTCCTCCTCACTGTCACCCATAGCCTTCCAGCAATGGCCCAAATAAAGCTGCAGCGCTCTGTCCACAACATCGTTAAATATCTAAAGGATTGAGGGCTCGAAATGAATGCCAGCAAATCGGAGTTGATCTGCTTTAGAAATGCCAGCGGAAGAGGGCACCACCTTGCTGTGTCTCAAAGTAAGAATGCGGAGCGCATATTGCTGCTGAAATCATTCCTCTCAAGGAAAATATCAAATACCTTTCAGTCCATTTTAACAATCGACTTAAAGTGAATGGACACGCCAGGAGTACCCTCAATTATGCGAAAGCAGCGTCCGCAATTATCTCGTTCCTCTTTTCCTCGAAATCAATCTGCCTGAAAGTCAAGGTCTTAATGTGCAAAATTCTTATCAGGCCGATGATTACCTACGCGCTTCCAGCATGGCTAACAATATTGCCTACTGCTGCCAAAGAAATCCAAATCTTCGAAAGAAAGATCCTTAGAAAATGCCTATCAAAATACAGATGGCCTAATAAGAAGTACTACAGGAACAGATTCTCCACTACATGTTAGCAACGACTAAAAACTACCTAGAGAAGTGGCGGGAGCACCTTCTTCGATGTTTTCGCGCACTTTTCGAACCTATCACTGCAAATAGTCCCTACTACCTATGTCCCTTTAAAATCTTTAAACAATACCACCATGATCCCAATATTTCCGTAACTACCAATAAACCGGCGTTTTACATTTCATGCGAACCAATCACAAACCGTGGATGAACGAAACATGTAAATTTGGTTAGTTCATAAGTGTCAAAACAAAAATGTACTCAAGAACAAATGTAAATATAAGATCGAGTGCTGTACTAATCAGCTTATAGTTTCAGGTTACATTTAGGAAAAGATTTAATTTATATTCGGATTAGATTTAGTTTAGGTTTTAATATATTTATTTGTCGACCTGTTCAAATCGTATGCCATTGGAGCAAATTGCAAAGTCTTTATATCCAAAAACACTGATGTAACTTATAAGCATACACACATTCTCTCCGTCAAAGTTTATTTGACATCCATATACTGTCACATGTCACATAGTCATTAAGCATACTCTGTAATGTCAAGTTATAAAAAGTTTCAACAAAGTTTACTTACCTACTTATTTACTTAATCTAATTGCCGATCACAATTTTGAAGCAAATTATTTCGTGTACGGTGACATATTATTTTGTTACTCATAGAGCAACGAAATTTCAAAATTAAATTTTTTGAATTTCATTAATCTGTGATTAGTAAATAGATCTTCCACCATTTGCGAGATGATTTGTATGAAAGTTGCGTATTTTTTGTGGTAAGGAGGTGAATGCCATTTACGCACTGAGTGTGGGACTCTCATTCTCGCGAGCGACTGGACTACGAACTAAACACTACACCTATCAACCTGAAAACCTAACCTGGAATCGTTTGACACACTTCAGGCTAGGTTTCGTCCGTTTAACCTGGGGGATCCCTCCTCCAGCATGAGAGGTGGGAGGAAGAGGAATTGCTGGGTAAGTGATTTTACAGCCCCTACATTTCCGATGGCTGTGAGTCGTTTTTGTCTTTTAGGACTGCCCAACCATAACTTGCCACATTGTTCCATTTGTCAATTGATCCAAGTATCACTGAGACTATACTATCCGCGGTGACCCCTTCTGTTTCCTTGTAGAGGTCCTTTCGTAGCCTGTCCCATTTTGAATGCAAAAAATTTGTAGCATGCATCTTCACCCTCTCTGAAAATACCTATGCTCGCTCAAAAGCTAGTTCAGATAGAAGTCAGTCTCATCATGCCTTCGATTCAACCAAGGTCTCAGACCCGGAATGCGATGGGTAGGCCATCTTCCTCCCATTCAATTCACCTAAAACTGTTGCTAATCATTGAGTGAGCGCTGTTTTTCCTGACGAGCAATTGTCTCCCTGGTGTCCTCGTTTTGACCCAGGTAAATAGCGTGTCACTCTGTAGTAAGGAGGACGAAATCAGAGCTTTGATAACCCGTATCCTACAGACAAACCTACATCGCAGCTCATCGAGTGACATGAAGACCGACTTTTTGCTGCTGAGTGAGTAACACCATAATAAAAGCTAGCATCATGGTATCCTGACGAAATTAGTATTGCCGCTATCTGGGTTCGTAACAGTGATTCCCAGGGAGAGAGCTGTGAGCGCGAGTATGGTGGCGTTTGGGTTCGGCGCTCATGGACCACTTTCTTCAGTGTGTTTCTAATGCCGAACGAACCGATATTGTTGCAACCACGGAAGTCACCGCAGTTGCAGACATTAAATTGTAGCCGAGGGATGCTTAACTCGGGGTGGCATACATAGTTCGGCTAGCAATCAGTCGTGTCGCGGGTCAACCGGGGCACCATCTGCTGGACCTGAACTACCTGATACATAAAACTTAATACTAAGAAAAGTAAGGAAAAGAAGAGGAAGGGGTCATTATGAGAAATGAAAAATGTTTTTTCCTTTAAACTAGCATAGTAAATTATATACAAGATGGTTTCAAAGAAACTAAAAAACAAATTAACTCTCTTCTAAATAAATTAAATTCAAAATGATGAAACCAAATCAGATGTAGATTCACAAAAACCAATTCAAAATATCAGCTTATATGAAAAAGGAAAGAAAAAATATACAAATTACTCACCGCTGTAATGCTGCTGAGCGCTCTGCAATTGGAAGGGAGGAGGAGTGCACTGAAAAATAACTGTTAACAGATTTTTTTTGTTTCCTCTGCAAAATATTCAAGTAGTATCATTCAATTTACCACGGCCATAAAAAAAGGTTAATTCCAAAAAAAAAAACGTTCTATTCTATGCCGTTAACATAAAAATTAGTTTTGTATGCCAGAATAATAAGTTGATAACGTCTTTTCAATATATTAAGCCAAATTTGGACACACTTCTTGAACAATAAAGGCTTCCACTTTACATAAACAGTCAGATTACTTTGGATTTGCAGGAACGGAATCACAAAATTATTATAGTTCGATACCCGAATTGAGTCACTAAAGAAACGGCAGAACACATTTAATCCATGTTAATTTGCGTTCACAACCATCCCTGATAATCGCAAAATACGCAGTCATCATAATACGGGTTAAGAATTCCCATACATAACTTTTAGTTTTAAAGGGCTATTTCACCATGTCCTTCGAAACTGTTGTGCCCTAATTCAATCCACTCTCACTCGATTACTTTTTCATCTTGTCTTGCCACTGAGCAACAATGAATTAAGTTCTTTGGGAACCTCCACAGTCGATCAAAAAAATACGAAAATTGAGTTCTCTAATGCGATCATTAGCTAACTCCTTGCGGTTACAAAATTGACTTTATGTCCTCAACTTATTCCTTTAAACTATTTAGCATTAATTAATTTTCTCATCGAAATTCACGGCAAACCAAACATCTTCTTACACTTTCGCTACCCTCCACAATCTGACTTTCCGCAAATGCCTTTGCACTCTCATAACGTCCCACAAAGACTGACTCAAAAACCAATCCCGTAATTTTTCTCCCCAATTACCACTACCATACCGAGGTAACGTAATTGAAGTTCAACACACTTCGCTTCCGTTCTTATCATCTTGGCACTTTGGACAAATGCAACAATTTCCATTTGCATATATGGCGATCTGCATAACCATGATAGCGTTTAGTTATATGCAAATTGTTACACAAACGGAAACAATTGCTTTTGCCGAAATTAAAAAAGAATTTTCCTGCGCCCGGGGGAACTTGAATCCAGGGCGCCAGTGGACCCCTCGATTGAGAGTACACGACGCTAGCACCGAAGCCACCTTCTACCAATCTCGCATTCATCAAATAAGCAACTTCAAATGTGCAAGACATTTGAAGATTTACATTAATAGTATAATGGTATGAAATTTGTTAGTAGGGAGGCGAGAATGAACTTTTGTTAATATTTTAATGAATAAAATTTTTTAGTGGGAAATAAAGAATAGGATTTTGTCAGTAGGAAGTAAGGAATGTGATTTTGTTAATAAAAAGGGAGAAAATGAATTTTCGTTGAGAGGAACTAATGAGTAAAATTTTGTTAATGGAAAGGATAAGATTATTTTTTGCATTTGAATTAAAAAAGGGGATAGGAAAGGTAAAAATAATATGACGGGGAATAAAAAAAGGGAATATCCTTATCAAGTTTCAGAATATCTAGTGTGGTTTCTGAGGGACTACCTGAAGGACCTAAGCCTGCTTGGGCACAGGGCCAACGAATGATGAAAGCTACATCGGGTGTTGCTCAGGGATCTATTCTTGTTCCAGACCTGTGGAACGTGCCTTACAATCGGTTACTGAGACTGGAGATGCCAGATGATTCTCGGTTATGCATATGATGCTTCGGCCCTAGTCACAGAACAAGCGCAACTTAAGCTAGGTATGCTAATGAACCGAGTGAGAGACTGGACGACGGCTCGCGGGTTCAGTCTAGCACTGGAGAAAACCGAAGTGGTCATCTTGACAAAAAAGAGAGTCCCTAGAGTAAGAGCCATCAATATTGGACACATACTAATTGAATCACAGCCAGCGGTGAAGTACTTGGGGCTGCTCATCAACTCGAAGATGAGTTTCTCAGAGCAAATCAGGGCAACGGCTGAGAAGGCTGCTTCGGGAGCATCGGTTCTGAGTCGGCTTATGCCCAACGCAGGGGGACCCAGCCCATCAAGGAGACGCCTCTTGATGAGCGCTGTAGGGTCGGTGCTACTGTACGCAGCAGAATCATATGGCGATGCTCTCAAATTAAAAGTTACCGAGATATTCAGCTTATTTATAAGCAAAAAAATGTCTATAATTTGAAAATTTTTCTGAAGCTGCCCTAATTATTCGCTTTTAATTTTATAAAGTGTCCTTGATGCGTGAGGTCCTCTTTAATATGTTAAAAAAAATTTTAAGCTTTTATACGCTTAAGTTTGTGGCTTGGAAGATTTTAACAACTTTAATTTTATTTTATTTAAATTTAGATTGTGATATTACTATGCGAAATCTACAGTTTCGATTTTTTAGAGAATATATAAAGATTGGGTGCATTTTAAGTGGTTAAAAAAAACAAATAAAAACAGCCTTGTTTCCCTTTTTTGAATTAGTTATTGCTACTTTACGGCAAGGGTAACAAATTTTAAAATTTCCAAACAATCGTTTCTTATAGAGAATAAAATTACACAACTTTTATTATCCAACAACTTTGTTATAAAGTGAAAAGTTTAAAAGTTAGAAGTGCGAACACCAGGAAAAAATCGAGTTTTGAGTAATTTTCAAACATTTTGATTTATTTATTTACGTTCCCGTCTTTTTCGTGAATGAGGATAAGTCAATTATTGTTCCACTAGTTATTCTATAACTTTTTCTGCAAATATCAGAGTGGCCCCTCTCAACAGCCAACTGAAAACAGATCCGCCCTAATCTACATCTACTTTTTCTCTTATTGATGAATACTTGACTATTCAGTGTTCAGTATCACAAATTTTTAAACAATCTTTTATCTTAAAACCTAAATATCCTCAGTAATTTATATTTAATTCAAATCATTTTTCTTCTTTACAGGTAAGTTATTCGTTTTGCTTGGAATTATTGAATACAATGAGAGTAAGTAAAGTAACATTATTGAATGTGCGAGACTTTAATAATTGAATTTTAATCGGAGACTATAAGTAATGAATAGATGTGGGTTTCACAGATAAAAAATTTACTGAAGCCGTTGTACGCATTATTATCAACAAATAAAGTAAAAGTTAAGAAATATTTCATCCAAATTTAAGCCATTCGTCAATCTAATAGGAGTTCTTACAAGTGCATTTAATGCTTGTACTGCAATTTTAAGGTGTTCGCAAAGGTAAAGGGGAAACATTAGAAATTTACCTGCTTGCCTTAATATATTAAAGTTGATGAGAATGGAAAAAAGATTAGTTCTGGGCCTTAACTTTTTTCGATTGGGGCGGCTTGGTGTCGACATACTCGTCAGAGACGGGCATGGGTACCAATCATTCATCGTATGCCCCTGGAGACACCGAGTGCAGTCGCGATTCACCAGATGATATTCCCGCGACAAGATACATGTTCCAAATAATGTAGTAATCGAGCATCCGCCTAGGCAAACCGCTTGAAAAAACAACATAATGCTGATCGAATATTAATTGTAAATTTAAAATAAATGAATATTTAAATTTACGATGAAAACCCCTTTGTAACGCAACTTACCAACGAGTTGCATTGTCCCGAAGTGCAAACTACAGTTGACGGATGAAAAAATCGCGAAAGTAACAGAGCGCCGAACCGAGAGTCAGTGGTGGAGCGTGATCGAGGGAGAGAGTCTTGGATGGTTAAAATCGCCGCGACTCTAGAAACTTGAACTGTATAAATTCGTGACTGTCGAATAGTGGAAAAGGCATTTTACTTCATTCGCACCGAATGTACGCGGTGCAACGAAAATAAGCTTCAAATCTTCCGCATGTTCCATTGCGCGAGGAAAGTGCTAATTATAATCCAAATTCGCGCGATTTGATCTCTCTCCGGTGTTGCCCATCGAGAATTTTTCTTTGAATTCGGAACCATCTGTTCTGCTTCCCATCGCACTTTACCTGTTATGCCGTGTTACCTTGTACACATGAAAACAAAACGCAGCTGCTGCATTTCAATCTAATATTTATAGCTGTTTATGACCGTGGGTACATATTTATCCGCGAAAACAAACAACTTCATAGGACTTTCCGCAGACAATCAATTGGCGGAATAGTGCTTTGAGTTCGAGTGAGGCCAAAGGAGTTGGCCACGTCTTGTGGAGTAGCGCTAGTGCGGGACCTGCCATCGTGCGTTTTTCCTCACGAGTATCTCGTGCGCACCGCACCCATTTTTCTTGTGTCGCGCTGTCCAAAAAGTGGAATCTTTTTGAGATAACCGTGTCCCGTGCACCGTGTCTTTTAGTACGCAAGGTGCGAGATAAGAGGAAATAGCACCCACATAAAAAGTAAAACGAAGAAAGCGTCGAGAAGCAAAACAAGAAATCCTAACGCAATTAAAATGACCGCTTAGACGCGTTTACCTGGTATTGTACGCGATGCGTCGAATAGCAATAGAGCCGCGTCGTGGCTGCACTGCAAAAGCTAAGCAGGCTGGGCGCGAAATTAAAGACCTTGGTTTTGTGTCCTCGCATTCAATTAGGCGACGAAACACCACATAACAAAAAGCAAAGATGTTTGGGCGAGTGGTCGTGGAATCAAGCGAATTTCTTTAGGTAGTCATTGATTTGTTTCCGAACCAATAACTACAACTATTAACCCCTGGATCACTAACCTTCGTCAAAACGACGACGCAGAGCCAGAAAAAGACGTATAAATTTTCAGTGCGTCGTTGTACGCATTCCAGATTCCGGCTAATCTCAGTCGACCCGCAGCTTTTGCGGCGCATAGGTGTGTTTTTTCTGTAGGGACCCTGTGTGCGCCGTTCCAGCCACCATGAGTTGTCGAATCGGAGAAGGTTGGTATTAACGTTATTTTTGCAGAGTTATTTGCACTTAACTTGCCTACATTGAAATAAGAACCTAAATTATTTTTATTTGAATATATTTTTATTTTCAAAACGATCCGTCAGCTTTCATGAGACGATATTAGTGACGAAGAAATCTGCTCTGAGAGTGAGAAAGAGGACCACCTTGAGGTTGATCCGGCTTATGAAACAGATGGTGAGGAAGGAATTTTTTCTGTGACAGAACAACCACCTTCAACTGGAGACATCCAGGCAAGTGCATCTTCATCAATTGAATACCCATTACCTAGTACTTCAGGTCAGACACACAAATTAATTGTTACACCAACAAGTAATATTCTGCGCGGAAAAGATAAACGCAAATGGTCATCAGTTAAACCGAGTTCACGAAGCCGAACAGCCTCAAGAAATATAGTTCATATTACCCCAGGGCCCACGCGTAATTGTAAAAACGAACTAGATCTGCTTTCTTGCTTTTTACTTTTTGTAACTGATAGTATGATTGATTTAATTGTAACGCACACTAATGCCAAGATAGCAATAAAATGCATTTAATACAAGGGTGTAAAAGCCACCCAGAGACAGACAGATTCGAATGAAATAAGAGCTCTGATCGGGATCCTTACATTAACTGCAGCAATGAAGGATAATCATTTACCATCAAGGGAGCTTTTTGATGTTACCTTTTGTGGCAATCGATACCAAAGTGCTATGTCTAATGAGAGATTTGATTTTCTTATAAACTGCCTCAGATTTGAAGATAAGTCTACGCGCGAACAGCGAAGATTGACTGATGTATATGCCCCTTTTCGAGATATGTGGGATCTTTTTATAACTGCGTGTCAAGAGAACTATAAACCTAGTTGCTGCTTGATGAACAGTTATTGGGTTTTAGGGGCAGATGCCCTTTTAGAATTTATATTCCTTGAAAACCCAATAAATATGGTGTGAAAATTGTAATGTTGGTAGATAATTCTACAAAGTATATGGTGGATGCCGAGCCCTATCTATGTTCTTTTACTAAAACTGATGGATTGCCACTTGGCAAATATTTCATCAAAAAATTGACACGGACTGCACAAATAGAAGTATAACCATGGACAACTGGTTCTTCGGTACCACTAGCTAAAAGTTTAGTAAAAGAACCGTATAAGTTGACATTGGTTGGGACTCTACGTGCTAACAAAAGGGAGATACCCTTAGAATTACAGCACGAGCGTACCTGGAAGTGAGGAACAGCTATTTTTTGTTATGAGAAGGACATTGCTTTCATACAAGCCAAAGCCCCAAAAGACAATATTCCTATTGTCGACTTATGATGAGGAAGGAACAATTAATGAGATTACCAAAAAGCCCACGATGGTCGAGTTTTACAATCAAACTAAGGGCGATGTAGACACCTTGGACAAAATGTGTTCTCTCGCTTCTTGCAGTCGTAAAACTCGACGTTGGCCTTTATGTAATTTTTACGGAATGCTTAACATTGCATTTATAAATAGTTATATTATATATGCAACCAACACATTAGAGGCTAATAAAAAACCTTTATCGAGGCGTGAGTACTTGAAAACTCTGGATCAAAAATTAGTTGAGCCACACATTCAAAAAATATTACGAGTTCCGACACTTCAAACGGGGCTACGGGACTCAATAACAGTGATTTTGAATATGCCAGGAACCAGTAGTTCTACTTTAACACATGAGACAGATCAAAGAGAAGATGCAGTTAGTCTTCCTATCGCTAAAAAAAAGAAAACTTTGTGCCATTTGCCCCTCCGCAAGGCGAAGAATGACAAAGAGTTGTTGCACCAAGTGCAACAAACCCTTGTGTGGCAAACACAAACGTGACATTTGTCACAAATGTATTAATTAATAGGTTTTTTCTAAAATGTTTCTATCTTTTGTTGATTTCATCGCTTAATTTTAGTATTTTAATATTTTTTAAGTTTTCGTTTTTTTAAGTTGATAAGATTAAAGCATTAATGAAACCCAAAATTTTCAAATGAGTAAAAACTCTGGTCTCAATTAAAAGACTGTCAAAGTAATTAAAATGTGATTAGAGTAAATAAAAAACTTATAAACATGTTAACAAATAATTATTGTATTAAATAAATAAAATACATATAAATATTTTATTCCATAAACCCTTAAAAGCCTCCCTTTTATACGGCGTAGCCGAAACGACGAAGGTTAGTTATAAGCGTTGTAAAATAAGGTTAGCGATCTAAGGTTAAAAGTAATTTGGCCAGATCAATAAATCTCGGACTCAGTAAGTGCAAATTTGTATCATTTATATGAGCTGTTACTGAAGTTTCGAGCGAGACAACAAATCAAAGAATCTTTCATTTTATCACCGAAAGGATGTTATTGCTGTCAACTTAACTTTCTAAAGGAAGACGACTACGCAGCACACATTGAATACCATTTTCGAGAAATGGACTTTGAATATCGGAATAACCGAAGTGAAGTGTTGCCACGACAATTCACCATTTCATACAGACTATGTGAGAATTCCCATTTATTGTTTTCTATCAAATCATTGCAACAATGTAATGTTATAATAGAAAAAGGAATAGTATTTCGGCCGGGATCGATACACTATTTGGAGGAAGCTCTTGTTGCGTATTTTATACCACCCGATGGATCTACTTTTTACGTGAATTGTCATATTTTTCAAATCGCCTATGAACAGCCATTGTTGGTGGTTTTTAAATCAGCAAATGTCCCCAAAGGTTGCCGCTATGAAGAGGAACATAATTTTTTTAGAATTTACTGCACGAACAAGCAGAATCAGCGGAACGCCCGTACTCCAAACAGCTCATTTGTCTCCAACTATTAGAAGGAATCAGTCAAACCAAAAAATCGGCTATATGCAATAAACACTGCTAATACTTTTTCTAAATATATAATTAACGAAAATACTTAAATATAAAGTTCAATGGAAGTGAAATTAAAATTTTTATAAAAAACGGTAAGTCTAAACTTTCGGAAGAAGAGATTTACGGATTAACCCTATGCATATAACTATTTCTCATATAAAGCCGGAGTTGAATCTATATATTCAGTGAGAGAGTATTGACGACTCATTGAGATTATTATCAATCGCCCACACTATTCGACGCGTAAAAGAAAAGTTACAACGTAATTCGTAGAAATTTGTGTTTTCAGAAAATACAGGCCGGTCGTCGAGGAGGATGGGTAAGTGTCTTTTTTACTTGGGAATGTCATTGTTCATAATATAAATAAAAGACAGTAAACATTTTTTTCAAACATTATCAAATGAGAGCATTGGCAAGTTTCTCAATAAATGCGCATCTTAATTTTCTGTAATTTGAATTACCATGTTTAACATTTTAATTGGCTTTCACGCTACTTATGAGTATACAACAGTTGATGCTATTTAAAATTAAATCCCTGGAAGGACTTTTTTCGATAATATCCAATTTTATTTTTTTTAATAGCGACTTATAAGCTTTGATTAAGCTCGTTTGAAAATTTTTATCTCGTTTATTGTGATTATGATTCAACTTAATTTTCAATTGATTGTTAATGATAACGTTGTTAACCATGTGGGAAGATTCTGTTGAAAAAAGATTTTATTTTGTTTCAATAAATATTATGATTGATGCATTTCCATTTTATTATCGTGGCGTTGGCTTACAAAAGCGTTTCGTTTTTAAAGATAAATATGAAGAGATTATATGAATGTAACGACAAAAAAACTATCTAAACACATTTGTCGAAACAGAATAAATTGATTTTTTTTTTTCATATTATAATGAAAAAAACCGAATAATATCCAATTGAGACCACAGTTTATTCTTCAACATTTAAAATTGTCTTATGAAACAAAAATTCGAAATTTTGTACCAAACAAAAGTTTCCTTTCCGACATTTCGTTTAGATATTTACTTGTTTTAGACTGAAAAATCTTGTTTTGCTTTAAGCAATCCGAATTTAACATAACACGTTTTATTGTACTTGAAAGAATTACTATTTCCGGAAGAAATTTGTTTTCTTTTTGAAATATTGTTAACGTCCAGTTGAAATAGTACTTTGTCTAAAAAAGGAAATAATAGAATTAATAATGTTTTGTAATTAAATTTAAAACTCGGTCTATTCATTCAAAACTTGACCTGGTATGAGGCTTGCCACGGTGGCTGGCCCCTCTACTCATGAGCCAGCCGTTAGGCTAGCTCACCCCTTATTCTGACATTACAGGTACTCTTGTAGGGCAGATTGGCCTTCCACTCACGTGCTCATTTATGGTATAATATTATGTGATTCCTGTATTGAAACAGTTGGAGACGCTATTTGCAGGAAGCAAAGCCCCGAGAGGAACTGTAGTGCTACGAACAAGAAGAATTATGTGGTTCCATCACATAAGACTCTAACAAAAATTTGCAACGATGATGGTTTCCACTTGAGCGAAAAATTCATGCGAACTATGTTTGCATGAGTTTTTCATTCAATTCAAAAACATCTGGCCATATCTATGATGGGTCTTGATCCGGGTGGGGCGATACGAGGGAGCACCGCTTCCACCTGGATGCCCCACTCTCATTTAGGAACCATAAGTATCGTCGGACATACTCCCAAGTCCCGTTTGTTTTCCCCCTGTCCAATTTGTTGCTTGCTTTGGCAATTTCCACCCTTAGAAGGTTACCTCGGCCTCGACACCTGTCGATCTGCATTTTATCTGTTAATTCGTGAATGCGAAATTTTTTGCAGTGGGCCCTTGTGCTGGTGCCCCACGATACCGCAATGCTAGCCTGCGAGCGCATTCACGCGTCCTCAGACAAGGCCAATCTCGGGGAACACCACCATCCTATCTCACTGAGGCAGCAGACCATCACTGCAGTTCTTTACGAACAGTTTTATGCACCTAATTCATTACAAGTAATTCAACTTTTTGCACAGGGAAAAAGAACATTCCAATATTTCGCGGAATACTGTAATAGGCCGTTGCATAACTGAAAAGAATTCTGTTTTTTCTTGAAAGATCATAGGTTGACACTCCTGGTGATGAATGAGCTATACTAAATAAACCGACAGTCCACCTAGTGTAATGGTTAGACTCCTTCTTTGAAGCACTACAGCCCCTCTCAGGCCTTCGCTTAGAGATAGCTAGAGTACTCGTATATCATTTTCATGACCGTATTTATTTTTTCGGAAGTTGGTTTGGTCATAACCATGCTCCCGTGTGCCTGCTCAGCTATGATATGATCTGATTAAATCAGTACATATCACCACTGAGTGAACACTCGTAGTCTGTCCGAAAAATCCCCTGAACTAAATCACGTTGCTCCCAACGAGATTTGAACCTGAGACCTTCGGCTTATGCGTTCATGCTCTAACCACTAGACCACACAGACCACTCGCTGCGTAAATCGAAGTCAATGTCGTAGCTGGTGTCATGGACTTTGAAAGCCTTATTTAATATTTTATGAGAAACTAAACAAACAAATTCAGATAAAAAATAGCACAACCAAAATTTTTTTATTAATATGTTTTAATTTATAATAAATTAAAAATTGACTTTTCTGGCTTTTTCCGAGGCCAATCGGTCTATTACTTGAGCTACATCTAAACGTTTTGCAATTTCGCACTCAATTGAGAATATGGCAAGATTGCTTAAACGTCCCTGGCCAATTTGTGATTGTATGTAATTTTTATTAGTTTTGATTTGCTGAAAGATCTTTCACAACTTACAGAAGTCACCAGAAGCTTTAATGCTAGGCGAAGTGCCATACTCTTAATGACAGTTCAGAAGTGCAAAGTATTCTGCATATTTTTAAATCAGGCAGCAATGATTTTATTTGGTGTTTATTGCTTTCAACCTCTTAACATAATTCATTGGCATTTAAATCATCTTTGTACTTTAATGCGAGGTCAGTTGCTGATTTTTTAAGTTCTTCAGTGGATGTATTGTTTAACGAAGGTCCTGTTAGGAATCCAAAATCAGAAGCTACGATAGCCAAACTTTGAAATCTTCATTCCTTTTGCTGAATAAGATTGTCTAGTGCACAGTAAAGCTGAACCTTAAATTTTTGATGAGGAGTCATTATAGCATATATATTACACGGCTCTATCGGATTATTTTTGGAATCGTTGGAAAAATCAACAAGCCCCTTCAAATGTTTTGATGCAACCTCAATGAAACAGTCTTCTACTCTAAAATGCAATTAACCTTATCTAAACTCCTAAGAAGATGATACAATACAACTAATTTTTTGTTTCTTCTTTTTGTATTTTTTTTAGAAAGAAACAAAAAATAATACCAACGACGACGCAACCAGCGGTTGCAGCCACGATGTTAACAGTACATCCAAAGCGGTACTAACCACGACAAAAACGAAGAATAACACAATGATAGTGAAGACGGACGAAAAACGGAGAATACAAGATAGTCTGGTTCAGACTGATTTTCCTGCGGCGTTCGGGCGCAGCAAAAAAATTATGCGAACGCCAGAGCGTCCTATTAAGGACAAGCGGGAAACTCTGCAAGACGCTTCAGGTGTTCAGGCGGTGGAAGATAATATAAAGAGCACCAAAAATGCGATTGTCACTGCTGCGATTGCTGCCGAAGCGACCGATGCAAGGGTCGCAAATCCCGACATTATAACGAAAACTCCAGAAGCCAACGAGGCGATTACGGCACGAAAAGCAATGAGAGACCAGACACCGCGTGATTGCACCGCCAACGTCGAAAATGTGGCAAAAGTACTGCACTCGGAAACGGAAGGCGATAACCTCTCCCAAGGATGGTTGCAAGGTACAATAGCCGTCCAGCGATACGAAGAGGAAAGACTACTTCAAAAAGCGGGAGATGTTCTGAAAAGAATACAATCTGCATGCGACTCCCCAAAAATCAGCAAAGCAGCAAAGGTTGGGCTCCTAGATCGTATAGGGCACAATCGGAGAAGCTGGTTAAGGGCCGAAGACGAACAGAAGTCTAAAGAGGCTTTTAGGGCGAAATCTAAAGACGACATGCAGATAGTTCCACCATTAAAAGTCAATAAAAGAATGGCGTCTAGCCCAATCGAAGGAGATCGGAATAAAAGAAGGAAGGAAGTGGCACTTGATGGGCGTGGAGCACCAGACCACGGGTTCCGGACAGTGCTTACAAAAGAAACGAAGAAAGCCGCAAAGAAACTCCTTCAGAAAAAGCCAGAAAGTAAAGTTCGCACGGACGCCAAATAAGAAAAAGGACCTGATGCAAAACAGGAGAGGCAGAAGCCCCGATGAAGATCCCGGCAGCAGGCACTGCTCGTAAAGCCCCAAGGTGGCCGATCCTATGCAGAGGTACTGCGGGACATCAGGGGAAACGTAAGGCCCGAAGACACTAATACTACCATTAAAGTAGTACGACCAACGCGGTCGGGCCACATGCTGGTCGAATTCGGAGCAGAGGCCGGCAATAAAGAAGCATTCTGTGACGCAGTAAAGAAAGTCCTCGGCAGAAGCACAACTATAGCCCCACTCGAGCCGATGGCAACGATCGAAATACGAGACATAGACTGCGTGATGGATCTGGCCGAGGTAGGAGAGGCCATCAAAAAGGAGTTCCCTAGCGTGGGAAGGATCAAAGCGAGGCTGACACCAGAAAACAACAAGAGACAACGCATGGCCATAGCTGACTTGACCGAAAAGAACGCCGAACAATTCCTGAACAAGGGCAAAATACGAATAGGGTGGGTTGCCTGTAGGATACGGCGAAGAGTAACGCCTCTTCAATGTTTCAAATGCCTTGGTTATGGTCACACCACACAAGTATGCAAAGGATCCGATAGGAGTTTCCTATGTTACAAATGCGGTGAAACGGGTCATAAAAGAAAAGAGTGTACGAAGGAGGCACACTGTATTCTTTGCAAGGATGCTGATCCAAAACATGATTTTGGACACGTCTTGGGATCAGGAAAATGCCGGGTGTTGCAGGAAGCCCTAACAAAGGCAAAATCAGAGCTTCGATGACCCGCATCCTGTAGCTAAACCTGCACTGCAGTTCAACCGCCCAAAATCTGTTTGAGCAGTTTGCGAGGGACATGAAAGCCGACTTCTTGCTGCTGAGTGAGCAACACCATAATGAAAGTCCTGCATTATGGTATTCTGATGAAACTGGTACTGCCGCCATCTGGGTTCAGAACAGTGACTTTCAAGCGGAGAGTTGTGGACGGGGCGACGGTTTCATGTGGGTTCGGTACTCAGGGACCACCTTCTTTAGTGTGTACCTAGCGCCGAACGAATCAATATCATCTTTTCAAGCCAAGCTTAATGCTTTGGAGGGCGCTGTCTCGAACGCAGAGAGCAAAGCGCTTGTTGGGGGTGACTTCAACGCTAAAGCAATCGAATGGGGCATGCCTCAGACGGATCCGCGGGGAAAACGAATCCTGGAAATGGCGGCCAGGATGGCCCTCGTCATACTAAACATCGGGAATACGCCGACTTTCCACTGTATTGGCTGTGAGGGAACCATACCGGACGTGACATTCGCCTCGGAGTCCTTAGTACGGAGGATACGCAACTGGAAAGTGTTAGAGGACTACTCAGCCAGTGATCATCAGTGCCTTCTGCTTGACATCAGTGATGCTGTCTCTCGACGTCCGTGCTCTCGGCCTTCTACAACTGGATGGGACATCGTAAGGATGGACGTCGAGAGGTTCGTCGAGGTGCTCACTGCAGGTGAGCCGCTGCAGGGAGCTTCAGAGGGGACGGAAGAACTGGCAGCTTAAGACGTGGTGAACTCTACTATGAGAATCATTACCACTGCTTGCTGCGCTTCTATGCCCCGTCGATGACCCCGGCACGCGATAGTGCAGAGACTCTTCCCCGCCCATCCTGTCCGTGTTGACGCTGTCCACTCTTCACACAGCTGGAACTGGAGGAGGCAGTCCTCTCATTGAAAGCGAGGAAGGCTCCAGGTCTAGATGGCGTTCCAGCTGAGGTGGTGCGGCTCGTCTATCACCATTGTCCAGACTTGCTGCTCAGCACATTCAACGCTTGCCTATGGGACGGGGTTTTCCCGGTACGATGGAAGGTGGCGAGGCTCGTGCTGATCAGCAACGGGAAGGAAAATCCCGGATCGCCGTCTGCATACCGCCCATTATGCATGCTAGACACGGCTGGGAAAGTGCTAGAGAAACTCATCAAGGGAAGACTGAGGGACGCGATTCATGCTGCTGGGGACCTATCTCCTCGGCAGTAAGGCTTTAGAGCAGGACGTTCTACCATTGATGCGATTGCAGAGGTGGTGAACGCGGTCCAAAGGGCTGAGGCATATAGTCGCATCAAGCGACGGATCGTCTTGTTGGTGACACTCGACGTCAGGCATGCCTTCAACTCCGCTAGATTGGTGGATATTCTGGATACGCTGGAAAACTTTTTTCAAGTTCCAGAATATCTAATGCGGCTTTTGAGGAACTACCTGAAGGACCGAAGCCTGCTCTACGACACGACACAGGGCCAACGAAGGATGAAAATTACATCGGGGGTTGCCGAGGGATCTATCCTTGGCCTGGACCTATGGAACGTGTCTTACGACGGACTACTGAGACTTGAGATGCCAGATGAGTCGCGCTTGGTCGGCTTTGTGGATGATGTTGCAGCTCTGGTCGCTGGACGCACCGTTGAACCAGCGAAACTTAGGCTAGGTATGCTAATGCGCCGAGTGAGGGACCGGATGACTGCTCGCGGGCTCAGTTTAGCACTGGAGAAAACCGAAGTGGTCATCTTGACAAAAAAGAGAATCCCTCGAGTAAGGATGATCAGTATTGGCGACTTACGAATCGAAGCCAGCGATGAAGTAACTGGGGCTACTGATCGACTCGAAGATGAGTTTCTCTGAGCAAATCAGGGCAACGGCTGAGAAGGCTTCTTCGGGAATATCGGCTTTGAGTCGACTTATGGCCAACGTAGGGGGACCCAGCCCATCAAGAAGACGCCTCTTGATGAGTGCTGTAGGGTCAGTGCTACTGTACGGAGCAGAGGTATGGGGCGACGCTCTCAGCAAGGAGGTATACCGAAAACGATTGGCACAGGTACAGAGAAGAGGAGCACTGAGAATTGCATCTTCGTATCCAACAGTCTCTGATTCGGCGGTGAGAGTTATTGTAGGCGTGACATCTGTCACCCTCCTTGCTAGAGAGCGCCGCGCTATTTACCTGCGCCGAAACGAGGATGCGAGAGAGATGGTTGTCCGCGAGGAGAGACAACGCTCACTCAACGATTGGCAGCAGTCTTGGGTCAATTGCACGAAGGGAAAGTAGACTGCGCGCCTCATCCCGGATGTGAGACCGTGGCTAAATCGAAGGCATGGTGAGACTGACTTCTTTCTGACCCAGCTTTTGAGCGGGCATGGTTGTTTTCAGTCTTACGTGCACAAGATCGGTAAGTCACGGTCCCCCAATTGTCGGTTTTCCCCAGGAGAGGAGGACAATGCCTGCCACACATTTTTTGCGAGTACAAAATGGGTCAGGCTGCGAAGGGAGCTCTACAGGGAGTCGGGAGAGCTCACCCCGGATAATATAGTTGCGGTGATGCTCGAATCGGTTGACAAATGGAACCAGGTGGCACATTATGCTCGGGCAGTCCTAAAATATAAAAGGGACTCACAGCAGCCAGGGGCACTGGGGCTGGGGGATCGCTCTTTTGGCATTTCCTCTTTCCCTCTCCTCTCCCGCTAGGAAAGGGACTCCCCAACTTGTAGGCGCCCCACGGCGTAACAAAACGAGACCTGGCCCGAAGTAATGTGTCAAACGGTTCCAGGCTGGGTTCTCATGTTGACAGGGGAGGTGTTTAGTGGGTAGTCCAGTCGCGCATGGGAGTCCCACACTCTGTGCATAAATAGCATTCACCTCCCTTTCACAAAAAAGTAAAAACAATAAATAGATCAATTCGAAATTAATCATTTTTAAAGTGGTTTTTGCTGAGGATACAGCGTCAGCTGTACATGTCATGTTTTCATCAGTACCATCTGCAATGCTATCTAATGTTTACATTACCTGCGGTAGTTTAGTAAGCAATGCGTGGATTGAATTATATATCGATGACCATCTCGTATCAGACTCCTTCAGAGTCCATTTCAAATTTGATAAAGCTTGCCAACGTTCAGTTGATCCGGAAAAATAATTGAAAATATTTTGCACTGTCCCGAAATATGTCGTAAATATTGGTATTACAGACGACGCATGTACTCCAACTAAATTAAGTGAGTGAGTACTACATGTTAAAAATCTGGTATGCTGATTCAGTTGCAAGATTGACACTTGCACTCCATGATATTGACCCGCCATATTAGCGCCATTGTAATATGACTGTCCCCTGTAGTCTGACAATATCAGACCATCTTGGCTTACTTTGTTTGCGATTTTGTCAGTAAGTCCACGATTGGTTTTTTCCTCAGTTTTTATAAATGCTAAAAAACTTTCTTCAACCGTACACTTTCCATTATTTGTATCTACGTAGCGTACAATTTCTGACATTTGTTCTTGGTGGCTGATATCCGGGGTACAATCAAATAAGATATTGTAATATTTTGCTTGCAGAATTTTCGCCACAATTTTATTTTTGACTTCTGATCCTAGTGCTGGAATTATTTTATTTTGTATAGTTGGTGAGAAGTAAGAAAGGCTTCCTTTGGTAATAGAGGACCCGTGTTCCTTCATTTGTGGATTGTGTTTGGTGAGGAGTTCCACAATACTCAAAATATACCAGATCTACGATTCCCAATTTGTTTGACCCCTCCTGTCAGCGCCAGATTGTTTTTGGCACAAAACATTACTGCGTCTATGACTACCTTTGGAATGTATCTCCTCTTTTTTTTTCTGCAGATATTCCACAGTCTAAAGTTTTACCTTTCATTAATCGCATTTTCATTTCTTTCCATGTTGCATAATATTTACTAGGTTCTACAGCGTTTTCGTGTTCTCCTATTCTTGGATTCAAATGTTTCCAATCACGGAAACCTTTTGTAAAAATTCCTTCTTTCGTACTGAATGATAAACATGGAAAACAAAAAACAGATTTAGCATTATCACTGTAAATGAGCTGCTTCTTCTCAATTTTTTCATTATTTAACAAGGTCTTCTGAAACCAATCAGCTGAAAAAGTTCTGCCATCATCAGTCGTTTCCCTGCTCTGGTCCACGTTCAATGAGACAACATTTACCATTATCATCCATTTTTGGCCATGTCCTGGAGTCATTATAATTTATGCGAACAGGATTTTCAAAGTCAACATCTTCCGAATCCAAAGTATTTAATGTCGTTGCATCACCTGAAAAAAAGCAATTGTAAGCCATCATAATGAATTACGTATCCTCGTGGTAATATTTCACTCAACGAGATTGATTCCAAAGCACAATCTGCGCTAAATGTTTGCCAGTCAACCATATCAATAGGCTAGATTTTATTAAATAAATAAAAAATTACCAATAAAGCGCGACGAGCTATTTGCCACTTGTAGGGAGTTGAAAGTACACTCTATATGCATATTTTATCAATTCAAAAATTCTGGTGAAAATGTAGCCTCGCAACGGCCGGCAAGCAACATATTCAATAACATTTATACGAAACCAAAAATAAATTGAAAAAAAACTACACTTGAATAAAACAAGTTAAATATTTGTAGGCAGAGTGAAGAGTGTGTCAAACCTGCGCCTATTGATTGTCAAAATGAGCCCATTAAAACAACTAGGTACCTTTTCCCGTTCGTACTGCGTGGTTTCCGTTGTGATCGAACACTTCTTGTTTAGATTAACTATGAACACTGTGAATGTGATTTGACACAACACGACAGTATAAAATAAGACCTTTTTATAAGCACCTATCTCAGCTAATACTAAACACGAGCAACAATAAAATATATCAACGCATACCGTGGTTGTCGTTATATCTGAAGCTGTTTCCATTATCAGTGTTATCCTTTTTTCGTCTTTATCAAGTAGCTCATCAATATTTTCTGTAGACGTTGTGTTACTTTCGGACAGCGATGTGATTGTCATGTCAGATTGTTCTGGATTCGGTGATACCCACTTGCTTAATGTGTGGGCTAATTTTTTGTGTTCCACTTTGCGTGTACTTCTGATCTTTCGAAATTGGGATCCAGACAGCTTTTACGGTGGTGGCATTCTAAATATGTAGATAATCACAATAAGTAAAATACCTTGACTAAAATTGTAACACTTAAGAATGACGTTTTGTGTTCACTTCACAAATAATTCAATAATAACGTATTCAACTGAAATATAGCCTATCTTTATTGCACTGTATAACAATAGGTATTTACTGTCTTTTCCACTGATTGATGAATGATGGCTCGAAGTTTCTCACAGAAAAGCCGAGTCACTGTTAACAATGATGCCGAGGCGGGTTTCTTACTTGAGTGACTTGTTCGGCTTGTTCGATAAGGATGATCGTCATTCGATTCAAAGATACCAGGTGCATGCAACATTTAAGGTGGCATTCATGTTATGCCCCGTTTAGGTATTGGCCGAGAACAGACGAATAGGCACGAGCACGAATATGTAAACGACTTTCAGGTTTCCGAGAGCCAAACAGTTACTTTCGATTTTCCAAACCAGTTTCAAGAGCACATCATGTATCCCGATGTCGTTCCGACGCACTCCGGATGCGAACGAAATGCAGTTTTATGATTATGACTAGAACAATTCATCAAAAATGATAAAGAAAAGCTATTTCAAAATGTTCTGTTTTCTGTAAGTGATTACTCAAGTTTATTATTTCAACCTAGTTGTCCTCATGACTTTCCAGTCACATTACACTTAATGATTATTTGTAATGTTAACCCTCTAACAGGTCAATTTTTATATAACAAGAAAAAATTTTAAAGGGTGTATTTTGCGCATACTAACATATTTTAACTTGGGAAAAAACCTGTTTTTTCAATATCCTAGGTTCTAGGTACCAAAATAGTCACCCCGCCTTAAGGCGGACCTGCCCTGTTACAAAGGTGAAAGAAATTTATTTAAGCCATTAACAAAAGTAATCTTTATTAATTTTATTTAGTATGAAATTCTCGGAAACATTTTCTTGTTGACGATAGACACAGATTCAAGTTGCATTTACAGCAAAAAACTTGAGTTTCGGATTTGCAACCCTTATTTTTGCACATTCGCTTACCGCTCTGGCATTTGATTCAAACCATAAAATCGAATATCTGGCTCTGGAGTGTATGTTTTGTTGCTCGGTTTTGCCTCTGGCATTTCATCTTGTTGTGAAGTAAGTGTTGGTCTGCCGGGTCCTTTTTTCGGAGCTTCATTTGCGCAGAGCACAGAAGCTACTTTAGCTCTAAAATTTGGCAATGAGGGTGAGGTGCCGTGAATGCGCTTATGTAATAAATACGCGTTTACCATTGCCACATCGATGAAATGGTAAAATAAACGTAAAGTCCATTTACGGGTCTTCAAACGGATGTGGTACCTTCCAAGCAGACCATCCATCAGATCGACTCCACCCATATGGTGGTTATACTCGCGTATAATGGTCGGGCAATCAATCTCTACGTATTTTTTTTTAGTTCGATCAAACCGAGTTGCCTTAGATGGCTGCATATCCTTTGTGCTCTTGGAAGGGAGTATTCCGACATATGAAGACGCTAAGCGGACGTTTTTATTGTCCTTCCATAAAACAGTCGTCAAATCTACGCCATGTGCACTTCCAACGTATTCAACAGAGAATCCTTTTTCAACTTTTGCAAGCTCTTTATCGCTAGGTAGCTTGCAATTAGGAATTTGACCAGACCGAATTGTCCCTATTGAGTAAATTCCTCTGCTTCTGAGATAAATTAGCAGCGGCAATGTAGTATAGAAATTGTCGAAATAAAGTACGTGGTTGACGAAGTTCGGGATGGTTTGCGACAAACGTACAACAACATTGGCTGCTGGACCTAAATCTGGCATATTTGGCAAAATGGTGTTGCTACCAGCTCCGGTATAGATTTCAAAACCATAGGAGAATCCGCTGGTGTCACAGAGTACCCCCACCTATGGGGTTTTGCTGGCATGAACTGTCGCAAAGTAGAAACCATTTTGGTTGCGCACATTTGTTCATCTACACACAATCGAGCTAATTTAGGGACTGTTTCAAATCGTGCATTGAAATGTTTAACTAGAGGTGAAACTTTGTATAATGGGTCAAATCCAGGTTGGCCCCGATTTTTTTCTTTTGACTTGTCGTTAAAGTGTTGATATTCTCGAATCGCATAAAACTGCTTGGATGTCATTGCTGTGCGAATCGGCTCAAAAGAATAACGACCCCAATACTCTGCAGCACTTGGGTATCGATATATTGACATGAATATTAATATGCCGATGTATTTGCGTATATCTGAAGCTGCGACTGAAAATGTTGTTTAAATATCATGCTGCCGAGCGTATAAGTTTGTCTGTTCTGCAATTTCTTCAAAAAGTTCCTGGGTAAAAAAGTACGTGAAACATTGGTAAGGTGTTTCCAAATCGTTAAAACTTGATGGCAGATTTGCATTTCCACGGAACACCACTTCATTTTTATGTAGCTGTAAATGCTTTTTGCGCCATAAAATCGATTTGCGCTCTTTTGATTGTGCTGTAAGTTCATGCACAGTTCCAGTATACCCACCATCATTGGGGTCAGGAATATTAGCATCCCCTGCAAATTCTGGAAGAGGACTACGAGGTCATTTGCTCGGTTTGTTACGTCGTTGGAAGGTGGTGGATAATTCTGTTTTGGATGGTTCTGTTGAAAATGAAGATGGCGCAGATGCTACTGTTGATGTGAGTGAACCCGATGTTGATGGTTCCACATTGATACCTTCCGCTGAAATCGATACTTGATGATTGTTATTGAATGTCTTAGCTGCTTCATCATCAAGAGATACATCCAGCAACTCAATGCACTCATCTATTTGGTGTGCTAAACCTGGCAATACCATGTGGTCATCATCAAAATCACATCCCAATTCATCATCTTCATCATCGGTGGTATCTTCAATGACAGATATACATAGATTCCAAAAGCTCAAATACTTCATCAGCTGACATTTTGGATAAGTCAATTTTTTTGGAAGACCACTAACCATTTCCTCGATTCATATTTGATGCCATGTCTGCGTACGAAACGGCAATGAACAAGAATTAAAAATTTTGCCTCCAACGGGCAAGACCGCCTTTAGGCGGGTAGTGGTTGTATGTAGTTAGCAGCAAAAATAAAGGCGAAGCAAGTTTTGTTTACAAGCTATTTGATTAAAAACACTTTTATTTACTCACTTATAAATTTTCTAGTTTGATCAACATGCCACCTATATTTATTTTCCACACTGAAAACTATGCTCTTGCGTTTTGTACACTTCACTTGGCATCTCACATCAAACTGACTAGAACATTTGAAAACGGAACACGGCTATCTTTCCATTACTATCAGTGCATGGGTACGTTCAAAACAAAAGTCAGGGCTGCGTGTTTACTACAAACAAAATTAATTTGCGTGCATAAACCAGATTTTACAGACCCCGCCTTAAGGCGGGCTTGCCTGTTAGAGGGTTAAACAATGCAATATTTTTTTGTTTTCTTTAAAAAATTGAAAATTTTTTGCACATACTCGTAGAACGAAAAACAATAAATTATGCACATAAGGTAAAGTCAGCTGGGCTACGCGTGCGTTCTTATATGAAATACACATTAGTTTGTATGTAAAATCAGTTTTTTAGGATTCGACAAAAATAGTTTGTGTAAGTTAAGGGCGCGTTTATAATCTGCATGTTTATTTTAGCTGCCCTTCTGCGCAGTAGAATAAACAGGAAAAGTTTAATTTTCACTGTTCTCTTCCCTAGCTACCATGAAGAGAATCTATTTTCGTGCAAACCTTCTGGTAGAATAAATTTTAGGAATTTTGTGGTTTCTGCGATTATTTAATGATCGTTTTTACTTACAAACTATTTTTACCCTTTTTAGGTCTTTGTAAAATTTTTTTTACAAAGACCTACTAGTTTCGCGATCTGTCTGTCCGTCCGTCCGTACGTCTGTCCGTCTGTCCGTCTGTCCATCTGTCCGTGCGTCACAGCTGATTTCTCCAGAAAATATAGAAGCTAGAATGCTCAAACTTTGTGAAAAGGTCAGAAGTGATGGTCTCTCAAAAGTTAAGGACTTAACAAAAATTTTAAGGGGGGTCCCCCCTAATAACGAATTGGCCCTTAAAATTTTTTTTTAATCAAAGGTAGTCGAGTGGGGTATTAAATGAAAGGTCTTGATTAGAACTCTTATAATCTGAAATAAAAAAATCATTTTATGAATTAGGGGGTCCAGCGGAAGGCAAAATGTAGGCAAAATTTGAGTCCCCCCCCCCCCCCGCGATTGGACACCTTTCAGCCGAAAAATCTGAAAATTATCACGAACGTAGGTCTTTATGAGTACAAGGGCAACAAATACCTTATAAATCGAAATTCGTTCAACTTTGTTAATAATAGTATGATTTGTAGATTTTACATTTTTGCCCATAAAACCAAAACGGTACCTTTAAATGTCTTGAAATTTTGCAATTATATAGACTGACATAAGATATATATGTTTACAAAATTTAATGGAGATCGAATCATAATCAAGTGAGTTATAGCCATTTCAATTATATGGAATTACAACGACAATAACACGCGTTTATGGTTGATATAGGGCTTTCCAATAAGAGGTGTTATTTTAATATTAAAAGAAAAATGACATTTTTTAATATAAATGATCGGATCTTTATTTTATTGTAAAGAAGAAGATATGCCGTTAATAGAAAAAATTAACATCAGGCAAATAACCACTACGACACGCTTACAGGACCATATCCTCTTCATGAAATTTTCCAGAACCAAATCGCAAAGTGGCTGCCCTATGTCCTCGATAGCCTCACGAATTTCATCTTTGAGATCTTGAATCGATACTGGGCTATTGGCGTAGGCTTTCTCTATCACGTGGCTCCAAAGGAAGAAGTCGCAAGGTGTTAAATCACAAGATCTATTCAAAATAACACCTCTTATTGGAAAACCCTATATACTCGTATATTGACTTAGGCACTTTTATTTTCTTTCAATTTTCATGAAAATTTAAGGAATAGTGTTTAACTTGAATATGTTCAATCGGCGGAGCATTCAGAAAAATCATTTAAGCTAGAGTAAAATGGCGGCTGCACTGTGCTTATGAAAGAAACTGTGCATCTTTTGTATAAATTTGAACGATTTCATATCTAAGTATTGGATGAATAATGCAAGTTATCGATTCACGCCATTAGAAAACTTGCTTCTAACCCTAGGATGTTTACAAAGACCTTCTGGTAGGAGCACTCTCCTGCTTACTCAGCTTGTTTAATTTTATGATTGTGCTGCTTTTGTTAAGCAAGTATCCCTTGATTCCTTAAAATTAAAAGGAAAAGTTTTTTTCTAGAACTTCATAAAAAAATTGCAAATTAGCGCAGAGCTGTTGGATCGGTTTGTCAGACTCATGTCCAGCAAGCTCAGTTTGCCTTTGATTGGTTTCACTTGTCGTGTTTGTTTTATTTGAATCACACATGAATATTTTATTGAGTTATTTCCTAGAAACTCGTTAATAATTGAAAATTCAATGAAACTGACCCAAATAGCCAATCGATAACTTCTATATGAAGCTACAAGTATGACCTGCAGCAAAACACCTAAATAACATTTCCTCAATTAATAACAAATGAAACCAATGAAGCACCTGTTCCTTCCTTGCGACGTAAATCAAAACTATGAATTACTAGTTCCAATTTTTTCCCGTTGACAACACACAAATACTCATCCGCCGTCATTAATTTTGCAGGAGCTCTGAACTCCGCGTGTTTGTCGTCCTCAGCTTTGAATTTAAAATTCCGTACATTGAAGATGCACAAGAAACTCTTTTCATGCATAAAGAATTGATGCTGGCACCAATATACAAGTACGAGTATGTAGCGTACGATCTTGTATACCCTTATGAGCGTACGTTACGTCCAGCAATCTGACGTCGCAGATTGCTACCACGCTTTAGACTAGGACATTGGGGAAGCTTTGAAGAAGTTCAAATCAATTGAAATGCAAATGACCTGTTACTTGTTTGATTGCAGTAGGTTGGCCTATTGCCAGGTTAATGGGAGCGCTGAACGGAGAAGTCGAGGTTGAGTTGAGATTTCAATGCAAATAGGATGCCAAGCTCCAATGTGTGCTTGGTAACTGTGTCGGTCGTCAGTTGGAAATTACACATCACAATTCATCGCTTTGTTCGCGGTCATGATAGTATAGAGCTTCTTGACCTGATGATTTCATTTAACATGGACGACCATTAGGGATACATAAAATACGTGAGGAAAATTTATTTCTATAGCAGGATACCATGGTTTGCATTGGAAAGGTTCCAATGCGGTGTGGCTTTTCTTATTGACACACTTTTGAGTAATATAGAGCGTGCACTCTTGCTACCTACATATTTCTTGTGCTCTAGTTTGATGCAGGTTAATTAAAAGTTGTAATTATGTTAGTGTATCTGACTTGTCCGGAAACTATTGCCTTCATATACTGTGAGGAAGATATCTGCTTATGCTAGTTTCAAGGAAGAAGAAACTTTGTCGATTACAACCTCATCGCGAAGTTCATTTGCTAAGAACAATTCTTAGCCCGTTTTTCAATTGGGCGTCAGGTTTCTCTCGTTGTTTGTATATTCTAATACCTACTTTTGTGCTTATGTTCCCTAGCCACTGACTTTGGTTTACTCAAACGTTCATGGATAGTTCTTGATGCGACGCTGAGTTCAGAGAATCTTTTCATACTTTTGCTATCTCCATTATTTCTCGTTTAGTGTAACAAAAACTTCTGTTAGAGCTAAAAAGATTAAGATATATTAAGATATCAACTTCTGAATGTCTAGAGTTATTCTGTTCTACTTCCATTGTCCGTCCTAGGACGTTGTAGATTTCGGTAAATTATATAGAGATGAAAAAAAAAATTATATATATATATATATATATATATATATATATATATATATATATATATATATATATATATATATATATATATATACTTAGTCGTGCCATAAGTTCTGTCACACGTATATGGGCAATTTTTGTATAAATGAAAAAGAGTTTTTGACAAACGAATATTTTGGCATACTAATGGAAGTAAAATAAGCAACAAATTATTCAAAGTGGCCGCCTTTAGCCTTTACACAGCTCTTTAATCTGTTGGGCCAGTCATCGATAGCAGTACGCACTGTTTCTAGCGGAAAATTAGCTGCTGCTTCTGTCAAAGATCGCTTAACGCTCTCGATATTTGGGTGTCGTCTCGTGCACACCATGGACTCTAACTCCGCCCACAGTTTGTAGTCCAGGGGATTCAAATCTGGGCTCCCAGAAGGCCATTCCGTAGCCCTTATAAACTGATCTGATCTTGTGTGGTTCGAGCTTTGTGGGCTGGCGCAAAATCTTGCTGGAAAACCCAATGTCGGTTGTTGAATAGCGTAGAGTTCAGCGGCTTCACACATCCCTCCAGGATGTCCGTTTGATAATTTTTCGCTGCAGTTTTTACGCCTTTTTCGCAAAAATGAAGCTCGGTGACCCCTTCGTTGCTGACACCCCACCATACCATGACTGATGCTGGACGATGTCCTCGCTGTACCCTAGTGGCAACTTCTCGGGCTTCTCTGGAGCTGTGGGCATACACCTTATCATTTTGGCGGTTGAAATGTTCCTCCACCGTAAACAATTTTTTCATCGGTAAATAAAATTTCTCGTTGTTTGTTATTGCCGTACCGCCGAAGGAGCTCTTTCGATCTGGTGCTCCTTATTTGCTTCAACTGCTCAGTCAGCAAATGTCCCGTTGATCGTCGAAAGGCACTCATCCCGAGGTCCGATTTTATGATGCGAGACATACTTCGGGTGGAGATGTTCATCTCTCGAGCCATGATTCGTTGTTGACGAAGCGGATTTCGACGAATTCGACTCTCGACCGCTTTGATGGCAGCAGAAGAACGTACATCACGCGGACGTCCAGAACGAGGTCGATCTTTAATAGTCTGGATCTCGTTATATCTCTGAATCGCACGATACACAAATCTTTGCGTTGTTGAAAATTTCACTCGCGGATTTTCCACACTTTTGTAGTGCTATCACTGCAATTCGGTTTTCATTAAGACCCCATTCCATCCTCACACGTTAATGAACAAACTTTAAATGACCATCAACTGTCAACAATATTATGACGTTTATAAAACTGGCCGACATTGAAATGTCACTCATAAAATAAAGGTGTTGCCAATGTGAGAAATTATGTGACAGAACTTTTGGAAGGACTATGTATATATATATATATATATATATATATATATATATATATATATATATATATATATATATATATATATATACATATATATATATATATATATATATATATATATATATATATATATATATATATATGTATTTATATATACAGTGAAAGGTTTTGGTACAATCAAAGAGGTAGATACAGGAGACGGCGAAAGATCAAATCCATGAAGCCACGAGCTTTTGCCTTTGCTATTGTGATAACTCGCATAGGCTCGAAGTTAATTTCGAAATTGGGGTCAAAATTTTGTTCATCATTTGATGAGGTTTATCATATTCTTGGTGATAAGCTTTATGAGAATGCAGCGCTTGCAAATTAATTGTTTAGAAAAGAAAGATAGCCAAAAAATTGCCATATGTGCTGATATTATTATTCTGGTGGAATTTTTTTGAAAACGTTTGAGAGGGCACAACTCTTGACCTACGTAGAAAATTTCGTAACTCTAGCTTGTGTGGTTTGCGATTAAACTTGCTGTGACGCACGGACGGACGGACAGAAAGACGAAAAGACCGATCAAGATTTTAATAGGGTAGTGTAAAAATATTTTATATTCCCCTAAAATGGTCTTTTGGATAAATGCTTACAAGTTAAGCCATTGAAAACGTTTCCATGAAAAATATTCATTACTTCAGTTTCTACTGAGATAGCGAATTGCACTTACCTTCTGATTTTTGGGGGCCATCATTTTGAATGCATGCATTTTTTGAATTTTTTAAAATATTTCTATCTTAGGTTCTCATCAGTCAATCTGCAAAATCTCATTCAAATCGTAGTTTCCCTCTACATAGGGCAATAGCATAAAATTTTTAGGAAAATGGCTACTAAAAATACTAGGTTTTAAATTTTTTTGTTTAGTACAAGAACTCAGTACAATTATCCATAATTCTAAGTTTCATCAAAATCCATCGGAAAATGTAGCCACTAGAGGGCCATAAAAATCTGAAAAAATCGCATATTTGACTCACCGCCATTTTGAAACTTGCGCGTCACAACTACACCATCCAATGTTTACACGTTTTTCGACGTTAGAACGGCCGCCATTTTGTTTCAAACTTTTCAACTTTGGATTTTTTATTGTGAAATTCATCGCACGCCTCAATGAACCTCTGCAGAAAATTTAATACAAATAAGAGCTATGGTTTCGTCAGAACAGGAATCCCAACTTTTCGTCTAAAATGGCTGCCATTATGTTTTCCCCCGACCGATTGAGCTGGTTAAACAACTTGACTGGCATATTCATCCAATACGCCTTTCCTAAAAGTTTTGTGAAAATTGGAGCGAAATTGTAATCTCTAGCATAGTCCCGATTTTCCTTATATCCTATATTATATATATATGTATATATATGCATATATATATATATATATATATATATATATAAATACATATATATATATATATATATATATATATATATATATATATATATATATATATATATATATATATATATATATATATATATTGTTACATGTACAAATAATTACATGTACAAATAATTCTGCGAGCTTCTGTCGCAATTGTTTTCATAATCATTAAGAACGTCAACAAATGAATTTACTCGAACCCACGAGAACCCAACAAGCATGATCAACATCTGCAAGTGACGTCACTCCATTCATTAATTTGCTCGAATCTACCAGGTACCTCTCGGTAGAACATTCGCCGATGTACGAGTAATGGGTGAATAGGTAGAGACCCTATATAAAGGCGAGCTGAATGAATGGGGGGATCATTCATTCATTCGACCGCGATAAGAACTGCGATAGTGTGTGGGAAGTGATTTTCGTAATAGTGAAGTGATTTAGAAGACAATTGCGATAAGAAATTTATGGACAAGTGTTAGATTTTTTTTAATAGTGAAAATTAAAATTATAGACCGCGAACCAATAACACGCGACAGTGGTGTCAAGAAGTGCGAAAGAAAAGTTTTGAAAGTGAATATTTGAACATTTTTATAGTGCACAATAGGAAAATTTAAAGAAACATTAAAAATACCACGAAGCTTAAACTTAAAAATTAATGAATTGACCATGTCGGAGCTTAAGGAAGAGTTGGAACAGCGAAACCTGGCTACGCAAGGTACAAAGGCCACACTGATTGCACGCTTGCGTGACGCAATTGAATCGGAAGGCGCGTATCTGGATTCGGGTGAGCCCTCAGATGCAGAAAAAGGCGCAGAAGGTGGTGAAGCAGAAACAAAAAAAACCAAAGGAACCAGAAAATGCGCTGATGCAAATGTTAATGCTGATGCAGCAAGAGCAGCGACAACAGTCGTCCAATTTAACTACGAAGCTAGATGAACAATCAGCGAAGTTAAATGAACAATCAGCGAAGTTAAATGAACAATCGTCGAAGCTAAATGAACAATCAGCACAGCTAAATGAGCAGACATCCAGTTTAGCTGCGAAGCTAAATGAATAATCAGAAAAAATGGACCAACAAGCGATTGAAATCAAGGCGGATTTGCAAAAACAGTCAGCCGAAATAAAAACGGAGCTCAGTCGTCTCAACAGCCAAATTAAATGCGTCGAAGAAAAGGTATACCAGGTCGAGGAGAGAATTAACCTTGAGATCAGCCAGGTCGAGGAGAGAATCAACCATGAGATGGAAAAAGTGAAAAAGGACTTGGAAGCAGCGAAGGCAGCAGTAACCGCCTCACCAGCCCCACTTATAACCGCAGCGCAAAGCTCATCTAGAAATGCGCAAGCACCAATATTCGACGGGCAAACGGTCTGGACTATTTACAAGACCCAGTTTGAAGCAGCCGCTCGCATAAATCACTGGAATGAGCAGGAACGAGCAACTGCATTGATTCTTGCTCTAAGAGGCCCAGCTGCCGAGCTGTTGCAGACGATCCCCGTTGAATTACACTCAAACCCGAATGCTATAATGAATGCGCTCGACATGCGTTATGGAGACGATCATCTAAAGCAGATTTATCGGTCACAGCTAAGGCATCGGGTGCAGAAGACTGGTGAAACCTTGCAGCAACTAGCCCAAGACATTGAGCGACTAGCACTTTTGGCTTACCCAGCCTACGACCCAGAACATCGAGATGATGCAGCGACAGAAGCATTCATCAGCGCACTAAAGGACCCGGAATTGCAACAAGCCGTGCGTTTAGCTCAAAAGCAAACGGTTAAGGACGCATTGGCTTACAGTCTGAACTTTGAGGCAGCGAAAAATGTGACTCGTACCACTGCCCGGGCTCGTGAGGTAGTGACAGACGAGTGCAGGTGTGAACGCGTGGAAATTGAGCGAGACCCGCATGTAAATGGTGCGCCTAGACGCTGGAATTGCGGAGGGAAGGGGCACCTGCAAGGAGACTGCAAGAAGCGAAAAAAAACGAGCTATTGTCCAGGGTGTGCAGCTAGGAGGAGATCCAGACCGAGTCAGGAGCCCAGAATGGAAGCCCTTCAAACAGAGGGGTCGGGAAACATGTAAGAGCCAACTTCGTGGGGCAGAGGTTAGCTAGGAGGATCGACGTCCCCAGCACCACCATTGCCGTGTCAAGACTACATCGTGGAGAAGCGGACTTATGCCTTCCGGGTCAAATTGACGGAGAACACTGCACCATAACAATCGACACTGGTGCAACCCGATCGATTATCCGACCAGACATAGTAAGACAGCAACAACTTCACAAGGGCAGAATTTTCTCACTACGGACAGCTACGGGAGAAACTGCACCTGTTCATGGAGAGGTCAACCTCCAGATACAGTTGGGAGACCTCGTGTTCCGACATAATTTTCTGGTCGCGAACATTATGGATGACTGCATTCTCGGAATGGATTTTCTGCGACCACGTGGAATTACGTTGGACTTGGGCAAACGTGTATTGAAATGGCAGAATGTCGAAGTACTGATGGAGGATCCCAGCGTCTAAATCCCCAAGATGAATGTAGTGGTATGTACTGACACTGATGTACCAAATTCTTCCGAAAGCATTGTATAGGCCAAGCTTGATGGTGATTCTGGAGACCACCGATCTTATCTGATAGAGCAAACGAAGACATCCGCATTGCGCAGTTTGATTGTAGGACGAAGCCTTGTAAGGTCTTTAAGGAACGGATATGTGCCGGTTAGAGTCCTTAACACCGCAGACTCAACCACGAGTACCAAAGCGGGAGAAGTCATCGGCAGCTGCCAGCCTGTTTCCACCATCACCTCTTTGGAAGCTACTCACAACCATCATTGGAAAAGGAGGCAAGACACAGACAAAGCCCGGGAATCCACGTCTGCAATATTGAAGCAAGTCAAATTGCCGGTGCAGCTATTCAAACGAGCCTCTGATCTGGTCACCAAGTACAGTGACATCTTCTCAACAAGCCCGGATGACCAAGGCCGAACGAGTTTGGTAACTCACGTCATAGATACACAGGGAGCCAAGCCGAGTCGACAAGCACCAAAACGTCTCCCTATAGCCAAACAAGGAGAAGTGAGCGCACTGATCTCGGACATGGAAAAACAAGGCATTATCGAACCTTCTGTAAGTCCATGGGCCGCGCCTGTAGTTCTAGTAAAGAAAAAGGATGGTAGCACTCGTTTTTGAGTCGACTATAGGCAGCTTAACGACGTCACTAAGAAAGATAGTTACCCGCTCCCACCCATCGATGACATCATGGACACTTTAGCCGACGCAAAATGGTTTTCTCCACTCGATCTCAAGAGTGGCTACTGGCAGGTAGAAATTGACAAGAAGGACCGAGAGAAGACCGCATTTTCAGTTGGGACCGGATTGTGGCAATTTGTGGTGATGCCGTTTGGGCTTTGCAATGCTCCAGCCACTTTCGAACGCTTGATGGAATACGTGCTACGTGGTCTAACCTGGAAAACCTGCTTGGTGTACCTAGATGACATCATCGTCATCGGGAGAACGTTCGAAGAGCATGTTTGGATCTTAGAAGAGGTTTTCTCCCGACTGCAACTGGCAAATTTGAAACTTAGTCCCGACAAGTGTACCCTTTTCGCAGGTGAAGTCAAATACTTGGGACACGTCGTATCAGCAGAAGGGATCAAAACAGACCCTGAGAAAATTGAAGCCGTGAAAAGCTGGCCAACACCAAACAACAAGCGCCAACTACGAAGTTTCCTGGGTCTGGCAACCTACTATCGAAGATTCGTCAAAGACTTTGCCAAAATAGCTAAGTGTCTCCATCAGCTAACCGAGAAAAATCGTCCGTATGTCTGGAATGAACAATGCCAGACAGCCTTTGAGACCCTGAAGGAAAAGCTATGTGAATCACCCGTACTGGCGTATCCGAAACCCGGAAAAATGTTTGTAGTTGACACCGATGCAAGCAACGGCGGTATTGGAGCTGTACTCTCCCAGCGGATCAAGGCCGAAACTTTGAGTCACTAGTTTTTGGCGAAATGTGCGAGCTGCTCGGAATACGGAAAACGAGGACAACACCGCTGCATCCCCAATCCGATGGAATGGTCGAACGTTTCAACGGCACGCTCAATAAACACCTGGCCAAAATGGTTGACGAGAACCAAAGGGACTGGGACCGACATATCCCACTATTTTTAATGGCGTATAGAGCCGCTGAACATGCATCGACGGGCCAAGCCCCAGCCAAAGTCATTTTTGGAAAGACTATTCGTTTGCCAGCCGATATAAAGTTCGGAACACCCCCTGAGAAACCCCAAACGGTCTCGGAGTACGCAAGTGATCTAAGACAACGGTTGAACCAGATACATCGGACAGTGCGAAAACACCTCGAATCGGCTACTGACCGCATGAAGACCAGGTATGATCTAAAGGCTAATTCGACTGGCTTCCAGCAAGATGACTTGGTGTGGCTTTATAACCCGCAACGGCGAAAGGGTAGGTCTCCAAAGTTGCAACATTATTGGGAGGGACCATACCGAGTTACAAAGCGAATCAACGACGTCGTATACCGAATACAGGAACATCGTAAGCCGAGAGCTAAAATGAAAATCGTGCATCTGGACCGTCTTGCCCCATATTACACCCAGGGAGAATTGACTACAAATAGCGACACATCTTTTCGGGGCGAAAAGAACTGAGGTGGGGGCAGTGTTACATGTACAAATAATTACATGTACAAATAATTCTACGAGCTACTGTCGCAATTGTTTTCATAATCATTAAGAACGTCAACAAATGAATTTACTCGAACTCAAGACAACCCAACAAGCATGATCAACATCTGCAAGTGACGTCACTCCATTCATTAATTTGCTCGAATCTACCAGGTACCTCTCGGTAGAACATTCGCCAATGTACGAGAAATGGGTGAATAGCTAGAGACCCTATATAAAGGCGAGCTGAATGAATGGGGGATTCATTCATTCGACCGCGATAAGAACTGCGATAGTGTGTGGGAAGTGATTTTCGTAATAGTGAAGTGATTTAGAAGACAATTGCGATAAGAAATTTATGGACAAGTGTTAGATTTTTTTTAATAGTGAAAATTAAAATTATAGGCCGCGAACCAATAACACGCGACATATATATATATATATATATATATATATATATATATATATATATATATATATATATATATATATATATATACATGTATATATATATATATATATATATATATATATATATATATAAACACATATATTTCTGCACATAGAATATATATATATATATATATATATATATATATATATATATATATATATATATATATATATGTATATATATATATATATATATATATATATATATATATATATATATATATATATATATATGTATATATATATATATATATATATATATATATATATATGTATATATATATATATATATATATATATATATATATATATATATATATATATATATATACATAAAAAGAACTCTACGTAATAGGTAAATTTCACTTAAGAAATTCACCCAAAATTTTAAAAAACCGACTCCAAAGTAAAAGATGAATTAAATTTTATAAAAGCGGTGCTACATTAGTGATTTTACATGGTAATTTAGTACCACTTCCATAAAATTCATTTCATTCTTTGTAGGGCACTTTGGAGTAGGCTTTCTTCGTTTTCCGGTAAATAAACAAATATTTTCAAATTAAACCGCCATGTTTCGAAAATAAGTTTTAGTAGCCCCCAGATCACGTCGCACTGTGTTGAGATAAAAACACTTCGTACTGCAGTATTCTTTAATTTTCTAAATGAAATTTTATCGTGTACACTTATCTGACTCCTTCTATGACTTCAAAACAACCCGATATTCAATATTCATGGACGTTCTTTAACGTTTTCGTTGGACTTGACATGTACTAGTCAAAAAACTCCGCGATGACTCTCGCTGCAAACGTTTCAAATCAAAATGTTTACAAAAATAAACACACTCTGGACAAAACGCAAACACGAAACCATAAAATGAATTGATTTAAAGTTAATTTGATTGAAATATCCACGAATTAACTCCTCGATCAAAAAATGTTCACCAATTTATTCGACATATGTCAATGTTCAAGGAGCGGACATGAAACGTATTTCACTCGCGTAAATCATCAAACCAATCGGCATAACCACTTTTTTAACACGGCACAAGTCCAAAATACAGTCAAGTTTCACTTTTCTGTAATAAAATATCGCTCGGTTATGGGCTAATGTAAAAAATCCACTTAAATTGGTGGCGCTTCTCATGATTTTATGTTTGGTTACATTTTACTCACCTGAGCCAGGAAAAATACAGCACGTCAGTTCCTTTTTCCAGCAAATAATGAAAAACTACACACTTCACTTTGTAATTCACTCGCGTTTACTTTCGTATATTAAGTTTTTCATTGAAAAATTTTAAATTTTGCGATGCGAAATTCATATTTTACGAAGGATATGGAAACTGACAGATCCACGCCAGCTGATACATCCGCTTCGAAAACAGGGGTGTCCACGCAGTTCTTATGGATCAAATACTTTTGAAAATATGGCGCAAAGTATGATTTTGTTGACGTTTGTCGAAAAGGGTGGAGGTTTGCGAATAGATAACGAGACCGTGTGTATGAAATAAGAAGTGATAACTTATACTGACATTTGAACGTGCTAATAAATGACTTGAATTTGCATTTCGAAATTAATTTCGACAGTTGAAAAATTATACGCATCCCTTAAAAAAGCATCAGCTGAAAATTGTAAAAGCTTTCGAAAATGAACGTGTACGTACATGGAAGGTTTGATTGTGTTAAGCAACTTCAACGCTTTCCATAGGAATTGAAAGCTCGCCGTCTCCTGTATGTACCTCTATGGGTACAATATTCCCTCCGATAAGTGGACCCTCCAATGAACGGTCGCGGACACTGCATTCATATACATTTCATCCAAAATGCCTCCCACAAGCGGACACTAAGCGCTGTCATAAAATAAATTGGTGGTTCCCCTTTCTGGAAATTCTGCATCATTTTTATCGTTGACTCCAATGGATTTGGTGATTCCCCTTTCTTTATATTCGGTTGCATGATGAGTGTCGTTGATTGCAATATATCTGTTCAGTCAGTGAAATTTAATGATTGGTGTGCGTCGTTTATACACTGTACGAGTATCTGTGACTAGAAAATCGTTTAGGAGTTTTCTCATATTCTTGGTAAAGCTCGTGTGTTTGTTTGCTTTTAAGGGTTTTGTACTAAAATACAAAACCCTATTGCAATCACGACCTATGTCCGTCTGTTCGTCCGTCCGTCCGTCTGTATGTCACAGCATTTTTTCTCCGAAACTATAGAGGCTGCAGCCACGAAACTTTGTGGAAAGGTCAGAAGTGGTGACTTCTTGAAAGTTCAAGGGTGAAAAAATTTTTCAAAGTGATTTAAGGGGGTCTCCCCATATAGGGAGGTGACCCCTCAAAAAAAAAATGTTCACCATTGGTAGTCGAGTAGAGTGTCATTGGAAAGGTCTCAATGAGATCTTTTCAAAACAAGTCTTAAAATTGCCTTATGAGTACCGATGGGGGCAGAGGAAGGGGAAATGTACGACTCACTGTTTTATTTTGTGTCAATATGGCAGGAGAAACAGAAAAGCTGCTTGTAATCGGCAAAGCAGCCCGTCCCAGAGCTTTCAAAAATATTGGCATCAATGATTTGCCAGCACACTGGAATTCGAATAGGAAAGCATGGATGACGCGAGACATCATGTCTGAATGGTTGCTTCAATTTGACAGAAAAATGAGGGCTTAGAGCAGGAAAATTCTTTTGTTTTTGGATAATGCAGCATCTCATCCTAAAAATTTAAATCTTACCATCATAAACATCATTTTTTTACCAGCTAACACAACTGCACTATGCCAACCTTTAGATCAAGGCATTATACAGAATTTCAAGGTACGCTACATAATCTTAATTTTAAAACACATAATATCGAAAATAGAAAGCAGCAAATTAGCATCAGAACTAGCCAAATCTATAAATGTTCTTGAAGCAGCAACTATAAAAAACTGCTTTCGAAAAGCTTCATTTATAGATTCTGATACGCGTCTTTTAGAATTTGAAGCCGAGGATGAATTGCCATTGGCAACACTTTTGAGTCTACAAAATGGGATCGTTGCATTAAGGCATCAAAATTTGGAGGAATATCTGAACATCAATGAAAATGTTTCCACTGAAGTTGACAACATTAAAATTTCGTGCGATGATCCACTTAACAATATAAGTTTAAGTAGTTTCGAAGACGAGGTGATCGATGAAAACATCGATCCTATAAATTCATTTGATGAAGCTCTAAAGCAATTGGCACGTTTGAAAAATTTCGTAAGAAATGATTATTTAGCATTACAACACATGAAAAATGCAGAGGATTATTTTGAGAACGAAAAGTTGAAATGAGACAAACCAAAACTCAACAGACAAAAATTAAGCAATTTTTCCAACGAAAGTAACTGTTTTTTATGTTTATTCGTAATATAATTATGCATGTATGTATATCAAAATTCTATAAAAATCATTATATGTAAGAACAAATATGTAAATAAAAAAAAATAAAACTATGAATTGGAACAGAATGCAGAAATTTCTGCACGCAAAAAACGTACTTTTATTTATTATATTAACGAAGTATGCAGGTAAAATGCGCTTTCATTCGGTGCCTCCCAGCAGCGGACACCTCTTACAGCCGGACAAAAAGCTTGGAACCGTGAGTGTCCGGCTATGGGAGGTTTCACTGTATATATATATATATATATATATATATATATATATATATATATATATATATATATATATATATATATATATATATATATATATATATATATATATATATATATATATATATATATATATATATATATATATATATATATATATATATCAAAGTTCCAGTTGAACGTAGAGTTAAAGTTATGTGAATTGTGTGAATTCTGCTGAACACTGTCCTGAGATTATTGCTTCGACAGGTTGTTGTAATGTTTTTGGCTCCAAAATAATCGGCTCTTGAATTCATTCAAGTTAAAAGTTCTTTGGTAAAAATTGCTCACTTGATGAGTTCAGGGTGATCAATTTCGTGTGAATGACACAATTGTTGTCTGAATATATGATAATTGTTCCATAAATTTCTTTCTCCCTGAAAGATCTTTTACAAATCACAGCAGTTAAATCATGTTTCTAATTGTAAAGAAGGCAAGTGCTGTGATGATTACTATCGGTCCTTTGAGATTTCATGAAGGAAATCCAAACCGACCTCTTGTCGATTGAAGAAGTGAAGTTCGTTACATGCCAATCAACTGTACCCTACGCGTTAACTAGTCCGGGCATTCTTAGCTAGTTCGGAAAATAATTCTGGCCGCTCCACTACCATGAGCAGACTTAGTTTGAATAAAATTTCTCAGCCAGTGATTTAGATGCCCGTTTAAATCGTGTTTCAAAAATTTCCCGACGATAAAGTTTTGACGTAGCTGGTACCGCTCTTTGTGTGCTGGTGTTTTTTCGGTGTGTATCGAATTCAAAATGGGATAGTGCCATTTGTTTCGACTTCCATTGTGAAGGTCAAGTTTTTATGTACGGAGTTGAGTTTTTTTCATATGTTTTGGGCTTCATTCCATACTATAACGGCAATCACGTCATCCACATAACGATACCAAATCCTGGGCATCCAACCAGACTCTTCAATTTTGTTCTCCACCCAATCTAAAAATACTTCGCTAAGTAAAGGTCACAACGGGTTGCCCATAGGTGCGCCGGTTTTTTGCTTGAAAAACCGACCCCTAAAGGTAAAATAATTTTCTGCCATGCAGGCTGTTGCTAATTTTGTAATGGCTCTAGCTTTTTTTTCCCGTTGAGTCTTTTCTTGCCAGCGAGTCTTCTAAAAGGGCCAACGCTTGCTTCACAGGAACAATAGGGAAAAGAAACTTCACGTCAAATGACACCAATTGTTCTCCTTCGTTTATCTTCTGACTGTCTGTTAGTCTTCTTACTAAATCTTCTCTATTCCTGATGGAGCACTTGCTCGAAACTACACCTAGTTTCCCACATTCCTCCTGTACCCACCTTGCAATTTTCGTTGTCGGAGCATCTGTAGACGTTATTATTTCTCGTAGTTCATTGCCTTCTTTATGGAATTTCGGAAGGCATTTGATTCTCGACAAAACAGGGTTGGGAGCTCGTAGTTTACTGACGTCCTCAATTATTCCTTTGCACACAAATTTTGGGTACATTTTGCCTTCCCGTGGACCCCCTAATACATCAAATGATTTTTTTATCTCAGATTCTAAAAGTTCTAATCAAGGCCTTTCATTTGATACCCCACTCGACTACCTTTGATTAAAAAAAAATTTTAAGGGCCAATTCGTTATTAGAGGGGACCCCCCTTAAACATTTTTTAAATTTTTGTCAAGGCCTTAACTTTTAAGAGACTATCACTTCTGACCTTTTCACAAAGTTTGAGCATTCTCGCTTCTATAGTTTCTGAGGAAATCAGCTGTGACGCACGGACAGACGGACAGACGGACAGACGGACAGACGGATGGACGGACGGATGGACAGACGGACAGACTGGTCGCGAAACTAGTAGGTCTTTGTAAAAAAAATTTTTACAAAGACCTAAAAACTCAACTTCGTACATAAAAACTTGACATTCACAATGGAAGTCGAAACAAATGACAACAGGCAGTTTTGAATTTGATATACACCGAAAAAACACCAGCACACAAAGAACGGTACCAGCTACGTCAAATCACAGCTTTTCGCAAAAAATGGCATCTTTCCGGACTTGGCTACATCGAATGATTACCGTCCCCTTAAGCCAAGAAAACCGGAAAAAAGAGGAAGATTACATCATGGACACAGCTGTCGAAAATGGATATGACCCCATGTTAGTGAAATGGATGGGGAAAAAAATGGAAAAAAGAGCACAAAGACGCAAGCTCACAAAACTGAGTACACTCAAGGACGAACCAACGCAAAGAGCAGTAATGATCATGTGGGAGGTTAGCGGTGCCCTGAATAGAATAATGAGGAAAAACGGTATCCATGTGGTGACCAGAAGCTCACAGTTTCAGCTTAAAACCAACATAGCGCAAATCAAAGACATAAGGAGCAAACATGAAAAGCGAGGGATCTACAAGATTAACTGCCAGCAATGCAAAAAAGTATATATTGAGCAGACAAAACGCAGCGTGAAAGTCCGGTTCAACGAGCATGTTCGAGAAGCGCAATCAGCACTAACGAAAAATAAAGCAGAAGACGTTCGGTCATCGGTAGCCCGTCACATTTGCGAAGGACACAACGTCAATTGGGAGCAGTTGGAAGTTATCAAAGAAATACGAGATTTGAGGAAACTGGACGCGTACGTGACACTTTGGATTATGCGGCAACCTATGGAAAAACGATTAAATGATGATGTTGGCAATGGAGCTTCACCTCTTTTAAAATTACTTCTTAATAATTAAGTTCAGGTTACAAAAAATTTTTTTTTTTAATAATTTAAAATAAATTAATAGTTCCACTAAAATTCATTTGACCCACATTTAAAATATACTTTTATGACCTGTTATTTCATTGACATGCATCGTTTCGTTAAGTACGGTCATTAATAATTAATTAGCTTTAGCATATATATTGTACATCTTGAGGATTTCTCTTTGGAAAAAATTAGACACTGAAGAAAGGAGAACATTTACTCCCGAAATATATATATATATATATATATATATATATATATATATATATATATATATATATATATATATATATATATATATATATGTCGGAAAAACAAATAAATAGCGTTGCTTCAGCGCTAAAACATGGAGATTTTCAATAGATTCCTTCTTTTCTTTTCGTTGCCCTTCCGGCTAAATCGAGCTACTAGGATCACAAATAAACACATACATGGAACTCATTTTGAAGATTGGCAGGCATCTTGGGTATCATGAAGGGAAGGTGGAATGCGAGCCTCATCCCGGATGTGAGATCGTGGGTTAATCGAGAGCATGGTAAGACTGAGTTCGATCCTACCTAGCTTTTTAGTGGGCATGGGTGTTTTCGGTCTTACCAGCGCAAGATTGGTAAGCCACGGTTTCCCAATTGTCGGTTTTGCTTACGAAAGGAAGACAATGTCTGCCACACATTTTTTGTATGCACAAAATGGTACAAGCTGCAACGGGGCCTCTACGGGAAGACGGGAGAACTCATCCCAGATAGTATAGTTGTGGTGATGCACGAATCAGATAATCAGATTAAAGGGACTTAAATTAGCCGAAGGCGTTGGGGCAGGGGATCGCTTTCCTGGCAATTCCTCTTCTCCTCTTTCCTCCCCCTAGAAGAGGGATTCCCGAGCTTGAAGTCACCTCACGGCGGAACAAAACAAAATCTGGCTCAAAGTAATGTATCAAACGGTCCAGGCTGAGTTTTTAGGTTGACAAGGGAGGTGTTTGATGGGTAGTCCAGTCGCTTGCGAGCAAGGGAATACCACACTCTGTGCGTAAATAACATACACCTCCCAACCACAAAAAACGGGAATGTTTTCATTGTCGCTTATCTAGTAGTAGTACTTTATTAGACTTTTCTTTTGACATATGTTGCTTAACCTACTTTTACGGTTACGATTCATTTGACAGTGACACTTTTGTCAAATCTCCTTAGCTTCTTTATACGACCTTAGTCAATACTTTACAGTTTTTAAATGCAAACGTTTATTTTTTATTCCGTTTGCTCTTACGGTGATTCTCTTTTAGCTGCTTATTTAAAGATTAAAACGTAAATTAAACTAACCTAATTTATTCTATTCTTAGCCTAATTACATTGTAACTCTTCTTTGTAGTTTTGGTTGGTCGTGTGTTCTCTTCAAGCGTTACATCCAAAATCATGTTACAGAAGAGGCAGAGTTCTTACTGACCTGATCTTCGGGGTATACGGAAGTTATTTTTTATTTATTTAATTGGTTTATTACAGAATGTTTATTTGATTTTTATTTTTTTCCTGATGGAAATTCAAGTTGCTTTAGCCCCTGCAGGTATTGGGGGACGTAATATGATAGAAAATGGGTTTCCGGGGGGTTGGCTGGGGTTCGGTGTTAATCTGGAAGTCTTTGAGAATTTTTTTGGGAGGGAGATAATATGGGGGTACTATAGACGAGGTCCCGGATTAGATTTGATTCATGTATCTGCCATTTAGTTATTCCATGGCGGAAATGGGAAGAGTGTGACTGGCTAGAATTATAATATCATCCGCGTACATGATCGTGTTCAGGTTACTGGAGATGCTTTGGCTTCTGTTTGTAGCGGTGGTATGTGGGATGTTGTGTAGGAAGAAGTTGGAAAGGTTTGGTCCCAATATAGATCATTGTGGGACTCCAGACAGGATAGGTATAGGTGTTGAAGTTCGGTGGTATATTTCAGTTGGTAAATCTGTATTTTGTAGGAAGCTGTTAAGGATACGCGTGAGGACCTTGGGACAGTTGGAATACATGAGTTTGAATTTTATCCCATCAGTCCAAACGGAGTCAAACGCTTTTTGTAAGTCTAGCGCGCATGCGACTGTGCATTGTTTTTTGCGCAAGTTTTTTACGACGGTGTCGTGCACAAGCATAATGGCATGTTCTGTGGATTTTTTGGATTAGAATCTGAACTGAAACTCCAGAATTAGCTTCATTGAAAATGCTCTAAAGCTTCGTAGTATAATTCTTTCCAGAATCTTGCCAATATTGGAAAGTAAAGAGATTGGCCTGAAGTTTTTTACGTCTCCGTCGCAGTTTGGTTTAGGGATAACGATAAGGTTGTAACCATTGTTGATGCAATTTTTGAAGATGATTGTTAAGTTTTTGGTTACAATTGCGCCGGATCTCCTTAGTACTTTATTGTGAATACCGTCTAGGCCCGAGGATGGTTTATTATTTAGACCAGCTAGTATATCTTCTACTTCTGATACGTAGGTGAGAAATTCCCAAAATGTTTCATATTGGGGAGATACTGCCTCGTTGATGTCAGAAAATACTATAAGGTATGACCCTTGGTAACCGATGTTTTTAGTTCTTACAGCCGATATCATTTCCTGTGCTCTTTCGTTCTCTGGAGCTAACACTAACAAATCAGTTTCGACGATCTTGTAGACCAGCTGCAGACACAGGAAAACAAAGCTCCAAGTATATAAATCTGTGATAAAACCTGTATTATGCTATAGGTGTGAAATATGAATATGGACCCTAACCCAAGCATCCACAAATATATTGAATGCCTTTGAGCGACGGGTTCTGAGGCGAATAATCGGGGCGAAGCTTGACGGGAACCAATGGCAAATTCGATACAACCATGAGCGGTATGAAATTCGGGAAAATGGGTCATATCAAACGCAGTGGGTCACTCCAGCATAGCAAGGGACTCCTTAAAAATATTTCAAATGTTTGATAAGACCTAAAAATGCTTCAGCTTTTTTGCTTCTATGGAAATTTTCTGTGACAGCCGGAATGACAGGACGCATAACTAGTAAGTCTTTGTAAAATTTGTTTTACAAAGCACTGAAAAGAAAAAAATATATACGTGCCTAGTTGTTACTCTACCCTCTTATGAAGTCGGAGAAAAATGTTGATACTCAGTTGAGTTGAGCACTCGTAGGCCGTAAGTAATTATTGAGTATGTTGGAAAAAGGCATTCATGAAAACGCTTAAAAATTTCTGCATAGTGAATTATGGTCAATCGGCTTCTGCTGAGGCTACAATTGGTTTCAATTATCCCACATACAAACCTGTTCACTGCCTATGTTTTCGCAGTAATGAATAGCACTTCTATTCTAAAATTAACATAACATCGACCCGCAATTAACATAACATCGACCTTGATGCTTTTCATTCATCAATTCTATAACAATTGTTGTCCTAATATCCTTCTTTAAAGTCTATAGGATACATGGGAGCGATTTGTCAGTTTGATTTACAATCAGCTACCCTGTAGTGGCTGGATCCCTCTTAGAACATACATTCTCGTAAGTGCTATTCACATGAAAATAGCCTATCAACTTGATTTCATACCCCGACCCATTGTTCTAAGCAACGTTCCATATCAACACATTCATTGTGAAGCTGCGAATACACAGGACGTGTGACAACTTCATCTGCCAACAAACCTAACCTGCGTTCATGTTACTCCTAGCTATACATAATTACAATACATACTCAGTGTCACAATACATTCTAATCTTATCAAAAATGATATACGGGTGTACATGCTGAAGAACATCATAGCAGGTTTTCGTCATTAAGAAAAAGTCATTAGGGGTATCGTATCCTGAATTTATAACAAACAGGAGCCTACGATTGAGATAGAAATACACCCTTAGCGAAATGAAGATAAGGATACCCTCACCTGTAGAGCAATACGATGTTGGCAACTTAACGAGTCCTTTCACATTTCGATTTCGTGATTTAGCGTCGTGTCCTTCAAAATCGATTTATGTCCTTAATGATTGTTCAGTTGCACGAATTTTGATTAAGTGGCGGACGATTAAAGAAAGAAGGGGCTGTAACCGTTGGGGTGATTTGCTTTTCAAGATAATTGCCAAGTAATTAAGTTGAACTTCCTGTTTAGATTAAAAGCAAATCCTTGTGAATTCAGGAAATTTAATTAAAGGGGATTTGTTGGAGGTAATTGTCTGAGATTTCTACCTAACGATTTGTTTTCTTCACTTGAATTTGATGGACTTTTCCTAGGAAGCAGTCGACAAACATTTTAATAATTAATTGCTATATTTCCTTTTTGAAATAATTTCATTTGAGGAGGAAAAGAGAATCGAAAGCAATTAGTTAAATTGATTTGTTGAAAGTAAAATTTATTTTGTTTGTTTGTTTAGGCACTATAGCCCATTTCGGGTCTGTACTTAGAGTTCGCAAGAGTATCTCATTATCTCAACACTCGAGAAGGTTACATTTATTTTCCTCAAGTAGGAACTTTCGCTTTCTCTTTTTCAGGAAGTTTAAAAATTAATTAATTTATTAAATTCTTGTATTTATTGCAGCCATTTTTCTTCTTTGTAGCACAACAGCTCCTCTCGGGCCTTCGCTTCCTGCAACATGCGCCTCCAATTGTCTCGATCCATTGGCCGCCTCCTCCAACTTTGAAATCTGAGCAGCGATGAACTGTCTTCATAGACCGCCCAGCGTTTTTTCGGATTCCTTACTGGTCTCCGTCATTAAGTTCTCCAAAGGAACACCTTTTTGAGTATCTGTTGTTCTTCAATACGATTCACGTGGCCAACCCATTGTAGCTTCCACAGTCTTACGCTGGTTGCGACCTCCGGCTCGTCAAAAATTTCATACAGCTCATGGTTGTATCGAATTCGCCATTAGTCCCCGTCTAGTTGTGCTCCAATTATCCACCTCAGGACCCATCGCTCAAAAGCGTTCAATATGTTTGCGGATGTTTAGGTTAGGGTTCATGCTATACACTCATAGCATAACACATATTTTCCTGTGCAGTTGATCTCAAAATCGTCAAAACTGAATAAAATATTTTACTTCAAGCTGTATTCTTCGGCGTATTTTGTCTATTTTATCCACATTTCTAGTTATTTTGGCGCCCAAATACACAAATTCGCCCACATTTTTGATATTGTATTCGCCTAATCTGATATTTTGAGTGTTTAAGGAATGCTTCTTCGACTATTAGTTTTGCTCCGCTGTCGAGTTTTAGGAAAAGTTCTTTGGTGGTTTTTAATAACCGTGACAAAATGTTTATGTCGCCCACATAGGCTGCCACTTGGCTTGACTTGTATAGTAATGTACCTCCTGTATCGACAGGTAGCTTTCTAATGACGTGTTCCAAACCCAAATTGAATAGCAATGGGGCCAGCCAATCTCCCTGCTTTGGTACGATATTTGTGTCAACGGCGTTGGTGAGTTTGTTATTGATGCGGACTTGGGGGTTTGTTGACGACATTGTCATTTTAGAAAGACAAACTAATGTAGCTGGGATACCAAAGCAAAGCATTATTTCTACAGTATGTTGCGATCAATACTGTCGTGTGCTTGCTTAAAGTCAACGAATATTTTGTATATGTCTACGTTGAACGGAACAAATCAAAGTTAACAATTAAAGGTAAAGAAACAATTCAGGATATGAATTTAGTATTACGAATAAAATTAGTAGCAGACTAAGCAAAAGTAAGAAAATAGAATAAGCAAAAGTATAAATCAGAAAAAGGACAAGGCTCTCGTTTGTCATGCTGCTTAGTCATTTGCAAAATGGGAGAATAAAAGTATATATTGGATAGTCTGAAAAGTATTGAGCCATTTTTTTTCACTAGGCTTTCGTTGCCATACATCGGGCAATACTAATCAGATTGAGTCCAACTGACATGCGTTTGAAAGGTGACATTCCAGACTATAGTTTTGTATTTCGTCATTCGTGCCAAAAGCTGTATTCATTTAAAAATGAGTGAAATTTCTGAAAAAAACGTTATATTTCACAATATAACTACGATCAAGGTGAAAATGCATCGCAGGCTCGTGAAAAAATTTGTGGTGTCTACGGTCAATATACTTTATCAAAAGCCACTGCCAAGAGATGGTTCGCTTGCTCACCATATATACCATGATTCAGGGAAATTACCACTACTCAAGCTGACGTATAATAAAATGAATAATGAAGCAAATCCAAAGAAAGACATTGAATGGAAAAACTAACACTACCGTTAATATTGCAGCAAAAAAATGGAATTCGGAGACCATAAATGGTGGGTAAAAGTAATTTACAGACGAAGAACCGCAGTGTGTAGACAAGAAGTAGTTACCAAAAAAACAGGAAACTGATTATGGATTACTAACTGTTAAACTTACCCAGAACGTTAAATGGGGTGTAGCCGGGGATGATTTTAGGAATTGTATACACGATGTTGATGAATTTTGCTTGGTTTATTCCAACTGAAGCTCCTGGGTCTCAACAAGCTCGTCCGGAGACGATTATGAGCGCTACTCGTTTTCCCCAAGAAGCCGCAAAACGAGAACGCGGCGCACCAGCTAATGAGCTCTCTTGCACTGCAACAACACCTTCTTGGTTCCAAAATAACCCCTCTGAAATATTTACACCGCACATGTAGCCTCTGAATCTTTTTTTATCGGAAAATTAATTACTTTAATTTCTTCCAAGGTATAACCTCCACACACACTTTTCAGAACAGTTTACTCTCAGGATACCATATATTCTATTTAAAAGGCAAAACAATAAAATCAGATCACTATTAGTTAAATCAAAATATAGAAATATAATTACAGGATTTAATTCATATTCTTCTTCGTAGCACTACAGCCCATCTCGGGCCTTTCCTACCTGCAAACAGCGCCTCCAACTATCTCGGTCCATTGACCGCGTCCTGCAATTTTGAAATCCGAGAAGCAATGAACTGTCTTCGTCGGCCGAGTCAGGCCAGCGTTTTCTTGGTTTCTCCACTGTTCTCCGGCCTTCAGTTCTCGCAACGAATACCTTTTTGGGTATCCGTTGTTCATCCATACAATTTATTTGTTCAGCTCATTGCAGCTTCCGCAGTTTTACAATCCTTGAGGCGTCAGGCTTGTCAAAAATTTCATACAGCTCATGGTTGTATTCAATTCGCCATTGGTCCCCGTCAAGCTTCACTCCGATTATTCGCCTCAGGATCCGTCGCTCAAAAGCGTTCAATATATTTGTGGATGCTTGGGCCAGAGTCCCTGTTTTGCATCCATAACACAGCACAGGCCCTATCACAAATTTGTATACTTGGAGCTATGTTTTCCTGTATATGCAGCTGGTTTTGAAGATTGCCACAACTGAAAAAATATTTTACTTGCGAGCTGTATTCTTTAGCGTATCTCATCTCTTTCATTACTGGTTCTCGTTATTCTGGCGACTTAATACACAAATTTGCTTACATTTTCGATACTGTATGCGCCAAGTGTGATATTTTGTGCATTTGAGGTATTTTTCTTGACTGCGTCATGAGCTTTGTTTTATATTCATTGATTTTTAGCCTTACTAGTTTTGCTTCGCTGTTGAGTTTCAGGAAGAGTTCTTTGGCAGTTATTAGCGACAGTGACAGAATGTTGATGTCATTCACATAGGCTACTAATTTTGCCCGATTTGTCTGGTAATGTAACTCGCGTATCGATAGGTAGTTTCCTTATGACGCACTCTAGAGCCATAATGAATAGCGATGGGGCCAGCCCATCTCCCTGTTTTAGTGCGATATTTTTGTCAAGGGCATCGGTGAGATGGTTATTGATGCAAACTTGGGAGGTCATTGACATCATTGTCATTTTGGTAAGACGGACTTATTTGGCTGATATGTCAAAGCAAAGCATTAATTGGTGCAGTACGTTACAATCAATACAGTCGTATATGCTTGCTTAAAGTCAACGAAAATTAGGTGTACGTCTATGTTGAACTCCCAGCAGTACCTGCCTGACAATGAACAATTGATCTATTATCGATCTACCTGCTCCAAAACTACCTTGATACTCCCCAATAATACTGTTGGCCTATGATCCAATTTTATTTCCTAAGGTCTTTGCAAATATTTTGCACGCCTAACAAAGTATTCATATGCCTCTATAGTTTTCGTACTGTAGTTTGTCACTTTTTTGTGGATAGGGAATATAAGTGATTGGTTCCACTTTTGCGGCATATGTTCTTGTTGCCAAAGGTGCTGGTTGACTTTATGAATAGCTTAATAAAAACTGCTGCCCCCATATTTGATGAGCTCTACTGGAATCGATGTTTGGCGCTTTATTATTTTTTTGGGCTTTGATGGTGAAAAAAAAAAATTAATCCAAAGTAGGTGCGGCAATGAAAGCTCTTCAGAAACATATATAGGCTCCAATGTTCCGGAGCTGCGCGGAAGATTAAGGGGGTTCTTGAAATTTGATGCCGTTCTTTTCTTAATCTTTGTTTAATCAGCGATGAAATTGCCGATGTCATCACGACACATCATGACTTTGGTCTGATAACCACGTTTCAGACTTTTCACCACTTTGTTTGCTTGTCTTGTGTTGATGCTTGCTAGATTTGTATCGATACTTCTCAAAAGGTCATCATAGTATTTTCTTTTCTTAGTTCTAATTATCGTATTCGCTACTCTTCTGAGATTTTCATAGTGTTCTCTCTTCGCCCTGGTTTTCCTACTTACGAGTATGTATTCGTTGTACGCCTGATTCTTTTTATCTAACGCATTCTGGCACTCATCATTAAACCAATCATTTCTCTTACACCGAGGTTGATGTCCAATCATCTGTTCTGCCATAGCCGCTTTCACTTCCATCCAGGGCTCGTTGCTTGTTGTCAGCGATGCGTATGATAAGATTGGAGCCAGGTGTTTGTCGAGGGTCACCGTGACATTTTTTGCCACATACGCCGTTTGGAGCCTTCCGATGCAGAATTCTCGTAACGAGCTTATTTTATCTTATTTTATTTATTTTTTATTAGATCAAATTTATTTATTTTATTTAAAGTCCATTTAACAGATTAAACATAATCCAATTATAAAATGGAACAAAACAAACAGGAAGGAAAATTAATGAAAATTGGACTTAAGTGAAAAAGTTAATATAAAACGAAATTCAATGGTATTAACAAAAATAAGTACTTAGTCAAATATAGATGGAAAATTAAATTAAAGAAAAAAAAGTTTAATGTTTACTCCAATTGAGTTGTAAGAATCAGGCTTATTGATCTCAATTTAAAAACAAGGTATGAGTCAGAAAAAAGACCAAACTCAAGCTTATCATGACTCCTTACCATACGTATGTTATAATGGCAGAATGAAAATATAAATTTGTACGGGCATACGATGGTACGAAAAAATTGTTTGCCCGAGAAAAACGCGATGGTTGCCGAAAACGTAAGTCTGCAAACAATGTCGATGAAATTTGATTGTGGCAGAGTTGATATAAAAATCACTGATCTAGATACGTGCGACGGGATGGCAGAGTAGGCAAGCGTAAAAAAGATAATTGACAGTCATAGGGTTTAAATGGGACTTTGAATTTATAAAACAAGACATGAGTAAATTTTCGCTGGACATTCCCTAACTAGTTAATGAGGTAGAAGTGTCGGCAAGACCAAACTATAGAGCAATATTCTAGGAAAGGACGGAAAAGTCAGATAAACAAGCGGATAGGGGTAGATATATTGTTAAATTTATAAGCATGCCTGAAAATAAGTCCCAATATTTTCGAGGCCCTAGTAGTCGCGATTAGAATGTGTGCATCAAAATCGAGCTTAGGGTCAAAAGTAACACCAAGATCCTTAGCAGAGCTCACAGCAGCGAGTTGGACTTCATTTAACATGTAGGTGAAAGTCAGCGGAGATTGATTTAGATTAAAAGTCATTTTATAGCATTTGGCAACATAAGAACAGTGATAGTTAGACAAACACCAGTTGCTTAGTGCAATCAGGTCCATCTGAAGATATTGACAATCTTGTACAGTCCTGATACCTCGAAAGACTCTGAAATCATCGGCATACAGTAGGCAATTGGAGGTGATAACCAAAGGAAGATCATTTATAAACAATGAAAATAGGAGGGGACCAAAAATGGAACCTTGAGGAACACCAGAGGACGAATAAAATGGAATAGAGGTAGTTCCCCAGTAACTCACGCAACATATACGAGAAGACAGGTAGGAGTCCATCCATAATAAGAGAGGGCCAGCAACCCCAAAAGCTTTCAGTTTGTAACAGAGAAGTTGATGGTTGACCGTGTCAAACGCCTTCAAGAAGTCAATGAAGATGACATCAACCTGCAATCGATTGTCTAGGGCCTTAGCAATGTAATCGGTGGATTCTATTAAATTTGAGGTCGTAGAGCGACCTTTGAGAAACCCGTGCCGTTCCGCAAGATAGGGGTCAATGAAACTGAAAGCCAGTTATATACTAGACGCTCGAGTAATTTCGAAAAACAGGAAATTAAGGAAATAGGACGATAATTGGACACAAAAGAAGGATCACCACTTTTAAGAACAGGAACAACGTTTGCTCTTTTCCAATAAGTAGGGAAAGTACCAGTCTTTAGACTGAGGTTGAAGAGAAAAGCCAGAGGGATACAAAGTGAATAATCTAATGACTTGACAAAAATATTCGGTTAGCCATCAGGACCAGGTGATATATTATGATTAGGTGAGTTAATGAGTGATTCAACTTCAATATCGCCAGTGAAAAGTGAAGAAATGTCAATAGAGTGAAGTATAGGTATAGGTATAGACATGAGAAAAGGTAATAAAAGTTGACGAGAAGAACTAAAAGAAAAAGTTAGAAATATCCTGTGGAGAAGAGCTAACGATATTATTCCAGTGGACTGAAGGAGGGACAGAAGAGGAGGACCTGAAGGATCTAATGTATGACCAGAATGATTTCGCATTATTCGCCATGAGGGAACTCTCCAAGCTACTGAAGTAGTTTTTCATCGCAGTCTTTAGTTCTTTTTTGCTACAGCACGCAGATTACAAAAGCGGGCTCTGGATTCTTCAGTACCACAACGCTTGAAACGGCGGTGTACTTTACTTTTAGCATTCAAGGCACAAAGTACTTGTTTGATTAGACATGGTTTCTGCTTTACTTTGCGAAGAGCTTGTAAATGTGTGAAGCGTTTAATTAACTCATAGAGGTAATTATAAAACTTACTCAGAGCTTCCTCACACTCCAAGTTATCAAAAAACTTATGCCAGTCAACCAAGCTGAGTTCGAAGGGTAGAGCTTCGTAGTTTGCTTTGAAGTAGTTGAATTCTGAAGAAGAAGTAAAAGTAAAATGTGACAAAGGTGCAATTGAGAGATCAAGCGATAATGGCGGATAATGACTATCAATGCCCACAAGTGGATTCAATGCTATCGAAACAGAGAGACAGTAAAGGGGAAAGTTAGAAAGAACAAGGTCAAGTACCTGACCATTAGCATTATGGATATTATTTAATTGCGACGGTGAACTGAGTCATCTTCTTTATCTCTTTCCTCGTTTCTATCACAATGAGGAAAGAGGTAAAGAAGATGCATCGGTTGATGAAACAGAGAAAGGAAGGTTCTTCGTCCATAACACTGTTCCCAAATTAAAGTCACCGCATACTAGATTTAAAGATTGCGGATGATGCAATAAGACATAAGAGGAAAATTCTCCGAAGAATGTCCCATACACATACAAAGGAGAGTTACTAGGTATTTAGACAGAGGAAACTAATAAAGATGAATTGTTAGGAAGGAAGATCTTGACAATCACACAATCCACAACACGGAAAAGCAAAAATCAGCAAAAAGAGCGCAACGTACTGTATTACTAACAGCTACAAGGACCCGACCTCCATCTTCTTTATTTGCAGAGACCAAACCATTAGAATTTCTCGGTATTAAATGTCCCATTATTAGGGAACCAGTAAACAGAACATCTACTACCATTTTGGAAGAATTCCTACAAAACGATTATAAACGTGATTTTCCGTTTGCGAAGATACCCCAAAATATAGAAATATTTTTCCTACAAAACCTGGTAAAAACCTCATGTTTCTACAAAACTGATGACTCATTAGCTTATTATCTTTTCAGTCGAATAAAATAGACTGAGCGCTACTAAACCGACTGACCGAGGCTGCTACTGAAAAGAAAATAATTTCAGAAGGATAATTCAGCTTCATGCTAACACATTCTGCAGAACTGCATCTTACTATGGTGGTCCAACATATTGAAATAGGGCTGAACTACAGGAAGTCTACGGGTTTGGTTATTTTTGATATAGCAAAAGCCTTTGATAAAGTCTGGCATGCAGAAATTGCTTACAAATTGCATGAATTCCAAATGCCACTGCAGCTCACCTAAATCATTGGCTCTCTTCTAAAAGGCAATTTGACGCAATCTTGAGACATGGTTGCCAATTGACACGAAAAGATCTGCCTTTTAGGAGAGAGCCAATGATTTGGGTGAACTGCAATGGCATTTGGAATTCATGCATTTTGTAAACAAGTCCTGCATGCTAGACTTTATCAAAGGCTTTTGCTATATCAAAAATAACCATCTCCCCAATTTTATGCGATATATTTACTGCAGGCCTACCTCGACTGCCATTGAACGTTCACAAGTGCCTATTTGCCGACGACATATGCATATTTTACTCATCTAGACAAGCTAGAGTTATCACCACCCAACTGCAACTCTCTACAAACATGCTTTCGGAGTATTTTCATCAGTGGAAGATTAAGTTGAACACAGACAAGATTCGGAAAAAGACGACAGCAACCGACAAATCTGACCATTGGCAACGAAAACATTGTCTGGTCAAGAACCGCCAAATACATAAGACTGACATTCGAAAACAAACTTTCCTGAAGCGACTATATATACAACAAACGAGGACATTGCTATGATATCTTATCCCAACGTTATCCACTCCTTTAAGCCAAAAGACTCAATTTCAAGAACCTTCTGCTGATCTACAATCAAATAATATGACCGACGCTATTGTATGGTAGTACCGCCTTCTACTAGACGACACGGACCAACAAAAACGTACCAACATACAATCCATACAAAACAAACCCATAAGATAGGTCTTTGGAATCCTATGGTATGTAAGCAATACGGATATATACAAGGACGTGCCAAAGCACTTAAATTGCTCGACACAGTAGACAGATATTCTAATACCACCCTGGGAATCCTAAGACGTCAAGCACTCCAAAATGAAAGCTATTTAACTACCTGCGGTTGTTTTGATCAAATATAATATAAATAAGAATAAAATAGGATAAACTTGCTAATAACGGTGAGAAAATGATCGTAGCAAATAGAAGGGAGCTAGGGTGCTAAATCACACCAGCTCCAAGTAAAACGACTCCAAGGAGGTGTAGTGAAAGTAGGTATTTGAAAATATTCGTGAAGGACTGCAGTGATGGTCTGCTGCCTCAAGATCCAAAGTAGACGCGGCCATGTATTTCCCCATTTGCGTGAAAAACTCATACGAAAGCACTTGAAAAACTCATACAAAAGCAATGAGAAGCACAAATGTAACCATTTTATGGGATACAGCTATGCAATGAAATCACATAACCCTATGTCAAGGGGCACGCAAGCGGAAGGCCACTTTACCCGGCAAGAGCCCCTGCTAAACAAAAGAAAGCTGAAGAGCGCACCCGATGTCTAGCCCATATTAGCGGAAAAGCCTGCCATCGATGTCAGGTAGAACCAATGGCAAGACCGAGTTTTTTATGTTTAACTATTCATTATTTCGTTTATTTACAATTTTTCTTACAAATTCAGAAATTGTATCACACGCCTAATAAACACGTTTATATGTGCAAAAACCTAACAATCAAAAGTGTAGTGTATTTGCACCTTTTATCCTATCTTCTTTTTTCAAACGGATTGGAATTTCATGTATGTTATTAGGGTGTGCCATAGATTTTGACCTAAATTATTGGATGACCTTAACGATTTACCCTCGATTGGTGCTTTGCAAATTTAGCTTGGTACAAGTTAATAACAATAACAAAACAATCAAATATGAAGAAAATATCAAATATAAAAAAAAATTAACCAACTCACCAACCTCCTCGTCGGGCGCCCGCTGGTGGTGTGGTAGTTTCACATTGATCGTTGCTATTAACTTCAAATAGGGATACAAGTTTATAATGCGCACTTATAGCCCGCATAACTATTTACTACATGCCAGACACTATCTTTACAGCAAGGAAATCTATTTTGACTATATTAGGGAGCTGATTTTTCACTTGGGGATGCTTCACCGAGTTTCAAATGCTTGAGAAGATTCTGCGTTGTATATATTTTGGTGCGAAAGCAATGCGAACGTGGCAAACTGTGTAGTATAGTATCGGATTATAGCATGATAAACCTAATCATTAAACAGAAAACTGGATACCCTACGCTTTCTCGCCTCTTTCGCCACACAAGCTGAGAAGACTGTGTGCACAATACTAAGCGACTCGAAACCAAACTCCTTAAAGTAAGCCGCAAAGTACTGACAAGCCGTTCCTATTTCTCCCAGTTCCGTTGTCCTCAGCGCTGATTGCACCAAATCCATTTCTCGGTCATCGGAAATTGTCAACTTTTCCAACTTGGTACTGCTGTATTTAGCCGTTAACGCAACATTATGATTTTCTTCATTGCCCGAAATTTCATCAAGAAAGCTAAATCCGCATATGATATTATTTCTAATGCACTTTTCTAATACTTCAGGGGCTTGTACTTCTGACGTATTGTTTTGAATGTGTTTTATCGTCCTGTCCGCAATCGAAAACAAGTCCTGATAGCAGTGTAGTTGCCTAAAATGTCACTGAATGCTGGCTTCTTCCAGTGAACTATTATATGCATCACAAGTAACCACTAAGTGAATTTTGGTGCCGAAGAACATGGTTTTCGCTACAAAAAATGAACTCTTTGACACAAACCAAAAATATTCCACCTAACATTTCACCCAAATAATCATCTTGCCAAAGTATACCAGCTTCAAGTTTATTTCTTTGATTAATGGATCAAATCTTTCTTGCTCTAAATTTCAAATTATCTCGCGAACACCATCCTATCCATAACTATTCTACTTAAAATTTTAATGGGAAGCGAGTGAACACTTTTTGTTGGAGTTTAACTAATGGGCAGGTATTGTGGGGAAGAGTTGAGTCACTTGCACGAGAACACCATCGCTGACCTGGTAAATATTCTATCCAAAATAATCCACAAATTTTTCTTTTACGCTGAGTGATCTCTATTCTTCCCAGCCGTTCTCCGCGTGCTCGCCGTGTAGCGGTCGTAAGTCATCTCCACGATGCAAACAATATTCTATCTAAAACCTTTGGTGATAGTAAGTATCAACGGAGCTCCTTAATTTGGTTTTTGTATATTCGCGGATTATTAGAAACAGCAACCTTCACACATACTCATACAGAAGATGGTCAAGAGACGTTTGTGGTTTTTTGGGTCTTGAAACCATACGATTCACAGCACTGCAGTTGCTTTAATGGGACCCCACTTTTTAATTAGATTGTAAGAACTTCCCAAGAAGTATTAACTTAAACGCGATGTTAACTTCACACAATACCAATCCAAATTGCGAAAAACTTCTCGAATTAAAAGAAAGGGTATACCCAACAAAAATCTCCAATTTGCCGTGTTTCGTCACAATCTCCCGTGAACCTCTTTTTTGCGTCGCGATTTAACCACCGTGAAGGTGCATAGCAGGCTCCCGCGCTATTGTCAATCCAGCCGAGTCTGCATCCCACAATGGTGGTTTTCTCCGCCAAAGCAGATTTTTCTCTTATCTTGTCCGTCGTCCACCATCACGCTGTTATGGTGGATGAAGACGAGCCCCTTGCTCAGCCACTGTAGATTGCATTTGGCAATGCAATCCGTGGAATACTGTATTCTAGCAGCGTTCCCATACTCGAAATTCTATGTGCAGATTCAAAATTTTTTAAAACAAAATTTAACTGAAGTAAAGAAAATTTATCTGGAGTAAAGAAAATGAAGATTTTAAATAGCAATAAAAGTTAAATCTGGCGAATATAATTAGAGGGAAACATTTAAATTTTGATATAAAGGAAAATTGATATAAAATTACATTTAATATAAAGGAAAATGCATACGAAATAACATTTAATAAAAATAATAAGAAGAAAATTTATTCTACAAATTACAATTACAAACATAATTACATATTTTTTCCAAATCTGCCGGATCAAATTTTGAGTAGGGGATAATAAAGTTTTCGAGCAGTTTACTTTGTGACTGCTTGATTAATACAGAGGACACGTGGCTACAGCGGCAAGCAAGTGTAGTGCCCCAATCACCTGCAAAATCACTGCCCCAAAAGGATGAAATAAATTTTAAGGAGCGGTGTCAAATCAATTTCTCTGGTTCAATATAAAAACTTTCAGTATGTGTACCTCCACTAAGCAACAGAAGAATGCTGATATGGCATCGCTTCCATGAAATACATTTCATCCTTTTAAGGGCATATTCGGGATAGGTATGACTAGAGCTTGTTTCCAGATGGATGGAAAGGAGAGCCTAAGGCAAGCGTTGAATAGGTGGCATAAGAAGACTATTCCTTTTTTGGGTAAATTTTTAAGTACTGTATACGGCAGGCCATCGATACCTAAAGCTTTGCCGTTTTTAATTAGAAAAAATCACGAAGGTTGTAAATTTTACATTTTTCCTCAAAAATCGCAAACAGTGCCCTTAAGCTTCTTAAAGTTTTACAAGTGAGTTATCGGGATTCAATTTTATGGACTTACAAGAACAATATTCAACGCTTGCCTTAGGCTGTCCTTCTTTCCATTCATCTGGAAACAAGCTCCAGTGATGCCCATCCTGAAGCCTCGAAGAGATCCGCACTCTCCCGATAACTACAGGCCCATTAGCTTACTATCAGATTTAGGTAAGCTCTTTGAAAGAATAGTCCTAAAAAGATTAAATGATTTAATGGCTAACAATAATATCCTACCTGGTTTCCAATTCCGCTTCAGAAATAGATATTCGACAGAGCATCAGCTTTTCTGTGCTACGAAGGACGTCAAAGCAGCGATGTATAGGGCTATCCATTTTACGCTTGGGAAAGTAAAGCTAAAGAATACACATAAAATATTCAGATGGAAACAAAATTTTTTATTCGATATAAAGATGAAACTTTGCCATTATACGTGAAATACAACATCATTCAAACAACTTCCACGGGACCTCTTACAGGCCTCAATCCTTTTGAGGTAATTTTCAATGACTTTTCGGCACATTTCCGGCAATATCTTGGCCATAACTTCACGAGTATTGGTTTCCATTTGCTCAAGATTTCGAGGATTTTTCGTGTAAACACGATCTTTCGCATAGCCCCATAAAAAGAAATCCAAAGGTGTTAGGTCGCAGGATCTTGCGAGCCAATTGACATCACTCAATCTCGAAATTACGCGTCCTGGAAATTTCTCTTGCAAAAGTGCTCAATTAGCCTGTGTTGTGCGGCTTGTGGATCCGTCCTGTTGGAACCACATGTTTTCCAGATCATAATCTTCAATTTCTCTCCAAAAACAATCGGTTAACATCCGTCCATAGCGGTCAGAATTGACTGTAATGGCTCTTCCTTGATCGTTTTGAACAAAATACGGGCCAGTAACAACACCAGACCATAATGCACACCAAAGAGTCACGTTTTCCGGATACAAAGGCCTTTCTGTGATCACCGGAGGATTTTGAGAGCCCGTATGCGGCAATTCTGTTTATTTATGTACCCACTGAGCGAAAAATGAGCCTCATCACCAAAGAAAATTTTGTTCGAAAAATCGTTATCAATGGCTTGTTGTTCAATCACCCAATTCGCATACATTCTGCGTTGTGTATGGTCTTGAGGCTTAAGTTCTTGAGTGAGTTTGATTTTGTACGGATGGAGATGTAAATCCAAATGCACAATCCGCCATAATGAGCCGTAAGACAAGCCCAAATATTGAGCAAATATTGAGTAGGTCGATTATGTCGACCGTAATTGGCTCGTAAAGCCTTAAATGTTGAAGCAGCAGAATCACCATTTTTATAATAAAATTTAATAATTTTAGCGCATTCTTCGACTGTTAAACGATCCGTATTTCTAAATGGCACACCTTCAACTAAAAAAAACACGGTTTAGATGACATTTAATTCTGACAGATGTCAAATGGCAGGGTTATACTTTCCTACCGCGAAATGGATAACCCTGTACAGTAAATTGTCTGTAGGTTTGGTGACGCTAGACATAGAAAAGGCCTTCGATACAGTCTGGCATGATGCTCTGGTCTATAAACTTCAGAAATATAACACACCCCCATACTTTTTGAACCTTTTACAAGCATTTTTAACTGATAGGAAGTTCCAGGTCAAAGTAAGGGAAAGCATTTCCTCAGTGAAAAGTATAACTGCCGGTGTTCCGCAAGTCTCTTGCCTAAGCCCATCACTATATAATATCTATACGTTTGACTTCCTTCCCTAAGAAACTGCCAAGTTGCAGACGACATTTGCATATACAGCATAGGCGTAGATCCAACTTCCATTATTACCAGCCTTGAAACGGTGTTAGAACTCAATAGTACCATAGATGGAAAATTAAAATTAATGTTTCAAAAACGAAGTCAATATACTTCACCAGGAAGGGTAAGCCTGTTCACCTACCCAAGCGACCAATAAATTTTTAGGGCAAACTATTCCCTGGAGTGAGGATCTCAATTATCTTGGACTTATATTCGACAAAAAACTAACTTTCAGAAGTCATATTGAGCATACTAACGACAAAGTGTTTAAGGCCGTGCTCTCGCTTTACCCCCTTCTTAATCGTAATTCGCGACTCAACCCTAGAAACAAAGTCCTCATCGTCAAAATGGCAATCCAACCGATCATCCTATACGGTTCGCCTACCTGGATCCAATGTGCTAAATATCTAGTAATAAAGCTTCAGATCACCCAAAATAGATACCTAAAAATGGTACTTAATAAACCGTTTAACTTCTCTTCTGAAAAACTACACAGCCTTGCTGGCGTCAGTCCAATTTATAAGCTCGCTGCATCGCGCCGTGACAAATTTATCGCGAAAGCAAATAACTCACCCAATCCGCTAACCCGTGCCCAGGCGAACTGAAAACCAGCAGTTGCTACCGCCTATCTCTTTGGCCGTAACCTAGTCTCAAAGATTTTAGCTAGTCATAAGCTCGGTAGAGGTTTTTGCCGAAATTTTCCTCTAGCCAATTGTAATTTTCACACAATAGTACGATACTACGCATAGTTTTAAGTAATGTTCAAACGATGGTGAAATGACTTTGTCAGAACACTTACTATATTACTTTATTATAAGGCCTCTGTACCACATACATTCTAATAAAGAAAAATTATAAATATAACAAAAATAGGGCATATTCAAGACGTTTTTCTCTTTTCCTAAAAACTTTTCTAGATAGAACCAGTATTATTCAGAAAGCAAAGTTTGGCCTAAAGAAATTTTTTAAGATAGTGAATACTCTGATATGCTACTTAAATAATGCATAAAATAAGTTATTGTGTAGTTGACTCGTTAAACAACGATTATCAAGAAAAACATAGAGTAATGTTAGTTTCAACATGGAGATTGTCCTTAAACAAGAATGTCTCTCAAATAAAATAATTTCTTAAATTGAAATAAAAGCCTGACGTTTCATTTTATAAAAAAAATTCAAAGTAAAACTCCGACTATCGTTCAAAGAAAACCCATTACAAAGATTGCCATCCAGCTAAGCGTTCACTTTACAATTTAATCCAGTCATCACGAATACAATGCACGCAATCTTTGTGCACCACTGATTCATTTATTCGCGCTGCTGTGAAAATATAAAAGTTTATTGAGAAAGGTGCTTTCAAGTCCAGAAGCCACTAACCACTAGCAGCGCTACCATCAACAACATCTTTCTTAATCTTTAAGACAGCTTGCTTTCTTTGCACTTTTATTGAACGTTAAGTTTTGTGCGGTGACCATTGTCATCACCAGAGGAGCTATGATGTCGTTGTCACTTCAACTGCAGTCCGTGCAGTCCACGCTGTATGACTAGAATAGGAAGTGACCAATTTTCATTACATCCGCTTTGAAATGAATATCAAGTTTGCTTTTAATTGCATCTAAGTGATGCTGTGCGTAACAATGGATTGGGGATGGAAGTTGTACTTTATGGTAGTACATAAGATTAATCTTTACGGCAGTGAAATGAATTAAGGGTGAGAAAATATTTTAGGGTAAGTTGTACTTACTATTAGATCGGAAATGGTAAAGTTTCTCAGTTTGCAGTTGTTCTCGTCCAATTTCTTATTCGGTGCTTGATTGGAACCTTTATTTATTTATATAGAAAAAAAATTACATGATCAAACAAAAACCACGAAAAAATTGAGCAAATAACTATGCAAAGATAACAATTTCGGTAATTAACAAGATTAATAATTATACTTACCACAATGGATAGGCCCGTTCATGTATCTTCAACACAAGCTCCTTTCTCTAAAATTATTCTTACCTTTCCTTCTTCCTCTCTATTCTCAACTGTGAACGTGACAAGACGTGTTAGGAGCTTGTAAGTTGGATGTAATTGAGTTATTAAATTGATAAACTTATTTTCATACCACGAAAATATTGCTATTTTATGTTACTCTAGCATAAAAATGGTGCCGAAACCAAAAATATTGCTGTTCATCACAGAAAGTGTTTGTGAGTAAGGGTGCGCATATGCAGTTTAATACCAAACATACCCACAATCAAAATAAAAAGGCACGAAGGCAAATCAAACGCCACAACTACTGCCCATCCATACATTAGTTCATTGGCATTTCAACTGCTTGCCTACTTCACATGACAACGATTTGGGCAAGTGTCAAAAGCTTATCATCAAAGTGACAATGGCAAAAATGGAGGAAACAAAAGTCAAAGCGCAAAGGGCAATTAACAAAGGCGGAAAGTCATAGTTGAACTGCGAAATATTCAACAAAGATCACCGTCACCAGAAAATGTTGATTTCGGTAATTCGAATGCAAAAAATGCAATGAGGATACCTCGTATTGATATTCCCGTATTGGATGGAAAGGAGTGCACGAAATATCAGACCTTCTTTGAGCTCTTCAATGCTGTGATCGACTGCAACGATAGCCTCCAATCGGTAGAAAAATTATTTTATTTGAGAAAGTTTATGAAATGCGAGTTGTATAGCAAAGCAATAAAATTACTTAAGGATAGGTATGATAATAAATTTTTAGTAATTAATAGCTATATTCATAGCTTGCTAGATTTTCCACAAATAGTGAAAGGGACTGCCTGTAACCTGCGATATTTTATCTCACACGTCCTTCAGCATTCAGGTGCCCTCGCAACTTTGGGGCAACCCACGAAACAATGGGATATGATAGTGTTACCAATTTTACTAAGGAAAATTGATCAATTTTCATGTAGAACAAGCTGCCAAGCTTAGATAAATTCTTTGTTTTCATTGAGCGAAGAGCTAACAGCTTCGAAAAAAGCCAAACGAGTGAAGGTAAGAGCATCGCCAATAATCCTATATTTTCTTATAATAAAACAAAGTTATCAATCTAGTGAGCCAGCAATTATATTCTTGTAAGTTTTGTTCAAACACGTCACATAAATTGTTTGAATGCCATGTATTTATGAAATGTTCCCCCCTTGAAAGGAACGAATTGGTATTAAAAAACAAATTATGCAAAATATGTTTGAACAATCACAAAATGAAATGTTAATTTCATTTTATGGTTTTCCAATGCAACAGCAAAGAGCATAACTCATTGTTGCATTGCAATTTAGAAGAACCAAACTTATCACAAGATGGTAAACATCACATAATTGCTCGAGGATTGGTGGAAAGTGGCGGTCAGGTGTCCTTTATAACCGAAGATATTGTCGAAATGCTTCAATTAAATACCTGCAAAAATAACCTTAACGTTTCGGTATTAGGTCAGCGAAGCCACAAAACCACAGATACCACGAACATAATTTTAATGTCGCTTCAAAGCAATTTTAAATGTAAAGTGACATGCTCTATTGTCGAACAAATCACCGCAATAAAAGTTAGATTTTCAGAGTGTCGCCCTTCTTAAATCGGCCCAATTATCTGACCGCGACTTTAATGTACCAGGTGACATATCTTTTTTACTATCTGCGGACATATTCTTTAAAATAAAGCTACCAAAAAAACTAAAATACTTAACAGCAAACTTTATTTCACAGGCACGAAATTTGGGACTATCATTCCGGGCAAATTTAACAAGTTGGGTAGACAGACCTATGCTCATGTCAGAAGGGTTTTGTACTCTACTTACAGAATGCAGCAACCAGTAACGAATAAAATCAAGAAACATGTCATGTTCCAGGATCATAATATTAGTAGCAAAGTTGAAAAAATTTTTACTTCTGAGGTATTTGTTAGAGTTATACCCATAAACATCTCCCTTGATAATTTTTTCAGATTTTTTAAATCACGGGTGTCCATTCGCGAGGGAGGAAACACATTTTTCATGTATTTCCCCGCCTGTGCCCCCACTGAAGCAAAAACTGTCAGTTTAAGAACTGTTTTGAAAAGCTCTCATAGAGAACCTTCAGTTGATACTCATATCGGCCACCTTTCACGAAATTTTTGTTCAGGGGCCACTCCTCTGTACTGTAATCATCGATTCATGGCCTGTTTTTTCGAATCTTAGAATGGTTACAAAGCCCTTTTGCTAAAAGCTCTCTCTTGCCTCTTCGACTTGTTTCAATTGTATGTACTCATCTTCATGATACCTATCATTCCTGAAATTTGCATACAAATCCTAGTAAAGCTGTAGTGTGTGAGTCGGTAAAAAGCGCATATGGCTCCATAGCCATATGTTTCCATAGTAATACAGGGCATATTGTTCCATAGTAATACAGGAAAATTCAAATCGCTATAACTTCGTTAAATACTATTCGATCTTTATGAAACTTTCAGAAAAGATCAATCTTATAAATAGTCATCTGTTCGCTAAATTTTATTGAATTTAAGGGTACCGTTTAGATTTTATTCAAGAAAACATAAAATGGATAAACCATACTATTACTAACAAAGTTGAGTGAATTTCGACTTCTCATGTATTTGTTGTTGTTGTACTCATTAAGGCCTACATTCATGATTTTTTTCAGATTTTTCGGATGGAAGGTGTCCAATCGCGAGGGGGGGGTACGCGAAAAGTTCGTACATTTCCCCTTCCCCTGCCCCCTTCGGTACTCATAAGGCAATTTTAAGACTTGTTTTGAAAAGATCTCATTGAGACCTTTCCAATGACACCCTACTCGACTACCAATGGTGAAAATTTTTTTTTGAGGGGTCACCTCTCTATATGGGGAGACCCCCCTTTAACACCTTTGAAAAAAATTTTCCACCCTTGAACTTTCAAGAAGTCACCACTTCTGACCTTTCAACAAAGTTTCATGGCTGTAGCCTCTATAGTTTCGGAGAAAAAGTGCTGTGACATACCGACGGACGGACGGACGGACAGACAGACGGACACAGGTCGTGATTGCAATAGGGTTCTGTATTTCAGTACAAAAACCCTAAAAATGTAACTTCAAACAACCCAGTAAAATGTTTTCATGCACCTAGCCATGTAGGCAATATAAACATTGATGTTGATCATCTTCTCATAAAATCCTGGGAGACTGAATTAGTCCCGGAACTGTGCATGGAGACTGCAAAAAGGCAGAATATTTGTGAGGATGAATTGAAGAAATCGGTGCGCTTAATTAATGGCATTTTTCAAGTTTCACTTCAATTTAAAAATCATTAGATCAGCTTAATTTCAACAACACATTTCTCATAGCAACCAAAACATTAAATTTAACTTTGGTAAGGCTAGATAATGATTCTCAATCAAAGGAAAAATAAAATGCATTCATTAATGATCACATTCAATTGGGGCATGCGATAATTGTTCTCTTGAGTATTTTGATATCAAAAAACGATATTTCATGCGGCATTTACCTGTCATTAGATATGACTGAAAAACAAACCCCGGAAGAGTTGTATTTAATGACAACACAAAGGAGAATTCCCTTCGCAGCACTTTAAATGATGTTCTTCTTCGCAAGCCAAATTCACTTCCAAAATCTTACGCTACATACGAGAAATTTACCTTTGCAGCTGGTGCTGCCAACGGCGATTTTTTTTAAACCAGGGAAGATTAAGACAGAGCAAAATATGGTTTACTTAAAATTTCAGGCGGAAACCAAGAAAAAGTGACCGGTGCGAAGCAGCAAATATACACGACGTGTAAAAATAACTCAAGGGCTGATTCTCTAATTCCCGACTTCAAAACTTTGCCAAGAAAATATCGCCGTCGTTCTTTGCGTCCGCGCGATATAACCGTCCAAGTCCAACTCCCCGTTCTTTTTCAATGCCAGCTGAATCTGCATCCCACAACGGTGGTTTTCTCGCGCTCAAGCAGACTTTCCTCTTTGCTTGTCCGTCGTCTACCGTATCGTCACGCTGTTACGGTGGATGAAGACGAGCCTCTTGCTCAACCACTGTATATTGCATTTGGCAATGCAATCCGTGGAATGCTGTATCATATCTGCGTTCCCATACTCGAAATTCGACGTGGCAGATTTAAAATTTTTTAAAATAACATTTAACTGAAGTAAAGGAAAACAAAGAGGGTTTTAAATAGTAATAAAAGTTAAATCTCATGGCGAATTTAATTAAAGGAAAACATTTAAATTTAATATAAAAAAAAATTGATATAAAATTACATTCAATATAAAGGAAAATCGATATAAAATTACATTTAATAAAAATAATAAGGAGAATAATTATTCTACAAATTACGATTACGAATAAAAAAATAATAACATATTTTTTCCAAATCTGCTACATAAAATTTTGAGCAGGGGATAGGAAGGTTTTCGAGCAGTTTGCTTGTGTGACTGCTCGATTAATACACCATCTTAAGTTTCATAGGATCTTTTTCGACCCTCTTGGCCTGAGAAGACCGATTACATTTAGAGCCGAACATTTTTTATAAAAATTATCGAAAGAAAATATTGTATAAAATGGGATTCTCTCTTTCCAGATTTATTTATTAAAGAACGGACTTGTTTTTATGAACAATTAACAGCTATGCCTACAGTATCTTAATATATCTAATGCACAGCACATAACTTTATTAGGGTACCGCGACGCACCCAACATTGGTTATGGTTACATAAAAGTACTGGTCAACAGCACACCAATAGTTACCTTACCAATAGTTAAATAAAAAAAAGCCCCATTAAAAGGCAACCTAACTGTGCCAAAATCAGAGTTAAATGCAGCATCGCTTTCGGCTAAATTGTACAATAATGTAATCAATACCTACTCTAAAGTCAAAATAGATGCTAAATATTTATTTCCGGACTCACTAGTAATATTATGTTGGCTAAAATTTGGAAAAGATTTACCTTCCAATGTAAATAATAGAGTTAAAATAATTAATTCATTAACAGAGAATCGTGTATGGATTCACATTGATGGGGCATCCATTCCAGCTGACTGCTTATCAAGAGGCTGTCACCCAAGTGAGCTATTCGATTATTTATTGTGGTGGAACGGCCCTCCTCAGCACTCATTAGCCAGCTACGTGCCAAATCCATCATTACTTTGCAACCATATTTTATGCCAAAAACGGTCCAAATCCATTGACCAGAAATTCCATTGAATGCCACCCGATATGAACCCAAATTGCCTGACTATCTTACTAAGTTCTCATCATGGAATAAGGTTGTAGTGCAATTTATTCATATCTGTAGAAACAAAAATAATAAAGAAACCAGCCAATTATTGTCAGTAACAGCATTGAACGATGCTCAAAATAAAATATTCTTCATGGTACAAAGAACATATTTCTGTGAGAAAATAAAATGTATAAATGAAAATTTATGTATAAAGTCAAATTTAAAATCACTGTCGCCATTTATTGATAAGAATGATATACTTAGAGTCTCTGGATGCCTACAAAATGCTAATGTTAATTATTCGCAAAAGCACCCCATAATTTTGCATAAAAAATGTCACTTAACGGATTAAATAATATGAAATGAGGACATGATCCTAATGCCTTCTGGCTTTAAACTAACAATGTCAATTTTATCGCTTAAATATTGGATTATAATTGTAGTAGAGAAAAGAAAAAAATTTTGCATAAATGTGTTACTTGCTTTAAATTTAAGGCTCAGGCTGTCTCTCAACTTATGGGATCATTACCTTTTGATAGAGTCAACAAAAACAACGTTTTTGTTGTTGTAGCCGTTGATTATTGTGTTCCTTTCTAATTTAAGCAATTCATTAATCGTAGAAGTGCGGTTACAAAAGGATATGTTGCTGTGTTTGTGTGCTTTGTCACAAAATGTGTGCACTTGGAATCATGCTCGGATATGACAACTGAATGCTTTATTGCTGCACCGAAAAGATTTATTTCACAGCGTCGACTTCCCGATACCAGACACTGTGACAATGGAAAAACATTTAAAGGGACAGATAATATGCTGAAGGAGCTGTATAAGTTGCACAACTCCACTCAACATCAATCAGCCTTTGTAAACTATGCAACTTCATGCGGGGCCATGGACGCGGGGATGGTGTTGTGTGGGTGCGGTGTTCAGGGATAACATATTTCAGTGTTTATCTGACGCCTAACGAGGCAATGCGATCTTTTCGAACCAAACTCGATGCCCTGGAGGACGCTGTCTCGAACGCAGAGGGCCACATGCTGGTCGGGGGAGACTTCAACGCTAGAGCCATTGAATGGGGTATGCCACAATCCGACCCAAGGGGAAAGCAAATTTTGGACATGGCGGCCAGAACAGCGCTTTTTGTCCTAAATACTGGTAAAAGCCCTACTTTCCGCCGCTGGGGCTGCGTAGGAACCATACCCGATGTGACACTCGCTTCGGAGTCCCTGGTACCTAGAGTACACAACTGGCGAGTACTAGAGGACTACTCGGCTAGTGATCACCAGTATATAGCGGTTGAGCTTCACGACAGTGCCACTCTGCGTGTATATGCCCAAACTTCAATCCTCGGATGGAGGACTGGGAGGATGGACGTTGAGAGGTTCGCTGACGCGCTTACGGCAGGCGCACCGTTGCTGGGAGCTCCGCCAGGGAGTGGAGGGCCTACAGCCAAGGACTTGGTGAACTCAACTATGAGTACCATCATAGCTGCTTGCGAGTCTTCCATGCCCCGTCGGAGACCCCGACACGGTAAGCCTCAAGTATACTGGTGGTCAAACGAGATCGCCGAACAAAGAAGCGAGTGTCACAAACTTCGGCGAGAGGCCCAGCGGGCGCGAACACGGGAGGAGGCAGACACTAGGCTAGCAGCATAAAGGTCTGGCAGGAAATATCTTCGCAGGCTTATTAACAAGAGCAAGGCCCGATGCTGGCAAGACCTCGTGGACGATGTAAATAGGGATCCGTGGGGCCTTGGCTACAAGCTGGTCATGGGGAAACTTGGTGCCCTACGGAAGCCTTGTATACATGACGCGGAAAAGATGGACGCGATATTGCGGGGACTCTTCCCCGCCCATCCCGTCCGTGTTGACGCTGTCCATGGTGAAACAGCAGTCGAGTGCCCACTCTTCACACAGCTGGAACTGGAGGAGGCAGTCCTCTCCCTGAAACCGAGGAAGGCTCCAGGTCCAGATGGTGTTCCAGCTGAGTTTTTGCAGCTCGTCTATCACCATTGTCCTGACTTGCTGCTCAGCACATTCAACGCTTGCCTACGGGACGGGGTTTTCCCAGTACGATGGAAGGTGGCGAGGCTCGTGCTGCTCGATTGCAGAGGTGGTGAACGCGGTCCAAAAGGCAGAGGCATATAGTCGCACCAAGCGACGGATCGTCCTGTTGGTGACACTCGACGTCAGGAATGCCTTCAACTCCGCTAGATGGGTGGATATTCTGGACACGCTGGAAAACTCTTTTCAAGTTCCAGAATATCTAATGCGGCTTTTGAGGAACTACCTAAAGGACCGAAGCCTGCTCTACGACACGACACAGGGCCAACGAAGGATGGAAATTACATCGGGTGTTGCCCAGGGATCTATCCTTGGTCCGGACCTGTGGAACGTGTCTTACGACGAGCTACTGAGACTTGAGATGCCAGATGAGTCACGCTTCGTCGGCTATGCGGATGATGTTGCGGCTCTGGTCGCCGGACGCACCGTTGAACAAGCGCAACTTAGGCTAGGTATGCTAATGCGCCGAGTGAGGGACTGGATGACTGCTCGCGGGCTGAGTTTAGCACTGGAGAAAACCGAAGTGGTCATCTTGACAAAAAAGAGAATCCCTAGAGTAAGGATGATCAGTATTGGAGATATACAAATCGAATCGAAGCCAGCGGTGAAGTACCTGGGGCTACTGATCGACTCGAAGATGAGTTTCTCTGAGCAAATCAGGGCAACGACTGAGAAGGCTGCTTCGGGAATATCGGCCCTGAGTCGGCTTACGGCCAACGTAGGGGGACCCAGCCCATCAAGAAGACGCCTCTTGATGAGTGCTGTAGGGTCAGTGCTACTGTACGGAGCAGAGGTATGGGGCGACGCTCTCAGCAAGGAGGTATACCGAAAACGTTTGGCACAGGTACAGAGAAGAGGAGCACTGAGAATTGCATCTTCGTATCCAACATTCTCCGACTTGGCGGTGAGAGTGATTGCAGGCGTGATATCTGTCGCCCTCCTTGCTAGAGAGTGCCGCGCTATTTACCTGCGCCGAAACGAGGATGCCAGGGAATTGGTTGTCCGCGAGGAGAGACAACGCTCGCTCAACGATTGGCAGCAGTCTTGGAGGAATTGCACGAAGGGAAGGTGGACTGCGCGCCTCATCCCGGATGTGAGACCGTGGCGAAATCGAAGCCATGGTGAGACTGACTTCTATCTGACCCAGCTTTTGAGCGGGCACGGGTGTTTTCAGTCTTATCTGCACAAGATCGGTAAGTCACGGTCTCCCGATTGTCGGTTTTGCCCAGGAGAGGAGGACAATGCCTGTCACACATTTTTTGCGTGTACCAAATGGGCCAGGCTGCGAAGGGAACTCTACAGGGAGACGGGAGAGCTCACCCCGGATAATATAGTTGCGGTGATGCTCGAATCGGTTGACAAATGGAACCAGGTAGCACATTATGCTCGGGCAGTCCTAAAATATAAAAGGGACTCACAGCAGCCGGAGGCACTGGGGCTGGGGGATCGCTCTTCTGGCAATTCCTCTTCTCCTCTCCCCTCTCGCTAGGAAAGGGACTCCCCAGCTTGAAGGCGCCCCACGGCGTAACAAAACGAGACCTGGCCCGAAGTAATGTGTCAAATGCTTCCAGGCTAGGTTCTCAGATTGACAGGGGAGGTGTTTGGTGGGTAGTCCAAGGGTATCCTCCCTACCACAAAAAAAAAAAAAAAAACTTCTAGAGGCATTGAGTTCAATTACATACCCAGCTTAGCCCCCACATTCGGAGGCCTTTGGGAAGTAGCTGTAAAAAGCGCCAAGCTTCATTTCAAAAGAATAATTAGTGCTAGCATTTACACGGAGGAATACTTAATTTTCGACCGTTGACACCATTCCGTAGAGAATCTTTGGATTAATCATATCTAACTCCCAGCCATTCTTGAATTGGAAGAGCTATGACAGCTATCCCAGAGTCTGACTTTACAACTGTGCCAATGAGCAAATTTAAATTTTGCAGGCAGTGAATGCAAATTCAGCAGCATTTCTTGTAACTGTGGCATAAACAATATCTCTCTCTGTTAAACAGCCGTTCAAAATGGCATGGTAATCAGCCCAACATTGAGGAAAGTTGCCTAGTAATGTTAAAAAGTGAGCGATTAGCTCTACTACAGTGGCCATTAGCCAGAGTCATCAAGTTGGTCTATGGGCCAGATCAGAAAGTAAGAGTTGTTGAAGTAAAAACGGCATCAATTATCTCACGAAGATCAATTCACAAATTATGTGTTTTACCATTTGAAATTTAACTTTAATATACAATAGTTATTAAGTAATATATATTTTAGAATTAAATGTGCATGCTTTAGGAATCATTATCAAATATTTTTTTTTGTGGTAGGGAGGTGGGACTTCCATGCGCGACTGGACTACCCACTAAACACCTCCCCTGTCAGCCTGGAACCGTTAGACACATTACTTCGGGCCAGGTCTCGTTTTGTTACGCCGTGGGGCGCCTTCAAGCTAGGGAGTCCGTTTCCTAGCAGGGAAGAGGAAGTGCCAGAAAAGCGATCCCCCAGCCCCAGCGCCCCGGCTGCTGTGAGTCCCTTTTATATTTCAGGACTGCCCCAGCATAATGTGCCACCTGGTTTCATTTGTCAACCGATTCGAGCATCACCGCACCTATATTGTCCGGGGTGAGCTCTCCCGTCTCCCTGTAGAGTTCCCTTCGCAGCCTGACCCATTTTGTACACGCAAAAATGTGTGGCAGGCATTGTCCTCTTCTCCTGGGCAAAACCGAAAATCGGGAGACCGTGACTTACCAATCTTGTGCAGGTAAGACTGAAAACACCCATGCCCGCTCAAAAGCTGGGTCAAAAAGAAGTCAGTCTCACCATGCCATCGATTTAGCCACGGTCCCACATCCGGGATGAGGCGCGCAGTCCACCTTCGCTTCGTACAATCAACCCAAGCCTACTGCCAATCGTTGAGCAAGCACTGTCTCTCCTCGCGGACTCCCTCGCATCCTCGTTTCAGCGCAGATAAATAGCGTGGCGCTCTCTAGAAAGGAGGCCGACAGGTATCACGCCTGCAATAACTTGCACCGCCGGATCAGAGACTGGTGGATACGAAGATGCAATTCTCAGTGCTCCTCTTCTCTGTATCTGTCCCAAACGTTTTCGGTATACCTCCTTGCTGAGAGCGCCGCCCCATACTTCTGCTCCGTACAGTAGCACTGACCCCATAGCACTCATCAAGAGGCGTCTATTTGACGGGCTGGGTCCCCCTACGTTGGCCATAAGTCGACTCAGAGCCGATGTTCCCGAAGAAGCCTTCTCAGCCTTTGCTCAGAGAAACTCATCTTCCAGTCGATCAGTAGGCCCAGGTACTTCACCGATGGCTTCGATTCGATTCGTTTATCTCAAATACTGATCATCCTTACTCTAGGGACTCTCTTTTTTGTCAAGATGACCACTTTGGTTTTCTCCAGTGCTAAACTGAGCCCGCGAGCAGTCATCCAGTCTCTCAATCGGCGCATTAGCATACCTAGCCTAAGTTGCGCTTGTTCAACGGTGCGTCTAGCGACCAGAGCCGCAACATCATCCGCATAGTCGACTAAGCGCGACTCATCTGGCATCTCAAGTCTCAGTAGGCCGACTTAAGACACGCTCTACAGGTAAGGACCAAGGATAGATCCCTGGGCAACACCCGATGTAATTTCCATCCTTCGTTGGCCCTTTGTCGTGTCGTAAAGCAGGCTTCGGTCCTTTAGGTAAATTATATTAAATATCTCATATAATTGCTAAGCTGATATTGTGTAGTAATTGCAATTCTGATATTTAATTAAAAATATGTACGAAGCATCAACAAGCAAAACATATCAGCTCTGACCGGCCTCCCCGGAATATGTTTGTGGCAAACATTAAAATTAAAATTACATAAAAAATAAGTATAATGTAAATATGCACGTCAACTATTACCTTTTTCCTCTCTATTCTGAACTGTGAACGTGTTAGGAGCATGTAAGTTGAATCCAATTGAGTTATTAAATTAATTAAATGATTTTCATACTACGAAAATATTGTTATTTCACAAGGTGCGTTCCAAAATAAACGAGACTTTTGTCACAAGACTTTTTTTGGTTGCGCCATCTGTGAATAAGAAAGTGTATTGGAAAATTACATCTCTTCCTGACTTGCAGTGAAAGTTTGGTGACATTCAGTTTTGTGGAAGTGGTGTTATTGCGTCTAAACTGACAGTATGTTTGGTGCATAGGTAGAAAAATGAGTTTCGAACAAAGAGCTAATATCAAATTTTGTTTTAAAATCGGTAAAACGTTTAACGAAACATTTGAATTGATGAAAAAAGTTTATGGCGATGATTGTCTATCTCGTGCCAGAGTTCATGAGTGATTTACATGTTTCAAAGATGGTCGTGAGGACATAAATGACGATGAACATACGGGCCGCCAAAAATTAGTGATCACTGAGAACTCCATCGAAATCGTACGTGAATTTATCAAAAATGAGTCGTAATCGTTGAAATGCATGAAATCGGAGTTGAATATCTCCAAAACATCGATTTATCGCATTTTAACCGATCATTTGGGCTTACGAAAGGTCTGTGCACGTTTTGTTCCGAACAAGTTAACTGATGATTCGAAAGACATCATTAAAGAGGCGAGAAAATACGAGAACTTCCTTTACAACATTGTAACTGGTGATGAAATGTGGTGTTTCCAATATGAACTCAAAACCAAGCGTCAAAGTGCCGAATGGAAGGCCCCAGACGAAGCACCAAAATCGCGTTTAGAGAAGTCGAAAACCAAGTCGATGCTTATTTATTTTTACGATTCCAAGGGAATCGTCCACAAGGATTTCGTGTCAACGGGCCAAACCGTCGAATTCGGCCTGAATACCGCGAAGGACGAAGCTGGCACTTATTGCATGATAATGCACCATCTCATCAATCCACTCTTGTGACTGATTTTTTGACCAGAAATCGCATTTTAACCATCAATCCTATTCGGAAAATTGCATTTGGTCATGGAAGGAAAACTTTTTGCGTCCGTAGAGGGCATCCTAAAGGCTTGTGGCGACATCCTGAAACACATTCCGGTCAATGACCTGAAACACTCTTTCGAAAAGCTTTTGGATCGCACAAAACAGTATATAGAGGCCGGAGGAGACTTTTTTGAATAAATAAAGTCGAATTTATCATAACAAAGCTCCTGTCGTTTCTATTTTAGCTCAGTCTCGTTTATTTTGGAACACACCTTGTATGTTACTCTAACAGCTGATTATTAATTAAATTATTACTGTCTTCTTAGTAAGGCTCAAATTAGCAAAAAGAAACAAGGAAATTTTTGCGCCCATATCCATTTCTAATTTATCTTGAATATGGCCGTTAAAAACAAATTATTGCATTTTTGTCAACAAATACTTACAGTTATCTAACTGAGTGATAATGAAATATTTTTTTAATCCATTTTAGGAGATACGATGAAGAAACAGAAAACACGTGGAACTGTGGATCGTGGTTCGAGTATCTGTTGATAGTGATACTTTCAACAATTCTACTAATCGGCGTCCTAGTGCTAACATTATTCTGGGTGATATACTATCGCGGAGGTTTTGCATGGACTGAAAATCCAACCTTACAATGGAATTTGCATCCAGTCCTCATGATTGCTGGTTTCATAACATTCTCAGGATTCTGTAAGTGTACTCACGTCTGTTCTCAACGTAAATTTTAATAATTTTACATCCTTTCAGCAATACTACTCTACCGATTGTGCAGATGTCTAAAACATATCTATGTCAAACTAGCTCACATGTTTTTCCATGCATGTGCCATACCGTGCATTGTTGTTGGCTTTTTGGCAGTCTTCGATTCACACAATCTGTCCGACCCACCGCGTCCCAACTTCTACTCCCTCCACTCTTGGCTTGGTTTGGTCACAATGGGATTGTTTGCATTGCAGTTCGTTGTAGGATTTTTCAGGTAAGTGTGTTAAAGAATGAATAAGGTATTCAATTAAGAATGTAAATATTCATGAGAAAAACGTCTCATAAGTGAATTTTTAATGAGTACGTCAGAATATTCATATGCTTCGCTTGTTATCCTGAAATCATAACTCGCACTTGAGTAAATCTTTATGTTTTAACTAGATCCTTCAGTGAAATGAGTATTTTCTCTTGAAATATTTTAGAATTTTAACATGTCTCTTTTCTTTTCTTTAATAGTTTCCTCGTTCTTTTGTGTTGTGAAAATGCAACGTATGGATGCCGAGCTACAATGGTCCCAATTCATGCAAGCTTTGGACTTGTTAACTTTATGTTGGCGATAGCAACAGCAGTGACTGGGCTCACCGAAAAAGTTGTAAGGTATGAAATATGATCGTTTCTAATGCTAGTGTGTTTGTGTATTTAGTGTAGCAAGGACTCATGTCCGAACCCGTTGTGCCTTGTGTGAATGTTTCACTTTAGAATTCGAGGATAATTGAAATCATAAATAAAAGCTTTGATGTATAAATTGCTGGTTAGGACGTTTATTGCAAGGACAAAAGAGGATTGTACGTTGGGGTTGGTAGGAAAGGATGTATTTACGGGTCTTTATATGAAATCCTTTGACAATTTATGAGTTTGTTGGTGATATTTAATTTTTAGCTTAGGATTTAAAATAAATGGGAGAGACGAGCTTTTAAGGGTGCAGATTTAATAAATGTCCCACAAGAAATTGTAAAAAATTGAAACTCGCTTTAACTTTATATTAGTTGAAAAAGTGTATGCGTCCAAAGCAATTTAGTAATTGTACTGACGAGTATATACTAATTTCATATACAATTTTAACCAGATGTAGTGAAAGTAGGTATGAAAATGTCCATACAGGACCGCAGCAATGGTCTGCTGCCTCGGCGGAAGAGGATGTTAAGATCCGCCAATATTGGCCTTGTCTGGGGACGCGTGAATGCGCTGGCAGGCTAGCGTTGCGGTGTCGTGGGGCGGGCTCTTTCCCTCTAGCACAAAGATCCACTACATTCACGAATTAAAGGGATTGAATGCCGATCAATTTGTGTCGAGGCCGAGGTAACCTAGTAAGGGTTGGAATTGCTTGTTCAGAGAACAAGTTGGGACGAGCAAAAACGGACGGGCGGAGACTTCGTCATTAGCAACGATCCTTATGGCTCACAAATAAGAGTGGGGCATCCAGGTGGAGGTGGTGCCCCCTCGCACCCTCTCAACCGGATCAAGATCCAAATGTAGACGTGGCCATGCATTTCCCATTTGAGTGAAAAATTCTTACAAAAGCACTTTGTATGACTCTTTCCCTCAAATGAGAATCACAAACGTAACCAATTTATACTATAGAGTTATGCAATGAAATCACATAACCCTATATCATAAAAGGGATCGCGAGCGGAAGGCCACTCTACCCAGCAAAAGCCCCTGGTAAGCAACAAAACGGTGGAGCGCACCCGATGGCTAGCCCATAACAGTGAAAATGCCTCCTTTCGATGCAGATTGGATAAAATGGAAAGACCGAAAGGTTACGGTTTATGAATTCATTTTATTCTTTTACTTTAGAATAAAAACATTTTTTATTAACTCTTATTTTCACGGTTTAACAAATGATAGAAGGTGTACTACATCAGAATGTAATAATAAAATTTCATTCTATCCATTAAAAATAAAACAAAAGAAAACATAAACTCATTTGTTTGAATTTGTGGTATTTTTTTATTTTGACTTGGCCCGAAATTTATTTCTAATATTGCAATATTAGGATTATACAACTGTTGTTTGTTTTCATTTGTTGTCTACGATTTAATATAAATTACAAAAACTATAAGAATTATCGCGTTATTTGTTTGTGATAATTGTTTTATGAGTGCAAAAAAAACTATTGGTACTACTTGAAGATTTTTAGGAACAAAAATAATGAGCTATCTTCAAAGTTATTTTTACGTTCAAACATTTTTTTTCTTTTCCTCACCTAACTTATCACAATGTATAATTAAAAAAAATTTGAGACTTATCTAGGCTATTATGAGCAAAACTCGCAATAAAAAAATAATTTTAAATATGAACAAATGTACTTAAATAGTTCGTGTTTTATAGATTTTTTTTAGTCTGTCAAATGATTTTTAGTTAAGATTTTATATCGTTCATCATGTAAATTTCCTCTCGTTGAAAAAGGATAATTATCTAATGGCAGTACATTGAATGTTTCAAAAAATTCAATTGTAGTTGTTCTCGAATTCGCTGTCGTGTAACCTGCAACTTCTTTGCTTTTAGTTCTGCTAAATAAAATGTCGTTGGCAAGAAGTGATTGTAGCGAAGATTCGAGCAAGGATGAATTTCATAGGAACTTATGTCCGTTGTCTTAACGCCACTAATTTTAATTTAAAAAAAAAGAAAAGTCTATTTGGGCACCGTCACATATACTCAGATACACGTATTACCGAAATCACAATGGTTTTGTAATACAATTTGAAGGTTGGTTATAGTGATGAAGTCCAGCAATTGGTTCGCTATAATATATGCACTTGGCAAGGTTATACCGGTATGACTGACTACTACCTTCACACTTATTGCGTTGCTGTGCCATGCTTGATTTCGAGAAGTTCATATCCTCAGCCAAAACCACAATACGAACCATTCATCGCATTGCAAGAACCCACAGCGAATTTGGGGCGAAGGATGTAAAAAAATCCACGAGACGTTGATATTGTTTTATTTACTTAGTCAAGCGCGCCAATCCAATCACGTTCGCCTTCCGGGTCGACGATTTCGGGTATTAACGTCTTCGACCAAGGCACTCTGTCAATGATATCATACGCAAGATCGAATTAAAAATGATCACTCACCATTCTTGTTGACACGCGACTGTAACTACAATGCATTCCATCGTATCTCCATTTACGTCAAGACTCACCGAATTTGAAGAGTCGTATAGAAGGCGGTCAAAAAACATTGGTCGTCTCGTGAAAGCATCCAATTCCCTCCACTCAATCTGGGTTTAAATGAATGTTATGTTTAGCATTGTCTTCAGTAAAATTGTTGATTTATCCCAATGATATCCGAATTTGAAGAGCTTGCAGTGCTGTGTACTTGGAGACGCCAAGCCGTTACTATTGCGGGCAATTCTTACAATACATAGTCAGGGCGGACTTAATGCGGACCTACATAAATTTTACTATGAAACGTATCAATGTTGAACCTTGTTTACAAATTTTCTATCATTGCCCGAAATTTCATCAATAAATCTTTGCACACCCACGCGGAAACACTTCGACCATACATTTTCATAGAGCACTTAAATTTTATTCCATTTTTCACTGTTTTTACTGCTCCGCAATTCTGATTCTGCCCGCAATCGCAATGTTTTCAACTCTTACCCAAGTTGAGCACACTTATTTTTCGTATATTCGTGGATTATGGGAAGTAGCCACCGCAAACAAATCACGCTCGCTCTCAGGTCTTACAACCCTTGAATAAATTTCATTTCAAACGTAGTTTAGCAACGAAATTTCTTTTAATTTGCACCACTTTCCACTTTAAGCCCTTCTCCTAACGTTCACCTTCACTTCCTCCATGGACTCTCGTTTCAGATTTCGAAAATGGATTTTGTTAATCACGAGGGCTTTTCCTCGCGATAGGACCGAACACCTGAGCAAGTGACTCGCTCTGGTTCTACACCAGAGCTGTTCGTTGGGAGAGTCCTAGTCCTACACTAGGCTCAAAATCAGTATGTCCGGCATGTCGTCGTCAGGTCCGGCAGCCTGTTGTTATCAATTGCGCTGGCTCCCTAAGACCACGGTAGTTCAGACTCTGGCCCACCACCAGATTCTGGGCACTTTGTAGTCACTGTGCACAACACCGCACCATACTCGCTAATCCCTGGAAGAAATGGCACAAAAGAAAAACCACCTAGGACTTGACCAAACACTTCCTATACAAACGATGCCCACTGCCGAGTAGTTCAACTAATTCAAACGTCGATCTCCTTTTCGTAGCTTGAATCCAGGACTCCAAATAACGAATGAGCGGTATTTCCAATTAGGTCGATCGCTCCTCGTTTATGGCGATGGGTTTGTTGTTCATGCAGCTATTTGTTTTCGGGGCCTCTTCCGACTGGAGGGGCCTGCCTGTTCGAGATCGGTGTCGGTAATACTGAGAGCACGCCTTAAATCCTCCTGAGGAGGCTCTTGGTCGGTGGGGGATTTATCCTCTTCCTAGCTTGGCTCAATGAGAAGTGGAGCAATATTAGTTATGGCCCGTCGTAGTATTCCCGAGCTCGTTTTGACGTCGGCCACTCGTACGATGCCGTCGCTTCCTCGGATGACGTTAACGATGCGACCGAGCGGCCATTGCAGAACAGGAGTGTTGTTCTCCTTCAGCACGACCATGGTTCCCACCTCCAAATTCGGAGAAGTATGCTTCCATTTTACGCGGTGCTGAAGTTGGGACAGATATTCTCTTGTCCAGCGTTGCCAAAAGTTGGTTTTTATGGTGACAAGCCGCTTCCAATGCTGATGAAGACTGGCTCCCATTGCTGGTGCCGTAGGATTGGGAATACTAGTCAAAGGCTCTCCCACCAAGAAATGCCCAGAAGTTAGCGTCGTTCGGATCGGACGAGAGTTGTGTTAACGGGCGTGAATAGAGGATGGCCTCCACCTCCATCGCCGCCGTAGCCAGTTCTTCGCCGGTCAATCGGATATCATGCAATGCGGTAGAGAGCAGCTGTTTCGCTGATTTGATGGCAGCCTCCCAAAGACCTCCAAAATGTGGGGAATGCGGAGGGGTACAAAAAAGTCAATGCCTCTCGACGTGCAAAATCTAGTGATCGATTCTGTTGACTTGGTCCAATACAATATTTCGGGAAGTTCTCGTAGCTGGTTGTAGGCCCCCACGAAGTTCGTCGCGTTGTCCCAGTAGATGTCTCGGCAGTTGCCCCTCCGGCTTACGAAACGTTTGAGAGCTCCTATAAATGCGTCAGTAGTTAAGTCGGTCACGACCTCGAGGTGCACTGCTTTGGTAGAAAAGCAGACGAAGAGCGCAATGTAGGTCTTCTGTGGCTTCTTGCCCCGAATTCGAAAATGTGTCCAGAAGGGACCGCAGAAATCCACTCCCGACGTGAGGAAAGGTCGGGAAGGCTGCAATCGGTCAGCTGGGAGATTCTCCATGATTTGAGGAAATAGCCGTGGTTTTGCTGTACGACATTCAACGCAGTTTAGGACGATCGTTGGCGCTATAGTCTTCCTCTTTATAGGCCAAAACCGTTGACGAGTTATGGTGAGAAGAGTGAGAGGAGCCACATGAGCATGCTGAAAGTGAAGCTGCGTCAAGAGCAGTTTGGTGATATAGTGGTCGTATGGCAGTAGGGCGGGCTGCTTCGCCTCATAGCTTATTGGAGCCTACTTCAGTCGACCACCTACTCGGACTACCCTTTTTTCATCCAAAAATGGACAAAGGGAAGCAAGATGACTACGGTTGCCCACCTGTCCGCAACGCTGTCGTCAGCGAACGACTGAGCTTGACAATGCTTTAACGTCACAATAAGGGCATTATCCAGCTCTGCTATTGTCAAATGTGATGAGGCTGGATGGTGCAGTTTCCGTGATGCGTTGGCAAAACGTAACAAATACGCCACGATCCATTGTAGATGGTTGAATGAGTTGCGATGGTCGATTAACGCAATGAAATCATCATTTTGGTCCGAGACAATGAGTGCAGCCCTTTGCAGCCGTCTTCCGGCGCCCGTCTCAAATTTGGCTGGCTGTGGCGGCCATGCATCCTGTCGGCCGTGAAGAAAGACTGGGCCGTAAATCTATGGGGTGGCCTCTAGCAGTTGAGTCGGAGACAGTCCGCGACTGATGATGTCCGCCAAATTCTGCTTCGAAGGTGCATTACGCCATTGAGCATAAGCGGTCAATTCCTGGATGGTCGCTACACGATTGTGCACCATGAGAAGGATGTCGCCCGCAACCACGCAAGTACTATCCCCGAGTCGCACCAAAAGAAACAGGGTACCGTTTGCCAACTTAGATCTGATCTAACCCGATTCACCAGTTTGGCGGCCAAAATTGCCGCTTGCAGTTCCAAACGCGCCAATGTAGTCGCCGCTGTGGGGGCGACCTTCGCCTTGGCACACAATAACCGAACGATGATAGCGTCAGCAGACTGTTGTGAGCGCGCGTACACCGTGGCACCATAGGCCTTTTCTGATGCGTCGCAAAACACATGATGTCATTGGGGAGTCGTCCGGAGAAGACATGACGTGGGAGCTTAAGCGTTCGCAGAAGCTTGAGCTCTTCGAGAAACTGCAACTAGCGCTTGTTGGTTTCCATGGGTGTTGCTGCATCCCAATCCAATTTCAGCTCCACAATGACTGAAGCAGAATCTTAGCTTGGATGGTCATTGGACTCAAGAAGCCGAGAGTGTCGAATAAGTGGGCTGTTCACCTTCTGATTGGTGATTTCACTGAGACTAATGAAGAAGTCGTTGGTGGCAGGAAGCCACGTTATTCCTAGGGTCTTAACATGACAATCGCAATCCTCGATCTCAAGTCGCAGGGCCCGTTCTTGAATGGGCACCTCCCGTAGTATTGATGGTGCTTTTGAGCACCACTTCCTTAGGTGAAATCCACCGGACCTAAATTGGTTTATCGCTTGCTGTTTGAGCATTTCGGCATCTCGCAAGCTGTCCGCCCCGGCCATGATATCATCTACGTAAATGTTTTGTTTGATGGCTGCTGCGCCTAGAGGGCAGGAGCCCTGCGCTTCTGTGGCCAGTGTGTTCAGGCATTTGATGGCCAGATAAGAGGCAGAAGTCATACCATATGTGACGGTTGTGAGCCTGAAGCACTGGAGGGGTTTGTCGGCTGAGTCTCTCCAGATAAGTTGCTGGTAGGGCTGGTCCCTTTCGTTGACTCTCACTTGACGGTACATCTTTTCTTCATCTGCCGTGAATACAAATTTGGGCAGTCGGAATCGCAGGAGCACCGAGAATACATCTTGCTGAAGTGCCGGTCTGGTATGAAGCGCGGAGTTCAAGGATATATTGGTAGATGGTTTAGCAGGGGCGTCGAAAACAACTCTCAATTTAGTGGTGGTGCTATCGGGCCTCAGAATGCAGTGGTGGGCTAGAAAATAGTATGGTAGTTGCGGCTCCTGGTCGCTGATTGCCGTCATGTGCCCAAGCTTGAGATACTCATGCATAAGTTCCGCATATTGACGTCGCAAGGTATCGTTCTTTGCAAATTTGCGCTCAAGTGATAGAAATCTATGCAGGGCCGTATCCTTGGATTCACCAATCGAGGCGGATTCCTGCGAGAATGGAAGCCGAACCACAAAATGACCATCTGAGTCTCGTATGGTGGTTCTCGAGAAGAACTCTTCGCACTTCCACTCTTGAGCAGTAAGAGGGATGGTGAGCGTCACATCATCCAATCGCCAGAACTGCTTCATCCAATTCTCGATTTGATCCACCTCCTCGGTGCACACACCACAAACACCCGAAATTGATGGCTCAGCTGTCGGAGTATCTGTCACTTTGCCACAGACCACCCAACCAAACACCGTATTCTGCAAGGTGGAGAGGCCCTCTCCTAATTGAATTGGGCCTATTACCATCAATTGGAAGATATTTTCTGCTCCGATGAGCAGGTCGAATGGTCCAGGCGCATTGAAGTTTGGATTAGTTTTACGTTGTTAGGAATAGCCCATAATGAAACGTCAAGTCGTCTTCTCGGTTGACGGTTGATTATTTTAGGCAGCAAGAAAGCCTCCAGCTGAGCTTCATAGTTGGTCGTCCGGGAGCTTAGTCGTATAATGCCTTTTAGTTGGGTGCTTTGTTTTCCATACCCGATACCTTCTTTATCAAGCGCTTGCTCGGTAGTGGCTAGCCGAAGTCCGGTTGCCAGTCGTTTTGTAATGAAGTTGACCTGGGAGCCCGAATCCAATACCGACCGGCACTCCGCTTCAGAACCATTATCTGCTCGAACCTTAAGGCGAACGGTTCCCAGAAGGATATAATTTTCACTCGAATTCCTGGGATCTAGGCTGGTGCTAGTTGGAAGGCTAGTTGCAGGTTGGACGGATGATGCTGGTACCTTTGAGGCGACTGACACGGGTTTTGTCGTTTTGGGTTCCTCCGCATGGAGGAGAGTATGATGATGTTGGTTGCATCGTCTACAGGTGCCGAAAGAGCATTGCCGGGCAAAGTGACCGGTCCGCAGACAATTGGTACACAGCTTGAGTTTCTTGACTGTATTTATTCGGTCTCGATGTGATTGCTCGATTAATTTGTTGCAGCGGTATACAGGATGGTGTTGCGAACATACTGCACATTGTTGGTTCTTCGTGGTGGTGAGCGTTGCTGATTGCGTTAGTTTCGTGCTTGCTGGCTTTACATCGATGGATTCCAGGCTCTGGAAGCGCAGCTCTAGGTAGGTGAGAAAATTGCTCATTGAATCGAGCTCTCGCGATGATTCGTCCCTTTGTTCATACAAAACCAAACTCATGCGGTCCAGTTTTTGCCGAAGCAGAAACAGAAGGATGGGGTCGCACGCTTCGGTGAGTACTCCCAGGTTTTTTAGTCTCAATAAACATTCACTGCTCGTGTCGCTCGGACAGTTGGGCTGGGAAAGCAACCGACTCAGGAGAGTGTTGACTAGGATTTGTCGATTGTTGTAGCGATCGTTCATTAGTTTCCAAACGTCAGCATAATTGGCGTCAGATATTGGCAGATGTTGAATCAGCTTCAAGGCTTCTCTACTTAAGTTGCTGACCAAATTAAACATTTTTTCCGAACTGCTCATCGTTTGGTTGTGAATGAGCCGAGTGTACAGGTCTCGGAACTGGGTCCACTTCAAGTAGTCTCCGGTGAAGGTAGGCAGTGTTATTCTAGGTAGTTTAATGGCTCTTCCACTGCTGAGCAGAGTCTCCGGGTTTCGAGAACTCACCTTATCTAGTTGCTGGTGCATTTGGATGACATGTTGCAGCAATTCTTTCTTTAAGGGCGGGATAGTGCAACATTGTAACCGTTCACGCTCGAAGAGTCTGAGTGGTCAAGGATCTCCATATTCCTCCAGCATGCGAACATTAAGAGAGCAGTAGGATTTCGATTGGGTTTCACCTGCTCCCAACTTCAAATCGGCAACGAACTGTTGCACCTCCTCCATTGAGGCGGTTTGCCTGCGTAGCGCTCGGTGAAGCCCATCCCTATTCACGGCCAAGGATGCTTCGTTTGCACTTGTAGCAACTCCGGACTTATTGCACGGTTGGGAAGTAGAAGCCGGCAGCTTTTCCTCGTTGTAGAGCTCGATGAGTTCTTCAGCTCTTGCGTAGATTACGGCGATTGATGCGAAGAAATCATTTTGCACGTAAGGGTGGTCCGCGGGCAATGCTTCCTTTAGAACTTCGTCGTTAGCAAGAAACGCACTCCATGCCTCGTACAGCTCCTTAGATGCCTTCTCCAGATATGGCCGCTGCGTTTTCCTCGTGTACGTATCCTTCTTTAAACGTACAAGGACAGCTTGTATCTCCTGTCCCAATTGATTCTGGCGATCTGCCATTTCTTGTAGTTCAGACGGCTCCGGCATTGCACAAGTTCGATTTTGCGTGTATGGTGAGGATCACGCTGAAGATAACGTCGGGCCCACAAATGTTAATCACGAGGGCTTTTCCTCGCGATATGACCGGACACCTGAGCAAGTAAGTCGCTCTGGTTCTACACCAGAGTTGTTCGTTGGGAGAGTCCTAGTCCTACACCAGGCTCAAAATCAGTATGTCAGGCACGTCGTCGTCGTCGTCGGGTCCGGCAGCCTGTTGTTATCAATTGCGCTGGCTCCCTTAGAACACGGTAGTTCAGACTCTGGTCTACCACCAGATTCCGGGCACTTTGTAGTCACTGTGCACAACAGATATCACTCTTATACTCCACGTTCACATCGCCAACACGGCAAGTTGTCGACTTTTCGCCACTTAATTAAGTGAGAACCGTTATCATAGGGGTATCTACTATCGCGCCGTTGCACATTATTCGATTCAGAATAAACGGAAGGGGAAACACTCCTTTTCACAATTCAATTAAAGAACAATAACCAAAGAAAACATCGCACAAGTAATTAAAAAAATTAAACGGTTTTAGCTAACGATGTAGTCTCCAATCAATTTTCTAAACTTCTAACAAATATTGTATATTATTTCGCGGTGGATCAATCCAAACTCCCAACGTGCCCGCTATCACGATCCAAAGCTTTCATTCGAAAATGAGATATTCAGCTTTAACACACAACACAAGCGAACATTGCTGGCGGGCAATTTACAATCGATACACCAAATTTGCACTGTCGGTTGATGTTACTAGCACGTACGGTTCTCGAGAATTCTTTTTTTGATGGGTTCAAATCTACTTGATAGAACACTCATGGCTAGAGCAATAATTATGAAGCTTCCCTAGTAGAATCGCGCACTCTCCACCTCGTATCCCGTGTCGTGGTCCAACTCCAACTCCGAGCCATTCCAAAAACTTATTTTCTGTTCGTCTCGCAACCAGTAAAATCGAATCAGCTGAGTTCAATCAGCCCAGTTAGCTTGCCTTCCGTTATGTAACACACCGTTGGGGTGTATTACATCAGCGTTCCCAAACTCGGAACTATATGTGCAGATTTATAATTTTTTTACAACAAAATTTAATCAAAGTAAAGAAAATTTAAATGAAATAAAGAAATGAAGATTTTAAATAGTAAAGAAGTTAAATCTCATGACGAACATAATTAAAGGGAAATATTTAAATTTTAATATACCTGTAAAGGCAAATTGATATAAATTAACATTTAATATAAAGGGAAATTGATATTAACTTACATTTAATAAAAATAATAAGAAGAAACAGTATTTTGCCAATTACGAATATTGAGTAAAAGTAATTACATATATTTTTTTTTAAATCTGCCACAAAATTCCGAGCAAGAGATAGGAACGTTTTCGAGCAGTTTGCTTGTGTGACTGCTCGATTAATACACGGAATCGCATTTATTCGCCCTTATTATATTGCTTAGCTTGTTAGGAAATATGACTGCAGTAATTATACAACTCTAAATAAAGTTTTCTTCAATTTCAGCGCACAATTTCCCGAAGTCGAAAAAATTGTGATGAATTCAATCGGAATTGTACTAGTAGCGATTGGTATTGTTGTATCCGTTGCCGTCCGAAGATCAAATGCTCCAGCCACCGCCAAAGTTTATGTGACTGAACGTCTCTAAACGTAACAAAAACGAACGCACAAAAAAAACAAAAAGCCACACCGACGTTTAGATTAATAGTAAACATTAAAATACATATACATATAATTAGTGTAATTAATTTTTAATTAAATCTAATTAAATATATATAAGAGATAAATGTTGAAATGTTGTCGTAATATGAAAAATGATTTGTTTTCCTTTTATTTTCTTTAAAAGTTTATTGAATGTTTGAATTGCCATTAATTTTTTAACAATTTGAAACAAAGCAAAGTAATTTGAATGCAAAATATTTTAAATCAGAAATTGTAATATCGATTTTAAAATTGTACATTTGAAGTGTACCGTGGAATTTAGCGATAGTAATCATAGCAATGAAATATTTTCTATCTAGCCTGAGTTTTATATATGAAACAATATTGCCAATTTGATAAAGACATGCATTATACAAACTTTTGTATGTAAAATTTTATAATGAAATACTTTCAAATATCTTATATTTAAATGTGAACTGAATATATTCCGTTTTTATTTCTTATTTGCTTAGGGGTTTTGTTTTTGATTTAATTAAAATGTGCTTGACTTGTCACAAGGAATACTTGATGGATTAATCCATATACCTGTTAAGTCAGTAATCTCAACCTTACCATCATCATACATGGCTCGGAAGCCTAAGCCGGGTCTTGGTCTCCAGAATTAATCTCCTCCAATCTTCAAGGCTCTGCGACTTCATTTGCCTGTTGATCAGTCCCAGCAATGTTTACCCATCGAGTCCTCGGTGGTCCTGCTGGACGTCTGTCTTTTGCTCTACTCTTTCATGTTCTTTTGGGTATCCGGTTTTTTCTATTCTTTCTACATCGCCCGCCAAATGCAATTTGTGTAGCTACCTAAGCAAATACAAGTCATCGTTGTGACGTAATATATACTCTTTCAATCGTTTCACTGTCGGTTTTCCAGAGCACTTTGCGTTCAAATATGTCCACTGCCTTTTTGGAGTCGCCCGTCAGGGTCCCTTCTTCACTTTCATTTAACAGCACAGGTTTGACTAGTGATTTGTAATAATGAAGCTTATTTTGCCTGTGCACAGCTCTAGACTTTAAAATGGGAAGTACAGAGCTATATGCTTTATTTGCGGCACTCATACGGTATCCAATCTTGTCCTTTTCGGTGCCTCTTCTATTCACGTTAGCTTCAAAGTAAACAATGCTATTCACACTCTCAACGAACAGCTCTAGGGGACCCCCTCTTCCAATTTTGGAGCAGTCCTGCTGGTATTCCTTGTATTCCCGGAGCCTTATTTTTTCGAGGTCATGTACTACTGCTTGTACATGGTCTCTGGTTGAATTTGAATTTGAGACCTCTTGTTCTGCTTCTGGAATGTTCACAGCAACAGTAGAGTTGTTTGTGGATTGAATTCTTCTCTTAGTTGTTGAAAAGAGGCATTCGTCGATCTGCCTTCATGTAGAGTCGTGTTTTTGTTTATCTGTTGGATGATGGCCAGTCGTTTCTTTCTTCGCATTTTTTTATAGCTTCTCGGAGGAGGATGTTATAGTGTTCTTTTTTAGGTTGAGTTGGTCGCCATGATGTATTTTTTGAATGCTGGACCCCTTTTTTCAATCGCTGCATTCCATTCTTCGCCGTACCAGTCAGTCCTATTTTATTTTTATCGATGTCCTAAGACCACTTTGGCCGCTTCTACTACCACACCTTTCACTGTCTTCCATACGATTTTCTTTGTGGATGCCTCGGTGCAGGAAGTGTTTGGAGCTTACTGTGATGCATCTGCCAGGAGCGAAGTCTATTAGATGCTGTCCATTGTCGCTGGGTTATGCGTGAAGGCTATGTCCTCCGGTTGTTCTTTGGTGCGCCGTTTCTTGGCCTTTTTCGCGTTGAAGTCAGCCAAAACAATTTTAATGTCATTTGACGGCAATGCATTTTGTTCCAAGGTGCTGGCAAATTTGTTTTTGATTGACCATTTCTTGCTTTCTTCAGGTGCGTGATAGTTAACCAGCCGGACATCAAAGCACTTGGTCTTGATAGAAATCGCACAGGTCATTATATAATCGAGCTTGAATTACTCATGCTTCTTCTTCTTCTTAGCACTACAGCCCCTCTATGGCCTTCGCTCCCTGCAAATAGTGCCTCCAATTTCGAAATCCAAGAAGCGATGAACTGTCTTTGTCGACCGAGTCTCATGCTAGGTACAGGTAAATGCCGGGTTCTCCAGTAAGTGGTAACCAAAGTCAAAGCAATTTGCATTGAGCTGTAATCCACAGATTAATCTACATCGGGCCACACTCACTCAAAATCGATTCGAGCAGTTTACAATCAACAGTCAAGCTGAATTGCTGCTGCTAAGCAAACAACACCACATCCGAACCTCCCCAACGTGTTATACTGACAAATCTGGAACTGCCTCCTCCTGAATTCGAAACAGTGCCCACTTCCAAGTGCAGGTTCAGGAGCCAGGCGATGGTTTCGTTTGCGCCCGGTGCTCGAATTTTGACCGTATTTGCAATCTGGGCTAAATTCTTTGGAGGATGTTGTTCAAAGCACAGAGGGGACAGAGGCTCGTCAAAGGTGAATTCAATTCAAGAGCAATTGAATGGGACATGTCCCAATCAGCTCCAAGGTGCAAATGGATTTTGAACATGGCAGCTAGAATGGGGCTTGTTGAACTGAATACAGGCCATGTCCTGACTCTCATCGGGGTAGATTGAAACCATTCTGAATGTGACGCTTTTAAGTCCCTAGTACCAAAGGTTATAAGGAGTTCTAGAAGACTACTCCACAAGTGATCGCCAGTACATAGCACTTGAGATCCATGACGGCACACTTCGATGTCTGTACGGTCAGCCTTTCAGGCTTCTGTGAAAGACTGAGACGATGGACGTTGAATGGTATACAGAAGTGCTAACGACACGATTTTCACTACCAGAAACTTCATCGGGAAGCGAGGGACTAGCAGCTAAAAATGTAGTGAACTCCACTATGAGAATCACAACATCTGCCTGTAAGTTTGCCTTGCCTCGCCAAAGACCTCGGCACGACAAGCTTCCAGTGTACTGGTGGTTCTCTAAAATCAGCAAAAAGGGAAGACAGACATAAGCTCCAACAAGAGGCCCAGTGAGCACGATCCCAAGAAGATGCAGGCACCAAATAAGCGGCTAATAAGTCAGCTAAAAAATACCTATGCAAAGTCATCAATAGCAGTAAAGTCAATCGCTGGCAAGAACTAGTAGATACCGTGAATTGAGACCCATGGGAGTCACGCTATAAGCTCGGTACTCAAAGATTAACCTGCTCATACAATGTAAAAAAGAAGAACGAGATAGTGCGGACTCTCTTCTCTGTTTACCCAGTCTTTATTCAGGCTATCCACGATCAAACACAACTTCCGTCTTTTCACAAAGACGGAAGTGGAAGAAGTCTTATCTTTGAAGAAAGGAAAAACTCCAGGACTAGACGCAATTCCAACTGAGGTATTGCAGATGGCTTAGCGATTCCTCCCTGACTTACTGCTCTGTACGTTTAATGCTTGCTTGCATGAAAGGAAATTCCCAGAGTGCTGGAAAGCTACTAGACTTCTCCTGATCAGCAAAGGTAAGGGGAATCTCGGGTCACCTTATACCAACTGATATGTATGTTATGTTTGACACAGCTGAGAAAGTACTCGAGAAATTTATCCAGAGAAGATTTGCTGACGTGATCTGCGCTCCTGGGGATATATCTTCAAGGCAGTTTGGCTTCAGAGCAGGTTATTCCAGCGTACCCAGGTGTATAGCTAGTTAGACTTGATGTCAGAATCGCTTTCAATCCCGTCAGATGGGTAAATACCGTAGAGGTACTGAAAAGTCGGTCCAATCACCACAATACCTTATGCGAATCTTGAGGGACAACTTGAGGAAGCGTAGTCTGCTCTACGACAAGAACGAAGGGAGTCGAAGTATAGCTGTTACATCGGATGTCGCTCAGGACTACATCCTTGGTCCCAATTTTCGGAACATCTCGTATGATGGGGTTCTGAGGCTTAAAATTCTGGCCAAATCCCACTTGGTCGGCTACGCAGACGATGTACTGACGTAAGGTGTGGAATGCACTGTCAAACATACGCGATTCAGACTAGGTACGCTGATGCAGCAAGTGAAGGGCTAAGCGGCTGCTCACGGCTTCAGTCTAGCACTGAAGAAAACTGAAGTCATAATGATAACTAGGAAAAGATTCCTCAGCCTAAAGCTATAAGTACCGCAGAAACACTGATCGAGTCAAAACCAGTAGTGAGATATCTAGGAGTACGGATCGACTCAAAGATGAGTTTCAAATTGGAGTAACAGCCGAAGTGGTGGCAGTACATTTTGCAGCACTTACACAACTGATGGCCAACAAAGAGGCACCTGTTTCATCAATGAGGTAACTTCTAATGAGCGCTGTACAATCTGTCCTACTCTACGGGTCAGAACCATAGGGTGATGCTCCAACCAAAGAGTTGCACCAAAAAGCGGTTGGTACTGGTGCAGAGGTAAGGAGCACTGCAAATTGCGCGTGCATACCGAACAGTCTCCGAGTCGGTGGTATTTGTAGTTACAGGTGTGATGCTCAATCTGTACACAAGCAAGGGAGGAGAAATGGCAAGAATCCTGCGAGAGCAATAACAGATGAATATGAACTGCTCACCTCATCTCTGACCTGCGACAGTGGCTCAATCAAATGCACGATGAGATTGGTTTCTAACTAACTCAGCTCTTGAGCGGGCAACAATGTTTCGTCTTAGAAGTCAACATCAATAAGTCATGGTCTCCAGACTAAGTGTTTTGCTGAGGAGTGGTGAATGAGGCAGTCCCCACGCTTTTCGCCTGTAAAAGATCGGCAAGGCTGCGTGATGTTCTCTGCAGCTAAATTGGTGAGCTTTCTCTGGAAGCTGTAGTCGGAGAGATGCTTACGTCACTTGAAAAATGGAACTGCATGGCCCATTATCCTCAAACAATGCTGACGGTTAAAAAAGGCATACTGGACCGTTAGGATGCGTCGAGAGTGGTAAGGTTCTTTTTTTTTTAATCTCTTTCTCTCCTCCCCTTCCAGCTAGAGAAAGTATCCCTGCAATTCAAAGGCACATTTAGGCGTACAATGCGAGGCTCTGCCCGAAGTAATATAACAAGCGGTTCCAGGCTGAGTCCTCAAGTGACAGGGGAGGTGGTTACAGGGTAGTTCAAAAGCGTTGTGAGCTTGAAAGTCCCACACTTAGTGTGTCTGTAAGTTCTGCCTCTGTGATGTTTTTTGCCCTGCGAAGTTGAAAAGCAAGAGAGCATGATCATCTCCTCATTTTAAATTTGATTCCATTTTGAAGACATCCATTAGCTCCCCGTTGAACTTGATCTGAGACTCAGTGTTTCCCATTTTGAGCTTGACCATCTAGATGGTTTCGGTTGGGACACCAAAGTCTAGCTTTTTTTATACAGGGCATTTCTGTCCACCCTGCCGTATACTTGTTTGAGTTCTACGAAGATTTAGGGCACATCAATGTTGAATTTACTTTTTGAGCACCTGATCCCCGAGGAATTTTTGATCTTACTTAGAACGTTCCTTTTAAAAGACGGCTCGTTTTAATTATATTATCTTTTCATTAAAAGGTGGGGCTTGTGTGCAATTACTTTGGAGAGTACTTCATAGAATGTGTGTTGTAATGCTTCTTTAGCTTCCGTAGCACAACAAGCCTCTCTTTTTAGGGTCTCGTAAAATAATTTTACAAAACTCTACTAAAATCGCGACCTGTCTGTCCACCCGTCTGTCCGTCCGTCCATCCGTCTGTGTGTCACACCAATTTTTCTCGCAACCTACTAAATGTGGAAACATCAAATTTAGTATATAGGAGTATAGTGATGCTCCCTTCAAAGTGCAACTGAAAAAAATTTATAAAGTATTTAAGGAGGCCTCTCCATATAAGGGAATGGCCCTGGAAAAAATTGGTATCAAAAGAAAGTTCTTGATGAGAACTTTTCAGAACAGGTCTTAAACTGACACTTTTTGCTTCGAGGGGCGCACAGGGCGGAAAATACATGAAAAATTTGTGTCCACCTCTCGAGATTGGACACCTGTGCTCTGAAAAATCTGAAAAAAATTATGGAGATATATGTTTATGAGTACAACAACAACAAATGCCTTGGAAGTCAAAATTCGCTCAACTTTGTTAATAATAGTAAGGTCTTCGAATTTCACATTTTCCCCGATAAAATCACATAAGTACCCTAAAACTCAACAAAATTCGATATTTGAAGAGTCTTAAAAAAGATTCTCATACAATACTTTGTAAGTTTGATGAAAATCGAATGATATACATGGAAGTTATTGCCATTTGAAATTTCTCCAATTACATCAACAATGACCCATGATTTTAGTATTTTATGGTTTTTCCATTTTGATTTGATCTTCTCGAAATTTTCAAATAAGATCAATAACATAAATATTTTTGGGAATCCTTGACTTGAGTGGTTTTTGTTAGCCTGCAACAAATTGCCGGTCGTTCAAAATGGAGAAAAAATGGATTTTCTGTAAACATGTACATCTCTTTGGCATGTTTCTCGACTTTATTCGTTGCAGGTTTGGAGAAGTTGAGTACCAAACCCTTCTGAAATGAGCGTAGGTCTGTCTTCCCAACTTATTGTGTATTGGTTAGTTTATAAAGCAGAGTATGTAGGCAGATTCTTTCTTCCTTGAGTAGCTTTGCAGGTATTCCATTAATTCCAAGGACCTAATTTTTTTCAAGGCCAAATGCGGATCTGGTTTCATTAGGTGTAATATTCTTATCGATGATTATTACGCCTCGTCTTCAACGCTTTCATGCCCCTCCTTAAACTCTTTATGCCATCAAAACACCTGGGCACGACTAAGAGCACTATTACCATGCGATTTTGCAATTTTAGCGCTCGTTTCCGAAGCTGTTACGCCCAATCTAGCGCAAAATTTTATCGTGACGCGTTGCTCTTGACTTCGTTTCTCAATTTTCGTGACGAGCACTGCCAACACACGTCTACTCAACACAACACAGCAGGCAAACTAAACAAGCTAGAGTGATGATAAATAAATCAATGGAGAGAGGAAGGGTGCCGAAGAAGATGATGGGAATTTCGAGGTCGCACGTTTACCACAAGCACGGCAATAAAGTCAGTCTCATTACTTAATTGTATTTTGTTGTTTTAGCCAGTTTTGGGTTGTTGGAGATGTAGAATCGGAATTTAATCATTGATCGTTAATGGTCCATATCACAGTCTACTCCACAGATTGAGCGGTTATCAAGAATACTGGTTTTCAGCTCGTTTTGATATTGAAGCATAGTTGATTTGTTTAAACGTGTGAACATTGGGAGAAGTTCTCTTGTAGATGTATCAATGTAGGAAAAAAGTCGGTAGAGCTTAAGGTGATACCTTGGCTAGTAGCGAAGTTAATCAAGCATTACCGTGTAAAGACTTCACCCTCTTATTTCTCATCAACGTGCCTTTTCTCGACTGATTTTTGCATTGAAATCCCCTGGAACAACTTTGGCAATCGTCGGTAGTCTTGAAAAAATGGTCTTTGATTTTTACCTCTTTGCTACCTGTTAGTGTATGACAGTTAACCAGCCCGTCATTGAACAATTTGTTTTTGAGCTTTGATGTGCAGATTTGCTGATTTAATGGCTGGACTTAAGTTAATTTTTACAACTTTTGCGTCTTTTTGTACAGCCCTTGCTGAACAAGAATTGCTTTTTTGGTAAAGTGAACTCCCTACGCTGAAAATAATTCGTCAGTGCATTTGATGCAGCCTTATCAGCTATTACTGTGATTCACTGAGAAAAAATCAGCTAATATAGGCACTCTACTGCTGGCTTCAATTTGCCAGCCTTTACTCTGTGGACTTTCGTCTTTGTCCGGATAACCATTTCGATTGCCTTCAACGCTTGTTTGAGCACCACAAAATCTTCCGCATTCAATCATCTGCGACTCATTCAGAAACTCTTTCTCTCTCTCGTGACTGATGGTAGCTTTGAAGAATATGTGATTTCACTTCCATAATTTAGAAACCTCCTTTCAATCGTAGGTAGGCTGCAGTCCTTCAAGTACTTCCACGAGAATTCACAGTACGTGTTCGGTAAATTGAAAAAAACATTTCTGACATTTCTAAAATATCTACCAATATGGGTCATGTTTCAAAAACGTGAGAAGAGTTTAGGCATTCCTGACATTAATAGTCATTTACAAAACTAGTAACCAAAAAACACTTCTCGGTGCTTCCGACAGTTTAATGATACTCACGATTTCCACAGTTGCATAAAGAGTAGAATGCCTACCCTAAAGTCATGCAGCCGCACGGTTAAGTTTTAGTAGCAGGGATTAGGTCTATGAGTACTTTCCTTATAAATTTTGTAAGGGAATTATCAGCCTTTAGTAATATACATAACAAAATTCTTTTTCTCTTTGATGATCATTGGGCCAGGTTAGACGTAGCCGTAAGCAGAAGTGCGACCTATTTCAACATTCAGGTTAGCTGAACTCTGTCTGAGGTCTACATGGTCCCACATTGCACACCTGGTCACTTTGTATACGATACACATTTTTTCAATGTATGTGTATCACTGAACCGATTTCATTGTTAGCCGTCGACAAGTGAACACGAGTAGGGGATGCATCAAACTACGACTATATAGTCGCACTTCTGTCGCAAGTTACACATGGTTAAATGGAAGCCCGCACACTGCGACAATTTTGTCCAGGTCGGCAGTCACAGGAATTTGCGATTTTTCCTAAAACCAGTTTAATAGGTAGTTTTTGTGATACTCGCGCTGGCGCACATCATTTGGACATTTGACGCTGACGTGCACGGAGGTTTCTTGCATAGCGCACAAATAAGTTAGAGCATGTGTTCCTGGCAAAGACATACCTTCAAATGAGCATATTAGTTCTGCGCCTGCCTGAAGTTCCTCTGCAAATCTTGTCGCAGTGTGTTCGTATTTGCGTCTAAAAATCGCTGGTTACGACAGGAAAATCGCAATGTGGCCAAACCCTAACATGCATAAGATTTGCGTCTTAAACATTTTCATCCTGAGGCCAAGAACACATTTCCAGTCACTCCTATGAGATCTTTCCCTTTAAGCTATCGATAGATGAATGAATGTCTTGAGACTTAGGAAATTTTCTGAGGTGTAACAGATAGGTACGCTTTAGTTGCAGTGCAGACTTGGAAATTTTCTAACAACCTCATGCGTCTTGTTTTCTTCCTCTTGATGTCATGTCCTTCTCATCTAAGAAAGATGGAATTACCTGTTTGAAACCGACAACAAGCTGAAGCATCTAACCTCGCCCATTAGGAGCATTAGGTGATAAAACAGCTGCAAAACCTGACCAGGCACGCTCATTGTCTTCATTCAAAGGACTATCTCCTCAAATTCCATGCTCGTAAAAAGTGAGCATTTCACTGCCATTTTATTGTGGATAGCATCAATACCTATGAAAAGTATGGGGAGCAAAGCCAGCATCATATCACCCATTTTCGTGTTTCATGTAAGCACGACATCCATAGGGTACTGAGCTTCCGCATGGAAAGCTAGTAGCCTACTCTCTTAGATCCCTGTTCACGTGAATTACAAGATATTGCAAGCACCGACCATTACTGCTATTGATAAGTCTGCAAAGAAAGCAAAGAAATTTTCTAGTCCACCTTTGCAGTATGGTGCTAAATAAATGCACGCTTCATCCCTATTACGCAGCTAATGAGTTTCTTATTGAAGCTAGTGAGTTGTTAATCAGCAATTTTTGATGAACATCACTACTTTGAGAGCTTACTATGCCGTGATCTCTGCCGGGGTATTCAAGATCTGTAAGCAGATGCAATAAAACTCATCGCTGAGTTCACCAAGTTTTTGGTTGTTGACCTTCCGAAAACTTTCCAACGAGATTTGAAAGTTGAGTATTAGGTAGTAATATTTTGGATCTTAAATGATATTTAAATGTAGCTGCGTGATCCTCTACAACTCTCAAATTTTGTACCCTAGCTGCTTCGGTATGATTTGTGCATAGCCCAAATGATGGAAACTTGACATTTTGCTTATGTCGATCAAAATGAGTCCATGTCTAGCTAAAATCTCCTGTCCTCTTTTTTCCCCGAATCTGTTTGAATCATGCACTGTTCAATAGCTCTTTCTTTGAATTCTCCCTTGATGAGTACGTGACCTTCTCTGCTTGAGACAGTCTCCTCCGAAGTATTGGCCTTTTTTGTGTTAGGAAGGCGATGACAGTATACGCCATAAGTATGGGGCTCCTAAAATTGCAAGGCTCCTGAACTATTCACCAAACCCATCCCTTATCAACACGGGAACGTACCCTGAGACCATTTGATGTATTAATTCGGGATAGGCCTCGTTAACCTCGGTCATTGGAGTAGCGGTATTCTTTCTCCAGAGGAAAGCAAAGGGAATAAAAGCAAACTAAGAAAGAGATTCCTCAGCCCTTGTTGAATTTGAGCGCGCAAGAAAGCCCTTTTTATCGGTCAGGGTTGCCCAAACGTAATATGCCACATGGTTTCATTAGTCAACGGACCTAAGGATCTCTCTGAGTAAACTATCGAGAAATAACCCTTAAATTATGCTTTAAAGGTTCCCATGATGCTTACTCTATTTTTTCAAACAAAAAATGTAAGGCAGGAATCTTCCTCCTCTCCTAGTATGCCATCAGAAGATTGTGGTTTATCAATCTTGTTCAGATAAGACTGAAAGCATCCTTGATCACTCAAAAGCTTTGTCATATAGAAGTCAATCTTACTATGCCTTTTATTTGACAATGTTCTCGGGTTAGGGAAGTGCACATTTTTGATCTCCTCTTTGTATCGTTCATCCAGAATTCTTACTAATCATTGAGTGAGCATTATCTCAGCCTTTTTCAGCTCTCATTTCTGCGCAGGTATATATTTCTGCATTCTCTTGCAAGAAAGACGAAGGACACTACCACTGCCATAAACTGCACTAAAGACTTAGAGACTGTCCAGTATGCAGGTGTATTTCTTAGCACTCCTCGACTCTGCACCTGGACCAAGCGTTTGTGGCACAGCTTTTTGCTTAGAACATCGCCCCATAACTCCACTCCGTAAAGTATCACTGACCGTATAGTGCCCATCAAAAGTCATCTCGTTGATGAAGTGAGTCCCTCTATGCCAATCATAAGTCAAATGAGCGCCAATAAACCTGATGCAATCTCACTAGCCAATGCTCGAATTGAATCAGAGAAACTCAACTTCGAGTATATCAGTAAGCTCAGGTTTTTCATGGCAGGCTTTGAATCAACTGCAACTGCTCCAATTCTCGAGGGATCCTCTTCTTTGTCAGGATGGTCACTTCCATTTTCTTCAGCACAAGACTAAACTCACAAGCAGTCATCCAGTCCCTTACCTAGTGCATTAGCATAGCTTGCCTAGATTGTGCATAGTCAACTGTGCATCCGGTTTCAAGTCACCAGAATGTCCGTAATGTCCCGAGCTTCCTTATGACTAGCTTGTATCCCAGGTTCCAAGGCTCATTATTCAATGCGGTGAGCTTTACTGCTGTTGATCAGTCTGCGAAGGCATTTCCTGGCTGACCTACTTACTGCTAACCGGGTGCATACCACTTGCTAATTTTGTACTTATTAAGCCTCTCGCCGGAATTTTTGATATTCCCTTCACTATTTGGCGATTTCAGTTGATCACCAGTATAATAGCAGATTGCCGTACTGAGTTCCCAATAGGGCAAAAGAATTGCATACAGATGCAATTATTCTCATAATCGAACTACTACGTCTTAAGTTATCACTCCTCTACCAGCCTGTGAGTCTCTCTCCAGGAGTTTGATATCGGTGAGTAATTTAATGAGCTATCCAACTTCCCGGCATTCCACCCGCAAATGGAAGCTCAACAGCATGGGCGTTTGTTGGCTTCATCACGAATCTCAAAAAATACGCACGGGCTGAGTAGTCCCCCTAACAGTTTCCAATTGTGTACTTGAAGTAGTAACGACTCCGAGGCAAATTTTACGTCTGGTTTAGTTTATTCACAACACCGGTGATGAAAAGTGGGTGTATTACCAGTATTTAAGCCAACCAAATTCTGTCCTGGGCAACATACCCATTTAACAGCTTTCGCGTCAAAGTCTCATCTTACTACCACGTGGCCATATGTGATCAAGGGAATATCCTTCAAAATACTGAGTTCGGCTGAAAACTATGTTATCAGTTCGTTTGGCATTAGTTGCACGATGCAGTGTATAGTTTCTGAACATCAAACTGATATGAAGCCATCCTCTCTACCATGGTTCTGCACTTAGAAATTAGCACTATTTTGAACTCAAATTGTGGCTACATCAGAAACGTAACACTAAGTAAATTTTAAATTGAGATACTGTTCACTGACGAGCAGCAGATCAGTTTTAGTGACTGATCTACTCAAGCAACCCTTGCGCATCTATTTTGCGATATAAGTTTCCCTGCTAGGTGCAGCTCATCGCAGTACTGCCTTGATCTTCGCTAGAGCTTCTTTAAAGACCCGACTTTCCCACTCCTAAGGACATCCTTATGGTCATCAAATTTCGTGTTATCGTCCTTTCAGAGAATAAAGAGTATGTCAACCGTGCACTTCTTTCTTTTGTGGCACATTTTGTACCACAAAGAACTCCTATCAGGCCCCTTGTACCCTTGTGAAGCGTGGCCATAACTAAGGTACTTGCAGCAGCTTAGTAAGGCTATTCTTTACCGAATCGTGCAGATCACCAATTCGATCTTTACTTTCTATGCCCATACGTTATCCTCTGTTGTTTTCTCGGGTAAGTTTTATATCAAACCCACCTAGGCTGAGTAATTTCCATTTGATAGACACCTCTACCTTTGTGAAGTCTGTAACGTAGTCAGCATTATTGATTTTGAGGATTGCCATGGGCTTAAGCACAGTTACTGTCACCTTTGCTCCAAGGAGCTTTTTACGGTACTGAAGAGTGATACCTCGTTTTTTATCTCTGCTCCTAACTTCACTAATAGATCACCGAACCAAGTAGATCGCACCACTCTGATTTCAGTTTAAACTTTATCTGGTTACAAAGCCTCTCTTATACTGTGTAGCAAGTCTGCAAATGATCTATCATCCATTGGCTTTACTAGCAGTTTCTACCTTTTTGATCTGCGATGTGACATATTTAATGTACTACACGCTATATCGGACACTTTTTATTTTTCTCGCTGGTAGAATTATCGTTCTGCATTTTGGGGAGTAGAAGCTTTTTGGCTGTTTTTCCACCTGCATTTGTTATAGCTTTCTGAAATCCGTAATCTGTCGTAGTATCTTCAGTCAAAGTTCCGTCATTTCTTCTTTTTTCTCGATGTTTATCGATTGAGCTGCTTGCTATCCTCTTATTGGTAATCGGCACCTGAGCTATTGGTGCTTCTTAGCCTCAAGTTCTCCTTCAGCTTTCAGCCAAATACCTTTTAAGTATCCGATACGGCCCAGGAGCTCTTCTCTCCATTTCTGACGACTATCATAATAATCTTCTGGGCTTCATAGGTGGCCACAGTCAATTGAATATTCAAGGTTCCCCTTAGATGGTGAATTTTTGCTTTTACATCCATCAGCATAGGCACTTTGATGATAATGAGGGCATCATTAGACAAAAGCACATCATTCTTCTCCATTATGGTCTATTTTACTAATCGAAGCAGATTCTGATTGTACCTCTCCCATGCAGGGCTCACTGGCATTTGCACAGTTTTCATGCTAAGCTTATCTATAGGTGGTAACAGCTCCCATTTTTCCTCAATTCACTCATCCGTCCAACATATGTTTCCAATGTCTTGGTCATCGCTCTTGTCATCGTGGTTGCTTTTGTTTTTAAGGTCAGGTTAATTAAGTCCCCACTGAGAACTACTGTCTCTATACATGTGTGTGGCTGACTTTTGGGTCCCATGGTTATCTTTGCGAAGCAGTAAGGCCATGCGAGTGTTGGCACAAGCCCTTATAGAAACAGTTGCTCAGAACTAGACTGGCATTTATCGGGAGTCGGTCTCAACTAGACCTACACCAGCACCTGAATGGTGCAAACTTTGAACGTATTTCGAGGACTGCGGAATCATCATCTGACCCACTCAAATTGGCCTCCGGAATCTTCGCCCCATATATCTTCTTACATTTCCATATTTGCATTGGACTCCCAAACCTAGTCCATATTGTATGATGGAAACGTACGACAAATTATCTTATGGGAATTGTTGAAAGTTTTGAAGATATGGACTAATTTATGGGCTTTCTCGATTCCTAATCAGTTATGTATCTTCGATTGCACAAGACCGAAGGTAGAGAATATTCTTTCGAGACTGTTGATGCTACTGCTGACAGCCATTGTTCACATAGTGTTTAAAATTTTTCTTTGCCATCCCAGTTGAGCCATCGATTATCGTTTGTGTTCATATTTAGGAGCTTCCACCATTCGAAAGGTGGAGTGTGTTTAAAATTTTCCCCAAAAAGAAACTTAGGAAGCATTGATGATTGAGTCAGCAATGACGTTACAATAGGCATGAAATCGGGCAGCATTTCAGCAAAAAACTACCCCTTTGACCATTGCTCAAATTTTTGCCCAGAAATCGGTAATCCAACATATTAGCCAAAAAATGAACAGACTCTAATGCCATGTCACGTCGATACCGAAATAAGTTCTTGACTTCTAATGTTTCATTTTCTAAATCCTTTTCTTGCCGGTGCCATATTTTTACTGCCACATTGGGCTCTGTCCAAGGCTCTAACTATTGGATCCAAGCGTGACAAGAGTTGAATTGCATTGTTCGTGATTAGTGCATCATTTACGATTTCGAGTATGTTTTTTTCAACTTCATTTTTATTATTTTGGCATATTTGTACCGATTTTCCTCGATTAGCAAGGTATGAGCTAATACAGTCTCTCGTTGTATTCCATCGAACGATTATGGGCATTACCAACTTTTTACCACCGGCAGCCTTGTATCAACTTGCGGGCAGATGTTTATTCCGAAAATATTTGATCATCTTAATTATGTTTCCAGAAACGCCTTTGATTTCCACATCTTGCGCTAGCAGGTTCAGTATATGTGCACAGCAACCATATTGAGATATGCTATTACTATCTTAACATAATTCGTGCCTCATTTTTTTGACGTTAGCTGCATTGTCGGTTACAAAGCTCTTAACAATCACTTTGAAGTTTTTGTTGGTATTTGTAATTGTATCCGTACCAATTTCTTTTAAATTATCAGCAGTATGAGGATGGCCTGATGTATCGATAGTATCAACTAGTATCGATTGTCTTTGAGGTGTAGTGAGGCTGCGACCAACCGTCCAAAGACAAAGATACGGCCTTGCCTTCGATTTCATCTTTTTGTTTTTGTAAGGTATCAGCATAACTTTCTTCTAGGAGACGGCCTCCTATTTGACGAGATGTGGGAAGCTTATAGCCTGGACGATGTGCTATGATCATTTCTGTAAGCTTCAAGTGACCAGCGTGCAAAAACGGTGTATTGGTGGCATCAAAGAAGTTTGCGACCGCCAAATCAATTTTTTTCGCTTGGGATTCCGATGTAACAATTACTTCTTCTAATATATTGAATGATGGTCCGCCAGTCAACAATGCGCGTTTTTTGCCACTGATTCGATTATGGTATCATTTGATGTTTAGGGGTGTGTATCATGAACAGAATCTGAAGGTGGCACATATGAGCTAGAAGCCCTTGATACTGGACAAACATTCACATGTTTCAATAGCCGCACAAGAATGCAGCTCTTTCTTGTATGTTTTACATTGGGCCCATTTGCCACTGTTCCCCATCTTTGTAATAATATTAAATTTTCCCCATACAGCATTTGCAGATTTCGGTATGGCTCAAATCGTTTCGAGTACTGTGGAAAAATGAAATGTAGAAAGAACAAGTTGGGTAAACAGACCTACGCTCATGTCAGAAGGGTTTTGTATTCAATTTACAAAATGCAGTCACCAGATTGAATAAAGTCATGAAGCATGTCAATGACGATTTTATTGGAGAAACTATGAAATTCGAAGATCATGCTATTATTAACAAAGTTGAACGAATTTAAACTTCTAAGGTTTTTGTTATTGTTATACTCATAAATATCTCCCTTGATAATTATTTCAGATGTCCATTCGCGAGGGAGCAAACACATTTTTCATGTTTTTCCCGCCTGTGCCCCACTGAAGCAAAAACTGACAGTTTAAGAACTGTTTTGAAATGCTCTCATGAAAACTTTCATTTCATACTCATATCGGCTACCTTTGATGATTTTTTTTCAAGGTCCACTCTCCTGTACTGTTATCATCGATTAATAGCCAAGTTTTTCGAATCCTAGAGTTGTCACAAAGCCCTTTTGCTGGAAGCTCCCTCCCGCCTCCTTGACTTGTTTCACTTTTGAGCATTAATTGTAGGTACTCATCTTCAGTCATTCATTAAATTGAATCAAGTGTTCAAAGCATGCACCTTAAACGTTGAAGTTGGGAAAAATAACTCAAAATTATTCAATCTTCGCATTTAAAACAGCCACTATTTTGTTTTACGATTACTGATACCACTAGCTGAACCGATTCTCAAAGATATTCATGACACCTATCATTCCTGAAATTTTCATGCAAATCCTAGCAAAACTGTAGTGTCTGAATCGGTAAAAAGCGCATGTTGTTCCATAGCCTTATGGTGCCATAGTAATACATGCAGCGCATATTGTTCCATAGTAAAACAGGAAAATTCAAACCGCGATAACTTCGCTAAATATGATTCAATCTTTATGAAACTTGCAGAGTTAATCAATCTTATAAATAGACATCTGTGTATTTAAGGGTACCGTTAAGATTTTATTCAAGAAAACATAAAATCGATAAATCATACTATTACTAACAAAGTTGAGTGAATTGCGACTTCTCACGTATTTGTTGTTGTTGTACTCATCAAGGCCTACATTCTTGATTTTTTTCAGATTTTTCGGATTACAGGTGTCCAATCGCGAGGGGAGGACACAAATTTTTTGTGTATTTCCCCTCCCTGTGCGCCCCTCGAAGCGAACTTTGCCAAACTAAGACCTGTTTTGAAAAGTTCTCATCAAGACCTTTCATTTGATACCCATATCGGCTACCTTCAATGAAATTTTTTTTCGGGGGGTCACTCCCCTACATGGGGAGACCCCCCTAAAATACCTTATACAATTTTTTTGCAGTTGAACTTTGAAGAGAGCACCACTTTACACCTACATACAAAATTTGATGATTCTAGCTTAAGTAGTTTCCGAGAAAAACTTCTGTAACACACGGACGGACGGACAGAGGGACTGACAGGATGCGATTTTAGAAGGGTTTTGTAAAATTATTTTACAAAACCCTAAAAAGACAGGCTCAACTATCTGACAACTTGTATTGTTTTTACACTACCTTCAAAGTTATCGTTCAATAGGTCAGTTATCTACTTCAATAAATATCGCGCAGCAGATGAACACCAACTAAATAACGATATCAAAATGAAAGTAGTAGTAGTACTTTATTGAGACTTTTCTTTTGACATATGTTACTTAACCTACTTTTAATGTTACGATTCATTTGACAGTGACACTTTTGTCAAATGTCCTAAGCTTTTCGCGTTTCAGAAGAGACACAGTTCCTACCGACCTGATCTTCAGGGTCTACGAAGTTATTTTTTATTTCTTTAGTCGGTTACTTGATTTTTGTATGTTTGGTTCTAGTTTTCTTCCCCGATGGAAGTTCGAGTTGGTTTAGCCCCTGTAGGATTTGGGGGACGATATATAGTAGAAGATGGGTTTTGGGGAGTTTGGTTGGGGATCGGTGTTAATCTGGAAGTCTTGGAGGATTCTTATGGGAGAGAGATAATATGGGTTTTCAGAGATGGGGGTACTATTGAAGAGGTCCCGGATTAGATTTGACTCGTGTGTCTGCCGTTTATCTTTTCGCTTTTTGCTTGTTTCGAGCATGTATTGCAGGATGGGGGTCACTTTAGTATCTTCATAAAGAACGCTGTTTTTGTAGTATTTTTTGTTGGGGCGTCGGTATTTCGATATACATTTTCTGAGTATCCTCCTCTCAAGTATTTGCAATTCCTCGGCTACTGTTGGTGAAATTGTCAGCCAGGCTGGGAAGGAATATGTGATAATGGGGCGGATTAGGGTTTTATACATGAGAAGTTTCACATTTGGGAAGACGGATTTGGAGGATAGGAGGGGTGAGATTAGTGCAGCAGCTCCTTTGGCTTTATTTATTGCCTTTCTTGCATGTGGGTTCATTTTGAACCTGTTGTTGAGGTTCACTCCCAAATACCTGATGTTGTCTTTTGGGTTCACCGTGTCCCCTTCGATAACCGCCCTTATTCGTTTGCTTTGCTGCACTGCTAGTTTGTGCCCTTTACCACTCGCGTTACGGAAGCAAATTATTTTTGATTTAGCAGCGTTGATTTGGAGCCCCCAATCCTTTAAATAGCGTGCTATAATGTCGACTTCTCTTTGCACCATTTCCATGGCGGAAATGGGAAGAGTGTGACTGGCTAGGATTAGGATATCATCCGCGTACATGATCATGTTCAGGTTACTGGAGATGTTTTGGGTTCTGATTCTGGGGGCGGAATGTGGGATGTCGTGTAGGAAGAAATTGAAAAGGTTTGGTCCCAATATGGATCCTTGTGGGACTCCAGACAGGATAGGAATAGGTGTTGAAGTTCTGTGGGTTATTTCAGTAGTTAAGTATCTATTTTGTAGGAAGCTATCAAGGATACGGGTGAGGGCCAGGGGACAGTTGGAGTATATGAGTTTAAATTTCAGCCCATCGGTCCAAACGGAGTCAAACGCTTTTTGTAGATCTAGCGCGCATGCGACTGTGCATTGTTTTTTGCGCAAGTTTTTTACGACGGTGTCGTGCACAATCATAATGGCGTGTTCTGTGGATTTTTTGGGTTGGAATCCGAACTGAAACTCGGGGACTAGCTTCGTTGAGAATGCTCTAAATCTCCGTAGAATGATTCTTTCCAGAATCTTACCGATGTTAGAAAGTAAGGAGATTGGCCTAAAGTTTTTTACTCCTCCGTCGCAGTTTGGTTTAGGAATAAGGATAAGGTTGCCTCGTTTCCATCTTTCTGGAAAGTAACCATTGTTTGTGCAATTTTTGAAGATGACTGCTAAACTTCTCGCGACAATTGCGCCAGATTTTCTTATTACTTTATTGGGGATACCGTCTAGGCCTGAAGAGGTTTTATTATTAAGACCGGCTATTGTATCTTCTGCTTCTGACACGTAGGTGAAAAATTCCCCGAATGTTTCGTGTTGCGGAGATACTGCCTTGTTGGTATCAGAGAATATTATAAGGTATGACCCTTGGTAACCAATGTTTCTCTCTCTTACAGCCGATATCATTTAATGTGCTCTTTCGTTCTCTGGGGCTCTCTCTCAGTACAGGTTTCCGTAGAATGAAGAGATCACTTGCAGCTTTTCTTCAGGCGTGGAGAAGGGTAGCCCTCTGTGCTTGATAGGGTCCCTGTCGATGTTGAAATTATGTGACCGTCGGCCCGTTAGTTTATTAATTTCTATAAAGACGTCTGAGGATGGTTTGAGTAAACTCAATCTTCTTTTATAGTCTTCGTTCATCTCACGTCTTATTTGCCACCTTATGCGGTTGTTTAGTTCAGTGATTTCCGCTTTAAGAGTGAGGTATTCCTGGTTTATACGGTTGTTGTGCCGGTGGAATATCCGTTTAAGCCTTTGAATTTTCCGTTTTTGTTCCCTCATCTGTGATTTGGTATCTTGCGTCAGGCATCTGTATAGCCCTTGTTTCAGTTTTTCTTCCGGCGCATGTGCGTCCATTCGTCTTAGTATAGCCTCAGTTAGGTTCTGGATGTGGATATGAATTTCCTGGTTAGATAGGACTTGGTTCACAGGGGGGGGGGGGTGAATCGTCTTCGAGGTCTTTTCTGAACTCTGCCCAGTCCACAGAGGCATAGGTTCGATTTTTGGTGTGTCTTCAATAGTGGTTAGGTTGTTTAGGTGGAGGGTTAGTTTCAGACAATAGTGATCGGATATCGATGGAAGGGTTGCACATTGGTAGGGAGTTGTGTTCCCAGTTAATAGGTCTTGTGACAACAGAAAGTTGTCTAAGAAGGAGCTGCTTTTCGGGTATGAGGGGACACCTGCGTTGACAATGGCGCATGTTAGAAATGCGCTTGTAAGGAACCATTTATATATTCTTTGGCCGTTTGGGTTCCGTGTGGAATCGCCCCAGTACTCATGTCTCGCGTTGAAGTCTCCACCAAGGAGGATAGAATCGTGGTTAGTAGCTATTGCTAGTATTCTATTGAGAGTCGGTTCTATTGCAGGTCCCAGGTTTTCTGGGATGTAGATGGACCCAATTAATATTTTCCCATGACCACCATTGCGTCTTCGCATGTTTAAGGTTGCTAGTGTGCAGGAAATGTCGGGATGCTTAAAGTTTATTTGGTCGACTGATAGGTTGTCTCGATGTAGAATGGCGGTGCCTCTGCCTGCGTCGTCTCTGAATACCTGGTAGTTTTCTATTCGGACCTTGTGTATCGGTTTTAAGACTGTTTCATTAACGAAAACTATGTCTGGTTGGATGGATTTGGTAAGGCTAGTCACGAATATTCTTTTGTCGTGGAAAACTAGAAAGTTTATGTTGAGGCCAGAATTGGGCAACTTTTTTTAGGAGTTCACCTGGAGACACTCCTAAGACTTGGACTGTTTCGTAGTGGAGTCTTTGAAGGGGGTTCCCTTGTGATTCTGGGTTCCGGGGCATGGTTGAGTTTGTTCCACTTGTGACTTCCGAATACAGGGGTACTGAATGTGCTGGTGTGGCTGTTGCTGATGGTGGTTGGATGTATTCGTACGATGGGGTTGAAATGGGGGTTGTTCTTTTGTTTTTTAGAAACGCTATCTTATCTATCAGCCTTCTCCTTTCCGGGCATCCGGAGAAGTTTGATGGGTGGCCTTTCTCTTTGCAGAGAACACAGAAAGGTGGGGTGCTTGTTCTGTCAATGTCCTTTCTTGGACATTCTTGGGGGTTGTGGTCCTCACCGCAGGCTACACATCTTGCCTGGAAGGCACAATTCGCCGAGACATGGCCGAAGCGCTGACACCTATAACACTGAAGTAGGTCGCTCCTTCGTGGCTTTTACCATGTCGCTTTTTGGTGAAGGATGAAACGAAGCTTAATGAGGCGTTCTTGATCGTCTTTTTGATGGAGGATTATTTTGAATAGGTCTAGGTTCACGCCGTTTGCTTTAGACCAGCCGGTGGTTAACGGTAAGACATTTTCTATTTTGATGTCCGGACATTATATTTCAATGTCTTCTCTGACCTGTGCGGCTCCGAATGCCGAGTCTACCCCTCTAAGGACGACTGTGTATTTTTTGCGCTCCGTCGGAGTGAAGGAGTAACCTACTGCTTTGGATCTGCGGATCAAATCCAGTAGTTTGTCATGGATGGCGACTTCGTCGACTGTTATTTTTAATTTACTCGCGCTCAGGCGAGTAATTCTGTATTTCGTCGTGGGGCTCTTTTCCATGATATTTTTGACCGTCATAGCCGTGATACCTTCTACGAATATAGGCGGACACCATGACTTTTTATTTTCGGGGGCACACTTGTTTTGATTTGAGGTTAGTTTTTCTACTCCCGAGAGAGGCGCGTATGGATTTGGATTATGGAGGGTTGGTGCTTGGATAAGAGTGGGTGACTTTCGTTTTATTGCCAATTTACCTTGAGCCATTCTGAATCCTTCCGATTCCATGTTTATCCGGTCGATGATTACACTGTTTGGAGCGTTTGTTGCAGCTTGTTCCACTTCCATAGTTGCTAGCGGTAGTACTTCTTTCCTGGCCGCTTTCGTTCTTGGTGGGTGCGCCTTCTCGTCATTGTCCGCATCGGACCATCTTTGAATGGTTGGGGACTCGCTTTGCACCTCTGTTGTTGCCAGCTTTCCGGGCTTTAATTCCTTTTTTCCGCTATACTTGTATTTCGTTTTATTTTTCTTTATAACCTTGATTTTTAACACCTTAATGTTTTCGCTTGCGATGTGTTCGGTTTGACGTCTCACCATCGAATCATATCAAAATGAAATACAAAAGTAGAATTGTAGCATTAACCTTTTAAACTAGCAAAGCATTTCTTAGGTAGATATTGAATTGACAGTATACTTGAGTTAACAATTGTCAAATGGTAGTCCGCGTGCACGTAAGTAAAACGGGGAGACCCCAGACTTCTGATGAGATAGCTATTCGGGGGAAAATAATCTAAATTTTTTTTTTTAGTGTTGCCAAGATGCTAGATAGAAAATATCAATTAATATATATACGCATAAGTATCAAATGATATAGATTGTGATATACATATATCTTGATATATATCCTCTGATATACTCGTATATCGGCGAACCCTGGTCACAATACAGGAAAACATTTTTTTTTTGGAAATTTGAGTAGTCGCATAATGCACTAACTTAAATCATCAAATTCGGCATATATTGTGCTATCATTTCAGTATTATTTATTCGCTATACTCAAAACAACCACTTCAATACAAGAACAATAATGGGATTTTGAAATTTTTATTGTATTGTAAATGTGTTAAAGAGTAATTATGTTCAATCATGTCAATACATGTTTATTAAAAACAGGCTAGCTAAAATGTTTTCCATTCTTGGAAGTAATTGGTATATGCGAGTATTGCTAAACGATTAGCTGATTTGAATGGATTCCCGAACAATGAAAATAACAAAACAATATAACAGATAATATCTAGTAAACCCTGGCAAAGAAATGAATGCTCTAGAATGATAATTAACTTCCAAAATATGAGCTTTGATTTAAAAATTTTAAATGCTTCATGTTAATTTAAATCTTGGTAGTTATTTCTAAAATTTAAACCATTATTATTTTTATAAAAAAAATTATGTAGTCTATTAAGTTGTCATAGTTTTAATCCGAATTTGTAACGTAAACATAAAAGTATCAAAATAGCTGATAGATGTCTCTAACCATATGTAATCAAAAATTTATTTATACGAGTAAATCAAAATCTATACCAATCAAAACCATTATCGGTAAACGTTGCTACATCATAATGATTTTTTATATGAATGAAATCTTTTATGTGAGAGTAAATAGATCAGGTGAATCAAATTAAAGTAATAAAATCCATTAAATAAACAATTTTTTTGTGTTTATTGTAGCTTATTAGAAATTATTCTATGTAGTTGATATTTTATTCATTGTTACTATTGAATACATTTTAATTAATATAAGCATAGTAGCTAAGTTATTTATAAAATTTTTTAAGTCCAATAATTAAATAACTGAGAACATTTTTTGGGTTCCTTCATAGAAATAAAATTAGAATTCGTAAATCAGATAATACTAAAAATTTAATGAAATTCATAAAAACAAGTTTAGCTTCAATTGTAACGTAATGCAGTGCGCAAAAATTAAAAAAGAAAATGTGTTCATAACAACTTTAATGCAACCGATTTTCTACTCAAAAGTAAACTAATATTACAGCAATCTAGCAAATAATTTCTATGCATTTATAAAATGTAAATGGAATCGCTTCTCGCGTAATAACGGCTATTTAGAATTAAGGACATGATTTCTTCAATAGAAGATCGTTAACACTGTGCCACTAGTTCGCAAAAATATCAAACAAAAACTAAACAAAAATATACATAATAGACTCGTTGAAACACAGACCAAGACAAAACCTCTTCTTTTACACATTTAACAACTTTATATATTTTATATAAATGAATACGAAAAATTCCTTGCATCCACTTTGTGAAATTTTTATAATGACATTTTATATGAACTAAATGACGATAATTAAAAACAAATAAAACGAGGATATTAACAAAGAACAACATTAACATTGGGAGAAGGATCAAATGAACCAATAGATTAAATTGTTTATGCAATGAAATTTGGTGAAGTAAAAACTTAACAAAATAATGTAATTGAGCGTAGTAAATCGAAAACGTATATCTGTACTAAGTAATGTATTCAGAAATAAATTAACTCTAATAATTATTTAAATTAACATTCGTATTATTTGACCAGTTTTGCAGAGTACAGTTTTCTGCTTAAGATAAGAACTACCTGTCTTGGCACTTTTGTCAATTTTCGTGGTTATGTTCTGAAGCCAACAGGTTTACAGCGCACACTGCAAATAGAGATTATGTTACAAGAATACACAGCAAACCATAAACTAGTGAATGCACTCTTTGCATTCACTAGGAAATTCATATAAAACATGATAGAGCTTTGGAAAAAAATTCATCTAATTACTTCTCGTCGGTGAGAATGCGTGTGCGTTTCCCCTATTGAAAACATTTCACGCGCCTTATCCCGCACCATTTTCTCTGGGTTGCGCGACGTATGCGTTGTACAGATTTATACTTATTTTCTTTGAATTTCTTACCGCCAGTCAACTCAATCGATTGGCAATAGATTGATTAAATGCATAATACTTACCTTAGACGCATAAAATGTAAATACTAACAGATTCTCAAAGTTGCAGAGTTTATTTCCGACAACTTTAAGCATGTCCACATTTTATATGTGATGCCTTGCGCAGCATCGTTTATCGAATGAAGTGAAATAAGTGGAAATAAATAAAATGATTTGCCATGCTTTTTGAGTGGATCGAATGAATTTCTAATCACATAGAAGATATTTGAAAGCTTTGTGGCGTGGGGTAGAAAAATTTATTAAGCCAATTGAAAATATCATTCACACACACACACACACACACATATATATATATATATATATATATATATATATATATATATATATATATATATATATATATATATATATATATATATATATATATGAACACACACACATATATAATTTATATATATATATATATATATATATATATATATATATATGTATATGTATATATATATATATATATATATGTATATATATATGTATATATATATATATATATATATATATATATATATATATATATTATATATATATATATATATATATATATATATATATATATATATATATATATATATGTGGGCGTAGTCAGGAGGGGTCCACTGTCCCCCCCAATATGTTCATGAATCAAAAAATTTTACTGCTCGAGTAAAATAAGGCTGTAAAATATAAAATCGGGTTTCCTTGTGTTTGTCTCCAGGGTTACTACCGAACTGCGAAACGGAAGTAAACCCATTGAAATTTTTTCAACAAAGACCCAAAAATGAGCCTTAATTTTTGATTTTCGTCTCAAACAGCTTTTTTTAGATAAGCCAATCGGTTCAGTGTTCAATTCATCACGCATGTGTGGTGAAAGTGGTTGTGGTGGTGTGGTTTTCTAGTAAATGATCGTGAACTTTTAGAGTTCAGGAAACTTCGCTATCATTTAGTTATAATCACCCATCATTTATCATGATGGGATTTTTACCTGAGTTACGCAGTTCGAGTGTTGGACCGACACTGAGCGTGTTATAGTCTGGATTTTCCTATCGCTAGTTCGGAAAAATTAGTTTTGCAAATGTAATGATTTCGAAATTTTGATGTTCATTTTTCTTCATTCAAAGTTGAAGAAATCTGGAATGATAAGGTAAGGAAATTCTTCGATTGAAACTGAACCAATAGCTGTTTGAGGAATTTTGGTTTTCTATCCTATCAGCTCAAATTATTATATTTAAAAGTTATCGAACCCAAAAATATGAACCTATGGTGTAGGATATTGAAAAATTAAGAATAAATTTTTTGATGATATTGGTTCTATATAAAAGAGTTTTCAATTCCATTTTCTTAATATATTTTTTCAAGGTGTCCTTCGAGATTTGATAGGATTGCAAATTGAATCCGGTGACAAAAAATTACAAGAGCACATCCTCAAGGGCAATCGCAATGCCACCTACACGTCGCCACAGATTCCAAATTTAATCATTGGGTTGAGTGGGACAGTGATCAAAAATGAAACAATCAACAATCTGAAGGCAGCGGTCACTTACTCTGTGATGGCCGACGAAAGTATGGACATATCAGGGAAAGAGCAACTATCGATCGGTTTTCCATTCTTTGATCAAGAAAAAAAGATAATTAGAGAAGAATTCGTTGATTTTATTGAATTAGACGCCATGGATGCCAAAACTATAGAAAACGCGATTGATGGATTCTTTGAAAACGAGGGACCGGATGCAAGCAGGTGTTTTGGGTAGGGTTACGATGGCTGCTCAACCATGTCGGGAGCAAATAATGGCGTTCAGAAAATTTTACAAGAAAAATACACGAAAGCCCTCTACTTTCACTGCGCTAGTGACATGCTTAATTTGGTAGTGAATGATTTGAATCGTGTGCCCAAGATACGAAACATGATTGCAACTAAAAAAGATCATATCAATTTTTTTCGTGAATCGAGTCTTCGGGAAAAATATGCTCTTCAAATTCCCATACTTTGTGAGACCCGATGGTCATAAAAAAAAATATAAAAGCATAACCGTTTTCAAGATAAATTTTGTAAGTATAGTTCATGGATTAGAAAAATTATCAGAAGAGGATGATTCCACTATCAGGAAAATGGCTTTTCAATTGAGCTCTGCCGCCAAACATAAAAAATCAATTATCTGCGTTGTTTTGATTGCACAATATTCTGCTTTATTGGAGCCTGTAGCAAACGATTTGCAGTCAAAAAGTCTGAATTTTTCAAAGTGCTCCAGTTGACGTCGTACGTGAATCATAATTAACATTTGTGAAATAGTCAGCTGCAGAATACAAACAGACAAGCAATGGAGCGCTACATTCGGTAAGAATATGGAATAATTGTGTCGATCTAATTTTGAGGATTTTGTGTCGGAAATCATCATGAGCGATGATGCGCATTTCCACTTAAGCGGTAACGTCAATAAGCAAAATCTTCATTTCTGGGGCATTGAAAATCCACATGTGATGAAGAATAGTGTTCATGAGTGAGAAGTAATCGGGCTGTAATTTTTTGAGGACGGCATCGGCAATGCGGTCACTATTACTGGCGAATCCTACAGGGCCATGATAAACGACTTCTTACTGCCGGAACTGTATGGGCGTGGCTTGATGAACATGTGCTTTCAACACGACAGTGCAACTGCATACACAGCACGAGCCACAATGGATTTCGTGAAAGAAGCGTTTCCTTGTCACGCAATCTCCTGTTTTGGCATTTAGTATGGCCAACAAGATCACCCGATTTAATCATCCCAGACTTCTTTCTTTGTGGCTACTTGAAGTCACGGATTTGTGCCAACGAGCCTCAGACCACCGCAGGCCTTACGGTGAATATTTGACAGGAATGTGAACAGTAATCACCGGAAATCTTGCGGAAAGTCATGGAAAATGCAATTAAATGGGCACAAATATGTATGATCATAGGCGGCAGCCACTTGATGGATATAATCTTTTGTACTTAACAGAAAAAAATTGTAAAAGTTCAAATAGAGATTTCCATTACTCAAAATCTTATAGTACCACAATTCATAATAAAAGGTCCCTGTAAAACTTTAGCACCATGTGATGATTAAGTGCGTATAGAATTTTCCTTCCTATTCACCAGAAATGGTAGCACTTTTTCGTCCTTATCACAATATTCTACGTTTGCTACGCTGGATAGGGTTCCACTATAAAATAAAGATCAAAATATTCTTCGGCTAAATCCACATGCGCTTCGTCACTCCCTGGTGAAGGCTCAGTGTAGGTGTACTTTAATTGTTCACTGTTCACTTGAGCGTTATGATCTTTTTTGTGCCTTCTATATTGAAGAGCCTCTGTGATTTCCGATAGAACAGCAATGGGTCGTTAGGGTGCTCATTTGGCTGTAAATCTGTTGGTCTGTTGGTGAATGCTATTTATGAACAGAGTGTCGGACTCCTATGCGCGACTGGACTACCCACTAAACGCCTCCCTTGTCAACCTGAGAACCCAGCTTGGAACCGTTTAACACATTACTTCGGGCCAGGTATCGTTTTGTTACGCCGTGGGGCGCCTTCAAGCTGGGGAATCACTTTCCTAGCGGGAGGGGAGAGGGGAAGAGGAATTGCCAGACAAGCGATCCCCCAGCCCCAGCACTCCCAGCTGCTGTGAGTCCCTTTTATATTTTAGGACTGCCCGAGCATAATGTGCCACCTGGTTCCATTTGTCAACCGATTCGAGCATCACCGCAATTATATTATCCGGGGTGAGCTCCCCCGTCTGCCTGTAAAGTTCCCTTTGCAGCCTGACCCATTTTGTACACGCAAAAAATGTGTGACAGGCATTGTCTTCCTCTCCTGGGCAAAACCGACAATCGGGGGAGCGTGACTTACCGATTTTGTGCAGGTAAGACTGAAAACACCCGTGCCCACTCAAAAGCTGGGTCAAATAGAAGTCAATCTCACCATGCCTTCGATTTAGCCACGGTCTTACATCCGGGATGAGGCGCGCAGTCCACCTTCCCTTCGTGGAATTCACCCAAGACTGCTGCCAATCGTTGAGTGAGCGCTGTCTCTCTTTGCGGACAACTATCTCCCTCGCATCCTCGTTTCGCTGCAGATAAATAGCGCGGCGCTCTCTAGCAAGGAGGGCGATAGGTATCACGCCTGCAATCACTCTCACCGCTGAGTCGGAGACTGTTGGATACGGAGATGCAATTCTCAGTGCTCCTCTTCTCTGCACCCGTGCCAAACGTTTCCGGTATACCTCCTTGCTGAGAGCGTCGCCCCATACCTCTGCTCTGTACAGTAGCACTGACCCTACAGCACTCATCAAGAGGCGTCTTCTTGATGGACTGGGCCCCCCTACGTTGGCCATAAGTCGACTCAGAGCCGATATTCCCGAAGCAGCCTTCTCAGCCGTTGCCCTGATTTGCTCAGAGAAACTCATCTTCGAGTCAATCAGTAGTCCCAGGTACTTCACCGCTGGCTTCGATTGGATTTGTATGTCTCCAATACTGATCATCCTTACTCTAGGGGATTCTCTTTTTTGTCAAGATGACCACTTCGGTTTTCTCCAGTGCTAAACTTAGCCCGCGAGCAGTCATCCAGGTTCTCACTCGGCGCATTAGCATACCTAGCCTAAGTTGCGCTAGTTCAACGGTGCGCCCGGCGACCAGAGCCGCAACATCAGCCGCATAGCCAACCAAGCGCGACTCATCTGGCATCTCAAGTCTCAGTAGCCCGTCGTAAGACACGTTCCACAGGTCCGGACCAAGGATAGATCCCTGGGCAACATCCGATATAATTTCCATCCTTCGTTGGTCCTGTGCCGTGTCGTAGAGTAGGCTTCGGTCCTTCAGGTAGTTCCTCAAAAGTCGCATTAGATATTCTGGAACTTGAAAAGAGTTTTCCAGCGTGTCCAGAATATCCACCCATCTAGCGGCGTTGAAGGCATTCCTGACGTCGCGTGTCACCAACAGGACGATCCGTCGCTTGGTGCGACTATATGCCTCTGCCTTTTGGACCGCGTTCACCACCTCTGCAATCGCATCAATGGTAGAACGTCCTGCTCTAAAGCCGTACTGATATAGGGGAGATAGGTCCCCAGCAGCACGAATCGCGTCAGTGAGTCTTCCCTTCTCTAGCACTTTCCCAGCTGTGTCTAGCATGCATAACGGGCGGTATGCGGACAGCGATCCGGGATTTCCCTTCCCCTTGCTGATCAGCACGAGCCTCGACACCTTCCATCGTACCGGGAAAACCCCGTACCGTAGGCAAGCGTTGAATATGCTGAGCAGCAAGTCAGGACAATGGTGATAGACGAGCCGCAACACCTCAGCTGGAACACCATCTGGACCTGGAACCTTCCTCGTTTTCAATGAGAGAACTGCCTCTTCCAGCTCCAGTAGTGTGAAGAGTGGGCACTCGACTGCTGTTTCACCATGGACAGCGTCAACACGGGCGGGATGGGCAGGAAAGACTCCCCGCACTATCGCGTCCATCTTTTCCGCGTCATGTATACAAGGCTTCGGTAGGGCACCAAGTTTCCCCATGACCAGCTTGTAGCCAAGGCCCCACGGATCCTTGTTCACATTGTCAACTAGGTCTTGCCAGCAGCGAGCCTTGCTACTGTTGATCAGTTTGCGAAGGCATTTCCTGGTCGACTTATATGCTGCCACCTGCTCGCATGCCTCATCAGGGTTCCGCACCCGTTGAGCCTCACGTCGAAGCTTGTGACACTCTCTTCGCTTTTCAGCGATTCCAGTCGACCACCAGTACACTGGGGGCTTGCCGTGCCGGGGTTTTTGACGGGGCATTGAAGTGCAGCAAGCAATCGTAATGATGCTCGTAGTAGAGTTCACCACGTCTTCAGCTGCTCGTTCTTCCGTCCCCTCCGAAGCTCCCTGCAGCGGCTCACCTGCTGTGAGAACCTTGACGAACCTCTCGACGTCCATCCTTCCGATGTTCCATCCAGTTGTAGAAGGCCGAGGACACGGACGTCGGGAGACAGCATCACTTATCTCAAGCAGAATGCACTGATTATCACTGGCTGAGTAGTCCTCTAATACTTTCCAGTTGTGTATCCTCCGTACTAAGGACTCCGAGGCGAATGTCACGTCCGGTATGGTTCCCTCACAGCCAATACGGCGGAAAGTCGGCTTATTTCCGGAGTTTAGTATGACGAGGGCCGTCCTTGCCGCCATTTCCAGGATTCGTTTTCCCCGCGGATCCATCTGAGGCATGCCCCATTCGATTGCTTTAGCATTGAAGTCGCCCCCAACGAGCCCTTTGCCTTTTGCGTTCAAGACAGCGCCCTCCAAAGCATTAAGCTTGGCTTGGAAAGATGATATCGACTCGTTAGGCGTTAGGTACACACTAAAGAAGGTGATCCCTGAGCACCGAACCCACACGAAACCATCCCCCCGTCCACAACTCTCCGCTTGAAAGTCACTGTTCCGAACCCAGATGGCGGCAGTACCAGTTTCATCATAATACCATAATGCAGGACTTTTACTATGGTGTTGCTCACTCAGCAGCAAGAAGTCAGCTTTCCTGTCCCTCGCAAACTGCTCAAGCAGATTTTGGGCGGTTGAACTGCGGTGTAGGTTTAGCTGCAGGATGCGGGTCATTGAAGCTCTGATTTGGCCTTGGCAAGGGCTTCCTGGAACACCCGGCATTTTCCTGATCCCAAGACGTGTCCAAAATCAGGCTTGGATCAGCATCCTTGCAAAGAATACAGTGTGCCTCCTTCGTACACTCTTTTCTTTTATATCCCATTTCACCGCATTTGTAACATAGGGAACTCCTATCGGGTCCTTTGCATACTTGTGTGGTGTGACCATCACCAAGGCATTTGAAACATTGAAGAGGCGTTGCTCTTCGCCGTATCCTACAGACAACCCACCCAATTCGTACTTTGCCCTTGTTCAGGAATTGTTCGGCGTCCTTTTCGGTCAAGTCAACTATGGCCATGCGTTGCCCCCTGTTGTTTTCTGGTGTCAGTATCGCTTTGATCCTTCCCACGCTAGGGAACTCCTTTTTGATGGCCTCTTCTACCTCGGCCAGATCCGTCACGCAGTCAATGTCTCGTATTTCAATCGTTGCCATTGACTCGAGCGGGGCTATAGTTGCGCTTTTGCCGAGGACTTTCTTTACTGCGTCACAGAATGCTTCTTTATTGCCGGCCTCTGCTCCGAATTCGACCAGTATGTGGCCCGACCGCGTTGGTCGTACTACTTTAATGGTAGTATTGGTGTCTTCGTGCCTTACGTTTCCCCATATGTCTCGCAGCACCTCCGCGTAGGATCGGCTATCTTGGGGCTTTACAAGCAGTGCCTGCTGCCGGGGTCTTCGTCGGGGCTTCTGCCTCTCCTGTTTTGCATCAGGTCCTTTTTCTAATTGGGCGTCCGTGCGAATTTTATTTTCTGGCTTTTTTTGAAGGAGTTTCTTTGCGGCTTTCTTCGTTCCTTTTGTAAGCACTGTCTGGAACCCCTGATCTGGTGCTCCACGCCCATCTAGTGCCTCTTCCTTCCTTCTTTTATCCCGATCTCCTTCGATTGGGCTAGACGCCATTCTTTAATTGACTTTTAATGATGGAGCTATCTGCATGTCGCCTTTAGATTTTGACCCAAGCGCCTCTTTAGCCTTCTGTTCATCTTCGGCCCTTAACCAGCTCCTTCGATAGTGCCCTATGCGATCTATGAGCTCCTCTAGTTCAAGGAGCCCTTCCTTTGCTACTATGCTAATTTTTAGGGAGTCGCATGCAACTTGTATTCTTTTCAGAACATCTCCCGCTTTTTGAAGTAGTCTTTCCTCATCGTATCGCTGGTCCGCAATTGTACCTTACAACCATCCTTGGGAGAGGTTTTCGCGTTCCGTTTCCGAGTGCAGTACTTCCGCCACATATTCAACGGTGGCGGTACAATCACGCGGTGTCTGGTCACTCTTTGCTTTTAGTACCGTATTCTCCTCCGTCCCTTGCATCGGTCGTCTCGAAAAATTGTTATAGATAACTGGAGCAAAGCCAGAGCCTCGCACTATTTTTGGGAACCAAAATTAAATTTGTAGCTACTCCGAAATTGAGTATTTGAATTGGAAGCTATTCCGCGCCAAGGAGGTAAAAAGTGGAAACTAGAGTGATATTTCAAGCGTAGTTTTTAAGTCAATTAAGAATCAAATTAAGAGTAAGCGTATCATCCGACACCTCTCCCAATATCCTTGCAGACCCAAATATAGAAGAAGCCATCGTGACACACCTAGCTCTGGAGCATGCAAAAAGAGGCTCATTTAATCAAGAGCTTGTTCTTCCCATCAAGTATGCTATGAAATTGAAACAACTTCTGGCCATACCAATGGATGCAGGTCATATCGTCAGTGAAAACTTCAACAAGTGTGATGGAAGAAATCAAAAATTTGACTGAAAAAAAATTTGCAAAGGTATAATATGCTCACATTTAGATTTATCAAACAAATTAATAAAAACGTCCACCAGTACACGATGAACATAACGGCAAGCCCCATGAATCAAGGAATTGCTGATGAAATGAATCGAATATCATGAAGTCGCCGACCCCAATCAGTACATCATGTATCAACGGGAAATCGATCAAAAACAGCGGAGAATGAGTTAGCACTTATATTATACATGTAGTCAGTACAAGGAGAGGCATACCCGCTGATAGCAACAGCATTGGAAAATATAAAGGAGCAAAATGAAATCTACAAATTATGACATGAACGTAATAAACAATCAAATCACAATTCGCCAAAATCTTGAGCAGCTAATTTTAGATATTTCTGCTTGTATTCTATTCGTTGGAAATATATCAGATCGTTTGGATGATCGTTTCGATTGGGAAGAGTTTAAATTTTATTTTAAACTTGCAACGAGTCAAATAAATGGTATTCGTAAATCATTGAATCATAAACCAGGATTACATGACCCTATAAGTCATCTATGCAACTTAGTCGGATAAATTCACTAAATCATTGTTCGAGCATGGGCTTTTAGAATCTAACAAAATAATCAAAAATGATACAAAAACGGGTTTATTCAATTGCAAAACCGTCAAATTAAATTGCATCGAAAGTTTGTGCAAACCACTTCATAGTAGCCAACAGTAGCTGGCCAATAAATTTTTCATGTCTATTGCATTCTAGTCTGGCTGCATTACCTACGCTAATAATGCTAACCAAGTGCTAAGCGGAACGCGATGCATGAACACCACCACTGGAAGTGATGGAGCCACTTTGAGAGCCACTGATGGAACGCTCATGAGAGAGTAAGGAAAACCGGAAAAAAATAACGGGGGTTAGAACAAAGGTAAAGTGCAAATTGGATGAGGTGTTCAAGGGCTCTTTTGGCGTGGAGACATCGACGAGGACGGATCTTCCAGAGCAAAGGGGACGGGAAAAATTGAAGCAAGTTATAAGGAAAAAAAGGTGGCTGGCAACGACAAGCAATTTAAAAGCTAACTCAATCAAAGAAACAGACACCGGGCAACAACAATCAAGTTTTAGGCTGATTCAACCAGAAAACGGGTGAGAAGTCAGGGGCGCCCCTTAGATTGAGGTCAGATAAGCCTAACAAGTAAGGTGGAATCTTCAAAAGGAATTGTGAGTGTTTGATTGGAGATACTTTGAAAATTAGTGTTTAATAAATTCATTTTTTTTTCATGTAGTAACGGAAGGTGTATTTTATGAAGAAGCACAATTGTTGAATTTTTGAGGTGGTCAATTGTAACCTTGGCTCGGATGCGATGCGGCAAGCTAGTATCTTAGTTTTTCTTTTCTTTTTTTTTGCTCATTTGTTTCCAACAGTACGAAAGCCCTGGTGGATTGCAGGGCTAGTGAGTGCTTAGTGAAATTTTAGAAGAGGTTAGGCAGTCCTTATTATTTTTAGGGCTGGGGCGAGATGGTAGACTAGCTCGAGATTTGTTGGTGTAGTGGATCACGGTTCACCGTGACTTCGTTAACTTTTCAGATTTCTCATTTAGGTTCGTTGAGAATTATTTGCAAATTTGCAGATTTTCGTACGATAAAAGCAATTTTTGAAGTTGAGGTGAGCCGTAGTCTCGCTCAACAACTCTTGGAGCTTCATGAGAAGCTAGTGGTGCCCCGCCCTCGTCTCCAACGAGCAATCTGGTACCGATAAGCCCCACCATAACCCTCCGCCTTGCGGAACCATTCCATGGTGAGCATTTCGTTGCAGTCATATAATTCATTTTGTGGCTAACAGAATCGATTAATCATAATAAATCTTTAGTCTCGTTTGATTACATGGATAATCTGAAAAAATGGGCATTCCTGGAGCATTGCGAATAACAACTTAAAAAGGTGCAGCTTTTTTATAACGAACCAGCCACTTCGACTAACACTCTCACAGCAAAGCAAAAAAGTTGAGAAGAAGAAAGAACTCACCAGGAGGCTAACATAAATTGATGCAACGAAATGTGGGCAACGCCTGGCCGAAGATGAAGTACAAATGCAAAAAAAAGCTGGCAATACGTGGGCTATTGGAGGTAGGAGATGCAAATGTGGGTAAATGTTGACAAACTTGATAAATTAATGACGAACGTGAAAGCTCAAATCGACAGGACTAAACAGAAAATAGCGTCTAGTGATATAATTCCAGTACCGATCGAGAAGAAAATTACTCCTGTGCCGCTGCTTTCATTACATATCTCTATAGATAATTGGGTCAAACAAATTAGAACTAAACAAAACGAAATCGTCGAAAGAATCCAAGCTAATCGACAACATCGTCAGGATCGGCCAAAAGACGAACAGCAGAACTTAAGATAGAATGCGAATAATTTCTGAGCTGGCTTCCAAGAAGAAAAGATCCTACCAACGACGTATTGGATGGTCTGCATCGGAAAGTCTGCTATTGTCCTTCAGAAATTTGATTGCGGAATCACGAAAAAATCAAGTCAAAACGATGGTGCCAAAATTGTTGTCACACTACCCACTCAAATTGGTAATTATATCTTGGATATCGAGGCGATGCAAGATCAATTTTTCGACTACATATTCACTTACTTGGGTATCGATAAGGAAGGTAGTATTCCACATCCAATTGTGTTGACCGAATGCTACGTTGATACTAACTATTGTCATCAATTAATGTCAGAGTCCCTATTTGAATGTAATGATGCCCCTTCAATCTACTATAGAATCGATTCGATTTACAGCTTTCAGTATAATGAAATAGGGGTTAATTGTCTTATTATATCATACGACTATCACACTACGCACGTCATTCCCGTTTTGAATAACGTCCTTCACCAGCTTTCTATAGTAGAGAGTAGCCAGCAAAAGATTAACATAAAGGGGACAAGATCTTGCCTCCATCAAAGATTGAAGTTGATCGACGACACTTAGAAAAGAATAAAAAAACGGCACACAAAAAATCATGTGCAAGGATAAAGCATAAAATCATTACTTACCTGATGGTTCCGTTACCGTTTGAAGTCCAACCATTTATAATTAGCTAATGCTTAACCTACTAGAATGCGTCGAATGTAAATAAATAATATCGAGACTTAAACATGTCAAATATCTACCACTGTCATAAATTTGAAAGTCATCCACATGTCAAATATCTGCCACTGTGACAAATCTGAAAGTCATCTAAGACTCCAAATTTCGGAATCACATGTTGAGGTGTGGTAAAAACTGCTAAGGTTTAGATTTTCAGGATGAAAAGGATGACTTTAGAGTTCATCTCGAGATTAGCGGTGCTCTGTTGGAAACGAGGTGATATAAGGTCGAAGAGCAAAGAAAAAGCCCTCTTTGGTCTGATTCGTGGAAAATGTGTTACGGGTGAACATTGAGATTTCATAGTGTTGCCCACCCCGAACACTACCATACGTGAGATCGTAAGATTTAAGCCTACGCAATATCGAGCCGCACTTCATTAACTTTTTTTGATAATTTAATAATGTAACCAATGGCAAGTAATTTAAATAATCGTGTTAGATGACGGAAAGCAAGCTACATCATATTTTTTACATTTTAACGCCATTTTATTAATCAAACGTAGCTAGGTCGCTTCCGATTTAAACGCCACATTATGGACGACGCGAGAAGTAGCAAGCGCCGAAAGCATCAATGACCCACGCGAGCTCGAAACGAAACATAAAATCCCGGCACTACGACTAGATTACACGGTAGCGGAAACTTTCGACATACACTCAACATATGTGGCAGCATAAAATATATAACCCCCGTAATAATCAAAATCGCATCGTAAACAAAATAACATGCAACGATGGGAGGAAATCCGAATTTGAATCGTTGTTCCCGCCATGTGACAAGAGGTGTTCGTGATATGCGCGATAATTTGCGGGCATTTACATCATTTGTCAAATCAAGTTTTTATACTGTCTGTGTTTTCATTGATTCTACTTTCTGACATAGACTCCCAATGAATTTTGACGTAGTATATAATGCGATTATTTTAAATTCAATATATAATGCGATTATTTTAAATTCAAGTGCTGTTGTAATTTAAAGGGAAACGATTTTGAGTGTGGATCTAAACGTGAGGCTGCGTTAAACCCAACATTCCTATCAGATGTGCAGCCACTGAGCTTCCGACCAAGGATATAAACTTAATGCTTCATCGCCGCAAACGTCTTCAAACTCACGCAGATCCAGCAGAGTTGCATATATGCCACCAAAGAGGATCGAGCTGAGTAACGAAGCCAGAGATGGCACGCATACCGAAAGAAGACACTCTCAAATTTAACCCTTTATTTGTGGCAAGTAAAGTACAAGTAAAGCGCGAACTCGAGACGGTCGAACATAAATTAAAAGTTGCAGCAGCAAGAAACGTTGAACCCAACGAACCCGATTCATCAGAAAATAAACACCTAGGATGTCAAAGCGTATATTTCTGGAGTCTGGAGTCAATCAGTGGTGAAATTTTCCCAAGGGAGGAATGATTTGCGATGGAGAATTACCCTAAGTTCAGTGTCCACAAGTGAGGACTTTGTCGTCGATCAATCTGCGAGGACCAACCGATTTTCTATCGTGAAGAAACACAGATACAACTTTTGAATATATTACCTCTTCTTCTGAGTGGCTAACGACATCGCACTGAAGCACACCATTCACTTTATTCGCACTAATTCACTAATATCCACAACGGAAATCTAAATAAACGAAATCGTGACATTCCCGAGGAGAGATTCGACATGGAACTGGTGGATATATATATAACGCGGAACTGGTGGATATATATAACGTGGAACTGGTGGATGTAAATAAATGCACGACACTCCACGCGTTGACATTGCGATTAAACTACCCGCGGAGACGAGAAAAACTGGGAAATATTAGCGCCTGGCTTAAGAAAAATAGGAAAAGCGAGGATTATCGACGAAATCCTCATCTCGCGTCATGATGTAAATAAATAGTACTGACAGTTCAAACTATCAGTCAGATGCATTCAGCGCGTAATGCACTTAATTCCCACTAGGATTGCCTTCGAGTAGAACTCGTTGTGAGTGAAATCAAATTACTCCGTCAAACGGAAAAAACACTCTTGAAACATGATTTTCCCGGTAGATGGAAAGAGAAACGTTAACCCGGAGGTTATTTAAGCCCGGAAAGACTGGCGCGCTTTCTCTTTTTTTGGGAGTTTTCGATCATCGGGCAGAGAATTAAACAGAACGGTATTCGGCAAGGAAAATGTTCTTGGTGGAAACGAAATCTGGCTTTTGGAGCAAAGAATGAGGACGAGACAACTGAGTCCCAGCGGTGGCGATATTAAATAACCGGAAGAAAGGAGCCCCTTGCTATGGTAGGGATTAACAAACGTAAGTGGATTAAATTTATTTTATACGAGACAAATCTAAGTGGGTTAAATTTATTTTATGCGAGAAAAATTTATATTGGACTACTTTACGATAAAATTTAGGATATTACTCAGAAGTCGAGTAAAGATAAAGATTTTTCTTGCCTTGCTACCATTTAAATACATTCATTTTCAGCTATGAAAGGCGTAGCTTGGGAATTCTTTGCTCGGGACGGTGACCAGGCAGGAAGACCTGGGAAAATTGTGGCCTTGTAATATTTTAACTTGTTCTGCGCGGTAGTGTTTTTGGATGGTGATCTTCGCGGCTAGGTGGCGGCGAGTACCAAAACGTGTACAAGTGATAATTTTGCTCCGGAAGGTCATCTTCTCGTTCGGACGACCTCTTTGGAGGTTCGGAGAATCGAACAAGTGGCGCCCGCACCTGTCTTTGGGTGAGTTAGTTGACTTGGTGGAGCCTCAGCCGGAGTGGTCCCAATATTGGGGGGGGGGTTAGGAAGGGAATCGGTAATAAGTAATGGAAGTTTGGAAGGTTCTAGATTCTCGGAGTGTGCAAAAAAGCATCGGAGTGGGGAGGTACTGGGAGAAGTTTGGAGAGCGTGAGGGTACAGAGAAAATTAAATTACTGCCGGAAGGAGGCAAGGTTGCTCAGGAAAACGGAAAAATTGATTGGCTGCTGAACGTGTACGGCGAATGAAGATCTCGTGAAATCTGTGCAGATGACGAGATTTCAACGAGGAGTCCACCTAATAGGTTATAATCTGTAGCAAAGACAAGATTAGTTGAAAGTAAATTTGTATATTGGTGAAATTATAGTTTGGATGAAATTTTTTATTATTTTTTTGTGACATTGTATATGAATATTGTTTTGAATTATCGTTTGGGAATACATTTTATCGCGGAAGATCAGGTTTTTGTTTTGTTCTTAATTTGTCTTGGACATATAGTAAAGATAACTTCTTATTTTAGAACGTGTAATGGTTTGACTCGAAGGGATACCGTGCGTGGTCTAAGGGAGGGATAGTAAGCGACAATCAGCTTATTAATTCGCAAAGTGCTTAATCGTATTCGCACTGGTGGTATTAGGGTGGTGAAATCGGTTGAGCGGCGAACGGGAATAGATAGTGTCCTTCCAAATTAAGCCAGGTATTAAGTGTGTTTATTCATCAAGTGCTGGTATAGAAAATTATGCTAAGGAAGTGCCGCAAAACGAGCTTCGGCAAACCGTCTTACTCTCGGTTGTATGGGGTAACATATCTCATATAAATACATAAGAGCTCGGTTGCAGTAGCTCGCAGTCAAGACAGAAACGATCTCAGCAGAATGGCCTTCAGTTTTGATTTCATTAATTAACAGCGAAAGCTGGTGGATCACATTACCATAAAATTAATCAACGCTCATTTTTTTCTTGTACATTGCATATAATTGTTACTCGAGCATTCTTACTTCTCGCTTGTCAGCGTAGTTCAATAATAAACATTATTTGATGCTTTGTCGATCCTAATGAAAGATATTATAAGACACGAGAGTGGCATCCACTGGTCCTCTTGTTTTTGCCTCACATGTCTCAGGATGGTTCTGTAAATTGGTTTCTCTTTAACTAATTTATAGTCCTATTGAATAGTTTCTACACTGTGTATCCATAAAAAATATTATGCGGGACAATACCACTAAGTGCATTGGTTAGTAAATTGGTAGGAACCTACTATGGCACGGGTTGAGTCACTAGCTAATGAATTTGATTTGTTGTTGACTTCTTGGCTGTTATGGTTAATATACAAGTATGTTCCTTTTAAATTTCGATGTTTCTTACTAATTGATTTGTTGTCCACTTCTTTATTATCATGATTAACATCTGTTTCTTCTGAGTTTTAGTTTTTCTCACTAATGTTGGTTTTATTTGGTCTCCGATGGTTTTTATTAATTTTCCCACTGCCAGATCCACTCAGTTTTCTTTATTTTTTGTAAGTTTTCCCACTCCCAATAATGGGTACTGATTTTGAAATTTTCCCACTTTCAAGAGTAGGTTTCACTTTTATTTCAGAGCACTCTCCAACAAAATAAATAATTTTTTTTATATGATAAGCTCCTTGCCGGCCTCTGCAAGGATTGAAGGACTTTGCGCCTCAATTCAGTTCACTGGTTCAGATTTTAATACATTATTATAATTTTCACTGCGCGAACTATAACTTGCACTGTCTGAGTGCCACTTATGGAATTCTATTCGCGACATTGTGTACTAATCGAGCAGATTCTCAAGCCAACTGCTCGAAAACCTTCCTATCCTCTACTTGTAATTTTATGTGGCAGATTTAGAAAAGTAATTAATTAATTCCGCTCATAATTGTCACTTGTAAAATAGTTTTCTTTCCCATTATTATTGTTAAATGCAATTTTTATCAATTTCCCTTTATATTAAATGTAATTTTATATCCATTTTCCTTTATATTAAATTTAAACGTTGTCCGTTAATTTCATTTTTCATTAAATTAAATTTTATTAACATTAAAAAAAAAATCCTATACATTTTTCTCAACTTCGTGCAAAGTTAGTTTATTTAGAACCATTTAAATCTGTCACGTAAAATTTACAGTGGAGGAACGTTGATCTGGTACACTTTACCAATGTACTATATTAGCGAATGGAATGTAATTGAGCGGATGGATTGACGGCTAAGTCGATTTGACGTGCCCGGTGTGGTTGGATTGCAAGTGGACGCAAAGAAAAGAATCGAGGAAGTCGGTGGGAGTGTGGGCGTGGTGGCTTCATTTAAGTGTGGAAGAGGAAGAAGTGCGCGGTTAATCGCAACAAGTGAAAATGTCAATTCCGATTTTATTACAAAGAAGGAGAACTCGATCAACGCCAGAAACTGAAAAAAACCATCAGGTGAGTAAGGGCGAAGAAAAGCCTCCATCTTAGTCAGAGAAAATAACTGTTGTGTGCTGCTTGGTTTGCAGTGGGTTTTGTGGAAATTGCGAATGTAATAGTGGACGCCACACGCCAGTCTCAGCGCAAGGCATATAATTTTACATCTAAGACCGTTCCTGAGCGGCTCTTTCAACGACGGCTTAACTCCACTTAACCAACTGGGATTTAAATTGGAATATCATATAACAGGAACCAGTTATTTGAAACAACGGTTACCCGGAGCAATAAGTGTTAAAATTTTTGCACCGTCCTTATTATTGTTTAGTAATATAAGTACGCGTCCATGTTTCAGGTAAGCACGGGTTTCGTGAATATATTTCAATCGTAAGAATTCCAAAGATATACTATAAAACCCACCCCAAAATTCGAACCCTTTTTGAAGGTGACAACCGAATAGCTTATGGCGCTCGTGCTATTAATGAAGGCGGATTTCAAAGTTTGCCAAAATTAACCTGTCTAGTTGGATGTAGTGCTGGTTTTCTAAATGTCTCTAGAATAAAAGGATCCCACTACGCCATGAAAAGTGGAATGCTAGCTGCTGAAAGTATATGTGAAACTCTATTAAATGATGCAAATGTGATCAAACCAGGTTTTGAACCTACAACATTCTCAGAGAGAATTAAAGAATCGTTTATATGAAAGGATTTATATAAAGTGAGGAATATCAAACTAGCATTTCATAGTTCTCTTGGTTTGTATAGTGGCTTGTGCTACAGTGCATTTTCCATTTATTTCGGTGGTCGGGAACCATGGGCATGGTCTCATGGTGAAGCAGATAATGTAAAGTTTAAACTAGCTAAGGAATCAATGCAAATTAACTATCCAAAACCTGATGGAAAAATAACTTTTGATTTGCTTTCCTCTGTTCCTTTAACAGGAACTAATCATGAATATGACCAGCCTCCTCATTTAAAACTAACGGATGATACAAAACCTGTTAGATATAATTTAGCCTTGTATGAAGGGCCTGGGTCACGGTTTTGTCCTGCTGGTGTGTACGAAATATTCCAAACGGAGGAAGTAGCAGTTTGAAATTGCAAATAAACGCTCAGAATTGCATTCATTGTTAAACTTGCGATATTAAACAACCTACGCCAAATATTAACTAGGTTACACCAGAAGGTGGTGGTGGGCCTGTCTACAGTGGAATGTAATATGAAGCGATTGATATAAACTTTGACTTTAATATATCCTATGAATGTAGCAAATAGTCAGGGAAGTTGAATAGAAATTGTGCTGTAAGAATGAATAATAAATATTGTCCAAGGCAAATAATAGAGAAAACAAGTTGAGTAAACAGACGTACGCTCATGTCAGAAGGGTTTTGTATTCAATTTACAAAATGCAGTCACAATGACGATTTTATTGGAGAAAATATGAAATTCGAAGATCATATTTTTATTGACAAAGTTGAACGAATTTAGACTTCTGCGGATTTGTTATTGTGATACTCATAAATATCTCCCTTGATAATTATTTCAGATGTCCATTCGCGAGGGAGGAAACACATTTTTCATGTATTTCCCCCCTGTGCCCCCACTGAAGCAAAAACTGACAGTTTAAGAACTGTTTTGAAAAGCTCCCATGAAAACTTTCATTTCATACTCATATCGGTTACGTTTGATGAATTTTTTCAGGGGCCACTCTCCTGTACTGTTATCATCGATTAATGGCAAATTTTTCGAATCCTAGCGTTGTTACAAAGCCCTGTTGCTAGGAGCTCTCTCCCGCTTCCTTGACTTATTTCACTTATGAGTATTAATTGCAGGTACTCATCTTCACTCATTCATTAAATTGAGTCAAGTGTTCAAAGCATGCACCTTAAACGTTGAAGTTGGGAAAAAATAACTCAAAATTATTCAATCCTCGCATTTAAAACAGCCACTATTTTATTTTACGATTACTGATTCCCAAAGATATTCATGGCACCTATCATTCCTGGAATTTTCATGCAGATCCTAGCAAAACTGTAGTGTCTGAGTCGGTAAAAAGCGCATGTTGTTCCATAGCCATATGTTGCCATAGTAATACATGCAGCGCATATTGTTCCATAGTAATACAGGAAAATTCAAACCGCTATAACTTCGCTAAATATGATTCAATCTTTATGAAACTTTCAGGGTTGATCAATCTTATAAATAGTCATCTGTATACTGAATTTAAGGGTACCTTAAGATTTTATTCAAGAAAACGTAAAATCAATAAATCATACTATTACTAGCAAAGTTGAGTATATTGCGGCTTCTCACGTATTTGTTGGTGTTGTACTCATCAAGGCCGACATTCTTGATTTTTTTCAGATTTTTGGATCACAGGTGTCCAATCGCGAGGGGGGGACACAAATTTTTCGTATATTTCCCCTCCCTGTGCGCCCCTCGAAGCAAACTTTGCCAAACTAAGACCTGTTTTGAAAAGTTCTTATCAAGACCTTTCATTTGATACCCATGTCGGCTACCTTCAATGAAATTTTTTTTTTTCGAGGGGTCACTCGCCTATATGGGGAGACCCCCTTAAATACCTTATAAAAATCTTTTGTAGTTGAACTTTGAAGAAGGCGCCACTTTACACCTATATACAAAATTTGATGTTTCTAGCTTAAGTAGTTTGCGAAAAAAACTGCTGTGGCACACGGACGGACAGACGGACAGACAGGACGCGATTTTAGTAGGGTTTTGTAAAACTATTTTACAAAACCCTAAAAATAAATAAACAGATGAAGAAGAAAGAAAACAATCACATGACATAGGTTCAGAAGATTTAATAGTAATAACAAAAACAAGAAATATCGAGAAAAAGTTATTCCACGAAGTGTGAATTCGATTTTGCAATGCTCTAGACTCTAGAGTTTACCAAGCTCTAGAGTCTAGAGCAGTCATGATCCACACAAATACAACTTGATGGTAACAACCAAACCAACATTTGAGTGTACAATTCTTCACAAATATTTGCCTGAAATATTTAAATGGAGACGGAACGAATGGAGTTGATAAATTTTTAAAATGTTTTTTTTACCTTAAATAATATTTTCGATTGCATTACCCCTCGATATATATAGGGAGCATCATCATCGTCAGAGCATGTTCAATACCAAACAAGCATGAATTAATTAATTAGTAAATCAACAAACAAATTTCTCTATAATAAATGTAATTAATCAACTTTTTTCATTCAAGCCATCTCTCCTATTATTTTTTTTGTAAAAATATTTAAAACAAAAAAAAAAATTGAAATAGTAATATAATGTACATAGAAAGGATTTATTAACTTCATCCGCAAAAAAAAACATAATAGAGATTTTTCCAAGTGTATGTTCATAACACGGCTTATTGGGATTGTATGTGCAGAACAATTATTGTTTTTTTTTTCAAATTTTTTTTTTGCAAATTGGTTTCAAGTTGAGGAGACGAACGCCAAAAAGTGCTTGCACTCTTCAGCGTAATTAAAACTTATGCGAAAATACTTTGAAAGTTTAAAAGTAAAACCCAACCCCAAAGTGAATATGGAATATTCTTCTCCTGCATATTTATTATTTTTAAATATTCATTTTAGATTTATTAACCTACCATTAGGATTGCATACAATCTCTAGCAAATTATTATCGGACACTAGAGTAGATTTTACGCAAAAATAAAATAAAATTTTTTAAGATTAGCATGTTATATTTCCGGAAGATAATTTACACTTTTATTAAGTATAGTTTATGAACGGAAAGCATTTCGTATGTGCTTTGTTTGAGTTTAGATTTAGTGGAGACTATAAAAAGAAATTTAAAAGAACCATTTATATGATAATAATAATTAATTAAATAAAATTATTAGTTAGATAAATACAATGGATTCATAAACCGTAACCTTTCGGTCTTGCCATTTCGTGCGACCAGACCGGGTGTAGGACCCGCAACGATGGCAGGCTTTTTCCCTATGGGCTAGCTATTGGGTGTGCTCCACCGTTTTGTTGCCTAGCAGGGACTCTTGCCGGGTAGAGTGGCCTTCCGCTCACGTGCTCTTTTATGATATAGGGTTATGTGATTTCATTGCATAACTCTATAGCATAAATTGGTTACATTTGTGCTTCTTATTTGAGGGAAAGAGTCGTACAAAGTGTTTTTGTATGAGTTTTTATCTCAAATGGGAAACACATGGCCACGTTTACGTTTGGATCTTGATTCGGTTGGGAGGGTGCGAGGGGGCACCACCTCCACCTGGATTCCCCATCCTTTTTTGTGGGCCATAAGAATCGTCGGGTAACGACGAAGTCCCCTTAAGTCCGTCTGTCTTCCTCAGCTCCAGTTTGTTCTTATTGTCAGCAATTACCAACCCTTAGTTGGTTACCTCCTTTTTTTCGACTTCGGTCGACACCGGAATTCATGGATGCGAAATTCTTTTGTAGTGGGTCCTTGTGCTGGGGGAAACGACACCGCAACGCTAGCCTGCCAGCGCATTCACGCGTCCGCAGACAAGGCCAATCTCGGTAGATCTTACCATCCTCTTTCGCCGAGGCAGCAGACCATCGCTGTAGTCCCTTACGGATATTCATATACCTATTGCACTACAATTGTTTTAAAAAAAAGCACAACTTGAACGTACAAGCACGGTTATTCTCGTAAATCATCTGAACTTTATTCCTAAATGACGTTTCAAAACATATTCATTTTTGCTGATGCAAAAACACGTGATTTATATACAATCAGAATGAAAACCAAATTCATATACTCGTAGAATTTTCGAAATAGGACGCTACGCCTGGAGTAAAGACACTCGCGTAAGCTCTTTACCAGAAAGATGCAAAATGTAGGCAGAATGTGTGGCAATGGGAAAAATGGAAAGGTATCAAGTTTTGGAATATGTGTTAACTTGTATGCCATACCAGAGTTTCACGCAATTTATAACTTTTCTAATCTAGTGAATTTGAGTTTCACGCTATTATCTAGATAACTGTTATAAGAGAAATATATTAGTCTAATACTGGGACTTTTCCTGTCGCTCACTGTAAAGCTGTTGCTGGAAACTTGAAAGCTATGGAACTCATACCCTAACTAAGTGAAGCCTCAAACCACAAATTGCTCAGCGCTTTCAACAATGAATGGTAAGAAAGAATGACTACTGAAATTTGTTGCCCATGAATAATTTTGTTAAATCAGGAAAATATGTTATTAAATCTCATTGTATCATTTTATTTAGATACTTACTTTATAATTATGGATTTTCTCAAGCAGTTCAAAAGTGATTTATGCGTTTGATATTTTTATTTTTCGTTTTTGTATAGTTTTGGTCAGTAAGGACTATTAGGAGTAGGCTTTGCCATATTGGCAGTGCATTTACAATTTTGGCATTAAACCACCTGTTACAGTTCTTAGAAATAGCGTTTGAGCGCAATGTTTCGTCCTGCAAATTCAAATTTTCATAATCAAAACCCTTCTATGGGCCAACCTTCATCAGTTCGTCCACATAACAATGCGGGGTCTGGCGATAATCATGATAATCATACAGGAATATCCGATAGGGAGGTTTATGTGGGCACGCATCGCCCTGAGAGATATCCTGCACCATCTCCCATACGAAGATATCGAAAATGCAATATATGTTCGTCAACGTATAGACTTGGAGCTGAGAAAAGGAGATGGTGGCAAATTCATCGAACTGCATCGTCCGGGGATGTTTGTTTTATTAGGTTGGCAAATAGTTGAAGAAATGTGTGTTGACGATAAATACTTACAACTATCTTATTTTAACAGATACAATGATGAAGTCGAACCCGCTTTTAGTTGTGGATCTAAAATGGAGTCAATTCTAGCTTTTTTCGTTATGACATTATTGTTCATTGTATTTTTCCTGACAGTTATTTGGATTATATATTATCGAAATGGGCTTACTTTGGCTAAAAACATCAACCTCAGGTTTAATTGGCATCCACTTTTGATGGTGACTGGCTTTGTTACGGTATCCGGTTTCTGTAAGTTTCGAGTTCTGCCAACACAAAAATATATCCAGTATTTCCCATTTTTAGCAATGCTTCTTCCAAGATTATGCTTCTGTTTACGGCCCTCACATATTAATTTGGTTCACACTATCCTCCATCTTTCGATTATTCCGTGTGCAGTGTTTGGAATAATTGCAGTCTTGGATCACCACGACATGTCAAAACCTTTGCTTCCGAATTTCCAGTCACTTCATTCATGGATAGGAGTACTAGCCCTGGGGACTTACGTTATTCAACTCATTATTGGGTTCCTAAGGTAAAAACATAAAAAATATTGTAATAACATAAAATACCGAACGTCTTCTTTGAATCAGCTTATTTCCCTACGCCACATTAGAAAATGACAATTGGTGTAGCATTCCGTCTTCCATAACAGGATTTCATAAAACTTTGGGTGCTATTCAGTTTGCATTAGTGGCAGTTGCATGTGTTACTGGAACAAGCGAAAATATGTTAAGGTGGGTAACATAAGATGGACCATTTCAATTTTATATTATAACCGAAGGTATTATACATTTTAGGTCTGAAAGTAATTCCCAACTCACAGACGAAAGTATCTTTAGATATTGCCTTGGATTAATTTTTCTCCTCACTGGAATACTACTTGTTATGTTTTTGAAATTTGCAAAGAGCTAAAATATTCCAAAATAAAATTTTAAAATCCAGTTATTACATCAATGTTTCCGAAAATGCAATCTTTATAAATGTAAGGATGAATAAATAAAAGAAAATATTTGCTTAAAAGCAATTATCGTAAGTAATTGAGTACTAAATAAAACTTTGAAAGAAGGTATACAGGGTCTGTATAATAAGTAACCGGACTGAGCCTGCCCCGCGCTGTAGTGGTGGTGGGGGTCTAGGTAAAGGGAGCCGGGCTGCAGCAGTTGCCTTCAAGCGGTTGGAGAGATAGCATCGAGAGAGAGCGGAGTGCGTGTTCTGTTATGTCGTCGGAGTGAAAATGGAGCGTACGATCGAGCAACGTGTTAGCATCAAATTTTATGTCAAACTCAAGAAAACGGCCACGGAAACTCTTCAAATGATTCAAGAGGCTTACGGTGAGGATGCTCTGTCCAGAACTCAAGTGTTTCAGTGGCACAGAAATTTACGGGAGGGCCGTGATGGCGTCCATGACAAACAGCGCGTCGATCCTCCATCAACGAGTCACACGGACACAAATGTGCAAAAAGTCCGTGATGTGTTGAACAGTGATCGTCGTCTGAGCATTAGGGCTATCGCAGATGAGGTTGGAATTGATAAGATGACCGTTCACAACATTATTACCCAAACACCTGACTGATGAGCAAAAGGAGCGTCGTGTTGCTATCGCTTCGGAAATCCTTGATCGACTGCAAACCGAACCAGAGTTCTTACAGCCCAGATATGGCACCCGCGGACTTCTTTCTGTTCCCCAAGATCAAGAGAGAACTTAAGGGGACGCGGTTCGGGACTCTGGAAAACGTTCAACGTGCTACGACGAGGGCTCTAGACAGCATAGAGGTTGCCGACTTCCAGGGAGCGTTCGGGGATTGGAAAATCCGGTATCGACGGGCTATCGACTCCAATGGGGACTACTTTGAAGATTTCTAAAGAAAAATTGTACATATTTTGACAATAAAAAATTTCCTGAAGTCAGTCCGGTTACTTATTATTTAGACCCTGTAAACCACAAAGAAAAAGTGTTGAACGGATTGCACCCTTCCAGCCCCCTAAGTCAAAAGCGCTTTATTCATTACTGATTGTTATAAATTTTCAAAGAATATAAACTAAATGGCCCAAATCATGACGCAGTCAAGAAAAAATACCTCAAATCTACAATATATTACACTTGGCGAATACAGCATCGAAAACGTCAGTGAATTCGTGTATTTAGGCGCCAAAATAACGAGAACCGCTAATGAAAGAGATGAAATACGCCGAAGAATACAGCTCGCAAATGAAAGATTTTATCTTGAAGACCAGCTACATAGACAGGAAAATACAGCTCCAAGTGTACAAATCTGTGGTAAGACCTTTGTTATCCGCAAATAGATTGAACGCTTTTGAGTCATTAATTTTAAAAATTAATTAATTTTTCACAAAAGTCAGTGTCAAAAAATTAAATTAATTTTTTATGTCAGTCAAAAGCAAATTTTGATTTTTATTGGAAAGAGCATTTATCGTCGAAGGAAATGACCCACGGAATCATATACAATATTATCTAACTTCGATAAATCGACAAAAGCAAATAAGCCAAAGACTAACTCGGGACTGTTGTATGGAGGAGCCCAACGGCTTCCCTCCGCTTTAAATTCTGGGGAGGTTCCACACTTCACATATGCCTCGAAAAGTAAGAAGAACCAGACCTTTTTGTTGAAGGGTTTGGACTGCGAAGAAGAAACCGTCGATCTTCTTCAGGTGCTCAAGAAAGCAGCGCCAGAAATTGAATTTATCTCCATTAAAACATTTGCGACAAGAAGGTCGACGGCAGAAAACAAATTACCACTTTATTTAATGCAGATTTCAAATAAGAGCAGTCCAAGTGCTCCTCAACAATTAAAATACTTAAACTTCCGAGGGGTGAGGTGGGAGCAACTCCAGAAAAGAGAAGTCAACCAGTGTTACCGGTGTCAACGATTTGGGCATCCAGCTGCCCACTGCATCATGCATTACCGATGCGTCAAATGCAAGGACGTGCATGCTCCCGGTGAGTGAAAATTGGCTCAGACGGAGCCAAAAGGGAAATTGTACTGTGTTAACTGTGGTGTTTTTGGTCACCCGGCACCATATCGAGGATGCTCCCGATATCAAGATGCGAGATAAAAATTTGTCCTTAAGCAAACACAACTACAACGCAGTGTCTTAGCTCCAAACTTCGTCAAGCCTGGAGTACATTTGCACCCGTCGCTGGAGTGGCAATAATGAGCTGCTTCTCAAAATTTTACAGCAACTAAATTCTTTTATCGGAGAGAATCGATAAACAAGGTACGAAAATTAATTCTGTTTTTCAGCGTTTAGGGCTTTCAAATGCCTCAAAATAATTTTTCATCCAGTCACATTCCCATGGATAGGATTCGTCTTATCTCGATCAACATCAACTTCATTGTTACTCTACATCGACGTGATTATCTCCTTGAATTCATTGTTAAGCAAAAGCCTGACATCATGCTTCTCACTGAAACCTACCTCAATTCATGGTACTCCATCGCATTCAAGGATTTCGAATTTGTAAAAAACGATAGGGTAATAGGTGATGGGGGAGGTGGCACGGGGATATTGGTTCGAAGACCCTATTGTTTCCAAAGCATTGAAAAAGTCGAATTCAAAAGCTTTGAATCTCTTGAAGTGTCCGTTATCAAAATCTCACTGCCAGGTGGGGATAACCTCTTTGTTATGTTACCTCTGCCTATGCAACTGGTCAAAATGTTCAAGTTCAAGGAGGAGCTCGATTCCTTGTTTGAAATACTTGAATTGAACAGGCTGCATAGTTATAATATTCTTGCTGGTGACCTGAACGCCAAGCATACATCATGGCTGAACACCACTAATAATCCAAGAGATGTATTCCTGAAATCGTGGATAACAGAGAACCACATTGAATACAGGTGCAATCTATCTGGGTCAGAATTCCCAACATATCCCAGGACAAATTCATACCTGCACCTCTGCATTGCGGCGCCTCCTACATTAAATTTATTGGGGGAAATTAGTTTATTAAATAGAATTGTGGGGTTGGTCTTGACGCAAAACTTGAATTCAGGTTTAATAGTCCTCAACGGAAACTTCAAGTGCTTCCTTACGATAGCGACCATAACGCAATCGTAATGGAAATCAATCAATCATCAAAGGGATGATTTCTTCCTCATTCTAGTTCAACATTAAAATCATCAGTTGAATTAAAAAAAAACAGACTGGGGAAAGTTTCAAAAGAAGTTTAATCGGGAGTACCAGAAGCAATGTCCCCTTCTGATGATGGCAAGTCTTGCTCAATGGTTCCTCATGACAGGAATCAAACTAACGATTAAATAGGTCTCTATTGGTCAAAGTTAGGGAAGCTGACGTTGGAAACAATCTGGAAGGATATGAAACACCAACCATTGTAAGGTTGAAAAGGTTGAACGCCTTCTTCTCACATATTCATATTTGGACCTCTGCATTGCTGACGCAAGACTTGAATTCAACTTTAATAGTCCTCAACGGAAACTGCAGGAGCTTCCTTATGATAGCGACCATAATGCAATCGTAATGGAAATCAATGATCAAAGGGATGATCTCTTCTTCATTCCAGTCCAACATGAAAATCATTGGTTGAATTTCAAAAAAACAGACTGGGGAAAGTTTCAAAAGAAGTTTAGTCAGGATATCCCCCTTCTGATGATGGCAACGCTTGCTCAATGGTTCCTAATGACAGGAATCAAACTAACCGTGAAATGGATCTCTATTTGTTGAAGTTAGAGAAGCATACGATGGAAACGATTGAGGAAGTAGTTCCCAAGATTAAACATCGAAACTATATGGAAGGATATGAAACACTAACTATTGTAAGGTTGAAAAGATTGAAAAGCCTTCTCACACGCGTCAACAATATTTGGACTACAATCATCCCTCGTTGGCTTTGTTGAAATTACACCAGAAGAATGTCCGGAACTTAATACGGTCATACTTCAGGAGTGAGGGCAGGAAATAATGGGTGGAAAAAATGAGGACTATTAGCCCTCAGGACCCAGATGGCGTTTTCGTGAAAGTGAATTGTATATTTCGCAAGAAGTCTCGAGTGAAAGCATCGAATCTTGAAGTCACTAGCGACGAAATAAATCTTCTCAATGGGGCTGGTATCGAAATTGAAAGTACGACTCCAGATAGAAATGGAAACAGGATTATATGTTATGGATTGGATAAACTTGCCCTGATTGGAACGCATTTTGAACTGGTTTGCCTACCAGACCCTGAGCGATTGAATGAAATATCTTCAGAAGCCGTTGAAACAAAAGTTTCCGACTTCAAATCAAGCCTGAACGGCCAATCAATTCTTCATTTCAATGAAACATTAGGATCTGACCTCAAACCGAGCTTGAAGCTTATTGATTATGTTGTCAGCTATGAAGACTTGTGTTTTGTATTTTGCAGGAGAAATAACAAGAAATCATATGGTACTGATGGTATTCCAAATGTAGCTCTCAGACATTTGCCTGAGGTTGCTATTAGAAATTATTGCATATTGTTCAACAACATGTTGACCAATTCATATTTTCCAAACCAGTGGAAAAAGGCTAAGATATTTCGGATCTTGAAGAAAGGAAAAGAATCTTCGTGCCCTAAAAGCTATCGCCCAATCAGCTTACTGCTTAACATCAGCAAGTGTTTGAAGTGATACTCAACAAAGCATTAAACGTCTACATTGAGAAATATGATTTGATGCCGAATTGCCAATTTAGTTTTCATGCCAGGCATTCGACCACACATGCAATAACGAAAGTAACTTCAGACATTTGTTGGGACCTAAACAATAGAGAATGTGTTGGAGCGTGTCTCATTGATATTGAGAAAGCCTCCATATCAATGAGAATGTTGTGGTTAGATGGACTAGTTTTTAAACTCTTGCAGGACAAGTTCCCCAGACACCTTGCCGCCATGATGGAAATCTGACAACAATGCACGAATACAAGGTCTTGAATGGTCTACAGCAGGGAACAGTTACTGCGTCTCTGCTCTTCTGAATATTCATTCGCCAGCTATTGAACGGCTTTGACTTTAACGTCTCGCCAACGCGATCATTGGTAGCGCTTGTTGATGATCTGATCATCTATACGGCAGACCGAAAAGCTACAATAGTTCAGAGCAATCTCCAAATATGTTCAATGATGTGCAGGTGTACACTGACAATTGGCGAATGAAAATCAATGCGCAGAAGTGCAAAACAATCTTGTTTCAGACAATGCTGCAGGGGGTCAGTCAAGACCTGAAACGTAATTGGAAGAATTTCCGCATCATGGCTGGCGAGGGTAGTTCAGAACGGGTTCCACATAAATCCTGTGTAAGATAGCTCGGTGTTCATCTCGATCAGTATCTGTACTATACTGAACATGTCAAAATTATTTTGACATGTTTAGTCAAAATCATGCTCAGCAAGGCACAAAACGTAGTCATGCGGTATGAAGACTCTTTCATTCCAAATACATTGATGAAAAGGTCAAAGTTATCTGTTACAAGACCCTGGTGAGACCAGTTTTGACATATGGATGTTAGATCTGGTACAACACAAGTGCTGGTACTATGGAAAAATTAAGAGTTTTCAAAAGGAAATGTCTTCGCGCATGTACTGGTTTGCACAGAAAGCCTGAGATGGATTGGAAGCATTATATATCGAATAGAAGAATTTATCAAACTGCTGAAGTGACAAGAGTCGATATCTTCATATTGATACTTCTTCGGAATCATATCGCAAGATCTGTAACCGTGAGTGAAAACCCTTGGATTTCACAGCCGTTTCACCCTATAGACAGGTATATTTCAACTTGCCTCGCTACTAGCTTCGTTTCACCAGAAGCATTCGTGTATTTTGACATGAATAGATAGGTTTTTGATTCTAACGGCGTCCCAATCATATATCACATATATCGACGGGTCACCGATAAGAAGATAAAATATCCTCCGAATTTGAGTTCACGAGACCAATAATTCCAAAGGAGATACTCATTTGCTAGATTCGTTGAAGCTGGTCGAGCTGCGATGGAACAATCTAGGTATTGGTGGCTGAATGACAATGTCTAAATTATTCGTGCATATGTTCAGTTTTGGTGTTTTTCGTTACTTCGTTTTTGAGTTTCAGCTCTATATTGCTACATTTAGTGTTGTTGTTTATCTGTGTTAAAAATTAGGGATAGGTTACGTATATGTTATGTTTATTATATTATGTTTAGAGATAAGGTTAAACTCTTAGGTTAGGAATATTGTGATAGAATTTTTTAAAATAAGATAACGTTTTTTTGGTTACATTTTTATTAGAATTATGTTAGAACATATTACGCGTACGATCAAAATTCACTGTTGTGTTAAAATTATAAATAATTTTAAATAGCGTAGGTTGCTTTTTCTCGTTTTTCCAATCGAATCATAAAATATATAATAATCTTTATTAATTTGAATTTGGTGTAGTTTTTTTGATAAAATATGCTTAACTGATAACGTGTAAATTTAGAGAGCCAATTGAACCATTAAGTTTTTGTATTGTTATTGTTTGGAATTTGCTTTATTTTCTTTTAAAATTTATCATGATTAGTATAGAATAAAGCGCTTTTGACTTTGACTGGCAAAGTTTGGCAAAAAAGATTTCAAAAAATGTTTGATATGAGCACTCCAGAAGCGGAAAATGCAGCCCCTGCCGCTTTATCATATCCTCGCTTCAAAAATAGTTGGCTGACCTGTCTAGATCTCATGGATCGCACAAAAGTTTAAAAGGTTTTTAAAACAAGCATATCATAAGTGAAAGCCGCAACAAAACAAGAAAAAAAAAAAACAATCAAGAAAATGTTTTTTTCAATTTTGATTCAGATTCAGATATGTCAATTACAGAAAGAAACCAATTCTCCTCCGATGCTCCTTTGACAAAAGCGGAATTGTTCATGCTTCAGGAATCACAGCTACTTAATAGATACCCTGAAATAAAGAGTGTTTTTATTAAATACAACATACCTTTACCATCGTCAGCAGCAGTCGAAAGACTTCTTTCCTTTGATTCAATGACTAACCTGGTGGTGGTATTGAAATGTAATCTTAACTATTACAACTTGAATTGAAGACTTCGATTCAAAAAGAGGACAGCTCCCTTTCTAAAACCTTTTCAGAAACAAAGAAAAACGTTTTAAAAAAATATTTTATGTTTATATATCGTATTATCTTAGACTTTGTCACTTAGAAACCGAATCCAGTGATATTTTTTAAAAACAAATTATTCGTTATATGATATGTCCTGTTTTTGCTCCAAATACATATATTTTTATTGGTTTCCTTGGTAAAAAATGATAGAATAGTGACGAGTAATTAAGAAACGATAGAATAGTAACAAACACAATCATATATTTTGAAAATAGTACAGTAGGTTACATGTTTGCTTTATAACAAAAACAATGTTGTATTTTGATAATAGTAAACAAAGGTTTATTTCTTCTTTATTTGACTGGATTTCTTTTCATGCATCATATGTAATGATTTTCTCCTTTTTAGGTCCGAACGCGGAACCGACCTCTCATCGGTTCTAGACGTTAAGTCTGAGTTGTGCCAACGGATGGTACCAACCGGTCAACCAATCCGTGCACCGTAACCCATTCACGCGATGGCTGCTTGTCGGCCAGCTAGTTCGGAGAGGATTTCGGTCGCGGGTCTCCAAATGGGTTACGCTCATTTACATAATTCAGCCACCTATACACGCCCGTTTTCAAACGCGTTACAAACAAAACCATACGGAGAGAAAACCTATTCTACGTTACTCCGTATTTCTTCTCATAACCAGTCGAAAAGAACACAATCTAATTTTTATTTCGCGTTCCTGAATTCCCGACGCGGTACCGAAAAGTATACTACGTTAACTCAACCCGACGAATGCTACGTTAAGGAAAAACCAAAAAACAACTAAGGTACCGCGTACCGCGCACGACGCGAAACCGACCTTAGCGGATTTTTCTAAAACCTACCCTCGCGACGGCATACCTACCCTGCACTTCCTTTCCCGCTGAAAAAGAAGAACCACTGAAAAGGAAAGTCCGTTTTTTTGTTAGCAATTCATTTTAATTCAATTTCAAAGCCTTCAATTTTTTTTCTTTGCTCTAAATATGTTTCTAATTCCTTCATCTATAATATATATTTATATAATAATAATAAGAATATTTATTTATTAAATTAATCAATCAATAAGATAGCGAACTATTTTTCTCTTTCATTCATTAATTAATATTTGTGTTTCTCATTTCTCATCCTTATTTTATTCATTTCATTTTCATCTCTTGTCATTCGTTTTATCTAAATCCTTTCATTATGTCTATTTTTTTCATTATTAGTACTAATAATTAAAAATTTAATTTCCAAATAATAAATTGGTCTACTATTCAGAGTTTACAAATTTAGACAAAAAAAAAGAGTAAAATTATTATTATTATAAATAACTAGGACGATATTATTTTGTTCAAAAAAATAAGAATGATTTAAAATTAGAAAATTTTACATCTATAGATAGATCCTTCTTTATTACTTTAAATAAATCGTTGATATTCTTCCTTAATAATTATTTAATGGAGATATATTTTATTGTGAGCTAACAAATCTTAACAGAAAAATGGAAAAAATAAATAATTGTAGCAGATATTAATAGAAATATTTAACAAATATATAAGAATGTCTATTTACACAGTAATTGCTTTGAGTGGAAAATTCCGGATAATGTGTTCTATTTATGTACACAAAAAAAAAGTTATTGTGTTGTTTACCACCTGACTACTAATAGGCAAAATGTTATGTAACAACGTTTAGTTTTACTATTCATTGTTTTAGTTTTCTACAATGAATACTACCTACTATTTCAATCTAAAATTCTAGATACATAAATCAAAGGCTCAGTTGTTGGCGATTAATGAGTTGAATAATTTGATCATTTATCATGCACCCAAATGAAAATCTATTGTGCACTTAAATTTCTACCTGCGAGCAAGATGCCTTTTAAATCCTCTTAGCTACCTCAAAATGCGCCAGGATATGAATTGCTACATGTTAAACAGTTGATTCTTGAGGAGCTCCTTATGGTTATTTTGTCATGTATAATAATTTTCCAAGGGCAACTGCAGGCACAATCTCAAAAAATCTTTGAGTGTATGTAACGAAAAATGGGTATCCTACTGCTTATCTTATATACTGTGACGCGCGAATCTATTAGAAGATACCAGTTCCTGAAATTTTGGTCTATATGAGAGCCTTTCCCTGACTTTATAAGCATAGGGTCATTATTAACAAATTTAATCGAGCCGTGACTTCTGACGAATCTTTGATCATTGTGCTAAGGCCTTACTTGACAAATTTTTCAGATTTTTCGGCTTCAAGATGTCAAAGATATAATGTATTTCGCCTCTTCGGGGTTCCTCTGTTTTTCAGAGGATTTTAATACCTGATCTCTGCATATGGGGACCCATGGATCCTTTATAACATGTTTATCTTTCCAGAACTTGAGATATCGCCACTTTTGAATAATTCAAAGAAATTCATAATGGCTTCTGTAACTTTTTTTTTTGTTTCTTTTTTGTTTCCAAGAAAACTTCCGGTGATACAGGAATCAACCGATGGACAGATGAGTTTTAGTTTCGATTTTAGTACCCCTCGGTAAACTCGTACCGAATTCTCAAAATTGTCAATATACTTTATTTGATGATGAATATCCTCCTTATTCGTTTTCCACTTGTTTGCTTGGCTTGACGCCCATTTCGATACCTTGTATGTGCTTTCTTTTTATCATTGAATAATGAAATCTTATCAGTCTTTTTACGTGCTAGATATTATGTTTGTTTGTTTTTCTTCTTCTAATCTAAAAAGCTATAGAGACGATTACGATCATTTTTGAAATATCCAACATTCTTGTTTCATTCCCATCCTTTACAGTTAAAAGGAATGCACTTTTCTCTTAACATTGACAACAACGCACACTTTCCTTCGCGATTGAACCCTTTCAAGGTCATTTTTTTTTTTGACACTGGTACTTTCTATACATATAATGTATAACTTTTCTCCCCTTCCGTTTTTATAACTGCGTTTTCATTTATCAATGCACCGTTATATCCTTCTTCTTTCTTCGACTCCTTTTGTCTATGTAAGCTCATAATTCAAACTTTGCTCATTCAATCATCATCCAAATGCTTTTACTTGCAAAAGCAAGGATTAAAAAAAAAAATATCGTCGATTTTCCCATGTGCTTTTTTCTTCTTGGGAGAACTCTTGGTGACAGAACAGATTGATCATGCGCTAGAAGCAAGCTTTTAATTTGCTGGAGGTTTATCTCGTGATTGTATACAAACTACGATTATCTAATTTGTCCCCGGCCCAGCTAAAGCTACACATAATGTTCTTAATCTTTGTTTTTCTAAAAAGTTTTGTGTTTTGAAGATTTAAATTTATTGGCGCTTTCTGCCCCACTGGCACTAGTCATGCCTTTTTGCATTCTTTTTGGCACGTGCAGTGTACATACCTTAATAAATTCTAACTGATCGGATGCATTCTTCACATATAATTCTATAGTCGCCGCCAACGTCAGGAGAATATTTGCCGAATTTCGAATGCTCGATAAACTTCATGAGAGGCAAATTCTTGCGCCCTTCCACCAGGGGATTCCGTCCTGATTACCAGTGCTCCAGCAACTTCCGTCGAATTACAAGCAGTGGAGCGGATGACTCCCCTAAAAATTCCGTCGGCCCACGAAAGAAGGTCGCTTCCGCCCGGCTCCCGTCTTCGAGTTAGCCTGACACTTTGAAGGTTATATGACGAATGACACTTCCAACCAGTTCCCACGTTTCTATCTATTCGATGTTTTGATGGCAACTGTGGGGGGCATTGCCAGATAAATATGCTTCGCAATGTATCGGATGGTTAATTAATATTATTTTGCAAATATTTATATCCACAGATATAAATATTTGAAAAAAAAATATTTTCTGCGCAATGATACCCGCACGAAAGATGAAGTCTGCTTGCACTTCGAAGTCATACATATCTGGCCGGTTGCCAGGGTTCGGGATCGGAATCACTTCGATTCCCGGGCGTAGGCGTCACATTACACATAATCGCCATCTTCTACATCACTCGTGTTACTTACGAGTATAGCATCATCTTCTTGAATCAGTTCATTGTAGAACCACAAGCAATCTGGTGGAACATACGAGTATTTTGCTACTAACTCCTTCACATCTTGAACTTTCTCTTTTTTATTTTCAAAGGTCCACGGTAAAGAACGTTGTCATATTCTGGTAGAGAAAGTAATATTTGGTTTTTCTCACAGGAAAGCATCTTTTACTAAAGGCACTGCTGCTGCCGAAGAACTGCACATCATGACATCGTTATTGTACTGAATTTACTGCCTTTAGTAGCTTTCTTGGGAGTTTTTTTTTTCATTTCCATTCTGATGTTCAGCGTACAAAGTTTGTAATGTTTTGAACTTGCCCTTAAAATGGGTTGTGAAGTCTAAGAACATACTTTGTTTGGCTTGTACAAAAACAAACTTTTTTGATGTATTTTTTACCATGTCTTCGTAATCTTTAGGAAGAAAAACGCGTTCTCTTTTCCGTTTCTCCTTTTCAATTATGCCAAAAGAACGGTCGCAGGGTAAAAAACTGGTTCTGGATATCGGTGAATAATTTTGTCAAACCTTCTGTGTCCCTTGACCAGAGTGTAAAAGTACTGCATGAGTGCGATATTCTTATTTTGAGCTGAGCAGTTGTCAGAAAATAGATAAAGTTCTTTTACACTGGGACTGATTTCATTATTTGTTATGAAATGGTCCGGTACTTTCATTGTACATATAGCAGTATGGTATTCCATTGCTTGCACAATATATATTGAAGTTATAACACCACAGCTGCCTCTTATAGAACACATCTTCACTTGGTACTACTGGCAAAGGAAATCCTGCTGAAATTCAAAAGTTAAAACTTCCATGTTGTCATTGGTTTTGGACTCTTTAATTTTTGAGTTCATGACTTTATAAAACTCCTCACTTTTTCTTTGATGTCGTTCTTTTTCAAGTTGTAATGTCTTCAAAGATTCTGGGTTTTTTTTCAAATTTTATTTGGTCCTCAAGTTTATCACATTTTTGACATGTGTCGGTTTTTGGTGGGCCAAAAGACAGTTTATAGTTTTGGTTAAAATGACGATTGTAAAAATCGTAGCTTACTATTGGTTTGCTCTCTTCACCTTTTTCTATTTTTGAAAAAACCTCGGTCTCATACTTTTGTAAATACAGCCTGTGAATTTTTTTGATATTCAAATCCGGTGATAGGTACCGTACGTTTACGAAGCTTTGTATGTTCACATCAATCTGTTTAATGATATTGTCAGGTATTTTGTTTGGTCTATTTCCATGTTTCCCATCAACACAGGGATGCCTTCGTGAAGATAACTTACTAGCCTCTCCACTCTACGTTTCCCTATTCCATAGAGGGAATAAAAAGCTTTTTTGCAAACCTTTTGATCAAAAGTACCGTGTTTAACTTTGTAGTGAGCTGCGTAAGCTCGATTTTGACCCTCGCCTGTCTTAGGCCTACGTCTTTGAATAGTCGATAAGCTGATGAGACCACTCAGATGGATATCTTGTTTTTCATTATCCGATTTGGCATTAAAGGAGTTTATAGTATCGGTTTTGATATTATCATTCACAACGGTAAAACATTTGAACTTACAGTTGCAATCTGTTCCCGTGCTGCGAGCTGCAACCACTGCACCTGTAGGATTGATGAACTCTTCTCCACTGGCCCTCTTCTTCTTCAAAACATTGCGTTTTCATTTAGTAGAGTCTCTCTTCCGCTTTCGTCCTTTTCCCTTTAGGATAGTAGAGTTTACTTTGCCTACACAATCTACAGCTTTAGACTGACTTTAAACTCCACCTTTTGAAACTGTTTTATTTACCAGGCCCAGGCCTATTGCAATCTTTGCCCCTCTCACTGTCACTTTCCGGAACATAATCAGGATCTGAATAACAGTTAACTAAATCACTGAAAGCAGTCATGACTGAAACACAAGAACCAACAATATCAAGACAAAGTTAGGCTTGTACTGAAGTATACAAAGAACTAGGTGTATTAACTAATAACTCGAGTACAGTGAACTATATTTGGCACAAGAATGGGACAGCTCCCGGGAACTACCCGGTTCTTCCCCCAAAACATAGACTGTTACAACTATTTTCCTTTAATATCTTTAGAATATTAGTTGGAGCTGCATCATTCTTTTACACAAACAAAGAGAATATTTTTCTTCATATATATCAATAAAAAAAAACAAAAACAGCAAAAGTGGAGCTGCCCCCTTCTTGCACCGAGGTTTTGAAAATAAACACAAAGCCGAGAATTCATTATAATTATTAACACTAAACTTGAATTGAATTGAGGACTTATTTTCATTATTAAATTTGTCATCTAAATGTGCCATCATGTTTAATTAAAATTTATGGAAGAACAACAGCTTTTATTTGCCGCATACCTTCCCTTTATTGCATTTATTACGCCACTGTGCTTTTTATATGATATTCAATGTTAATTGTTAGTTTTTAGTCAAATATATTAAAACGATTGACAATTGATTAACTGTTAATTTTGAAAACTTGCGATTAACAACTAATTAGTTGTTAACCATCGTGTCTCTCAATTAAAACCGATTAATTGTATTAACATGAGTAACAAGTAACAAATTGTTTGCATGATTAACAATTAATAAATTGTTAATTTTGAATTGTAAAAACAACTAAATTTTGCCCAACACAGTTAAATAGTAATACAGCGCATATTGTTACATAGTAATACAGGAAAAATTAAACCACTTTAACTTCAATAAATACCATTTGATCTCTTTAAAACTTTCAAAACAAGTTAATTTTATAAATAACCGTTTTTATATTGTTCTATTAAATTTCAGGGCACCGTTAAGATTTTATGCAAAAAGATATAAAATCAATAGATCATACTATTACGAACAAAATTGAGTGAATTTCGACTTTTCATGTATTTTTTGTTATTGTACTTATAAAGGGTTACATCCATGATTTTTTCAGATTTTTCGGATGAAGGGTGTCCAATCGTGAGGGGGTACGTGGAAAGTTCGTACATTGCCCCGTCCCTTGCCACCATCGATACTGGTAGGGTAATTATAAGATCATTTTTGAAAAGATCTCGTTAAGACCATTTCAATGACACCCTACTCGACTACCAAAGGTGACATTTTTTTTGAAGGGTCACCACCCTATATGGGGAGGGGAGAAAAATTTCACCCTTGGAATTTCAAGAAGTCACAATTTTTGACATTTTCACAAAGTTTCATGGCTTTTGCTTCTATAGTTTAGGAGAAAAAGTGCTATGACATACAGACAGACGGACGGACACAGGTCGTGATTGCAATAGGGTTTTGTATTTCAGTACAAAACCCTTAAAATTACTGCCACGATTGTTGTCGCCTCCCGATATTTGGCGGAAATATTTTCGTTAACATTCGTAGAGCAGCTAGTCCCCATTTTTACACGTTTTTTTTAAAGCCAATTCCAGCTTCTTCAATTTTGCAAACAAAATTTTTTTTTGGTCTTTCTTGCTGCTAGTTGCAATTATCCTGTACGTTTCGCCTTTGGCCTGCCTTAATTGCACCTCGCGGCCGCCTCTACATTTCCTTTTTGGGGCTTGTGTTACGTGTTGTACCGGTTGCTTTTTAAATTGAGTGTTTTGTCTATACTCCTCTATAGTAATGGACGTGAACCAAGTCTACTACTGTCCGACGCTGTCACGGTTGGCTGATATTTCGGTACATCTGCTGCCACTGGTCCCGGTACATACCCCTCTGCTGGTTTTCGCTTTGGTCTATACTCCTTCCTCAAAATCGTCCATAGCGTAGGATCGCCATATTGTGTTATATTTTATTTGCCTCCTTTTATTATAAAAGTATAAATACCTATTATAGCACAAGCACTACTTCTGATGACAATTACGTCGATATTTATACAAAGATTTCTTCTGAAACGAAACTCACGCCTAATATGGCAGTGGAGTTTTTTATGATTCAAGATCAACTATATTTTACAATCATTTCAAATTTGCTTAAATACTATTCCTATGCCATAAATTACAAAGCCTAAATTCCATAATGACTAACGTGTGAACAAGACTGACCCTTCTCAAGTGGTCAATGTGTAACCAAAACAATTGACTTACAAATCCATATTCTAAATGCTCATACTCAAAACATCTTTGTTTTTACATACCAAAACAAATGACATAACACCATGCATCATGAATGAATATTAAGTACCGTAACATGATCCCTTTGATGGTACGTCTTGTGCACTTGCAACCAAATCTATGGTTCCATAAGGAATGTGCTTTGTACGATGCACATATGGTGTTTGGACTGTTGCTCGCAATATGAGACGTAGTGAATATGCACGCGAGTTATGGCAACATAGTAGCGTTCATGCAACATAGTAGCGTTCATCGATTCCTTACATTGCTGACTTTTTTTTTTTGTTAATGTTAATTCTTTGCATCGGTTTCAGTAATTGGACTTCTGTTTGTAAATATGCTCGCTTCTAATCTATTCACTTGACAGTGTTTGTGTGGCTGAGTTAGAATTTGAAACAAAAATAAAATTGTATTTGATATTAAAGATTCTTGGTTTTATTTAATAAGAAACTATAATTGGCGTAGTCTACGGTGGGAAGGTAATTGGTTGGCGGTAGTGCGAAAGTTTGAACGAAAAATCGACGGAATATCGGTTAGCGAAAGAATATCCCCATTCTTGTGTTAAATTGTTCGCAAAATAAAGTGTCCGTGTATTGTAAAAAGAATTGAGGGAATATCGGTAGTTGTGCGGAACTTTCGATAGCCGAAGGATTATCAGTTATCAGGACGAGATGTTGGCATTCATGTAAGTTGGCTTAATTTATATTAGATTGCTTGATGTCTCCTATCAGACCTCTTAAATCCTCCTTAAAGAAACCCTATACCATTCCCAGCAGGAAAAGGCAAAATGACTCCAGATCAGTTTTAAAATAGATGATATTAACTTAAGAACTTACGAATTTGCAAAGTGTGGGAAGTGAGAGTGCTCCAACATTAGAAGCCGCGAGTGTGTCGAAGCGCTCTTTTAGCTTTCCCAGGCTTACGAGAATATTTAAAAGATCAAGTAGTGAAGTGCCAATAGTGCCAAAACATAATTCTGTGGCTTTCGATATCATAGAGGGGAATTTTTGACCTTGCTCGACCATTTTACCGCACCTAGAGTGTCGGACGCCATAAAAAATTTGCCATAGTTTGACGGCAATCCTCCACTCCTTTTCGATTTTCTCGACAACGTGGATGAAATTTTGGCCCTGATTGAGCCTACGAATGGCACTCCTTACGGGCTATTGCTTTTACAAGCAATCAGGAATAAAATGGTTGGTTCTGCAAATGAGGCCCTCAATATGTATGGGACACTTCTCGAGTGGAAAAGTATTAGAGAAAATATAATATTACACCATTCTGGTAAGAGGAATGAGACATCCCATATCAAAGACCTACAGGATCTGAAACAAAAAAGTGATTCAGTGCGGAATCTTCGTAGTGAAGTTATTGGAATCCTTTGAAGTATGAACAACCACATGAATATTCATGAAAATGATCAAAGTGTTACATCTGCGAAACGAAGGTTATTCTCGGAAATGTGTCTTAACACTTTTCTTTACGGGACTGAAGAAGCCTCGGCACAATTATTCGAGCAATGAAACCTCATGACCTCACGAATGCCTGTTTTTTTTTGTGGTAGAGAGGTGAAGGCATTTACGCCCGCCGAGTCTGGCAGTGTGGGACTCCCATGGAGGATACCCTTGGACTACCCACTAAACAACTCCCCTGTCAATCTGAGAACATAGCCTGGGTTTTGTTACGCCGTGGGGCGCCTTCAAGCTGGGGAGTTCCTTTCCTAGCGGGAGGGGAGAAGGGAAAGAGGAAATGCCAGAAGAGCGATCTCCCAGCCCCAGCACCTCCAGCTGCTGCGAGTCCATTTTATCTTTTAGGACTGCCCGAGCATAATGTGCCACCTGGTTCCATTTGTCGACCGATTCGAGCATCACCGCAACTATATTATCCGGGGTGAGCTCTCCCGTCTCCCTGTAGAGTTCCCTTCGCAGCCTGGCCCATTTGGTACACGCAAAAAATGTGTGACAGGCATTGTCCTCCTCTCATGGGCAAAACCGACAATCGGGACACCGTGACTTACCGATCTTGTGCAGGTAAGACTGAAAACACCCGTGCCCGCTCAAAAGCTGGGTCAGATAGAAGTCAGTCTCACCATGCCTTCGATTTAGCCACGGTCTCACATCCGGGATGAGGCACGCAGTCCACTTTCCCTTCGTGCAATTCCTCCAAGACTGCTGCCAATCGTTGAGCGAGCGTTGTCTCTCCTCGCGGACAACCATCTCCCTTGCATCCTCGTTTCAGTGCAGGTAAATAGCACGGCGCTCTCTAGCAAGGAGGGCGACAGGTATCACGCCTGCAATCACTCTCACCGCCGAGTCGGAGACTGTTGGAAACGAAGATGCAATTCTCAGTGCTCCTCTTCTCTGTACCTGTGCCAATCATTTTCGGTATACCTCCTTGCTGAGAGCGTCGCCCCATACCTCTGCTCCGTACAGTAGCACTGACCCTACAGCATTCATCAAGAAGAATGCCTATGCCTATTGTGTTCAAGAACAAAATATCTTTTATACACGAGCTGATGGTGCGCGTAGGTTTGAGAAGCCGAAGTTAACCCAGCCTGTTAACCCATTTGATCTTTCGCGAAAACCATTGGGCATAACAGAGTCAAGGCTACCAAGTTTTAATTTTAAACCACCAAACTTTCAATATCAACCCCTTTTGCAACAGCATGCATCTTATTTTCCCCAACGTTGCCAGATGAATACTTTGAATCAAATTCCACAAACTTCTCCGAATAATAATCCACAATCTTTCAGGGCAAATAATTTACAACATAATAACCTTCAGTTTCGGCGCCCATATGTACCAACTCAATTTCCCCGACCATTTACAGAGAGACCCCCAAATGTCTCAAATTTGCCAAGGCCGGAACCCATGGAATTGAGAAGCGATTTCACTAAAAGAAACCTGTAAATGGATTTCATAACAAAAGAGGGTTCCACAATATTGAAAGTGCATTTGGTACAAGTGAAGCACCCATGCCTCCATATCCGTGTGATGAGGATTATCCACCTGAGTACTCAACATCTTACGCTTTTTTTTGAGCCTGACTTTGATGTCTTACGATTCGGGTCGGGCTTCGCAGGACTTTGATGGCGGTCCACAACCTATTCAGGAAAATTTTAAACAAAATGAAATTCAAATTCGGATTGATGCAAATTTTCATTCAAATGCCTCATCAAACTCATCGGGTACATAGACTTGAATGCACATGGCTAGGTTTTACCTTATATTGAGATTGCATCCCCTTTTGGACGACCACATAAAATTGTAATCGACACCGGTGCTTCTTCATCCTTAATTAACCCAAAGTTTATACCCCCTTCATTCGTTCTTAAAACGAATCCAACTTATATTACAACTGTTCTGGCCAAACATTGACAAAAGAGTAGTACTTCCTAATTTCGTTGAATTCAATAAACCGGATGAAACGCAGTTCCTTGTATTCAAATTTAATAGCTATTTTGACGGACTTTTGGGAATAGATGCATTGAGTGATCTTGGTGCTAAGGTTGGTATAGCTATCTAGTTGCTGGTGACTAACTGTTCAGTATTGGGGCTCCAATTCAAGCCCAATTTTTCTTCGAGGAAAAACGTATTTTCAGGAAAAAGCAAGGCAATAGTCAAGTTGTTTGTGGACGTGGAGAACGGTGAAGTCTACATTAGACAGCCGCAGCTTACCCCTAACGTGGTACTCTCCGAGGACATTTACGTTTCTGAGGACTGGTTTGCGTTGATTGAGGTAGTAAACTGTTTGGATCCTGATGAGGTGTTGCTCATCGAGCAGCCTCTGAAGGTGGAATGTCTTGCCTCTTATCGGTGGGTTAACAGCTTCGATATCAGCTGTAATGAGGGTACTTCATCTCCGGGGAACGTCTCGTCGGGCAATATATCCAAATTGCTTCGACTATCACACGTAAACGGTGAAGAACAAAAACAGCTTTTGAAACTCTGCAGAGAGTTCGATGACATTTTTTTCAGGGAGGGTCAAACACTTGGCTTCACAAATCAAGTCAAGCATCACATTAAAATTACCGATGATGTGGTCACTTATACCAAATCTTACAAATATCCTTTCGTACATAAAGAGGAGGTACAAAAACAAATGAGCGATCTGCTCAACAAGGGTATTCTGCAACCCGGCTACTCTCCTTGGGGCTCCTCAGGATGGATAGGGCCAAAAAAGACTGACACTAGTGGCAGACAGAAATAGAGATCTGTCATCGTCTACCGTAAGTTGAACGAAAAGAAAATTCGGGTCGTTATCCCTTGCTGAATATAACCGACATTCTCGACAAACTTGGTATATCTATGTATTATTCTACCTTGGACTTCACTAGTGGTTTCCGTCAGATTGAGATGAACCCCGAAGACATCAGCAAAACTACCTTCACGGTTGAAAATGGACATTACAAGGACTCCCACATGCTATTTGGATTGAAAAATGCTCCGTCCACTTTCCAGAGAGTAATGGACAATGTACCCAAGGAACTTCACGAATCCATTTACTTGGTGTATCTTGACAATATAATCGTTTTTTCTAAATCCCTTCAGGAGCATGTCGAAAATCTCAGAAGCGTTTTTCAAAGACTAGGGGATGTGAATCTTAGGCTGCGGATTGGCAGATCTGAATTCATGCGTAAGGAAATATCGTTTCTGGGCCACCTGGTCACTACTGAGGGTGTGAAGCCCAACTCCGACAAAGTTAATCCTATTAGAACTTTCCCTGTTCCGAGAACATAGAAGGAAATTAAAACCTTCTCTTCTTCTTGGTTACTACTGCAAATTTATAAAAGTTTTAACAAAGCCTACTAAGCCCATGACTCAATGCTTGAAAAAAGGCAAAAAAAAATCGAATTAGATGACTCTTACGTCAGATGTTTTAACGAATCTAGAGAAATACTTATGAATGGCCCCATTCTTCAATATCCTGATTTCACTAGATCTTTTGTCTTAACGACTGATGCGAGCAATTTTGCAATTAGGGCTATTTAATCACAGGGTCCTATTGGAAGTGATAAACCAATATGCTACGCAAGCATAACATTGGCAGATTCAGAAATCAACTATTCCACTATTGAAAAGGAACTTTTGGCTATTGTATGAGCGTCAAAATATTTCAGGCCATACCTGTTTGGTAGAAAGTTTAAAATAGTCACGGATCACAAACCGCTGACATAGATGACGAGCCTGAGGGACCCAAACTCTAGGCTCGTCCAATGGAGGTTGAGATTGGAAGAATACGTCTATGATATAGTCTATAAGAAGGGAACACAAAATAATAACGCAGACGCGTTGAGCAGAGTAAGGATTCCGGATGGAATTAATGTTGAGGTTTACGCTAATGAGGGTAAAGAACCGACCCCAGGTGCTTCAAACCATGGCACTGGATGTACCACAATACATTCAGCGGAAGAGAATCTCAATACAGGCACACTTATTTCAGAAAAGCCGTTAAATGAATTTCCACTGCAGATTTTATTCAAAAACTTAAATAGGAAACCAGAAACGGTTCAAAAATGCCATATAGAAATAAACAACGACGTACCTTTAGGAGATCCAAATTTTCAGTAGCAAATATAAAAGATATTTTCAAGAAATATGTTTCCCCTCAATAAATTAACAGCAATATATTGTAATGATTTTCCACCTTTTAGGTTCGAACGCGGAACCGACCTCTCATCGGTTCTAGACGTTAAGTCTGAGTTGTGCCAACGGATGGTACCAACAGGTCAACCAATCCGTGCACCGTAACCCATTCACGCGGTGGCTGCTTGTCGGCCAGCTAGTTCGGAGAGGATTTCGGTCGCGGGTCTCCGAATGGGTTACGCTCAATTACAATATTTCAGCCACCTGAACATGCCCGTTTTCCAAAACGCGTTATCAAACAAAACCATACGGAGAAGACACCTACTTTACGTTACTCCGTATTTCTTCATTCATCCAGTTAAAACATAAAAATCTAATTTCCGTTTCGCGTTCCTGAATTATACCGACGCGGTACCGAAAAATATGCTACTCGAAATTAAACCGACGAAAACTACTCTAATGAAATGACGAAACAGCAAAGGTACCGCGTACCGCGCGCGACACGAAACCGACTTCAGCGGATTTGGCGAAACCCTACCCTCGCGACGGCATACCTACCCTGCACTCACTTTCCCACTGAAAAAGCAGAACCGCTGAAAAGGAAAGTCTTTAGTTCCTTAGCAATTCATAGTCATTTTGTTTTCATTATATTATTTTAATTGAGAAATATCTGAATTCATTAAAATACATTGCCCTAGTTGGCTACAATTTTATAAATACGTGCTTTAATTACTTTTTTTGGATTCTTATTCATTTACAATTTGTTCTCTCCGACAGTTAGCAAATGAAGGGTATGTAACTTCAAAGATATGAAAATTAAATTCTTGTTTCTATTTTGACTTATCGAAATTATTTATTTTGTAATCTAAAATTTAGAGTCTTATGCGTTTTAATTGTTTCTTAAAATGTTTTATGTTTTGCTTTTAAGTACAGTGGTAGGTTCTATAGTTCAGGTATTTATAACGGGGGTTAACAATATATATGTATTTAGTGGTAAGTCTATATTTATCTGATTATTTTTTTTGTTTTTTTTTTCTAAAAATTATGCTCGTTTTAATTATAGACTTTAAATGATGTGTTTTTTTTTTGTTTTTGATCTAACAGACATAAATTCCTTTGATTGTCCAGGAGCTTAAGGGTTTATGCATATTTATTTGTTAAACATATTTTCATTTTTACTAGTAGAGCACGAGGTTTTAAAGAAAATTTAGCCAAATTTAAAAGCTCATTTTATAAAAATATTCATATATCATTGCTAGTTAAATTATCATGTAGAACTTAACTTTTTACAATGTATTTATATTTTTTTTTATCGATTTAATTTGCAGTGCCTGATATATTGAATTATAACTTTTCCCGTATTCAGTTGATTTGCAGAGCTCAAAATATGTACTTTATAATTCATACTGAATTGACTTAGAGCCACATTTTCTTTTACAAATTTTTGTCCTTGTTATCGAGACGAATTTCATTATATTCAAAAATATCTGCGTATATAGTATTTTCGAGTGAGTAGCGTAGCTCGAGGATACTTATTTTTACTATGCTACTACTCTACCTTGCTCTAATTGTGTCTATAAATACTTCTGGCAATTCAGTTTCTATTTCTTTAGATTAAAAGCATCCTTTTTTTTAACATAAATTATCTTTGAAACTACAAAAAAAAACAAGACTGGATCAATAACTATACATTATCGATGGTATATTACTCCCTTGTTTTTTTTCTATAGTTTTGACACTAGTTGTTATATACACTACAATTATCAATTTTACATATAAATGGACTAATATTCCAGTGATTGCACACACAAGAAATACATAAAAAAAAAATGCCAACAAATAAGACAAACCAACAATGAAACCACAACTTCCCCTAATCCAAACAATGTAAAATTGAATCAAATGGTACATTAGTCATTAGTTGAAACTGATCTTCACTCCCGTGACATTTAAGGTTTAGCTTTAGTTGATTGGTCTAATTATTAGCATGATCATCTTTAATACCTCAATCCTCATCCTCAACACCTTTACTACTATGAAAATACTAAAATTCATTAACCCTGAACCTTCTGACTCTCTTTGACTTTGACACTCCAGTATCTATTTCAATTAGTCTAATTACCATCTGAATTTTAATCTTAAAATTTTATATTCCAAAGAATCTGTGATGGGAGCTTCTCCTACATTAATTGTTCACATTTTATATTAGACATTTAGGAGAAAACGTTTTCAGCTATAAATGTTATTTCCTTGTAACAATGACCAAAAGCCGTCCTTCTGTTTCCGAGTTATCTACTCGATTGATATATAAATCTTTCCAATCGGATGAATAACAATGATCAGCCGCACTGAAATACTCGTTCAAGAGCACCGCTTCTAATAACCTAAACATACCTGACAGCTGTTTGTAGTTTGCATTTGCCTCCATATTTCCCAATTTCCCAACAATTTTCGGTATTCGATCGACATCGTTCGAAGGATTGTTTACAATGGTTGCGGTGGTAGGGGAGGAACTACAACTCTTTGGGGATGAAAGTGGTGTCACTGGGCCGGAAGCTGAGTTAACAGTCCCATTAAGCTTCAACTTAATCGGGTCAGGTGGTGTTATCGTGTTGTTCTTGCGCTGGCAATGATTCTCCCTCTTCACTACTACCACTGTGTCTTCTGAATCATCACGACCATTTACTTTTCCGGTATTATTATTGCTGCTGATTTGGTTGAACTGGCGAATTCGATTCGTTCCTATGCACTGCATTCCAATTTATGGGGCGATTAACTGCAAGCAAACACGGTAATGCATTCGTCGATGTAAGCCGAACGAAAAATTACCTCTTAATTAGATTTAGTCCAATTAGTACCGCACCAACTTTCCTGGATTTGCAATTTTCTCCAACCGATCTCAAAATTCACAAGAACACTTTTTTCCTTCCACTAAAAATCTCCGTTATTTCTCGCCGTTTCGTTTTCTCGTGGCGCCGGACTGTCAAATCCGACAACCACCGACAAAACAGATGTGTGTGGAATGGCACGCCACATGGCGGCAATGTGCATCTCTATTTGTCGCCAGTGGCATAGTTTTTCGATGGCCACGGTGGAGGGGCATTGCCAAATGGATATGTCTCGAAATGCGTCGGGGTTTTGATTAATATTCTGTTTCAAATATTTAAATCCACAGATCTAAATATTTGGAGAAAAAAAAATATTTTCTGCGCAACGATATCCGCACGAAAGATGAAGTCCGCTTGCATTTCGAGGTCATACCCATCTGGCCGAATGCAAGGGTTCGGGATCGGAATCACTTCGATTCCCGGGCGTAGGCGTCACATTACAATATGCCAATGACGATACCTTTATAAAAATACAAAATGTTTAGTCCATCCATTTCTCACAGTCAAGACTGTACAGAGTGATTTGCATTCGCATTAATGAATCCGATCAACAAGATGCAATCATCAGAGACTATCATATTAAAAGCAATCATCGTGGAATTGATGAAATCCATTCTCACCTCAAAAGAACTGTTTACTACACTTTCTTCAAAAATAAAGTTATCCAGGTGATTAATAACTGCGAGATATGTGAAATCTTCAAGTATGACCAAAATCCACAAATTCCTAAATTACAGACTCCGTGAACTCCGGTGAAGCCTTTGGAGATGCTAAATCCTCTGGATAACAGAAATAGCCTCTGCATAATTAAAGCGTTGAAACATTTTATTAGCCTACACGGCATGCCTGAGATTTTGGTGACATTGACTACCAATGCGGGAGCTGAGTTTACGTCAACCTTATTTAAGGACTTTTTTAGACAGTACGGAACTACCCACCACATTATATCTTCTCGACATACAAGTAGCAACGCACCAGTTGAACGTACATCCGACTTTTAAGGAAATATACAGAATCATACTTAACAAACAACAACCACGACGATATACTAAATGAAACAATTATTACATATAACTATGCAATAAATCCTTCCACAAAATATACCTCATACGAAATTTTTTTTGGCAGTACTTACAGGAATCCAGTGCACATGAATACCTCAAAAAATTAAGAGGATTTCAATCCAGACTATTCCCTGAAATTAAGAAACAACTAGAAAGCCAAGTTCTTAAAAGAACTGAGAAATTAAATGAAGCTAGAGAGGTTCCTGAAAGCGTTAACGAGGGTTCCATAGTTTTCAGGAGGGACTGTCAAAGAAATAAAATGGCCCGTAAATTCATAAAATATAAAATTAAGAAAAATAACGTTGTTACAGTAATAACAACCAATAATCAGAAACTACACAAATCCAAAATTAAACGAAAACGAAAATTTCAGGTTTCTTCCAACGATCTTCGCGCAGAAGATGGACGAACAAGACCTAACTTACAGTAATGGATTGCTACCCACGAGGCTTGGTGACGCAAGGCTCATTATATCATATAGCAATTTACTGCATATTATCCAGCTTGACAAATACAAACAAAACATCCACAGGATCAACGAAACCTTGACGACCCTAGGACAATACATCGACATAGACGGCTCTCTAGAGATAAGTAGAAAAAAACTAAAACAGGCTGAAAATAAACTCCTAACATTGTTACCACCTAAACGACGTAGACGGGGACTTATATATGGACTTGGAATGATTATCAAGACAATCATTGGAAACTTGGACGTTAATGACGCCACACAGATTAATAACGATATCGATACGCTTTTGCACAGAGAGGATAAATTGCAAACCGAAGTTAACAATCAGTCTATAGTTAAGAGGCAAATGATAGAGCGATTCAAAATTATAACAATTCACATAAATGACAAACAAAGAAGAATACTTAAATCATTTACAAGGAAATCTGCAAAACCAAATAAAAACCGATTTTATAAATTTGTAGCACTTGCAATTCCTATCCCAAATTAATTTTAATATCGATTAGCTAAACGAGCACTTGTCCGGTATTTCGGAAGCAATCATGCTTGCCTGACTTCGAATCATATCTAAATTAACCCTTACACAGAATGAGCTAGAGGAAATATACCTTCTTTTTTCAAAACAGCCAGTAGAAGTAAATTCAAAAGAACAGGTTTATGAGTTGTTTGACCTACAAGCCTATTCTAATGGGTTGAATATCATATTTAATATCCAAATCCCAATAGTTTCCAAAGATCACTACTCCTTTTACCACATCATTCCCTTACCCGTTAATAAGACAAAAACAATCCTTGTTAAACCTTACCTTTGATGAACCAAAACCATATTCAAGCAATCGACGATAAATTCCGCATTGTAGGAGGAACCTATTACTGCCAACAAACGATATGGTGGTATATGACCGAATCTCAGTGTCAACTGTACGATCTCGAAAACTCAATGGAGATATACCAGCCCGAACCAAATCATATCCTGTTAATCAACGTCCCCAAAACTGTCATCAATTCATCGTGTGGGCTAAGCAAACTGAAAATTGAAGGGACAATGCTCATACACTTCAAAAATTGCGACATCTTCATTAATGGGACACATTACTTCGGAACCAGTTCAGTACAATAGGACCAGATTGATATATATCCGACATTCTTCAACAATGTCAATGTCACAGAAGCCAACAATGTGCAAATCAGGCTGAAAAATCTACAACCTTACCAGTTCACCAGAACTCAAAACCCTTTGGAAGCAACCTCACAATTTGAGATCATCTTTACTGAACCACCAGTGTACTAACAGTGGCAATCACGTTGGTCCTTACCTTGATTGGAGTATCATTGATGTACCGAAGTATTCGAGTGGGGCACCTCTACCGGGATAATCAGGCGATCATGGCTCCTGCCAATGAACTTCTGAAAAAACGGATCACCTGGCCGTCGCTACCAACTAGGGGGTAGTTCTGCTTTCTACTAGTGATGCAACGGAAGTGTGTTAACGGAAGCAGAAACGGAAACAGATGTCAAAATAAAATTTAAACGGAAACAGAAATGAATGCGGAAGCGGAAGTGCTAAATAACTTTTTTGAAACTCATTTTGTATGTATTGTATCAAGTTTTATTTAATCAATATTCAAAATTTAGTATAGGTAAATTATATTTTATGAACAGCAGTTTGGCCGCTTTCGTACCGAGCAATCGACTCCTGTGCTCTTCATAAATTAAGCCGGCGCCACTAAATAACTTCTCACTGGCTACGCTACTTGCAGGAACTGCTAAATATTGCCGTACAATAGGTAAAAGGTGATGATACTTTTGTGAATTTGATTTCCTCCATAAAATAGGATCTTCATGTAGCGGCAGCCGCTTTTCTTTTTAGGGTTTTGTAAAATAATTTTACAAAACCCTACTAGTTTCGCGACCAGTCTGTCCGATTGTCCGTCCGTCCGTCCGTCCGTGTGTCACAGCAGTTTTTCTCGGAAACTACTTTAGCTAGAAACATCAAATTTTGTGCGTAGGTGTAAAGTGGTAATCTCTTCAAAGTTCAACTACAAAAAAATTTTATAAGGTATTTAAGGGGGGTCTCCCCATATAGGGGAGTGACCCCCCCGAAAAAAAAATTTCATTGAAGGTAGCCGATATGGGTATCAAATGAAAGTTCTTGATGAGAACTTTTCAAAACAGGTCTTAGCTTGGCAAAATTTACTTCGAGGGGCGCACAGGGAGGGGAAATACACGAAAAATTGGTGTCCCCCCCCCTCGCGATTGGACACCTGTGATCCGAAAAATCTGAAAAAAATCAGGAATGTAGGCCTTGGTGAGTACAACAACAACAAATACGTTAGAAGTCGCAATTCAGTCAACTTTGTTAGTAATAGTATGATTTATCGATTTTATGTTTTCTTGAATAAAATCTTAACGGTACCCTTAAATTCAATGAAATTCAGTACGTAAATGTTTATTTATAAGATTGATCTATTCTGAAAGTTTCATAAAGATTGAATCATATTTAGCGAAGTTATGGTGGTTTGAATTTTCCTGTATTACTATGGAACAATATGCGCTGCATTTATTACTATGGCAACATATGGCTATGGAACAACATGCGCTTTTTACCGACTCAGACACTACAGTTTTGCTAGGATTTGCATGAAAATTTCAGGAATGATAGGTATTATGAATATCTTTGAGAATCTGTTCAGCTAGTGGTATCAGTAATCGTAAAACAAAATAGCGGCTGTTTTAAATGCGAAGATTGAATAATTTTGAGTTATTTTTTCCCAACTTCAACGTTTAAGGTACATGCTTTGAACACTTGATTCAATTTAATGAATGACTGAAGATGAGTACCTACAATTAATGCTCATAAGTGAAACAAGTCAAGGAGGTGGGAGAGAGCTCCTGGCAGAAGGGTTTTGTAACCATTCTAAGATTCGAAAAAATTGGCCATGAATCGATGATTTCAGTACAGGAGAGTGGCCCCTGAAAAAAAATTCATCAAACGTAGCCGATATGAGTATGAAAAAAAAGTTTTCATGGGAGCTTTTCAAAACAGTTCTTAAACTGTCAGTTTTTGCTTCAGTGGGGGCACAGGGGGGAAATACATGAAAAATGTGTTTCCTCCGTCGCGGATGGACATCTGAAATGATTATCAAGGGAGATATTTATGAGTATAACAATAACAAAAAACTCAGGAGTCGAAATTTGTTCAACTTTGTTAATAACAGTATGATCTTCGTATTTCATATTTTCTCCAATAAAATGGTCTTTGACATGTTTGTTGATTTTATTCGTTCTGGTGACTGCATTTTGTAAATTGAATACAAAACCCTTCTGACATGAGCGTAGGTCTGTTTACCCAACTTGTTTGAAACTCATTTTGTATGTATTGCATCAAGTTTTATTAAATCAATATTCAAAATTTAGTATAGATAAATTATATTTTACGAACAGCAGTTTGGCCGCTTTCGTACCGAGCAATCGACTCCTGTGCTCTTCATAAATTAAGCCGGCGCCACTAAATAACTGTTCACTGGCTACGCTACTTGCAGGAACTGCTAAATATTGCCGTACAATAGGTAAAAGGTGACGATACTCATGTGAATTTGATTTCCTCCATAAAAGAGGATCTTCATGTAGCGGCAGCCGCTTTTCTTTTTTATATTCCCAAAGTTGTGACTGCAGCTCTAAAGCTAGACTGTTATTCTCATCATTTCCAATTGGATCTTGCTGCTTCTCCTTTATATCCAACATAGATTCGAGCATTTGCAGTGATGAGTTCGTTGAAAGTGATGACGTAGGCTAGATTTCATCTTCACTGTTAGTTCTGCACCTTTTGGGAGCAGGTATACCATCATCAGTGAGATTATATGTATCGTCGAATTCTGGTGTTCTATTTATCATCAAATTTAATAATTCGATCTCGATCTGCTCTAAGACAATGCTGTTGAAAAAGTTATGCCTATAACGAGGATCTAAATATGTGGCAATTACTTTTTATGGAATTGTTTGCAGCTACATATAAATGAGTTGCATATATTGAATAATAATTTTTCTGAAAAATTATTAGAGAAGAAAAATGTTAGAAGAAGGTGGTTTCGACGTGGGCACTTTACATTAAGTTGAGGTGAGAAGGGTGAAATGATCTAATTTAAAAGTTTAGCTAATGTGGCAATTGTTTATTTATAATCCTTGGTCAGTTCTCCAAATCTTGAACTTGCGTTCAATTCATCGTGGAATTTTCGTGACATATTTCGGAATTGTTCGGAAGTATTTGGTCTTATTTCTTCTTGTTGCAACGTGTTTGCTAGAACCTGGATCAAGGGTATAACGGATGAAATACTGACTTGAGAACTGCTTAAACTTCTTGTAATTCCTCAAATAGCTGCATCAATTGCACAAATGTTTGAATATTTAGCCAATCTTCTGGGGTGATGGTTGCAATTGGATTTCCACTCAGGTATAAGACAAGAGAATCCTTGGCATTCAAAAATTATGTGGAATGTGCTGTTCCATCTATAAGTAAAATTAACAAAATCAATTAAGAATCATGTAGCTTTCTAGTAATTCAATTAATTTGTATCCAGGATGATTGCGGTATCTTTCGAACTGACTCTAGAATTCATTCACCACAAATAAAATTTGAATCATTTCATTTAACCAAAAACTTTAAGTTAGCATTTATTTAATTATGTACATTTGTTATATTGCAAACGATTCAACAGATTTGAATGAATTTCAGGGGCTATATACTTCATTATTTTTCAGATTTATCTAGTTTGGAACTTATTATATATATATATATATATATATATATATATATATATATATATATATATATATATATTTATATTTATATATATATATATATATATATATATATATATATATATATAGCACTGATTATTGATTTCAACATTTATTGATTTCAACATTTACTTAGTGGGACAATCTTGAATGATGGATAGATGTGATTGATTCAGGCGTTTTTTTTTTTTTTGAATTTTGGATAGGTCGGTTTGCGCCACCAAGGAATGGTTAAAATGGCCGGCAATGTTTTGTAATTTAGAAGCTAGTTGTGAAAGCCACTCTTGGGATTCTATACTAGCGCGGATGCATAGTTGAATCTGGTGTATTGCACAATTAACATCATCAAAACCTGACAAGTGCATTTCTCTTATCATGTTGGATCCACGGTCCCGAACCATGCAGTGCACAGTTTGTTGATATATACCCCATTCTTCAAGTATTGTTTGAAACTTTGATGCTATTGCGGTACCTGTATGACGTTCATCCATGACTTCACTCTTCAATATTATTGTCGTTTTGCGAAAATCATTTGAAATTCCATGTGCGGTTAAACTAAGTAGTGAAATCTGTACCGATTTTATGTCTACGTCCGTACGAGGAACCGACTTCTCATCGGTTCTAGACGTTAAGTCTGAGTAGGGCCAACGGATGGTACCAACCGGTCAACCAATCCGTGCACCGTAACCCATTCACGCGGTGGCTGCTTGTCGGCCAGCTAGATCGGAGAGGATTTCAGTCGCGGGTCTCCGAATGGATTACACTCATTTACAATATTCAACCACCAATACATGCCCGTTTTCAAACGCGTCACCAAAACAAAACCATTCGGAGAGGAAACCTATTTTACGTTACTCCGTATTTCTTCATCAATCAGTCAAAGAACAAATTCTAATTTTTACTTCGTGTTCCAGAATTTCCGACGCGGTACCGAAAAGTATACTACGTTAACTCAACCGGACGAAAGCTACTCTAATAAAAAGGCAAAACAACAAAGGTACCGCGTACCGCGCGCAACGCAACACTGACCTCAGCGGATTTTGCCAAACCCTACCCTCGCGACGGCATACCTAGCCTGCACTCTATCTCCCGCTGAAAGAAAAAACCACTGGAAAGGAAAGTCGTGTTTTTAGTTAGCAGTTCATGGTTTTTTTAAGTTTTTTATAATAATTCTATTCAAGTTTTAATATTTTCTCTCAGTTCATCATTTTCATAGTAATCACGGAAGAAAACCATAAAATTTAATGTGATTTAATAATAAAAATAATCGTTGAATATTATCAAGTAAATCTAAATAGTTAATTCTGGTTCTCTTTTCTTTTGTACTAACTATATTAAAAGCTTCTTATTCTTAAATTGCAGTTTTAATTAACGTGTTCTTTTCGTTGTGTTTTTGAAACAAAAGGAAGTTGATTTCTTTCACTTTATCAAAATTATCGGCTAACAATAAAGAAATATACAATTTTTGAAAAGCACGCCATTGAATTTATTACTGGTGGGGATATTCATGTTGATTTGAAGTATTAAGTTAATTCCGAAATGAAAAAATATCATTGAAATGGGTGCATTCCACTATTAAATTGACTGATAGAGAGAGGAATAGAAAGATAATAGTTTCAAAAAAATATATTTATACAGCAGGAATGGTAGGGATTTTTTCCTTTTTTTTATAAAATGAAAGCCTCAATTAGCTCACTGAAGTTTTGCAGTTGATTCGGTAGAAACCTTTCGATGATATTAAAATTTTATCGAAAGAGATCTTTTCAAGATTAATTCCTCGCATTCAAACATGATTATATTACACTTGTGCAGGGCTAATACAGTTCTCATTCTCAGACGTGCAGTTCATAATTTTTTTTAACCTACTTTATGATTAGGCAATACAAAAAAATATATACAAATTATCTAAGCAAATGCATGAACAGAATTTTGTGAACTATCCAAAGGTGCCGATTGGAAGAATACAACGCAGGTTGTATTCTAAAACATTTACGACTATTCAAAACAGGGCATTTCTTATATTAAATAGTTTTTCATTACGTATTTACACTACAATGAATTCTCTAGAATTTCCCTTTTAAAAACTTCAACGGGCACAAAATAAATGTGACTAATTATAACACAATCAAACCTAAATTTTCTCGCCAATTGCAATCATATTAATAGAATATGCGATCTACATTCGGAGTTGCTTTAGTTTTTTCTTTTTTCATTTTAGCGGTGTGTAGAATTAGGGAGGCTAATTTTTCCTTTCAAAATTTACGTGAGAGTTCTGATTCACCACCATTTTCTTTGTCCTAAGATCTCGTTATATTTATATTGACTGTACAGTCCAATAGAAATCAACTATTTGCTCTTTAGTATAACTAAAACCCTATTGTCCTCAATTTTTTCTAGTTTTCATTTTTTCTTTGTTTTAACTGATCATTTATGTATCTATTAACCACATATTGTATTCTCAAGGAATATTGCTTCCATTTGCTTTCTAAATAATGAATAGACTATTATTTCATCTCTTGATAATTAAGTTCCAGCACCAGAACATGTAGAGGGATTAAATTATAACATGCATTTAATTAATCAGCTTTCCCCTTAGGTATATTCAAAAGTTATAAAAAAACGTATTCCGATTTATGTATGCTGACAATGTCATAGTTGATTTCCATCAGGAATCAGCCGAAATTGGAGCGAGTTAATGAGCTAGTCAAGTTCAGTTTAAAGATAGTTGAGTTTTACGATTTAAGAATACGGACAGTTTGCAGTACCAAGTTGAAAAAAAATCTATAATTAATCCGTTTTAGCTCGGTTAAACGCCCCTTTTCCTCGATGGTTAGTGACTCAGTTTTGAGTTCCTACTGACGTTACCTTCGATAATAATCTGTAGGGTATAGCTAGTTCAAAGGCTGTTCCAGGCAGCAGAATAACTGGAGTTGAAACATGTCCAGATTCAACGCCTAACATATTTGGATATTCATCGTCTCCCAACTCTGCTATCTCTCGGGCTTGGTCTATCCAAGGATTCCAAATGACTGTGTCGAGGAAATTGTATTTTTGCAGCCTCCTCTTTCGTCCGGAGACAACATTCGCAATAAGTTGTTCTGGTGGTGTATGTTGAAATATTCTATCTGTCCATTCGCCTATTGTAACAACTTCACGACCTTCTTGGTAGGTAGCACCATCTCTAGTCTTATCAATAAATGCACAACCGTGTAAACCTGTTATTCGGCATCGGCGCACCTCGGAAACCTTCAGGTAGGTAGGTAGGAGTAAATTGAATGAAAAGGTTAAGTCCTTACTAGGGTTGTAAACACCGATATGAAAGTGCAGTTCTTTTTCACGTAGTATCAATCGGTACGTTATTCGAAATAGGTAATTCCACATTGATCTAGTAAATTCATAATCCATTAAAGAAAATAATGATTCGACATCGCCATTGTGTAATCGTTCAGGAGGTCGTTCAAATGTTAATCTGGGAATCCTTACAAATCCATGTTGCGGCCTGCGCTCCTCTATAATACATTAGCGCTAAACTGTGATACCTGTCTTGTCCGGCCGTATCCCACGTTTCCAATTTAACTGTCGTATCATCTATACAAGCAAATCTAATTACCTTGGTAGTTCTGAGGCCAAATAGTGGAAACATTCATTTGCACATGATAGTACTGCTAAAACGGCTGGTACGGCCTTGAAAATGGGTATATTGTTGGCACATCTGCTGGTAGGTAAACTGCTGCAAACTGATCCCTAGGTATGTTGCTTATCGGAGCCGGTGGAGTAGCGGCATAGTAAACGGCACCATTCGTTGCACATATAGTCTGGTTTTACCTTTTCGGTTGGCTCGTACTCGTATTCTTCCTGCCTTTTTCCTAATTCCTGCAATCCGACTAGTTATTGGGTTTGTTGTCACAACAGTTGGTGATTGAATCGAAGCGTTACTATTTACCCTTTTGAAACTGTCGGCACACTCCGGTACTTCTTCATGGGTGGCGGCCACTACGTGCACACTTTACTCCCATGTGGCTGTCAAATCCTCTTGACATCCCACGACAAAATTGACGTGGGATGTGCGCTCGTCGCAACCAACGTGAAATGACAAGCCACCTAGCAGCAAAGTGTGTTAGTATTGATCGCCAGCGGCGTCGCATGATTCATTACAAATCCCAGAACCAAGATGAGACCATATATCGGTTGTATATGAAAGTTTGTCGAATTCCTGAAGTAACTCTCTTTGCGTGGCGGCAAGAGTTTGCATGCACCAGGGATGCTGCTAGATCACACACCTCGCACCGCTAAGCAAATTGCACGTGCCTCATTCCATCAAAAATCCCGCTTAAATTTCCGTTATAGAAGTTGCGGGAATAGAAACAGATATGAAGAAATATGCGGAACTTCCGCAGTTGCGGTAACAGAAGCTGACATCCGTTGCATCACTACTTTCTACCAGACGACAAAGACTAACAAAAAGCATTCTACTCCTTCCAAAATAGAATTATTAAAAAGATCTTAAGAATTTCCTGGCACATTAGGATCAGGGACATATACTTGAGACGGTTGAAAAATGCGCACGTGACAAGGCACCGAAACTCTTTGACACAATAGGCAACCATACTAATAATACCCTGGTATTCCTTCAAACTTTACGACACAGGAATGAATTAAGGTTCCCAACTATCCGCCAAACAACTCGCTAAAAATTATTTCTTAAAATCATAGAATGACTGAAACTGGCTCAGGATGATAGATGTGTACTAAAGTACTCACAGACATGAGGGAGTTAAGGTGCTAAATCGCACAAACTCCACACCCCTCAAACACATTCCGCGCCTTGATTAGAATTAGATTATAACATATTAGATGTAGGATAAAAGCTCACGGTTGTGTTAATACGAGTATTATAATTCTTTTGAAAGCGTCGGTTGGGGTTTTCCCCTTTTTCTAACTGAATCATGAAATATATATTGTACATAATAATTTTAACTTAAATGGAATCTAATATTGTTTTTTTGATAAAATGTTTTTATTAATAATGCATAAATTTAGAGAGCAATTTGGGCCATAATGTTTTATGTAGTAATTCTATTGCTTGCAATTTGCTTTATGTTCTTTGGAAATTTATAACAATTAATATTGAACAAAGCGCTTTCGACCATGACCAGTTGCTTTCCTTTGACTTTAAATTAACATCAATTATGCCTCCGGGTAATTATTTAGAAATCGCAACTTTTTCCAGGTCTTATGAAAAGCATCACAATCCATTAGTAACTCAGAAATATCTCGAATTATGATTTGCAATAGCCTTTTAAAATAAATTTACATATAGCCATAAAGCTCTTGCGTTTCCACCAGCATTTTTGGAGCGAACGAAATGGGCGGGAGTTTTATTTTCACAAATCTTGAATAACCAACCTGCATGACTACACAGCAGGAATTCCGCAATAAGCATTCCTTAAAAAGCAATGCTTCCAAAAGACAGTAGAAACACATTTAATTTAACTACTTTTATTGCAAAAAGTCCACATTAAATAAGAATCATAAATTTAACGATCAGTCAAGCAAACACATCGTGCGTAAACGAAACGAAACATTTATCACAGACTTAAAACTAAGCAAATCTTCAGCGAAACCCATCAAAGTTTAATGTTTATTGCCCCGGTCCAGCACCACAGTTTCCAATTCATCTCATCTCCACGACAACAGTTTGAAGTTTTCTTTCAATTATGTAAGAGTCATTTTACAGAGTGACTGGGCAATTCTTGTTTTTACTCAACACTAGTCGATCTGGGTCAAGGCCAAGTTTGTTCAATGACTCGTAGATTTTCGCGCGAATTTCCGCGGGGAAGTCTCGCTCGCGTCCAAACACCCAAATTTGATCGGCATGTCCAATTGGTCCGAGACTGGAGCATGACCAGAGAATCGCAAAATTGTCGTAGTCAGTGTAGAGTACCTGATATTTGCCGGACCCAGGAAGAAGGCGAGCAATGACCTCCGGCAAACGTGAATTGAACTGAAAGATTTGAAAAGGAAATGTGAGGAATGTTGAAGCAAATTATCATTATTATGAAATAATTGCATGCGTGTGAAGTACTCGTATACTTTGTTGCACCGAAAAATAAAGAGTCAGCGTAAAAACTAATTCTCATTGATAAACGGAAACAGATTTGCTTGAAAGTGCAACACGAATACATAAATTGTCTAAAACAGAGTTTCAGGCAATTTTATTCTGCTCAGATCCTATAAAATTGGGCTCCACGTCCGCTCACTAAATTACCTTGAAGTCCATAATGGATGACTTGTTGGTTTCCGGCGTTGCATATCCGATGCTGATCGATGGATTTCCCGTGCTGCAAATAAATAATAGCATATGAGTAATGGTTGCTCGTTCGTGGACAATGTGCTAATTGCAAGTGAAAGTAGCGGTAAAAGTTACTTTGATTAAGGATCCTCATGGTGCACTAACAAGCGAACTAGTGAACGTGCTTTTTTTCAAAGTGGGTTAAATATAGTGAAAATCGTTATGAAAGTACTATAGAGTGGCAAGTTTCGAATAAAATGTCATAAATGCAGGCAACCTAGGAAATTTATGCGCTTAATGAGAATTCGCGTTCATAAGCTTCGAGAATGAGCTAATCAAGCTCATTAACTTACAGTCTGTTTATCGTTTTTATAGAGACTTCAATTCTGTATCCTTCATCAAGTCCTACTTCAGACTCTTCAGGCTGGAAATTGACTGTAGTGCAACCAGCAGCAAGTTCAGGTAAATAAAATGAACGTTCTACTTCATACCATTGTCCGAGAACCTAAAATTTAAAAAATAAATAAATAAGTTGATTAGACTCGTGTGTCTCAAACGTGAGAAATTTTTGTTAGTCAATTTTCCAGAAACTATAATTTGAACCAAGTTGTGAGAAATACAGTGGAACTAAAAATTTTATTCATAAAATAACTTTACACCTTTTAAGCATCAATTGATGTAAAAATATCTGAAATTTAGGACATGATTAAAATAGGCTAAAAAACAAGTCAAAGCATTAGGAGAGTACTCGTTCTAGAAGTGTCTTGTAAACTGGCTAGTGACTTAAACGATATCATCTGAATATCAAAACATGATTCATAAACAGAGTCCAAAAATTAAGTTCGAAAACTAAATCATGGTTATTATGTATTTAAATTCGATACCATTTTTAGGGTTTTGTAAAATAATTTTACAAAACCTTACTAGTTTCGCGACCAGTCTGCCCGTCTGTCCGTCCGTCCGTCCGTCCATGTGTCACAGCAGTTTTTCTCGGAAACTACTTAAGCTAGGAACATCAAATTTTGTGTGTAGGTGTAAAGTGGTGATCTCTTCAAAGTGCAACTACAAAAAAATTTTATAAGGTATTTAAGGGGGGTCTCCCCATATAGGAGAGTGACCCCCCGAAAAAAAAAAATTTCAAATGAAATGTCTTGATGAGAACGTTTCAAAACAGGTCTTAGTTTGGCAAAATTTGCTTTGAGGGGCGCATAGGGAGGGGAAATATACGAGAAATTTGTGTCTCCCCCTCGCGATTGGACACCTGTGATCCGAAAAATCTGAAAAAAAATCAGGAATGTGTTAGAAGTCGCAATTCAATCAACTTTGTTAGTAATAGTATGATTTATCGATTTTATGTTTTCTTGAATAAAATCTTAACGGTACCCTTAAATTCAATGAAATTCAGTTCGTAGAGGTCTATTTATAAGATTGATCTATTCTGAAAGTTTCATAAAGATTGAATCATATCGAGCGAAGTTATAGCACAGACACTACAGTTTTGCTAGGATTTGCATGGAAATTTCAGGAATGATAGGTGTCATGTATATCTTTGAGAATTGGTTCAGCTAGTGGTATCAGTAATCATAAAACAAAATAGCGACTGTTTTAAATGCGAAGATTGAATAATTTTGAGTTATTTTTTCCCAACTTTAACGTTTAAGGTGCATGCTTTGAACACTTGATTCAATTTGATGAATGACTGAAGATGAGTACCTACAATTAATGCTCATAAGTGAAACAAATCAAGGGGGTGGGAGAGAGCTCCTAGCATAATACATGAAAAATGTGTTTCCTCCGTTGCGGATGGACATCTGAAATAATTATCAAAGGAGATATTAATGAGTATAACAATACCAAAAACATCAGAAGTCGAAATTCGTTCAACTTTGATAATAATAGTATGATCTACGTTTGATGAATTTTTTTAATATTTTGAATCCTGAAGCTTGGCCGACTGGAGTACTTATTAAACCATTCAGCTCAAGAAGAAGGAAGTCCTCTCGTGCACCGGGTAGACCGCAACCCACAAACTAGTATAAGATTTCATGACTGTAGCTTAACTTCAAATATTTCAGTATATTACCAAAATGTAAGAGGGTTAAGGACCAAGCTTGATAAGCTCTTTTTATCGTTACAACTCAGCAAAGATGTATTTATATGTCTTACGGAAACCTGGTTAAATAGTAACATCTTAAACTCGGAAATACCCCTTGATTTTGATATGTACCGTTGTGATCGGGACTTGGCCTCTGCAAATAAAGTAGATGAAGGTGGTGTTCTGGTAGCTGTTAGTAATACAGTGCGTAGCTCCCTTTGTGCTGATTTTTGCTTTTCCCGTGTTATGGATTGTGTGATTGTCAAGATCTTCCTTCCTAACAATACATCTTTATTAGTTTCCTCTGTCTACATACCTAGTAACTCTCCTTTGTATTTGTATGAGACATTCTTTGACGAGTTTTCCTCTTATGTCTTAATGCAACATCCGCAATTTTTAATTCTAATATGCGGTGATTTTAATTTGGGAACAGTGCAATGGACGAAGAACCTTCCTTTCTCTGTTTCATCAACCGATGCATCTTCTTTATCCCTCTCCTCGTTTCTATCACTCTGTTCACTATTGCAATTCATTAATATCCCTAATGCTAATGGTCGGGTACTTAACCTTGTTCTTTGTAACTTTCCACTAAACTCTCTATCTGTTTCCACTGCATTAAATCTTCTAGTGAGTATCAATAGTCATCATCCGCCATTATCGCTTGATCTCTCCATTACATCTTTGTCAAGTCGTACGTTTGCTTCTTCGCCAAAATTCAACTTCTTCAAAGCAAACTACGAAGCTTTAGCTTCGAGCTGAGATTGATTGACGGGCAGGAGTTTTTTGATAATTTTGAGTGTGAGGAAGCTCTGAATAAGTTTTATAATTACCTCTATGAGTTGATTAAACACTTCACACCTTTACAAGCTCTTCGCAAAGTAAAGCAGAAACCATGGCTAACCAAGCAAGTACTAAGTGCCTTGAATGCTAAAAGTAAGGCACACCGCCGTTTCAAGCATTGTGGTACTGAAGAATCCAGAGCCCGCTTTTGTGATCTACGTCTTGCAGCAAAAAAAGAACTAAAGACTGCAATGAAAAACTACTTCAGTAGCTAGGAGAGTTCCCTCATGGCGAATAATGCGAAACCATTCTGGTCATACATTAGATCCTTTAAGTCCTCCTCTTCTGTTCTTCCTTCAGTCCGCTGGAATAATATAGTTAGCTCTTCTCCACAGGATATTTCCAACTTGTTCTCTCAGTTCTTCTCGTCAACTTTTATTCCTTCTTCTCATGTCTCTGATCCAGTTAATACACCCGTACTTCACTCCATTGACATTTCTTCACTTTTCACTGACCATATCGAAGTTGAATCCCTCATTAATTCACTAAATCCTAATATATCACCTGGTCCTGACGGCTTGCTGAATATTTTTGTCAAGTCATTAGCGTCTTCACTTTGTATCTCTCTGGCATTTCTCTTCAACCTCAGTCTAAAGACTGGTATTTTCCCTACTTATTGGAAAAGAGCAAACGTTGTTCCTATTCTTAAAAGTGGTGATCCTTCTTCTGTGTCCAATTATCGTCCTATTTCCTTAATTTCCTGTTTCCCAAAATTACTTGAGCGTCTGGTACACAACCGGCTTTCAGTTTCATTGACCCCTATGGCGAAAGAAAAACATGGGTTTCTCAAAGGTCGCTCTACGACCTCAAATTTAATTGAATTCACCGATTTCATTGCTAAGGCCCTAGACAATCGATTGCAGGTTGATGTAATCTTCACTGACTTCTCGAAGGCATTTGACACGGTCAACCATCAACTTCTCTGTTATAAACTGAAAACTTTTGGGGTTGTCGGCCCTCTCTTATCATGGATGGACTCCTACTTGTCTTCTCGTATATGTTGTGTTAGTTACTGTGAAACTACCTCTATTCCATTCTATCCGTCCTCTGGTGTTCCTCAAGGTTCCATTTTAGGCCCCCTCTAATTCCTATTGTTCATAAATGATCTTCCTTCGGTTATCGCTTCCAATTGCCTACTGTATGCCGATGATTTTAAAGTCTTTCGAGCTATCAGGTCTGTACAAGATTGTCAATATCTTCGGATGGACCTGATTGCACTAAGTAACTGGTGTTCGTCTAATTACCTCTGTCTTAATATTGCCGAATGCTATAAAATGACTTTTAATCTAAATCGTTCTCCGCTGACTTTCACCTATATGTTGAATGAAGTCCCATTCGCTGCTGTAAGCTCTGCTAAGGATCTTGGCGTTACTTTTGATCCTAAGCTCAATTTTGATGCTTGTTTATCTGTCTTGCCCGTCCTATCCTCGAATATTGCTCTGTAGTTTGGTCTCCCCAACACTCCTACCTCATTGACTCGTTAGAGAATGTCCAGCGTAAATTTACTCGTGTCTTGTTTTACAAATTCAAAATCCCATATCAACCCTATGACTGCCGTTTATCCTTCCTACGTTTGCCTACTCTGTCATCCCGTCGCATGTATCTAGATCAGTGTTTTCTGTATCAACTCTGCCACAATCAAACTGTTAGACCAACACCCTAAATTAACGTTAAGCTGTTAACTCAACAAATAGACATTGTTGTTTCAAATGCTCGATTGTTGCTCTAACAATTTAATCGTTAGTCTATCCGATGGATAACGCTATATATCGAACTTTATGAAAAACTGCCAAAATAGTCAAGCTATCGAAAGTGTGTTTTAAGTAAAGTGGACGTGAAAAGTAGAATTAAAAATTGTAACGTGAAAAGTGAATTGAGTAATAAAAGAATGGAGGAGGATAATTCTCAGTATCTAATATTTAATCTTAGTGAAAGTGTTGCCGAGGATAAACAGTTAATGGAGCTGTTAAAATCATGGCACCTCGAAAAGGAATACAATACTCTCAAAGGCAAATGAAGTTGGTCGGTGAGCAACCAGACTGAGCTAAGCTCCACAAAGTTGAATATATTAGTTGTAGTTCTTCTCCACAGTTTTAAACTTCTGTTAACAGCCAGGGTTTAAACTAAAACGCGAACACCAGGGTTTTCGATTGTACGACTGACTTTATTCAAGGATCAACATCGATTCGCTCACAGTTGTTACATACATGCATATAACAATGAAGATAGCTGGTGTTGCCATAGTTCATATAGACGTTTGGGAGCAAAACATTTATGGATGACAGTCAGCTTATCCTGAAAATAGCTCGCCTCGAATTTAATGGATGTGTCGAACTCCTCATCTGCGAGACTATATAATCGTCATCGATCTCTGGACATAATTCGTACCAAGGCTTTTTTTTGTCACTGCTCATCTCCGAACTAAATGGGCGCTGTTCCTGATGGGCTTCACTCTCTTCCATGACATATCGATCATGCTGCAGAACTCTTTTAATGATACAGGGGCACGATACGTAGCCTCCAATTTCTGGGACTCACCCGTAGCTGGAATGGCCTTTTCCGCCAAGACCAATGATGTCTTTTGTCGAATCGCCTTTTCCACTTAAATCTAGCGTCAGCTATATTTATGATCGCGCCTTCTCTCTTGTCTTTCATCGTTTTCTCGTCCAAATTAGTATCCTTCACGGCTGCTACAAGCCTGTTGCCACTGATGTCCTTCACCGGGTAGCCGAAAATCAGCGCAATTGGAGAATATTTCGTCTTTGCACTCACTTGTGTATTCAGCGTCCATTGAAGCTGGCGTAGTTCGTCGTCCCATATGTTCAGTTTAGCGCATGATATTTTAAGGTAAGCCAGTATTGACTGATCGACTCACTTGGCTCTACGATTCACTCGAGTTGCCGTTTTAGTGTGGGTTATGTCGTTGACATTACAGTAATCCTCAAACATATGCGAGGTAAACGCTGTTCCCCGATCCGTAACCAGCACACGCGTAAAACCAAAATACATCGTCAACTGATTGACTGCTTCGAGGATAGGTTTCAATTTTTTGACCTTGTTGGATTGATTACCGTGTACCGAGTTAACGCATCTATCATAACCAGCACATACTCATTACCAGGGCGACTTCTAATAAATGGACCCAAGTGATCCATATGGACTATTTCAAATGGTAATCGGGAAATGTCCACACCATGTAATTGACATTCCTTTATTCTTGGCTCTCGCACATACTCGTAGCTACAGTCAATGCATGTCTTTGCGTAGTTCTTTATGAAGTTACGCAATCGAGGGAACCAAAAACTTTATTTCATTCACGTCAGTGTACCAGCGACACCCAGATGTCTGGCGTCATCATGACCCAGCTTCGCCACCCGCCAGCGTATGCCCTTTGGAACAAGAGCATTTTTTTCCCTCTTTATCAACTCTGAAGAGACGGCTGTTCTTTATAGCTTATTCCTTACGAATTTGCTTCCGCTGCTCAGACCCCGCCTTCATCTCGAGAACTTCCATGATGTTTTTCACGTCTGAATCTTTTTGCTGTAAGTACATACCCAATCCTCCATCGACAAGCTGACACTACCAACATATTCCTCTACTTCACTTGGTTCAGAAGGTGGCTCCACAGGCGCTCGATTTATTGCGTCAACATGAGGCATCTTTATTTTGGGACAAAATACAATCCGCTAATTGAACTCTTGTAGTTTCAAAAACTATCTCACCACTCGGGGAATGAGAGGATTTGTTGCTTTCAGACTGGCAATGGCTAAGCAATCAGTTACTATTTCAAACTCCTTTCCCAACAAGTAAATTTGGAACCGTTCACACGCGTTGACAATCGCGAACACCTCCAACTCGTAGCTATGGTATCTGCTCTCCACTGAATTGCACAGACGGCTATAGTACGCATAGGGGTTCATCTGTCCTGATCCATTTTTCAGCGACAAGATGCCTACAAGCCCCACGGAACTCGCATCGGTTTGCAACTGATGCTGTGATGCCTTGTCGTAAATGATTAGGGTGGGTGTCTCATTCAACAACCTCACCAGCTGTTGATGTTTCTCCTCGCATTCGGTGGATCAGTTGAATAGTACATCCATCTTTAACAATCACGTTAGTGGCACGGCTATGGTGGCGTGATTCGGAATAAATTTCCTAAAGAAGCTGAAGAGCCCAAGAAAACCCCTGACCTCGGTAGCATTCAGTGGACTAGCGAATTTTTGCACCACCATGGTTTTTATCTACCTGGGACTGCTTCCAGCAGCCGTTAGTTCATGTCCAAGGAACTCCCCTGTGTTCTGGAAAATTAACACTTGGAATTACGCAACGTTAGTCGTTCGCATTTTATGACTTCTAGGAGTTTCTTCAAGTACTCCAGCCCCTGCTCGACAGTTTCAGACGAAATGATGACCTCGTCCACAAAGCTTATCGTCTTGCCATTCATCGATGTTATGAGCCTCGCCAAAAGTCATTAAAGATTGCTAGGGGCATTTCGAAGCCCAAACAGCATTCGATTGAATTCGAAGTGGCCATGATGAGTTATGAATGCTGTGTGCTGTTTGGCACCCTCCGCTCTCTCCAACTGATAAAAACCAGACATCCTGTCAAACACGGTGAAGTAGTTTTTCCCCGCCAACATTGACAAAACGTTGTCGACCACAGGCATGGACCATGGTTCTTTTTCGGTGACCACGTTTATCTCACGGAAGTCGACACAGAGTCTGTCTTCGCCATTCTGTTTCCGCACCAAGACAATGCGTGAAGCATACAGCGACATTGACGGGCGGACTATGTCGAGTTGCAGTAGCTCATTCACGATGCTTTCAGCTATTTTCTGTTTAGGAATGGGAACACGGTATGGTTTTTTATTTACCGGAATATAATACTACACTTTCCAAGGTCCTTCAACCTTTCCGCGAAACAGCAACAATATTCATGTAGTAATGCCTCGACTCGCTGTTTTTTTATCATGTAGTCACACACAGATTGCTGCTCGTCAATTGTGACGGTTAATGTTTTCATTTCACGGCACTCCACCTGTCCAACGGCGAATCCTATCGTCGTCTTGTTGCACGACTTAGCTGTACTGAACTATTGATTCACGATGTTCCGTTTTATAATGAGTGGCAACTGCCCGAGTCTATAAGCACTTCACACGATATCGTTCCCGGTGATGGTCTTCATAATCGGATCACCAGATGGTTCCCTGATGGAGTTCACAGAATTGTCATTTTTTCTGTTTTGGGCAATTGCGTGAAATGGGTCCTCGATCCTGACAATTAAAACATTTCTGGCCACCTTCATCGTGAGTTATCACTTTTTGCACGGAAATGTTTTTGCCCCAGTTTTACAGTTCACGACGTTAGTCTTACTGTCAACCACAGCGCATGCGTCAATGCCCGAAAACGATTGTAACAGATCAGCACGTCGCGCAAAGCACATGACCGACGTCGCAAATTATAGTCCGTCGACCCGTCAATCATATAGCGGATTAATGACTGGTCGTCGACACCACCATGGCGTCCCAACAAAAGCATTCAATAATAGTACTCCACCATTGATTCAGCCTTCAACTTTTTCGCCTTCATTAATTTCATATGCAAATCGGCGACACTTATGTGAAGCGGAAAATCTGCCAAAAAAACCCTGCTGAATTCCATGAATGTACGAAACAGTGGTTGCGCGTTAGCCCACATCTTTGCCGTGCACTAAAGTTAGGCTATGACAGCTAAGATTAGCAAACGATCTTCCCATCCCCACCCCCTTCGTAATTGCTCGACTCGATCGATGAAATGTGTTGACGTCATGTCACCATGACATGGGTCAAATTAGGGAAAAGTTGACATTATGTCGGAAACGTGATGCTCGTTCGTGACAGGAACGATTGTGTTCCATGTTGCTGAAATGTTGCAGGCGGCACAGACAAAACTTAAACTGCTACGTCGTTACACGCATACACGTTGGTGTGTGTTGGTATGCTTGGCGAGCATACGCATGACTCAGATGGCGATGCCACGCTGGTTGCTATCTTTGGACACATTCACCCTGGACATTCGTTAATTGCTTTTGCAATTTCTCTACATCACCTCGCAGCTTCTCGACTTCCTTCACGCCATCTTCGTTGGCCTCGTGGAATAACTCTACCTCGCCTTCATACTTCCACAACCGCGTAATAAGCTCTTTCTTCGTGCCGGATACAGATAAACTGGCTTCGCAAAGTTTTTCGTGTAGCTCCACCACAGTCAGATTACCCATCACCATTACTACGTTACTTTTTAAGGAAACAACTCGCGAAATTAGGGATTATCCCACTTCTGATTTGCCAACAGTAAGGGTTTAAACTAAAACGCGAACAACAAGGTCTTCGATTATACATTTTACTGTATTCAAGGACCGACATCGACTCCCTAACAGTTGTTACACACATGCATATAACAATGAAGACAGATGGTGTTGCCATAGTTCATATAGACCTTGGGTAGCAAAACATTTATGAATAACATTTCTTTCAGGCCGTTAATCAAAACATGAGGGTACTAATGTATTCATTCTTTTTTTACTTCGCAGGTGAACGTATTGGCTTTTAAGAAATATGCTACTTAAACGAATTGGACTTGCGGCAAATTTACCGCTTAACGAGTCAAATTGGAACTAGGGCAAAGTTAAGGGAAAAATATCAAGTTATAGAAAAGGGCAACGGTGAGTTTTCAAATGATACATTTTGCTTTAAATTTGAAGCCAATGCCTTACTCAACTAATAATAAAGTTTTAATGTTGGTGGACTTTGCTATTTTTTATATAGTTTGGCAAAGAAGATGATGTAACATCCACGTCAAAAAATATTTCAAAGTGGATAAGGTCAAATGAAATAGGTATCATCAGTTCTCGAGTTTCGATTTCACCTGTACCATCGGAAAGTGGAAGCAGGTCACTAATAGAAGTAATTGTAAGATCGCTAAATTTTATTTCAATTAAAATTCTTATTAAATCATATGTTGACATTGAAAGCATTCTCAATTCTTCATGTCGGGGACAATATGCTCTAACATATTTTCGACAAAATAGGACATTAGCGCCCCATCATCAGCAGATTATCAATAATTTGGTTGTGATCATTTTATTGCATCTAAAGAAAAACTTTCATTCAACGATCTCAAAACCATTGCCTATAAAATTTGCGCAGCTTTACCCAGTGAATTAGCGGTATGGTTGAATTGTTTGATTACAATTAATTACAATTTTCTTTGAATCTAAATTACTTACTTTGGCCATCAATGCAGAGCAAATAAACCATGTGGAAAAATCTACGATCGCTACTATAATTTTTAGAGAAACCGAAGCCTGGTGAGCCCTTCATCAAAAGACATGGTCATAGATTTTCATTTCGAAAATTCTAGCTTAGAGATTGACGAAAACCTTGCTGAAATAATGAAACCATTCCTTAAATATAACGATAGTCCAGTTGAACAGATTAATGATAAATGGAGGAATACATTCCAGTACCGAAAAAAGCGTAGTAGAACTCTCTAAGAGATAAGGAAGCAACATTTAAATTAATTTCAAAGTGGCCACTTTCAAGTTTCGCTTATTTCACTTTTTTTCTTCAGATAATCATAGGCTTTTCGTCATCTGAGTGAGTGAAAAGGTTTGCTGTAATGATGCAATCATAATATAAGCTAAATATCAAAGGCAAAGCATCCAGGGAAATGCTTTTTGTAGTGACCTGTGGGTGGATAAATTGTCCGTAAAAGACCAGCGATGGTCTGCTACCTCGGCGAAAGAGGATGGTGAGATCCAACGCGATTGGCCTTGTTTGGGGACGCGTGAATGCACTAGCAGGCCAGTGTTGTGGTGTCGTGCGGCGGGTTCTTTTCCCCCAGCACAAGACCAACTACAAAAAAATGTCGCATTTACGAATTGAAGCGATCTAATGCAGAGCGACTGGTATCGAGGCTGATGTTGCGAATGAACAAATTTCACCTATATGCTCACGCTCACATGATAAGCTTCACAACGATCAGGCACATAAGCTTTGAGATTTGCTTCCAGCGAAGTAAAGCCAAAGGGAGAGAGAGAGAGAGAGAGAGAGAGAGAGAGAGTCAAAAGATGAAACAAAAGCTCTCGCTCGCTCAATTTCTCCAGTTTTGTCGTAAAAATCTACAAACGAGACGGGGAGTAAGAGCTTCACTGGAATGGAAGCTCACTTGTTGCATATTTGGCAAATTTCGGCGAAATACGGAACAAAAACTCGTTTCGCGACCATATATAAACACTTGATGGAGGACTGAAGAGGAGTTTTGTTCGAGTCTATAAGGGAGCGTGCTGCTACCCATTCATTAATTACAACGAATAACTTCGCGATTAAAGTCTACAACGGAGGTATAGTGATAGTGATCAACTAAGTGATGAGGGGTGGAGTGCTGGCTTGAGCCGCGGACCTCAATCGGCCTTTTGGCGTTTCACGCCGTGTGGCCACTCCGATCCATTTATTCATCTTCTTCGACTCCCTCTACAGGCTGGCGCTCACCTGTGAAGTGTGACAAGTTAAAGCACTTCACTCAATATTGATATAGGTTTTCAATAATTCAATAAATGAAAATGTAATTAATCAATTTCGTTGTAATCGAGATGTTTAAAAAAAAGGGCAGTGAAATAAAGTTAAACCCATTAAAATACAGTCTCGCCTTTGGTGTTCTAGTTTAGATGGATAGAGTTGCAGGTAAGTGTCATACAGAGATATCTCGCCCCGGGAGTCTTAATGGTGTATATAGGATACACATCAAAATGAGCTCCCAGTTCATACCAGTATACATAGGGTATACTGGTTATGTAACAAAAAATGGCGCAGCCGATAGGTCCTAGGTTAGGGCAGGTAGAGGAATATTAGGCCTTCCTTCTTTGAGTTGTTGGATGTCCGTTTGTTTTGGTTCATCTCGCTTCCGTTTTCGTCGGAGGGTGTGGGCTAGTACTAAGAAAATTGTATCGAAAGTTGTTCATTGATAATCTTTCCGTCTGTCTTTCTACGTTCAATATTTCAGATATTTCTAGAATGTTAAGTCTCAGTCCTTTCCTTTGTTCGTATAACAACGTCATAGAGATATCTACAACCACCCTACTAAAATTTCAAAATTCCACTTCAAAACGCGAGGTTTGTTTGAAACAGTGGCCTCAATTTCGTACAATACTCGTATATCCTGGACTACGGTTCCCAAACTTTTCAAGCTACGGAACCCTCAACCTAGCCCCTTTATTTCGTGGAAACCCATATCAAATTACTATAAATAAAAGACACAGACACTTAGAATAAGAACAAAAACCTTTACTAAAAATATAATTTAATTCTTTGCTTACGTTGACTTTTAATTTGAAAAATGGAACTGTTTCACTGTTTTTTGAATAATTGTTTTAAAATTCAGTATTATATCCGACAGTTATATGCGGATGTCTGGGGTAGCATCCATTCCCGACCTTTATTAATTTTTCGTGTAAGTGTAAGTCGAAAACTTCTTTCACAACGATACCTTGTGATAAAAGGTAACAAAGTTAAGAAACCTGTCTAGCTACTTCGGGATATTCACTGTTATGGCTATCCCAAAACTTGTCCAGTGGCATAGACTTAAATATGCGTTTTAATGCGGATGAAATCTGAAGATCAATAAGTGCTTCGTATTCTAGGACGGTTAGTATCTGAGCGTGACTTTGAACTGTAAATGGATTTTGTACCCAATCGATGTCCAGTATCTGGGAAGTATTCTGACAATGAGTTGAGCAGGTTTGACAAATGATTAGCAAAAATATTTTTAATTTCAATTGATAATACCAACGTATTTTTAAGTAGAAAATTAAATCAAAGTGGAAAAAATTCAGTATTGTCTCTTCCTACGCAGGTTATCCAGAAATTCAATTTCTTTTTAAGGCGCAGCCCCCAGTGAAACTGAAAATTTGGGTAAACTTTACAGCCGTTCACCTCAGAAACGTTACGAATATTTGCAAAAATTTTTTAGCAAGAAGTCGGAATGAACCTTTGGCTATCGAATCAACTCATTACATTTTGCAAAAAGTTTGTTGCAAAAGTTATTAAATTCAAACAAAATAGCATGTTTTCGTTAAAAAACGTAGTAGATCCCGGAAACTACTTAACGTACCGAGTTGATTTTTTTTTTTGTGTGGTAGGGAGGTGAAGGCATTTACGCCCGCCGAGTCTGGCAGTGTGGGACTCCCATGGAGGATACCCTTGGACTACCCACTAAACACCTCCCCTGTCAATCTGAGAACCTAGCCTGGAACCGTTTGAAACATTACTTCGGGCCAGGTCTCGTTTTGTTACGCCGTGGGGCGCCTTCAAGCTGGGGAGTCCCTTTCCTAGCGGGAGGGGAGAGGGGAAGAGGAAATGCCAGAAGAGCGATCCCCCAGCCCCAGCACCTCCGGCTGCTGCGAGTCCCTTTTATCTTTTAGGACTGCCCGAGCATAATGTGCCACCTGGTTCCATTTGTCAACCGATTCGAGCATCACCGCAACTATATTATCCGGGGTGAGCTCTCCCGTCTCCCTGTAGAGTTCCCTTCGCAGCCTGGCCCATTTGGTGCACGCAAAAAATGTGTGACAGGCATTGTCCTCTTCTCCTGGGCAGAACTGACAATCGGGAGACCGTGACTTACCGATCTTGTGCAGGTAAGACTGAAAACACCCGTGCCTGCTCAAAAGCTGGGTCAGATAGAAGTCAGTCTCACCATGCCTTCGATTTAGCCACGGTCTCACATCCGGGATGAGGCGCGCAGTCCACCTTCCCTTCGTGCAATTCCTCCAAGACTGCTGCCAATCGTTGAGCGAGCGTTGTCTCTCCTCGCGGACAACCATCTCCCTCGCATCCTCGTTTCGGCGCAGGTAAATAGCGCGGCGCTCTCTAACAAGGAGGGCGACAGGTATCACGCCTGCAATCACTCTCACCGCCGAGTCGGAGACTGTTGGATACGAAGATGCAATTCTCAGTGCTCCTCTTCTCTGTACCTGTGCCAATCGTTTTCGGTATACCTCCTTGCTGAGAGCGTCGCCCCATACCTCTGCTCCGTACAGTAGCACTGACCCTACAGCACTCATCAAGAGGCGTCTTCTTGATGGGCTGGGTCCCCCTACGTTGGCCATAAGTCGACTCAGAGCCGATATTCCCGAAGCAGCCTTCTCAGCCGTTGGCCTGATTTGCTCAGAGAAACTCATCTTCGAGTCGATCAGTAGCCCCAGGTACTTCCCCGCTGGCTTCGATTCGACCTGTATATCTCCAATACTGATCATCCTTACTCTAGAGATTCTCTTTTTTGTCAAGATGACCACTTCGGTTTTCTCCAGTGCTAAACTGAGCCCCCGAGCAGTCATCCAGTCCCTCACTCGGCGCATTAGCATACCTAGCCAAAGTTGCGCTTGTTCAACGGTGCGTCCGGCGACCAGAGCCGCAACATCATCCACATAGCCGACCAAGCGCGACTCATCTGGCATCTCAAGTCTCAGTAGCCCATCGTAAGACACGTTCCACAGGTCCGGACCAAGGATAGATCCCTGGGCAACACCCGATGTAATTTCTATCCTTCGTTGGCCCTGTGTCGTGTCGTAGAGCAGGCTTCGGTCTTTTAGGTAGTTCCTCAAAAGCCGAGTTGATTTAAGCAATGGTTGTTAGATCTAAATTATTTGCAGTGAATTAACTCATCAAAAAATTAAAAAAGTTTCCTGCAAAAAATTTCCTAGAACAAAATGTGGAAATTTGATACAACTCGATGTGCATGCATAATATTTGTTCAGTGTATGCAAATTACACATTTTGTTCTAGAAAATTTTTCGACTTCTCATGTATTTGTTGTTGTTGTACTCATAAAGGCCTTCATTCATGATTTTTTTCAGATTTTTCGGGTTAAAGGTGTCCAATCGCGAGGGGTGGGGACACAAAATTTTCGTACATTTCCCCTTCCCCTGCACCCCTCGAAGCAAAATTTGTCATTTTAAGACCTGTTTTGAAAAGGTCTCATTAAGACCTTTCATTTGCTACCTCCCCTATATGGGGAGACCCCCCTTAAAGACCTAAAAAATGTCTTTTCATGTTGAAACTTTGAAGAGGGAGTCACTTCGCACCTACCTACAAAATCTTATGTTTCTAGCTTATGTAGTTTGCGAGAAAAAGTGGTGTGACACATGGACGGATGGACGGACGGACAGACGAACAGACAGGACGCGAAACTAGTAGGGTATTGTAAAATAATTTTAAAATACCCTTAAAACGTATACGTAATTTAATTCCAAAAGAAATCACGCTTTTATAGCAGTGTCAACGAAGAAGTAAAAATTAACTATTAAATATAAAGATTATCTTCAGCAGCAGTTAGAAGCTTCTTTTTTTTAAAGTCCTGAGTTGACTTTCGATTATTTATAGTAGAAATTAAAATAATTATAGTAAAAATATTCACACATATTTAGACATCATCGTAAATAACTCATCGTTATATTTAAAAATATATTGTGTTGAGTGGCCTCTTTTTCCTGTTGAGTAAAATGTTTATATTTAAAATTTATTTCTAAGTTCAGATCTTCACAAAAATAGATTTTTTTTCAGTTTCTTAAACTTTAAGTGTGTTTTGGGAAAAAAGCTAAGAAACTCAAGGCTTAGCATTTTATAGGTGACAATAAATACGGATACTAATGTCCCTAATTGTCATGATAATCCTGGACAGGACAATAGGTCAAAGTTATGAAATCATTGCATTTGCCATCAGTTATAAATATGGGTCTCGCAGTAAAAAACGTGTAAAAATACAAATTGCAGAACCGATTTTTTAAAACAAATACGTTTTTTCACCTAGGACTATGAAATCATAAGTGTCACCGTATTCTGATAATGTTAAAAATACAATAGAAACAAATTTCTTGCCAACCTATATTATTTCATCATTGCTATCCTCAAAATTTTGCTTAATCATTTTTACAATTCGACAACAACCGTTCGAAAATTGTTAAGACAGATAATTAGTATGGCACGCATGAATGCATGACATTGACGAACCTTCTTTTGCAAAGTATGAAGAATACCTAGCCCAAGCAAACAAAGAACACGAACAGACCTTAAATAACTATATAGACTCTACCGACAACCCTCAACTTGATCAATTTGACGATGACTTAACCGACTTTAACGAAATCCAGTCCACGAAATTGAAGACACTGATTTTATAGAATAAAACGCTCCTCGAGTTCCGTATTTCGAATACGTCTCGAGGAGCGGAGAAATACTTAGTATATTGATAGACACTGGATTAATAAAAATTACATCCAGCCTCGACACATTACAAATCCACTTCCTAATAATAAAAAATCTCTGTTGGCAGCACCAGCCGGAAAGGTAAATTTCTCGTATGAAGCGTAAGATTTCGGAACAGAATTTGGCTTGCGTACTACTAAACTTCTTGCTGCAATTTTCGTAACATCACAAGGGCATGTATTGACATGAAAAGAATCTGCCCACGTTTGTATTTAAAAACTCTTTATAGAGGCGCAAATATTTTGCTCATTCAATTGAGTTGCACATTTATGGATCTCATATTGAAATCGGCAGATAATAAATTGTTATAAACATATAAATACAGGTGTTGTCCTTCTCACATTTGGTGTTTATACATTTGACAGTGGTTACCACACAAAGGTGATAGTTTGTTGGCTTAAATAGCTCAAATAGATAATTTCAAAAGGTTTCCAGAGAAGTTTAAACAGCACTTGCATTGCTATTAATATAAATATTTTCAATTCTTTTCTGAACCATCAGGGGCCACCATTTTGAACTTTATTGCAAACGGCTGCTAAAAATATTAAGCTGTAAATTTTCGACTTTTTCATTTCATCCGATTTGCATGATTTTTTTCTGTTGAGAAACTTGGCTGCTAGAGGGCCACAATAATAAAAAAAATTTAAGTCGCCCCCCTATAAGGGGAGACCACCCTTAAACACTTTAAAATATTTTCATGCACTGCAAATTTCGAGAGCCACCACGTTTGATCTACGTACGCACGACCAAACGGACAGACAGACAAGTCACGATTTCATTTTTTTTAGAGTATTGTAAAAATATTTGAACAATATCCTTAAAATTTTCCGCTTTATAAATTCCTCCAAGTTAAGTAATTTAAAACGTTTCCATGAATTATTCATTATTTCAGTTGCTATTAAAACAACGAATTGCGCTTACCTTCTGACTTTGGGAGCCGCCATTTTGAATGCATGCATTTGAATTTGGATTATTTTAGATCTTTGTATACTAGGGCCTCATCAATCAATGCGGCAAATCTCCTTCAAATCAGAATTTCACTCTAGACAGGGCAAAATTATTCAAATTTTAGTGAAAATGGCAGCTAAAACTATTAGGTTTTAAAATCTCGGTTGGGTCGAGACCGACACGTGACCAAAAATTTTCAAAAAAAAAAAAAAATAAACCTGAACGGTTAAGCACTCGTGGCATTTAAAAAATTAAAAGATTCGCTCATCTCACATGAAGTTGTTTTAGCGCATCCAAACTTTGATAGAGTTTGAGTCGACGACCGATGCATCCGATTATGCGATCGGTTTGGTCCGTTCTCAAGACAACAGACCTATTGCATTCCTCTCAAGGATACTTAGAAAAGAAGGGGAAAGTTACGCAATGAACGAGAAAGAAATGGTTGCAATAAAGTTGGCTTTGGAGTCGCTCAGAAGCTTTCTTTATGGTTTGCGTAAAGTAATAATCTACGCCGAAGAATATAATTGAGATCTTAGGTACAAGCCAGGCAAAGCGAATGTTGTCGCAGATACACTCTCGAGACCCCCTTAACTTACCCAGACCAACTCGCTAACCCCTACAGATCATACTGATGGTAGTTTATCTCACTATCTTATAGAAATAGTAGAGACCCCCATTAACTCGTTCCGTAATCAACTTCACCTGAGAATTGGCGAATAAGATAGTTATCAGATATTAACACCCTTCGATAACTATTCACGTCATATTTTCATTAAACCATGCTATTCAGAAGCAGACCTCATTAACATCTTCAAGGGATACCTCAATCTTAACAAAGTGAACGGGATCTGTGCCAACGAGGAAGTTATGGACCAAATTCAAGCGATGTATCCACACCACTTTAGGGATTATCGTGTACGCTTTGACCAGAAGATGAAGATGCCCCGAATGAGGCTGAGCAAGATGATAGGATCATCCAAGTTCATCGAGGAAAATAGGTTGCAACTCCCGGAAAAGTTTTATTTTCCCAAAATGTCGGCAAAAATTAAACATCTTATGAAGCTTTGTGCAATATGCAAAGAAAGCAAGCATGAGAGTCCTAATAAGCCTTTTCTGAGTCCAACACCCATTTCAGCGTATCCGGGACATACAATACACATTGACCTTTTCGCAACCGAATAATACCGTGTACTGGCAACCGTGGAGAAATTCACCAAGTTTGCCCAGGCAAAAGTAATCGCTTCTAAGTCCGTTGTTGACATTAAACAGTCTTTAACGGACATACTTTTCTTTTTTTGTGTCCCCGAGAACGTTGTGATAGACAACGAAAGCGCATTAAGATCAGCATCGTTGACATCTCTAATGGAAGACGAGTTCCACATCAGAGAGTACAGAACGCCTCCATATAATAGTGAAGTTAACGGGTAGGTCAAACGTTGGCATTCTACGCTCGTTGAGAAAACGAGGTGTCTTAAAAAGGGAGGACCTCCGGCAACCTTGGAGGAATTATTATAACGCGCTGTTAACGAGTATAACTTCACCATCCATTCAACTACGGGCAAAAGCCAGTAGAACTTTTCTTTGGGCGTACTCCCAGAATAAACTCCGAAGATTTTGAGGATGTTCATCAGGTATTAAATCCTTTTCAGATCCGCAATCTTCATCAATAAGAGTAGAGTTCAAATATTGGACTATTCCAGTTCCCAAATTATCACTTCCATACAGGCCAAGCAAAGATTCAGGATGGAAATTTTAAACGTATACATGTGAAAGACATAGATCATTATGAACGTCTTATCACACAAATCGAGGCCATCCTCAACCTAACAGCGATCCGGTACCATTTGCTTTCCCCTTATTTGTCACATGAGGTCCAACAGATCCTAAGCCTTGCCGAAAACATTAAACCACGTAGAATACGGAAGTCACTCAATTATATCGGAACTGCGTGGAAATAGATTGCTGGGAATCCTAACCATCAGGATTTTATAACAATCAAAGAAATAACCTCCGATGTCCTCACAAACAACAACAGGCAAATCGTCATTAATCGGTTACAAAACGAACGAATCAATAATGTCACGAAAGTTACTAATGAAATACAAAAATTACTTAAGGAAAATATTTAAATAAAAAACGACATGATACTGGATCAACAATTTTGAGTATGACAACTTAAAGAAGAATTAGAAAATATCAATACTGCACTTCACTGGGCTAAGCTAGAAATCACAAATTATATGATCCTTCCAAATTCTGAAATTATAAGTGTAACTAAAATTTTTAATACAGAAGTTTTACCATATTCCACAGTCGAGGAAGCATTCGATATTGCCGAAGCCAAAATAGTTCTGGCAAATAGTTCATCTACTCTCTACAACGGAAATAACCCTTTGACAACAAATACAGTTTACCAAATATTATTGTATTACTAAAGTCAGTGAAAAGGAAAAATTTTATCAGTAAAATAGTCCATCGTAGACGGCCCCAAACCCGTTTGAGAAAGGAGGAGGGAACCCCTTGTTTCCCCAACCCATAGCTTCCATGATTCCTCATCCCAGGCCCCCTAATCAACAGGTAGTAAATGCCCTCGGGGTCACACATTGGGTTTGCTCATTCCCCAATATTGTGACATCAAATGCCGAGATATACTAATAACTGTAAATACATCTACAGCTCTGCTACTAAATCCTACTTACACCTTCTTTGTGAGGGTGCAAGAGGGTGAAGGCGAATCTTCCGCGCCTGTTAACGGAATCAACGTAATAACCATGCCACCAGAATGGAGGACTTCCCGTCCCTGGAAAACCCCAAAATGTTTCGAAACCTGCAGATGGGCTTCGGAGTGGATTGGACCCACGGCAACGACCTCACAACCGAAAAAAGGACTATGTCATTGGATCCTGGAATGTCAGATCACTCAATTACTCTGGCGCTGTTAGGCACCTTTTTCAACGGGCCAGTCAATATCAATGAATAATACTGGCAGTCCAGAAAACGAATTGGATTGGAAACGACATTCAAGACATGCGATCGCACACAATATTCAAAAGTGGGAAGCCTACTGGAAAACGAGAATTTGGAGTGGCCTTCATTGTGGATAGGGAGTTCAAATTGCATGTTATTGATTTTAAGGCAATAAACGAACGCTTGTGTGCGATCTGTATAAAAGTGAAATCCTTTAAAATCTGGCTGATTAATATTCACGCCCCAACCGAAGAAAAGGACGAATAAACAAAGGAAACGTTCTACAATCACCTGGAAAGACTGGTCGACTCATTGCATACAAACGACACAAAAATAATTCTGGGTAATTTCAACGCTAAGCTATTTCAGCGGGGAACGACTGGAGGATATAGCCTCCACAATGAAACAAATGACAACGGCCAACGCCTGATTGACTTTGCATATAGCAGAAATCTAGTCATACGTTCGACTTGCTTCCCACATCGACGCATTCATAAAATGACCTGGGTATCACCGGATGGCAACAAACCAGATCGAGCATGTTCTGATCTAACAACGTTGGGCCTCGAGCATACTTGACGTCCGTACATACCGAGGAGCCAATTGTAACTCAGAACATTACTTGATCAAATTAACCTATCGATGTTGTATGTCAAAGGCATATTCGGCGGAAACCAGCCCGCTGCGAAAATTTGACATCGAAAGGATCCAAACGGCGTCTGTGGCCGAAAATTTCACGGAGACCCATCTTATCAGACGCATCGTTAAAAACGAGCAACGAGCTCTGGATGGAAGTGAAAGAGGCTATTGGGACCGTGGCAGAACAGACGATCGGACATCAAGCCCAGTGCAAAACAAATGAATTGGTTCGATGATGAGTGCCAGAATGCGTTAGATAAAAAGAATCAGGCGAACAAAGAATACGTGGGTAAGAGAACCAGGACGAAGAGAGAACATTATGAAAATCTCAGAAGAGTAGCGAATAAGACAATTAGGATTAAAAAAAGAAAATACTATGGCGACCAATTAAGAAGTATAGATATAAGTTTAGAGAGCAACAGCACAAGGCAAGTATACAAAGTAGGGAAAAACCTGAAACGTGGTTACCAGCCCAAAACCACGCTCTGTCGTGATGACATCGGAAATATCATCGCTGATGAAACGAAGATTAAGAAAAGATGGGCATCATATTTCAAGAACCTTCTTAATCCTCCGCACAGCTCCAGAGCATTGAAGCCTACAGATGTGTGCGAAGAGCTTTCATTAGCCCCACCAACTCTGGATGAGGTTTGTTCCGCCATCAAAGCCTAAAAGAATAATAAAGCGCCGGGCATCGATGAGATTCCACTGGAGCTTATCAAATATAGAGGCAGTAGTGTTCATAAAGCTTTTCACAAAGTCATCCAGCACATTTGGCAACAAGAACATATGCTGAAAGAGTGGAGCCAATCGATTATATACCCTATCCACAAAAAAGGTGACAAGCTACAGTGCGAACATTATAGAGGCATATTACTACTTTGTACGGCGTACAGAATATTTTCAAAGCTCTTAGAAAACAAAATTGGATCATAAACCAACAGTATTTTTGGGGAGTATCAAGGTGGTTTTAAATCAGGCAGATCGACGATAGACCAATTGTTTACAGTCAAGCAGGTACTTGAAAAGTGCTGGGAGTTCAACATAACGTACTGTACCAAATAATGCTTTGCTTTGACATCCCAGCCAAATGAGTCCGTCTTACCAAAATGACAAAGGCGTCGACGACCTCCCAAGTCCGCATCAATAACCAACTCACCGATGCCTTTGACACAAATATCGGACTGAAACATGGCGATGCGCTAGCCCCATTGCTATTCGATTTGGCTCTAGAGTACGTCATAAGGAAGCCACCTGTCGATGCGCGAGGTACATTACTATACAAGTCGAGCCAAGTAGTAGCCTATGCGGACGACATAAACATTTTTTCACGGTCATTAACAACTGCTAAAGAAGTCTTCCTAAAACTTGACAGCGAAGCAAGACTAGTAGGGCTTCAAATTAATGAAAATAAAACAAAGCGCATGACCCAGTCATGCACACAAACATCACACTTGGCGAATATAGTTTCGTAAATGTTAGCGAATTTGTGTATTTAGGCGCCAAAATAACGAAAACGGGCAATGAAAGAGACGAAATACGCCGAAGAAGACAGCTCGCAAATAAAATATTTGATTCAATATTGACGATCTTAAAGACCAGCTGCGTACTAGGAAAACAAAGTTCCAAGTATTCAAATCTATGATAAGACCTGTGTTATGCTATGGGTGTGAAACATGGACCCGAGCCCAAGCATCCGCAAGTATATCGAACGCTTTTGAGCGACGAGTCCTGAGGCGAATAATCGGAGCGAAGCTAGACGGGGACCAATGGCGAATTCGATACAACCATGAGCTGTATGAAATTTTTGACGACCCGGCGGTCTCAACGATTGCAACACTGTGGAAGCTGCAATGGGCTGGCCACATGATTCATATGGACAAACAAAAGGCCGGATACTAGTGGAGGAACCGAGGAACGCTGATCTGACTCGGTCGACGAAGACAGTTCATCGCTGCTAGGGTTTCGAAATTGGAGGACGTGGTCAATGAACAGAGACAGTTGGAGGCGCTGTTTGCAGGAATTAAAGGCCCGAGAGGAGCTCTAGTTCTAAGAAGAAGAAGAAGAAAATAGCTTAAAGTAAAATCATTAAATATAAAGGCGAAATTTATGGTATTATGGGAAATTATAAATCACATACTAATTTATAATTATGTAAACCAGCCGCTTTGATTGATATAATATATGAAACGATACTTGTATTCCTAAATTATTAAAAAGTTTAGATGCTGCCTGTACACAGATCAACAATCAACACATACCATTATTAGAAGAGATATCAACAGGTGTAATCATGCTGAACCAATTCCGAGGTACCCTTACAGGAGAAGAAACATCACGCATCCTCAATGGGACATTTTTGATCAAATTCACAAACACAAGGGTAACGGTAACGGTCTAAGAATTACCAGCATCATCGCCTACAAGCAACACATATCGAGAACTACGAGTATTATTCTTCGAAATGATGCAGGAGCTTTGCATAAATAATAGAAACAAAATCAAACCTTTGCAAGCTGAAAAAACTGTACACACCTTTATTTCCTCTGGACCCATTACATTCTTCGGATTGCTTTTCATTGGTGCGATTGTCTGAAACATTCGGGTTGGAAAATTAAGCCAAAACGCAATCGTAACACAAACTCCAGCATCAAAACCAGAAGAAAAACCAGCAACAGAACTTCAAATCGAGCCTCCAAGACTTCCCAGGCAATCTGAAGCCCCAAGCACGAAAACAGTCAAGTTCAATGATCTTCCCTACTTCTAGGTGATCGAGGACAATCGCACTTAAAGGAGGAGGACTTAACACGTGCACAAAAAGAAAATTTTAGTTATCCAAATTTACCTGAATGCTGACATCGTGTCTGCAACATTTCCTTAACATCGAAAGTATAAGTAGCTGACGCAGCAATAATTATTAGCCATAATTATGTTTAGATATTAAGTTAGAATTCAGTTTGTTAATTACTGTCCAAAAAATAAAGGTCAGGGCTCATCCCTGAATTGATATTTTTTTTAAGTAACTGACTGGTGTTATTATTAACTTGTAACATGCCAAAACGATAAAAAGAACTTTATTCTGATAAATCTTACCGGTTAAATAGCAACATTTTCGGGAAAATTTTGTTGGGGTGCTATTCCGTTTTTGCTATCAGTCACTGCATTTAAACTTGAAACGTCGTGTGATAGCCTTCCAGTTCTTAGCCATTTATCAATGGTAACTAGAAAATAAATACCATTTTCAGTATGTTTTGCTTATCAACACAACAGAATTAGTATTTGAATTCACTTTAGTTTAACTATGTCAGTATTATTAATATTTGATATCTCTACTTCTAGTATACACACATATTCTTGTAAAAACATTCTTATGTCAATTAGCACAATCGTATCTGGCTTAGTTATTAATTTCACTTTTACTTTAATTTACGAGGCATATCTATTGCGTCACTGTCAAGTGACGTTTAATAAACTGTCGTCGTCAAACGAATGAAATGAAACAATTGAATGTCGAGCAACCTTCGCGCGTGGACAGGAGGTGTCTACTGGAATTTCGCTGCAACCCACTGCCGACTACACCCGAGTGAAACGTTGAGACCGAATATTCGCGAATTTCGATCGTTGGTTCTTCTTCAACCAGTTTTTAACGCTATTCCGAAATAATTTCCGTTACTATGGAATAATTAAACAGCCAGAAATAAGTTCCGTGGAACCCACTTTAGGAAACCCTGAGGCCTATAGATGTACTAGTCTAAAAAGATTGTTATCATAAAGAAGTAGGTAGGATGTAGGTAGGGGGATGTAGTATATTTACTAAATACGGTACTTTGTGAATCGTTGAGTGTCCATTGGACATGATGTCAATAACAACTTAAAGTAGGGATACTTCAGATTTTTTGGACAGCTAAAGCAAGAAGTCGGGTTCAGAGAAACTGATTAAATTCTTTCATTGTTATTTTATGCTTATAAAAATAACACATTAATACAATAAAAAGAAGCAAATCTTTACGTAAGTTCAAGTTCTACACAATAAAATGTACAAGTTTTTAAAATCTATGCCATAGAGGTATACACTGGAGACGGCGAGCTTTCATTTCCCATATAAAATATTGAAGTCTCTTAATGCATGCTCAATACGAACAAACATTTCATGTACGTATACTCCAATTTTCGAAAGCTTTTAGACTTTCACGAATGAGCTTACGTATGATTGTCCAAATGCTATCATTGTTCGAAATTAATTTCAAAATAGCTAAAAAAGTTCATTATTTTTAATTTTCTCTCTAATGATCATACAGCATTTACAATTGTAAACCATGCCTCCAAATATTGTTCATCAAACTTCTTTCTTTTCCATAAAATGTACTAACAAACTACGAAAACTACGATCGAAATCAACAATTGTGACACCCCTGATTCCGGAAATAATGTTTCAGCTGATGGAAAACAGTCAGCTGACAATTCTTGCGAAAATTCCATCAAAATTCGTAATTTTTAAAAATTTTCAATGAAAACGCTTGTTTCGGGTGGTTTGCATAAGTGATTTCGAAAATAAAGTGTTCAATGTGTATTTTTCATTATTTAGGTAAGTAAAGTGCAGTCAAGGAAACAATTATGTGTCCGGGTATAATTTACGTGATGTTTTCTTTGCCCGTCCAGGTTTTCGGTGCGTTTTGTGAATGAAAACATAATTTCGAATGTTGTGTGAATCGTTCCTGCTATAAACGGTATATGGGAGACGCGAATTTAAAGATTTTCTCGGTTGAAACGGATTTTACGCCGGTCATAGCATTCCGATAACATGCAACTGAAACTCGCTTGCATTGTAAGTATTTACGCGCTTTTTTTTCTGATTTTTATTCCTACGGATTTAAATGAGCCTAAGTTATCCTTAAAACTTCGTGTTGAAGTAATTAATTGTGTCTTTAAGTAAGATTTCGTAATTATCAAAGTGTAAATTGCATGTGAAATAGATGTTCCGCGCAAATGTTGAAGTTTTGTTGGCTCCGTCCAAAATGGTGTTAAGATTAAATTGTTGAAAATAATTAGTTTTGTTGTTGCGAAGGTGCTTGTAAAAGTTTCATGTATCGGAGTAAACGTTTTAATTGAAAAACTTTGAAAGTTTTCTAAAATACGAGATCTCGTATCAATGCACCTACAATATGGGAGCTGTTTTATTAATTTCGAAAACTGGTCAGTTGAATTTAAAAATGTTTTTCGATGTTTCTGAAGTCGTGGTGATGGGACTGAAATTGTTGTTGAAAATCGAGCCAATTAATGCAGAAATGCATGCATGGCGGTTTAATTTGAAAATATTTGTTTATTTACCGGAAAACGAAGAAAACCGACTTCAAAGTGGAAATGAAAGGATGAAATAAATTTTATGGAGGTGATATTAAATCACCATGTAATATCACTAATATAGCACCGCTTTTAAAAAATTTTATTCATCTTTCTTAATTTGGAGTAGGTTTTTTTTTTTAATTTTAGGTGAATTTCTCAAGAGATATTTACCTATTGCGTAGAGTACTTTATATATATTTATGTATATAAATAATTATATATATATAATAATATAAACATAATTTATATATATATATATATATATATATATATATATATATATATATATATATATATATATATATATATATATATATATGATGTTTATGATATAACGAAAAACGTGACTATGCTAGAGGTCACAATTCCACTCCAATTTTCACAAAATTTTTCGGAAAGGCGTATTGGGTGAATATCTCGGTTAAGTTGTTTAACCAGCTAAATCGGTCGAGGGAAAACAAAATGGCGGCCATTTTAGACAAACATTCGTGATTTCATTTCTGACCAAACCATGGCTCCTATTTGGATGAAATTTGGTACAGAGATTTGTTGAAGTATGCGATGAATTTCACAATAAAAAATCCAAGTCGAACCGTTTTAAACAAAATGGTGGCCGCTCAGACGTCGAAAAGCGTGTAAGCATTGGATGTTGTTGTTGTGACCAAACTTTTCAACTGATGTTAATGAAATTTAGTTCTTTGATAAAGACTGTAAATGTCTAAAGAACTATGTAAAAAAACTAGAGATCAGGTCTCCAAAAACAAAATGGCGGCTAGTTGAAGCTAGAAATTTCAAAGGCTTCTGAAAGACCCAATTTTGATTCGATGTGAATGAAATTTATTTTTAGGATAGAAAACAATTAAATCTAAATATTTTGCTATTTTGGTGCACATACATGCTCAAGTTTCAAAATGGCGGTGATTGAAATATGCGATTTTTTCAGATTTTTGTGGCCCTCTAGTGGCCAAATTTTCGAATGGATTGTAATGAAACTTGAGATTATGGATAATTGTACTAAGTCCTTGTACTAAGCAAAAAATCATCAAAATCGGATGAAAAATAAAGAAGTCGAAAATTTAAAACCTAATATTTTTCGCTGGCATTTTCATTACAAATTTAATACTTTTGCCCTGTCTAGAGGGAAGCTGATTTAAATTAGATTGGGCAAATTGACTGATGAGACTCTCAGATTGAAATATTTTTCAAAATCCAAAATCAAATGCACTCAATCAAAATGGCGGCCCACAAAGGTCAGAAGGTAAGCGCAATTCGCTATTTTAGTAGCAACTGATGTAATGAATGTTTATCATGGAAACATTTTTAATGGCGTAACTTGTAAGTATTTATACAACAGACAATTTTAGGGGATTGTAAAATATTTTTACAATGCCCTATTAAAATCGCGATCTGTCTTTTCGTCCGCCTGTCCATCCGTCCGTGCGCCACAGCAAGTTTTCTCGCAAACCACACAAGCTAGAATGATGAAATTTTCTACGTAGGTCAAAAGTGGTACCCTCTCTAGCGTTTGCAAGATAATTCCACCAGAATAATAATATCAGCACATATGACAATTTTTTGGCTTTCTTTTTGTAGTAAACAATTAATTTTCAAACGCTGCACTCTCATAAAGTTTATCGCCAAGAGTATGATACACCTTATAATATGATGAACGAAATTTCGACCCCAATTTCGAAATTTGCTTTGAGCCTATGCGAGTTATTACAATAACAAAGGCAAAAGCTCGTGGCTTCATGAGTTTGATCTTTCGCCGTCTCCTGTATGTACCCTTATGATCTATGCATAATCATGGGTAAATACCTTTGAATACATTTTGATATTAGCTAAATATAAAACCAAATGACCTTGAACCTTTTCATTACCTGGACCATCGATGAAGTGAAACTAAAATCTTAGCGGTACCTTCAAATTCAGTGAAATTCAGTACACAAATGATTATTTATAAGATTGACTAGTGCTGAAAGTTTCATAAAGATCAAGTTACAGCGGTTTGAATTTTCCTGTATTACTAAGGAACAATATGCGCTGTATTACTATGGAAACATATGGCTATGGAACAATATGCAGTTTTTACCGACTCAGACACAAAAGGTATGATAAGATTTGCATGATAGTTTCAGGAATGATAAGCATCACGAATATCTTTGAGAATTGGTTTAGCTAGTGGTATCAGTAATCACAAAACAAAATAGTGGCTGTTTGTAGTGATATAGATAGGACTGCAGTGATGGTCTGCTGCCTTAGCGGAAGGGATTGATAAGATTAGCCGAGATTGGCCTTGTCCGAGGACTCGTGAATGCGCTGGCAGGCTAACGTTGCGGTGTCGTGGGGCGGGTTCTTTTCCCCAGCACAAGGACCCACTACAAAAAAATTTCACATTCACGAATTAAAAATGTCGAGTGCCAAGCGACTGGTGTCGAGGCCAAGGTAACCTATTAAGTGTTAAAATTACTTGTTCAAAGAACGAATTGGGCCTGGAGAAAACGGACGGACTTAAGAGACTTCGTCGTTACCGATGATACATATGGCCCACAAATAAGAGTGGGGCATCCAGGTGGAAGCGGTGTAGACGTGGTTATATATTTCGCATTAGAGTGAAAAATTCATACAAACATAGTATGCATGAATTTTTGCATCAAATGAGAAATATAAAAGTGACCAATTTATGTTATAGTATTATGTGATGGAATCACATAGCAATAGACCAAAAAAGGGCACGTGAGCGGAACGCCACTCTACCCGGGCAAGACCCCTACAACGCAATAGAAGTGGAGGTACCTGCCATCGTTGCGAGTCCCATATCCGGTCGCAACGAAACCGAATCTGCTCAAAAAATATAAATAAAAAAACAAGTATTAAAATTTTCAAAATTCTGCGATTTATAAATAGTTCTTAAAAAAATTTAAAAAAATGTAATTTTTAAATAAGTTAACAATAGGAAACAGAAATATAAAAGAAAATGAAAGGGTACCCACCGGCATTCCTAACGAGCACTCGTGTACTGAAATTGATTTAGTATTAAACTTCTTATGAAATCCCAATATTTATCCGGTAGTAAATACTATTTGTTTCAAAGCGTCTTAGTTTTAAATAAATCCGATACAACTTCCAAGTGATTATCTTCATAAGAAAACTATCGTCTCACTGAGATTTTGATGAATGCTGTTTGATTTGACAACCTCGTACGGTGTTTGGCGGCACAGCGACGACAGACAGCACAACAATCAACAAAACGTTAAATGAGGCGCACTAGCTAGCATTCAGTTTTCTTTCTTTCAGCAATATTGACGTTACGAGTGTCCCATATCTTCTAGTTCAAAAGCATGCTCTTGGAAATGCGATCACAAGTCGAACACAAGATTATTCCACGCTACAATGCCCCAAGGCGGATATCTCGTAACAACTAATTCTGCGGTAATTTCGAGAAGCCGCATGATATGAAATATGTCAGGAATACACACTGGAGCCCTAGGAAGCCCCCTGCGCCTCTGTTGCACACAAAAAACTCGAAAAAAATACTTTAGGGGTACATGGGTACATGCAATCAAAGTATTCTCTAGGTCAGGGCCACGTCCGATACGATTCCACTTCAGTTGAACGTTTTTCCACTTGCCCACATACCGTACGAAAATTTAAAACGCACTCCCAACCATGCCAATCACAGTGCTGTTAGCGACTTACTGACAGAGTGATTTTCTCTCGGGGGGTTTCTTCGGCAAGTGTGGAAAACTTTCAATTGCCGTTGATTTTGATTTCTTTTCCATCTCTAATGGTAAATTAATCCTTTTCGAAATATTGACCTCAATTTTTCTAACTCCGCAAAAGTTTTTCACTCACACACAAGTCCTTTACGATTTCTTTTTAATATCCTCATTTAACTGACTGAAACTTAATTTACAACTCCATCCGCTATTACACTGCACCAAACTAACACCACTCCATGTGGCAGTCAAGTAGTGACCCCCCGCGAAGTATAGAATCGCGTTAAATTTGATGTAATTGCAATCACCACACTCCCTGAAGTATCCGACTTTCTTTATGCTCTATATAATTCCTTCAAATCGTATAATTTTTGAACGGTTCGGTGTATCTCATCCACGAGAACCGGCCTCCTTAGAGAACCAAAAGTTTATCATTTGATTTTCACTTTTCAAGGGAATCCGACTCGATCGGAATGCAGCTGCAGCTTCATATCGAATTTCTATAGACTCCACTATTTCATTGAGCCAAAAGCAAGCTGTAGGATTTGACTCGTTTGGCTTTTAGTCCAGTCACTTTAGGGTTTCACCTCGGAATTCGAGATAATAAGCTGGAAACTCGTATACAGCTTCATTTTGGCGTTCTAAAAGTTGTCTCAAAAGTCTCGTGTCTGCGTCGTAAGTTATTCGAGGTCAAAGGTCACGAAAATCGGTTTTTTGCAATTACCTTCGTTTCTATGGTTGCAATCACTTCAACACCTGTTATGAAAATGGAAGGTGAAAAAATTTGCCGCAACTTTTGTCTCAACTTGTTTTCTGTACGGCCAACCCTTTGCGAGATAGAAAGCGGAGAGCACCCAGCGTTCAGGCATATATACTGTAATACAAGGTCAACCGTGAGTCTCGGTGAATAATACCTTGTATATAGTTACTAAATCATTAAAATATTATCAACAATAAATAATTTGTATTATTTATTAGTTAATACATTGTATTGAATATATTTATTATAAATATACATAATAAATTCATTTAATTTTATTTGTAAATAAAGTGAATAAAGTGATTGGTAGATAGATAGACTGTAAATAGAAATAAGTCAAGTAAATATAATTTAAGTTAATTTTTATTTAGTAGCTGTACTTTTGTTACAATTAAAATTAATATTAAATGTACATTTAAATTCTTCAAAAACTTGAAGTTCAAAAATATCAATTTTCTTCTTTTTCTTCATCATCGTCTCCTAGGAAATCGAAAATTTCAATTTCATCTTCATCATCTTCGTTTACCTGCATGATTGTCTCCAAACCTTCTAAAATTTCTGGATCAAATGCAGTTTCTTCCTCGGGATCGTCTTGCAATACAACAGCATTGAGACAAGCTTGCCCATTGCATTGTCCAGAAGCTAAAGTGCATTGCAAGCCCGATTTTCTGCATCGACAACGTAAAAGATGTAATAGAGTTTTCAGTATTTCTTCATTAATGTTATCCAACATTTTACTTGGAGTAGGATGCGATTTGGTTTCAACTATTGAGGCCCGAATGTCTTCTCTTATAATAGCTGCTGCAGCTTCGACAATCCTCAATCTCTCTTCTTCCGTAGTACTTTTTCTATTTTCGTACCAATTATTTGATATAATATTGGTGTATGTGTGTCACGAAAAGATACAATAGTAAACGATCCTCCTTTTTTAGTAATTACGATATGAGTTGAGTATTTTTGTTGAAGTCTTGTCATCTGGTACATACTCCGTAAGAACATCCTTGAGCTCTTTTAATGTAAATTGCGAATCCTCATGATTTTCTATGTAACAAAAAATCTCTTCCATTGCTTGAGTAACTGGATTTTCTTTACGAGTCTTATTCTCAGTAGATTGTGTTCGATTCAAAAAATGAGTATAGCAAACGGTATGGTATTTTGCTTCAGCTCCAACCAAGTCGATTCCATGAAGTACGCGATCTTTCACCAATTCTCCTAAGGAATCCTTTCGTTCTTCTGCTCCTTTGATGATATTGTCTTTGAATTCCAGAGTACTTACGTTACTAATTGTTCGTCGATACTTTTCTTTCTTTCTTAACTCTGCTGCTACGTCAGCTGTTTGGCCACAAAATAAACACAGTGTTTTAAAATCAAACACCTCATTCCTTTTTTTTACGAGGTACGCTGGTTGATGGTAAAGGTTCACCTTCCTCTAGTCGTCGTTTTGATGCTGATATAAAATTTTTAATAATGTATACTTTCCGACACTCAACATGCACGTTCACAGAGGCTAAAGTATTTAAAAAGTCTATGAGACCATCATTTCTTTCGATACTTGCAGTTTTTAAAGTTTTTAAGCCACGCACTACATTCACAGAATCACATTCAGTTAGAGGTTTCCCACAAATAAAACACAAATCAGCATAATTATCAAAATTGTACGACCGTCGTTGCTGAGATCTTAGAACCAACTACAAAAGTCAGTCAATAGAAAGTAGTCCATGGAAAAAGAAATCAGTCTCCACATAACAACAGAACATCTGCCACATGAACTATGGAGGGGTCCGCATTCGCAGGTATAGACATCATGAAAAAGGTCGTCTTATAGAGGTCCGTCTTCGCAGTTATAATTCCAATAGAAAAATGAGATTATGCATTTTAAACTTTAAAATCTGTAAATTTTAAAATTTTAAAATTAAAATTTTAAAATCTTTAGAATTTAAAGAGCAAATATTTAATATTTTTTTCTATTTACAATCTGTATATATATATATATATATATATATATATATATATATATATATATATATATTATATATATATGTATATATATGTATATATATATAGATGTATATATATATATATATATATATATATATATATATATATTATATATACATATGTATATATATGTATATATATATATATATATATATATATATATATATATATATATATATATATAACTAATAAATAATACAAATTATTTATTGTTGATAATATTTTAATGATTTAGTAACTATATACAAGGTATTATTCACCGAGACTCACGGTTGACCTTGTATTACAGTATATATGCCTGAACGCTGGGTGCTCTCTCCTTTCTATCTCGAAAAGGGTTGACCGTACAGAAAAAAGGTTGTGGCAAATTTTTCACCTTCAATTTTTATAACAGGTGTTGAAGTGATTGGAACCATAGAAATGGAGATAATTGCAAAAAACCGATTTTCGTGACCTTTAACTTACGACGCAGACACGAGCTAATATGAGACTGTATACGAGTTGTCAGCTTATTATCTCAAATTCCAAGATTGACCCCTTTTTTGTCTAAAGTGACTGGACTATTTTGCATGCTCCGATCAAGTTCAATACATTCCGACTTGGCTGTAATGGCTAGTTTTTCAGATTAAAACGTTTTTCCTTCCTCAAGTTTTGATATTTTTTCAACTATAGTCCGTACCAGCGTGGCAACAATCTTTCAGCTTACCAATACCTCGCTACTATCACTGAATGCATGTACTGAAGCAAATTGCAATTTTAAGCACTTTTTACTTTAACTTCACATGGAATTGAAATACACTCGCTCTTAAGGGAATCGACCGCGGTTTGTTATAGTGCGGAAAATTTATTGAAGAGACAAGACGGAATCTGATGTATTCGGCATTCAATGAAATGATACGTATTTTTCAATTTTTCCGACCGATGTGACTTTCCTTATGTAGAAATCGTTAACTTCAAGCCACACAAATAAACTTTTCAGATTTTTAGGAATACTCGCACAAATTTCACTCTAAACTGGTATCCTCAGGCACTTCACTCTCGTTCGGTTGCTCGATTCCGACTTCCCGTCGTTGCTAGTCGTCGCCTTGAGGGACTCCTCACAACGGCAGTTGGCGAGCCTTCCATCCACTTTCCATTGCATTCCGAAAGTGCAATTCATGGGCCACCATTTTGAACTTTATTGCAAACGGCTGCTAAAAATATTAAGCTGTAAATTTTCGACTTTTTTATTTGTCATCCGATTTGCATAATTTTTTTTCTGTTGAGAAACTTGGCTGCTAGAGGACCACAGAAATAAAAAAAATTTAAGTCGCCCCCCTATAAGGGGAGACCCCCCTTAAACACTTTAAAATATTTTCATGCACTGCAAATTTCGAGAGGCACCACTTTTGATCTACGTACGCACGAACAAACGGACCGACAGACAAGTCACGATTTCATTTTTTTAAGAGTATTGTAAAAATATTTGAACAATATCCTTAAAATGTTCTGCTTTATAAATACCTTCAAGTTAAGTAATTTAAAACGTTTCCATGAAAATTATTCATTATTTCAGTTGCTATTAAAACAGCGAATTGCGCTTACATTCTGACTTTGGGGGCCGCCATTTTGAATGCATGCATTTGAATTTGGATTATTTTAGATCTTTGTATACTAGGGCCTCATCAATCAATGCGGCGAATCTCCTTCAAATCAGAATTTCACTCTAGACAGGGCAAAATTATTCAAATTTTAGTGAAAATGGCAGCTAAAAATATTAGGTATTAAAATCTCGGTTGGGTCGAGACCGACACGTGTCCAAAAGCTTTTCAAAAAAAAAAAAAATAAAATAAACCCGAACGATTAAGCACTCATGGCATTTAAAAAATTAAAAGATTCGCTCATCTCACATGAAGTTGTTTTAGCGCATCCAAACTTTGATAGAGTTTGAGTCGACAACCGATGCATCCGATCGGTTTGGTCCGTTCTCAAGACAACAGACCTATTGCATTTCTCTCAAGGATACTTAGAAAAGAAGGGGAGAATTACGCAATGAACGAGAAAGAAATGGTTGCAATAAAGTGGGCTTTGGAGTCGCTCAGAAGCTTTCTTTATGGTTTGCGTAAAGTAATAATCTACGCCGATCATTAGCCCTTGACCTATGCTCTTAGTAATAAAAAAAAAACGCCACATTGAAAAGAGGAAAAGCCATCTTAGAAGAATATAATTGAGATCTTAGGTACAAGCCAGGCAAGGCGAATGTTGTCGCAGATAACTCTGGAGACCTCCTCAACTTACCCAGACCAACTCGCCAACCCCTACAGAGCATGCTGATTGTAGTTCATCTTACTATCTTATAGAAATAGTAGAGACCCCCATTAACTCGTTCCGTAATCAACTTCACCTGAGAATTGGCGAATAAGATAGTTATCACATATTAACACCCTTCGATAACTATTCACGTCATATTTTCATTAAACCATGCTATTCAGAAGCAGACCTCATTAACATCTTCAAGGAATACCTCAATCTTAACAAAGTGAACGGGATCTGTACCAACGAGGAAGTTATGGGCCGAATTCAAGCGATGTACCCACACCACTTTAGGGATTATCGTGTACGCTTTGATCAGAAGATGAAGATGCCCCAAATGAGGCTGAGCTAGATGATAGGATCATCCAAGTTCATCTAGGAAAATAGGTTGCAACTCCCGGAAAAGTTTTATTTTCCCAAAATGTCGGCAAAAATTAATGAAGCTTTGTGCAATATGCAAAGAAAGCAAGCATGAGAGTCCTAATAAGCCTTTTCTGAGTCCAACACCCATTCCAGCGTGTCCGGAACATACAATACACATTGACCTTTTCGAAACCGAATAATACCCGGTACTGACAACCGTGGAGAAATTCACCAAGTTTGCCCAGGCAAAAGTAATCGCTTCTAAGTCCATTGTTGACATTGAACAGTCTTTAACGGACATACTTTTCTTTTTTTGTGTCCCCGAGAACGTTGTGATAGACAACGAAAGCGCATTAAGATCAACATCGTTGACATCTCTAATGGAAGACGAGTTCCACATCAGAGAGTACAGAACGCCTCCATATAATAGTGAAGTTAACGGGTAGGTCAAACGTTGGCATTCTACGCTCGTTGAGAAAACGAGGTGTCTTAAAAAGGGAGGACCTCCGGGAACCTTGGAGGAGTTATTATAACGCGCTGTTAACGAGTATAACTTCACCATCCATTCAACTACGGGCAAAAGCCAGTAGAACTTTTCTTTGGGCGTACTCCCAGAATAAACTCCGAAGATTTTGAGGATGTTCATCAGGTATTAAATCCTTTTCAGATCCGCAATCTTCATCAATAAGAGTAGAGTTCAAATATTGGACTATTCCAGTTCCCAAATTATCACTTCCATACAGGCCAAGCAAAGATTCAGGATGGAAATTTTAAACGTATACATGTGAAAGACATAGATCATTATGAACATCTTATCACACAAATCGAGGCCATCCTCAACCTAACAGCGATCCGGTACCATTTGCTTTCCCCTTATTTGTCACATGAGGTCCAACAGATCCTAACCCTTGCCGAAAACATTAAACCACGTAGAATACGGAAGTCACTCAATTATATCGGAACTGCGTGGAAATGGATTGCTGGGAATCCTAACCATCAGGATTTTATAACAATCAAAGAAATAACCTCCGATGTCCTCACAAACAACAACAGGCAAATCGTCATTAATCGGTTACAAAACGAACGAATCAATAATGTCACGAAAGTTACCAATGAAATACAAAAATTACTTAAGGAAAATATTTAAATAAAAAACGACATGATACTGGATCAACAATTTTGAATGTGACAACTTAAAGAAGAATTAGAAAATATCAATACTGCACTTCACTGGGCTAAGCTAGAAATCACAAATTATATGATCCTTCCAAATTCTGAAATTATAAGTGTAACTAAAATTTTTAATACAGAAGTTTTACCATATTCCACAGTCGAGGAAGCATTCGATATTGCCGAAGCCAAAATAGTTCTGGCAAATAGTTCATCTACTCTCTACAACGGAAATAACCCTTTGACAACAAATACAGTTTACCAAATATTATTGTATTACTAAAGCCAGTGAAAAGAAAAAATTTTATCAGTAAAATAGTCCATCGTAGACGGCCCCAAACCCGTTTGAGAAAGGAGGAGGGAACCCCTTGTTTCCCCAACCCATAGCTTCCATGATTCCTCATCCCAGGCCCCCTAATCAACAGGTAGTAAATGCCCTCGGGGTCACACATTGGGTTTGCTCATTCCCCAATATTGTGACATTAAATGCCGAGATATACTAATAACTGTAAATACATCTACAGCTCTGCTACTAAATCCTACTTACACCTTCTTTGTGAGGGTGCAAGAGGGTGAAGGCGAATCTTCCGCGCCTGTTAACGGAATCAACGTAATAACCATGCCACCAGAATGGAGGACTTCCCGTCCCTGGAAAACTCCAAAATGTTTTGGAACCTGCAGATGGGCTTCGGAGTGGATTGGACCCACGGCAACGACCTCACAACCGAAAAAAGGACTATGTCATTGGATCCTGGAATGTCAGATCACTCAATTACCCTGGCGCTGTTAAGCACCTTTTACAACGGGCCAGTCAATATCAATGAATAATACTGGCAGTACAGAAAACGAATTGGATTGGAAACGACATTCAAGACATGCGATCGCACACAATATTCAAAAGTGGGAAGCCTACTGGAAAACGAGAATTCAGAGTGGCCTTCATTGTGGATAGGGAGTTCAAATCGCACGTTATTGATTTTAAGGCAATAAACGAACGATTGTGTGCGATCCGTATAAAAGTGAAATCCTTTAAAATCTGGCTGATTAATATTCACGCCCCGACCGAAGAAGAGGACGATGAAACGAAGGAAACGTTCTACAATCACCTGGAAAGACTGGTCGACTCATTGCATACAAACGACACAAAAATAATTCTGGGTAATTTCAACACTAAGCTATTTCAGCGGGGAATGACTGGAGGATATAGCCTCCACAATGAAACAAATGACAACGGCCAACGCCTGATTGACTTTGCATATAGCAGAAATCTAGTCATAGGTTCGACTTGCTTCCCACATCGACGCATTCATAAAATGACCTGGGTATCACCGGATGGCAACAAACCAGATCGAGCATGTTCTGATCTAACAACGTTGGGCCTCGAGCATACTTGACGTCCGTACATACCGAGGAGCCAATTGTAACTCAGAACATTACTTGATCAAATTAACCTATCGATGTTGTATGTCAAAGGCATATTCGGCGGAAACCAGCCCGCTGCAAAAATTTGACATCGAAAGGATCCAAACGGCGTCTGTGGCCGAAAATTTCACGGAGACCCATCTTATCACACGCATCGTTAAAGACGAGCAACGAGCTCTGGATGGAAGTGAAAGAGGCTATTGGGACCGTGGCAGAACAGACGATTGGACATCAAGCCCAGTGCAAAACAAATGAATAGGTTCGATGATGAGTGCCAGAATACGTTCGATAAAAAGAATCAGGCGAACAAAGAATACGTGGGTAGGAGAACCAGGACGAAGAGAGAACATTATGAAAATCTCAGAAGAGTAGCGAATAAGATAATTAGGATTAAAAAAAGAAAATACTATGGCGACCAATTAAGAAGTATAGATATAAGTTTAGAGAGCAACAGCACAAGGCAAGTATACAAAGTAGGGAAAAACCTGACACGTGGTTACCAGCCCAAAACCACGCTCTGTCGTGATGACATCGGAAATATCATCGCTGATGAAACGAAGATTAAGAAAAGATGGGCATCATATTTCAAGAACCTCCTTAATCCTCCGCACAGCTCCAGAGCATTGAAGCCTACAGATGTGTGCGAAGAGCTTTCATTGGCCCCACCAACTCTGGATGAGGTTTGTTCTGCCATCAAAGCCTAAAAGAATAATAAAGCGCCGGGCATCGATTAGATTCCACTGGAGCTTATCAAAAATAGAGGCAGTAGTGTTCATAAAGCTATTCACAAAGTCATCCAGCACATTTGGCAACAAGAACATATGCTGAAAGAGTGGAGCCAATCAATTATATACCCTATCCACAAAAAAGGTGACAAGCTACAGTGCGAACATTATAGAGGCATATTACTACTTTGTACGGCGTACAGAATATTTTCAAAGCTCTTAGAAAACAAAATTGGATCATAAATCAACGGTATTTTTGGGGAGTATCAAGGTGGTTTTAAATCAGGCAGATCGACGATAGACCAATTGTTTACAGTCAAGCAGGTACTTGAAAAGTGCTGGGAGTTCAACATAACGTACTGTACCAAATAATGCTTTGCTTTGACATCCCAGCCAAATGAGTCCGTCTTACCAAAATGACAAAGGCGTCGACGACCTCCCAAGTCCGCATCAATAACCAACTCACCGATGCCTTTGACACAAATATCGGACTAAAACAGGGCGATGCGCTAGCCCCATTGCTATTCGATTTGGCTCTAGAGTATGTCATAAGGAAGCCACCTGTCGATACGCGAGTTACATTACTATACAAGTCGAGCCAAGTAGTAGCCTATGCGGACGACATAAACATTTTGTCACGGTCATTAACAACTGCTAAAGAAGTCTTCCTAAAACTTGACAGCGAAGCAAGACTAGTAGGGCCTTAAATTAATGAAAATAAAACAAAGCGCATGACCCAGTCATGTACACAAACATCACACTAGGCGAATATAGTTTCGTAAATGTTAGCGGATTTGTGTATTTATTCGCAAAAATAACGAAAACGGGCAATGAAAGAGACGAAATACGCCGAAGAAGACAGCTCGCAAAAAAAATAGTTGATTCAATATTGACGATCTTAAAGACCAGCTGCGTACTAGGAACACAAAGTTCCAAGTATTCAAATCTATGATAAGACCTGTGTTATGCTATGGGTGTGAAACATGGACCCGAACCCAAGCATCCGCAAGTATATCGAACGCTTTTCAGCGACGAGTCCTGAGGCGAATAATCGGAGCGAAGCCAGACGGGGACCAATGGCGAATTCGATACAACCATGAGCTGTATGAAATTTTTGACGACCCGGCGGTCTCAACGATTGCAACACTGTGGAAGCTGCAATGGGCTGGCCACATGAATCGTATGGACAAACAACGGATACCCAAAAAGGTATTTGTTGGGAGAACTGAAGGCCGGATACTAGTGGAGAAACCGAGGAACGCTGATCTGACTCGGTCGACGAAGACAGTTC